>JAWXYG010000010.1:20115195-22515195 GCA_034222035.1 Acacia crassicarpa | reverse complement strand
AAATCTCCTTGATTAGTGACCTAGGGTATGTTAGCCAAATCTCATTATCAAAAGTCCTCTTATTTTAATTATATGTATGTTTGACAGATTATAAAACCATAGTTAAAAAAAAAATTATAAGTTGAGTTAAAACTCTTTTTAAATATTTATCTCATAATTTTTTAAATGTTGCATATGACTGAAATTAAGTTCTTTTAGTGAAATGACTAACTGCCTTAATTGGGAAAAAATTGGTTGTGTTGTTGTTAATTGATAACGACATTTAAGGCAGTTTTGCTATAAAACTTAATACCAGGCTAGACTCTAGAGATTTGCATTATTTCTGTGGTATTAAAAAAGAGATTTGTATATTTAAAGAGTAATTTGTGTCTTTCTCCCTTAATTTTATTTAAAAAAATTAGAAAATATACAAATTGTATTTTCTCATTCCCTTTCATACAAATTGAATTGACCCATTGACCAATAAATATTGTAATGTATCGAAACCACCCTATTAATCAATTTTCATATACAAGGGTTTAGCCGTTTAGGGTTTAGATGAGTATAGTCTTGGAGTTTACCAAGGCCATTTAGAGCCTGACTATTTATAAAGAAATTTATAGATTGTTCCTAACAAAGTTCTTATATCGGTAACATTATTCCGCCTTTTTACAAAATTGGCAAGCCATGACTCATTATATGGACCTAAAGTCTTAATATAAAATCAAAGCATACCATTTACAAGTATGGAACTCGGTATGCATATATCATTTATTAGTTTCATGCTATTCACGGGTTTCTTTTGGCCCGAAATATGCTGTTTTAATATCTATAGTTAAAATAAATCTTTTTGTTTTTTCTTTTAAATAGAAAAAAAATACCACTTAAACTTTAAAATTATAAATTAGTTTTTTTACTTACAAAAATATAGGTAGTAACTACAATAATATAACAATTGACAACTCATTTTAATAATAAATCATTGGTTTGAGATTCTGACTATCAACTAGTTTTTTCTTGTATTTTTTATTATAAAATTTATAATAAATCTTGAATATGAATATATCTATAGATTGCGATGGACCTATCATGTTTCTTTCTTTTTGAATCGCCACCAGACTAGGTAACCAGAAAATATTACCACATCAAAACTATATATAACACTTATTATATGTGATATTAAATAGGGGAAATCATTTCTGTATCTAATGTAGAAAAGCTTTTTTGCAACAGCCACTAAACGCTGACGTTTCACTTATTTTTTTCCCCAGCCTAACTCTTCTTCTCGAGCTCCTCGCAGAGTACCCACTCGGTATTGCTTCTCGGACTAGCATTCTTTTCCCACTCGAATTGCACCATGGATCCTATTTAACCATTGCTTCTTGTTTTCCAATGACCCATGTTGTTTGAGCAAAAGCCACAGCCAAGTCCTAGCTGAGAGAGAGTGCTGAGGCGAGAAACCAAGAGAGAACGGGAGATAGTTTACTGTAATTTTTCTTCCTCTGCATAACGTTGCCACAACAGGGGGTGTTAGTGTTGGTGAACCTTGCAAAACGGAAATGAGTGCAAGTCCTTTCCTTCTAGCTCCCTGTTTGACTAACGCAAATTCTTTTTGTTAGGAGGTAGGAAGTAACATCATGAAACCTTTGCTTGATAAACGTTGAAACAAGGATCATATTTTTAGCTTGTGTCGCGTTTTCGAACCTTTTTCCCTCATTGCACAATATGTACATAGATAGACATGCGTCACTGGACTTTGGAAAACACTTCACTGGTTTAGTTTGCTGTCATATTTTTTCTTTATATATGTGTTGCGTCTGCGTTTAACTAGAGAAGAAAACAAACAAGTGTGTGTATATATATATAATAGCCCTTGTTTTCATGTGTGTGTGTGTGTGTCTCTGTTTTCATATAAAACAAAAAAAAAAAATTGAAACTACAACGTTTAGTGGCTGTTGCAGAAAACTTTTTCTGCATTAGATGCAGAAATGATTTCCCCTATTAAATAATAAAGTATCAATCTAGAGGTTATTTAAACGTTTATATAAAAGGAATATCCCCAATAAATACCTTTAAAATATAGAAATTTAAAATGAGTGATTCCAATTTAACGAATCCCAGATCAATTTGGAAATTTACAAATGCTATGGAAAAGACATCATTACCCTTCATTTTTTTTAAAAAAATTGCCACATCAACACCCTTCACCGGTGGCCTAATATATTATTTTGAATTTCAGAAATAAAAGTAGTCTATATCAAAACTTGAGTAGTTAATAACGAAACTAAAGTAATAAACATGATACTTTTTGCTCTACATTTCCTAACAACTATTTTTTTTTTCTATATTGACTACTTTGGCTAGCTATCAACAAAATTCTTAATATAATTTTTGAATTTATGAAATAAAAGTAGTTAATAGTAAAATGAGCATCGTAAATAGCAAAACGAAAATTGTTACTAGATATTTTATATATAGACTAGACCACCAAAGCCCTGACAATTGGTTGCCAATGTCGGAGCTTCATCAACCAATCACTAATAAGGTCATTAGAGCTCCAATGACTAGCCACTAGAGGTGGTCACAAGCGCGGAAGCTTCGGTGACAAGTGACCGATAGGGGGTTTTAAGGGTTTTTACAAAAATAAGTGAGGACAATAATGTAATTTCTTAACATTTCAAAATCTTCAAATAGCCCGTTGGGATTGATTTGAAAATATTAAAATATGCAATTTACATTTAACTTTTTGCTAATTTCAAGATATTTTTCAATCACTTTATCTTATATAAATTGTACTCCTCTAGTCCTTTTCATAAGAAACTCTTATCCTTATTACGTAAAAATGAACTGGCTGTTAAGATTGATCAAAAACAGTTAATGTCTCAAAAAATTCATGTTTATTCCAAATATGCCCATATTTATGAAAATGGCATAGGAGAGATAATGTGTGATAAATGAGAATTATTAGTGAGTCAGAGATAATTAATAAAAATATGTGCATTTAGTAGGAATATAAAAGAAAAAAGTTGATTATATATTTGGGAAAATTAGAATGAAGGACCTAGAGGAAAATATATTTATGGAGAAGGACCATAAAAATTATAATTATTTAAAAGGACCAAATATAAAAATATAAAATTAAGAGTACTACAATGCCCTTAACAAAATCTTCTGGAATCTCTTCTATATTCTCTTCCCCATTCTATTTTTAAAACTAATACAAAATTTTAAGTTTTATTAAATGAAAAAATAGTTTTGTCAATTTTCATTTTCACAACATGAATATATATTTATAAATATAAAAAAAATGCATTCTTCAATTTGTAAAATTATAATTTTTAAAAAATCAACAAAATTTTTAATAAAAGTTAAGGTCTTTTATAATTTATCATATATGTTAAACCAAAAAAGTTTATATGATTTATTTTTCTTTTAGAAGCAATTTATGTAGGTTAAAAAATTCATGTAATGTTAATAAAATTTTTTTAAAAATAATTAACCTATTAGATCATAAAAAAATATGAAATAAGCTTAGTTTAAATTTTTTAAAAAATAAATTAATTGATATCATCGTTGATAATATAAATTTGAAAACTTGATTATGTAAATTGGTGAAAAAAATGAGTTTAACAGTTGTTAATTAAATGATATATTAAATAAAAAGATTTGATATATCAAATGGGCATTTTTAGTTTTAATTTTATTTTTTTTTCAATTATGAATACAAGAGATAATATATTAAAATTTATCATGAGGTTTGATTAGGGCCAATTTAAGAAAAAGATATGATATATTATGAAGTTTGATTAGGGGCACTTTAGTGATTTAAAATTTATATTATTATATTTGGTCCTTCTAAGTAATTACAATTTTTATGATTCTTTATAATAAATATTATTTTCTCTAGGTCCTTTATTTTAATTTTCCCATTAAATTTTGAGACACATAGAAAATAACTTACAAAAAGGAAAAGTGATTTTATAAAAAGGACTAACTCTAAGAAAGAGAAAGTTTCTTGAGAAAATCACAATCAGGTTCCAAGGTATGGAATTAATCACAAAAAATTCTTACACCAAATTCTCCTCATGGACTTTTTTTGTGATTAATTGCTGAATTCCCCTCACAAAAAAGTCTCATTGTTAAAATAACTTTTCATATTGTTAAAATGGCTTTATTAGTTGTTAAAATGTCCCTGTAAAAATCTCATTGTGAAAACGATTTATTATATTGTCAAAATAACTTTGTATATTGTCCAAAAAAAAAAAAAAAAGAGGGGAATCGGATGTGAAAATTTTTTATGATTAATTTCGTATTTTAAGATTTCCCAAATTTCTTCCTCAAAAAATGGAAAGGGGAAAGTACATGCATAATGCTCTAGAAATTAACCTTTTTTGTTTGCTCAGAGAAATTAACCTTGTTAGAAGCCTCCGAAGAATTAATAAACCTTTGGTTTTCTGAGACTAACGATTTCATTAACTTCATTTATCTTCCAACTGCTCCCTTCCACCTGCAACTTCCTCGTACTGTCCTTGGCGAAGCTGGAGAATGACGCAAGTGGAATGGGGAACAAACAACAAGCTTACTAATTAAAGAGAACAGGAAAATTTCATTGAATCATCATATGACCAAATTAATTTCAATCTAGAACCGAAATATTATGAAATTTTACTGTAGAACCAATGAAACAAAATCAAAATAAATGTTATATGTATAAAGACAACAATACCCCCTGTTTTATTTATTTTTTCCAAAAAGGTTTAATTGTCACCCAGGCTGATGTGACCACCATCATGTGGCCATTGAAGCTTCGATCCTAACCAGCCAGAGCTCCAACCACTGAAATTTAAGGTGTAGTTATTCATAGGAGAATTTCTGTTGTTCGTGAAGAGCTAGACACTTATAAATGAGACACGTTCATAATTTTTATTTTCTTGTTAACCTATTAATTTGTACTGTTTATATGCCTATTTTACTGTTTCATGAGGAGGTTGACACTTACAAATGAACAACACAAATTCAACAAGTTCCATTTACAAGTGTGAAACTCTAAAACAATGAATTATATATATGAATAACACAAATTGAACAAGTCGTATTTGTAAATGTTTTATACCCTTCATGAATAAGTGGAATAATTTTATGAACAACACAATAATTTCTGGGGGTTGGAGCGTCGGCTAGTCGGTACCAGAGCTTAGATGGTCAGCCGATAACCAATCGCCGGAGCTCCAACAACGATCAAACATTTTTTTTAAAAAAAAAACAAAGGCCATTATTGTCTTTTTACCTATGAAACTTATTTTTATTTTGGCCTCTGGTTTTGTAGTGAAATTTTAAGATACTTTGGTCATGGACTAAGAGTTTTATAAATTTTAAAAGTTTAAGAGAGTTAATTAATTTGAAAAAAAATAAAATATTACCTGAAAATCAATTATAAATTATGAAAGTTTTATAAGTTTTGAAATCTTAATTGAAAACGTGGAAACCACAACTACAAATTGTGAAAATTTTTTTAAAAGTGACCCAAGTCCCCCAATTCAAACACTATAAATTAATTTATCAAACTTCTAAATTTTTTGAGAGTTGATGTTTAAAGATTTACAAAATACAATTTATATCTAATTGATTTACAATTTTTAATTTTAAAAACCAAGTCCTTTTGTTTTAATGACTGAAATTTTGAAATTTATAATTGAATCTTTAATTTCATAAATGGGTAGTTATTATTATTTTTTGTTTTACCCCTCATACTCACCATTTTCGCTTGCTTAGCCAAATAATTGATTGAAAACTCTCTCTCTCCCTGTCTCCCTCACCTGAAACCCTAGCAAGAGGCTATTTAAATGAGCTAGGGCTAGCTTTTCTCCGCAGGACATGCTTTGTTTTCTTTCTTCCTTCTTGATGGATGATGGATATGATTTCTTTTATTTGCCATGTCCAATCCAACGGATTTCGTTCAGCTCCAACTTTATAAACTCACATGCTTGTAGATACAAGCTGACAATCAAAACATTCAAAATATCAAGGAGCACTCTTTTATTATCTGTGTTATGTTTGTAACCTAAAGGTTGTGGAAGAAGGAGCTCTCTTCAGTCCAGTTCGAGTCAGCTGTAAAGGACTGTGACTCAGCTGCTGACTCGTTGATTCACGAGTTCACCAACTATAACTGCAATCTCAGTATGGTGTGCTTCTGATCCAACGATGCAGGAGCTGCTTCCAGTCTTTACTGTCACGTCTTGGACTGAAGGGAGCTCCCTTTCACTCCACAACTTTACCCTTCTCTCTTCTCTGTATTTTTTCTCCTCTCCTTTTTATGTTTTCTGTTGCTTTATTTTTAACCTCCAGAGGTATTTCGATTTTTTTTTTCATTTATTAGTTAATTATGTTCCTCTTTTGTCCAAAAAAAATGTTAATTTTGTTTCTGTAACTCTTTACGCACATATAAATAGTACGACAGGATGGAGAAGTTGTTGATCGTCATCATTATTATTATTATTGTATGACCCTGCTACTTTGTGCATATTATTAACTGAATTATTCTGGATATTTCTTGTTTTTCTCCTTTTTAATTTGGTGTTAATGATCTTGTGAGAAAGTGGGTTCTATTACTGACTAGCGGATCTGTTTGTTATCCTTTGTAGCAAATATGGTTTCTTCACTTTGTTTTGATTATGCAGGATCCGCCCGTGGGTGCTGCAAAATCTCACTTTCTCGTCTGAATCTGTTGATGAAGATGACTAAACCTGGGCTTTTGCTGTTGAAGTTGCAGAATCCCAAGTTTACACCTCACATTAGTCATCACGAAAGCTTTACCAGATATACGGTTCTGATGATATTCCTTCGTTTATGACCAAGCCATATATAGTAACAAGCGAAGGAATACATTTTCCTTTTTTCGGGTAGAAGAAAGTTTTCTTTTAATATGTACTTTTTTGGGGTTTATGTCTACGGTGAGATCATTTAACACCATATACGATAGGAGAAATTTTCCTGTTTATTATGTCTCCGGTGAGACCATTTAAACCCAGAAATGATAGATCTCCATGATCATTATCTAGACTGCATCACAGTTTCTAATTTCTATTGATGCTAGCTAGGGTTTTCCGACACATTATATTTGCTTTGTACAGGTAATTATGTTTGGCGAACTCACGTTGTTAAGTTGATCTGATTCTAGTAATATTTGTCGCATACTGGTTAATTTCTTCCGATCTATAATTATTTTTCATAATAAATCATGAAAGCGTAGCCCTCAAAAATTTTCGTTGGCACATGTAGTGTTGGATTTTCGTCCAAAAAAAAAAACAAAAAAAAACAAAAGAACTAGCATCTAAACTAGCTTGCTGAATTTTTGCATTATGAAAAACGTTTAAATCAAGTATTGAACTTCAGAATAATCAAAGCCAAAATTGCAATTTTATTTTCTGTTAGATAGAACAAAATCCTTAAAAAGGTCATGCTTTTGATTTTCCAAAACTATGATCTAGCTATCAGATCTTGATCTCATCCCCGAGTAAGCTTGGCTTGAAAAACGATAGATTTATGAGTACGGCCCAATCCATGAAGAAATGTTTAATTTTTTAATCATTGTTATTCCGCATTAGAATGCTATTTAGGGAAAATTTAAATAATAATAATAGAAAAAAGATCTTCAAAATTTTAAAATCTCTTACTAAAATGAGTTGTATAAGATGTAGTTAATCCTTCTATCAATGGTAGAAAACAAAAATAATTTGGAATTTTCAAATTTTTTAGGTTTTTTCTGGGATTTTTCTTATAATTTATAGGATATATACAAAAAAGAATACAATTTATGGGTAAAGCAGGGATTTTTTTTTTAAGCATGAACACACACACATATATATATATAGCACTATTACAGATTTGTGCCTATATAATACTTCATAAATGAAAATTTTAGAAAAGAGTTGGGTTCATCTACGATCCAAAGGTAGGGAAAAATCTTAATTCTTCGTAGGTGATACTGATGTTGGGCAGGGTAAGCCATTTATTATCCTCAGGCGTTAATTTAGACACCTAAGAGTTAGGATGTCTCCTCCAACGCTTTGATCGATTCCAGAATCGAATCCCCCTTTTAGTGAAAGTATCCAATCTTTTTGCTAGTAGAGCTCAAGAACGAAATAAATAATGATTACAGTGAATAAAACTCAAGTATGTTGAAGTAGAGGTTGCACAATAATATATGATGCTAAAATATGCACACATTAAGTATTTAAAGGCCCAATCCATGAAAATACAAACATCAACGGGTTGTGGTTAATAATTGTCTTTTATTTAGTGAGATATATAACAATTTTTATTAAATCATCATTATGTAATACTTTTAAACGATTCGTCTTATAACCTCTTATATCATCGAAGATAATATAATAGACTTCACAACCAACTGTCATCTAACACTTTTATAATCATTTCTAACATAGTCGGACCTTCATAAATTGCTAATGACTATTTAGATTTGAAAGGATCCATGTCTATTTTATGTATCAACTCCTTCTCATTTGATGAACCATTTAGCGTGGCTATCTCTAACCTGCTTCCCTGTTAGAGTAATCAACAACCATCTCATCACGAAAAAAAAAAAAAAAAACCTTAAGTTCAATCACAATATAACAATATAATACCACAATTCAGCCAATAATGCTCAAAATGTTCTCAAGCATCTTTCCAAACAAGTTAAAACTAAAAAGCAAAAGAACAATAATTGTCTTCAAGGTTGTTGTAAGACAATACACGGATAAGGTTAGATATTTTACACCTTTTATAACGACATTCTCAATGTTTTGAATTTCTTCTCGAATCTACTTGATGGGTCTTCAAATCATATTTGCTGATGAAGGGTTGTTGTCTCCATTTCTCCAATAGATTTGACAAATCAAGCCATTAAGACTTTAACAACTTCATGTGTATTCTAGCCTTATATAAATCTTTGTCTTTATACAGTCATATATTCATTAGAAATGGTTACGACAGTTCTACTAATTTATAATTAGAAATGATTATGTAGTTTGCCTTAATGTAAGACTTTAATTTGATACCAAACACTGATGTTCTAATACTCCTATTTACAATTACAAATGATTATGACAATTTTGCTAATATGAGGGTGAAATGAGGATGTGAAAGGATGTTTTGCAATATTTAAAAACTTTTGAGAATAAAATTCTAAGTAACTAATTGCTCTAGGTCAAGAAAACACTAATTGCTTGAGTCAAGAAGAATAAGATTTGTGTTAAGTGTCGTTCCTTTGAGTTTTCATATTTTGATCGAGTTCGAAAACTATAAAATGTTGTATTCTAAAATCATTAGTTTTTGGTTCTATGGCCTGTAAAGCATGCATGCATTATTATCTCATATTTTAAAATTAGTTTATTTGCAATTAGTTATTAAGAGATTTTCATGTACATATAGACTTGTTCCTGCACAGTAAATAATCATCCAATTTTCTTGGATTATTTTTAGGTAATTGTTGACTCAGTGGACTATAGATATCTGGATTGGGTTTACTCTGCCATTTGTATTTTCTCAAGCAAGTTAAAACAAAAAGGAAAAAGAAAAATAATTTGTGTGAAGCTTTGATACCCAGTTCTGATACCTTGATACTTTTAATTATAATTAGAAACAAGCATTTACTCTCCCATGCATTAATTTGTTTAGAAAAATTATGTAGTTGTTAAAAATGAAGCGGATCAAAATGATGATGTTTGGAGCAGAATTGAAAAATGGGAGGGACCTAGAAAGGTACAGAAAATATTTATGGATTGCAACGCAAGATAGATTCTTAATTAATGGCAAAGCCAAGAAGTAGGATCTTGGATAGATCTTTCATTGTGTTATAGATGTGATGGGAGGAACATCTTATGCATGTTTAAGAGATTGTCGCGGGGTAGGGGTTCATGGAGAGGATTGAGGTGGTGTGTGAATAAACCGAGTTTGATCAACTTCATAGAATGGATTGGTTCCATGGGAACTTATATTAGGTGGATAAGGATTGAAGGCCAATTTTTGGGTTTCCTGCTGGCATTTATGAAGTTAGAAAAATAGAAGTATTTTTTAACAAGGCTTTTTAATGCTAGGGGACCTATGCACAGTTGTGCTTTGTTACATACAGTAAAGAAAGAAAAAGAGGAGTTGGGAAGTTTGAATCGTAAGAAGCAGGGGTGAATATAAAGATGAGAAGAACCAAGTGAGTTAGGTTAAACTAAATGTGGATGCAATGACAAAAGAAGATTGTGTGGAGGATTGTTAGAGAATAGTGATGGAAGATGGACGAGTGGTTTTGCAATAAAAAAAAAGTTGGGCATTTGTTCTACCATTGAAGCAGAACTTTGGGCTGTCTTTAACAGGTTCAAGCTTACCCAATAGAGGCTGAAGATACAAAGATTATTTATTGAATGTGATTCTACATTAGTTGTAAATATGTTATTAAAGAGACAAAATGGGAGGAAACCAGCTCGAGTTTGTTAAAGCTAATATGTAGAGTTGTGTAATTTACAGTGGATTCACATGCATCAAGTGTATAGAGAGGGCAAAGTTTGAGCTTATGCACTTGCTATTTGAGTTTTTTTTTTCCTACTAATCTAAGTTTTTGTACAGGAGGAAATGAGTTTTAATTTTTCGTTACAAAAGAGGGCCAAGCCCATGTTCTTAAAAAACCATTTAGCCTACCCCATCCTTATTCCTTATCTCTTCTGAATTTCCACCAGATTCTCAGTTGACCACCTTATCTTTATCAAACTCTTTTTTATACGTGGTGACACATCTTTCACATCCCTCGCAATCCTTGCTCTTTAAATCTTAACTTAACTAGGGTTAGGGTACACCTATTCCAAACTCTTCTCACCACATTAATCATTACCACCCATCTCCTCCCTAATAATTCAAAAATTTTCTTCAGAAGACGACTAGGGGATCCCTCATCCTTGCATCTCCCTTTTAATCTTCGTGCAAGGATTTCTTAGTCCACTTTTAGTTCCACTCTTCTACATCCCATGTTCCATGCTATCTCGAAACTTCTTACTCCTCATTCCTTCGCCTTTAAAGCACCACATACCCTGATTTTCTCAACAAAGCCATAATTCCACTATCCTTCCTCATTTCATAAAACACCACAACGTGATAGACTAGGATTGCCCCTTCTAGCTCCATCGGAAATTATTTTACCCATCCACTTTTGGGTTTTCTCCAGTCTTCAATAACCTTGCATTACACCCCTTGTTCTGGAGCTCAACGGATAAAGGGGTCATACACTTTTACCCAAGGGAGGGGGTTCGATCTTGGAGTTGGTTAAGGCGTTAGAAAGACATCCTAACTCCTAGGTGCCTAGATTAATGGCTGGGGTAATAGACGGCTAACCCTATCCCATATCGGTATCACATATGAGTAAGGGAGATTTCGCCCTCTCTTGGATCGTGGGTGAACCAAACCCCTTTACTAAAATTTTTATATATTAAAAAAAAAAAAACCCTACATTACACCACCCTTTTTTTCTGCCCAAAAAGCAATCTAGCACATTTAGCTTCCAAACTACCAAGGCTGAATGGCTTCGTAGTAATCAGCCACAATCCTTCAAAAGCAAACTCAGGACAATAATGATACTGAGATAAGATTCTAAGTTATTATATTCTAACTACCTAATGAAATCTTGCCCACTGATTATAATCTAACTCCCCAGTGAAATATTGCCTACCTTATAGTTCTTGGTGTTTTTTTTTTTTTTGCCTTTTCGTTTTCATTTCACTAGAAAATAAAATCCATGTTGTTTTTGTAAATTAAAGCTTCTTTCGTGGTTTTAACTTGTTCTAGAGAAATCTCTCCCTCCATGTCAATGTCTAGTCAACATTTTAATCCAACATCTCTTTGACTTAAAAGCCATAATTTTTTCCCCTTTACGACCACATTACTCTTATGATCCTTAATGTGTGACCTAATTAGGAATCAATCTTGTCCCTAAATATAAATATAGGAGCTATTCACCATATTTATCAATTTTTTTTTTCAAATTAGCCTTATTAATACTCCTTTAACCCTAATCAAGAGAGGAGGGAGGAAGTTAGGAAAGATGATTATGGTGCTTTGAAAAAGAATGTCACATTAAATAACTTAATTAATTTTCTTAATTAATCAATTTAATTAAACATGTCTTACATTAAAGATCAAAGGAGTATAATCTTTTAAAATATAATTCTCAATCTTCCTAGAATACCTCTGTACAAGCTCTCTTAAACAATACTACTTGACGTTCCCTCATTTCCTACATACCAAGAGAGCTTGGTTATTTTCTACCAAGTTGATAGTAACTAAAAAGTGTAGCATCTGACTTTATTTAATACATTTCATATAACTGATAATATAGATTTCATATAACTGATAATTCATAGAATCGACTAGAAGATTTAGCCTTACAAAAAAAGGAATAAATAATTTATACTTCTTGTTTGCTTGGTGACTTGGTGTTTTAGATTTGCCTAAGGAAACTTTGAAAATTCATGATTAAATATGGAAAATATGAAATGAAGTAACCTTTAACTTGTTTAAAGCTCCATATGTCCAATATAACTAAGACAACAAAGTTATTGATTAGGTTTTATATACTTTAAACTCTTTAGTTCACAAAATCATGGTTAGCACATTGGGGAAAAATCTGTAGCCCAGATGCAGTTCAACTTGCCCTTTAAGAAAAAATTGAAGGTTGGTCCAGTTAATAAAAGGGTTGACTCTACTAAAAGGTTGCAGATTCAATTCTCATCCATGTGACGACCTTATTGGTAGACGATTTGTAAGTATCTCCATAAATACTATTTGAGCTTAAAGGCATGTCTCAACCTTAGTAAGCCTCTAGGATCTAACTTACCTAAACTTTTTGTTATAAAAAAAATAAATTAATAAATTTCAGCTTTTCACCCAAGTGTATAATAACTGGGCTGAGCTCATTCATCCTTTTGCATTGCATTCCATTTGAGGAATCATTGAAATCTCGATTCCGTCGCCATTTGGGTATTTGCTCGTTTCCTTTTGATTCGTAAAATATATACTTCGAAACATAAAAAGTTTTCTCATGGTTCTACAGAGTATGAATCCAAATCTTTTATAAAAAGTAAATGATAAACAAGTTTAGTGAACAGAACATAAAATCTATAGAAAGCTGTATTATTCATAAGTTATAAATTGTTGGTCTCATCTTGTACTTTTTTGCATAACTCAGGAGTCAAGTTATGCCTTAAATACATGTGAGCTGCTATATACGGACCTGATACAGCCAAAGACTATGATCTACATACATTGTACTATATTACACAGTAACGTTCTGTAAAGCATCCTAAGCGTATGATTGGGGTGTAGTAATAACAGTGTGATTGTGGTCATGTCTATAGGTTTATGGTCATAAATTACAAAGGTGTATTAACAAGAACATCATGATTTTTCAACTGGTTACAGTCCTTCTAGGACAAAGTGTCCAATAAGATCAGGTTGAGGAGGAGATTGAAGGCGCAGGTTGGATTCAACTTGACTAGCTGATGAAGAAACAAGAGCCTGATCAACATATGCAGGGTCTAACTCTTCAAGTTTTACATGGGACTTGTTGGGATAAAGGGGTGGCTCAAGTTGCTGGTACTTAGGCTTGTTTATCTTTAAGAGAAAGTAGGTAGTGCAATGCCAAAATACCAGAATTCTGCTTTGTGCTATCACCGTATCCTTGATCCTAACTCCACCAAAGGATATGCGCTCTAGGGCCTGTGAAAGAAGTGCAGGAACAAAAATTGATCAGAAAAGCAACAGACATCAATTAAATATGCCAACAATGTGTGTGTGTGTCTATATATATATATATATATATATTTGAATGGGCCTTTGTGATCATATATTACAATGTCTATAGCTGCAGACATTGTCCATGAATTATTGAAGATAGTTAACTGTGGTTTTAAACTAAAGTCAAATGGCTGAACAAGGGTGCCTAGGACCGTACAGTATCCTAAATTTTGGCTTTTTGAGTGGCTCCTTCCTTTCAGTGATTCAGCGAGAGAAAAAGCACCACCGAGAGAATTTAAAGTGCTGAATCTATCAAGCATTCTTTTATCATATAAGAACCTAATTAGAAGGATGAGAAATCAAATTTCTGTCATATCATTAAAGAAATTTTATGGACTTGATTTCTGAATCTGAGCCCCAGACTCATTCTAATGCCCATAAAACTGGAAGCAGAAGACTCAGTCGATTTTGTTCTCTATTCTCTATGGTTGAAAAACCCTTAGATTATGTGTAAATTGGCCATTTTATATGCTGTGAATGTTTGTTAAGTTCTATTCAATTAGGCCTCAGTAGCATATATGCCCCAGTTGTTTGTTAAGTTATATTAGTTTATTAGTTGTGGAAGTGGGATATATTGAGCGTAGCCGATTATACTAAAAAATCACAATCCTATAAAACAAAGTCTCTAGATGTAATTTAATAATATAATAAATCATAGCTACTATATATAATAATAGGTAATAAATAATAAATAAGACAACAATAAGAAGAATACTAGAATCTAATTTCACTACAAAAAATTTACAAGTGAAATACTACAAGAGAGGAGGAAAATACAAAAGTGCCTTATAGTTAAGGGACGAGATTAATGCAGGAGGGCTGGGGCTTCCCTTTTATATTGTAAGAGCCCCCCTTATCTTAAATAACCCACCGATGTGGGACTTTTACCATTCAACAAATCTGCACCTTGGTAAAATTCTCACATTTTTAATTTCTCCTAATTACAAATTTTGGTTGTATCTTCTATTCAATTTTCAATGTTCAACAAAGTTGATCAAATCCAAATAATATTGAAATTTAGCAAAAGTCACCACTTTTGTCAACATATCATTAGGATTTTCACTAGTCCATATCTTTCGAATCATGACTCCACCTTCTAAAATTTCTCGTATAAAGTGATATCGAACATCAATATGCTTCATCCTTACATGATAAACTTGGTTCTTTGCTAATTGAATAACAATTTTGCTATCACAAAATATTTTTATACTTTCTTGACTAACACCAAGCTCTCCACGCAATCCTTAAAGCCAAATTGCCTCCTTCACAGCCTCTGTAATTAACATGTACTCTGCCTCTGTGGTAGATAAAGCAACTGTTGATTACAAAGTAGACTTCCAACTAACTGGTGTGTTTGCAAGAGCAAACACATAACCAATAGTTAATATTCGTTTGTCCAAATCACCTACAAAATCTGAGTCACAATACCCAACTAAACATTGATCATCTTCTTGCTCAAAGACCAATCCAACATCTACAGTATTACGAATATACCATATAATCTATTTCACAGCTTGTCAATGTCCATTTCCTGGATCATGCATATACCTACTCACAATTCCAACAACCTGTAAATTATTAGGTCTTGTACAAACCATAACATACATCAAGCTACCAACAACATTTATGTATGGTACTTTTGACATTTATTCTCATTCATCTTCATCTTTAGGTGACATATCAACACTAAGCTTAAAATGTGGGACAAGTGGAATGCTAACCGACTTCATTTTGTCATTCATACCAAATTGATCTAGCACCCTCTTCAAATACTCCTTTTGAGGTAAACAGAGTTTCTTTGATTGTCTATCTATTTTTAACTCTATGCCAAGAATTTTCTTTGCCTCACTTAAATTGTTTATCTCAAACTCCTTTTTTAGTTGAACCTCTAGCTTCTCAATTTATGCTTGCTTTTTTGAGCCATCAACATATAAAAGGAGATATATAAAGGATCCATCTTCAACCTTTCACAAATAGACACAATGATCATATTTGCTTCTTCTGTACTTATGTTGCAACATAAACTCGCTAAATCTTTTATACCATTGTCTCAAAGACTGTTTCAATCCGTATAATGATTTTTCAAGTTTGCACATCATATTCTCCTTTCCAGCAACTTTGAATCCTTCTGGCTGAGTCATGTAGATTTCCTCTTCCAAGTCTCTATTTAAAAAAATGAAGTTTTAACATTTATCTGAACTAGTTCCAAGTCTAACTGTGCTACTAAAGCTAACAAAATTCTAATGGAGGAATGTTTCACAACTAGAGAAAATACCTCATTGTCATCAATTCCCTCCTTTTGAGCATAGCTTTTAGCTACCAATCTTGCTTTGTAGCATACATCACCTTGGTTAGGAAATCCTACTTTCTTCGCATACACCCATTTGCAATCAATTGTTTTCTTACCTTTCAGGAGTTTGGCCAATTTCCACTCATCATTTTGATGAAGGGACTGTATTTCTTCCTTCACGGCATTCCTCCACTTATCCTTTTTTGAGCTCTGGACAACTCATTTATAAGTTGAAGGAATATTATCAGCTGTAATTGAGGTTGCACAAACCACCATATCCATGAAACAAGTAGGCTTTCTTATTGTTCGTTTTGGTTAGTTGGTTGCTATTGATTCATTTTGCTGTTGAGGTTCATGAGTTGAAACCTCTCTCTCAACTGGCTCTTCTTCCTCCACATGAAAGTCTTCGTTTGTTTCCTCGTTTGTTCCCTATACTGAGAAAATCAACCTTCCTTCAAACTCCACCTGCTTTGAAACACCATCAATTTGTTCGGTATCTTTAGATACTACCTTTTTCTCCATCGAAGATTATCAAAAGTAACATCCCTACTGAATATAATTTTCTTTGATTCCATAAGTAATCCCTAAAAAGATAGCTTTCTTTCCTCTAGGATTCAATTTTGACTCTGTGACAAGTTTTCCATACCATTGTTCCAATGATGTCTTACCACCAATAGAAGCAGATGGTAGACGATTAATGAGGTGACACGCATATGTTATTGCCTCAGCCCAAAATTGTTTGTTCAAGCCAACATTGGACAACATACACCGAACCTTTCTCAGTAAAGTTTGGTTCATGCGTCCTGCCACTCCATTTTGTTGTGGTGTGTTTCTGATGGTGAAGTGTCTGACAATGCCTTCATCCTCACAAATCTTCTGAAATGATCATTCATATATTCTCCTCCATTATTTGTACAAAGACATTTGATCCTACTTGTTTGTGTTTCTATCATCGCCTTTCATTTCAAAAAAATTCACAACACTTCATTTTAGTCTTCATCGTATACACCCAAACTCTTTGGGAGAAATCATTAACAAAGGTTACAAAATAATGTTTTCCTCCTAATAAAGGTGTTTTGGAAGGACCCCAAACATCAGAGTGAACATAATCCAAAATACCTTTCGTATTATAGATAGCTATACCGAACCTAACCCTTTCCTGTTTCCCCTTTACACAGTGTTCACAAAACTCCAAACTGCAATGCTTTAATCCTTTTAACAATCCTTGATTTGATAGAGCTTTCAAGGATTTTCCTCCAATATGTCCCAAGCACGTGTCACAACCTGGTCGCTTTTGCCTCCTTCTCATCACTAGTGTCACTATTGTTATCCCAATAACTGTACTACCTTGATAATGATACATGTTATTGTTCTTCTGAATGCCCTTCATTACCACCAGTGTATCAGAAAATATCTTCATTACTCCACTTCCTACAGTAATTTCAAACCCTTTTAAATCTAGAGTTCCCACACAAATGAGATTTTTCTTCAAATCAAGTACATAACGAATGTCTTTAAATGTTTTGATCAATCAATCATGGTTCCTTAATCAAATTGAACTAATGCCATATGTGGTAAGAGAAGTGTTATCTATTATGTGGACAACTCTACATCCTTCTTGAAAAGCAGTGAACTAGTCTCAATTAGGACAAATATGATGGCTACAAATTGAGATCAACAACCATACATTTGATGGTTTTGAGGACATCATTGTAGATAATGAGAAATCTAAATTTTCATAATCACGGTCAGCTATATTTGAGTACATAGGCTTTGTTTTTCAACTTTGGATAATCCTTCTTCTAATAGCCTTTTTCTCGACAAAAAGCACATTCATCTTTGCTCAGTATAGACCTCGATTTGGATCGCCCTTTCCTCAATCTTGTTTGGTTTTCAGTACGTCCCTTCACAACTAATGCCTCTGCTTCTCCACCTCTTTGCCTTTCTCTCTTTCTTTGTTCATAACTATACAAGGCACAACACACTTCTCCGAGAAATACTTCCTCTTTGTCGTGAAGTAGAATAGTCTCCAAGTGCTTGTACTCATCAGGAAGTAATCCCAACAACATCAAGGCTAGATCTTCATCATTAAAAGCCAGGTCCATATTTTGCAAATCCATTACCAACTTATTAAAGCTGGTGAGATGTCACTTATTGTGGTACTGGGAACGTAAGTTAAGAGAAACAATCTTTTTTTCATGTGGAGTTTATTCTAACTGCTTTTCTTCAAGAATTTGTCCTTCAATGCCTTCCATAGTCTACATGAAGAAGTTTCCTTTGCGTGTTGATAATTCTATTCTTTGAAAGGTACGATCGAATGGTACCACAAGAAACAAGATTGATGATCCTCTAAATCTTCTTCCCTCACGTTGTACATCCTTTCTTCAATAACAAAGTCTTGTCCTTGTTGCAAAAGGACATCAAGAACCTCGCTTTGCCAAATCCCAAAATGCCTCGATCCGTAAAAAATTTCAACTGCAAATTTCACATTGGACACAATTCTTATCAAAAGCGAAGATGCTAACGACAAATTGTTGACATTTGATGCGGATTCTTCATTCTTTTTGTCCATCATTTTTGCTCCAGATACTATTTAATGCAAAACCCCAAGTAATTATTTTCTGACATGGAAGTTCAGACTATGCTGCAACCATAAAGCATACTTAGATAGAACCTTGGCTCTTGTACCAATTGTTGCGGAAGCGAGAAATATAAAGCGTAACTGATTATACTAAAAAATTACAATACTAGAAAACAAAGTCTCTAGACCTAATTTAATAATATAATAAATCAAAACTACTATATCTAATAACAATTAATAATTAATAAATAAGACAACAATAAGAGGAATGCCAGAATCTAATTTCACTCTAAATAATTTACAAGTGAGGTACTACAAGAGATTAGTAAATACAAAAATGTCTTATGTAAGAGAAAAGGCAATTTAAGGGATGAGTTTTGGGCCTGTTTGGGATGGCATCAAATGTTGAAAAAAGTCCATTAGATCCTTAAAAAAGCCCATCAGATGTGTTTGGCATGGCCTCAACATCTGATGGACTTTTAGTTGTGAAGTTTCTTCTTGGCTCAAGTTAATGGGTGGAGCTTCTAATCTCATCAAAGTAACTTCTGAAGTTGCTTCTTGTAATGAAGCATCCTCATTATCTGATTTTTGTAAGATAAACATATACCTAGTTGTAGGGGATATGTTTATTTAAGCAATTCATTGTGCTGTATTTTTTTAATGGTAATTTTACTGTTTTATTTAGAAAAATTATATTTATTTTTAATTTTTTTTATCCTAAATTATCACATTATATATATATATATATATATATATATATATATAAAATCCCCTTTTCAGTCATTTTCCATCTCAATCATCTTTTTAAAAGTTATGCCAAACAAGTGCCCATTAGGGGGGAAAAAAGTCACTTCTATCAGTGCTATTCCAAACGGACCCTTTAAGGGAGGAAGGGGCTTCCCTTCTGTATTGTAAGACCTCCCCCCCCCCCCCCAAAAAAAAAAAAAAAACACACACACACACACACACCCCAAAAAAAAATCTTGAAAAAACCACCAATGCCCTCAGTAGCAAATTAAAATTGAAAGATACATCGCGCTTCTCGTACCTGTTCTCCAGTTTGAACATCAAATGGATGGTGATGATCAAATTGAAGATCCCTGAACTCATTGATGCAAAGTCCCTGAAAGACCCTGAAGGCGAGTATAACGGAATTTGGTATTCGTCAGTGTGATCTTAAGGGAAAATAACCTTCAATTTCGAAGAATTTTATGGATGGAATGATTAAATCCTTTTTCATAGTCACAAATATCAATTTTGCTTACCATCTAACAAGAGAAACACGTGGAATCCAGTGAAAGATGATTGGAGTATTCTCATGATTGACATAATAGCCTCCAAATACAACAAAAATTGTCATAAGAGAGGGACCCACTACCATCGCTGAATCAGTGGTTGGAACCATAGCCCCTACAGTAAGTCCCATTGCGGATGCAGCAAAAGATTCCATAGTGACAATACCACAGAATTTGCCAAATCTATAATGTCAAACTTCTAAGTCAGCTGTGCTTTGAGATGGAAGGGTTAAACTAGAATAATGCATCCAAGAGAGAGGGGGAGAGAGGAAGGGAAGAGAAAAGAAAGTGAGAAAGAAAACAAGAATTCTTTTTCCCATTTTCCATTGCCTTATTACTCTCTCCAGACTATATGACTTATTTAGAGAGTTGATTTCAGTCTTAAATATGACACAAATTTTTCAAATTTATTAATATTTTCCTAATTTATATCTATTGAAGCTCTTGGAATAATAATTAAGAAGGGGAGGAAATGAGGGAATTAAAGAAGATCACTAGAGTGTTTTACAAAATACATGTCTTAAATTAAGTTTCTTGATCTAATCAAGGAATGTCAATCAATGAAGCTCCCTAGAGAGGAAATAACTTATTTTTACCATATTCAGTTGCATTTCCTCATGGTTAAGAGTGAAGCAAATTGCAATCCTCATCCACAAGATATAAAGAAAAAGAAAAGTAACTGCAGATTGCATGGAAGCTTTCTTATCATGAAGTTCAAGTAAGGAAATTAACCTTAGCAAAGTAGGATGAAGACACGCCATGGAGTACAAAATAGCACTAAACGTTAATGGAAATACTGCTCCAATGGGAATCTCTGCCAACAATTTTGAAAGAAGATAAGGACCCAAGTCATATAAGCCCTTAGTACGTTCTCTATCTACAATTGCACGTTCCTTTGGAAACACCCCCATAGTCTTTGTGAGAGCCGCCATAGCTGTGCTTATTGCAGCAACCTGTATTTGCATAAAATGCAATTTAGAACTAATTTCAAACATAGAATTTCCAAAGGAGTCCAAACCAGGATCAAGTTTTGCTACAATGTATTCTGTTCTGCATGAGATATTATTTACGAATATTTCAGTTGTTCTGAACTTCTGCAGTGTGAAAGAATAAAGAACTTTACTAACCTGAAGCAATCCCATTCTGTCTTGTATTGAAGTCTGAGATCTTCCCATTTTCCAGAAAACAGACCCAAATGTAACTGCTGATGTAAATGATATTTTTGCCCAAACTTGGTTTGTTGGTCCATCACGGAAAACCTGCTCAAGAATAAAGACTATTGATTAAATTAAACGAGACAAAAGTTTTATTCTTCTTCAGTAAAATAAATGAATCACTTGTATGAATCTTGTTAATGTTGCCCCACAAAGCAGAAGGTTATCCAGTGAACAAGGATGAAAAACCCGAAGAAATTAAGTCATATTGCTTAAGCTGTAAGTTAAACAGGGAGTAACATTAACAACATACAAGATGCAAAAAGGATAATCAAAGCAAGACCATTTTCTTTGAAGTCACTTCTCACCACTTTTTCTGTACATATAATTTAAGGTATATTTCATCATTGATCCATGTTCAACAAGTTGTTTGGAACCTAGTAAAATGGGGTAAAGGAAGATAGAACAAAATGCTCAATGAGATTGTTGAGCGAGACCTCTTAGTTAACAATTTATCCAGAGATTGGTTTTTGATCAAGCTCAATGATATCATGTGATCCATGTATCTGACCCTACCTAGTGGGATAAGGCTTTGTTGTTGTTGTATAATCTAAGGAAGATTTCAGATGTGGATCCTTCCATGAAAATACGTGATTAGATCAAATAACTACGCAATGTCATCATTATCAGCCATTATATTTCAGACATGGATCCTACCATGAAAATATGTAACTATACCAAATAACTACGCAATGTCATCATAAAAATTCCTGTGGTGCAATTTACAAAAACTGACAGAAAGGCAGACCTGTATCCATGCTCTCTTGAGGAGCAACCAGAATTGTTTCCACCAACCTCCTTTCTTCATAGCTATAGTTCTTTTGCTCATTTTCTTTCCACTTTTGGAGAGTTCATCTCTTGTAATTGGAGTTGCATAAACTATTGTAGGTAGTCTCTGTGAGAATGAATCTACAAGACCATCAACTCTTTTTTGGGAAGAATGGACACTTTCAGCAGAACTATAGTCAATGGATATAAGATCAGCCAAAAATTCAGCAGGACTCACATGATCTGGGCAGTGGTACCTGTAACTTTGAGTCATAAACAACTGTCGACCAATAACAGTCATTAAGTCCTAGCCTTAAAACTTAAGGTGAACAAATTATCAACATCTCCATCCACTAATTCTTGCTTGTATTCTCTCTAGACAATAACAAGGAGCAATTGGTATGAGAGACGATCTTCTAATATTGATTGCATAACTTCTATAATCAAATTTCAGAACACAAAAATCAAGTTCATCACCTAATTATCTTTATCAAGCACAGAAACGATCACCACATGTGAATAAATTCGACACAAGCACATATTTAAGAAGCACATATTGTGAGAGAGATATTTCTTCTGGGGTTAAGAAGCATATCTATTCTAACAAGGCTAGTTAGGATTAAGACCAGTAATGAATTCAAACTTTAGAGAACTGAGGTGAAAATATCATCCATAGTTCATAATACCAGCATGTTACTTCAGTGGATTATGTGATGGTCATGTTGATAGTCCATTGATCTGTTAACTTCAACAAGTATAGGTGTATAATGTTACTCTAGAAAGTAGGATTATCACAATATTACTCCCTCCAATCCTTAATATAAAACATATTTACCTAATTTGATTATATAAAGGAATTTAGTTAAGTTAGTTGATATGATATGTATTTTCTAAAATACCCTAACCATCTTCTTTAATGCCTTCCTTTCCTCTCCTTGATTATTGTTAATGGAGTATTACTAGAGATAAATTAGGAAAATATTGACAAATATGAAAAATAGTTCTTATATTTAGGACTACAATCAACGCCACAAATATGTCATTTTTTAAAGACAAGTAGGAGTACTACCTTACTTGAGCAAACAATTTAGAGACATTTTAAAATAAAAGTTGAAAATTTGATATCTCTTATAACAGCAGTTTCTTGGCTTATTTTTAAACCTTATGTTTCAGAATATGCTCCTCTGAAGGCAAAAAACAAGGCACAACATAAAGAGATCGATTTCAATTATCCAATGGCACAATATGTAGAAAGTTTAGCTGATTACCCAAATTTTGAGAAGTAAGTCAATATTTCTTTATGAGCAGGACCAGCATAAACCAGTGAACCCTCTGTTAGCAAGACTATGTCATCCAATTTGCTATACACTGAACCTCTTGGCTGACGTATAGAGCAAATTACTGTATGACCATCATGTGCCAGGTTTTGAAGAGTCTCCATGACTTTCTCAGCTTGGAAGGCATCAAGTCCTGAAACCAACACATATAAATTAATAAATTATTCACGAATAAGTGTTTTAAAAAAAGTTGGGGACATTCTAAAATCAGTGCATATGCCTTTATCTATGTAGTATCTACAAATATCTAATTTGTTAAAGGCAGCAATTATGTATGTAGATGATCTTATTCATTTTTCCTTATGCTTGACATTTTTCCATAGTTATATAAATTAAGTATATGCTACTAGTTGGGCCAAGAAAAAAGTGTATGACACTAAGAAGATAAAACTGATCCTTTTAACAAAATAATTAACAAAGCCTGCCTTAATCCTTACTTGCCAATTATTCATGTTTTGAAAAAGACAGACGTGGTTTCAGTATCTCAAGAAATGCATAACCAGAATAGAAGCATCGGAGTTTATATACAACGGGCCAACCCAAATTGGAATACACTACAAGCCAAGTAATTTACATCCCTGGACTTCTAAGAGATACTCCTAAGTCCTAAGAAAGGAGTATATTATAATGAAGAGTAAAATAAAGGAAAAAGAAAATGGAGCTAAGAATGGTATGGTTGAATGAAATATTATATCTAGTATCTATCCGATTGATATTACATCCTTTAATTATTTTTCCTTCCTTCTTCCTCAGTACATGATAAAATTTAGTTACTGCTATTCATATAATCCTTCAGACATTATATATCTTTTGTGTTAATTGTTAATTTCAGCTTTGTTCTCACAAGGTAGCCCCTGACTAAAACAACTACAAAGTTAACTCATTCAGTAATTTAATAGATGCAGTCAGCAGTACAAGGTCTGATTCTGCATCAATACTCAGCTCATTTGGTATTTATCAATGCCCTATATCAGAATAGCTTTCAAAGATTTGAAAACTTTCATTACTTAGCTGCCCAGACGTCCAATTTAATTCTTGTGAAATGTTCTTTTGCAGCAGGATAGAAGATGTTCATGTAAATCTTGATTAAGCATCAATTTATTCAATGAAACACTGAAAATTTATTGTGAGGTTATCCAGTTTTTTAGAAGGCTGAGATGTTATAGACAAAACAGAACAGTAGCATATGGGATTTCTAATACCAAAAACATGAAATCAGCAAATGGTCAGAGTATTTGAATCTAAGGTTGCATATTTGACTTTCATACTGCTTTCCTCCCCCTCCCACCAAAAAAAAAAAAAAGATCATTCAGTCCAAGGTGAGTTATATTATTATACTAATAATGTGAGGAACTTCAAAAAGGTATGATTACCGGTGGTGGGTTCATCAGCAAATATAATAGATGGGCGTGCAATCAGCTCACAAGCAAGAGTTAGGCGCTTCTTTTCGCCGCCATTAATTCCACGAACTTCAGTATCGGCACAATTGACCTTTTGAAGAAAGAGATTCAATTCTATAAAGTGATTAATATCAGTAACATAAGGCTACCAACAAGAGTATCAAGTTTTAATTTATAAACTTTAAAGGAAAACCTCAATAATTAGATGACACATACAAATTTGTGGTGAAAGTTCTAAGTATAATCTTTACACATAGCAAAAAAAAAAAAAAGCCTAACACCAAAGACAAAGTACACAGAAAATAATAATTAGAGTCAAGCAGAACAGAAAAAGACGGATTCGATTCATTCTTTTCAAAAAGTGGAAGGGTTTAAGGGGTAAACCTACTAGAAATTTTTCACTTTTTCAAATTACTACGTAAGAAAGCATCTCACCAGGCCTAGTTTGAACAGAAGATTATCCACATATTCATCTCTCTGTTCAACAGAAATGCTAGGAAGCTGTAGTTCTGAAGCAAGAGACAACGTTTCCCGCACTGTGAGCTGAGAAAAATGTAAATCTTCCTGCCTTACATAAGCAAACCTACAGCAGCAAACAACACGCCAATTTATCTCCTCATTAAGTTAAAAAGAAAATACTGAGTCCGCTACTCCCCGTCATCGTTTGAATTCGAATTTCATGTTGAAAGCGGATCCTTAGAAAGTAAGGAAGCCGAGATCCGGTAGGCAGACGAGGTTGTCCTTGACTCCGCTCGAATGCCCATTTAAAAAAAATTACACCCAAAATACTGAGAAAGTTGATTAGTGAAAATTACATGCAAGGCAATCATACTTTACAGTTTTGTTTGAATTTGGCTTTCCATTGAACTCCAGAAGACCTGACAAATGCAGCTGAGTCGATGCTGCCAGCTGGCCTGCAAGAACATCAAGCAGCATAGTTTTTCCTGAACCTGACGGCCCCATTATAGCTAATAGCCTTCCAGGTTGCGCTTCCCCACTCACATTTTTAAGCAAAAACTTCACCTGTTTAAATAACACCAGCATTTCTCATTATTCCCAAAGAAAACAAAAGATTTAAACTACATTGACGCTGTAAATTTATATATCAACAACTTCCTTTAAGGTCAAGATGTAAAATTATAGGGTAAAACTGTTGAAATAAAATTTCCAGGTAATGCTATTTCCTTATTGAGATATCTAACTGCGAGTAACAGCATTATGAACAGTTTACCGAGCTGCCTTGTTACTCCAACAATATGAAAACCAGTTATACAGCTCTGAATAAAGTTAAATGTCACAGTGAAAAAGGAATCCGAAGTCGAAATGTACACCTTAAAAATTCTTAGCAACAAAAAAGGTGTTCAACATACCCTGGCCGCACTGAACTGTGTAAGAAGAGGGATTAAATCGAGGAAACTCACAGGTTCGGAGGATTTACGGTAAAGGGAACACGTGATATTGCTCCAACGGACTGTGACAGGAGAAACTTTTCTGGAGACCGGAGCTTTACTGCCGTCATCAGCATCCTTCTCCTCCCTACTGGAGGGGTCGTCATTCTCATTTTCCGGCAAGAGTGCGGCAGGGGCAGGACAAAAGAATAGGCGGACGAGGAGAGTAACGGCTGCCACGGCGATGACGTGGCCCAGACCATTGCCTCCGAACAATTGGCGCCTCATTTTTTCCCGCCAAAAGCAGCCGATATCTTCTACGGCTTCTGCTTGGACTTGGTCCTTGACTGGCTAACTGATGAAAGAAGTCGATGGTCGCGGAAACCGTTTAGCAATGAAACAGTTATCTGAAGAAGGATTAAAACGACATCATTTCTTAACTTTAAGCCATTTTCGGATTTTTCCCCCCCTCTTTCATCATGTATGAGTGAGTGACGCGTGTCCACCTGCAGATAAGATAATTTGAGGAAAGACAAAGAACTCTTTTTATTTTCAAATTAATATTGATATACTCCATTCAATTCATAATAATGTAATTGACTTATAAGTAATTCAGTTAAATTAATAAAAGTTAGTTACATCATGCAAGTTGTCTAAAAACTGTTCTGATTTTTGTATTTACCTCTAATAAATATAATAAATTAAAAAAAAATACATGTTCTCCATCCTCTAACTGGAAATTGAGAAATTAGAACATAATCAGAGAAAAACACTTAATACTGCAGAAAATCTTGCAAATTAGGTTAAATTTAGGAGCATAAAAATCTTCTAGAAGTCGGTTTATATTATACGAGACCAGTGGGGTACATACATAAAAATAAATAAAAAAGAGCCCAAAAGTCATATGAGGCCTATGAAATTATTTCAAACATTTGCTAAAATAATAATATAAAGAAGAATGAAATTAAATAATAAATAATTTAAAGAAAGGAAAAGGATAAATAAAGAACTTTAAAAATAATTAAAAAAAAGTATAAAAGTATTTTCAATATTCATAATATTTAAGAAGTGTCAGACATAATTTGTTCTTTTTAAAATTAAAATGAAATGATACAAATGCCTCTTAAAGAAAAAGAAAAAAAAAATCTGAAATATGCTGACGCTTCTTCTAACCACAACCAGTATTTTTTTTTGGTTGTATTCAAAGCCCCCTAACAGCCTTTCACTATATCGTCAATGGACGTGAACACAAGTACTGGGTTTCTGCATCGCAAACCTTACACCCACCTGAGCAGCAAGATGCATGACATGGGTAAACATCACAGCATCGAAAACCTTGTGAAGAAGCAAAAAATCGTTGATATCTCCCTCGAAAATGAAGAATCCGGCACGATCAAGAAGCTTCTGGCGAGCGCGCTTAAGATCCGGATTATAGTAATGGTTGAAATTATCAAAGCCCAAGGACGCCAGAGAACGCGGGTGCCAACAAAACCAGCCGCACCAGTAACAAGGACAGTGAAACCAAAAGCAGAGCTCCGATGCACCGTTTATTTACTCGCTTTTCCCAATCAGGTCCGCCCCATGAGTCGCCAAGGGCACGGCAGTTTGGGGGGGCGGTGGCCAGAGAAGAAGAACATGAGAGATATATGGAGAAAAGGACGAAGATCAAGAAAAGGGAAGACCAAAGAATGAGCTTGGAGTGGATGGAATGTCATCAATATTTGAGACTGTCTTGAGCTGGGAATAGAAGATGAGATCGGCGGGACCCACTGCATATTGTTGCAAGTGATGGCACGAATGGAAGAAGGATGAATGCTAATTAAGGAAGGAGAGGAATCGGGGAAGGGGAGAGGGCGAAGAGGCTAAGGAGGCTGCAACTTGCAACTGAGTGAAAATATTGGGATTTGGAGGGTATTTGTGTCATTTTCTTTTAATCTTAACCATGGCAAATCAGGCATAACACTTCTTTGTTGTTATGAATACTAGAAACTTCTTTCTGTTTTTTCATATTTTTAAATATCTTTATCCCTTTAAAGAATAATAATATTAAGATAATATGATTAAATTAATATTAAAAGATACTGTATATGTTATAATTATAAATTCTTATTAATTGTGAGGATTTTCTTAATTAAAATTAATTTGTAAGTTCTTTGTCACTAAATCTTCTATAGAAAATTACACAAAATGCGTTCATCCAAATTTATTTGTAAGTTCTGTATTACTAAATCATCACCGAGTTTCGTGACATCCTATCTAATATTCTGGTTTGAAAACATCACATTCATCTCTTATTCTTTTTAAATAACTAATAGCCTCATCAATTCACTGTTATTAGGAGGATTTTCAGATTTGCCATTTGTGAGATATTTACCAAGGAAACCAAGAATACCAGCAACCTTGACTTTATATACCTAATGCTATGTTAAATTTGGTCACGATGAATGTTGGGTTGTGAATATTATGAGTAAATGTTTTCCCTACAAGTGAGCCCCTACATGAAAATATAGTTTGTGTAGAGCACAAATTCAAGCCAAATTAATATGTTGATATTGCAAGAGACTAGAGGCGGAACCAGAAATTGCAGTTAGGGGGGCGAATTTTATAGAATAGAATCCAAATGTTTATAAAATTACACTTGAGCCCCACAAACATTTCAATATTTCTATTTTAGTCCCTTTACTATAGAAATAATAGGGGCTGAAGTGTAAATATTAAAATTTTATGAGGCTAAAATATAATTTTAAAAAACTTTGGGCCATTATCTGTAATTTTAGGGGGGGCGGTGGCCACCCCTAGCACCCCCTGCCTCCACACCTGCAAGAGACCTGTACCAACTCAATGAGCTAAGTTGGAAGTAGTTTTTGCCATATAATAGGTAATAAGAATAATAATATAAGAAAGTGAAAAGATAAGAGATTGAGTCATAAGTGGCCTAAAAGTTCAAAGCCTAAGTCGTGTCTAATCATAGTTGAGGGATTGGGGCATAAGTAAGTTAAAAGTTAAAAGACTAAAAGATTAATTTTTTTCAATTTTTTATTAGCTTCTTATAGAAAGTTAAAAAGACTCTCAAATTTAAGATGATAACATTTACTTGATAGTGGTCCACAAAACCATAGGATAGAGCATCAACGTCAGCCACTACTAGCTATTAATAAATTGCCCTGGTAAGTTCTAATCCATTATTGGTAAGTATCCTACCATACCCATCAATATTTGCCACAAATTCGACCTTTCTTTTCTAGAGAACACGAGGTCTTGCCGTCTCTACAGATACTCATGGTTTTACACAGTAAAGTATTAGAGCTTGATATCAGACTCTAACATATAACAATACAATAGAAATCTCATTGTTACATAAAGGTGTAACACTTTATTTCAAACAAGCCGGTACTTTAGTTCTCCCAACTATCTCTTTTTAATTCTTATTATTATTTCCTTTAACCTTGTTAACTCCATATTCATGGTTTTTATACCAATCTTTGATACCATGCTATCAAATATTAGGTTTGGTATCAAAGATTGGTATCAAATCCTAATACATAAGAATATAATAAAAATATATGTTACAACCCTTATTCTCTCATTCAAACTTTAAATCACCATATATACTCGATATGGTATTAACTATAGGATTGAGAAAGAGATACACAGAAGAGACAGTATAGAAGAAGAAGAAGAAGAAGATGCTGAAGAGATTTTGAATAATCTCTGTATTTTCTATATTCACTTCACAAACTGATTAGACAAGATTCAACTGGGATAGTATGCTATTTATAATGCTATAGCCTTCTTGTATCCCTTCCTATCGTCTAATAGCCAGGTAAACATATTAGGATCATTAACTAACTATTTATATCAACTATCTAGTTTACAAATAGGTCCCTAGTCTTATTTTACACTTAGGTTCCTAAATACATATCATTAATATTATATATGATTGCCTCCTAAGACAACCCTTGTCCTCAAGGGTTTGGCATCTAAAACCCAGGAAATTGATTCTTTAAATTGAACAATGAAATCCAAGCGGCTTCCTCCTCAAGATACCCTTGCCACTGGACTAATACTTCAGTGATTATATAGTGCTTCTTTCTACCAATTCGTTGAGATCGAATCTGATCTAGATATAGTGAAGTATGTACGGTTGGCCACTCAATAAAAAGATGTCTCTGCTTTACACTCAGATTTGGACAGAATTTCAGTAAAGAGACATAGAAAGTAGAATGAATTCTAGTCTCAGGAGGGAAGTCCAGTTTATAAGCGACTGGTCTGATCTTTTCCAGCACCCCATGTGGACTAAAGAATCGAGGAGCCAGCTTCTGACTACTTTTCGTGGTTGTAGACATCTGCCTATAAGGTTGCATCTTGAGAAACACCTATTGTCCTACTTCAAAATCGCTATTAGACCTTTTCAAATCAGCCTTTTGCTTCATTGTGTTGGCTGAACTATGTAGATGATGCTTCGAAACTGCAATCATCTTTTCCCTTGCTTGAAAACTCCTATCTATAGCTTTTACTATAGCTGATCGAGGCACATAAGGGACATAAACAAAAGGTTTTTGACCACACAAAAGCTCACGTGGAATGGCCTTTGCAGAAACATGAAAATTGGTGTTATACCACCACTCTGCTAAAGATAACCACGACTCCACTTTCTAGGGACTTCCCAACACATACACCTCAAGTAGGATTCCAAACACCTATTAAGTACTTCAATTGGGCCATCACTTTGAGGATGGTAAGTAGATGAAAGGCTTTGCTGCACTTTTAGAACCTTGAGAAACTCTTTCCAAATATTACTAATAAAGAGAGGATCTCTATCACTTATAGTTTCCACTGGAGCACCAAGCAACTTATAAACTTGATCCAAGAAAGCTTGTGCAAGTATAGAAGCTAAATAGGGATGAGAAAAAGGGATGAAATGAGCATATTTGTTCATTTTATCAACAATTATCCAAATCTCTTCTTTACCTCCAAATTTAGGTAAGTCTTCTATGAAATCCATTGATATGCTTTCCCATACTTTACTTGGAATTGGTAGTGGATTTAACAATATAGATGCAGCAACTATTTAATACTTACATCTAGCACATGTATCACACCCTTTACCAAAGTCTTAAACATCCTTATGAAGATGTTTCCACCAAAACAATCCCTTAACCTTGTAGTAGGTCTCTTGGATGCTTGAATGGCCTCCTCGAATACTAGCATGGAGCCATTCCAGGAACTTGCTCTTCATTCCAGCATCATTACCAACAACCAAACGGTTGTTTTTCCTCAAATAAGTGTCATCCCTAGAATACTTTTGGAACACCCCATCTTTATCTTTCACTTCAGCTAGGATAGCTATAATTTCTTGATATAATTCCCAACTTTTTTAATTTCCTCCACCAATTCAGGAGTAGTATCCAAAGAAATATGCAATATTTGAGAACCATGTAATATGGACAAAGCATCAGCTACCATGTTGTCATTCCTGTTTTTTCGAAGAGACATAATAGAAGAAGATGCTAAAAAGATTCTAAATAATCTATGTATTTTTTATATTGACTTCACAAACTGAATAGACAAGATTCAAAATGGATAGTAGGCTATTTATAATGCTATAGCTTTCCTATATCCCTTCCTAACGCCTAACAGCCAAGTAAACAAATTAGGATTATTAACTAACTAATCATAGCAACTATCTACTTTACAAATAGGTCCTTAGTCCTACTGTACACTTAGATCGCTAAATACAAATTATTAATATTCCATATCAACACTCAAGAAATTTATTATAAAAACTAAAATCATTGTATTATTTTCAATAATTTATTGTAAACAACAACAAGAATCTTTACTTGAAATTTCTCTCTCAAGTCTCCAGAATCCTTCTATGCCTCTGTCTCGCCCCCATGAACTTTTTATAGTCTAATATGGGTTCCACTTCTATTTCTGTCCTAACCACTAATTGATTTATCCTTAATTTATATTCTGGATCTCTTATTGATTCCCTTATGACTTCCCAATGTCACCCCAAAAAAAAAAAACTTATTATAGAAAACTAAAAAGAAATTCAACTTTTAAGATCATAACACTTACGTGATGGTAGTCCTCAAAATCATGGGAAACCGCACCAATGCTAGCCACTACTAGCTATCTAGAAATTGCCCTCATAAGTTACAATTCATTATTGGTCAATATCTCAGTAAAGCCATCAATCCACACCATGAATTTGAACCTTCTTTTATGGAGAACATGGGTTCTTATTATGCATGAATAGTCATTGTTTTATGTAGTAAGGTATAAGAGTATCAAAGCTTGGTATTAGACTCTAACCTATAAGAATATAATAAAAATCTTGTTATTACATAAACATAGAACTCTTGATTTCATGCAAGCCCAAATTTTAGTTCCCTCAATGGTCTCTATTTAATTGTTGTTAGCTCCCTTTTCCTTATTTCGAAACTAATCTTTGATACCAAAGTATCAAAGATTGGTATCAAAACCTAATAGATAAAATGTAATAAAAATATCTATTAAAACCTGTATTCTCTCAATTAGATTTTAAATCACCATATACTCAAGAAATTTATCATAAAAAACTAAAATCATCGATTTGTTTTTAATAATTTATTGTAAAAAACTAAAAGAAATATCAAATTTTTAGATTAAGTCAACATCATTGGAAGCCTAGCTATGATGTAACATCCTAAAATTTATTTAGAATTATAAATATGATAGATTAATTTATGGTAATTAATTTACCTAAGAATATTTAGTATAGGAGTAAATGTTAATTAAAATAATAATAATAATTTTTATTATTGTAATATATTAATATTATAATATAGTTATATATAGAGAGAGAGAGAGAGAAATGTGATTGGCAAAGCCAACCACGGTTTAGTTAAAGGGAGGAGGGTTGGCCCCCCCATTGTTGACTTTGGGGGGAGGATAATAAGTTTGACCCCAATTACTCCCCCTCCTCAACCACTATAAAGGTGCATATTTCGTCAGGGCAAGCGAGGGTGTGAGAAATATAGAGCTAGGAGAGAAAGAAGGAGAGAGGGAAAATGTAGAGATAATTATTTGGGGAGCCTGGTAGTAGCTTTTTGGTGATTATTTAGGAATTAGCGAGTAACAAATAACTCTGAATATTCTTCCATATATTTATGAATTTTGTATGATTATAAATTATATTTTTTTATAGACTGATTTATATATATATATGTATATGTATTATAATATTATTATTATGAAAACTGAATATTACAGTTTTGTACCCCAAAAATATTACAGTTTTGTGCCCATGAAAATTATAGTTTGCGCCCAGCAAAAATTACGGTTTTGCCCCTGAATTTCAGAAATGACAGGTTGGTCCCAAATTTCGAAAATTATAGTTTAGTTCCAAATTTCAAAATGACGGTTTAGTCCTTCGAATTTTCAAGAATGACAGATTGGTCCAATGAGGTTTTATGAAATGTTTGGTTTACCTTTTTATGATAATTGATATAAATGAAAGCATGTTTTAATATACTTTATTTTATTGATATAACGGCGGCTGTATGTGTGATGGATTGGAGTAAGGAGAATTTAAATAATAAGATTTATTTATGTCACCACTTGGTGCACAGTGGATGATACTTGTCAGGGCCCCATCTTCAATGTTTTCCTCTGGCTGGGATTTCATTGGAGTTGTGGGACACGTGACACCTCCTTAGTTGTTATTTTTAAGGAGGGGAGCCATAATCCCTACTTAAGCTCCATACCTTTGGCCGGGTATATCTTAGGTTTTGTGAGCTTGGAACCATCCAGTCAAATGAATGAGTTTTTATTAGACTATATGTTAGCCTATGGTTCCAATCAGCAGTACAAAGGTGGACGGTGATATAAGGGAGGCTACATATTACATATTGTATAATTCACAATGTGACATAATGATGATTACTGTTACAAAATAATTTTGTATGAGAAATTATGATATATACAAAAAAAAAATATATATATATATATATATATAATCAATTCTTACTTTTTGTAATACATAATTTTCTTGTATACGGTAGAAACTTTTAATAGTTACTGAGACGTGACATCCCATCCTATATTAACATTTTTCAGGTGAGCATTCTAGTAGAGTAAGGGAAGGAACCTATGGAGTGAGCTTTGAAGACTCTTTTGTACTCCTGTAGTTTATGTTATGTTATTTTTATTTGTTATGACCCTAGGACTTCCCATTGTATTTTAACTCAGAAATATTTTGGAAACTTATTTTGACTTTGTGTTATGAATTTTATTTGAAATGTTATATAATTTAATGATTTGGATATTAATCATCCTTATTGGAGGTATTTCAAATATTTTAGCCAAGTTTTCAGGTGTTGAATTTGGGGTATTACATATGACACCTTCCTTCTTTGTGAGAAATTCCCCTCTCAAGTTTCTAATATCACTTTATGCCTTTGTCTCAATCCCATGAATTTTATAATACAATATGTGGTTTCACCACTGTCAATGTTGTAACCTAATGAGTGATTTATCTTTAATTCTTGTTTTGAATCTCTAAATGACTCCCTTATGATTTTCTAACATCACAAAATATATATATATATATATATATATATATATATATATATATATATATTAGCTTAACATATATTAAAAAAAAACTCTCAAATTTTAAAATCATAACACGTACTTGATGGTGGTCCCAAAACCATAGGATAGAGCATCAATGCCAACTACTAGTAGCTATCTAGAAATAGCACTCATAAAGTACAATTCATTGTTGGCTGGTATTTTGTCATAGCTATCAATCATAACCCTACGTTTAAACCTTCTTTTGTGGTGAACATAGGGTGTTGTCATATATGGATACTCATTGTTTTATATAGCAGAGTAGCAAAGTATTAAAACTTTTTTTTTTTTGATTTTTAAAATTTTAGGAAAGGGGTTGGGCTCACCCACAGTTTAAGGGCAGGGCGCTTGGAGCCCAGTCCACAGGAAATACTGGCCAGAGAATATATAAAAGTATTAAAACTTGGTATCATACTCTAACGTACAACAATATAATAGAAATCTCATTATTTTTTACAACGAAGGCCTAAGGCCCAATAGCTAAACCTTATATTTTTTCAAACATGTAGCTGGAATCAAACAAACGTAGGAAATGCCTCCCTCTGCCATGGTCTACGAACTCAATGAACTCTTTGGTTATGATAAATTCTAGAGCTGAATGATATACTTGAACATCTTCTATGAAATTTGCATAGCACTTAAAAGCATCTAAGTTTTGGCAATGAGATCAAATACAGGTAAAGTGTATATCTGTAAGTGTAAGAAAAGGTTGCAAAATCATCCCATTTAAGTCATTAGAAGTTCTGTGTCATAATGATCCAAACAAAACCTTTGCTAAGATAGTGCATAATACACAATTTTCAAGCAAATTGAAGCAAATAAACAGGAGAGCACGTGGGACGACACCGCCACCATAGACGGCATCAGCAGGCGCTGATCGGTGGATCCCGAAGGACCGACAACGATTTGACCGGCGCATATTCTCCATGCCCTACCACAGTGCCGGCGCGTGAAACCCAAACGGCGCTGTGAACAGTGATCTCCGGCGACTTTGAATTTTCCAGCGAGATGGATTCCTCCCACTTTCCTCCCCTGTTTTGCTCAATTCTAGAAAAACCTATTGGCATAATTCTCATAGCTTTTATGTCCAGTAGAAGTTCTCAAACTCAAAACTCCTCATCTTGATCTTCCTCCACCACCAGTACTATAGTACCATCTAGAACCACGAAGCTACCACCAAAGTTCACCGAAAATCACGTTATGACTATTAGCCATAAGTTTAATGGTAGAAATTATCTCCAGTAGTCATGAAGAGTCCTGAGGTATATTCGAGGTAAGAGAAAGGAGAAATACATTAATGGGGCAGCCCCTCAACTAGCCCCCAAAGACCCTAATTTTGACACATGGTTTGCTAAAAATAACCAAGCCATGACGTGGTTGTGTAATTCAATGACTTTGGAGATTAGTGAGGGATATCTGCTTGCCCACACGGCAAAGGAAATATGGGATGCCGCTAGGAAAACCTACTCCTCCCTTGAAAACACAGTTGCCTTGATTCACTTGAAGAGACAACTACGGGATTTACGACAAGGTAATTTGTCAGTGACTGAATATTATAATGCATTGCTGAAATTGTGGTAGCAGCAAGACTTATTTGAGGTTCACCCTTGGAAAAATTTTGAGGATGCACAATTGTACAAGCGAATTGTAGAAGAAGGAAGGATACGAGATTTCCTTTTAGGCCTTAATAACGCTTTCGAAGAAATAAGGGGCAGAATCATGGGGCTGAAGCCATTCCCACAGCTCTGATGTTGTTAATTTTGTGCAATTCAAGGAAAGTAGGAAACTCCTGAACCGAAGTGGACCAAGTCAAATTGAAAGCTTTGCACTTGCAGTTCAACGACCACACGAGGAGCGAAAGACTAATAAATGGTGCAACTATTGTAAGAAGAAGGCCATATTGGGGATGAATACTGGAAACTCCATGGCAAACCTACTAGGGGAAAATCGAACTTCTCAAGTCACTTGACCACAACTTAAACAAAGGTTGAGAATGACAATCGCTTGAGTCAGGAAGAACTACAGATGCTTTGCAGAATCCTCAACAAACAGAATAAGTCTAGCTCTATTCCCAGTGTGAATCTTGTTCAATCAAGTAATTCTTTTGTTGCTCTCGACGCTATGATGACTAGTGATGATACTTGGATTGTTGACTCAGGAGCTATGGATCATATGACTGCTAACAAAAACTTATTCCACAACCTTAATATTTTAAATCCTATTAATTGAAAAAAATAATCTTTAGAAACTGTTTTGTGGTTTTTCACAATTTATGAAGATTAAATATATTTTTTTTGTCGAAGAAAATTAAATATTTTTCAATTAATAGGATTTAAAATATTAATTTATTAAAATACTAACATATAAACAAGTTTGGTCAACATTTAATTGAATAGTCATCGCTTAAAATTGTTGAGTCAGTATTTTTCGTTAAGTCGAACTAACGGTGTTAGCATTAAGGGACCAAACGTGTATTTTACAAATTTAAAGGAGTAAAATGATACCAAAGGCAAAATATAAAGAACCAAATGTATACTTTAACCTAAAAACTATTAGCTACCCAATTTTTTCAACCATGTGGACAAAAACAATTTTTAAAACAAAACTTAATGGAATCTAATATCCTATTAAATCTCTATGCTTATCGTCATTATAAAACTAGTTAAATTCATTATAAAAACACTATTGTATCTATAATACTCCCTCTGATTATAAATATAACACATTTGACATTTTTTCCTGGAAATATTAAAAAAAACTAAATAAATTAATTAATCATATCAACCAGTTTATATTAGACAAACTAGTTTAGAGACAACAATAAATATAGATACTTTGAAATGATTTAATTAGGTTCCTTAATATATCCAAAAAACGTTAGTTGAGTTTTAGAATTAGGACGAGGTAGAATTTTTTCCCCCTCTTACCAATATATGATATAAACTTTATATATATATATATATATATGGACAAAAAATTTCTCCAATTATTGAAGATAATTATTTTTAGTAACCCCCAAAACTACGTCATTTTGAATTAATGAAAGATATTCCATAATTTTGTTTATTCTTTTATCATATAAAATTTACCAAAACACCCTTTATTAATTCATCTAAAATTACAAACGCACTTATAATTAATTCAAAACGGCGTAGTTTTAGGGGTCATTGGAGATAACTTATCTCATGTGACTGGAGAAATATTTTTCCTTATACACACACACACATACATGCTTACTCTAACATCTTTTTCTTATACAATGCATGGGGAAAAGGATAATTGAAAAATACTTAATGGTGCTCACTTTTCCAACATCTAAATCTTGCTGTAAAGACGCCTAACAAGGTAATAAGGTTTAGTTTCGACCAAAAAAAAGGTAATAAGGTTTAGGATTCACTATTGAGTTGATTTTCTCTTTCTTCCAAGAACAGGGGCTTTTTGGAATCTAGGTCCCCCAATTCGCCACTTCTTAAAGGATGCCATGGAGGATTGAGCTGCCTCATACACTACAAAAATGCATGAACACGAATAAACTTACACAGATCAAACTGCTTCAATAAAAGAGAAAAAGTGGAGTTACAGACAAAGATAGGAAATGTGTTTTATTTCAAAAGTAGAATAAAACTCACAATTGATCTCTTCGTTTGTTAGAATTGACCAGAATTTGGTAGTAGCTGAAAATGCTGCAGTATGAGCCTTGGTGAGGACTTCCTTGTACCTATTCTTAAATGCAGACAAGAGCAGAAACCCAATTGTCCTATCACCAACCCTGCCATTAAAATAAAACAAAACGATTTACCCAAAACAGAAAACAAAACAAAACTTGTCGCGGCTGGTAGCAACAGCATGGTGTCACCTGAGATAGGATCATAAGACTAAGAAAGAAAACGTCAGTGGGAATGTGACTGGAAGCTTAGAGCCTTAGGCTATGTTTGTGAGGAGAAAATAGGGTAAGGGGATACTAAGAAGGAAAACTTTAACAAATGGTTTAAAATTTTTTTACTATTCTTTGGAGTTCCCTCCTAGTTTTCTTTCCTCCCTAATTTTCACGCCATCCAAATATGGAGTTAGTGAAATTAATAGCCTTTTGCTACAGCAAGAAACTGAAAAAATACAGTTAATAAGAGACTTACACAGGTGCTATCTTGCATCCAAATTCATAAAAGAATGGACACCGAGACCTCAGATCCACACTGGCACAATCAGCCTGAATCTCTAGTCTGGTCCTGAAATCAAGAACCACCAACTTTTAAGAGCAGATTCAGCCATAAATAAAACAAACACTTTATAACCCAAAATCAAAACCAATTCAATATTAACCACAGCATTGCTCTTGTACATTTGGACAAAAATGCAGATGATTTGCAAACAAATTCTGTTAATAATTCCAAGACTTCTATAAAGCAATTGAGAAATAGCATTGGATCCAAATAAAGTAAAACTAATTGACTAACAAATGTGGTAATATTAACTACAACATTCCTCTTGTACATTTGGCCACAAATGCATATGATTTGTAAACAAGTTCTGTTAATAATGCTCAAGAATTCTATAAAGCAACTGAGAAGTAGCATTGGATCCAAATAAAGTCAATCAATGACCAATAAACATGGTTTGCGTAACCACTACGCGTACCAGAATTAAGCAGATAATGCTACAATGGCATTGCTTCTTAAATAATTGTTGATGTAATGATGAATTCTAAATATTACAAGAAGCGAAGCCTACGAATTCCTAACAAAGCTATGATTTGAATATTACTTTTGATCAAAACAAGGTGGAATGTTGATCGATACTACTTGTCTCAATTGTAGCTCATGAGCAAGCCAGAAAGGCAGCTCCACCTTGGAACCTGTTTCAATCTGAAAGTCAAACATGCTAGTGTCTGGTTAAATCATCAGAATTAGAGCAATGATTCATCCTTTAATCATAAATGATTAGCAGTTCTTACATAATTAGTTTCAGAACTGGGATCTATTCCCACACCTGAGGCTGCCTTTTGGAATATAACTGATACAATCTATGGCAAGAACATGACAAGATATATATTATTAGAAAAGAAACTGATCGGGGTAGCTATACACATCAACAACTGTGTAACTAAGAGGCATCAGCTGAAAAATGGAAGAGGCATAGAGGAAACAAATAATCATGGCTATTCTTCAATGACAAACAATGAAATATTGCATTTTATCCTGATATTTGTTACTCCAGACGAATATTGTTAAAACCTAGTAGCAATCCAAAAACATCTTTAGCACGTAGCAAGTTTAGGCTGACTACTGAATTAATTTTTTTATTTACAGTATTATCCTTAAACATATTTTATTAACATCCCCATTCAATTTGACACGCTAAAAATAAAAGAAAGTAAATGGAGAATTTTTAAGAGTGTGATGACCACCTCTTCCTCTGTGATAATGTCATCAATCTCATAGTATTTTGTCATCGTAGACCTCCAGATTGCTACTCTTCTTACACTTTATCTTGAGTCTTGACAGATTAAAGACAACTTAGTGGAGAACTGCATATGAAAAATATCAGCGCATTGAGATCTTTAATCTAATTGAACAGATAACTCGTACAATAATGATGGGAGACCAATTAACTTGGAATGATTTGCCATAGTCAGAATCATTCCAAGTTAGAGGACATGAAAAGCATTTAGACAAGCAAGTAGGGCACAAGAAGATCAAAAGATTCAAGAAGATGGCAGAACCTATAGGGGGAAAAACAATCTAAAAAATTTTTAATACGAGAATACAAATGCAAAATAAAAATGGAAGAAAGATACCAGATAAAGGCCAGAATCCATTCCTTACAAAGTGTTGAGAATGAAAGAGGAAAGCCCAAGAGTCAGGGATAAGGTTCGCATGGGAAAAGGAGTTTTACCATCCATAGCGCGGCTCTGTTTTAAAGTGATTTTAGGGGAAAATGATAATATTAAAACTCCAATTCAACTTGGGTTGTTTGATCCTAAAAACAAAACTCGAGTTGGATTTAGCCTGTGAATCAAAACTCAGAAGTAAATGTGATACTTTTAGAAAACCAATCCAAATGAACAAAGCAAATTGGGCTGAGTCATTACTTATTCCAATATTAGACGATTTGCAAGCTGAATCCAACCTGAGTGTTATGGACCAAACAATCCTAGTTGAATTGGAGTTTTAATAATATCATCTTCCCCCAAAATCACTTTAAAACAGAGTTGCGTTATGGACGGTAAAACCCCCTGTTCCGCGTGAAACCTTGTCCCTGACTCTCGGGCCTTCTGCTTTCATTCTCGATATTTTGGAAGGAATCGATTCTGGCCTTTATCTAGTATCTTTCTTCCATTTTTGTTTTGCATTGGTATTCACGTATCACAAATTTCTTAGATTATTTTCTTTTTTTCCAAAGGTTCTGCTATCTTTTTGAATCTTCTTGTGCCCTACTTGCTTGTCTAAATGCTTTTCATGTCCCGTAACTTGGAATGATTCTGATCCGAGTTAATTGGTCTCCCATCATAATTTTACAAGTTATTTGTTCAATTAGATTAAAGATCTCAATGCACGGATGTTTTTCAAGTGTTTGTATGCAGTTCTCCACTAAGTTGTCTTTAATGTGTCAAAACTCAAGATAAAGTGTAAGAAGAGTAGCAATCCAGAGGTCTACGATGACAAAATACTATGACATTGATGACATTATCACAGAGGAAGAGGTGGTCATCATAGTCTTAAAAATTCTCCATTTACTTTCTTTTATTTTTAGTGTGTCAAATAATAAGATATGTTTAAGGATAGCATTGTAAATAAATTAATTAATTTAGTAGTTAGCCTAAACTTGCTACATGCTAAAGATGTTTTAGACTGCTACTCGAATTTAACAAGATTAGTGTGGAGTAACAAATATCAGGATAGAAAGGCAATATCATTGAAGAATAGGCATGATTATTTCTTTCATCTCTGTCTCTTCCATTTTTGAGCTGATACCTCTGAGTTACACAGTTGCTGATCTATATAGCCACCCCAATCAGTTTCTTTTCTAAAACTATATATCTTGTCATGTTCTTGCTACAAATTGTATCAATTATATTCCAAAAGGTAGCCTCAGGAGTGGGAATAGATCCCAATTCTGAAAATAATTATGTAAGAACTGCTAATCATTGATGATTGAAAAACGAATCATTGCTCTAATTCTAATGACTTAACTAGACACTAGCATGTTTGACATTTTGAAACAGGTTCCAAGCTGGAGCTGCCTTTCTGGCTTGCTCATGAGCTACAATTGAGACAAGTACTATCAATCAACATCCCACCTTGTTTTGATCAAAAGTAATTGTCAAATCATAGCTTTGTTAGGAATATATAACCTTTGCTTCTTGTAATATTCAGAATTCATCATTAAATCGTCGTTGATTTAAGAAGCAATGCCAATGTAGCGTTATCTGCTTAATTCTGGTACACATAGTGGTTAGGCAAACCACGTTTTTTAGTCAATGATTTTAACTTTATTTGGATCCAATGCTACTACTCAATTGCTTATTTGTATCCAATGCTACTACTCAATTGCTTTATAGAAGTCTTGAACATTATAAACAGAACCTGTTTGCAAATCATCTGCATTTGTGTCCAAATGTACAAGAGGAATGCTGTAGTTAATAATAATATTACCACGTTTGTTAGTCAATGATTTTGACTTTATTTGGATCCAATTCAAATAAAGTTAATAATGCAAATGTACAAGAGGAATGCTGTTAAAAATGTTCAAGACTTCTATAAAGCAATTGAGGAGTAGCATTGGATTCAAATAAAGTCAAAATCATTTACTAACAAACGTGGTTTGCCTAACCACTATGTTTACCAGAATTAAGCAGATAATGTTACATTGGCATTGCTTCTTAAATCATTGTTGATGTAATGATGAATTCTAAATATTACAAGAAGCGAAGCCAACAAATTCATAACAAAGCTATGATTTGACAATTATTTTTGATCAAAACAAGAGGGAATGTTGATCGATATTATTTGTCTCAATTGTAGCTCATGAGCAAGCCAGAAAGGCAGCTCCAGCTTGGAACCTTTTTCAAAAAGTCAAACATGCTAGTGTCTAGTTGAATCATTAGAATTAGAGGTTTTTCAATCATAAATGATTAGTAGTTCTTACATAATCAGTTTCAGAACTGGGATCTATTCCCACTCCCAGGATATATAGTATTAGAAATGAAACTGATTGGGGTTCAGCAACTGTATAACTCAGAGGCATCAGCTGAAAAATGGAAGAGACATAGAGGAAACAAATAATCATGCCTTTTCTTCAATGACAAACAATGATAGATTGCTTTTATCCTGATATTTGTTACTCCAGACTAATCTTGTTAAAACCTAGTAGCAACCCAAAACATCTTCAGCACATAGCAAGTTTAGGAATTTATTTACAGTCCTTAAACATATCTTATTAACATCCCCATTCAATTTGACACACTAAAAATAAAAGAAAGTAAATGGAGAATTTTTAAGAGTGTGATGACCACCTCTTCTTTTGTGATAATGTCATCAATCTCATAGTATTTTGTCATCGTAGACCTCCAGATTGCTACTCTTCTGACACTTTATCTTGAGTCTTAACACATTAAAGACAACTTATTGGAGAACTGCATACAAACACTTGAAAAATATCAGTGCACTGAGATCTTTAATCAAATTGAACATACAATTATGATGGGAGACCAATTAACTCGGAATGATTTGCCACAGTCAGAATCAAGAATCATTCCAAGTTAGGGGACATGAAAAGCATTTAGACAAGAAAGTAGGGCAAGAAGATCAAGAGACTCAAGAAGATAGCAGAACCTATGGCAGGACCTAAAATACATCATAAATATGAAATTAAATAAACAACAAAACAACATTATATAAACAAATCGATCAGAATTTTAGCTATGCAGAATGACACAAAATATACAAGACACAATATATACATACAGACACTATGCACAATATAAACAAGACACTATGCAGAGATCCAAGCGATCACATCTCTTACATATAAATAAGACATAATATATACATACAGACACTATGCAGATTGCAGAATGACATGTTAAGGCAGATGGAAGAAAATTTAAAAAAAATAAAAAAAATAAAAAATAAAAACAAATCCATATCAGAATTTTAGCTTCTTATATCAAAATTTAAACCAGCAACCTCACAAATGTGAAAGAAGAAAAGTCACAGTAGGTTCTACTTACAAGTTCATCCTCTTTTTGTGTAATTCAGAATTTATGAACAAACAGCAGAACCAGGGGAAAAAATGATGTCGATGGGATTGGGAACTGCCAAGGGGGGAAAAAACAGAGTAATTAGGAAAGTAACAATCTCAAACAAAACGATGTCCATGGGATTGGGAACTGGCAAGGGAAAAAAGAAACAATGCGGATTTGACACTAATTAGTAATTAGGAAAGTAACAATCTCCAAAAATAAAAAAATGATACTTACCAATTTGTCGGTGGGAGCGAGGTCTGGCCGAACCCGAACCAGCAGAAGCGAAGAACAGACCGAGGTTGAGAGTAAAAGCGACAAGCTGAGACTCTGAGAGTGAGAGCGACGAGCGGAGGCCGAAACTGAACCAGGAGAAGCGAAGAACAGACTGAGGCTATGAGTGAAAGCGACGAGCTGAGACTCTGACAGTGAGAGCGACGGCCGACGAGCGAAGCGAGAGCGGCGAGCTCCGGCCGAACACTGAACCAGCAGAAGCGGCCGATACTGAGAGACTGAGAGGCTGACAGTGAGATCGACGAGTGAGACGTGAGACGGTGAGAGTGACGGAAAATCGAAATGGAACTTAGGGTTGCGAAAAAGACAAAGATTGAATTGGAACCAATTCTTGCACAAGATGGGCACGTGGCGGAGAGGATGAAGTTGATGGATATTGTGAGGTTGTGGCGGTTGGGTTTATTCAATGGAAACCCGCTGAGCTCTGATTCAAGAGTAGCCTTTCCTGAGCTGAGCGCGCGTAAGTGAAAGATCTTCGGCTCTCAGGAAGAGCGTGCTTCATTCCGTCGCCGGCTAGGCTATTTTTTATCCAAGGTAGAGAGGTAGAGAGAATTTTGGGGTACCAAACCCATTAAAATTTAAAAAACCCAATAAAATGCCACTATTAAATCTTCTTTCAGTTTACAAGGTTAATTATGCGTCGTAAGATCTTCTAACATGTTTTTTCTTGTCTTGTAAGAATTAAATAAAATCGTGATCTATCATATATATTTAAAAATATTATTCAATCACAAAATATCAATCAGAATATTAATAATTTAAACTCAATAATCTTATAATTAATTCTGATTTATATTATTTCTTAAAATTGGCTAACAATCCAAATATAATATAATAATTCCAAATTAGCCTAAGATTATCCCCAAAATAAATGAATAAGGTGGGATAAAATTTATAAAATCGGGGTTATTTTGAAAGAAGAAACAGGGAGGTCAAAGACATATTAAGTATAAATTTACAATTTTATCCTCTTAACAGGCTGGCCTAACAGGCCTAAAAGGCTCATTAGGAGGCTTAAACCTGGCCTGTTAAGACAAATAAGGCTTAAAATAGGCCTTGGCTTGGCCTTTTAGTCTGACAAGTCAAGCCGAACCAGACCTCAAACAGGTCGGTCCTCAAGCCCCTGACAAGTGACCTGGCCTATTTCCACCCTTATCTATCTATGGGGGAAAAACCATCTAAAAATTTTGCAATATGTGAATGCAAATGCAAAACAAAAATGGAAGAAAGATACCAGATAAAGGCTAGAATCAATTCCTTCCAAAGTACCAAGAATGAAAGAGGAAAGCTCGAGAATCAGGGATAAGGTTCGCGCGAGAAAAAAAGTTTTACCATCCATAGCGCATGGCTCCGTTTTAAAGTGATTTTGGGGAAAATGATAATATTAAAACTCCAATTCGACTAGGGTTGTTTGGTCCAAAGAACAAAACTCGGATTGGATTCACCCTGTAAATCATTAATATTAGAATAAGTAATGACTCGGCCCAATTTGCTTTGTTAAGTTGGATTGGTTTTCTAAAAGTATCACATTTACTTATGAGTTTTGATCAAAGGTGAAAACAGGCTAGGCATCACAATGGTCTAAACCTAGCCTATGGCCTATTCTAAACCTATTTTTTGGTCATAGGCCTAGCCTATATACAAGTTTGACTTGTGGCATGTTAAGGAAGCCTATTTTATTTTATTTTATTTTTATTTTTTAAGTAGGCTAACAGATCATAAGACTCACTGCAAAACAGGCCTACTTTAAACAAGCTGAAAACCGACCAAATTATATATATTAATACTAATGATATAAAATATATCATATAATATGAAACCAAATACAACAACATAATAAATTTTCATTATAAGTTCACCAATTTAAACTGAATCAATTTAAAGCCACTAGACCTTCACATTAAATCTTCAATATAATTTCTTCTTCTGCTTCAAAGACCTTCGAAAAAAATAATCACATATATAGTATTAGAGCATAACACAATTAAACAAGTAATATGTATAAGAAATGATGTTATTTTAACAATTGAACAAGTAATGTGCATAACACACTCAAATATTAGGATTTAATTGCAAAGGCAAATATTATTGCAAAAACCATGCAGAAACTAGGCACCATTATTGCAGCAATGCACAAGAAATATGCTATAATGTTGTTCAGGTAGCCATATGTTCCTAGTATATATATTGATTCAAAAGCAATGCACAAGAAGAGTATGGCATACGGACATCCCTAAGCAAATTCCTACCATCATTTTTTTGAAGCCTCAAAACATGAGTTGGAAACAACTTGGAGTATTAACTAACAAAAGCCCTTGCATCAGTACGATTTTAATTATAAAAAATGTGTTAAACATTGAGAAAATATGGCTAGAATTTGTGTAAATATTGAAGTCATACAAATCAGCTAGCATCTCCAAAGGTCCAGAAGTAGCATCGCAGTTTGTGATTATTTAAGGCATAGTTCCCCAATTGTTGTATTTACCACTATTCATTTCCAATAGCATCATATAGTAAATCATAAGGTTGAGAGTTCCCTAAATCAAAATAAATTCTGGGTTACACTAGTGAAGAGCTTCGATGTGCTATGGCTCATAATAATAATACCATCATTATATTTGGGCATTGATTCTCCAGAAGCATGTAGTGTAAATCAGAATGGAACCAAATAGAAAAATAGAGCAAATTAAACCAGCAGAAGCTTAAATAGGTGAAAAACAGAGCAAATTGACAAGTGTTTTAATCTCAAATCAAGTTATAGGTGAAAATCGAAACAACAGAAGCTTAAACATCAAATCGAACTAGCAGAAGCAAACCGAACACTAAATAGAAGCTTAAACACCAAATTGAACCAACAGAAGCAAACACTTACCAATTTGCCGGTGATAATGAGGTTCGGCCGAACACTGATGCAGAAACAACACCAATGAAGGTTAGGTGAGAGCCCAGAGGCTGAGAGCGAGGAGCGTGCTACACGAAGAAGCAAGAACGTGTTAGGGTTATTTTGAAAGAAGCATATCAACGTGTCAAAATATAAAAGGAGGGCAGACATTGTAATTATAAATTTACAATTTTACCCTTATAACAGGCCTTAGCCTGACAGGATGATATGATTCCCGAAAGAAAAGGATGATTGGATCAACTAGGAATGGAATTTCGCATTGGAAATTCAGCCTCTAGCATGTCCTGAAAAGAACGGAACGTATCTCACGCTACAGACCTTAGATTTGAATGATTCCAAAATGAGGTGAAAGATGGCTTTCTGAAACACGATTTTGACTCAAGAATCACCGAAAAAGGATAAGGGAATCAGGAGATATGAAACCAAGAAATTTAAAACAAAAATTGAAGTTTATGGATTATAGGTAGGCGCCACAATTCCAAAGAATTGATAAGCCCAAGAACGCCACAAGGATTGATGCCCTTGATAAGTTCAGAGATTCTCAAAAGAACCCTAGAGAAGCTTGTCTCTCACCAAAAAGGTTGACTTTCAATTCAAATCTGTCGTCTCAAAAGCTATGGTGTTCCGTTATATAGTGGACAACATCCATATTAAGTTTAATCTAAATATGCTTACACATAAAGGAAAATTTGACAGCCCAATAAGCCAGCCCAATAGGCCTTATTACAAAAGTTTAACTAAATGTAAGAAAGATAAAACTAAGTGCAGAATTTGGGCCAAGTAAAATGAAGCCTTCATGCATATCCATTGAGGCTTATTCTTCAAGGTCTTCAATCTGAATTAAGTGTATCATTTTGGTCTCTTCTTCCTTTAGACTTGGGCTTGTCTCAAGTAAGGTGGTCACCAAGAGATTTAGGGCCTCTTTAGCCTTTTTAGCTTTTGCTCTTGTCATTGGGCCTCCAAGACTTTGTATGTCCTCCAAGTTTGTTGCCTTGGTCATGCCGCCTCTTATGTCCTCATCATTCCCTCCTTCTTCAGAAGAATTTGTCCTCAAATTGTAATCCTTGTCTCCTGCATCAAAAAGGGACAAATCAACCACATTAAAAGTGGCACTTACACCATACTCACCAGGGAGATCTATTTTGTAGGCATTATCATTAATCTTGGATAGCACTTGGAATGGACCATCTCCTCTTTGTTGAAGCTTAGATTTCCTTTGGGCAGGAAACCTTTCTTTTCTCAAATGAACCCAAACCCAATTACCTGGTTCAAACACTACCTTTTTCCTTCCTTTGTTCGCTTGCTTGACATAACTCTCTACCTTTTTTCAATGTTTGCTTTTACCTTCTCATGTAGTTTCCACACATATTCAGCCTTACTCTTACCGTCTTTATGCTGAAAAATAGAGTTGTTAGGCAGAGGCAGCAAATCAAGAGGAGTGAGAGGGTTTAAGCCATAAACAATTTCAAAAGGAGAATAATGAGTAGCACTATGAACAACCCTATTATATGCAAAATCAACATGGGGCAAACATTGTTCCCATGACTTGATATTCTTTTTAATTACAGCCCTCAAAAGAGAAGAAAGAGTTCTATTCACTACCTCAGTCTGGCCATCAGTTTGTGGATGACAAGTAGTAGAAAAGAGAAGTTTAGTTCCCAGCTTACTCCATAATGTCCTCCAAAATGACTTAAGAATTTAGTATCACGATCAGAGACGATGCTTCTTGGAAGCCCATGGAGTCTTACCACTTCCTTGAAGAACAAATCAGCAATGTGGATTGCATCATCAACCTTTTTGCACGGGATAAAATGTGCCATCTTAGAAAACCTGTCCACCACAACAAAAATAGAATCTTTGCCATTTTTAGACCGAGGTAGTCCTAACACAAAATCCATAGAAATATCAATCTAAGGGAAATCTCGAATAGGCAAAGGAGTATACAACCCATGAGGCAATAATTTAGACTTAGACTGCTTACATACAATGCATCTTTCACACAATTTATGTACATCACGCTTCATGTGTGGCCAATAAAAATGTTCATGCAACATGTCTAGAGTCTTTTGGATCACAAAATGTCCCATTAGTCCCCCCTCGTGTGCCTCCTTCACAAATAATTCCCTAATGGAACCTTTAGGAACACACAATCTCTTTTCTTTAAACAAGTAATCATTATGTCTAAAAAAATCCATTTTGAGTAGCATGCACAAAAGTTTTATAGATTTGTGCAAAGTCTAGATCATGCTCATACAATGCCATAATATGATCAAAGCCAATGAACTTAGTTTCAAGAGTAGAGAACAGAGCATACCTTCTTAAGAGTGCATCTGCAACAACATTAGACGTACTTTCTTGTGCTTGATCACGTAGGGGAACTACTCCAAGAATTCTACCCATTTGGCATGCCTTTTGTTAGGCTTGCCTTGTCCTTTTAAATACTTTAAGGACTCATGGTCACTGTTGATGACAAACTCTTTGGGCAAGAGATAGTGTTGCCAAGTTTGCAAAGCCCTTACTAATGCATACAATTCCTTATCATATGTGGAATAATTAAGAGTAACCCCATTCCATTTTTCACTAAAATAAGCAATGGGATGCCCTTCTTGCATCAAAACAGCCCCTATCCCCACATTGGATGCATCACATTCAATTTCAAATGACTTAGCAAAATTAAGCAAAGCAAGAATAGGTGCATTGGTTAATGCTTCCTTGAGGGCAGCAAAGGCTTGCTCTTGTTTTTCCTCCCATTTAAAACCAACAGGCCTTTTAATCACTTCATTCAAAGGTGTAGCTATTGTACTAAAGTCTTTGACAAACCTCCTATATAAACTAGTCAAGCCATGAAAGCTTCTTACCTTACTTACGTTCTTAGGAGTTGGCCACTCTTGACTAGCTTTCACCTTCTCTTGATCAACCTACACTCCTTGTGAGCTAACAGCAAAACCAAGAAAAACTACATGGTCTATGCATAACACACATTTTTCCACGTTAGCATACAATTTCTCATGCTTAAGAGCTTCTAGGACACACTTCAAATGCACAAGATGATCATCATAGGATTTGTTATAAATCAGAATATCATCAAAATGCACCACAACAAACTTCCCTAAAAATTCCCTTAACACATGATTCATTAATCTCATGAAGGTACTAGGAGCATTAGTTAAACCAAATGACATAACTAACCATTCATACAGCCCATACTTAGTTTTAAAAGCTGTTTTCCATTCATCCCCTTCTCTAATCCTAATTTGATGGTATCCACTCTTTAAATCAATTTTAGAGAAGAAACAAGCACCATGCAATTCATCCAATAAATAATCCAATCTAGGAATGGGAAGTCTATACTTTACCGTGATGTTATTGATGGCTCTACAATCAGTGCACATCCTCCATGTTCCATCTTTCTTAGGTACTAGAATGACTGGAACTGCACATGAACTTAAGCTTTTTTGCACCCACCCTTTTTGCATCAAGTCTCCAACTTGTCTTTGAATCTCCTTGGTATCTTGGGGGTTACTCCTATAGGCTGGCCTGTTAGGCAATAAAGCTCCTGGAATGAGATCAATTTGATGTTCTATGCCTCTTAGAGGCGGTAGTCCGTGAGGTACCTCTTTAGGAAAAACATTTTTAAATTCCTGCAACAAATTAGAGACCTCATTTGGAAGAGAGTTAGTAGAACTTGCATCTGTTAAATTATTCTCTTGACTCAAAAGTAAGAGCATTGCCTTTTTCCACCTCTTTTTCTTTTGTAAACAAGTTTGGTGCTTTTCTCTCTTTTTCTCTCTTTTTTTTCTTGCTCTCTTCCACTCTCTTTTCTCTCTTGCTTTTTTTTTCTTTTTTCCTCTCATTTTTGAATTATCCTCACTAACTTCTCTTGGTGTCAAAGATGCAAGAATAGTCTTGCGTTCTTTATGAACAAAAGAGAACTTGTTCGTGTAACCATCATGCATAACTTTCTTATCATATTGCCAAGGTCTCCCAAGTAGCAAATGACAAGCCTCCATTGGTATCACATCACATAAAACTGTATCATCATACTTTCCTACAGAGAAGTTCACCTCCACTTGTTTGTTTACGCTCACTTCACCATCCTTATTATGCCATTGAAGCTTGTATGGCAGCAGGTGAGGTTTGGTTTCCATGCCCAATTTAGACACCATTCTAGCACTTGCAACATTGGTACAACTCCCTCCATCAATAATTAAAGAACATACCTTCCCTTGGATAAGGCATCTAGTATGAAAGATGTTCTCTCTTTGACTATCATCCATGTCTTTTGCTTAGCTACCCAACATCTTTCTTACCATAAACAAATCTCCTTCTGGAATTATTTCTTCAATATACTCATCTTCATCATCTTGTGAGGCAGAATCTGAAGAAGACTCACTAGTAAGCTCTCCATCCTCTTTAAGTAACATAGTCTTCTTAGTTGGACATTCTGAAGCTATGTGACCTCTCCCCAAACACTTGAAGCATTTTATTTCACTACTCCTTGTCTTTTTAGGGATCTCATTGGATTTTGAGTCCTTTGGGGTGTAGCAGTGGGATTGCTTGATGAAGTACCTCCCTCCTTCTTATTTCTATCCTTCCAGCTTGAAGAATTAAAATTTGAAGAGTTTTTCCTCATGACACCCTTTCTCTTGCGTTGTTGTTCTACCTTACTAGCTTGTTGCACTAAATCCTCCAACTCCACATAATTTTGCAACTCCACAACATCCCTTATATCACTATTCAGCCCATGCAAGAAACGTGCCATAGTAGCCTCCCGTTCTTCACTAATATTTGCTCTAATCAAGGACACCTCCATCTCTTTATAATACTCATCTACACTCTTGTTACCTTGTGTGAGCCTTTGAAGTTTATTGTGAAGGTCTCGATGATAATGGGAAGGAACAAATCTTCTTCTCATTAGCCTTTTCATCTCCACCCACCTATCCACCAATGGTTCTTCATATCTCACCCTCTCCTTTTGCAATTGGTCCCTCCAAATGAAAGCATAATCACTAAACTCCATGGCTACCACCTTCATTTTCTTCTCTTCAGTATAATTGTGACATGCAAAAAAGTGCTCAATTTTCATTTCCCACTCTAAATAGGCCTCCGGATCACTTTTTCCTTTAAAAGATGGTATATTAAGCTTCACTCCCTTAATTCTATCCTCTCTAGCATCATTCTCATTATCTCTTCTTCTCCTTCTTTCATCCCTCCCTCTCTGTCTATCTTCATCATGATTTCCCTGATTTTCTATTCTCTCAATTCTCTCATATAACTCCTCTATGTGGTCCCTCATCATCCTTTGCATTTGAGTTGTAATGGTTTCAATTAGCAATCTGTTATCTCCTATAGGAGGAGGAACACCTTCACCACCGACACTTGCCATAATTCAAGGAAAAGAACAAAAGTAATAGGACCTCACCACTCGCTCACGTGTTTACACTCCTAAAAATGTATCACTCGTGTTTGTTGCTCTCTATAAGGCTTCTGTGTAGTGTTTTCTCTTGCCTTTTACCACTCAATAGCTCTCTTCAAGTTCTTAACATGATCTCCAAGAACACTCAAGAGCACAATCCCAAACTCTGGAATTGGTGGTGACTCACAATACAAATTGGAAAAGATGTCAAAGAAGACAAGACAAAGAAAATCCAAAACAATTTAGAGGAATTATTCATGGAAGACACTTTGGACTTGATTCACACATAGTAGTGTGTGTAATTGAATAGCAAGGTGCTGTATAATTTTTTTTCCTTTTTTTTTCCTTTTTTTTTCTTTTATAACACCTGATTCTTCAACAAAAGGAATTTATGATTTTGGAATCAAACTTTGAAATTGTACTAATTCAGAACTAAATTAGATAGAATTCCCCACAAACTGAGCTATTACTTATCACACTAACAACACACTACTCAAGAAACATGAATTGAAAGGATTAAAATTCAAGAACAATGATGAACAAGGGATGAACACCAAGAACCAAGTGCAGAAATATGTGAATTGAACAAGAAATTGAAAGAACAACAACCAGAAGATTGAAAGAACAAATTAGGAACTAACAACAACAGCTAAAACAGAATTGCACAATTCAAAAATAAAAAACACAAATTTTAGGGACTAGGGTTACCAAATATGTGACCAGATTAGATGTAAACAATTGAGAAAAAATAACCCAATTCCAATCCTAGAACCATGCTCTGATACCAAATGATATGATTCCCGAAAGAAAAGGATGATTGGATCAACTAGGAATGGAATTTCGCACCGGAAATTCAGCCTCCTGCACGTCCTGAAAAGAACGGAACATATCTCATGCTACAGACCTCAGATTTGAGTGATTCCAAAATGAGGTGAAAGATGGCTTTCTGAAACACGATTTTGACTCAAGAATCACCGAAAAAGGATAAGGGAATCAGGAGATACGAAACCAAGAAATTTAGAATGAAAATTGAAGTTTATGGATTATAGGTAGGCGCCACAATTCCAAAGAATTGATAAGCCCAAGAACGCCACAAGGATTGATGCCCTTGATAAGTTCAGAGATTCTTAAAAGAACTCTAGAGAAGCTTGTCTCTCACCAAAAAGGTTAACTTTCAATTCAAATCTGTCGTCCCAAAAGCTATGGTATTCCCTTATATAGTGGACAACATTCATATTAAGTTTAATCTAAATATGCTTACACACAAAGGAAAATAAGACAGCCCAATAAGCCAGCCCAATAGGTCTTATTACAACAGTTTAACTAAATGTAAGAAAGATAAAACTAATTGCAGAATTTGGGCCAAGTAAAATGAAGCCTTCATACATATCCATTGAGGCTTATTCTTCAAGGTCTTCAATCTGAATTAAGTGTATCATTTCGGTCTCTTCTTCCTTTAGATTTGGGCTTGTCTACCAAGATATTTAGGGCCTCTTTAGCCTTTTTAGCTTTTGCTCTTGTCATTGGGCCTCCAAGACCTTGTATGTCCTCCAAATTTGTTGCCTTGGTCATGCCGCCTCCTATGTCCTCATCACAAGGCAATCTTGATCAGGCTTCGAATAGGCCAAGGTGAGAATCGATTTATAGGCTCTATGACTTGTAATAGAACTTATGCTGATAGGTTGTCTGTCCTGTTTCCACCTTTAGGTATGGCGGTAGAGAGTTTTTGATGGCCTTGTTATTAGTAATCATCCTTAGTGTGTTATGCATCTAGTGATTGAATATTTTTCTTAATCATTCTCTAACGAATGTGAGTTGTTCCTCCATATGTAACTTCTTCTTTGTCAATGTCATTCATGTTGCCATCTCAACATATTCGGTTAACTAATAATCAAATTTCACCTAAATAACTGTCACAGTGACATTACTATGATTTAGAAACTTATGGGGCAGCATTGCTTCTAAGTGAAAATTTTCAATGCAAATTTACAGCTTGACAAAAATGATGTGGATGACAAATAGATTGTCACCTTAATATATTTGATCAATTAACGGTTAAATTTAATTAGGATAACGATCAAGGTGAAATTGCAACAATTTGGAAACTTTGAGGATGACATCGCATCTCGAAAAACTTTCATGGCAAAAATGCTCCACCTTGACAACTTCCAAGGCAAAATAGACCTTTAACCCTTTTTTTAAAGAAGATCCTTCCCCGATCCACCTCCAAACCATAATAGCCGAAAAATCAGTACTCTAAATTATATAGACCTCCCTTCTATTGTGAAAATCTTAAAGACTTCCCTTAAAATCAAAATATGTGTTGCATAAATATCCCTTCTAGTTTTGATATTCGAATTGCATCCACCCAACCGCATTAAATCAAAACATTAATCTACCATTTTTACCAAAATACGCTCCTTAACATAAATATTACTTTATAATTATTTAAATATAATCACATATCCTTATACAAAAAAAAAAAACTGAATTTTAATATATACTTTCAAACTTGTTGTCATACAAAGTTTTTTTTTTTTTTTGGTCAACCATACAAAGTTAATTGATGTTACAATTATAAAATTTTATCTACATATTTAATGTCGTTCATTTATTAGAACTTACTTATGGTGTAATATTTTAAATACAAATGTTGGCTACAACATTTTGCAATCATTCATATACGTATGTGTGTTCGATTCAATTATAAAATGATATAATTTTGAGATCCTTATATTAATATATTATAATTCATTTTTTTCGTACTTGCTTAAACATATGCTTTGTTAAAAAATTACTCAAATTTGCAATCAACTTGTTAATACTTTTCAAATAAAAGATTACTTAATTTTTTCCTAAATTTAATAAAATATTAAATAGAGCATGGACACATATCAATGTTAAAAAACTAATGAGGGATTTAGTACAATAAGGGGTAAATTTGTAAACAAGATTTTTTCAAATATAACTTTTAAGTAAAAATATACTTCAAGTAAAAATATAGCAGTTGACATTCATCTAACGAGCCTGCATACTGTATTGGTATCAAAATCAAGAAAGTTACATTTTTGTCATTAACTCGCATAGTGAGCTCTCCCTTTTCAACATCAATCACCGTTCTCCCGGTAGCCATGAATGGTCTCCCTAAAATAATCAAGACTTCTCTATCTGCTTTGAAGTCCAGAATGAATAAATCCATAAGAAAATGAATTTATCCACTTTTACTAGGACATCTTCGATTTTTCCTTCCTGCTGGATAACGGAGCGGTATGCCAGCTGTAACGTGAATGTGATGGGTCTAGCCTCTCCAACTACCATCTTTTTGAATACAGACATTGGCATTAGATCAATGCTAGCTCCGAGGTCACATAACACTTTTCCGAAGTATAGGGGCCCAATGGCACAGGGGATTGTGAAACTATTAGGGTCCTTCAATTTCAGGGGTAGCCAATTCAACGGTAAGGCGCTGTATTCATGGGTCATTGTTACTATGTCAAACTCTTCCAGCCTTCTTTTCTTGGACAGGATGTCCTTCATGAATTTGATGTAGTTGGGCATCTATTCTAATGCTTCTACCAGAGGGATGTTGATGTAAAGTTGCTTCAGCATGTCAAAGAATTTTCGAAACTACTTTTCTTGGCTCTGTTTTTGCAGTCTTTACTGGAACGGATGAGGTTGCCTTATTACTAGAGATGGGCCTGGTTCGAGGGTCTGTTGCGATGACGATGCTATAGCATTCTTTTTTTGTTTTGACACATGGTCATCTATCGTGACAAATGGTGGAGATGTTGTAGCTTTGATGCCCTTGTCAAGTTGTGCTAAATTTCTCTGCAGTTTCCTTGCCTTTCTCTGTTTGACCGAATTTAGGATTAGCATCTTCGGTTGGCCTTTTGGTTACCTTCATGGGTACCACACTCTTGCTACTTCTGAGTTCTATGACCTTGACCTTTTCCTTCCCATGAATCCTAGGGACTTCAGTATCGCTCGATAGATTAGTTTAAATAGAGTTGAAGTGTACTTTGCTCTAAAACGTATTTGACTTAGGAGAATTGGTACTTAGTGTCGAACCGAATGAGGTTATGAAAAGGTGAATTTTTGAGTTATTTTTTACAAGATGATTGTTTCTTATGAAAAGTCATTTTTTAAAGACAAATCACTTGCAAGTGTTACATGACAATTGTTAAATAATAACTATCATTTTTGTCACTGAATAAATGATGATTATTAACTACAACCGTTATTTTTGTGTTTTTGCGAATTCTGCCTCTCAATACATGATAATGCACATAATTAATTGTTAAGTTTTAGCATTATATATTCATGTGCAACCTCTGCCTCAACATACAGGCCATTTATTCGTTGTAACCGTTATTTATTAAGTATATATTTTTAAGCTTTATATTTGCGTGAATCTATAGTAGTTTTACTATTATCTACTCTTTTACTCCTATTTATAATATTTTATCAAATCTAATAAATCTTAAACTTTGTTAATTCTATCTTTATAATTTTATCCCTAATTAATATACAATCAACCCAAGTAATTGAACATGATAATGTATATTATGCCACCCAAAGTACATGCTACTAAATTTTCTATTTCATTGTTTTTCTAAATTTTCTTAACAAATTAACTTACAATTAACACACTTAAGTTTTCCATTTCATTTTTAAAAAAGTTAAGAATTAAACTTTAGGTGTAAAGGATAAAGCATAAGAAAATAATTACGGTTGAACATATTATTGTTTCCAAAAAAAAAAAAATTAAGTGACCAGGATATAAAATTGACTTAATTTAAAAATGAATCAAATCATTAAAATAAGCTAGATTAAAAAACCTTTGACTAAACAAATAAGAAACAAAGAACTAGATGTAAGCTCCAAACTTGAATAGAGTACCCATCAAATACATGAAAATAATTCTCATAAAAATATTCACCATGTGTGTGTGTGTGTTTTCCTAGGTTATTAAACCCAAAACGGCCACTAAACTAGTCTGGGTAGCCGGTCTAAACTTTTAAAAAACTAAAAAAGGGGGTTCTAAACTTTTTTTTTTCCATTGAAAAAAACGAACGTGCATTTTCAATCAAAAAAGCTAAAATTCAGGACAAATCGGAACCATTAACTATTCATGAATGATTCTTCAATTAAAATTCAAAAATTGGGTTTTTTTCCTAACGAGATAAGAAAATCCAAATTGAGACATAACTAATCTGTATTTATTTTTCAAGAAAAAAAAATCCTATTTCAATTGTAACAGCAATTATCAGTATCAATGAGTCAGATCAAAGTCATATTGGAGCAAACCCAGGGCTAAACTGGTGAAGAAGTGAATTTGAACGATCATAACTTTTAGAATCATTTTGGAATTTGATAATATTTTAGGATTAAATGATATATTTTTGAGTGATCCTTTTTACATTAGAAGGTAGAAATCTCAAGCTTTTTTATAGTCTTTGTTAGTTCTCTATGTGTTTTGATAATAACTGACAATTGTAAACCCATGTTGAAGTTTGTCTTTGATAAGTTGAAAAACTTACTGTCAAAGACAGTTTGGACTTGATAGAGAGTAGCTCAATTTTTATGAACTAAGCAAAACTCCAGTTTGCATAGGCAAACTCGAGTTTGTAAGATACAGAGAGCACTCTAAGTTTTTCACATTAAAGAAAACTCGAGTTTAGTTTTACAAATTCGAGTTTGTATCAAACAGAGACTCTTCAATACTTTGCAAATTAAGCAAACCTCCAGTTGGCATAGGCAAACTCAAGTTTTGGTCATACAGATAGCCTTCAATATTTTGAGCATAAGAAAACTCCAGTTTTGATATGCAAACTCCAGTTTTCTCCTAGCGAAGTATCTCTCAACGTTTTCAAATTTCTAGAAAACTCAAGTTTAGATTTCTAAACTCCAGTTTTCACTTGGCCAAGAGTTCTCTAAGTTTCCCTCCACTTGGAAACTCCAGTTTAGTATAGAAAACTCTAGTTTTCATTTGATAGAGAGTTTTCAAGTTTCCTAAGTATTTAAGGAAACTTGAGTTTGGTTTTTCAAACTCGAGTTTATATCGAGCCGAGAGCTTTGCTCTATTTTGTGCTTTTGAAAACTCCAGTTCACTTTTGAAAACTCTAGTTTTGAGCGTTTGGACTTAAACTTATTTTTCACTATAAAAGTCCAAAACTCGAGTTAACCACTAATGAACTCGAGTTTTGCTCTTACTCAAAATGTGCTTAAATGATGAAATCGTGACGTTCCTCTCTGGATGAAGTAAACTCATGTTTAGTTCATAAACTCTAGTTCAGGGTTCTGAAGGAAAGTTTCAAACTCTAGTTTGGATGAACAAACTTGAGTTTGTGTCACAGTGTTTGAAATTCAAACTGCACGAATTTGCGAAATCTTTATGTTTGATCTTAATACTTCTTATCATCACTCATTACTATCCCCAAATATATTTAATCAGTTTCCTAATGAGTTTCAGATGGTTTAAAGAATATTAAATGAAGATTTAGCTTAAAGCAAAAAGTGATGTCAACGCATTTATTGCAAAGTTTAGAAAGCTTGCATCCTTTTGGACAACCATTCTACACACGTTGCAAAGGGATTAATGTTTCCTTTCCCTATCCAGTAGTTGCTTCTCCAATGGATTTAATTCAAGGGAAGTCAACCATAAATCTTTATGTACCTGGATTAACTGAAGAGTAGAGAGAGAAGAGACCAAAGTGTTCCTAATCAACTCAACGATGTGTCCAACGGCTACATTGATTTATCTAACAGTCATTTGATGCTCTCTTCATATAAACAGAGTTGCATTCAAGTCTTCTCAACAACCAATTTGCAAAAAACGAAAATCATTCAAGTTTCCAACTACTCTTTCAGTTTTCTACTGTAAAGTATCCTTTGATACATTTGTACTTCAGTGTTTATTATTATCTGCTCTTTGAGAGAGTTCATTTATTGTAAGAATCTCAAGTCAAGGGGACTTGGAGATTGGGAATATCAGTGTACAACTTGTAAGGGGGAGTGTATCCTAGTGAGAAGATAACTTTCGAGTACAGAGTGTGTAACTGATTTTGTGAGTTAGTGAAAAACCCAAAGTGTCTGGGGATTGGATGTAGGTCAAGGATTTAGACCGAACCAATATAAATTCTCTTGTGTCAAGCCTTTCTACTTCTCCCCTATTTGCTCTGTTTTCCTATCTATTTACAGAGTATTTTGAAAAAAGATTTTTAAAATCCCAATTCACCCCCTCTTGGTGATTTGCTCTTTTTACAGCCTTAATTTGTAATTTTTTGAAATATATATAATTATATACGAATTTTTGAAGTCTGAAATGTTTTAATAAACATTGAACTTGTCAAGTTTGGAAATGGAGCTTAATCGCCAAGAAGGGGTGAATTGGGGATTTTAAAATTCTTTTCTAATTATTATGTTTATGAATACTAAAACAGAGTAGAGCAGAGTATGAAAGAAGAAGCAAGACACAGAGAATTTATACTAGTTCGGTCCAAATTCTTGACTTACGTCCAATCCTCAGACACTTTGGGATTTCACTATATCAATTGATTACACACTCTATAACTCTAGAGTAATTCTCTCACTAGAACTTACTCCCCCTTACAAGTTGCAATCAATATCCCAATCTCCAAGTCCCCAGACTTGAGATTCTTACAATAAATGAACTCTCTCTAAGAGTGGATAAATATAATCACTGAAGATCAATGTATCAAAAGATACTTTACAAGTGAAAACTGAAAGAGTAGTTGGTAAACTTGAATGTAATTCGTTTTTAGCAGATTGATTGTTGAGAAGAATTGAATGCTACTCTATATATACTAAGAGAGCATCAAATGACCATTGAAATCCCTAATGTAATCGTTGGAGACATTCAGGAAGGATTAGGATGAGCTTAGATCTTCTTCTCTCTCTACTCTTTGGTTAATCCAATTGCATAGATGTTTATGCTTGACTTCTTGACTTTTAATCCGTTGAAAGAGCAGCTACTGGATGTAGAAAGGAAACATTAATCCCTTTGCAACATGTGTAGAATGATTGTCCAAAAGGATGCAAGCTTTCTGAATTTTGCATTTAATGTGTTGACATCACTTTTTACTTTTGCTCAAATCTTCATTTAAAGTTCTCTAAACCATCTGAAACTAATTAGCAAACTGATTAAACATATCTAGAAATAGTAATGAGTGATGATAAGAAGTATTAAGATCAAACGAGAAGATTTCACAAATTCGAGCAATTTGATTTTCAAACTCAATGACACAAATTCGAGTTTGTTTATCCAAGCTGGAGTTTGTAACTGTGCTCAGAAGCAAACTGGAGTTTCCATCTGAAACTTGAGTTTTCTTCTTCCAGAGACAAATGTCACGATTTTTATCTTTGAAGCACATTTTGGAACATGAGCAAAACTTGAGTTGATTAATGACAAACTTGAGTTTTTGACTTTTATAGTGAAAAACATGTTTAAGTCGAAAAGCTCAAAACTAGAGTTTTCAATGTAAACTGGAGTTTTCAAAAACATTGAAATGAGCAAAGCTCTCGGCTTGGCCAAAACTCAAGTTTCCAAATATAAACTCGAGTTTTCATTTAAAGATGAAAACCTTTGAAAACTCTATCCAAGTGAAAACTGGAGTTTTCTCAAAGTAGTTAAAACATGTAAGCTTTCAGTCAAACCTAAAATCGAGTTTTCTCAAAACTTTGGAAAACTTGAAAATTCTTGGCTAAGTACAAACTAGAGTTTTCATATCAAAACTGGAGTTTTCTTTGCCTTAAAACATTGGAGGCTCTCTGTATGTCCAAAACTCGAGTTTACTAACGCAAACTGGAGTTTTGTTTACTTTAGAAAATATTGAAGAGTCTTTGTATGGTGCAAACTCGAGTTTGTCTCAATATGAAAAACTTAGAGTGCTCTCTGTATGTCAGAAACTCGAGTTTGCCTATGTAAACTGGAGTTTTCTCAGTTCATTAAAATTGAGCTACTCTTTGTCAAGTCCAAAACTCGAGTTTGTCTTTGACAGTAAGTTTTTCAACTTACCAAAGACAAACCTTTTTGAGTTTACAAATGTCAGTTATCATCAAAACCCATAGAGAGCTAACAAAGTTGGCCAAACTGGATTGGTTAAGTGATTGGTTCGTTGGTTTTATGGTTGAACCAGCTGGTTCGATCTAGTTTTAATAACTATGTTTTTTTTTCTTACTTTGGATTATTTTAGTACTTTCATTTCCATTTGAAAGTTCATAGGTTTTTTGGCACCTCTGAAAAACATATAATATTTCTCACGCTTTTGATGAAAGTTCATGGATATTTTTGCATATTTACCATATTTGAGTTAGAATATTTTGGTAATTTCAGAAAAAGGGCATGGGCCTCACTACAAAATGTTTTACCTTTTGCTTCAAGTAGTAGTAAATTAATATTTCATGTTCCTAATTGTGCTCGTGATGTTGATGCTCAACTAAATGCATATGAGGATTCCTTCTCCTCTCTTGCTTCCATTCACCCTTTTGACTTTGGTGTTGTGGAGAAAAGCATTAATGACCATAGCTTGCAAAAATATTTTTCTCTTGATTTATGAATTGCATTATAGTTTAACAAAGGAAGATTCAAATGTTTTAATTGATGATATTGTGAATGAAAATGAACATTTCCATATGATTTTATCTTGTGATTTGCCACCTAACATAGGAAAGAAAAATGTTTGTTTTAAATTATCTAATGCTGGTGGTAATAATTTGATAAATCCTCTTCTTTCTTTCACTCCTTTGTCTTTCACCTCTTGTGATTGTAAGGATGATGTGGTGTACTCGAACACTAAGTTGGATTCTGCACCTTCCACTTTGCAACTACAAGAGGATTTTCAAAACATAATTGATTGTCTCACTCCTACCATGGGAGTGTCATATATTTCCTTGGATGTGATAGTTACTTAGAGAGTGTAAAACATAACATGCCTTTATTTCACTTAAAATCCCTTCGTGTCTCCATGTTTGGATTGGGTACTGCTATTTGCATGTCTTCTTTGTAGGCAAATTCTAGGAAGGGTCATGTATGTTACCACCTTCACCTTACATTCTTGGACCTCTTCCAATTGATCCCGAGCCACCACTACCAAGGAAGACATTGCAGGAGAAGGTTTCATTAAGGACAAATGCATGATTCTCATCAGGATGAGAACTTCCCCCATTAGTGCCTCAAGATATTCTGAAAAAGGTTGTCTCTTTCCTCTCTTATATTCTTCCTAAATTTTATGATTTCTTGGGCTTAATTTTTGATTGAGGAAGATAAGTGTGGGGGAGGGGCCCAAACCAGTAGTAAAAGGTAGATTGTTTTGTTTTCTCCCTTTTGAGGCTAGTTATCTTATTGCATCTCCATTTACACCCATGCTACATATTTGAACTTGCATGTTCCATCTTTAGTCTGCACTTGCATTGAGGGCATTGCAACGGTAAGTGTGGGGAGAATGTGTTGTTGTTTAAGTCTTATTGACTAACCTACTTTTATTTCTGTATGTTTTACATGGATACATGTGTCCTTTTTTGAGTTTATCCCCTATTCCACAATTTGAAACATTATAGTGTCTTGCAACTATGAGAAACCATCATTCACATGCTTTAAATTGAGATTGAGCAGAGAAATGAACCTACACTTTGGATTTTTGTTAACTACAAATTTTGGAAAAAATAGAGTTTCTATATCATTAGTGCATTTAAGAGTTGCGCATGATTATAATTGATTGCAATGTTTCAATTAATTGTGTTCGTAAGGTTAGCACTTGGAATAATTAAGTAAATGCTTTGTAGTTAAATTGCTATACAATTGGATGGATTAGAGAGAGCATTTGAGAAAAACCATGTTGGAATGTTGTTTGGGCCTATCATATTCTTTTCATGTGTACATGTTCACTTAGTTTTTCGCATTCTAGAACTTGTTTCAATTCTTTTTCAAAACTATGTTTGCATTAATGTGATGGGAATGATGCATGCATTCAATTTTGAACACTTTCACCCAAACACAAACCATTCAAGTCATCTTTTGTTCACCCCCTTTGAACAATTCCTAAATTGTGTGCATGCTATTTAACTTCATTGAGACATAGCATTCTAAAAGTCAACTTGGTTTGCCATCAAAGTTAACAAAGTATATATTGAAAATGCCATGTATATGGTTTCAAAAAGAAGAAAAAGAAAGTAGAAAATGAGAAAAATAGAAAAGTGATTTGCATATAGAAAGAAAAGTAAAAGAAAGTATGATGAAGGCATTTTATTCAAATGTTTGCAAAGTGGCAAGAACTAGAGTTTGAATTCCAATATATTAGATGCTATGATCATTTTCTTTGACTTGCATATCAACTATTTTTCTTGATAAATCATTCCATTTCCTTTAGCCTTCATCCATCATTACAAGCTTCTAAAGTCCTCTTGATTCATTGCATCTTTGATATTAATAGTGGAGATTCTAGAGTGATTACAAGCTTATGGTAAGGTGCTGATTAAGTGAGCACTAAAATGAAATTACCCCAATGAGGTGAAATGAGTAAAATACTAATATCCTTAAGAGCTCTCTTTTGCATACTTCTACTATATTTAATTGACTTTGATTTGTGTTGACTTGAGGAATTCAATAAGTTGATTTATTGCTTTCTAATTGTGAAATTGCCCATTGTTAGTTCTCAATGTGTTTTGATGATTAACAACAAGTGTAAACATATTTTGAAGTTTGCAAAATCAGTTAAAAACAATTTGACAGTTGCATACTCGAGTATAGGTATGCATACTCGAGTATAGGACTGTTGAAGGATTGCTCAAATTGAATTTTACAAGTCAATACTGCAGTATGGAGAGCCATACTCGAGTATTGAAGTTCCAGAGAGCAATCAAGTTTTCAAAATGTGATGCACACTCGAGTATGAGAATGCATACTCGAGTATAGGACATCCAGAGAGCAACCAAACTTTTCAAGGTAAGTCAATACTGCAGTATAGGGAGCTATACTCGAGTATTAAACTTACAAAGAGCAAATATTTTTCAAACTAAGTTGCATACTCGAGTATAGGTATGTATACTCGAGTATACAGTCTTACAGAGAGCTCCAAACATTTTATAACTAATGCATACTCGAGTAAAGGTTTGCATACTCGAGTATTAAGCTCTTAAACTGATTTTCAACTTGGCATATGTTCTTACATACTTCAGTATCAATTTGTATACTCCAGTATTGACAATGAAAGACTTCACACTTTTTGAAAATGGAGTTGCATACTCGAGTATAGAGCTGCATACTCGAGTATGGGACCATACAGAGAGGTCACTCATTTGTCAAGGACTTGCTTACTCTAGTATACAAATAGATACTCCAGTATATAGGCATTTTGAGTTTAAAATTTTCACACAAACAGTGCCATACTCGAGTAAGCCACTAACATACTCGAGTATAGGTCTTGATTTTCAAACTCAACTCACGATGGTTTGCCTCTGGAAGCTGCATACTCGAGTACCACTTTGGATACTCCAATATGGACACATTGCACAGTGCCATACTGCAGTATAGATGAACATACTCGAGTATACAACGGTCAAAATTGATTTTTGAATTACACGAATTTGCAAATAACTGTTGTTTGATCTTATTGCTTCCATAATTCATTCAATCATATTCCTAGCTATGTTTAACAAGTTTGTTGAGTGAATTTCAGTAAGATCATGTGAAGATTATTGAAGGTCAAAGCCATAAAGCAAAAAGTGTACAGTGCATTTAATGCACTTCTGCAAACCAACCTACTTTCAGCTAATCCATCTGAGCACGCCTTCTAAACGTTAAAGAATGCTTACTACAACAAGCAAAGTCATTCCCAACGGGCAAATCCTCAGAGAGCCACATCAGATCAAATTAACACTTGGATTAGCAAAAGTCTAGAGAGAGAAGATGACCAGACCTTAAGCTAATCACCTACAACGGTTGAATCCATCTTGCAACGGTCATTTAATGTTCTCTACCTATAAATAGAGTGCATTAACTTCTTCTCAAGCTGATACACCAACTTAGAGCGAAAATTCATTGAGTTCATTTATTATGTACAGCTTTCATTTGTATTGTATCAATTTGATACTTGTGCTTCAGTGTTCATTCTATCTGCTCTGTGAGAGAGTCTTTTCTGTAAATCATTTATTGATTGTGATAACTACAAGTCAGGGGACTTGGTAGTTGGGTGTATTGATTACATCTTGTAAGGGGGAGTGAGTTCTAGAGAGAGAACTACTCTGAGTACAGAGATTGTAATCAAGTTTGTGAAGTTAGTGGATTGAAAATCCCAAGTGAGGCTTAGGGACTGGATGTAGGTCAGAGAAAGGACTGAACCAATATAAATCGCATTGTGTAAAGCTTCTTCTCCTTACTCCTCTGTTGATCTCTGTTCTTTGTCATCCAAAACAGAGCAAGAGTCTTAAATTTTTAAAGATACCCAATTCACCCCCCCTCTTGGGTATCAAGCTCCAATTTTTACCCATCTTTCAAATACATTGGTAATTGAAAATTGTAATTTTTTACTATTTTTCCTTTGTTCAGGAGTACAAAGGTCTAAGTGTAGAGGAACTAATCGAACCAAATTTTGAAAAGAGAAGTTTATGTAATGTCACAAAATTCAGTAGATCAATATCCAAATGATTCACTCCAACTTTTAGGATTGCCTTATGGCCAAATTTTTTTTTTTACTTATTCTGAAGGGACAATATAATTCTGATTAAAAAAGTATATAGGGACAAAGTAAAAATGTTCACACAACCATTATTAAGTATTCTTGAATATTGTGATGATGATCTATTGTAGTATGCATTTAGGATCGAGGAGAAATAGAAAGTGGTAGTGCGTGTAAAGAAGAAAATTTCTAGCTACAATGTGAAGATGGAATATCATCTAGAGGGGGGATGAATAGATATTACAAAAAAGAATTTCAAACAGTCAAGAATACCAAAGATAAAGATGAAAGGTAGAACAGAAAGACACAAGAAGTTATCCTGGTTCAGTCTAACTCTTCGACCTACATCCAGTCCCCAGAACACATGGGATTTCCATTATCTTTCAAAGACAATTACACTGTACTCGGATGATCCTCTCACTAGGACTCACTTCCCCTTACAGATTGTAATCCTACACCCACACTTAAGGTTCCACAACCTTAAGATTTTACAAAATAGTAATTAAATAAGTGTTTAGAAACTCCTCACGAGTAGATAAATAATAAACACTGAAGTACAATGAAATATCCGAAGATATTAGCTCAATTAATGAAGAAGTAATTGAATAAAATTGATTGCACAACATTTCGGTCAGTGGCGAATTCAATGCTTCTAGTATTTATAGTTGTTGCACTTAATGACCGTTGGAGAAGCTTAAAGATTAATCATTGTGACTCTTGAATATAGCCGTTAACTTAGCTTTGTCGATCACTTTCGTCGTTAATAATTTTGGTCTTCGCAAACATTCTTCATTCCTTTTGTTTTGTCCGTTGAGAGATAGCATTTAATGCGCAGGCAGAATATCAGTAAATGCTTTACATTGATCAGAGAAATGGTTGCCGAGGATATCACTAGTTTTGGCAACCGCATTTAATGCTTCTGTCAGAACTTTTGCTTTTCACCTAAACAATGGTTAATAACCTGAAATACACTCGAAATGATGATTAATATTTAGTCTAAATAGCTTTGAGTGAGATAAGAGAAGGATTGAAGATAACCCAGAGTTTTTGAATCTAAAGGCTTCTCATTTTACTTGGCAGAGGATGATCATGCTCGAGTATGACTGTTAGTATGCTCAAGCAACCAAAGAGAAAATGTACTATAAGAATTTGAAGATATCCTATGCTCGAGCAACATCGAGCTACTGCTCGAGCACTCATCTGGACTTGCTTGAGCTTTCCTAGAATGATGCATTTAAGAACATCGACTATCACTGATGCTCGAGCAACTAAAACTTCATGCTCAGGCATTACTCTGAGCTAGTGTCACTAATGCTCGAGCATCGCAGAGACAATGCTCGGACATAAGCCATACAGAGGCGATAACTAGAGACTTAGTGATACTGCTCAAGCATTACTTTTCCTTTGCTCGAGCGTGTCATAATCATGCTCGGGCACAAGTCATTCAAAGACAAAAAAATGAAGGGACTATTGATATTGCTCGAGCACACAGCTTACCTCTACTCGAGTATTACTTACACTCTGCTCGGGCATGGCTTTTAACTTGCAAATTTTGCTATAAGCCCGATGATGCTCAGGCACGCTAGTGACTCTGCTTGAGTAGCCTTTTTGAAACACTTAACAATGCATTAGATCGAGTACGCTCAGGCATAAACTAACTCTTGCTCGAGCAACCCACATCTCAGGCATAAATTACTTAATTCAATAACTCTAGAATTTGTAATCATCAAAACACCAAGAGCTAACATTCTCCCCCTTTTTTATGATGAGAACTCTTAGATGTGATTTGAGATAAACTGGATACAAAGGTTATTGAATTTAGTAATGCATTGTTCAAGATAAATAGAGTTGCAAGAAATATTGAGCTTTAGATTTTCACAATTGATGTCAGTAACTCAAATAAAGCACAGAAAATGAAGTGAACAGAGATTCCACCAATATAGTTTTACATTTCATATAATATCATTGATTACAAAATTAACTAAAATGCTCAAGACAACTAACAATTAGTATCTATGACAAAAGTTAACCATTAAGAGCAAAATATTCTTCTTCAAACACAAAGTAGCACACACTACTATCCCCCTTTGTCATCAACGAAAAGAGGGCCTTGGGCAGAAGGAGAGGGAGGTGAACTATCTGGAAAATCAGAAGAGGAAGTGGAGGGAAGTTTGACAGTGGAGGGATCAATAGGAGAAAGCATAGATGAGGGAAGAACGATAATAGCTGGAGTAGAATCAATAAAGGAAGAAGTGGCTAAGATAGGAGTAGAGGCTACAACAGGAGAGGTAATGGGAGAAGAGGGTTGAGTAGGGGCAAGAGGAGGCTCAATGACAAGACCAAAAGTTGATGGCTTCTCAGAAGCAAGAGGAAAAGGCATATCAATGGGACCATTAGGGCTAAAAATCGTTGATGGTCGATTTCCTTGATGGCAAGTGAACCAGTCAAACAAGTAATGAAGAGTAAGTAAAGTATCGTCCCACAGAGACTGGATACCAAATGATGACACTGAATTGCAGAATTAGTTGTGTTTGAAAAGAAAATAAATTTGATTGGTTTGAGAGTTTTGATAGTTATACTAATAAACAGGAAAATAACTAAATGATCGTAGTCGTAAGAAAATAGACTGAACTCGAAATCCTTTCTAAGTATATTATTCCCCCAGCTGCCTATACGCAATGCTATAGCATTCATATTGTACAAATCTCACAAATGCTACAGCATGAACACCCTATGCAAAGTTATTCAGTTAACCACACCACGCTAATCTACTGAAGCTCTCGTGTCCGATACATTCAATGCTAGTCTGTACTTCTCCAACATGTCTATGGCGATTTTTCTAGTTTGATTATCAATACAAATCAAGGTGTATGGTTATGAGCAGTAGACCCATTCCTGAAGTCTACAATAATAGGTCAAGCCTTGCACCAGCTTGCCTAGCAATCACTGCTTCTTAGATGTCTAACCTCGACTCCCTCTCAGTAAGCCGAGGCCATTGATCTAGCCCTTAGCTCTCGCTAATCGACAAGAAATTAAATCACTGATAGGCAACTGAATATATTAAATTAGGAACTAGCAACTGGGTTCATTCTATACTTAAAACATCATCCTCATTCAGCCTCAGGAAGTTAGTTCATGACTGACAAGGGAATCACAAAATAGAGTACTACAGAATAGCCCATGATAAAAGATTGACTGGAATTAAAATAAGGAAACAGAAAACTTGATGGAGGTTCCAACAGCGTGGAATAAGCCCTGTCACATTACAACTCCATGTCTTCTTTACTCCGTCTCACTGCAAGGAAGGATGCTAGGTTCTCTTGGAGTCCTCGTGCTTCACAAATTCTCTTAGTCTTCTTTTGAGTCTGGCCGTATAGGATTGGTCTTTGACTCTCGACAACTTCCGACCCCTTTTACGGTTGGTTGTTATTTCCTTAAATTGTCTAGTCTTACTTGCAACGTAAGTTCAACGGTCTGGGCCTTTCCTAATTTGTTGAGGTCCGATCGTATCTTTCTTTCCAATCTTAGTAGATTGATTCTACTGATACTGTGGGATTCTTCAAATCCTTAGTTTCGATCCTCCGCATCTTCTATTTCAATACGTCAGCAATCTAACCGTTATTTTCGACCTGCACTATATTTCCTAAAGCAACCTTGACAAAAGATCAGAACATATGCCGCATAACACTACATCGTTTACTTTGCTATAGCTTCAGGGATGCATTGTATTGCACTTCGGTAAAGCTATCTTGATGCTGTAGCATAGCATCAGCTATGTTATGTGATAAGCACAATTCATACAATGTTTTTCCCTATATTTCATGACTAGATTGAATGGTAAAAATAAGCTTAACTGTGAATTAAACAAGCAAAAAGGCATGTATTCATGATGTAGGGACTGAGGGATAGAAATTATCTACATGTGCTAAGAACGGAGTAATATGCGTTGTTTTTAAGGGAAACTGTGTAGCAAAGTTGATACGATGCTATAGCATTCTGACAGCAACCCGAAATGCAATACAAGGCATCACGAATGTTATAGCAAAGTAGAGGACGCAATGTTATGCGGTATGTTTTCTGACCCTTTTACCCAAATGATTTCAGGAATTAAAGAAAAGAGTGATAATGACAAGTAGATTGATGACACGACGGAATAGAAGATGCGGAGGATTGAAACTAAAAGATTTGAAGAATCCCGCAGGATCAGCAGAATCAATCTATTTGGATTTGGAGATATGATAGATCTCGACAAATTAGGAAAGGCACTGCAACTTGCGCCACAAGAAAGCCCGAATATAAAAGACAGGAGAACTAACCCTAAAAGGGACAAAGCCCTAGAACGAGATTCTAGTTTTCGGCAGACTCAAGAGAAGAGTGAGAGATTTCACAAGAGCACGAGACTTTCCGGACAATCCAGCATCCTTCCCTACCTTACCTTATAAGCGAGCAAAAGGCGCTTTCTCCTTCATTGGTAAAGGATACCTGGGATCCACTATCCATTAGAAGTCACTTTAATCTTTAGGTGAAATCCATTTCTACTGGCACGAAGTGCTTCTACATATTGGCTACTTATGCTTCTCTCAATTGATAGATTTTAGTATGACGAAACGAAGAAGGCGTGGAGTGGTGACGTGACAGGGCCGCATTCACGCCGTCGGAAATTCCGCCAAGCTTTCTGTTTACTCTTTTTCATTTAGTTTTCCTATCATGGGTCATTCTGTTAGTGTCTGTTTTGTGTGTCCCTCGTCAATCATGAACTAATTTTCATATGGTTGGACGAGGATGAATCTTTAAGTGTTGAATGAACCCAGTTGCGAGTTTTTAATTTAATAAATTTGGTTTTCTTATCAGTGTTTTAATTACTAGCCGGTTAACGGAATTTAAGGGCTAGATTTGTGGCCTCAACTTACTGGCAAGGAGTTGGGGTTAGACCTCTGAGAAACAGTGTTTGCTAGGCAGCCCGTGCATGGCTTAACCTATTATTGTAGGCTTTAGGAATGGGTCTACCTCTCATAACCATAACACCCTGAGCGTAAGCAGTCCTAACTAGAGAGTTGCCATAGGAATATGGAAGGAGTATAGTTAGTGTCATATGTATCGGACGCGGAAGCTTCGGTAGACTATCATGGTGGGTTAACCAAATAGCTTTGTAGTTGGTAGCTATGCTGTAGCAATTGTGGAAGTTGTACAGTATAGATGTCATAGCATTAGGTAAAGCAATTGGGGGATTAATGCACTTAAAGGTGATTCTGAGTCCAGCCTAACCTCTTACTGATATCTTCTCATGTTTAAAGTCATTCTGTTTACTTTTGCTAGTAGCATAGTCATCAAAAACTCTCAATCTGATTATATTTATTTTCTGCTTGCACAACTATCATAGCAATCGAGCGTCACTCCTTGGTATCTTAGTCTCTGTGGGACGATACTCTACTTTCACTTTATTACTTGTTCGACTGGTTCGCTTGCCATAAGGGAATTTGACCAACATTATGCGACTTTCTTATAAAACCTCAAAACTTGTTCTTTCTTAGCACATGTGTTAGGATTTGGGTGGAATTTATCCTTAAGTTCCCTATACCATGAATTAATGCCTTTTTGCTTAGATAGAATGTAGTTAAGCTCATATTCACCATACAATTCAGTCATAAAATATAGGGAAAACATGGCATAAATAACGCCCATCACTCGTCACAAAGTTATCCAATGTGTAATCGAAGTTCTGTACGACCTTGTAAAGACCAAGTTGCTATTGAGACAAAGTCTAAACTTCCTTTTTAATCTCCTATTGATGTTCAAATAGGACAGAGAACTGAGTGTCCATTTCTGATTTCAGATCTATCAACTCAGAGTCAAGGTGTAAATCAATGTGAGCCTTCAAGTTGACCATCTTAGCGAACATAGCCTTGATCATTTCAACAGTTAGCTTCCTATAGGTTTCCAAAGACTGCAACACTGGAGCCATGGCATTCTAGATGGAGGAGTGAATCAGGTTCTGAATTGAAGCCTAAGCAAATGATGGTGCAGATGTAGAAGCATTAGCGAAAGAAGGTGGAACACTGCTGGATGCATGAGGAGCCTAAGAGGATTCAGCTTCATCTGGAATCTTAGGTGTCAAAGGCTTCACCACAAGTTTTTCTTTCTTGACCTTCTTCTTGGTTGAAGCCTCAGTAAATGATATTCTCATCCTAATCATATGCTCGAGGCCAAATTTCTTGGGGAACTCTTCTTTATCATCAGAAAGGTACCAGACATTGTGAGTTTGGAGGATGTGAGAGACCAAAGAAGGATAAGGCATAGTGGCTCTCTTCTTAACATGGGCCTCAGATATGAAGGTGATCATCTCATCCAAGATCCATTTGCCAAGATTTCTAGTCTCCTTAGCAATGATCGAAGCAAATCTCTCAAAATCTTTGTTGACAAAATGAGTAAAACTTTGACCCTTTTGCACAAGACTCCTGCTATACACATACCACACCACTCTGAACTTATCATCCATCATTGCCAGAGAAAACATTTACTTTCTTGGCCTCATATGGTACATCAAGAAGAAGAATCCTGTGGCATTGGGCATCAGATAGCTTTGGTGGACCCTCAGGAGCATCAACAACACCGAGAAGGACATTCAGATCAGAAGCAATAATTTTGATCTCCTGTCCTCGAATCTTTGTGACCAATGTATCATCATCATCATCATTGATCTTTTGTTGAAGACGCAAGTGGTAGTAGAAACATCTAACAGCTTCAGGGGAGTATGGAAGAGAAATACGGAGCAAAGGCATAAACTGTTGAAGCCATTTAATAAGGTCTAGATTACAAGTATCTCTAAAGTATGCCAAATCAACATAAACGATAGGGCAAAAAGGTCTCTTCTCAAAATAGAATGCAAAATTCTTGTAATCATCAACTACTATTGGATTCTCATTCATACCGGGTGAAGGCTCAAGAACATTTCCTTCTAATTGAGAAGCCGTAGGACCTCCTGACCCAACTCCAGAGGCTTGTGGTCGACTGATAGATGGCTGCTTCTGACTACCCGATGCCTAAGGATGCTTGCTGGATTTTTGACTCATAGAGCCTTGAGATCTCTGAGACTTTTGAGAAAAGAGTTCTTTCGTATCCTCAGAGTCAGATGGAGAAGGGGACTTGGTTCTCTTTCCTTTACCAGATGGAAGAGACTTGGTTTGGAACCTTGTTCGGTGTGTGGGTTCATCCTCAAAGACAATGGCTTTTTCTTTTTGCTTCAATTGAGACTTGGTTTTTGCAGAAGGTTTTCCCGGTAACTGGGTTTTTGTCTTTGCCGAGGGTTTCGTCGAAGACTTCGGCTTCTCCGATGGTTTGCTCTTATGTGAAGATCGCTACTTCTTGACAGGAGGATTCTCAGGAGATTTTGGTGAAGATGAGTGGCAGGAATCTCCCAATGTACGAGCCATAAGGAAGATTTGACAACAAAGATGGGTTTAAAGCGAAAGATGAGTGACGGAAATGAGAGTGAAAGACCTAACCAGAGGTGCTTTGGTGAAGATTAGTAGAGGTCTAAGAAGGAAACATCGGGGTTTAGGGTTTTGGAGAAAGTGAGAGTGAATGGGAAATGAAGTGACACAAGATAAAAGACAACGAACAGAGCGTCTTAGTTGCTCGGGCAAAGACGAATTCAAAATATTTAAATAAAGGTTGATAAATGACTCGAAATACCTCATATCAAGTGTGTTTTGAGAACACTTGATTCCCTGTGATTTGATCTTTGATTCTTGAAGTCACAGTGAAGGATCCAATTTAAATTTTAACAGATGACAGCAGACACTACTTAGGCAAAAAACATGTGTGATGCTCGAGTAGGATTCATATATATCTCTTAGGAAGATCACTTCCCGATGTTGCTCGAGCACAATTGAAGATTTGCTCGGGCAACCTATACATCTTATGCAGAGATACTTCCCATCGTTGCTCAGGCACAACTGAAATCCTGCTTGGGCAACCCAACTTAATTTTTGATTCTGCATAAGGTTGTTTCTAGCGTTGCTCGAGTATGTTAGGAGTGCTTGCTCGAGCATGATAACCTCTATTGAACTCTATTATTCAACTATGAAACAGAGGACCCTGTAAACAACAAATCTAGAAACTCCGATGCTTAAGTTAGTCTTAATTAATAATCAAAACATAATTAATTACATTGAACTAATATTTTATTTACAGTTCATTGAGATTTACCATTCCCAATTCTCTTCGAATGAAAGTGAACTGTTCTTTAGCCAAAACTCTGATTGGACAAGACTTGATGGATGAAACTACAAAGAAAATTGAGATGATTCACCAACAAGTTATTGACCACTCAAAGAAGACAAAATAACTATGTGGATAGGCGATGTAGACCTTTGTAGTTTAAAGGGGTGACCACGTGCTTCTTAATATTTCACCAATAATTGGTATTGGTAGATCCATTAAACCTAAGAAGTTGACTCTCTGATTCATTGAGTCATATGAGATTCTAGAGCAAATCGGACTGGTTGCTGATCTAATTTCCATACTGTCACACCTTTCGAGTATGCACAACATGTTCCATGTGTCTTAGCTTACGAAATATCATCCAGATCCTTCACATGTAATTAAGCCTAAAAAAAGTTAAACTGAAAGAGAATTTGACCTATATACCAGAGCCAGAAAGGATCCTTAATGTAAAGGATAAGCAGTGGCGAAATAGGACAATCTGTCTCCTAAATGTTTTCTGGAAGGGTATGTCTCTTAGTGATGCTACCTGGGAAATTGAAGAGTGAATGCAGCGTGGTTACCCTAACTTGTTTGTTTAGGTATGCATGTGTGTTGTGGTAGTATTGATATCTATGGTTGTGTTGTGATGTGATTGAATTTATGTGTTGTTGCAATTTTGTATGTGTTGATGACCTTTGTCTTGTTGTGTCGGTGTGCCATTATATTTTGGTAGTGTTACTTTGACTTCAAAGTTGTCGTTTTGGAATCTTGTGTTGTGGATTGTAGTGATTGTGATACGAAATTCTTGATATGGAATTTGTGATGTGAAATTATGATACAGAATTCTTGATATGGAATTTGTGATGTGAAAATGTGATACATAATTCTTGATATAGAATTTGTGATGTGAAATTGTGATACAAAATTCCTGCTATGGAATTTGTGATATAGAAAGTGTGATATGGAATTTGTCATTTGAAAGTTTGTGAATTATATTTCTAATACTTTTTTTTTGCTCAAAATATTTCTAATACTTTATTATATAAAATGTTCTACTTGGCACCTCACGAGCACATATCAACATGCTTAATGAGTTGAACAGTTGGTTACTAAGGCTTTTATCTCACCCTGTTCATTTAATATCATTCCAGTCAATAGTTCTCCTACAGATCTATCCAGGAAAACTTGGAAGCTTAAATTACTTCTGCTGACAGTAGTGCTTCTATTTTTTTGGTATATGTTAGATTATTGTATATTGTCACATTAGGACTCATGTTGTATACTCTAGTTTATCTTAGAGATTTGATGCATTAACTATATATACTTCTGGTCACTCTTAATAACTTTGGGTGACTTGGAGACCTTATGACTTGTTTTGAACTTGTAGATCTACAACTTTGTTTAATATAGATGCTTTGATGAAGCATTATTCAGTTAAAGAGTTTGGACCTTGTGAAGTCCAAAACTTAACTATGTGCATGATAATGTATAGATGAATGGTTTGATCAAATCTTTAATTTTTTATTGTTTTAAGAAAATGGAGGATTTTACACAAACCAAAATAGTGACTAACAACTGAAGCCGAAGATGAGGAAATTGTGAGCCAGCGTTTCAAACAAAGCGATGGAGATGGAAGAGAACTTGGCGACGGACAAGGATTAGGCAGTGTTGTTGGTGGCAGTAGCATAGTAGAGGAAAAGGAGGATGGGAGAGTCTAGCAGAGCCCTAAGAATGGGCATCATCTCCAACATAAGCCAACAATGGCAGGGTTATATGAGAGGAAGGGTGGTTAGAGAGGTTGAAGATGGGGGTGTGGGAACAACAGTGGGGTCCACGGTCCTCATGTAATTTAAATAATATTTTTTAGACGAGTAAAATGGTTTTTTGGTTCATTTTCCTATCACATTTTTTCCAACTAAACAAAAAATGGTTTTTCTATCAATTCTTTTTCTTTTTCAGTGCTAACCAAACACCTCTATGGCATAACATATTTTTTATTCCTTTCCATACTATTTCTTTCTAACCCTTTTTTGAACTAAACGGGCTCCAAGGTAGGGGTGGGATATAATACTTTTTTTAATGATATTCTTGGAGAAAAATTTATAGTTATTTATTTTATTTTTTATTTTTTATTTTTTCAATTATATATTTTGATTCCACCTAATTATTAACCAAAAAATAATAATTTACAAGAGATATATTAGGAAAGTTAGAAAAAATAGCATATTAATTACATTTATTAATTTATGTGCAGATTACATAATAGGTAAAAAGAAATTCAAGGAGAAACTACATAGAATAATATAATACAATTAGACTACATTTATGAAACTAAAGTTGTGTTTAGTTTACATGAAAAGATAAAGCAAGGGAAAAGGAGAAAAATTGGAGCTGTGAGCGGTTTGGTACGAGGGAATGGGAATTTCAAATGCCATTCCATGGAATGCTTTTCAACCAGCATTTACTCCATGAGATCTAGAGAGTGGCACTGTGCGGATGGAAATGTAGTTTGAAAAGTCCATCTTACCCTTGAACCAATGCATCCCCCCAAGTTTCCTACGTTTTATGACTTGGGTTATTTTAGCAATACCATCCCTACTCCGGTTGACCTACTCCTTTATTTTCATCATACCAAACATTGTTTGGAGGGTCAATTATTCCCTTTCTGTTTTTCATGCATACCAAATACTTCCTCCGATCCTTAATGTGAGACTTAATTGAGGGTTGATATTGATTTTTTAATGTAAGACATATTTTTTATTTTTATGAATAATTTTTTAATTTATCCCTGCTGATGTTTCTACAATAATAATGAAGTAAGAAAGAGATTGAGAGAGATAAGAAAGATGATGAGGGTGTTTTAGGGAAAAAAAATTACAACATTAACTAATTTAACTAACTTCTTTAAATTAATCAAATTAGATAAAGATTTCTTATATCAAGTCAATGATACAAGCAAGTAATCCTTTCTCATTATCGTTCTTACTCTCATTCCTCTTGGCATTCCATTATACCGTACACCATAAGAATAAGAGCAACTCAGAATGCTATCATTTCCGTTTTATGATATAATGATATGATTTATTTAGCAAGAACAAAACCGAGAGAGAGAGAAAAAAAATTTGTACTTTTAAGAACTGAAATAAGTGTTTTGCAATTAAATGATTTTCATACCATTCTATTTCTTTCTTTTTTTTAAAAAAAAAGTAAGAAAACGGAAATATGTTAGGGATGTCCCCCCCCCCTTGAAAAAGCACAATACAGCACCAACTCGCACTGCTACCGTCCATTGTTGCTCACCAAGGTCAATCTCTACCATTAATGAGCATCACCGGTGGAGATAGCCAATCCCCACCAGTCGTCACCATCTGTTGTTGCCATTGGCCATCACTCTTAACCGCCGCAATCTGCCATTACCACTAACCATCGATGGCTATCATGACTAGCAACCACCGTTGGCCATAATTAACCACCGCCGTTTGTCACCCATTAACCACTGCCAACCACCATCATGGAGTTATGGACAGATTGTTTTATAACTTAACTATTTTCAAGATGCATAAAGGTTAATATCCCTTGAGTGTGTATAGTTATTTAAATTTCACTATAAACTATATCCTATATTTAAAATCAGAAGTAGTATAATTTTTGGTCACTCAAATTCAGCCTCATTGATGTTGGTCCCTAAAGTTTTAAACAATATGTATCCTTCAGTTTAAAATGTTCCTAAAGGGACCAAAACTCTTGGTTGAGAACTTGATGAACCAAAATTAAAATGAAGCAACCTTGAGGAATCAAATATTATATTAACCCTAAACATTATCATAGTTCTTTTGTTTTATTTTAAAAATAATTTTTATGAAGTGGTTTATTAAAAATGGAAACATAATCCGGATTATTCTATACGAGTAAGTTGTGTGGACATTATTCTTGTCTTTAGTATGCTTAACTAATACCTCTGCATAGACCAAGTTGCTCTTGTTAATTTTATGTTTTATTGTCGGGTGACGAAAGCCACTAAGCCCATTTGTCTGCTGACTGCTGTATTGGAACTATTCCAATAATCTATCTCTCTCTCTCTCTCTCTCTCTTCTTTCTTCCTTTTTTTTTTTGTCCAGGAACTATTCCAATAGTCAACTTGTCTATTTCTTTTGCTATATTTTTGCTGAATGACTTTTTCTGCAAAGGATCCTCTTGATTTGTAGTAACTTTTATGCCTAATTAATTTTTTCCCTTTTTAAAAGAGAAATACTTTATTGTTTGAGTTTAAATATTAAGTGTACAACAAAAAAAACACCAGATTACCGACCAAATTCCTTGGGCAATTTGATTTACGATGAAGATTATTGATCGAATTTCGTCGGTAATTACCATTTTTGTCTAAATTTCGGAGTAAATGGGCTTCTAGGTGTGGTATTTCATTAGTGATTCTTTCAGGACCATGGCTTGTCACATGAGTCTGAATTTCATATTTCCGTATGTGAAAAGAAGTATAAATATCTTCACCGTGGATTGTATCAACTGAGCCAACCAAAACCAATAAAATAAACAAATACATTCACCGAGCAAAAGGAGAGAGAGGGATTCGAACCCTCGATAGTTCTTTGTTTCGAACTATACCGGTTTTCAAGACCGGAGCTATCAACCACTCAGCCATCTCTCCAAAAGATGATTTCTATTTTATCGTTATTCCACCGAATAGAACATGACCATATGAGTTGATACCCTTCCTATAGATAGGAAAGATATTCGCTATGGGTCTATTTTTCTATCTGTATATATATACATGCAGGATCCAGCATGCCCTTTTGTCAAGTAAAAAAAAAACTACCCTTGATCCATGCCCGAAAGGGGGTGGTAATAAGTCATTCATGGTAAAACCCTGGAAGCTCCAATAAAAATATATTAGATACGTTTGATTCGTGCTTGAGCCGGATGATGAAAAATTATCATGTCCGGTTCTTTTGGAGGATGGATCTATAAGAATTCACCTATCCCAATAACAAAAAAACCTGACTTGAATGATCCTGTATTAAGAGCTAAATTGGCTAAAGGAATGGGTCATACGGAGAACCCGCATGGCCCAACGATCTTTTATATATTTTTCCGGTAGTAATTCTAGGTACTATTACTTGTAACGTAGGCTTGGCGGTTCTAGAACCATCAATGATTGGGGAACCCGCGGATCCATTTGCAACTCCTTTGGAAATATTGCTTGAATGGTATTTCTTTCCCGTATTTCAAATACTTCGTACAGTACCCAATAAGTTATTGGGTGTTCTTTTAATGGTTTTGGTACCGGCGGGATTATTAACAGTACCCTTTTTGGAGAATGTTAATAAATTCCAAAACCCATTTCGTTGTCCAGTAGCGACAACCGTCTTTTTGATTGGTACCGCAGTGGCCCTTTGGTTGGGTATTGGAGCAACATTACCTATTGAGAAATCCCTAACTTTAGGTGTTTTTTAAATTGATTCAATTGTGAAATAAAATATCATGATATGTGTATTGTGTATCTAGGGAGAATTCACTTTGAAACCACAAATCCCTAGATACATCTATTCCATTTTGGACCTATTCCGAGTATATGGATTTGTGCTAAAGATTCAAAAACCCGCATTTTCGTCTTTTTTTTCTCTAAAAAAAAAGATAAAAAAATCCAATGGATTTACATTTTATCCAAAATGCTTTTCTATTTCTAAAATGTCCAATATACGTTTTACATCTTCTACGCGAAGATGTTCCATTTTCATAAGGTCTTCTTGACTGTTATTGAAAAGCTCCAATAATGTATGTATATTGGACCTTTTGAGACAATTATAGATCCTGGAATGAAATGTACACTGGAATTAGGTCTGTCTACCCATCCTGTGATTCCAAATCAACAGATTGATAAAACAACTCTTGAGTTGAGTAAACTAATATAATAATAAATTTTTATTATAAGAATAAGAACTTTGTTGTGTAATTTCATTCAATTCAAATCAAAAAGGAAAAACTCTCTTTTTCTTTGAATTAATATAGAATCAAATCGGAAAAATATCTATTTTGGATCCCCTTTTTTATTTATTAATTTTTTGATTGTATCAAATTAGATTTCCAACGGAAAAAGTTCGTCGCAAAAAATATAGTGGCAAAAGACATTACGAATGAAATTTCATTGATAATTTTCGATAGACACTTTTCCATCAGTAATTCTGTCTCTGATCCGGCCTTTTTTTGTAGCGCACCTTGATGGATATTAGTGTATTTTTATAATAGCTTTTGAAAATAGTTTTTATAATTTACGAGGTAAGTATGTGAAAAAAAATTTTGTTTTGATTTGTGAAAAATGATTTATGAAACCACGATTTTGTGGTTTGCCAAACACATTATGACAAATGTAGACAAATCTATAGTGCTTTCCGGCGATCCTCTGAGAGCTCTTGCAAACAATTAATATCAATATTTTTTTTTTCTGAAAACACACATTGTTTTTTGCTAGACACAAATTTATTAGAAATTCAAGTATAATGATAAACAACTTAATGGGCTTCTTTACAAATATAAATCAAATGAAGCAAAAAGAAGCCCAATGTCAACAACAAAAAAAGGGAAAAAAATAAACTTCAACAAAGAGGAAAAATACAAACTAATAGCCCACTCAGAGTCCATTTAATTTAGAGAAAATGACAAATAAATACCATTTGAATTTGTAAAACCCTCAAAATCCCACTAAATTTATTAAAAGACTAAGAGGTGACAAAAACTTTTGAGGGTTATGCAAATTCATGCAAAATGACCACAATGCCCTTGCCCTTAAGTATGTGATGCAAACTCATTCCTATTAAGTTTTCATTCGCCCCTATGTGTCGTAGCCTCTAATCGTGGTCCTGACGCACCACCGTGGACGCCGCACCCTCTGTTGTGGACCCCGCACCCACCACTGTGGACGTCGGCGCCATCAGCTCTGTGGAGATCGAGGAGAAAGAAGAGGTGCGAATAGTTGCAAGTCTCTGGCCCTAATTCTTAATTGATTATTAACTTTTTAACAGTTAAGCATCATCAAATTATTAACTTCCCTTTCATTTTTCTGGCCATATAAACTCCTTTTCTTTATTTGCTCAGCCTAATTTTCGATTATATTCCCCATCTTTTGGTTTCTACATTAATTGTTGACAGTTGGGTTTCTGCATTAATTGTTGAAACTGTAAGCTTTTGGATTTATTCGCTCCCCTGGAACACATTTGCTTGCATATTCTTTGGTAATGTACTACTTCCGTAGTAGTAGTGACTATGTGATGCATTGATGGAGGATAAAAAATTAAGTATATGTAAGGATGCTGTTCGCTTCCGTCCCAATCGTTTGGAACTTTAATTAAAGTGACGTCTATTTATATCCCCAAAAAAAAAGTGGCATTCCTGATTATTATCCTAAGTCACAACCAAACAAATATAGTGTTGGAACATTGTTCATTATCCTAGCTTTTGTTTTCAAAATCAAAATAACAGAATACATGCATAGTTTATTAAGATAATAAAAAAAGGTAATACATGGTCCTGATTTAATTTTCCCAACAAGAAAAATTTGTGTGTGTGTGTGTGGTGGGGTTTGCTTCTCTGCATTTGGGTTTCTGTATTCATTGTAATTGAATGATCGTATTGATCACAGAACATTTTTTTTATTACTTCTTTGTCTCCTTATGCATAATTGCTGCATAACTTTTGATATGGGTTTTGATAATAATCATTATCCAATGATAGTTCCTAATGATGCCCAATATCTAGAATGATACATACTGCTGTAACCATTAGCTTGAGTTTAACAATTAACTAGCATTGATCATTACCCCACGCAAAGATGACCATTAGCTTTACTTTAACAATTAACTGTCATTCAGACTTGCAATATTACCATTGTAAAGTTCATGAAAATCATTAGACTTTGTGAAAACAATTAATATTGGAGGAAGTAGTAATTATATTCCTTTGAATTAAAATTACTATATTTTTAACTTATGAAATATGATATATATATATATATATATATATATATATATATATATATGGTGTAACATTGTGATGAAATATTCATTGTTTATTGCAAGTTGGAATGCAAGATGACAACAAATATGGCAGCAACACCTTCTTCAAAGTCACTACTTTGTTTTTCCCATGTGGGGGGGGGGGGGGAGTTCGTAGCTAATGGTGAAGGTGAAGTTAAATATAATGGTGGGAATGTAAGGGTAAAATCGATAAAGGAGGGAATGAAAGTTGAAGAAATTGAGGGTAATGATAGGACAATGGTTTGGTTTAGATGGTAATGGGTGTGGCATTAAATATACTTTAAGCTTTGATGAAAAGATTTTAGTAGACATGATTGATGATTGTGAAATGGAAAATCTGTTTAATTATAATGAAAGAAGTGCACATATGTATGTAGGATGTAAAGGTATTGATATTGCAACAAGGAAAATGGATGATCAAGAAAGGTATGTCATAGTTAGTTTAGTTAGAGACATAATAATGTTATATAGGTTGTTGGTAATATCTTGATAAAACTTTTCATCATCTATGCGAGGTTCATCAATTTGTGGATCATACAAAGCAAATGGCTTACATTGAGGAGCCGATGTCATACGGAGCGAGTGATGATTATGCAAACAATGAGTACATTCCACTTTTGAGCCTTCCGTGTGCAAGTCAGAGCGCACCAACACCAATGCTAGAGATGAACTCTACGAAGTGGAAGGACTTGTTCATAGGAGTGAATCAAACATTTGCAAATTCCGATGAGTTCAAGAAGGTGTTGCACAAGTTCAGTATTGCCCACAAATTTGAGTACACATATGTGAAGAATTCAAGGGACTGAGTGTATGTTAAAGGGTCAAGGTCCAGATTTGCCAACCAACTATTACCCGAGGAGCATCTAGGCCAAATAACTATTGAGGGGACCAAAATTGCCAATCAACAATTAAAAAGTGAAAAAAAAAACACACAATTTGGAGCAAATTCGCCAACGAACTATTACCCCGTTACTGTCTTGGTGTCTCTGTCTTCTATTGATTGTCACAGTGTCAGCGACGTCGGCATTTCCAAAGCTTTTATTGTTGCTGGGTGTTCCACTCACCCTCTTGAACTCATCCAGTAGTCCACAGCGTTCGACTGACATGCACCTTGCACCCTGGTTCCATCCCTCCGATACCACAAGCAGCAACCGCTGCTGCTGCAATGCCTGCTCTCATGGGTCCCATCTCTATTGGTGTTTTCCTTTTCTAACAAGAAGGCTTAACCGCTCTTTTCTCCAGTATTTCCGCCACCGTCCTACACCAATGCCTCATATTTTAACTTAATTGTGATAGTTTTTTTTAATAGTTATTTGGTGTTTTTTTTCACTTTTAATAGTTATTTTGTGTTTTTTTTTCATTTTTTAATTATTAATTGGCAATTTTGGTCCACTCAACAGTTATTTGGCCCAGACGCTCCTCGGGTAATAGTTGGTTGGCAAATCTGCACCTTCACCCTATGTTAAATGTAAAGTTAAAGATTGTCCAAGGAGGATAGCTGCAAGGGCGATTGGGAAGAGCAATAATTTCTTATATGTAACTGATGAGCACAAACCATACCATGTTTTCCTTATACTTTATGATTGAATTGAATGGTAAATACAAGCTTAACTGCAGATAATCTAAGCAAAAAGGCATACATTCATGATATAGGGACTGAAGAATAGAAATTATTTACATGTGCTACAAACGGAACAATTTGCATGGTTTTTAAGGAAGAACATGTAGCAGAGCTGATACGATGCTATAGCAATCTGACAGCGACTTGAAGTGCAGTACAAGGCATCCCAAATGCTATAGCAAAGTAGAGGACGTAATGCTATGCGGCATGTTTTCTAACCTTTTTACCCAGATGATTTCAGGAATAAAATAAAATGGCGATACTGACAGATAGGTTGCTGACATAACGGAATAGAAGATGCGGAGGATTTGAACTAAAAGATTTGAAGAATCCCGCAGGATCAGCAGAAGCAATCTACTCGGATCAAGAAATACACTAGATCCCGATGGATTAGGAAAGGCTCGTGTAACTTACGCCGTAAGAAAGACTGACTATAAAAGGAAGCAGTAGAGCCAACCCTAAGAGTCAGAGAGCCCTAGAACAAGATTCTACTTTCGGCAGACTCCCGAGAAGAGTGAGAGATTTCTCAAGAGCACGAGACTTCCAGGACAACCTAGCATCCTTCCTTACAGTACGATGGAACGAAGAAGACGTGGAGTAGTGTCGTGACAGGGCCGCATTCATGCCGACGGAAATTCCATCAAAGGTTTCTATTTTCCCTTTTGTTTCATTTAGTTTTCCGATCATGGGTCATTCTGTTAGTATCTATTTTGTGTGTCTCTCGTCAGTCATGAACTAATTTCCATATGGCTAGACGAGGATGAGTCCTTAAGTTGTTGAATGAACCCAATTGCACGTTCTTAATTTAATAAATTTGGTTTGCTTATCAGTGTTTTAATTACTAGTCAGTTAACGAAAGTTAAGGGCTGGATTTGTGGCCTCAGCTTACTGGCAAGGAGTTGAGGTTAGACCTCTGAGAAACAGTGTTTGCTAGGCAGCCCGTGCACGGCTTGACCTATTATTGTAGGCTTCAGGAATGAGTCTACCTCTCATAATCATAACACCCTAAGCGTAAAGCAGTCTTGACTAGAAAGTTGCCATAGGAATATGGAACGAGCATAGTCAGTGTCTTATGTATCAGATGCAGAAGCTTCGGTAGACTATCGTGGTAGGTTAACCAAATAGCTTTTTAGTTAGTTGCTATGCTGTAGCATTGCGGAAGCTGTGTAGCATAGGCGTTATAGCATTGAGTAAAGCAACTGGGGGAATGATGCACTTAAGGGAACTTCTGAGTCCAGCCTAACCTCTTACTGATATCTTCTCAAGTTAATTTACGTTGTTTAATTTTGCTATTAGCATAGTCATTAAAACCTCTCAACCTAATTATTTTACTTTCAGTTAGCACAACTATAGTAGCAACCGAGCATCACTCTTTGGTATCTCAGTCTCTGAGGGACGATACTCTACTTTCACTTTATTACTTGTTCGACTGGTTCGCTTGCCATAAGGGAAATTGACCAACAAGTTTTTGGCGCCGTTGCCGAGGACTGTTGATACAGCTAGTGACGACGCCCTTCTTGCTCAATAGTTGTGAATTGTCTAATAAAAGCTCACTTCCTCTCTGTTCTTGATTGACAGGTACATTCTGTAGTGCTTGCGCAAATCGCCCATTGCCAACCTAGAGCCTTACGATCTAGAAATCGAACGCACTTACAAGCAAAGGCGCAGGAGGCAGAAGTGAAGAAGTCAGACTTTTGACTCAGCAACCATGGCGGATATACCAGTCAACAACGAGCGGGAGCAACAAGAGCGTATAGTCATAAACAGGGACAACCAGGTCCCTCCACCTCCAAACACTGATACTAACAAGGCCATTATGGAATTCGGAATTCCAGATCTTAACAAGCTGAATTCAACCATCGCACCACCTACCGTCAATGCTGGAAACTTTGAAATCAAGGGGGTCATGATTCAAATGTTGAATGCAGCTGGACAGTTTGGAGGACTTCTGTCCGAAGATCCGTACCTTCACCTCAAAACCTTCATGGAGGTGTGTGACTCTTTTGTCATCCCAAGGATCTCGCCCGATGTCGTCCGGATTAAATTATTCCCATTTTCTCTCAGGGATAAGGCTCAGACGTGGCTGAATAACCTACCTGCTAATTCCATCACTACATGGAATGATCTAGGAAGCAAGTTCTTGCTTAAATTTTTTCCACCTACTAAGAACGCTCAACTCAGAGGAGACATCACCAACTTCTAGCAAAAAGCAAGCGAGTCCACCTATGAAGCCTGGGACAAATTCAAAGACCTCCTTAGAAGGTGCCCCCAGCACGGACTTTGCGAATGGGTCCAGCTAGAAACATTTTACAGAGGTCTAGATGGGCAAATGCGATCAATTGTAGATGCCTCTTCTGGAGGATCCATTTTAATGAAGTCTTATGAAGAAGCCCACGACCTATTGGAACGCATGGCCATGAACAGTCATCAGTGGCCAGCAGACAGAGCTACATCCTCCCGAACTGTTGCAGGAGTACATGAACTCGATGCCATGACTGCTCTCGCAGCACAAGTTTCATCTCTCACGCACATTGTGAAAGGACTGACCCTTCCATCAAGCAACACGTCGCTGCAACCATCTCAGGTAGCCTGTGTATATTGCGGCGGAGAGCATTTGTCCTCTCAATGCTCCGCTAACCCTGAATCAATAAACTTCATCAACAACTTTAGCAAGGGTAGTAACACTAATAATCCGTATTTAAAGACATACAACCCTGGATGGAGGCAGCATCCTAACTTCTCATGGAATTCTCAAGGTTCACAAGCAGCAGGACAATCATCGGCCCCACAATACTCAAATCGAACATCAAACCCACCAGGGTTTACCCAGCAAGCACGGCAGCAGGGCAGTGAATCGGACCCGCAGCACTCTATGTTGACCCTTCTGAAGGATTATATGGCAAAAGACGATGCAATCATCCAGAATCAACAAGTGACCTTGAGGAATCTTGAAAATCAAGTAGGACAACTAGCAACCACTCTGAACAACAGACCCTCAGGAGCCCTACCCAATGACACTGAAGTCCCTAGGATCCAAGGAAGAGAAGAAGTCAAGATGATAGAGCTCCAAAGTGGTAAAAGCTTAGAACCCATGAAAGCAACCAAGCAACCTATGGTTGTGACTGATCTGAGACCAGAGAAATTTAAGGAAGGGCAAGAAAGTACCGAACATCCAGACTACGATCTAGGCACTGCAACACTGCCTCCATGCGTAGCAATGGATGAGCACGTACAATACCCAATAAGGAATGCTACCGCGTCATCGTCAAAGCAGAGCCATGACCACGGGCCTTCAGCAATACCCAAGCCACCTTCGCCTTTCCCACAAAGGCTAAAGAAGCAAGGATAGGAGAAACAATTCAAGTAATTCCTCGATATGCTACGGCAATTGCACATTAATATCCCACTCGTGGAAGCCTTGGAACAAATGCCCAGCTATGCAAAGTTTATGAAGGAAATTCTGTCTAAGAAAAGGCGGCTGGAAGAGTTTGAGACAGTAGCATTGACCCAGGACTACAGTGACATGTTAACCAATCGACTACCTCCGAAATTAAAGGATCCTAGCAGTTTCACAATCCCTTGTGCAATCGGACCTCATTACTCCGGTAAAGCTCTGTGTGACCTAGGTGCTAGCATAAATCTTATGCCCATGTCGATTTTCAAGCAATTGGCAATAGGGGAGGCCAGGCCCACAACAGTCACGTTGAAACTGGCTGATCGCTCCATAGTACTACCTGAAGGAAAGATCGAAGACGTTCTGGTAAAAGTAGACAAGCTCATCTTCCCTGTGGATTTCATAATCTTGGATTTTGAAGCAGATCACGATGTACCAATTCTGTTGGGAAGACCTTTCATGGCAACTGGTCGTACACTGATTGATGTGGAAAAAGGAGAACTCACTATGCGTGTAAATGATAATCAAGTCACCTTCTCAATACTTAAGACTGAGAGCTTCAAAGACCCAACTAAGAAGTACTTGATTTTTCCAGATGACACTAAGGGTACTAAAGAAGCAAGGGACCCCCCCTGCGCCACCACGACATTAAATTGCTATAGCAAAGTCTGACTGAAGACTTTAAAGCAAGCGCTATTGGGAGGCAGCCCAAATTGTGGTTCTTTTTCATCAAAGCAGAAGGAAACAAGTCCAGCAGAGTCCATGCCACGGCACTAAGCATGGCATTATGGCCCCAAAACAACAGTATGGCAAAAGCCCAGCATTAGTCAAGTACGCTCCTCATCTTTAAACATTGCGTGCATGCGATCACTGTATTGGGCCACCCTCTTGGGCCCACTACGCGCCAAGCAAGGTTACCACTTTGAAACAAGCCGTGACGTTTCATATTCAAAAATTACTCCCCTATTTCATCTATCCTTATCATCACCTCTCGCGTCCTTTCACAACCTCACCAACTATCTTTCTCCGTCTCCAGCCCTTACTCTCATACATACAAATGCCTCGGGTTAAACGTGCAGCACGGCGTGGCCGGGTGCCCCCACCGACCTCTGCTCGTCAGCCGCCCTGTCGCATTCTGTCCGCGACGCAGCCACCACCCACCTTCATCAATGTGTCCTCTCCTTCATCCTCCTCCACTGAACCCTCTACGGTGTCCGGCACCACCGACTCATCCGACCGTGCCTACATAAACACCCATGCCTGCCTCTACTAGCGCCCAGCCACCTATACAAGGTCACCGCGCAAGTTTCCCCGTCGCCTTGGTCGTCTATGCAAGGAACTCAAAACCCTCAAGAGCGATTCTTGGGCGAAACTGGAATCCCATCACCGTCATCTGCCAGCAGTCGTCTCTCTCTCCCACTCCCACTTAGAAATCCCTGTGGTTAATACCCTCGGGGACTCTTCGGATGAGGACGATACGGCTAGCAGTGGCCCAGCCCTTCTTGTTCCTCCTGCCCCGTAGTTTCCTTTTCTTTTGTTGTTTCCGTTCGTTTTTTTTCTTTTTCAGACACTTTGATAATGCCATGAGCATTTTCCCCAGGGCAATTTTGTGAATGATGTTGTAAATGTGCTTCTCTTGCTCCTTGCTCCCGCCCCCTTGAATGCGTGCCACTTTTAATTTTTTTTCCTACTGCTGCAATGAGGGCATTGCATCATTTAAGTGTGGGGGAGGGATTGATACAATTTGTGACATAATCTGTCGTTATTTTCACCCTACACATAGCTCTTTGTACAAATTTTTTTCAAATTGCATGATAGAGGCAGGAACATAATCTTGTAGCAATGGGATGAATATTTGTATGACTGAACATGGCACAATTGCCTAGGGGAACTAAACCTTTAGGCTTGGGAAATTGACGGTGCCAGCTAACCTGATACGGGGTAAAGTGGCGATGAGGAAGTTTAAAGGAAAGAACCCCCAATGGAAGGATTTAATTGAGCCTAATTATTGTTATTCTGTGTGCATGTCTGCTAGCCTGTGTTTGATCCTTGATTTGTCTTAGTTCTCTGATAAACTACTTGGCGTCTGAGTTTGAAATTCGGAGGATAAAGGCATTCATGTCATACCCATTATTCCCATACACAACCCATTTGTCATCATCTCCATGTTGCCACCCCCTTGAGCCATTCACACGTGCTATAGCAGAGCAAGTTAGATAAAAGAACAAGAAGAAAACTGTGAAAGATGCTACAGCGGAGTGCTCCCATGAAAAGCTGCAGAAAGAACTGAAAGAGCTGTTGTTTTGCTTTAAAAAAAAGGGAAAAAAAGGAGAAAAAGAGAGAAAAGAGAAAGAATGAAGAAATAAAAGGAAAAAGTCTTAGAAAAGACCTAGCGTATAGAACAACAAGAATTACAAGGTCCTAGGAGGAGTACTCGGCTGAAGCCAATAGATTTTTCCACTAGATCTGCTATAGCATCCACCTTCATTTCCCATCTCAAACACTAGGCCACCTTCACGATATAACCCAAGAAGTCCTTTAGATGAACGAATACTTAGATGCTAGGAAGCAATCTTAGAACTTCAACAAAGCTATGGATCTTCTAGGCTCGTTTGACAAGAGAGAAACAAAAGTCCCCTAGGTGAGCGAGTGTAAACACTGGACTTGAGAGCCCCTAGAGACTTTTTCATCTAAACAGTACCACGATTGCCGAATGGGGATGAAAACTGAAAACAAGCGTGTAAGCAAAGTTATACTGACAGGAGTACTGCGGCTATGAGTTTTCGTTCGCTTCATCTTATTTTGCCCAGGAGTGCAAAAAGCTAAGTGTGGGGGTATTTGATGAGCACAAATCGTACCATGTTTTCCCTATACTTTATGATTGAATTTAATGGTAAATATAAGCTTAACTGCAGATAATCTAAGCAAAAAGGCATACATTCATGATATAGGGACTGAAGAATAGAAATCATTTGCATGTGCTCCAAACGGAACAATTTGCATGGTTTTTAAGGAAGAACGTGTAGCAGAGCTGATACGATGCTATAGCAATCTGACAGCGACTTGAAGTGCAGTACAAGACATCCCGAATGCTATAGCAAAGTAGAGGACGCAATGCTATGCAACATGTTTTCTGACCTTCTTACCCAGATGATTTCAGGAATAAAATAAAAGGGCGATACTGATAGATAGGTTGCTGACATAACGGACTAGAAGATGCGGAGAATCTGAACTAAAAGATTTGAAGAATCCCGCAGAATCAGCAGAAGCAATCTACTAGGATCAAGAGATACACTAGATCCCGACGAATTAAGAAAGGCTCGTGTAACTTGCGCCGCAAGAAAGACTGATTATAAAAGGAAGCAGCAGAGCCAACCCTAAGACTCGGAGAGCCCTAGAACAAGATTCTACTTTCGGCAGACTCCCGAGAAGAGTGAGAGATTTCTCAAGAGCATGAGACTTCCAGGACAACCCAGCATCCTTCCTTGCAGTACGATAGAACGAAGAAGACGTGGAGTGGTGTCGTGACAGGGCCGCATTCACGCCGATAGAAATTGCATCAAAGTTTTCTGTTTTCCCTTTTGTTTCATTTAGTTTTCCGATCATAGGTCATTCTGTTACTATCTGTTTTGTGTGTCCCTCGTCAGTCATGAACTGATTTCCATTCAATGAACCCAGTTGCACGTTCTTAATTTAATAAATTTGGTTTGCTTATCAGTGTTTTAATTACTAGTCAATTAATGAAAGTTAAGGGCTAGATTTGTGGCCTCAGCTTACTGGCAAGGAGTTGAGGTTAGACCTCTGAGAAACAGTGTTTGCTAGGCAGCCCGTGCACGGCTTGACCTATTATTGTAGGCTTCAGGAATGGGTCTACCTCTCATAATCATAACACCCTGAGCGTAAAGCAGTCCTGACTAGAAAGTTGTCATAGGAATATTGAAGGAATATAGTCAGTGTCATGTATCGGACGCAGAAGATTTGGTAGACTATCGTGGTGGGTTAACCAAATAGCTTTGTAGTTAGTATCTATGTTGTAGCATTGCGGAAGCTGTGCAGCATAGACGCTATAGCATTGAGTAAAGCAACTAGGGGAATGATGCACTTAAGGGAACTTCTGAGTCCAGCCTAACCTCTTACTGATATCTTCTCAAGTTAATTTATGTCGTTTAGTTTTGCTATTAGCATAGTCACTAAAACCTCTCAACCCAATTATTTTACTTTTAGTTAGCACAACTATAGTAGCAACCGAGCATCACTCTTTTGTATCTCAGTCTCTGTGGGACGATACTCTACTTTCACTTTATTACTTGTTCGACTGGTTCACTTGCCATAAGGGAAATTGACCAACAGTGACAAGATACACCGAAGACCATGATCATGCAGCACAAGACAATCTTGAGGTGACACATGCTCGAAGTGCTGCCTTGACAAGTACAATTATTATTGAAGAGGTTAGAAATCACGCTGACAAGCATCCAAATGATATAAGGAAGAGTTTGGCAAGAGAGTACGGTGTGCACTTGACATATAAGCAAGCATATCAAGAAAAGGAGAAGGCCATGGAGGAAATTCACCGTAGACCTGAACAGACATACATGTTAATACCATGGATATGTGATAGGTTGAAGGAAACTAATGACAAGACTGTGGCTAAATGGGTCGCTAATGGGAGAAACACCATTGAGCGTGTATTTATAGCGTATGGTTGTTGTATAGAGGGGTTCATTACTGGTGCCAGACCTGTTTTGTACATTGATGGAAGCCACTTAAGTGGACCATATAAGGGGACTCTGCTATCAGCTTTTGCCTTCGATGCAGATAGATAGTCTAGAGTCCAGTAGCCTAAACCTTCTAACCATATAAGCAGGTTGTGGTTATTGGACTACCAATAATGGCTTAAAAGAATAGGCCTGCTAGGGACAATAACCACAACCTGCTACAGATACTTTAATAGACAGAAATATAATTTAGATCTTCAAGGCAATACTAGACGTCACTAGCTCTGCCTAGCAAGTGAAATATATTACATAATTTCAGAGAATGATGCTCTTCCCATTTTCGCCCCACTTACTCAACCTAATATGAAATGCAAACTCTTTGAGATGCAACAGGCTCAATGGAAAATACTTGCCATTGAATCAGTCCCATCAAATTTGTATATACTCTACCCACAAAGTGTGGTTAATCAAAAGGAAATTACATTGCTAATAAGCATCGGATTCATTAATTGGTTCTAAATCAACTACAAGTTTTTTCTGCTCAGCACTTCGTAGGGAAAACACTCACAACTATGTTCTACTTGGCAGTTTGATCATAATGGTATTGGCAATTTGTATCCAGTTAATCCAGACCTTCAAAGGACAGGAAGGTAAAAACAGTGCCCATGGCATGAAAAGCAAATGGTGATGTCATGAACTCGGCATATAATGAGAATGCTGGTATTGGGAACAAAATAAATAGAAATAAAAATTCTAAAGGCCACAGGAGTGAAAATGGAGCCAAGTACCCAAAAGGGGGGGTGAATTGGGTATTTTAAAAATTTGCAGAACTTGTTCTATTTTAAGACAGTAAAACAGGGTAGAATAGAGCAAGAAGAAGAATAGCGAGATACAAGGATTTATACTAGTTCGGTCCTAAAACTTGACCTACATCCAGTCCCCAAACTCTCTGGGATTTTCCACTATTACTTAAGATGTAGTTCTTTCACTAAAACTCACTCCCCCTTACAAGTTGTAATCAATGAGCCCAACCACCAAGTCCCCTGACTTGTGGTTCTTTACAATAAATGATTTACAAGTAAAAACTCTCTCTAAGAGTAGATAATGATAAACACTGAAGCTTATGTATCACAAGATACTACACAGTTGAAAACTGAAGGAATAAATGTAAAACTTGAATGATTTTCGTTTTCAGCAGATGTAGTTGTTGGGAAGACTTGAATGCTACTTTATTTATACTTAGAGATCATTAAATGACTGTTGCTTTCCCAATAGATCCGTTAGAGAAGTTTAGCCAAGGTTAGGAAGTGGTTTTGGCATCTTCTCTCTCTATTCTTCACTTAATCCAGCTGGGCAATACTTCAGAGTTGACTCTCTGCAAATAAATCCGTTGGAGTAGCAGCTGCTGGAAGTAGAAATCATTCTTTAATTCTTTGTAGGCGTGTGCAAATGGATTATCCAGAAGTGTGTAATTTTTTGGGTTTAGCATTTAATGTTCTGACATCACCTTTTGCTTTTGCTTTAAACCTTCAATAAACATTCTCTAAACAATCTGAAACTCACTAACAAGGTGGTTAAACAAAGCTAGGAATAGTAGAGAATAATCCTGGAAAGTATTAAGATCAAACAATAAGGTTTTGCAAAATCGTGAAATTTGAATTTCAGAATCAGCGATGGAAACTCGAGTTTGTTCACCAAAACTCGAGTTTTCAACTGTGCACTTAAGTCCAAACTCGAGTTTCAAACTCTAAACTTGAGTTTTCTTCTTCCAGAGAACAAAGTTGTGTTTTGAGCTTTTGGACCAAAGTTTAAGTAAAACTCAAAACTCGAGTTTCCAAACTAAAACTCAAGTTTTGAACTTTTAAAGAAAATATCATGTGGAAGTCCAAAACATCAAAACTTGAGTTTCTAAATCAAAACTTGAGTTTTCAAGATGTTGAAAAATCTTAAGCTCTCTGTTTGATCAAAACTCGAGTTTCCAAAGTGAAACTCAAGTTTTCACTTAAATGTGAAAACGTTGAGAAATCTTAGTTGGGTCAAAACTTGAGTTTTAAGAGTGAAACTTGAGTTTTCAAAACATTGATAAAACACATTGCTCTCTGTCTGATCAAAACTCAAGTTTTCATATAGTTATGAAAACCTTGAAAACTAGCAATGCTCTTGGGTTAGCTCAAAACTCGAGTTTCCAATTCTAAACTCAAGTTTTCATATAAAAATGAAAACTTTGAAAATCTGTTCAAGTTGGAAACTTGAGTTTTCTCTGAAGACTCGAGTTTTCAAAAACTGAGTGAAAACGAGAAAACTCTCTGCCAAGTCAAAACTCGAGTTTTCTCTTAACTCAAAGAAAACTTAGGAAAACTCAAAGTCAGTTGAGGTTCTAGAGTTTTGGCGCAAAACTGGATTAAAAAAATTAGAGACTCTCTGTATGGGCAAAACTCGAGTTTTCAAACTGAAACTCGAGTTTTGTCTTAAAGTGAAAAACTGAGTGCTCTCTGTAAGTTTAAAACTCGAGTTTCCAAAGGAAACTGGAGTTTTGCTTTTTTTTAATGAAAATGAGCAGCTCTTTGTCAAGTTCAAAACTCGAGTTTTGAAACCAAAACTCGAGTTTTGTCTTGACAGTAAGTTTTTCAACTTATCAAAAAAACTTACCAAGACAAAACTTCTTTTTGGATTTGCAATTGTCAGTTATCATCAAAACCCATAGAGAACTAACATTCTCCCCATTTTTGATGATGACAACACTTGTAAACCAAAAATTTAAAATCTGAGAAAATTTGAAATTCATGGTTCAAAAATCTGATAAAGTTCATTGAACTTGATTTAGCAATCGTGTTAAACACAATATAAAGACAAATCAAAGATATACAGCAGAAGCATTTAAACAAGATTCAAAGTGCACATTTCATTCATAAACTTTAAGTGTTTACAGGATGCAAAAACAAAATACTGACAGAATGTAAAAGCACTTAAAACGCAAATTGCAAAAACACTTAAAAATTCAAATTCTATCTAGTCCACTTTCTCTCTCCCTTTGTCATCTTCAAATTGGGGAGGAGCAGGTGTGGAATTGAGATTGAATGGCTATTTATATGGTATTTTAATGTCATTTTCCCTTTAATTTATTTAAGTCACTTTCTTCTATTTAATTTTGTAATTTTTGTTTCATGAGTAAATAGTCGGTAATTAGTTTTTTAAGGTGTCATTTCACCATTAATGACATATGAGGATTTATTTATTTTTATTAGGTGATTAGTTCTTTAGATTAAAGCTTAAATTCATTATTTTCTTATGTGAAGCTCAAATTAATTATGTAAACTTCATAAAAATCACATTGTCTTACATGATATGATTTAAATATCCTCAAAATTATCAATGACCCTTTTATCTTTCATTATTCATCCATATTTCATCATATATTTTTATCCTTTAATTTAACCATCTAAAAATCTTGTAGTCTTCGTTATCTTTGTATAATCCATTACGTACCTTACTTATTCAATTGAGTTTTATGTCTTTAGGGTTTGAAATTATAATTTTTCTAAGAGTCCTAGTATATTTCAAGTTAAATTCTTTTTTTTTCTATAAATCCCCTTCTATGTAAACTATTTTCAACAAGTTAAATAAACAAAAAAACAAATAAATAAATATTCAGTTTCTTTTGCGACAAAAATTAATTGTTCTTCTCTTGCGGCAATTTAGGTTATCTTTGTGACTTTATTGTTAAATTTTGTGTAGTGTCATGGGTACGATTTTTAATCTCTCTGTGGGCTTTTTGTATCACCAATGATCCTTGAGAAAATAATTTAAGGAAAAAAAAAATATTTTCAACAAATTGGATGCCCCTCGAAATCTGTCCAGTGTATTTTCTTCGTGTGGATCCTGCCTCACTTCATATACTGAGCAGTTTGGAGTGAATATTTTATGAAGAACCCTCTTTCCAAACACTTTAACCATTTATGAAGAGCCCTCTTTTCAAAAAAGCAAATGCCTATCAATAAAGGTCTTATTTTATTTGCATTTACACCTTTAAAGAAGATTCGCTAAATGAAGTTTTCAATTAGAAGAAGGAAGTACATCTATTGCTGTAAAACTCATAAATCGACTTTTCAAATTTACTTTTTTATGTTTCTATATTATAAAATCGTGTTGAGTCAGTTGTAAACTTATAACAATTATAAACTCGATCAAATTTACGAGTTCATGCACTTATTATATTTACAGTTTTTAAGTTTTTAATTTATAAAATTGTGTTAACTCGTTTTTAAATAAGAACTAATTATTAGACATTTCATTAACTTTTTTGTTACTAGTTTACCCTATTATCCATCATTAAATGTTGACAAATATTACCAACTCATCCTATTAATTTTCAAAGTACACGAGGGAAGTTGGAAAACTAGATAAATCTTTCAACATAGTTAGTCCAAAGTTTTTTTTTTTTTTTTACTATAGTGAAATGTTAGAATTGTTAGTTCTCTATATGTTTTGATGATAACTGACAAATGTAAACACAAGTTGAAATTTGTCTTTAGTAAGTTGAAAAACTTACTGTCAAAGACAAACTCGAATTTTAGTTTCAAAACTTGAGTTTTGACTTGATAGAGAGTAGCTCAATTTTAATGAACTAAACAAAACTCCCGTTTTCATTTGGAAACTCGAGTTTTGATCTTATAGAGAGCACTCCAAGTTTTTCACAATTAGACAAACTCCAAATTTCAAAGAAAACTCTAGTTTTCACCACACAGAGACTCCTTAATATTTTCTGAAAAAGACAAAACTTTAGTTTCCATTTGGAAACTCGAGTTTTGGTCATACAGAGAGTCTCCAACATTTTGAGCTTGTGGAAACTCTAGTTATGATATGGAAACTTCAGTTTTCAGTTTGCCATGAGTTTTCTAAGTTTTCCAAACTTTTGAGAAAACTTGAGTTTTGGTTTGGAAACTCGGGATTACACTTGGCAGAGAGCTTTCAAGTTTTACTCAATATTTGAAAACTTCAGTTTTCATAGAAAACTCCAATTTTTACTTGACATAGATTTCTCAAAGTTTTCATACTTAAATGAAAACTCAAGTTTCATTTTGGAAACTCGAGTTTTGGCCAAGCCGAGAGTTTTGTTCTTTTTCAATGTTTTGAAACCTCTAATTTTGGATGAAAACTTCAGTTTTGAAGTTTTGGACTAAAATTGATTTAACATGTTAAGAGTCCAAAACTCGAGTTTGGAAATGGAAACTCGAGTTTTGAATTTCATCTAAAAATGTGTCCCAAAGCTCAAATCGCGACTTTCCTCTTTGGAAGAAGGAAACTCGAGTTTAGTTATGGAAACTTAAGTTTTGCTATTAGTGCACTGTGACAAACTCTAGTTTTGATGAACAAACTCAAGTTTGCGTCGCAGAGTTTGAAATTCAAATCTGATGAATTTGTGAAACCTTCTTGTTTGATTTTAATACTTCATATCATCATTCATTAATGTTCCTAGCTATGTTTAACCACTTTGTTAGTGAGTTTCAGATGATTTAGAGGATGTTAGTTGAAGGTTAAAAGCAAAAGCAAAAAGTGACGTCAGCACATTAAATGCAAAGTCCAGAAAACTTGTATCCTTTTGGACAGTCATTCTACACACGTTACAAAGGGATTAATGTTTGCTTTCCACATCTAATAGTTGCTCTTCCAACTGATTAATATTCAAGAAGTCAATCATAAACTTCTGTGCAACTGGACTAAGCAAAGAGTAGAGAGAGAAGAAGACCTAAACTCATCCTAATCCTCCCTGAATATCTACAACGGTTACATTAGGGATTTCAACGGTCATTTAATGTTCTCTTGATATAAATAAAGTTGCATTCAAGTCTTCTCAACAACCAATCTACTGAAAACGAAAATCATTCAAGTTTCCAACTACTTTTGAGTTTTCTTGAGAAAAGTATCTGTTGATACATTCTGTACTTCTGTGTTTATATTTATCCACTCTTAGAAAGAGTTCATTTATTGTAAATCATTCATTGTAAGAATCTCAAGTCAGGGAACTTGGAGATTGGGTTATTGATTGCAACTTGTAAGGGGGAGTAAGTTCTAGTGAGAGAATTACTATTAAGTTACATAGTGTTTAATCAATTGATATAGTGAAATCTCAGAGTGTCTGGGGATTGAACGTAGGTCAAGAGGTTGGACCGAACCAGTATAAATTCCGTGTGTCTTGCTCTTATTCCCTATACTCTGTTCAGCTCTATTTTTAGGGTTCAAAAACAAGGCAATTCGAAAAGTTTTTAAAATCCACAATTCATCCCCTTCTTGGTGATTTAACTCCACTTTCAAGAATTTGCTGGCAAAAAAGAAAATGTTAGAATTCGCTCCATCTGGTCTCAAATGTGATATGGGGGTTCACTTTAGATTTAACTATAAGACTTTAATATATTTTTTCTTTCAAATTTATAAATTATTTTTCTAAATTATCACTTTTTTTAAAAAATGAAAATCCAAATTATCACAATTGATTATATATGTAAAGCAAGTTCCAAATAATGATAGTAGATTTTAATGTAACATGTTTTTTTTTTAAATAAATGATTAATTTAACTTATTTTTTTAATATCTATAAGTTAGTTAACTAACCCATCCGTTTACAACTACAATAAATATTAGTCAACATTATTTTATTAATAGTTAAGGTACATCCAATACTTGGAAGTGTTTTCCTAAGTACATTCACTGCTTAGACTCGTTTAGATAGACTTTTTCACACACACATATATATATACACTTTTTTCAATAAAAATATTTTCTTTATTAATTTATGTATTTAGATAATAGCTCTTAAAAAAAAGTAAAAGTTACAAAAAAAAAAAGCTAAAATTCTACTTTTTTTTTTTAAGTTTCAATTTAGAAATTAAAAAACAAGTAATGAAAAAACAAACACTTTTTTAAAAGCACATCCAAACAGGCCCTCAAAGTATTTTGATGTCCACCAAACACTTTAAAGTATTTTTTTAAAGTTGTCTACTGCCATCAACTTTTTTTTTTTTTTGGGTACATCCATCACCTTAAAGTATTTTTCAAATGTATTCAAATCCTAAATTATCTAAATTGTTAAGTGCCAAATTACATAAAAAGGTATTTTAGGGTGATTGGCACACCTGAAAAAAATACTGCATAGTCGTGGGTCGATAATAAAATAGTTTAGGACACAGGATGAATTTATAAAAATATTTTAGGGTAGTTGAGTGCAATCTTAAGTTCTTAACGCTTTTACTAATACAATAGTCTGTTAATTGCGTCTTAACGCTTTTAATAATACAATAGTCTACATTTGTTAATGAAATAAATAAATCAACGTTCAAAGCTTGCCGTTCAACTCTCAACTGTCCCTTACCTAACTGTAGTATTATTTTGTATTAATTATAATACCAAATTTAATTTCAAGTGTTGATTAATTTTTTTTTTTTTTATCCATCATGCATCTGTTGATTAATTTACATCAAAATTGATAAATTTTAAATAATTACTTATATTATAAAATTTTTATTTTAAGATTTTGATTATATGCACCTACTACAGTTAAATACTTAAGCATGTCCCTGCGCATTCAGGAAAACAATTAAAAAATGTTCAGCCAAGTTCTTTTATTTATTATTAAAACGTTATATTGCGCATCCCAAGTTCCCACACGGCTCTTTATCCTTGTGATCTTACCAACCTCGTGTGCTTGTTCGTGATTTCCACAATTTTCATCCACCGTCAAATATTCTATGTTTTTGTAATTATACTGCTCTGATTTTTTTTTTATAAGACACTAACTAATAAATAAATTTACTTTTTTTTATAAGACACTGGCTTGTTTTCAATAAGCATTAATTGTTTTTTTTTCCTATGTATGTCTATAATTAATAGAGATAGTAAGGGTGAGTAATAATAATATAATACGGAGTATTAGAGTTTAGTACAATTAGTAGAAGTGATATTGAAAGTTAGTTAAATTGTAAGACGACTTTATTGACTTTAACTGTTTTTATTAGTTTATGAGAATTGTTAGTTGGTGCCTTATAATAAGGATCAGAGGAAGTGTGTGCGTGTGTATATATATCTGTTCATTGTTTTTTGGGAAATTTCTTTTTAAGTCCGAAGGAAATAAGAAAATGTCAAAAAAGTCTCAAAGGAAATTCAGACGTGACAAGAGTCACAAAGAGTTGTTAATCTCACAGACGGAATAGTTAATCTCACAGATAAAGTAGTTAATTCCACAAATGAGGGTTGTTAATCCCACAAAAGAAGTTGTTAAAGCTTAAAACTTTTTTGATATTTTTTTTAGTTCTTTAGGACTTGAAATGAATTTTCTCTCTTCTTTTTTATTTTATTTTACTTTATTTTGACCTCAAAAAACAATAGGAGGAGATAATGGGGGAGATAATGACTATTAGACAATATTTATTGCAAATAAAGACCATATAGTGGGTGTGTATTGCCGGCAAAAGAAAATATATTATATATATTTTGTGGGGACCGGGGAACTATTCCTATCATGGTTTAAAGTTTATAACTTCATTTAAATATTTGCGACGACTAACTATAAATTACTTCTTTTAAACTTTATTTTTGTATGCATATAACCCTCAAATTTTATGTTTATAACCCCCTAAATTTTAAGTTGTGTGCAGAGATGAGGGACAAAATAAATTATATAAGAGTTATATGTATGCATGTAAAAGTGTAAGGGATAAATTATTCAGGGAAAAAAAAAGATTGGGATAAATTATAAAATTTCAAATATCATAATTTTTTTTTGGGCACATGATATAAAATTTAGGAAAATTTCTGTGAAATTCAAAAAAAAGAATTTTATCACCAAAAAATTCCATCACAATTGAACAATAGGGCTGCACATGTGCAGAGCTGGGCATTATATGACCCCTACCTACCTGATGCCTAACTAAAATAATAAATGGGCTACATTTTGCAGCTTAGAAAAAACTAAAAAGACTAATAAAATAAAAATACGGCTCACACATATATTATATTTTTTTGGTGAAAATAAATGTTATATTTTTTTGACAGCATACCATGTTTAATGCCTAACCCTACTTGACCAGTCACCTAGCTTGAAATGCCCGAAGTTTTTTCAGGTATTTTTTTTAGAGGTTGGTTTGGGTGGTTGCCATACTACATGAACACGTACTCCTAATATTAGGCACACTTTGGAGTCACAAAAGTTTATATTGCTCACCTATTTTTTAAAGTGAAAATGAAAGAAAAACACAGCTAAAATATGAAAAAGACAAATAAGAAAGTTGGAATTGATTAATTTTAAGTGGACTAATTTGGAATTTTGAAATACTGATAAAAATGGAAAATTACAAAATTACCCTACCTTTTTTTTAAAAAATAAAAATTCTTAAAACCTCTTGTTTGTTGTCGAAGCTCTGGTGCTAGTAATCACCTCTGGCAGCTATCACCTGAGCTTTGGTGACCTTGTTGGCGACTGTCCATTGGAGTTTAGATGCAGACACTGATCACCGGTACTACAACGGTCTAATATAGATATATATATATATGTATATATATAATTTAATAAAAAAAAGTAGTTGATATGGATATTTGAGTAGTTAATATTGAAATTAAAGTAATAAACATAATACCAATTAAACATTTCCTAATAACTAGTTTTGTTTTGCCATTAAGTACTCAAGTTTCCATATTAACTATTTTAGTTTCGATATTGATTACTGATAAAGTTTTTAATTTATTTTTTGAATTTTCAAAATAAGAGTAGTTAATATCGAAACTAAAGTACTAAATAGCAAAACAAAAGTAGTCATTAGAAATTATTTAGAAAAAGGGACCCTATTTAGTATTGACTACTTTAATTTCAGTTTTAACGATTATGATTTTGCTATTAACTACTCTTATTTTAGAAATTCAGAAAATATATTAAGAACTTGACTAATGTATACTTTTAGTTCTATAAGTCTTATCTAAGGTATATTTTTAATTTGGTACTTTAACTTTATAAAATATATTTTTGGTTTTATTTTTCTAACATCGCTAATGTTGTTAATAGAAAATTGACATAGCAAATTCAAGCGATAATTGTGCAATTGACAAGGTATATTTTAAGTTTTAATTTTTTAATATAATATATTTCTATTATTAAATTTGATTAAACATACAAATTGCTGCAAATGAATTCGAGAATTTTCTATTTAGATTATTAAAAATATATATTTAGATTATTAAATGATTTTTTTTAATACAATCAATGTTTTGATATTGACTGTTTTTTTAGGTTTTTAGATGTTTTTTAATTTACATTTATTTTAAGTTTAAGATTAATAACATTTAATTACACAGTCATCACTTGAGTTTGTTACATCTGCATTCTCTATTAACAAAATTAACCGTGTTAAAATTATAAGACAAAAAATATATCTTATAAAGTTAAGGAGCCAAAAATACACCTTATATAAACTTAAAGAATAAAAAATATACTTTAGCCTAAAAACAACATTTAGTTCGACAAAGTAGTCCATATGAAAATTTGAGTAGTTAATATTAAAACAAAAGTAATTATTAGAAAATGTTCAAAAGTAATTTAAGTATTACTACCTCTGGTTCTAATTATAAGAGCTAGTTGACTTTCTTTGGAGAGATTAAGGAAGCCAAATAAGTTACTTAATCATTTCATTTGTTGTGTATCCTTAGATTATATATTAGTTTATTAGTCAAACTAATTAGTTTGAAGAAAAAAATAAAAATAAAAATACTCTAAAGTAATTTAATTAGCTTCCTTAGTTTCTCCAAAAAAATCAACTAACTCTTATAATTAGGACCGGAGGGAGTAAAAAACTATCTTCCAGCATTCCCCATGAATCAAAAATCTGCATGGGGAATGCTGGAAGCCACTGCCGGTTGGAAGGGTCAAACTTAACACTGATGGAGCCTTCTCTCAGTTTATCTCCTGGTATAGCCAGTGGGGGGATTCTGCGTGATGCCACTGGTGTGTTCCTCCGGGGTTTCATGTTCAAAGGAGGGGAGGGAACGCCAGGAACGTCGAGGACTGATTGAAGAGTTGAAAGGCATGGTTGACCGTGAGTGGAACGTCGAGACTCGGCTCATTAGTCGCTGGTCGAACTCTGCTGCTGACCTATTAGCAGCCTAGCAGGTGGTATCGTGCGCTGAAATGGAGTTAGCAAGGGTTCTTGAAGCTAATAAAGTTTTAGTTTAATAAGTGGCTGCCTTTTGGGCGTAGTACTTTTTTTTTCCAAACCTTTAAAAAAAAAAGGAAAAAAAAAAACCCTTTCTTGGCCGATAGAAAATAAACATGATCTCTCAAACGATCTGTCATAGCAGGGGCTCCTTGCTTCACTATAGAGCGTGCAAAACACTTGGAAGCAGAGAGCGTGCAAAACACTCTTCCATCCTATGGACCCCAAACTGGGGCCAGATCTCCAAAATGCAATTCAAGTCCTGGCGTTAGGAAGGTGTTTCTACGTGCCATCATGGCGCGTGGAAAGCACCCCAATTAATTACTCAGTCGCACGGAAAGTATATCACTTTCTTTATTTGATTGCGGGAATTTTGTTCTACGTTTTTTTAAATAAATTAAAAACTAAACCTGAATATTCTGACATCAATCAATAAAATTTTCAATTTAATTAACAGAAAAATAAAAAGAAGAAAGGACGATTCAAATCATCAAAACCATTTTACATGTTTTCCCTTGAAGAGAAAGAGAAGCGTGCTTGAGTCCGTGATCTCAATCTTCTTCTTCCGTAACCCCCACCCAACAAAACCTGGGCTGTTGAAAACCCTAGCCCCCATCATCACATCACAGTTTTCTGAAGATTTGAGCTGAGAAATAGTGGGAAACAGATATTCTAATTTTCGTTTGGGTTTTTCAGTTTCCGACAATTAATTATTTGTTTTTTGACCCCCTCATTGTGGTTTGTTTTTCAATTTCCGGAGTTTGGAAGAGCACAAGCAACATCTTCTCAATGATCCGCTTACCTAAACAATCTCGGAACCAAAATTTTATCCAAAGCCAGTTCTGAAGATTCCAGAAGAAGCCATATGCCCATCAACATCTTCAAAAACCAGAGTCATTGTTGTTGTAACTACTATTACTATTATGGGAGCTGAGAAGAAATGGCTTTTTACGCTATTTACGGCTGCATTTCTCTCTCTCATCTTACTGTTGCGCTCTTCTGTATCTACCTTCAGCTCCGCTAAGCCGTTTCCTTCTCTGGTTCAGCACGGTGCTCACTACCCACCGGCCTTTGCCTACTTCATTTCAGGTGGTCATCAAGATAAGGACCGGATCTTCAGGTTGTTGCTGGCAGTTTATCATCCAAGGAATCGGTATCTTCTGCATCTAGGGCGTGATGCGAGTGATGAAGAAAGGCGCGGGTTGGCTACGGCAATTAGGTCAGTGCCTGCGATTCGTGCTTTTGGGAACGTAGATGTGGTGGGCAAGGCCGATTGGGTTACCTACTTGGGCTCCACCAATATTGCCATTACGCTGCGAGCTGCTGCGGTTTTGTTGAAATTGGATAGTGGCTGGAATTGGTTCATCACTTTGAGTGCTCGTGATTACCCCGTCATCACTCAGGATGGTATGCTGATTCGGTAATCTGTGCTTATGTTTTTCTTTTTTTCTTTTATTTTTGCTTAATTTTTACTGTGTACCTCTTTTTTTAATTCTTAAATTCACGCATAATTTTGATTTAGGTGCACTTGCTTTGGACATTAGAATATCGTATTAAATGAAAGCTTAACTTCTCTGGATTTATCATCAAAGCAGAAGAGCTTGGTCACAGATGCCTGTTTTCTTATTAGGCATTTGGCCTTTCCTTGTTTTCGGGAAAATGCTCTCATTACTGCTGAATCTCTCTGTTTTGTTTTGTTTTGTATTTTTTTAAAAATTTTGCTGAGAGAATTTTACCATTCTGTTTAAGTAATATTAGATGTCTTAATTGTAAATTTCTGAGGGTCCTAATTCTAGTTCCACCTTGAGATTTTCAGTTTCTCTATTCTATGCCTTTTTTGTGTAGTGTAATGTAATATTATTCTTGGTTTTTCCACAATTTTCTATCCTGTATGCCTGGAATTTTTCAATTTTGATAGTTAGAGAAGCCAATAGGAATGAAATAGAAAAGAAATGTTAACCTAAATCGTCATGGCAGGAAGGAAGTATTGAGATATTATCTTCAATGATCTTGTTAATCAATATGTCATATTTTGCTGATTGGAATATACAAAACTTCCGAGAGCTGGTAGTGATAACTCTAACATTTGAGAGTTTAAAATTAGCCTCATTGAGCTTCTATTTTTAAGCATAGACCCCTTCCACTATTTTCTTTTAGAATCTGCCATGCCAGATTGATGAAAGACCCATGGCATTGAACATGGAATAAAAATAATAATTTTTGGACACATCTTTAAGGAGGGTCAAGATGTAATTTTTCATTTATTGTGACTTTTGCAGTAGCAGCACCCTTCACCATCTTCAATGACAAATAAAAAGTCAGATCAGAATGGTTATTCCTTCAGAAAATAGACTTCGATTTTGCCTACACTGATTTCCACCATGTGCTGAAAGTGGCTCTTCACAAAATTTGAAAATTTTAAGTGTTGCTGCTGATTAAGACCGAGAGAGCTCTTTAGTTAGCCTGATGTAGGGGAAAAAATAAGAAAGAAGAAGCCACTGAACTTGTTTAAGGGGTTTATTCCTTCAGGTAGGTTAATGGGAGATTTTAGTTTCAGTATTGGTGGGTGATACCTTCAAAATTGTTTTGCTTTGCTTTTCACAGGTTAGAAAGGATGTTAGAAAGGATTAGAAAATACAAAGGACAATTGGAAGAGCTGCTTGATTTGTGTGTTTTGCTGAAAACTACCTAGGGTGCAGCTACGATCAGAATGATCATGAATGGTAAATTTAGATTTTGACCCTTTCTTTAGACTATTTAAAAATATTGACTTTTTTAATTCCCTGTCAGATGTCATATGGCTTTCATAAACCTGACATGACAATTTTTGTTATTAAGATAGCTGAAAATAATAGCAAGGGATCTATGGTTAAAATAAAAAAGCTCAAGCAGGTTTAATTTTAAACTTTCAAATGACAAGTGATTAAACCTTTTTTTTTTTTAAAAAAAAAAACACTAAAACAGTTAGTGGAGCTGTTGAAGAAACCCCCATTCTTTATAGAAGCATGGGAATATAACTATAACTAACAAGTATCAGCCAAGATCTTCATATCTACATGGAAGCGCCAATATAATATCCTGATCCTGATTAATCTGGTTAGCTTATTTTATGTCATATCTGCTCACAACTTTGGAACAAACCCTTGTCTGGTTTAGACTCAATCGTAGAGAATGGTAATGTGGCTTGAAGTGATCGTTACTAGTTATTATTGTTTGTACAATTATTGTTCTGCAGTATATGATTAAAGGTAATTGTCAAGATATGTATAAATATATATTATCCAGATGAAAACTTATAAATTCTGAACTGTAATGGTGCATGAGTTATTTCCATTGTCATCATATAGGCCAAGCCTATAGTGAAGGTTAAGCTGAATGGATAAGAGGTATGGACTGAATTCTGTGAGGCAATTCTGTTTGATTAGGCTTAGAAATAGTGTTGGATTATGGTCCAACCCTTGGTGATGAATGAAACTGAAGTGTGTTTCTTCTTGAGTCTGGAATAAATCTTTGGTGTAAGTAACTGTCTGTGTATGGTCTATGCTATGAGATTGGCTGAAAAGAAGCATCTAATTTTTCCAACTGATTAGCCATCCAAAGTCCAAGTGTGAAGGAATGTGTTCCTACGAGCAAAAGAAACAACTTTATCCTTGTTGATATTTTGATTAGTTATCAAAACCGGATGCATGCTTTGAGATTCCCCTAGCCCTTTCCTTCACACAAAGTATCACTGTTCTAAAAGGGTTGATGAAATCTGGTCCATCTTACTTGGGAATCTCATGCATTTTTAGTCCATTTGTACCAATCTACTAGCTATGTTAGCAGCGTTACTTGGCACTGCAAATCAGTCCAAAGTTGATCACACCTAGTTTTGTGCAATGATTATGCTTAAAAAACTGTGGCAGTTGTGATTACCTTCTAAAATAATTGAATCTAGCACACGAAGAAGCAGCCAAGGTTGCCTTTCCATTGGAGAGAATTGACGCCAAGGGCTCAGTCACGTAAATACTCTGATGAGTATGTATAGCTACAAACTCTACTACCATGGTGCTTTCCACATTTTTAAAATTAATTTGTTCCTTTTTTTTTTTTTTTTTTGGGGGGGGGGGGGGGGGGCTTCAATGTGGATCTTCGAAGAGAGTTGGAAATCCCTCTCGAGTTATGAGTTTGAGAATTTTTCATTTATTTTTTATGTTATGGTGGGGATGTCTTGGCTTGTTTGTGTCTCTTTTGTACTACCTTCGGTCCTAAATATAAAATCTAGCTAGACTTTTTCTTTTTCTTTGGTGATATTAAGTAAGTTAAATAAGTTATTTAATTATATCATATGTTGTGTATGATTAAATTATATATCAGTTTAGAAGTCAGACAAATTAGTTTAAAGAAAAAATGATAAATATAAATATTTTAAATTGATTTAATTAGTTTCCTCAATCTTCTCAAAATAGTCAATTGAGTCTTGTACTTAGGACTGGAGGTAATATTGTTCTCTCTTCTTGTCAACATTGATTTCTTCTAAAAACGGCTCAGAATTTATTTGAATATACCCAAACTTAAAACCTTCACCAACCATACTATCATAAAACGTTCTGAAAAAAGATCAGATTCATTCTGAGTCAGGTCTTTATGAGAATAAGATCAATTCTTCCACTGCTAAGCCAATCATGGTTGCAGTTATTTAATAATGATATTTGTGCATATTAAAGGCCTTCAAATTGTGACACACGCGTGCACGCACACACACATATATATTCTTTGTATATTTCAATGCACAGTCTGTCACACAGATATACACGATGATAAAAGTCTATATATATATATATATATAGTGTGTATATATATATACACACTTTGAATATTTCAATGCACAGTTTGTCACACAGATATACATGTTGATAAAAGTCAATGATTTTTGTCACTCAATTTCTATGTCAATACTTTGTGTAGGTGATATTCGTTGTACTTTCATGAATTTGATTGGGTTCAGCTCCTTTATTAACGAGCTGAGCTTTATTACAAATTTTGGCTTGGCTTAATATCAAGTTCAATTTATACGTTTGCTGAGCTTACTATTACTGAGCTCATCCACATTTTAAAGCCTTATTTCATTCATTAAGATTTATTTAGGGCCTGGATATTATTCTTGGCTTTTTTCCCTATTTGCCACTTTTTAGATAAATAATTACCATTTTGCCACTCTTTTCAAAATATTTCTCCATCTGCCACTTTTAGTCGACTAAATCACAGTTTAGTCGACTAAAAGTCGTGGTTTCCCTTTTTTTTTTGTTGACCGCTCATTTAGTCGACTAACCAACTTGGGTTAGTCGACTAAATATATTTAGTCGACTAACCCAACGGGTTAGTCGACTAAATCTCGGCTGGAGGGTTAGACTAAATGTAATATACTGGATTTAATAAACAAATGTAATATACTGGATTTAATTTACCGTGGCATTGATATAAAAAAAGGTTAATAAAAAAACAGCAATATATTATTTACCGGGGCATTGATATAATAAAACAAATTCATTTATACCTAAAAAAAATTTATTTGTTTCTTTAAACATATATATACTGAATTTAATTGTTTTTAATAAAAGATAAACTTCAGCTTTTTGATATATTTGGCGAAACTGGAACATATATATGATCAACATATATATACTGGGCATTTGTTTCTTGAAAGTAAAATATTTTTGTTGGAATCTCGAAATAATTAAGGGCAGATTTTCTCTCACTATAATCTTGATTGTTGGAGAGATCTTAGGATCTAGTTAGAAGATTATGTAAATTTGTAATTCCTAGATATTAGGATCTATCTCTAGATATTAGGGTTTATCTAGGCTAGCAGTTAATGTTTTCAATAGATTAAATTCGACAGGGAACTTCAATTTTAATAAAATATAAAATTCAGCTTTTTATAAAAATATATATTTGGCGAAACAAGAACATATATATGATCAACAATAGTAGATAGATTTTTGAATAGCCGAAATTGGTTGGATGAATCGTTCAAATTTATAAAAATTTAATTTGAATATATAAAAATTCGTTGGATGAATCGTTCAAATTTAATTTGAATAGCCGAAATTGAAGATTTTCAAGATTTTTTAAATGATAAATTCATTTTTCTAAACAGTAGTAGATAGAAGATCTTTATTTTGAATTTAAAAAACCCTACTGTCGAAATTTAGTCGATTAACCCAATCGGGTTAGTCGACTAAATCTCGCGGGTTTTTTAAAAACCCTTCAGACGAAATTTAGTCGACTAAACCTAGTGGTTTAGTCGACTAAATTTCGTGGTCAGCCAAAAAAAGGGACCCGACGACTTTTAGTCGACTAAACCGGGGTTTAGTCGACTAAAAGTGGCAGATGGAGAAATATTTTCAAAACCGTGGCAAATTGGTAATTATTTATTTAAAAGGTGGCAAATAGGGAAAAAAGCCTATTATTCTTTGTATAATAGTTGTGCTGTTTCACTTATTTAAAGTTTGTTAAAGTTACTGATGCATGTTGTTTAATCTGTTTCAGATCTGTCCCATGTTTTCTCCTCTGTTGGAAGAGATCTCAACTTCATTGATCACACTAGTGATCTTGGATGGAAAGAGTAATGAAACTTTCTGCTAATTCTCGCTTCTTTGTTGCATTTACTTGGTTTGCTCTGGATTATATATTTAAACAGTAATATACCCCTTGCAGAGGTGACAGATTCCAGCCAATTGTTGTTGACCCTAGCACATATTTAGCCAGAAGAAGTCAAATTTTTCAAGCTACAGAGAAGCGACCAACACCTGAAGCATTCAAACCCTTCACAGGCAAACTTTCTTTGCTTGTTTGCTGTTTGTGTTGTGTGGCACAAACTATGGCAAGTTTTTGTATGTCTCATGCTTTTCTTACCTTGCCAGGTTCACCATGGGTTATCTTGAGCAGACCATTTATGGAGTTCTGCATTTTCGGCTGGGATAACTTACCTCGAACACTTCTGATGTATTTTACTAATGCCAAGTTACCCCAAGAAGCTTACTTCCATTCTGTTATTTGCAATGCACCAGAATTTAAAAACACTACAGTTAATGCTGACTTACGGTACATGATCTGGGACAATCCTCCAAAGATGGAGCCACACTTCCTTAATTCTTCTGTTTATGATCAAATTGCACAAAGTGGAGCTGCTTTTGCAAGACAGTTCCAAGTTAATGAACCTGTACTGGACCTTATTGATGAAAAGATCCTCCGGCGTGGGCGTAATAACGCCGTACCGGGAGCGTGGTGCTCTGGACGGAATTCCTGGTGGATGGATCCTTGCTCTCAGTGGGGTGATGTCAATATCCTCAAGCCAGGTCCACAAGCTAAGAAGTTTGAAGAAACTATTTCAAACCTCCTTGATGACTGGAGCTCACACAACAATCAGTGCCAATGAAGAGATACGAATAGGAACCTATTTTAGAGGTCATGCGCTATCTTTCGCCCTCGATGATCTTCATCGGCCGGTGTTAAAAGTCTCATTTTGCTACACATATATATTCTTTGGTCACACAAGTGTCATTGAATTTTTGTAAAAGCAGTTTATGGGCGGAAGGGACTCCTCTCATAGTTGTTCTTGCAAATGTCTGTTCATAACTGGGAAGAATTGGGGATGATGGAGAAGAGGGGGTAAGTGTTCTTGAATTTTTGGGCCGTATTGTTTTTGGAGGCGGTAATATTTGTGGTGGATCCTCCAATACATATGCTAATCAATAGGAAGATATTCCTTCTGCTGTTATTTTCAGTCTGTTGTATGTTCTATTTGTCTCAACGATTAGAGCAGGTAGTTCATTCTTTCATCATATGATTGTAATATGCTTTCTCCTTTTCGTTCTGAAAATTCATGTTCTACCAAGTAAGCATCTCATGCTTGATTACAACTTTGCATAGGATTTTCCCTTTACATATCCTCACCAATGCAGACTTTCTTGCTTCAAGATTTTCAGAATTACTCAAAATTATTGGGTGCTCCACTAAATCTCCTTCCAGCTCCAGTAATCACTGCAGAAAAGATGTGGAGTACTTAAGAGTATTTTAGTATGAAAAATTAATGTAGTAGACAACATTGTGAGTATGGTATTAAAACTCAATCTGAGTCGGTTTGATCAAGTGTTTTGAACACGTTTAGATTTTATTTTGTTTTTCTTGGTGAATTTGAAACAGCGTTTTGAATTAATAGGGGTTATTTGTATTGAAGCTCTTATATAGTAGTGCTCGTACATCATCTCATATTCCTAGGGCTTATAATCTCAATTCAGAGGCCTACGTCCTTTTGGACGTGAAGAAGAAGAATCTCTTGAACATTTATTTATTACTTGTTGGAGTTCTAACTAGGGTGCCCTTTTTATTAAATCTTTTTTAATTAAAAAATTGAGGGGTAATTTTGTAAAATCACGAGCACTTTAAAATTCTAAATGCATACCCTCTCACCTATTGGTCTTATTGCATGTTCAAGTGGATTTTATAATTCTTTTTAGGGATTTTCCCTTGGTTGTTTCTCAATTAAGATCCAAGTCAACACATTTGTTTCAATTTAAAAGGTGGCTGAAACAAATTTTGACTGCATTGCACGACTTTGGCTTACATTCTCTGATGCATGCATGGTATTATTATCCTCGTTAACACTCTATGGCATGGCTGGGAGGAATTTAGCTCATCATCAAAATCTCACCTGGCTGCCTCAGCAAGTCATCAACCTTTTACTTCATTGGCCTTCACTGATAGCAGCCTTACGCGTTTCTAATCTCTCAATTTCTTCATCAGCTGTCAACACTGGTCATTTGGCATTTCCATTGGAAGAAAATATATTCTTGTTTCTCCCAATTTCTCCCATTAGGCTAACGAGCTGTCTTTTGTTCTTCCTCACCTTAAGAGAGGGGGTTCGATCCCTACATTGGTTAAGGCGCTGGGGGAGGCATCCTAGGGGTCTAGGAAGAAGTGGTAACGCTGGTAGAGGTGGAATCATGTATATTCTCTGGCCAGTATCCCCTGTGGACTGAGTTCTAAATATAAAAAAAAGAAAAGAAAAGAAAAGAAGCATCAATCAGCCATTGATAACCCTAATCACAATTATGTAATTTGGCGTAATGTACAACTCATGTTGATGTGGTTTTTCTAGGACTTCTACTATATGGCGTGTTTGGATCCGTATTATGTAAAGGCAACCTTGAGGGACAAACGTACGATGAATTTCAAACACGTTTGGGATCGGATAGCTTTTTTATGATCTTGCTTATGGTTATATCGTGTGATAAGTCTCAAGCAGCTTGTATGGTGCTTGGGGGAAAAAAAAAGGAAGAAAGAGAACTTTTTATAGAAGTGGTTCCCACTGGCTTTCATAAAAAACGATAAAATTATTCTAATTTAAAGTTTGTAAAAGTCAATCAAGACATGTACTTATATTACTTTTACCCAAAGTTAAGTTTACAAAAAATGGATGAAATAAAAGTTACTTTTACAACCGCTAATCCATCAAACACAAAGGCGACAGTCCCCCTCTCTTCTTTCTTAGTACTCTTGCTTATAATTTTGTTTGTCCATATACAATTGGTTATTTTTGAGGGGTTAAGGTTTTTCTTATCTTAAAAGTTGTTAAAAAATCTCAATTTTAACATGGAGAATTTCTTGAAGAAAATTCGCTCCAGAAGTGTCAAAAGTTGAGTAATGTTTCCCCTACCATTAGTCATGGTTAATTTTGACTCTTAAATCTTCTTATATTTGACCCATTTATGTATAAGTGGCAGCCACGTCACCTCATCCTCCTCCCTCCTCCCTCCTCCCTCCTTCTCTCCACCTCACTCCCTCTCACTCTTCACTACAATAGACTATTCTTCCTTTTCTTTCGAGGCAGCCCCCTTTGCCTTCCTCTGATTGGTACAATTACCACTTGATCAAAGATGGCGGGGGTTTTAAGGTCAATTGGTTTAATCATTGTCGTTGTTTTTAATTTATATAGGAAATGAAGAGAATAAATTCTGTTTTTTTTTTCCCCTCCCTACCCTGAAGTTTTATGTCTTCTGAATGACAATATTTATTATGTTATGGAGGTCTTTCAATAAAGTCATCTTGTTTCGCTGGAGAAAATTCAGTCTAAGGATGGGGCAGGTGGAGGAGTGGAAGAGGAATCGGAAGAAAAGGAACAAGAGCCGATTAAAGGTCAATGTGAGTTGACATAGATGGTAAGGGATTCAGGACTAAGCCCTTGGGTCGTGGGTTCGATCCCCTTTGCCGTCGCTGGGATTCCTTTGATAGGCGATCTCGTAAGTCCCCAGTAAGTGTTCATAGAGCCCGGGGCCGTGCCTTGGCCTTGGTAGGGGGACTAATGCCGAACTCTCCAAAACTTTTTTTACTCAAAAGAAAAAAAAAAGAGCCGATTAAAGTGAAGAAAGGGAGGGAGTGAGGTTACATGTGGTTACTACATATGTATAAATGGGTCAATTATAAGATTTAACATTAAAATTAACCATGAGTAATGGTAGAGGCAACGATGCTTCACTTTTGACATTTTCAGAATAAAATTGCTCCAAAAAATACTTTTTGGAGCAAAATTGAGATTTTTTGACAATCTATGTGGGACAAAAAGGACTTTGACCATATTTTTAATGTCATTTTTCTTGTTATTATTATTATTTTTTTTTTTAAAAAACAGAGACTAGAGAGGTATGCTAGGGAAAAAGCGAAGAAATGATAATGGGATAGTGGCCCAACCCGGTCAAATTTGTCTGGGTTAGGCCATTCATATTTGGACGTTCTCATATGATATTCTTGTTTTTTTGTTTTATTTCTCATGTGGTTACTTTTTTTTGCTATAAATTCTCGTGTGGTTACTCGGATGCTAAGAAATGAGCATGACTTATTTACATTGTAACTTGTTGAAATTTTCATATTATATGTAAATTATTGAGATTATGTTATATCTTTCTATTTAAGATGATTTTTTTTTTTAAAAAAAGGAAAGGTAGAAAAGGTATAAGAAACTATCAACTTTCTTATTTAAAGCAAATGTCATTAGGGCTACTTGGAGGTAGCAGTGAGAGTGGTGTCTTATTTTCTATTTGACTTTTGCAGAAGCTTGATTGAAAAAAATTTATGTTGTAAATATGATTTGTGTTTGAATTGATGATGGTAAAAGTGGCGCCCATGTCAAAAAACTGAGGGCTTTTTTTTTTGTAAAAGTTACCCTATGAAACTTTTTTCTAAACTGACTTTTAGGAGTTTCTTTCTTTCTTTTTGTTTTTTTGTTTTTGGTTTTTTTAAAACACAGGGGATTTAAAGTTTTACCCAAATACTCCACTGAAGGCTTTTTTCCTACTACTACTTTTTTTTTTAAAAAAAAATACTAACTTAAATCTCTCTCCAAACAGGGCCAAGCTCACTAGCATAAAAACTCTATTAAATAAGAGGTCATGCGTCCCATCCCCGCCTGTAGCTTCAGGTAGTCTTCCCTTTTAATTTTTGGGAATTTTTTTTTTGAAACATATTAAAATCCATGGAAAAAAGCTATATATTTCCCATTAAACACATCCATATTCATACTTTTATTGAAAAAACTTGAATGAAAGCTATATTTTCCACGAGGCACGTCCTCATCAACGTGATATTCGTCTTTTAGTTGTGATTCTCTCAGAGAGCTTCACAGGAAAAATAAAGTGATAAATAAAGAAGAAATTGCAGAATCAAGGAAGAGGAGTTGCAAATTTTTTTTTTGGTACAAGGAGTTGAAAATATTTAGTTGAACAGTTACATAAAAACCTGATTGCAGGGCTACAATATATTTTTGGTCTTTTAAGTTTATATCACGTTTTTGTCCAATCACTTAAGTTTAAAGGAAGTATTTTTATTCCTTTAATTTTAGGGTTAAATACCTAATTTGCTACGGAAGTTTTGCTAAAGGAGCGCCTATAGAGACGGACCAGGAATTTCACTTACGGGGGGCGAAAATAAAAAAGCTACTTCATGAATAAAGTACTTAAAATGCCATAAAAACCTTATATTCAAAAAATTGAAAGAAATATATTACAGAAATTAAGTTTATTTTAATTGACTCTTACTCTACGTGTTTTCGTATTTTATAATCGGTATAAAAATAGTATCATTAGAAAGATAAAATCATATATAATAAATTTTATGAAAAAAATTTAATAAAAAGAAGTAATTCTCAAAACATACCAAGCTATTTAAAAAAAACGTTGGACTAGCCACATGAAAAGCTGGGAATTTCCATACAAAACCAAATGAAAAGTGCAAAAAATGTAAGGTTTGAAGTATATATTAAAGTTGTGGGTCCTACCTATTTACTTTTTCTAAATATATATGAAAGCAAATTGTGTTCGTCAGTTGGTGAATATATGTGAAGTAAAACGAAAATGTGTGCTGTGAATATATATGAAAGCCAAACCATGTTTATATTTTTTTAAAAAAAAAAATTAGGGGGGGGGGGGCCACCCCTAGCCCCCCCTGTGTCCGTCCTTGAGCGCCTAGCACTCGGAAGTATTTTGAGTATCATTTTTGCCCCGGAAGTTTACAAAATGGAGCAAATATGCTCCGGAAGTTTTTTTAGGAGCAAATTTACCTCGGAAGTTTTTTTTAGGAGCAACTTTTTGTAAACTTCCGGAGCAAAAATGATACCAATCCAACAGTCAAGATCAAGTGATGGCCAAAATTGCTATGTTTGTAAACTTCCGGGGTAAAAATAATACCAAATATACTTTCGGATGCTGGGCGCTCCCTTAGCAAAACTTCTGTAGCAAATTAGGCCTTTAACCCTTAATTTTAACACCGTTTATTTAATTTAATGAAAAATGCTGACTTAGAGAACGGTGACTTTGCAGTTAAATATGACAAAACATTTCTAAAAGCCCTTATTTTCAATAGTATGCAATTAGGAATTCCATATTTGTAATTCATCCATTTGAATTTGATGAGATCTAAGTGTTACTCCTTAGAGTTGAAAAAACACTATCTCATTGAAAGGTTTTATATATTTGCTTTCTCAAGCCACTTTTTTAGCAAAAGACTCATAGTTAAAAGTAGTCAAGTACACCATAAAAAATTATATCTTTTTAAAAATCATCCATAATCCAGAGATTATAAGTTAGATAATTGGACTGGCAAAGAAAGGACTTTTTTGAAAAATAATAGATAAAGCTTTCGTTATTTTTTATAAAGAATCCTATATTTACAATAAAAAAGAATAGAGGTACTCTGAGATCCACTACTATAGAACATACAACTTTGGCGCTTATTTTTTTTGTAAGTTTGTAGCATTTTTGAAACGCTACATACTCTCATTTCATGGAAATCAATGTGTAGGATAAGAAATTTTTAACATCATTTTCCATGAAACGCTACATACTCTAATGCTACAAAAATAAATAAAAACAAGCTATAGCACTTTGTGAAGGCTTTTTTCCTAATTTGTCTCTTATTAAATAACAAATTACCATTTTGTCCCTGTTTCTAAACTATTTCTCAATATGCCCCTGTTTAGTCGACTAAATCAAGGTTTAGTCGAATAAAACGCGGGGTGTTGATTTTTTTAGCTGTCCCGCGATTTAGTCGACTAAGCCACAGTGCTTAGTCGACTAAATCGCGATAGAGGGTTTTTTAAAAACCCCAATCGCGACATTTGGACTCTAATCCAGCACAAAACCTACCCAAACCTCTCCCCTCTGTTTTTTTCACCAAATCCTTGCTGAATCTGTTGGTGGGTAGCGAAGAGCATCATTTGCGTTGATTTTGGTATGTTCTCATCTCCATTTCGAATTTCCGCCGTTGTTCTTTCCTTTATGCGAACTCCATTTCCCTAGAATGTAGACAAATTAATTAAAAGTAAAAATGAGTTTTATATTTAAAATCAAATTCACTCAAGATAAGTGAGGATGGAGGACATGACTAAGAATCGTAACAGAAAAATTCCCAATATAAAATCTTAATAAAAAAAATTAATTTTATGATTTCTCAAACCTGAATATGAAAAAATATTTTTCAAAATTTATAATTTATATTGATTACATTCAAAATATCAAATTGATTAGTTAAGATACTGATTTAAAATAGATATTGAAAATCCCTATCACTTGTAATATTTGAACAAAATTATATTTTCATAAAAATAGAAAATGATTTATGCTTGTACATTCAATGTCTATTTATAGTTTATATATATATATATATATATATATATATATATATGACTTTAAAAATTGAAAAAATTAGAAGATAAAAATATGCCATATGTTCCAGGAAGGGAAGCCCCTCAAAATACGATCTTTCTACTTAGCTATAATATTATATTAGTATATGAGATTATAGAGGATAAAAAAAGTTACTATATCAAAATATTGGAAAATGATATCCTCATTATCCTCTTTTATATCATCATCTCATCTCCATCCTTAGATAATGAAATGTATATTTTAGATTTAATATTTTATAAAATTATTATTATAATATTTTATAATTTAAAATTTCTTTATTTATTACAGATTGCAATTATGAAGGGTATAGATCAGATTTTAAGAGTTTAAATTTACTTATTTATGTTTATAGAAATAATTTTATAAAAGATTGAATTTGAATAATATATTGTTTTAATCTAACGGTCTATATGAGATTATGAGAATAAAATGAAAAAGGAAGACAAAAAAATAACCTAAAATATAAGGTAGACAAATAATTAAAAATAAAAATGAGTTTTACAAGGTTCTAAAGTTCAGTGAGGATTGTGCGTATAACTAAGAATCGTAACAGAAAAATCCTCAAAATAAAAACTTAATAAAAAAAATAATTTTATGGTTGTTTTATAGCTCTATGCGCAAATAGGATCCGAACTGCATGACAAAGGAGTTGATTATCTAACGGGTCCACAATATTATCGAGCGTGTTATACACGCATAAACATGATAAAGAGTTTCACGTTTAACCCTATAATTTATACTAAAATATTAATAATATTAATAATCAGACGAAGAAAAGGTAAAAGCCATCTCATAAAGGAAAGAACAACGGCGGAAATTCGAAATGGAGATGAGAACATACCGAAATCGACACAAATGGCGCTAGAATGAAGTTTCCTTCGCTACCTACCAATAGATTCAGTAAGGATTTGGTGAAAAAAACAGAGGGGGAGAGGTTTGGGGAGGTTTTGGCGGTGGATTAGGGTTCCAAATGCCACGATTGGGGTTTTAAAAAAAACTCCTGTCATGATTTAGTCGACTAAGCCATGATGCTTAGTCAACTAAATCGTGGAGGCAGTCAAAAAAATCAACGCCCCGCGTTTTAGTCGACTAAACAGGGACACATTGGGAAATAGTTTAGAATCAGGGGCAAAATGGTAATTAGTTATTTAATAAGGGACAAATTGGGAAAAAAGCCACTTTGTGAAACACTACATGTGTGTGTATTTGGGTTAAGATCCATTTTTACCTCGGAAGTTGTCACAAAATCTCAATTTTACCTTGAAAGTTTTTTTTTTTTTTTTGGGGAGCAATTTCACCCCATCAGTTTTCAAATCATAGCAATTTCGTCCCAACCGTTATTCAAGTTAAGTTTGACTTTTAGTTGATCAAATATATTGAGTTCGCAGGTCCACGTGTCATCCACATTATTTTTTTTAGGGGATAAGTGTTAGTCCTCTATGGATTTTAATGATTACGAACAATTGCAAACAAAGTGTGGAGTTTTTCTTTGATAAGTTGAAAAATTTGCTGTCAAAGGAAAACTCGATTTTTGGTTTCAAAACTCGAGTTTTGGTTTTACAGAGAAGAACTCAAGTTTTCTGAATTAAGCAAAAACGTCGGTTTACAGAGAAAACTTAAGTTTTCATTACACAGAGACTTCTCAGCAATTTTCTGAAAAATTCAAAACTTGAGGTTTTACATGAAAACTCGAGTTTTGATCATATAGAGAGTTTCTAAAGTTTTGAACATTTGAAAACCTGCAGTTTTTGTTCAAAACCGCCAGTTTTCAGTTTAACGTGAGTTTCCTAAGTTTTTCCTCAGATTTGGGAAAACTCGAGTTTTTCTTGTAAACTCGAGTTTTGAATTGGTAGAGAGGATACATGTTTTAACTAAGTTTCAAAACCGTCAGTTTTAGAGAAAACCTCCAGTTTTGGTTTTACACAGTTTTTCTCTAAGTTTTCATGATTAAATGAAAACTCGAGTTTTGATTTGTTTTGGTCTGGCAGAGTGCACTCACGTTTTCCTTAGATTTTGAAAACTGCCAATTTCCATGAAAACCTCCAGTTTTGACTTGGCAGAAAACCTTCAAGTTTTCACATTTAAATGAAAACTTGAGTTTTGATATGAAAATTCAAGTTTTGGCCAAGCAGAGAGCCTTGATGTTTTAATTCTTTGAAAACTGCCAGTTTTGGAAGAAAACCTCCAGTTTTGATGTTTTGGACTAAAATTGATTTTTCATGTTAAAGTCCAAAACTCGAGTTTTGAGAAACAAAACTCGAGTTTTCGTCGTGGAGTTTGAAATTCAAATCTGACGAATTTGTGAAATCTTCTTGTTTGATCTTAATACTTCCTATTATCATTCTCTAATATTCCTAGCTATGTTTAACCACTTTGTTAGTGAGTTTCAGATGTTTTTAGAGAATGTTTATTGAAGGTTTAAAGCAAAAGCAAAAAGTGACATCAGCACATTAAATGCTAAACCCAAAAAGTTGCATACTTTTGGGTAATCGTTCTGCACACGTCTACAAAGAATTAAAGATTGCTTCCTACATCCATTAACTGCTTCTCCAACGGATTAATTTGCTAGAAGTCAACTCTGAACTTCTGTACAACTGGATTAAGTGAAGATTAGTGAGAGAAGAAGACCAAAGCTTAACCAAAACCTTGTCTAATGAAGGCAACAGTTATATTGAAGAATCCAACGGTCATTTAATGCTCTCTCGGTATAAATAAAGCTGCATTCAAGTCTTCTCAACTAACACATATGCTGAAAATGAATTGCATTCATGTCTACATTCATTTCCTTCAGTTTTCACATGTATAGTATATCCTGATACATTGTGCTTCAGTGATTATCATTATCCCCTCTAAGAGAGTTTTTTTTTTTTTTTGGTAAATCATTTATTGTAAAGAATCACAAGTTAGGGGACTTGGTGATTGGGTTCAATGATTACAACTTGTAAGGGGGAGTAAGTTCTAGTGAGAGAACTACTCTTGAGTGTAGAGTGTGTAATCAATTGTGATAGTGGAAATCCCAGAGAGTCTGGGGACTAGACGTAGGTCAAGAGGTTGGACCGAACCAGTATAAATCTCTGTATCTAGCTACTCTTCTCTCCTCTCTGTTCATCTCTGTTTTCATTGCTTTAAAATAGAGCAAATTTTAAAAGTTTTAAAAATCCCCAATTCACCCCCTCTCTTGGTGATTTAGCTTCACCTTCAATAAGGTGTAAATTTGCCTCATAAGTTTTCATTTAAGAGCTATTTTGCTCAGGAAGCTTCTAAATTGTAGTAATTTTACCTTGACTATTACCCAAGTTAAGTTTACTTGTTAGTTGGCCAAATATGCTTATCTAGCCAATCTATGTGTCATCTACTTCATTTTTTCCAAGATATATTTATGAAAAAGGAAACATTTTTTTAAAAACATGCACCCCATCAGGATTGTTAGTTATGCTTAGTTTTGATGATGACAAATATGCTTATCAATATTAAGAGCAAAAAGTTTCCATAGTACATTTATCTTCTACTTTGACTAATGCTTTTATTTAATATTAAAGAAGTTGAACTATGGAGAATGATCAAGAGAAGAGAAGAAGAAGAGATATTGAAGAAGAAGTTGAATCGTGGAGAATGATCAAGAAAAAAAAAAGAAGAGGAGATATTGAAGAAGGTAGAACTTATAGAAAATGATGAGTCCAAGTTAAATGACAAAGAATGATTAAGATGAGAGATGGAAGAAGGAAGAACTTGATAAATGGAATGAGAATATCATTATACAAGTTCCAAGATTGATTCTAGAAGTCTCCATAATCAAGTGGAAGTTGGAATGACTCAATTCGGAGTTAAAAATAAGTTATAGTTGCATTCCTGAAGTCATTCTCAAGTATGACAATGTAATTCTCAAGTATGGTACTATTCATGCACAAATTTAGTCATTCTTGAGCCATTCTCGAGAATCAAACAGAAATTCTCAAGAATTATCAGTCATTCTCGAGAATGGTCGTGTTGTCGTGTTTCAGCTACTCTGTTTAGCTCTGTTTCACGTTTCACTCGGGTGACATTTGATAATTTGATGATATCTCTCAAACCAGAGATCATATTGAAGCGAAATCAATTTTGTTGGAAACTAGACTCCCAATGCGTCATTTTGATATAAAATTCAAGTCCAAATGAGTTTAGATGAAGGAGATATGAATTTCACAAGTTGGAACATCAATTCACGCCACACAGCAGACCAAGCTTTGGTCTTTTGGGTGTATCTCACAAATGACAAATCCAAATGAGATGAAACCAGTGCCATTTGAAACTAGACTCAAATACCTTTCCAAAAACATCAATATCATGAAAAAAAAAGATCAATTGAAGGAGATATGATGTTTTGAAGTTGACGGTTAGTTCAGGATGCTACAAATATGCTGGTCAAGAAGAACCTCCATTCATCTGATGATAATGGATGAACTACAATGAGTTTGGAACTGATTCTTCTTGCGTGGAAAGAATGCTTTAAAGAGTTCAAGTATTTGAATCATAATTAACTCACTTGCATCTCCATGTGTAATTGATTCTTGAGAATTGATCAATGATTCTTGAGAATGGTATGTGACAGAATCAACATCGGAGGCTTCTCTGAATGACTCTTCTTCGCCTACATTAGTTCTCATCTGATATGATTCTCGTGAATGAGTAAGGGATTCTCGAGAATAGGTAAGTCAATTCTCGAGAACGACTTGATAGACTTACAACGGTATGCTTCTTTGATGTGATTCTTGAGAGTGCGTAAGTGATTCTCGACAATGCGCGGTAACAACTATTCGTAAGTATTGATATATTGATATCATTCTCGAGTATGGTGATATGATTCTCGAGAATGCTTTGCTCTAACACATTCCACGCTTTCTGATCAAACTATTCCAAAGTGTTGATTCTCGAGTATTAGTAATATAGTTCTCAAGAATGCTTACATAATTACAAGCTCCTGCAATATAACATTCTCGAGTATCATCGAGACATGTTCTTTGTAAAGCTTTTTCTTCTGATGATTCTCGAGAATGTATGAACAATTCTCGAGAGTACTCTTCTTGGATTTGCATCATGTCTCACGCATGATTAATTGCATCTAAAATTTTCTGGGTCATTATCTAATTGTTGTTAATCATATTCAAAGTTGTTTGTATCACATTTAATCATCTTTTTGATTGATTTTCTGCTGATTAATCCTGTTTAATTCAAGATTGGCCGAAAAGCAATTCTACGTGTCAAAGCATTAAATGCGCGCTTCAGAAAACAGAGCCACAATCGGAATTAAAGTATGAAGCAGACGAAATCATTCTTTTAAGGATTACTTAATCCAGCTATCACTCTGAGCCACTCTCTGCACAAGTACAGTCGACAGCGAACGCATTTATGAAGCAACGGTCGATTAACTTCAACGGAAATCATTTGTGCCTAACGAAAATATGAAGAGACACAACGGCTAGTTTACAAAGCTTCTGAATGGTCATTAAGGACGATCAACTATAAAAGGACAAGGATTCAAAATGGACAGAGAGATACGAGCTTGCACTATCAAAATGCTGATATTCTGAATCCAACACTTATCTCATATACTCTTTGTTTCATAATGTTTATATAGTTTTCAGTAAAGAGTGTGATGATCGATTATGTACCTTAGTGATTATTATTCATTTCTTTGTGAGAGAGTCTAAACACTTATTTGATTATCTTTTTAGTGATCAAATCTCAAGGTTGTGGAACCTTTGAGTGTGGGTTTAGAATTACAACTTGTAAGGGGAGTGAGTCCTAGTGTGAAAGGATCATCCTGAGTACAGAGTGTGTAATTGTACCCTTACAGTGTGTAAGGAGGAGTATCTCGGTAAGATATTGTAAAGGTTGCACAAGTGCCCAATTAAACTTGTGAGGTTGTAAAGGCTTTTCTCTTGTACCCGGTTAAATAAGGAGATAGTGGATTGAAAATCTCCAGTGAATCTTGGGGACTGGATGTAGGTCAAGGATTGGGCCGAACCAGGATAAATTATAGTTTGCATATTCTCTTCCCTAAACTTTTATATTTCCAGCATATATGTTTGAATAACTGACTATTGCTTTATAAAGTATTTTTGTCATACGAATTGATTTCAGTAAGTTGCGAAAAGATTTTCAAAGTTCCCAAAGTTTTATCGGACACCCAATTCACCCCCCTCTTGGGTGATAGTCAGGTCTAACAAGGATGATTGGAGGAAATCAAAGAGGTCAAAGCATCTTGTGCAATGAAAAGAAATTAAAGAGGTACCTATTTATCTCGGTGTTGCAAGGGTATGGTGACAAAGGTTTACCTGTGGCCTTACTCTCGGTAATCTTGCTAAGTGTGCTTGAATCAGAATATTTAATCTTTTTCTTCTTTTTCTCTAGCGAACATTAGCTCCATCTCCACCTGTGGTTTTTTCTTCGATATCTTTAATGTTGTCAACTAAGCATATTTGGTTAACTAATAGTCAAATTTAACCTTTATAATGGTAAGGGGACATTGCTACAATTTGGAAACTTTTAGGGCAATATTGAACTTAAAAAATTCCTTATACCTTAACGAAATTGACGTGTGTGACATATGGACCTATCAACTTTGCATATTTGATTAACTAATGGTCAAATCTAACTTGGATAATGGCCGGGGCAAAATTGCTATGAATTTGATACTTCCAGGGCAACATTGCTAAAAAAAAAAAAAAATCCGAGGCAAAATTAAGATTTTTTTGTCAACTTTCAAAGTAAAAATGGACCTTAACCCTATATTTTTTAAAATTTATTATTATGTTGTAGTGATTATACACATGCTACTCCATAACTAGTTCCTGTTTAGTTAGGATATCAAGTATAAAATCAAAGATTTCAAAATTCCTTTCCACAATTTAAATCCCTCAAAAGAAGACTCAACAAAGTAGAAAAATTCGTTTTCAAGCAACCGATTATAAGATTGCAAATACAAGTGGGAATGATGTTTTCTTACCTACATTGATTATTCCAAGTTTCAGCCCTAAACTTCTAGCCCCAAAATGCTCAAAAAAGGGACCCCCAATGGCTGGTCCCCACCCCCCCCCAAAAAAAAAACCCACATAACTCGTCCTCTGGTGGGCTTAACCAATGTTGGTTAAGCCCCTTTCAAATATTATTCTCCAATGCTTAATATAATATTCACTTTTATGAATAAATTGAACTATAAAGTTAGTCTTCTATCATGAAATAGAGGGATTTTTTTTAAAAAAATTTGTTTAAAACCTCATAGTTTCTTGCATATGTGTTATTATGTATAGGGTAGGATAGAGGATTTGTGTGTGTTTCCATTATATTAACAAGTATTTATTTACTTCCCTAATCTTGTTTATAATGTGCTTATTATTAAATACATGTAAGTGATAGAATCCAATATTTCTATAATGATATGTAACCATACTTGGAAAGAACAAAACAGAATTAATCAATTTAAAATTTACTGTTAATTTATAAATGCTTTGATAGACTTAATAACATATATTTAGTAAAATCCTTGAATTGTAGTCATGTTTATCGATTATTTTCATTCTCTTACTCATTCTTTTTTTCTCCCAAATAGAGAACTGTTCAGTTGCTATTATCATTCAAAGTTTGGCTATACAAGTTGTTACGGACCTATATTGGGCCTAGTAGCAGTATGACCCAAGTGTTAGATATGATATATGTATCAAGATCTATTTACAACAAAGGATCCTAACTAACCCATAATAAAGGAGTATCTTTATATGCGATGTAACAGTCAAGATACTCAGACCAGAGATCACGCAAGGTCAGGGATATCCAACCTAAGGCACATTCTATAAAAACAGAGATCAAGCCTTAAGGTATACACGTTCCTACTCTAGACTATTTACATACAGTCATCATTGTACACACACCCCACTCCTTGGGCGCAAGCCTCGTCTGTGTATAGTGATCTCTAGTTCTCCTGGTTATCTACCTCATAGATTCTCTAGTAGAGCCCAATGATCCAACATCAAAGCAATAGCCTTACAGGCTAGACATCTGTGTTCTACACCAGAACATTGGTGCTGACCGTGGGGACGTTAAATTTCGATCCCCGTGACCAACAATGGCTAACACCAGAAGCAGCAGTCGCAACCCTCTGCCTGGAAATCCATAACAGGCCGAAACGAGTCAACTGCAGCGAACTCAAGAACCACTGCAGCCTAGGGACATCCCCGAAGAGAACACTATGAATGAGGGGAATGATGCCTCAGATAGAATATCCTCCCCTCCAGTGATCGCCAAAACTCAGGACACAGCAGCACAAGAAACCCCAGTTCCAAATCCAGATTTCCTTTTCCTACAAAAAACCCAAGAATCAATGCTGAGGCGAATGAAGAACATGGAAAAGCACAATAACCTCCAACGCCAAGAAGATCTCAGAGTAATACAGCAGATCATGGAGGACCGATTTAAACAGTTTGAGACATTGGTTCAAGGAGAAGATCGTGATGACACACATGGAAGGAAGGAAAGGACAACACAGGATGTTAATAATCCCTCTTACAGTGAAGAACTGAGGTTAACACGGTGGGATGTTGACACAGCTACGCAAGGGACGAGCTCGGATTCATAACCCAACGAAGAGCCTGAAAAACTGTGCATGGAGAAGATCTTGGACGATGAAGATCGGGGTACTGAGAGAGTAGCTTGGCCTATAAACTCTCTCAGAGAGTATAAAATGAAGTATATAACGGGACACAATAGCAGCCCCTTCTTTGAAGAAATCACAAACCTGTCATATCCGAAGGATTTTGGTTTGTCAGACTTGCCAAAGTACGATGGGACCCAAGACCCGCATTGTCACCTTGATACGTTCAAGCTACTTATGTTCGTTCGACATATTTTGGGCCTGGTCATCCCCCAGCTTTTTGCAGCAACGCTGACGGGACCTACCCAAAAGTGGCTACATACTCTTCCAATAAATTATATATAGAATTTTGAAGACCTCAGACGTAAGTTCGAATTGAACTTCGCAACTAGTAAGAAGCAGCCAAAGTCCTAATTCGCTCTCAGTAAGATTAAACAGCAAAGTGGAGAGACACTCCAAAAGTATTTGGACCGATTCAAGGAGGTTGCCTTGCAAGTACATTCACTCCCAGAGGATGCCCACGTACACTGTCTGATTGATGGCTTGGATCCCTCATCCCGATTGGCGAAATCAATCTTCAAAAACCGGGTTTACACCCTCACCGAGTTCAACACCCGATCAAAGCAATACTTGGAGGTGGAACAAATAGAAATAGCCAATGCTGTGGGAAGTGAGAAACGAAGAAATACACCTCCAGAAGGCAAAGGTCATCATGATAGTTGAAAAGAAGATTCCCACAGATGAAACCGAGATAACAAATCCCAGGGGGATAGATTTGAAGGGAAAGTGAAGTATGACAGATACACCCCTCTGAACGTTGCACATTCTCAGATCTGGAAGTAGGTAGCGCAGACCGAGATGAAAAAAGTTGATAGACCCCGACCTCCCTGAAACTGAGCTACTATGGACTAATCAAAGTTTTGTGCATTCCACGATGGGCCGGGGCATACTACAAATCAATGTTATGAACTGTGCGACGCTATTGAGAAGTTCATTAGAGATGGCAAGCTGTGGCAATATGTGATAAAAACTCAGGGGCGTAAAAGTAACAAACACAAACAAGGAGGCCGTAGTAGAAGCCCGGCCCCCAACCAAAAGAAAGAAGACAAGCGACGAAAATCGGCTAGTGATGATGATGAATTCCCAGAAGCTGAGTTCAACTGCAATGTTGTCAGTGGAGGCTTTGGCGACGAAGGAGATACGATCAGCCAGCGTAAGGAGTACTTGAGAGAAGTCCTCTCTCTTAGAGATATCCCAAAATTCAAAGACGACCACAGCAAGCCGATACCTCCCCTATTAGTTTTCACTAATGAAGAGTTGAAAGACGTAGTTCCAGGCCATCAAGATGGTTTGGTAATCTCGGGAACCCTGGTACACTGCTAGGTTAAAAGGATTTTTGTAGATGCAAGGAACTCGACAGATATCATTAGTTGCGATGCCTTCAAAAGGATGAAGATGGATAAAGAAGATTTGAAGCCATGCAAGACAACCCTCCTCGGAGGATCTTTTTTTTTTTTTTTTTTAATAAATTCGTAAGTTTGGTTAATTTGTTTTAGTTGATTTGAATATATGTTGTTTTATTTTATAGTACTATCCCCATTGTTTTGGAAATTGAGTCAAAACACAGAAGACACCTATTTGTTTTGTTTTGTTAATAAAGTAAAACACCTAAATTTACAAGCGATATTTAATCCATAAATTTTCATTTATAAGAAACCTTTTATACTTCTGGACCATGAGAAGATTATTAGACAATAATGTTGCGGATGTTTTCTGTGTAATATGAACTCTGAAGCTTCTGTCATTTAGCTTTAGATGGGTATGTTCTTGTATCTATCAAATGAGAAAATCTAAGTTAGTGCATTGTGGTACATTAAATAATGGCTTTATATACGTTGGTTCAATAAATGATAATTGCCATCCACAATTTTTTTACTGGTTGTTCTGCGAGGAATGGAACATTATAAAGTAATTTATGTTTGATTTGTCAAAAGAAAAATTATTTTGCAGAAGATTTATTCATCCGATTTTTTTTTTTCATTTAACTAGCTGATTAGGGTAGGTTAAAACATAATCAAGCTCAATTGGGGGAGCTCTACCAAAGGCAACCTATGTGTTGGTTGTCTAATCCAGATTTCGGTTCAAGGCCAATGGATAAAATATTGTATTGCATGTTATGTCAGAGCATCCCACTGAATCTGTACAGGTTATGCCTTGCAACGTCTTCAAAATTTAATCCAAGGATTGTAATATATAGTGCAACATCGGTCATTTTTTGAGAAACCTTTTATTAATTTCTAAGATAACTAACTGCAAACGTTAACATGAAAATAAGGAAAATGGTTTGTTCTTTTATCTACCAATTACTTTTTACAATAGAAATGCAAAATGATTGTCAGCTATCTTTTTGGGTTTTTGGTTATAAAATGGAATGGATGGGAGGTTGGTTTGAAAAGGTGATTGAAATTGTAAGACCCCAAATCCCAAACCATTTGCTGTACCCGTTGACACATAGTATTTAGGAATACGGTGTTACATGTCAGAGTAAAGTGGAACGGAGAGCGTGTACTAACGTTTGAACAATGAGTAACTGATGTAAAATGTTCAGGCATATGCTGGTTAAATTAAATATGCCGAAGGAATATTCATATAATACAATCATCCGGAACTTGTATAATTAAAACTCCAATGTAATAACTACGTACTCTTAAACCAAGCCTTAACTAGACTTGTGGTTTGGGCCCAATACAGTTAATTAAACCCATTGGCCAGGTTGGTGTTTTAGTTTAGTGGAAGTCTCCTCGTCTTTCACGGCGACTTATGACTGAACCACATAGACCAACCCTTTCTTAGTTTAAGCACCAAATAGTTTGAAACAACTCTATCAGATTCATGCTGAGACTAAGCCATATTGACCTTCTTCAGACTCTTGTCTTGACCGATGCCTCTTAATGGCTCTATCCATCAATGCCTCTTCACAGCTCCGTCCACCGGTGTCTTTTCTTGACTCTGTCCATGTTGTCTTCTTAGATCCAAGTTCCTTTCCTGAACCTTTAGTTAAGTTTGAGATTCAATACCCATTGAATCTTAAGTAACAATTAACCTTTATATTATATATAAACAATATGTGATGACAGATCTTCATTATATATCAGCATTAACCATACATAGCACACAGCAGATGTAAGGTTACAACAATATATAGTACCTAACACACAACATATGTAATGTTCACAATGTTTTCACTCACCTTGTGCCACGAATCCACGTGTCCTCAGCATTAGGAAACCAACTATACAACATTATTATGACTATAATCCGCAAAAAGCTAAATGCATATAAATAGGTGACCTAAGATTGAATCTTAATCATGATGCATGACTTAAGACCTAGTCTTGTCCATGACTTTATGAATCATTTAATCATATATAATTATACAAGTTATAGACGATTATAGTTACCAATACGTGAATATACCTTTCACCACGTAGTTACCAAAACTCTCTTCCTTTGAATCCGACTCCGAACTTCCTGGATATACTACAATGTAGTGTCAGATTATTTCCCTTTATATGATATTATAATTAATATCACATTACTCTTGAATAATACTTAAAGTGTAATTTCCACTCATTTTTACATTTTTATCCTTGAAGGATTATTTATTCCACTTTCACCCTTACTTTTTCTCAAAAACAAATTGCTGGATTTTCTGGGCAGATTTTTCAGCAACTTCGAAAAAGCATAATTAATTCTACAAAAATCATCGTTGAGTGCTTCAAAATTCCTCATGACCCTTGACATGTATTTCCAAGGAAAAATATTCTCAGATGCTAGAACATCAAGAATCATTCCTAGTTTTTAAGTTTTCCAATGCTGTTCAGTTTATATCTCCTGAAATAAGGCTTAACTTCAAAAATATATAACTCTTTGTGTAGAACTCAAAACGTTACATATTTTATATATTTAGAAATTCCTACATATCTACTTTATTCATGAAAAATGTCATGATTCTTAAAAGTCATTTTATACATAAAATAATAGCTACAAAGTGATTGTTAACAGCCCTGTTTTCTGGAAATTTTCACAATCTTGTTCCATTAATACCAAAAAATATTTCCCAACATGCTTTTACCTCATGCAACATTTTAAATGCAATGGAGGCCTAAAAACATGTAAAGGAATTTACCTCCCAATTTTCTAGATTAAATTAACATTTTACCAAAAATCACAAAGCTTAAGGCTAAGAACCTTACCTTGTGTTTTGAACTCCTTCTCCCTCTTTCAAGAATATTTCCTCTAACTTGTGTTGGTGTGAAGAATGAAGGAAGCAAACACCTCTATTTATAGGGAAATTTTAAGCTTATGTGGTCTTTGTTTACATGTGATAACTTCTCTCATAATTCACCTTAACCCTTGGATGAAATCTCCTTTATCATACCTCATCCTCTCCTTCCATTTTTGTGCCGACATCCCCCCTCTTCAATAGCCATTTTATATGCTTTTTAATTAGAAAAATATCCCATAGTTAAGCCTCCTAATTGGCTAGTTGAAATGTTTGACTTTTCAACCTAAACTTAATTATTGTATGATAAATCCTCCCACCTCCTCCTTGCGCCATTTATGCTGACCTTTTGGGAAGATTTGTGGAGCTTAATTCATCCTCTAATAAAGTGCTTAGATTCCCTTTAATTATTTTTATCGTTGGTTAATTGAATTATATGGAGGTTTAGGCTTAATTACTTGAGATATATATTATCTTAAGATACTTGGCTCTCATTACTCCAACAAGGCCATTTGCAATTGTTGACTTCTAAGATGATTTATTAAGCTTAATTATCATCTTAATCAAATGTTTATATGTCCACTAAATATATGTGCCATTGCATAATTGATTTGTTAGCTTAACCATGGTAATTAGTGCTTATTTAGACAAGTATTATTTCATTATCTTTGGCTTAATTATTTTCAAATATAATCAGCCCTCTTTTTGATGCTTTTAATTTGTCTTTAATTAATTAGAAGAATTATGCAATTCATCTTAATTAATGCAAGTTAATTTGCCAATTTGCTAAATTGACACTTAATTTAATTAAGTGTTTTTATAATCTTTCCATGGCTTTTTTAAACTTAAAATAACCATTATTTTATGTGACTCCATGTCACATATGTTAACAAATTTAATATGGTAACATATTCCTAAAATATAAGATTTTTGGTAAATCACAAATCGGATATTACATAAATTCTCCTAGAACAATAATGGACTTAAACTATCCTTTCTTCAAATGATAATGGAAATGTGCTAGTTTAGTCAAATATGATCAAAAGACCCTTTGAGCTAACTTTAGTTAGGTTGATTAAACATTGCCCAAAAAAAAAAAAAGTTTGAACCCGCTAACCAAAACTCAATATAGAAGACCAGAATTTGGAATCAATAATATGAATTAACAAAAGTAATCAAGAAACGTTGAATGACAAAGATAACATAGTCATAACAAATCCAAAATATGCTATATCAAGTCTGTAAAATCCTTTTCTTATAACAATAATTAATAGTATTTAACCAAATAGGTTTGAACCCTCTAACCAAAACTCAATATAGAAGACCAGAATTTGGAATCAATAATATGAATTTACAAAAGTAATCAAGAACCGTTGGATTACAAAGATAACATATTCATAACAAATCCAAACATATGCTATATCAAGTCTGTAAAATCCTTTTATTATAACAATAATTAATAGTATTTAACCGAATCATTCATCCAAACATTATCATGATTCTGAAAGAGTATTGATTATTAAAACATGTTAACCATGATAGAAAAGTTTAAAGCTTAATTTTGAAAAGGACCATCATGGTTAAAAGAACAAAACTTCTTAACAAAAATTCAACCACACAATTGGGCTTTGGATTTCACAAAATCTAGAATAATCATTCACCATCAAGCCCAGTACAGGTTTCCAAATAAAATCTCATTGAAATATCAAAACATGTTAGCGTCCCAAATTCATATAAGTGGATCCATTACTCTCCAAAACACACGCAAATATCTAGAGGCCTCCAGCCTTCTATCCAAATACAATCCAACAACAATTAATCAAAAGTCTTTAGTTACTACATTTCAGACAAATCAGAGTATGCAGGATGTGACCTATCGTGACAATATACAACAATTCAACAAAAAAACCAAAAGAGATGAAAGCGTTACAATTGGCGGTAGTAGCTTAAGCTTCCAGAATCTTCACCGACGGAACCACATGGAACTATTACATGGAAAAATGTTAAATCAACGGGGTTAGACAAAAGCTTCAACAACCAACAATCCATCTCTCAAGCATATGAGTAAGTGCCCATGAGGTGTCAAATGGAACAATTACAAATCTATAATCATAAACGTCAAATGGTTGCATGTATATCAATTTAAAATAACATAATCTTTTTCTCATATTTATTACATGGGTGCACGAAAACCAATACACAACAGTTTACTCTCTAACCTTGCTTATTTCGTCTTGCCTTTTTTCCTTTGATGAACCCATGAGCTAGTACTCATCCACGTCACTGGTAGTTCAACTCAACAAACTTACAAATCAAATGATATGAACCGTAAAAAATCCAGAGCATAAGACTGGACCATGTATTCACCCTCTAATGTATTAGTAGGGTGTTAAGGCCCTACTAAACACAAATGGACCAAAGGACTAACTAGTGTATACTTGGAAGCCCATCACCTTCTTTTTCTCTTTTTGTATGAGAATTCACCCCTTATTTCCTCTATGAATAACCTCCTATCAAATTAACATCCACTGTCACTCTCATATCAATATTCAAGAGATATAATCACAATAATGGTTATCACATACCATTATCAATTCACAAGTTGTCAAAGTAATTTTTCCAATCTCATAATTCTTTATGTGTGGGTGTGTGTGTATCTATCATATCACTAGACATTTCTCAACAAAAAAAGTCCTACAAGACAATTTTCTTAACAACATAGTTTCATAAACCATATCACAAACCAATAGCAAATTTATAGTTCTATCTAGTTAAAATCACTCACAAACATCATATAAGCATACCAACAAGAGGAAAATGGATACCTATCTCCAAAGCAAAGTAATATCACAATACTCTTAATCCAAGAGCTCATTTACAAGCCACAAATCAATATATAATAATCAATCATCACCACATATTAGTTTACAAACTATTTGAGTGGTTACAACAACAATATAGAGGCTTAAAAATCTCTCTACACTAGTACAAAAAAGGGTTTTAAGACCGCCTCATTTAGGTCAGACTATCAACGCCCCAGTCTTAAAGGTATGACCGATGACAGTTTTGTAAATATAAAGAACTTCTTATACCAGATCATTTTTTCATAGGTCTTAAATATATTATTCAGACTCATTAAAAAAACAACCGGTCTTAAAAATGTTATTAAAAAATTGAAATATCAATTACTTTATGGAGAAATCTCATACAGCCGGACTTATATTTCATGCAGTCCAAAATAATAAGGAAAAATTTAAATATAAAGGTATTAAATTTTTAAGACCGAACATATTTTAGAGCCGGCCTTAAAAATTATTCTTTTAAGACTGAACATAAAATGCGGTTGGTACAAAAAATAGAAAATGATTAAAAAAAATTAATTAACTTTAAGACCGGTGTTATACAAAGACTGGTCTTAAAGGTTAACTTTTAAGACCAAGAACAAATCTGTCAGGTCTTAAAGTTAAATATTTTAAGACCGGACTTCAAAGGTGGCTGGTACAACAATATTGAAGAAAATTAAACAAATAATTAATTACTTGTAAGACTGGAGTTTAATAAGGCCGGTCTTAAATGTTAAATATCAAGACCGTCTTTTTTTGTATCCGGTCTTAAAAATAAAGCACCAAATATATTTTTCTTCGCGCGAAACCTTTTGGTACTCTCACTGAAGAACCTCTGTTCACGTTGCAAAACCCTTCCTGTTGCATTAACTCTCTTCCTCGCCCATGTACCATTAGCCTCTGTTACTCTCTCATTTGCTCAGACATTCCTCTCTTCCTGTCTCGAAAATGAACTGTGAAAACGATTCTAGTCATGTTCCTGGAACGCCAGTTACTGGTGTGACTGGTGTGAGTCAGAATGAACACTCTTCATCTCACAATGAGCCTCGTAACCGTCGTGCATGCCGTGGTAGAAGTGGCACACGAATGATGGATGTATCCCTAAGTCGGATTACTTGGTCAAAGCTCGAGATTCAGTTTGATGAAAATTTGGAACCTTCCGGTCCTATAAAAGCAAATATAATAGTTTTGTCGGCTATCTAGCACGCAACAAGGTTAGCATCTTGACAGATGAGTGGAAAAATGTGGATCGGCACACAGTAAAGGATCCTATTTGGGACACTATTCGGCTTACATACACTGTCCCTGACTGTTAGAAGTTGAAAGACAAGACATTGTCTTATTATGCTGACCGGTGGAGGAAGTTTAAGACTTTTCTAGATAACAACTATATTTTTGCCGAGGTTCAACCTGACCAGAATCCTTGGGACAAGTACACATTTATTGATGAACAAACTTGGCAACAATTTCTTTAGCTGCGGACCACTCCTGAAGCTCTGGTGAGTTTATATTTATTTTTGTTTGCCCTTTTGTTTGCTTAGTAACTTGTGCGGATATGTGAATGTTATTGTGTTCATCTAATCCTGTTAGTTAAATGGTTTGGTGTGTAAATAGAAGTATACATTTCCTGCCTTTGTCTTGCATCAGATGAACGTGTCTGAGTTCTATGCAAGTCTGATATGTAAACCATGAAAAAGTAAAATACTAAGTAGATAATTAGGGAAATAATAATGGCATAAGAGTCACGCCATTATTATAGTCTTAGTTCTGTTATAGTAGGTAGTGGTTAGACATTGCTATTAGTTAGTTAGTATGTTAACTGTGTAATGGTTTCGGTGCAAGCTGTTATTGAGACTTAAGAGTCAAACCTCTAACTATATATAAGAGGTTAGTCTAATATGTGTAGGAACCAGTTATGATGAAATTTGATGAAGTGAATTTGACTAATGTTATCGGCAGCAATTCTACAACTCCCTTTCCTTTGTTTCTCCCAATTTCTTCTACAATTCTACATCTTCCTTAAATAAAATGTTGAAACTTGATGAAGTGAATTTGACTAATTTTTTACGTTCATATCAAGCAGAAGTTCTCTAATTTTTGTTAGTGACATGACTGGAATTCATAATTCATAGTTGTTTTCAATTTTGATTCACAGAAAAGAAGGGAACAAGCACAAGGGATAGGGAGAAAGAATGATTGCCTGCATAGAGCTTCTTGCGGAGGATATGGAAAGGCCAAACAAGAATTGATGGAAGCCAAGCAGAAGAGATTGGAAGATGAAGCTGAACCCAATCCTTCTACGATAGTTGATCAACCATATCCAATACGTTGTGAGGAGTTGTGGTTGTATATTTGGTAAAAACCAAGCGGCACCTACACGAGTGAATAAAACTCATCTAGTTGCTCAAAGAATTGTAAGTATCGATATTGTTATGTTTTAGTTATTAAACATGTTTTATTACGAAGCTTCTTGTTATTTGTATCTTACAGGAAGATCTTAAAAAGAAAAAAGTAGAGGGATCTTTTGTGTCGGACGGGAGAAATGATGTTCTAATCGTTGCGACCGAAAAACCGGATCACTCGGGTCGTGTAAGGGGAATTGGAGGACGGGTAGGCCTAAAGCAATACTTTGGTAAATCCAAATGCCATAAACAAAGTATGGTTACCTAAGAGGAGATGGAACAAATGGTGGCCAAAATAAATGAGGAAGCAGCGGCTTAAGAAGTTGCATTGATTGCAATTTTTCAATCCCAGCTAAGCCAAATGAAGGAGGAAATGAATCAAATGAAGTTGCTTTTGAGCTCTCGTCCAGAGATCAGTATTCCCTTAACACATTCACCTGCACTTATGCAGCAGAGCACTAAAGGGAGCTGCATTGTTGGACAGTCAGAGCAACCTTATGACCTGTATGTGGTAGATCCTAGACGATTAGTTGCAAAAGAGACTATCCACAACTTGGGATCAACTGTACACCACCAACAAATGGCTGATGATGAAGTCAGAGTGTCAGTTGAAAAGGTGATCATTGATGCACCTCTCCCTTTCCCAACTGATCAACTGAAGCTTGTGAGTGATGTCAAGGGAACCTTCATCTCTTGGCCAGTGAAGCTTGTACATGTCTCTACTCCTCTTGAAGCTTCATCCCCTCGTCAAGCTCCATCCCCTACTGCTAAGCTGACTGCTAAGGGAAAAATATTGGATATGGTATCTAATGGAAATTTTAAAGATAAATCGTGGTTTGTCAATGAAGCAGTAGGCCTCCATCATCCTCAATCAGTTTTTGTTGACCCCGAGGATTTAACGTCCCTACTGCTTCCTGGAAAGAAGCTTACTAATGCAATTGTTCAAATGTTTATGAAGTAAGTATCTTCTTCTATGAGTACATAATTTAAATGTAACGTTTAGACACACATACATATATACTAATTCCATGATCGATGTCATTATTGTAGGTTCATGCATCAAGAATTGGTTCAACATGGTAGAATCAATGATTTTGGATTCTTGTGCCCAGTCTATGCAAGTACAACATCCAAGGAGGAGAGACAACAGTGCATATCAACGAGGTTGTGTGAAGTGACAAGAAAGGTGTGTTAGCTCCTATATTTTTCATGATTACAATTTCTGGATTATTGAATTAGATACTATGATTAAATTATGGTTGCTCAATCTATACTTAATGATTCCATCTGATAGATTGCGTTTCAGAGAAGCTTGCTCGAGCAGAGCATATAGTCATGCTCGAGCAACATCGAGCTGAGGCAAATTCTTTCAGATTGAAGCTTCATACTCGAGCAAAGTATAAAGGTTTGCCCGAGCATCAACGTATCAGAATAGCAAGGAAAATATCTGACCTTGCTCGAGCAAGACTTGTTCATGCTTAAGCATCAACGAGCTTATTAAGTAAAGTGCAAATCTGATGACTCTTGCTCAAGCAAAGAATAAAGTTTGCCAGAGCACCATTCTCATCATTCTTTTCTTCATCTCATAGGCCATCAATGAGCCTTGTCCGAGCATGATTTGGTCATGCTTGAGCACTGTGCTCGAGCAAACGAGAAAGGCTTGCTTGAGCAGTATAAACATCTCAACCTTATCTCTTCTGTCTAGGAGTTGCCCGAGCATGAATTTATTCATGCTCGAGCAGAGAAACCTGCTTGCTCAAGCATCAACGACAGAGATCAATTTCCTAACGTGATCAAGAGAAGCTTGCTCTAGCAGGCTTAGATTGTTGCTCGAGCAGAGTCATCCTTGTTTTGAAATCTCCAACTCCGTAAATTTTAAATCACTCTATATCAATTTATTTCTTCATGCTATTACTCATTACCTCTTCTAAACACTTTTAATGAGTTTGCTTGCACATTGAATGCTATTTCCACTGTTATTTTGCTTGTGCATTGAATGTTATTTCACAACGAGCAAAACAAAAGGAATGAAGAAGAGAATGTTGTCGCTGCAAAAATACACCTGGAATGTTCAGACGACAAAAGTCTTAACGGAAGCCTCGTTTGTCTAACGGATACATTCAAGTCTCTCAACGGCTATACCTCAAGCTTCATCAATGGTCATTAATTACAACATCTATAAATAGCCAAAGCATTGAATTCGCCAACTACCGAAACACTGTGCATTCAATTCGAGTTTATTACTATTCGCTATTTCAACTGTTCCATTAACTTGTACTTCAGTGTTCATTTTTTATCTACTCGTGAGGAGTTATCAAACACTTATTTATTTCATTCAGTTATTAAAATCTTAAGGTTAAGGAACCTTAAGTGAGGGTGTATCAATTACAACTTGTAAAGGGGAGTTGAGTTTGAGAGTGAGAAGACCATCCTTCGTTTACAGAGTGTGTAATTGTTCGTGAGTTTGAAAAGATAGTGGAAATCCCAAGGTGTGCTTGGGGACTAGATGTAGGTCGAAGATTTAGACCGAACCAATATAAATAGTTCTGTGTCCATTTCTCTTCTTTGTTTCATTATTCCGATTTTGTTTTATTCACTTTTGTGTGAATTTTGTAAAAATTTTAGATCACCTATTCACCCTCCCTCTAGGTGATATTTTATCTTCAAGGTGTACTTGTTTCCATACTACCAAAGGTACATATCACAATTCTTATCTACAATTCACTTAATTCTGCTACATATATCACTGAGTACTTTACTGTTGTGAATTTTCAGTCACTACTGGCAGTTGGTCCTCATGTGCATGGAGGTCCATACGATTATCTTCTTATGCTCCACTCACAGCGATCCAGGGCCTATGTTGATGCAGACCATCAACGAGTAAGCATGTCATTTTGATTGTATTGTCTGAAATCTTTGCTGTAAATTTTCAGTGAACATTATTGATAAATTTGTGATTTTGATGATAGTGCCATGAGGACCTTCGAAATCCAGGTAAACAAAAAGCATACGTATGATGCCAAAGATCCTAAATGGCTCACACCAAAGGTTAGTACATATTTGGACACTGGAACACTGCCTTGTGAACTTGGTCAGTAAGCTATATATGCTCTTATATATATTTCTTGTTCATTTTAGACCCGTTGGCAACCAAAGGAGTCCAACTTATGTTGCCTGTACGTCATGAAACACATATATGATATTATCAAGCAAGGAAGGACTAAATTCACTGCAAAGGTAAATGTATTTGATGTTACATATTCTAGCTGAATTTAGTTTCTAGCTTAATGTTACATATGAAATATGCACGCAAGTTAATTCAGTTTCTATCTTTGATTTTACAGAGGTTTGCCTGTGCTAATCCCTTTTTTGATGATGAAGTGGAGCACATACACAATGCTTTTTGTGAATATCTATATAATGACCTCTTAAAGTCAGGACAATAATAAATGTCCTAAATTCATTTGTAAATATATGCTGTAGCAACAATAATCTTCTGTAAATGTGTTTATTTTTTTGAACAATTCATTCATTTGTAAATATACATATGCAATGTGTAATTCAATAATAAATTTGTTTATTTTTTCGAACAATTTTCTTGTGTCCATTTTGGGTTTTTGAATGTTCAATGTTCTCCTCAGCCTCAGCGCAAATAGGGCAAGTACTAGTATTTGATCTTCTTTGAGGGAATAAAGAGGCATTAGTAGCAATCACATCTTTCAGAGTATGCCAAATAAAGTGCTGCACTCTAGGAGTCGTTTTCAGTTTCCAGATTGCTTTCCAAGAAGCCACCGGTATAACAACAGAGGGCCCTGCTTGGGCAGCTCCAAGATAGCTCTTTCCTTTCTCATTATGGTAACTCAATTTGACCATGTATGCCCCATTTTTTGTGTAGGACCAAATGAGTTTATCTTTCAAGCCATTAAGAGAAATGGGGATATTAGAAATGGCTTGCTAGACATCAGCTGAAATGTATTGAGAGATTGGCGATAAATCCCAAGCCCTTTAACTATTAGATCGTTAACCATTCCATCTGAGACAAAAGGATCTGGTTCATCAGATGGTTTCTCAGGGAAAGTCACATTGGGGACCCAATTGTCACCCAAAATTCTAATATTTTCACCGGTTCCCACATCCCACTGAAGCTCCTTCTTCAAAAAATCCCGTCCATCTAGGGTGCTTGACCAACTCCAAGATGCTTTAGCTCCTTTCTTAGCACCTATTAACTCCCCTTTAGGGAAATACACACTTTTTAATATTGTAGCCCACAAATCATGAGGCCTTACCATCAGCCTCCAAGCAGTTTTGCCCAGCAAGGCATTATTCATTATCAACAAAGCTCAAAACCCTAGGCCGCCATCGCTTTTGCCCACAGTAAGTTTCTCTCAACTCTACCAATGTAGCAACCACCAGTAGCAAGCCCCCCAACTAAAAATTAGCAAACAGCTGGTTTAGTTCCTTACATAACTAAATAGGGAATTTAAAACACTACATAGAGTAGATCGGAATAGCTTGAAGGACCACCTTGATCATTACCTCCTGACCAGTAAAAGAAAGAAGCGAGTTTCCTAACCTTGAATTTTTTTCACCACCCGCTCCCTAATGTGAGCTAAGGCTTGGGTCTTTGTCTTTCCCCAAATACTAGGGTACCCAAGTACTTCCCCAGGTCTTCAACCACTGGAATTCCCAAAATAGAACCCACCATTGCCCTAACTTCACTAGAGGTGTTGCTGGAGAAAAATAGACTTGATTTATCTAAGTTAATAATCGTCCTTGACACTCTGCTGTAGGTATCCAGAATAAGTGCCAAATTCGTACAAGTTTCTCTATTAACATTCATGTAAAGCAAGGCGTCGTTTGCGAAAAAACTCTTTGTGAGTATAGGACCTTCATGACTGAGTTTAACACCTTTAATCCTCTTAGCAATGTGACTCTTAGAAATAATCAAAGAAAGGACTTCAGCCACTAAGATAAACAGATATGGCGAAAGGGGGTCCCCTTGCCATAGACCCCTATTAGGAATAATGGAGCTCACATTTTCCCCTGACAAACAGATATTAAGGCGAATTGACCTCACACACTTCATGATCAGCGTTACCCATGTTAGTTCTTTAATGGTTTTGATGATTGTCAACAACTATAAACATTGAATGAGGCTTTGCTCTTAAGTTTTGAAAATTGTGAATAAGAGCAAACCTTGAGGTTGGCACTGAAACCTCGAGGTTTGGCCATACAGAAAGTCTCAAAGGTTAAGTGTTTCATGGTTCAAAAACTTGGTTTCACAAATCAATGTGAAACCTCGAGGTTTATAAAGTAACCTCGAGGTTCTGCATCTCTCAGCAAAACTCAGTTTTGCACCAACACATGAAACCTCGAGGTTGGGTTGAAAACCTCCAGGTTTGTGGTTTGGCGCCTAACTGAATATTTTGAAAAACAATGTGAAACCTCGAGTATTATAAGAAACCTCGAGTTTTACTTCATCTAGAGAGGTTTTGGTTTTCATCAAGTATGAAAACCTCGAGGTTCAGTTTTGAAACCTCGAGGTTTGACATTTAGTCTCTAACTTGAAATTCCATGAAAACACTTAAACCTCAAGTATCATTTCAAGCCTCGAGTATTATGGCATACAGAGAGCAAACAGGTTTTCAAAGGAATGAAAACCTCAAGGTTCAGTTTGAAACCTCGAGGGTGTGTCTTTAGTTCAAAATTTTGTTTTTGCAATACTTTAGCCAAACCTCGAGTATAGTTTAAAAACCTCGAGGTTATCGGGCTCCAGAGAAGAAATGGATTTTTAACCAAGTATCAAACCTCCAGGTTTCTTTTGAAACCTCAAGGTTTGTGTTTTTCAAAGATTTCTCAAAAGGTTTCTTTACAAAGGAAACCTCGAGGTTCACCAAGAAACCTCGAGGTTATGTGTTTTTGAAACTGAGTTTGCTTGAGTTATTCAAGCAAACCTCGAGGTTTGAGAAGCAAACCTCGAGGTTTCTAACCGTTACTGCAGATTCAAATTTGGGAAATTTGTTATACCTTCTTATTTGATCTCAATGCTTTACATGTTTAATATATATTGATCCTAGACATGATTAACTATCTTTCTAGTGAGTTTCAGACAGATTAAAGAAGGATTACTGAAGGATTAGAGCAAAAAGCAAAAAGCAAAAAGTTGTCAGAACAATAAATGCTCAAGCCCAGAAACTTGCTTCCTTTGGTTAATCCGCTGGTACACGACTGCAAAAGATTAAAAGGAAGATTACTACAACAAGAAACATCCTCTCCAACGGATTTATTGCCAGATAGCCAACTCAGACTCAATGACCAGCTGGATTATGCATAAACAAGAGAGAGAAGATGACCAAGCTTGAACCAACTCTCAGCAAATGTTCTCCAACGGTCCAATCTTGCTTGCAACGGTCAATTAATGTTCTCTACCTATATATAGAGTGCATTAACTTCTTCTCAAGCAGATACACCAACTGAGAGCGAAAAATTTATTGAGTTCATTTATTGTGTTCAGCTTTCATTTGTAATAGTGTCATTTTTTGACATTTGTTCTTCAGTGATTATCATATCTACTCTGTGAGAGAGTTATTACTTGTAAATCATTTATTGATTGTGATAACCACAAGTCAGGGGACTTGGTGGTTAGGGTGTATTGATTGCAACTTGTAAGGGGGAGTGTGTTCTAGTGAGAGAACAACTCTTAGTACAGAGTTTGTAATCATTTGTTAAAGATAGTGGATTGAAAATCCCAAGTGAGTCTTGGGGACTGGATGTAGGTCAGAGAAAGGACCGAACCAGTATAAATCGATTGTGCAAAGCTTCTTCTTCCTTACTCCTCTGTCTTACCCTGTTTTAGCTTATCAAAAACAGAGTTCTGTCTTTGAATTTTTAAAGATACCCAATTCACCCCCCCTCTTGGGTATCAAGCTCCAGTCTTCAACCCATTCTCGGTAGAATCCAAAACGTAGTAAAACATTTTCCAGGAAAATCTACTCCACCCGGTCATAGGCCTTGCTCATATCCATTTTTAAAGCAAATTCAAATTTACCTCCAGATTTCTTCCACCGAAGATAATGGTACACTTCGTGGGTGATGATAATATTATCTTGTATACAATGTCTAGGGCCAAAGGCCCCTTGGCTTTGTGACACCCAACGATTAAGAAGTGGCTTCATCTTATTAGCAATAATCTTCGAAATAATTTTGCAGGAGAAGTTACATAATCCAATAGGGCAAAATTGAGAAACGTGCTTCGGTTTGTCCACCTTAGGGATCAACGTTAAATTGGTCTCATTTAATTCTTGAATTGAAGAATTTCCCTCAAAAATTCCGACACCATAGGTCAAACAGTATCGCCCACCTCCTCCCATGCATCTTGGTGGAAGATACCAGAGAACCCATCCGGCCTCAGGGCTTTTGATTTCGCAAGGCTAAATACCCTAGCTTTGATTTCCTCCTTGGTAATAACTTGCAATAACACTTGATTCATTTCATCAAAAACTTTAGAATCAACAAAATCAAGGGCAGTATCCATCTCTCAAATACCCACCGAAGAAGTAAAGAGGATTTAAAAATATTGAGTGATATTCTGGGCAATTTCCTCTTTTTCTGAAAGCTAAGAACTAGAATCATCCTTAATACGTTTAATACTATTCCGCCTTCTTCTTTTAATGGTAGCAATATGAAAAAAAAATGTGAGTTCCTGTCCCTTGCCGCTAGCCAATTAACCTTGGATCTTTGCCACCAATACTTCTCCTCAAGGGAGTCTTATTTAAGTTCGATTTCAATTCTGTAATAGCAAAAATAGAGTGACAGGTCAGCTCTCACTGAGAAAAGAAAGCTAGCTTAGATTTTAATTGACCGATGATTTTAGTTGTATTAGGGAACTCAAATTGACTCCATCTAATTAGATCAAATTTACATCTATTTAGTTTGCCAGTAAAATCCACCAAACCTGCACACCTTACCATAGGTTTCCACCAACTATCTTTAACCACCTGTTTAAACTCTGTGTGAGTAGCACATATAGCTTCAAATCTAAAGTTCTTCTTCTTTCGAGAAACAATTGGTTGACATTGGATCCATGACGACAAATGATTCAACCCGACTGGGTCCATATGCAAGACCTGTATGTTAGGAAAACAGACCCGAAGAAAGCTATTTCCCAATGCCATATCAATGTGCTCCCTAATTGTATGTGGGTCTTCTCTGTTATTACACCATGTGAACCGACAGTCATTATACCCCAAGTCATTCAAACCACAATCTGCCCAAAAACTGTTGAAATTCAAAATCTTCCGCCACGCCATCAGTCGGCCCCCGCTTTTGTCATCCTGAGAAATAATATCATTGAAGTTTCCCACACACATCCATGAATGACCAATATTCTACCCAAACCTCCACACATCTTGCCAACACTAATTGCGTTTATCCTCATCAGGAGGACTGCAAATGAATGAGACATAGCGGGGAACGTCTAATTCACTTGATTCAATAAAAGTATGAATGAAATCAGGGGAGGAAGCTAATACCTTAACTGATAATTGATCTAACAACCACAGGGTGAGTCTACCACTACAACCAATTGGGTCCACAATCCATTCCTTACTATATCTACACCTTCTTCGAATCTTCCGTACCACTCTTTGCTTCTGCTTTGTTTCCATAAAAAATACCAAATGGGGTTGTTTTCGTAAACATTCGTCTTTCAGATTTCGAACTGTCAAGGCAACCCTTAACCCTTGACAGTTCCAGGATAAACAATTCATTGTGAACCGGCGGCTGGTTCCATCTAACCACCGGCTATAAGAGATGAGTTGTTAGACCGTGACCCATCTTCTGCTTGACCTGCAGAAGTCCACTCAATAGGGAAATCAATTTCATCCAAAATTGATGCCCCCAGCATTACTGGAGCTCACACCCATCGGGTTATCTCTGATAAGGGCTTTGATTGCCCTAAAATTACATTGACGGCCCTTTAGAGGCCAGAGTCTTGACTTCTCCGACGCAGGTTGCGAGGGCACAACATCCTCTAGAAAAAAACTTACGAGGCCCTTTTGACATATTCAGGACCAAAGGAGTCATCACAGGGGCGGTCAATATGAAATCACCTAAGAGAGAAAGCCATGGCTGATATTGGTCAGAGACCACCAAGTGGGCTAATGTTGACACAAGTGGGCTCCTCCTCCTCAAGAAATTTGACGTTATAAGATTGGGCCTTACTCAGTGATATTGGGCTTTCATTCGTTAACCCCACTGATGTGCTTTCTTCGTAGAACTCACAGGGTACAAAATGAATCCCCTTGGCCCACCTAATACACCTCACGAAGGTTGACTTCTACCATATCAGATTGTATAGGTATTATGACTAAATCCCAAATGTTATCCCCCAAAAACTCCTCATATAAACCTTGGACATGCTGTTTTACAGAAGCCATGCTATCTGTCAGGATCTTTTTGGCTGCGCCTCCCCTTTCTGACAGGCTAATACCAAATCAGTTGATCCTTGAGTAGTGTGCCTTCCTTGCTCGTCAAAAAAATTGCCCAAAGAATTGACCCTGTTGACCGGCGAGTAGTTCCGGTGTACCCCAAAAGCCTCTTCCTTTTGGTGATACAAGGCAGCTTCAACCCACACTTCTCGATGGAAGACACAGCAACTCCTCCAATGTTTTGACAGAAGAGGTGCAAAGCCATTTACCAAACTCTGACTCTAAGCCACCCTCCTCAAATGGGATCGACACTCGCTTGCATCCATTACCATTATGCCCTTAACGTTTTGATAGAAGTGGTTCACTTGGGGTAAAAGCTTACATGCATTTTTGCACCTTAACCTTTTTTTAATAGATTTTAAACTTTTTTTCTTACACTAAAATTAAAAATGAATTTTTTGGTGCAAGTTGCTTGCATATGGTACTAATTTATTCTCATAATTGATTTGTTAGGAAAAAGGGGAATGTCACATAGGTCTTAAGGAAGAGAAATAATCATAAGTCTATTGAAAGCATCAAATTGCATTGAAGTTCCATGGTGCCAAGTTAGATTAATTCTAAATGTGAAAAGATCACTTTACCTTCCATCCATCCCTTCTTATTTGTTATTTTCTTTTTAAATGAATGAGGGTAAAATGATATTTTTCACATTTATAATTGATCAAACCCAGATCTCTTGGGACTTAATACAACTTGTTGATTTCAAGTGACTTGTTTGTAATTATTATATTTTCCTTGGGAGCTGTGTGTCATCCCCCCAAAAAATACCTTTTTTCGTTTTAAAAAAATAGAAGTGGTAATGTTTATTGTGAGAAGTTCTACCTCAGCATGTGTTTTTTCTTTCAAAGGGGAGTTGGTGGCGCTTCTCAAGTATAAGCACACTTCCTGGTGTCTTATTTTTTCTTTTAAAATGATAAGATAATACTTCTTCAGATAAGCACTTTCACATAATATTTTCTTTTTAAAAAGCAGTGTTTACTGAAAGAAGTCCTATTGCTTAACTACTTGTAAGATAGAGCTTAACAAGTGCTAATTATATATTCAGTAGCATTATCTGTTGTAGCGCAGTGAAGTGCTACTAAATAGCAAAAAGTAGTAACACATCCTAATTTTTTAGAAGTAAATACACTTCAAAGTATTTACGTGTGACTATTGCTACTTCTTGTACCCTCCCATAATTTAATAGGAAAGTAAGGCTTATTATTACCTGGACTTAGGGTGTTCATAGGATGAGACAAGAACGAGATAAAGCCTATTTCACACCGTGTCCAGAAAAACGATGGGGCACGACAAAATTGTTTTGTGTCCCGTCCTGTCTCATTCCCCCCGGGATCAGGATAAGACTAGCATCGAGACGGAAATGAGACGTCGTACATATATATATATATATATATATATATTGGATTTGGACCATCAGTTTTTTTCCTATTTCTTGAACTTGTAAAAACTAAAAAGCATAGGTATAAGTTACACCGAACCTAGAAGGTTGAAAATATATAATACTAATATGTACTCATAATCTTTTGTCATTTTTAGATAAAAAAATAATTAAAAAAATAAATAATTAAAACTTAAACTTAATAAGATTAATGATCATAAATATTTACAGTGTTTTGTAGAGAATCAGGCAAGCATGTGCAAGAATGACAGAGAGAGAGTGGAGTGAATGAAAACAATGTCATCCGTGGGAGCTATTGCAAGGGTTTTCATAAATATTTGTAGGATTTTGTATTAAAGATGTAGTCAATATATAATAATATCGTTTTATATGAATAAAATCTGTAAAAAAAAAAACAGATTATATGGTAATATAGTTTTATATGACTAATATCTATTAAAAACAATATTAGTTATATCTTTAATAAAAAATATTAGATATTTTGATATATATATATATATATATTAAACAAATAACAACATGATATTAAAAGTTGGGATGAAAGAAAGCCTGTCCCACATCCCGTCGTATCCTAATAATACTCTCATCCCAAAATAATCAGGATCGGAATGAAACAACTGGGATGTGACGGAAGTGAACACCCCTACCTAAACCCAAGTGGATCTGTAGCATTCGTGAGGGTGGCACTGTTTGGGTTCTTCATCATTGTCAAATCAATCGAGAACAATTTTGGTTATGCCCTTGACTAGGTCCTCCATGTTTAGTTAGATGATAATTTTTTTTTTTTTTTGAAAAAAAGTTAAAATCAAGTGCCTGAATTTGAGTGACAAATCTAGCTCAAATAAAAAAAGAAAAAGGAAGATGAGTATGTACAAAGTTACAATGAGGACATAAGCTTTGGTGGATTTCAATGTTGAAGTTTTTTTTTTATATGGTTAAGGGTGTATTAATCTTTTTCGAGGTTTAAGGCAGCATAAAAGGTTTGACCTCTGATCTCCCAACAAATACACTTTATATAATTTAAATTTATGTTATTCTGTTTATAGGGGTGAAGTCACTCACTATGTCAACCAATAGCTTATTGAGTTATTGGTATTTCAATTTTGAAGGGGTTTTTTTGTTTTGTTTTGGAGATGGATAAGTTTTTATCCCCTTATAGACCATCTTTCTCATCTCATCGTTTGAAACATTTGGGTCTTCATAATGGGCTTGATCCATTTCTATACAAAGGGTATAGGTCTTTGGAACCATTGGATATACAATTATTCTTTCTCAAACGTGACCCAATTTTCAACCTTTTTCTTTTTTTTTTTTTTTGGGATAACACCACCCACTTTTTATAAAAATAGTATACATTTCAAAACATCCAATATGGCTCTTTCACTCTTTCTAATGGCAATATTAGCCAAAATGCACACATGTTTTTACCAGACATAAACTTGTTATTATACTTATACATATAAATAAGCATATCCATTTTATTTTAACAACCTTACTAGATTTGTAACATACCGATTTTAATTTCTAGTATTTAATTGCTATTAGGATGTAATTATTTAAGTAACTTGATATTTAGAGTAGACCAAATGCTTTATTTGAGATCTAGAAACAAAAACTAAAGAGAATAATAAAATTGGACTGAAAATTGAAGACAATATTTATTTATTTATATTGAACACGATTTAGTGAAATTATTTTATTGTAAATGAAAATTACCATATAATTATTTGAGTATAGGAACCAACTTTAATAAGACGTTGTGAAATTAAGTAAATATTTTTTCACTTTAGTAATTATAATTATCTACAAATTTTAAAATTATGTTTGAGTAAAATAATATAAATAAAGCTTAATTATAAAAATGGTGGGACCCACGCCACTTTAATTTAGAGAAAATCTCTAAAAAATACCTCCTCAGTTCTCAAAACTCCAAATGATAATCCCAACATGCAAAAGGTCAGACTGGAGGGAGGGTAGGAATCTAAGGGCCTGTTTGTTAGGAAGAAGGTTGAAGATGGAAAGGGAAGATTCCAATCTTCCTTTGGTTTTAGGTGTTTGTTACACAGAATTCACCTTCTAGTGAGGCACCATCTTCCTTCACCCATGGGAAGATTCCTTCCTTAATCTTCCCTCACATATTAGATGGAAGATGAAATCTTCCAGGAAGATTGTAAGCAAATTCCTATTAGGCCCCTTTCTTCTTCCTCTTTTTTGACCTTCTCCGACTTCATCTTCTTCCTCTCACCTTCGACTCTCTTCGTCGCCGGCGAAGACTTCCTCCTTCACCGTCGGAACCTGCGGACGACCACCACCGTTAGAACTCGCCTGGATCTGATTTCCTATTTCTGGATCTGAAGCTTTCTTCTTTTTTTGGTTCTGTCGGTCGGGCATTAGGGATGAAGAAGAAGGGATAGCAGAGCGAGAGAGGGACAACGTCGGAACCCACGATCTCCACCACCGCCGGTCGGAAACTGCGACAGGATCGAAGCTTTTTTTTTTTTTCGTTTTAGCTGTCGGTGCTCACTGGTTGGGCGTAGAGATGAAGAAGAAGGAGAAAGTTTTTTTTTTTTAATGTAAAGGGTATTTTAGACATTTTAGATGTTATATTTTAATTTTGATTTTTTAAAAATCATCATCTTTCATCTCAATTTTTATGTCTACCAAATAGAACACACTTTTAAAGTTCCCTATCAATATTCCTTTCTATTCTTTTCCCTCCTCTAAATTCCTTTCCTTCCTTAAATTTTCCTCATAACAAACAGGGCCTAAGATAATAAAATTTGAGTGAAAAGACCGAAATGCCCATGAGATATTTTTTGAAAAAAGTGAGCTCATCTTCCCTCCCTTCTTCAACCCTCTTCTTCACTGACTCTCTTTCTTTTACTATCAGCTTATAAATTATCATCTCACGTAGAGCATGATAGTGATTACCAGGCGTGGATGTTCTACGAGCCATGTTGTGAAGTGATTGCTTCGTGGTTTGGGTGTGAATCCGGCGGTGTATGAAGTAGACGAGGAAGATGAAGTGGGCGTTGTTACAGAGTTGGAAGCTACTGGTGATAAAAAAATATGGGAAGGTTCAGATCCTAGTGGTGTTCATTAGTGACAAGTTGTTTGGAGGGTTAGATCGACTCATGGCCACTCATATATTTGGTGAATCTGTTCCAATCTTGAAAGGATGCAAGCGTTTTGTGGCTCTGACTTAACATATTCAACCATTTAACGTTAAATCCCATGATTTGAAATTCATTATCTTTTGGAAAAAATCATTAGTTTCACATCCTTTCCCCCACAAATTCCGGTTCCAATCTTGAGAAATGCAAGGGAAGATTAAAAGAAGTGCTGACGCCATTTAAGGAGGAGAGAGGAGAGTGAGTCTGCTACTTGATCAATTAAAGCTGTCATGGGCATTTTTGTCTTTTCAATCAAATTTTACTATCAACAATTCCTACCCCCACACCAATCTATCCTTTTGCATATTAAGATCACTTTTTTGGGTTTCGGGAATTGAAGAGTTATTTGCGAGAGATTTTCCCTTTAATTTATATACCCTCACCCATTGCTACTCACATATCCTTTCTTCCTCTTCGGTGTAACGCCTCAATTTTAACACCCAAAAACTTGGCCAAAGATACAAATTCATTTATACAGGGCCAAAATAAATCCAAAATAATATCAGAGTTTTCAAAATGCGGAAGTCTTATGGTCATGGCAAATAAAATAACATAGCATGAGCTTTCCATATGTGCCTTCCCTGATTTCCCTACTAAATCATTTACCTGAAAAAAAATAAACAAAGTAACCGTAAGATCCAAAGATCCCCGTAACCATTGGTTATTCAGAAATATACATGCAAACCAAGAACGAGAACATATTTATAAATTCACAATAATTAAAATATATGCCTTTATATAAAAACCTTTCACAAAATAGTTCTCGACTCGGTTACCAAAACTCCCTCCCAAAAAGGGTTCCAAAAACATCATAATTTATTTTCCAATAATTTACAAGAGATCTCACAATATAAAATATGTCAATGATGAATAGATCACCCTTATTACCCTGACCACCTCTTATAACCGTTGACTGGAGCAATCTAACACATAACTCATCTCTCATCATAACATATCCATTACTCATAACTTCAACATGGCTCCACTCCTGGTAAAATCACAACCAAGGAGGTGTCATATTTGACCCGGTTAAAAGAAAAGTGATACCAAGGGCTCCAAGAATATCCACTCTCATCAAAACAACATTATCAGATTCCAAATCAAGCCTTCTATAGGCACAATAAATCCCAAAACAGTAAATAAATATACACATATAAATATTTGACAAGTATATAAAAGAATAACCAAGGTTACCTCAATTCCAAGCTTATTTTACCAATACTTCAATACTCTCAATTTACCATCACCAAATAATTCAACCTCAGATCATACCATCATTCTTCATTCCTTCCTTCTCTCTCTCTCTCTTCCTCTCTCTAAGTAGCTCTAGGAATTGTGAAGAATGAAATGAAATGGAACGTCTATTTATAGTTGGAAAATGGGTCTTTAAGTGTAATTTTCGTCTCTGGGTCGTTTTACGTAATTTTTCTCGAAAATCAAAAAGTTGCACCCCGTGAACCTCTCAGCCGCCTCGTGAAAAATTTTGAAAATTTTTAATAATATTTTAATATTTTAATAATATAATATATATTATTTTATTATTATAATATAATATTATTATTTAAATAATAAATTATTATTGAGTGGGTCCCGCTGACAAAATTTTCAAAGTTCACGAGAGTTTTGTGTCGGGAGGAAGAATTATTTTGGTTGTGGGTCCCGCATGAATAGTAAATACGTATTTAGGAATAGTAAATACCGTATTTTTAAATAGTAAATACGTATTTGTAAATAGTAAATACTTTTCATATTTCTCAAAATATCGATTAAATACCGTATTTATAAAAAGTGAATACGTATTTGTGAATAGTGAATACTATTCATGTACGTATTTTTGAATAGTAAACACTATTCATGTCCAATAAAATACTGATTCTAAATTCATTTTCAAAAATAGGGTCTAATAGTCCTCCAAAAATAGGCTAATTTTCTAGTCTGTAGACTCAAAAATCAGGATGTTACATTTCTCCCCTCCTAAAAAAAATTTTGTCCTCAAAATTCATCATCTTCCGCTGCACCACTCTGATAAAATATCAAACCTTATTCACAATCTAACCTTAATCATAATCTCAAACTATAAATCCTCAATAACAATTATAGATATCACAAGGACACTAAATAAGAAAATAGTTAAATAAATTCTAAATCTAACAGGGAAGTGCAAATGTTATGATATTTAATTTGCCACGACCTCTTTTTTTAGAAAACTGTTAGGAAATCAACAAATTGGCCAGAACCATTGCTCTGATACCAAAAATGTAACGCCTCAATTTTAACACCCAAAAACTTGGCCAAAGATACAAATTCATTTATACAGGGCCAAAATAAATCCAAAATAATATCAGAGTTTTCAAAATGCAGAAGTCTTATGGTCATGGCAAATAAAATAACATAGCATGAGCTTTCCATATGTGCCTTCCCTGATTTCCCTACTAAATCATTTACCTGAAAAAAAATAAACAAAGTAACCGTAAGATCCAAAGATCCCCGTAACCATTGGTTATTCAGAAATATACATGCAAACCAAGAACGAGAACATATTTATAAATTCACAATAATTAAAATATATGCCTTTATATAAAAACCTTTCACAAAATAGTTCTCGACTCGGTTACCAAAACTCCCTCCCAAAAAGGGTTCCAAAAACATCATAATTTATTTTCCAATAATTCACAAGAGATCTCACAATATAAAATATGTCAATGATGAATAGATCACCCTTATTACCCTGACCACCTCTTATAACCGTTGACTGGAGCAATCTAACACATAACTCATCTCTCATCATAACATATCCATTACTCATAACTTCAACATGGCTCCACTCCTGGTAAAATCACAACCAAGGAGGTGTCATATTTGACCCGGTTAAAAGAAAAGTGATACCAAGGGCTCCAAGAATATCCACTCTCATCAAAACAACATTATCAGATTCCAAATCAAGCCTTCTATAGGCACAATAAATCCCAAAACAGTAAATAAATATACACATATAAATATTTGACAAGTATATAAAAGAATAACCAAGGTTACCTCAATTCCAAGCTTATTTTACCAATACTTCAATACTCTCAATTTACCATCACCAAATAATTCAACCTCAGATCATACCATCATTCTTCATTCCTTCCTTCTCTCTCTCTCTCTTCCTCTCTCTAAGTAGCTCTAGGAATTGTGAAGAATGAAATGAAATGGAACGTCTATTTATAGTTGGAAAATGGGTCTTTAAGTGTAATTTTCGTCTCTGGGTCGTTTTACGTAATTTTTCTCGAAAATCAAAAAGTTGCACCCCGTGAACCTCTCAGCCGCCTCGTGAAAAATTTTGAAAATTTTTAATAATATTTTAATATTTTAATAATATAATATATATTATTTTATTATTATAATATAATATTATTATTTAAATAATAAATTATTATTGAGTGGGTCCCGCTGACAAAATTTTCAAAGTTCACGAGAGTTTTGTGTCGGGAGGAAGAATTATTTTGGTTGTGGGTCCCGCATGAATAGTAAATACGTATTTAGGAATAGTAAATACCGTATTTTTAAATAGTAAATACGTATTTGTAAATAGTAAATACTTTTCATATTTCTCAAAATATCGATTAAATACCGTATTTATAAAAAGTGAATACGTATTTGTGAATAGTGAATACTATTCATGTACGTATTTTTGAATAGTAAACACTATTCATGTCCAATAAAATACTGATTCTAAATTCATTTTCAAAAATAGGGTCTAATAGTCCTCCAAAAATAGGCTAATTTTCTAGTCTGTAGACTCAAAAATCAGGATGTTACATTCGGTGTCTTCTTCCTTCAGTCATGAAGGAGCATGTCCTCTATTAATGGATATTTGAGATATTTTTAAGTTCCTTTTTCATCATGATGCAATCTTTTAACAACAAGACTTGTTTTATAAACATTTTTCTCCTCAATGAGAGCTTTCTAGTTGTATTATATTTATTGAGAGCCAAGCAAGTTTAAAAATGTGAACTTGAAGCAAGTGTTAAGTTTCAACAATCGGAGACCACAAGACTAAAGAGCTAAATCAGTAGTTAAGTGAATTTAGAATTATTTCCTTCAGCCTTTAAAAAAATATTTGGGAATAAATAAAAGGTTATGCGGTAATTAAAATAGTTGAATTCATTTGCTATGCTTGAATTGAAATTCTTTAAAAAAGTATAATTTTGTATTTATAAATAATTCGGAGTATAATGATAAAGTTCAAAATAAAGTGAAATATATGTCGACAAAAAGTTAAAGAATTTGGGAATTTTTTTATAATTGGAGGCTTTTATGGTAAATGGAGGTTTCTAATTAGTTAGTTAAGCTAATAATTGTGAATTTAGAGAATATGAGACTAACTATGGGAAATTATTAATATGTTGAGCATTTGGAAACTAAAGATGGACTCTTATGGGTCTAATGAAGTTATAGAATGAAGACTCACTTATTAGGAAGGTAAAATATATAAGTGGTGGGGATATTAGGAATTTTTTGAGGAAGAAATTCAGTGAAGGTTCGAGGTTTATTTATGAATTGTTAATCCTTATACTCAAAAGGGTTAAGGTGCTGATTGACCAATAAATTTTTACTCTAAGAGTGTTCAGTACAAAAAACTTATAAGTAGACCTTAAATACCAAAAAACAATTACAAATGTAAAATGAGCAAAAATCCGTTAGAAGCAAATTAACGTTTGTTGGAAACAAAAGTGGGGGAAAGATGTTGCCCAAAAATGTTGATGTGGCACAGAGGAAACAAGGTTGAGAGTTGATGTGGTGTAAATGTGGCAGCAAAATGGTTTCAGATGTAAAATGAAGGCTTCCAATCGAGAAGAAAATGAAGGGCAGAGTCCGAAAGAAGAAAAAAAGAAATGCAAAATCTACAAGAGACGAAGTGATCAAAACCCATAAGTAGATGAGGCGAAAGTGGCTTTAAGAGATTCTCGGACTTGTTTTGCAAGCGATTGTGATTGTGGTAGAGCAAAATCGAACGACAATGGTGCATGGAAGGAGAGAATCAACGACAATTGGCTAGGGTTTTGGGTGTTCGCAATTGGAGATAGGTAACCTTTGATTTTCACCAAAATTTGTGCTCCTTTGGGTTTGCAGTGTGTTATCGTCGATGCCTAACAATTAATTGCATGCTTGAGTTGCTACAAGTGTAATGGTGAACAAAGGTAAAGATGAAAGCCGTGTGCAAGAGGGAACAAAATTTGTGGAGAGAGAAAACGATGAGGGAGTGCAAAAAAGCCACTTGACTCAGCTAAAGAAGGTGAGTGAAGTGGTTTTAGTTGCGAAAGAAAGTGTGAAAAGCTTGATCATGTTGATGATCGAGAGTGATAATGAGGGACAAATTAGGTCTGGTGAACTTAAAAATAATCCACGATTCGATGATTAAATTGAAGAATTAGGCAAGTTAGATGACATATGTGGGATAGAAGACATTCAGTTCAACAATAATGATGGAGAGACAAGGGAACACATTAAGTTGAACCAGAATGTTGGAGATACATGGGAAGATATTAAGTTCAACCAAAATGTTGGAGAGACAAGGGAAGCTGATTGTGATGACATGGTAGGGATGATAAAGATGACTCTGATAGTGATGATGATAGCTATATGGAACATTCAAAGTCAAAATGTTCTAATAGTGAAGAGAGTTTAGAGGATGATTATGAAATACATGAAGACCCTGAGGATAGTACTAGTGATGAGGATGAGGGAAATTTGGGCCTCAATGATGTTAGTGGGCCTCCACAAGAGAGGGTTAATCTAAGGGAGTTGGATGGCTGTGAAATAAGGGCCTCTTTCATGTTAGGTATGACATTCTTATATAGAGGTGAGTTGAGGAGGACTATTGATAAGTATGCTATTAAGAAGGAAGTTAATGTGAAAATAGTTAAAGAAGAAGATGGTCATTGCCACTTGTGAAGCAAGCTGCTCATTTAGGTTGTATGCAAACAGAGATAGCGTAAGACCTGGGTACATGTTGAAAACACTAGTTCACGACCATATGTGTGCTAAGGTTTATAAGAATCAAAGGGCAAGTGTGAGGTGGCTAACTGAATACTTCAAGGATAAAGTCCAAGATAATCCTTAATACATTGTAATTGAGATGCAGAAGGAGGTTGAGCATGAGTTCAAACTATTTGTCAACAGATATAAGTGCAAGAGGGCAGAAAGGATAATAATGCAGGTCATGGATGGGGGTTTTGCTGATGAATTTGCCAAATCAGAAGCTTATTGCAATGAGCTCAAAGTGTCAAATCTAAGATCTGATGTTAGTGTGGTGTTAAGTGGCAAAGCTTCAGATCAAGGCAGGAGTGTATTTTGAAGAATGTACATGTGTTTTAATGCATCTAAGGTAAGTAGGTTTGGCCGTTATATACAATGAGCCTATACTTCCCCCGTGCGTTGCACGGGATGAAAGATTTCACAGGTTACTTAAACATATTTTGTTATAGTAAAGCAATTTTATTGTCTTTAAAGAACATGAAAACATAACTATCAATTAATGACTACATATTATAAATGAAACATAAACAATGATAAACAACAATATCGTCCAATTGATTCAGATTACATATTAAAAATGAAATCTCAACAATGTTATACAACAATGTTTTCTAATCAATTAACATTCCTAAATATTTCTTTGTACACAACAGACTTTAAATCAAGAGGTTTCAAATTTTTAAAACTCCTCAGACAGTCACCCATCTCAATATTACTCTCACCTAAGCACGCTTAAACACTGAGTTTCATTGGAATCTCATAAACTAGTTAGATATTTTCCAATCGGAGTGGGTTTAGAAATAAAAAGTGTAGGAACTCGTTAACAACATATGAATTGGGAGTGGGCTTAATGTTAGTTCTCTATATGTTTTGATGATGCCTAACTATTGTATTAGGTGATAAGAATAATTGAAAGCATCTTTGAGTTCTTCAAAATGATTTAGAAAATGAGTAATTCAAGTTATTGAATATAACTCAACTTACAAGAATCAGAAAATCCATAACTCAAGTTGTCAATCATAACACAAGTCATGGTTTTTGAGAAAATTGATTTTTGCAAGGTACATAACTCGAGTTGTCACTTAACAACTTAAGTTATGATGTGTACTTCAATGTTTTAAAAGATCATCGCGATATCAGATTTCCTATATTTGATATAACTCGAGTTATCTTATGAGTAACTCAAGTTATGCATAAGTCAGAGAACATGAACTAATATGAACTTTTGATATAACTCGAGTTACCGTGTACAACTCAAGTTATGATATTTCCCCTTGTTCTCTGTATGAAATATCTGTTAAGATAACTCGAGTTAATAATAATAAATCGAGTTACATAACTCAAGTTGAATGTTATAACTCAAGTTATCTTACTTGACAATATTCTTCTGTGCAAGAAGCAACTCGAGTTACTTCATTTAACTCGAGTTATATATAATAAAGTTCATCTCTGGTTGAATGATTTCATACCCAACTCGAGTTAAGGTGTATAACTCGAGTTGACCCACATTGAAAATTAATTTCTGAACATACTTATAACTCGAGCTACTCTATCTAACTCAAGTTACTTTTAAAGGATTTTGTCTCTGTCTAAATTAATTCAATTATAACTCGAGTTAAGGGCTATAACTTGAGTTCACCTTCTGTGATTAATATATTTTGAACATGTCTATAACTCGAGTTATGTATGAGCAACTCGAGTTACCTGTATCAGCTTTTGAATATCATCGTTCTCGTAATCTGAAATCTCATGATTATGCATTGGGTATTTGATATTATTGTTTCTTATCATTTCTAACCAAGTTTAATCAGTTTGCTAGTGAGTTTTAGACATGATTAACATGTTTAAACTTCAAATTATCATAAAGCAAGATTTGTGTCAGAAGCATTAAATGCAAAGCAGACACATTCACCATTTTGGTAAGAAACCTTCTGATCAAGTGAAAAGGATTCCGGCTATCTCTCAGACAACATTCTAACTGAGTCACAACGGACAACTTGAATAAAGAATGTCAACGGAGAATAATGGACGAATGTCGGAAGTATATGAAGAGACAGAGGAACGTAATCTTAACGGACATCCATTACTCACAACGGCTCTTAAATTGCTTCTCAACGGTAATTAAATGAAAGCATCTATAAAAGCTCGAAGCATTGAAGTCTCTACCTACTGAAACTCATCGCATTCAATTAGCAATTAAGAACATTTACTGTTTCAACTCTAAGTGTTAATATCTTCAGATATTTCGATCTTCAGTGTTTATTAATCTTCTCTTTTAGAGAGCTCTTTATTGATTATCTTTTCTTGTAAGAATCTCAAAGTATTGGGACTTTGGGATTGGTTATTTGATTACAACTTGTAAGGGGGAGTAAGTTCTAGTAAGAGAATTACTCTTGAGTACAGAGTGTGTAATATTTTGATATAATGAAAATCCCAAAGAATTTGGGGACTGGACGTAGGTCAAGTGGTTGGACCGAATTAGTATAAATTTCTGTGTCTTGCTCTTCTATTTTGATATAATTTCCTGTTTTGTTGTCCCAAAACAAAGAAAGTTTTTCAAAGTTTTAAAAAATCCCCAATTCACCCCCCTCTTGGGTATTTTGCTCCATTTACACTTAAGTCTACTAAAAATGTTAAATTGAATTTAATTTCAAAACATAAATTTGCAGAAATATATGTGCATTATACTTTAAAACTTATAATAAAACATCTTTTTTTTTTTTTCAGAGATTTTATCAGTTTTACTTTTTTATTTGAAGCCATTAGCATAGATGAGACAAATTAAGAAATCAAATCATAAACTCCTAATTCTTTTGAGCTGAAGTATCTGGGGAAGGTCAATTATATGCAGATGCATTCACCTTAATTCAAAATTAGAAAGCTCTATTATTGTTGTTAAATGGTTTGGGCCCCAATTATTGTAATATATATATATATAAACATTGTGGTGGGATTCTATGGATGAATATTTTCCATTATGATTTGTAATTAACGTAATATTAATTCAGAATAATGATTCACTATAAAATTCTCAATCAAATTTGCGCATATTTTAAAATTAAGCTGCATCTTATCAATTATAATATTATTTTCCTTAAGAAAATGACATTCATTATGCAAATAAAGGTTAAAGATGCAATATTAGTTTGTGGATCCCCTCCTTCCTTTTGATTAGCAAGCAAAAGATCAAACAAGAATCAAATGAAAGTTGGCCACAACTCGATCACTTTCTCTCAAATCTACTTAATCGATGCATCACACTTGGCCACATTGAATGACAGGCAATGCAGTTTTAGTCAAGGATACCAGTTAGAAAAACCTACTTCCCCGGATTCTTGGAATTTAGATTATCTTGATTATTGGGGGGGGGGGGATTTGAACCTGGGCCTAAGCAATAATTTTGTTAGAAATGAAGAAATAATTTTCTCTCATGTTGCGACACTTTATATGAACCTGGGCCTTTCATTTATTAAATTATTTGGATAAACCAAATCAGGTTAAAGAAAAGAAATGTTTTTAGAGTAAATACCCTTTCTAGTCTTTGAAAAAAAACACGGACCCCATTTTCGTCCCTCATACAAAGAAAACCCCTTTTTAGTCCCTGAAAAGGATAAATAAGGGTTGATTGGTGAATATTTTGATCCCTCAAAAATTTCCAAAAACCCCTTTTTAGTCCAAAAAATGTCCTATTTTAGTCCCTGAGAACGAAAATGGGGTCCGTGTTTTTTTCAAGGACCAGAAAGGGTATTTACTCATGTTTTTTTTATTAAGTTGATGTGATAAAGCATTTAATTAGTGTAAGATGAAACAAAAATCAGCTTCATTTCCCCCAATGTGACAGTAAAGTTGACAATATGATTTGTATTAAAAAAAAAAGTTGACAATGTAATCTAAATTTAGACAGGTGGATGACAAAATTGCCCTAGAGAAAAAAACAACAGGCAACATGTTAGTTATGATTAGTTTTGATGATGTCTTATATAGATGTCATTATCTAGAGCAAAAAGCTTGCATACTACATTTATCTTCTACTTTGACTAATTTTTATATTTAATGTAGATATGAAGTTTAATACAATGAAGAATGATCAAGAATGAAGTTTGAAGAAAGTAGAACTTTTTAAATATCATGAGAATATCAATATCCAAGTCTCCATGATCAAACAGAAGTTGAAACGGCTCAATTCGGAGTTAAAACAAGCAAGTTCAAGCTTCCAAATAAATACTAGTTTGTTGGAGGGCATTTATGTAATTTCAGCGCTTTGAGTTTGAAGAAAGAAAAACTTGTTGAATATTATGGGAGTATCAATATTCAAGTTCCTATGATCAAATAGAAGTTGGAACGGATCAATTCAGAGTTAAAATGAGCAAGTTCAAGCTTCCGGATGAATACTAGTTTGTTTTAAGGTTTTAATGCAATTTCAGCATTTTTTCTCACCTAAACAGTACATTGCTCGAGCATAAATATTTCCATGCTAGAGCAACATCGCTTCCAGCCCATTTTTTGCCCAAACAGTGCCTTGCTCGAGCAAAAACGAAGGCATGCTCCAGCAAGGTTGTTCTTTAGCTTCCTCTGTTCAGCTCTGTTTCTAGCGACCTTCGGTAATTTGACAATATCTCCCAAACCAGGAATCGAATTGATGTGAAACTAGTAGGATATGAAACTAGACTCCCAATGTGTCGTTTTTATATAAGATTCATGCCAAAAGGAGTTCAGATCAAGGAGATATGATTTTTTGAAGTTGCAACAAGAATCACCGTCACAATCAGGACCCACCTTCAGTGTGTTGAGCATATCTCACAAACGGCAAATCGGATTGAGATGAAATCAGTGCCATTTGAAACTAGACTCAAATACCTTTTCAAAAACATCAATAACATAGAAAAATGAGATCAATTGAAGAATTTATGATGTTTTGAAGCTGACAGTCTGTTCTGGATGTTTGAAAAACGCTGGAAAAAAACAACCTCCATTCATCTGATGTTAATGGATGAAATACAACTAGTTTGGAGTTGATTCTTATTGAAATGGAAGGAATATTTGAAGAGCTTTCTGAGATGGGGTGATCTGCTAAATTTGGATTTTTACCGAAGACGTTATGCTAGCTGGAAATTGCTGTCAATGTGATTGCTTCTTGAAAGTCTCTATACTCTGAAAGTTGAAGCTTTGTACTGGAGAGTATTATGCTTATTCACATATGATCAAAAGCTTCAAAGAACATGATGCCCAATCATAATCTCACAATTATCTAGCCATGCTCGAGCAGAACAAGTAGCATACCCGAGCAACATCGAGTACACCAGTAAAACAGAAAGGCAAGCATAAGTTTACTCGAGCATAAGAAAAAGCTTGCTCGAGCATATTGCTCGAGCAGGGATAAAAGGTTGCTCGAGCAAAGTCGAGCAACCAATGTTCTTAGCCTGTGAAGAATTCTTACTTGAGCACAGTTGAAAAGCTTGCTCGAGCACCATGCTCGAGCAAGAGCAAAAGCATGCTCGAGCAGCTTCTCTGAGAATAACTATTTTTGTCTTAACTGATGTCTTGCTCGAGCAGCAGCAATAAAACTTCTTCTATTTCAAAAGCCTGAGTTACTTGCCAGAGCATACTTCTAGACCTTGCTCAAGCATGATCGGTAAACATAATTTTTTCAAATACTCTACAGATGATTGCCCAAGCATGCTTTTGAATGATGCTCGAGCATTGTGAAACTTTAATATTCTTTCAAACACATTCTATACTATTGCTCGAGCACACTCTTAATCTTACTCGAGCAAGGTAATCTCTGTTTTTTAAATCATCATTCTCGTGAAACTCAAATCAATGAAAGTAATTTGATTCCTTCTGATTATTACTTATTACGACTATCAAATGCTATTAACCAGTTTGCTCATGAGTTTCAGATTATTTAGATATGAATTACTAGCAGATTTGCATAAAGCAATTTGTGTGTCAGAAGCACGTCAGAAAACATATGAAAGCCTCTATGTCTAACGGATAGTTTGAATCTTTACAACAGCTATTATTACAACACCCAAGACGGAGCATTAACGAAGTCAACGATAAACATTTTATGATTAAAGTTGGATTAGAGCTCAACAGACAAAAAGCAACAAGAGTCTCAACGGCTACTCCCAACTGACCTCCAACGTTCGAATACTCACAACAGTTGAAATACAAATACCTATAAATTGCGAAGTCTTCAAACCAAAAGATTCGACGATGGATGAATGACTCGACGAAGCCAATGAAATGATTTTATTACTTCACCGTCGATTGTTCAATTGCTCATACACTCTCTGTTTCTCAATGTCTATATAGTCTACTGTAAAGAGTGAGGTGATCGATTATGTACTTCAGTGATTATCATTCATTTACTCTGTGAGAGAGTCTAATCAATCATTTTATAATTCGTTTAAATCTCAAGATAGAGGTATCTTGAGTGTGGGTGCATCAATTACAACTTGTAAGGGGGAGTGGAGTCTAAGTGAGAGGACCATCCTTCGTTTACAGAGTGAGTAATTGTATCCCTGTAAAGGAGAGTATCTCGGTAAAATACTGTAAAGGCTTTTCTCTTGTGCCCGGTTAAACAAGGAGACAGTGGATTGGAAATCCCAGAGTGTTTCTGGGGACTGGACGTAGGTCAAGGATTGGGCCGAACTAGTATAAATCACAGTTTGCATATTCTCTTCCCTTATCTTTTATATTTCCAGCATATGCTTATTTGATTAACTAACTGTCGATTTAGAAGTTGTGAAAAGATTTTCAAAGTTATCTAAAGTTTTATCAGACACCCAATTCACCCCCTTCTTGGTTGATAGCCAAGTCTAACACAACACACAAACTTGGGAGCCAGGTAGATTAGCAGCTTCGAAGCAAGTTTCTAATCTCATCGTTCATTCTTCCTTTTTTTTGGGGGGGGTTCAAATCTCATTGTTCAATTGCATTTGTCTATCAAAGATGAATTGAATCTCCTGTATGCAGCTCAAAGGAAGATAAACTTATAGTAAGAGCTATAAACTGACAAATAATGGTAATTAAAAAAATCTAAAGAATAAATAGTCCTCTCCTAGCAATCATAATCAACATGCCCTATGATTGAAATAATGATCTTATTGAAAAAGACATTACCTTTTAAAGATTTCATCTCACTAATGATCTTAGGATGAAATTAGCAAACTCATGGTCTAGCTTTGTGGTGGGATTGTACCAACTGCTGCTCTTATTGATTGAAATAATATATATATTTTTTGAGGCTTTTTATTTATGACTGCACCCTGTTATTCTACTACCTTAATTCATTCGGATCACTCATTAATAGGATACATAAACATGCATACATGTAACAATAACTATGACAATATGTCACATATACAGCTAAACATTTCAGAAGATCTCCAACCTTGAAAATAAGAATATGCAAAGATAGACCTGAACAAATAATTGTACTCAAGCATGAACTGAATGTTTATCAATCTACTTTTACACAGGGTAGCATGAACAAAGAAATGTATTCAAGCATGAATTAAGATGCCACAAGGACTGGCTGCATTGAGTATGCTCCCACAAGCAAAAAAAAAAAAAAAAAAGACCTGCTTGTTGAGTATGCTCCCACAAGGACTGTTTGCATTGATCTGCTTGCAAAGTTCTCTCATGAGCAGGAAAACAAAATGAAAAGGACCAGAAAACACACAAGGGGGATGCATTAGCATAGAGTACCACATTAAGATGCCATGAAAACAAATGAAGTACACAGACTTTCTAGGAAAACCAAAATTATCCCATCAAGCATCAACAAATAGTAACAAAACAAACAATTATTAAAATACCTTCCATTTAAAATAGATAAAAATAAATAAATCTTGCCATGCCTCATCGTAGGAGGAAAAGGAAATTTCAAAAATAGAAGGTTCTTACCATATGAATGTTAGCAAAATCATTACCAAAAATCGTTACCTTCATCAGAATATATAATTTGAAAGCTCTTCCATTCTGGTTTTTTGTTCAATTTGGCTGTTCTAGATTTCTGTTCAAATGGTGAACAAAGAAATCATTACTGAAAAAAGCTCCCCTCATCTTCATCAGTTTCTTCTTCGTCTCCTTAAATAAACATACAGTTGTCCCTGAAAACACACAAACACACATATTTAAAAGCTAACCTGAATTGGCTTAAAGGAGTATCACCCATAATGAAAAGTGTGAGATAGAGGAATTCAAAAGAATATATAATTTGGAAGCTCCTCCACTGATCTTCCTCTCTCTCTAAGGAATAAGATGAAAAGTATACATGTTTTATGTAAATTTTCAGCCAAGAAAATAATAATTTTGGCATTAGACTCTAGTTTGGAAGTTCAAAGATTTTTATTTTACGCCAAATTCAAATGGTAGCTGAAGAATAATTTCAAACGCAGATTACTAATAGGAGAAGGCTACTTAAAAATCAAGCTCGTACATCACAAAAAAAGAAGCAAATAATCACCAAATTAAAACCATGCAAAGATAAAGCAAAACTAAAGATGCCACCTTTACATGAAAATCCAAGTACACTGGACTGTGCTAGAATAGTTTGCTAATGTATTGAAATATGTGAGTAGAAATAGATGAAAACTTTAAAAAGTAAACTTGTTTGGTCTTCTGGAGGCCCTGTATGTCCTTTGAAAGCAAGCACTCACATTGAAAATATGAGCTAACAGGAAAAAGAAGAAATGAAGTAGGTAAAGACCAAGTAAAGTGTAATTTGAATTTTAAAATAAGGAACAACAAATTACTCAAATAAGGAAGATGCTTTCTAATGTATCATGAACAATATAAAACATTCACTGAGGTAAAAAAAATGTAATAAAGTCATTACCTTTGGCACGAGATTCGAAAGCTGTCACGAATGAAGATTTCCTCAGGATTTGCTAGATGAGGAAGAAGAAGAAGAAGAAACCGGTATAACATTTTTCATGAAAAAACACACCCTGACCAAACTACTAATACATCTACTGAAAACTCACATTGAAACATGAGCCGATAGGAAAAAGTAGAGATGAAGTAGGTAGACTAAGCAAAGCGTAATTTGAATTTTAAAACAACGAAAAGCAAATGAGAAGGAAGATGACTTTCTACCAAAAAAAAAGGAAGATGCCCGTGGAAAATAAAATGTAGTGGAAGTGATGAGGCCTTATCATTATATTATATATAATGAGGGTAGATGGAATCATTTTATATTCTGTGCAACCTCTTGTTGTAGAAAATAATTATCTAAGCTATTGCCAACCAAAAATCATTTACATATGCAGCTTAACAGGAATATTGAAATCATTAGGAAAGCTATAACAATTCCTGTCAGCTCTGTATGAAATCATTAGGAAAGCCATAACAATTCCCTTCAAGGATTCCACCCAACATTACGGCGTTGAACATTAATGCAACATGACACTCCACAGATAAAATACCACCCAACTTCAATTTCAAAGAGTTCACACATTAAGAATTATGAGGCATGGACTATTGAAATGAATGAATGAAATGACAAATGAACATTTAACACTAACTCTCATGGAAAATTCATAAATAGAAGGACAATACCTCGTCCTTATGGATTGCACTTCTGTTATGTTGAGAAATATCAATGTTCCTCCGACTTCCTAAACTAGACATCAAGGTTGTGCAAATTTTGGAAATCTGCATTTTTAGCTAAATCTGTGTTACCCAATGGTGTAGGTCTGGACCTTTTACTTCATTAGAGGCTGCTCCCTTGCATCTTTTGCTTCATCTTGGAAGAATGAATGTCCTGCATATGATCATCAAACCCCTTATTATATTTGACAAACTTAAAATACATCCTATCCTTTAGAAAAACACTGAATCCTAATCCTATATATATATATATATATCTATCTGGAAAAAAAAAACAGAACTTGGTTATGTCTTACATGAAAAAATAGAACTTGATGCTGAAGTGAAATTCGAATCTTAAACACCACATAGTCATCTATCTTGTTAAACAACTGCAATGAGCAAGAGATGTGTTTCCTCAACTCAACTATTTTGGGAACAAAAAATGAAGAAAAACCATGAAAAAGCCAAGAATCGGAAAAGAAACACAAAGGAAAGGGGACAACATAGGACACTCCAGGCATATATTGAAAGCAGAAACTAAGAATTGGAAAGGTGAGAGGAAAGAGCTAACTTTGGGGGAAAATATAGAGCTAACTCACAACAACATACAGCCTCTAGATATCGCTAGCCAATCCCATCATACCACAAATGAACTTGAACTTTGTATAAGATTTTCAATCATCCAACTTTGTCTTGCAAAAATATATTATTTTATCTTATACTGTCATTAGAAATATCGTGGAATTCTCTCCTATGCGCATAGCTTTTTCCAGCAGCTTCTACGTTATCCATTAGTCACTTTTATTGACTTTTTTGAACTTCATCATACCTTTCTTCTTCCTATTTTTTCCATAGCTTCATTCCTGCATAGTTTGAGGGAAAAAAAATTCCTACATAGTGAATTTCTTAAAGCCTCCTTATTAAACATAAAGGAATGAGGATCTTCTTTTGTTAGATTTTTTAAAGCCTACTTATTTGACTAAAATTTATGTAAGGTAAAGCAAAAATGGTGCTACTACAACATGCTTCAAAGCCAGATTGAACAAATCAACCTCACCAGATTTTGCGAGAAGACAGAGCCCTATTGTTCGAACCATCTTCAATACTTTCCAGACAGGGAAAAATGGTGCTACTACAACATGCTTCTTCGTTGTCCCTCTCCACATTGCTGATTTAGTGAGCTGGAGAACGGGTTATTATAGGAAGAAAAATGAAATGCAAAAGAGAAAATAATGAACAATCAAGAAAGGAGTAGGAAGAAAAATGAAGTGCTTAAAAAAAGTGGTTAAAAAAATTCCAAAGAAAGTCCTCACCCATTAAATCAATGAAGAAAGGAAGTCCAGATCTGAAATAATGGGCATAAATGAAGGGATAAATGGGGCATTATTTCCGCAGGCCATGCAAGGAAGATGAGTTCACAGATGAGTAAAGGCCCCACCATTATTGTCGTTGCTACTTTGTCGCCATTGTCAACAAACCTACATTTGCTTCTGAGAGTAAGAGAGAATGGGGGAAGATGAAATTAGATAAGGATGGAAAGAGAGAATTCAAAATTTGAAATTTGAGCTGGAGAGAGAGACCGAGGAAGAAGAGAAAGAGAGGGAAAGGAAATGGAGAGAGAGCATAAAGAGGTAAAGGGATTGCGCGAGAGAGCAAAAGATTGAATAAGGATGAAAAGGCAGAGAAAATTTTCCCGTGATTAAGCGTAGCCTGATGCAGGTCGAATTGGCTTCTGAACAGTAAAAGTCGGCTTAGGAACAGTAAAATGTGAGAAGAGCTTATGGTAAGCCATTTTTGAATTGATTTGAGGGGATGCGTTATTATATATATTGATTTTTTTTCTTGAAGTATGTTATTTTAGTGTGTCATGTTATTTATGTTTGGCTGTTGTACAATTAATGTTTTCCTTAAGTATGTTATACTTTGTAAAACTATTATTCTTGTGTAATACTAGTTCTATTATTGTGTAGCATTTTATTGACTACTGCATATACTATGATGTCAAGTTATTGTGTCAAGTTACTTTTATTTGGCTATTAAGATTGTCAAGTTATTATGTTGAAGTATGCTTGGTTGTTGGTGAAGTAAGTTTGGCTGTTAAATAATTTTTGTTTCCCTTAAGTATGTTTGGTTGTTACATATATTATTATGTCAAGTTATTATTATGTTATTGTGCAACATTTTTTGATTGCTACATATATTATCATGTCAAGTTATTGTGCAAGTCATTTTGTTGATTGCTGCATATACTTTTGTGTCAAGATTGTCAATGTTATTGTGTTAAGTTACTCATGTTTGGCTATTATATTATCATATCATTAAACTATTCTTCAATGTGATTGTATTAGGTTGGGTGGAAAGTGGGTTGTAGGCCATTCATTGGGCTAGATGCCACTTTTATGAAGGGAAAGCTAGAGGCATTTTGTTGATTGCTATGGGTTTAGATATAAATGACAGTATGTTCCCGATAGCTTTTGCTTTGACTGAGAACCAGACAACTGTTAATTGGAGTTGCTTCCTACAATGGCTTTGTTGGTCGAACTCCTTTATGGCATGCAGAAGGTATAGTTTTTGCAATTTATGAGTGATATTTTAATCGAAGTTATACATTTTATCGCTGACTTTATCATACATGTAAGGGTTGGCACAAGCTGTCAGTGATGTCCTACCGATTTTAGGAAAATTGACTTCACTTCTCTTATTAATTTGTCGATTGTGGTTGAAAGGGCAACCAAGTATTAACAGCTCACAACTACGTATTGTTAGTTCTTGTGTTTTGATGATCATAATTTCTAAGGTATTGAATTAATGATAAAATGTTAAAAGTGTCTCACAGTAGCTTGCTCGAGTAAAGCATTTTTAATGCTCGAGCAATATTGGATGCAAGGCAAAATCAAGTATTTCAGGGAAGCCTTGCTCGAGCAGAGGATATAAGCATGCTCGAGTAAATCGAGCTTAAGCAAATTCTCCCAGATTGAAGCTTCATGTTCGAGCAGAATGTGCAGGCTTGCCCAATCATCATCGTATCAGAGTAGCAAGGAAAATATCTGACCTTGCTCGAGCATGACATGTTCATGCTCGAGCATCAATGAGCTTACTAAGAAAAAATGCAGTTCTGGCGACTCTTGCTCCAGCAGAGCAAAAAGCTTGCCCGAGCACCATGATCGAGTAGAAGACTAGGGGTGCTCGAGCATTATCACTCTTTCCCTCATCCCATAGGCGATCAACGAGGCTTGCCCGAGCATGATTTGATAAAGTGCTCGAGCAAAAGAAAAAGGTTGCTCGAACAGTACAATTATCTCAGCTTTTTCTCTTGTGTCTAGGAGTTGCCTGAGCATGAATTTATCCATGCTCGAGCACCATGCTCAAGCAGAGAAAATTGGTTGCTCGAGCATCAGCGACAGAGACCAGTTTCCTACATGATTAACACAAGCTTGCTCGAGCAAGATTAGATTGTTACTCGAGCAGAGTCATCCCTGTTTTTGAAATCACCGACACCTAAAATCTTAAATCCTGTTATATCATTTTACTACTTCAGATTATTACACATTACTATTACTAAATGCTATTAACGAGTTTGTTTATGATTTTCAGATTATTTAACCATAGTTTAACAACAAATTCAAATAAAGCAAGTCGTATGTCAGAAGCATTAAATGCATATTACCTAAACCGGTGATAATCTCAGAAACCAATACTCTGATCAAAGTAAAGCTACCACTGATGCTCCAATTGCACATTAAATGCCATTTCATAATGGGCAAAATAAAAACAACATCACAACGGCAAATCCACCTGGATCATTAACGACGAAAATGAGCTTCATCTCTCTAACGACTATATTCAATAGTCACAACGGATAATCTTCAAGCTTCTTCAACGGTCATTAATGGCATCAACTATAAATACAAGAAGCATTGAATTCGCTAACTACCGAAATGCTGTGTAATCAATTCGAGTTTATTTCTATTCGCTGTTTCAACTATTTCATTAACTTGTACTTCAATGTTCAATATTCTATCTACTCGTGAGGAGTTCTTAAGTACTTATTTCATTTTCAGTTGAATCTTAAGGTTGAGAAACCTTAAGAGTGGGCAAACAATTACAGCTTGTAAGAGGGAGTGAGTCCTAGTGAGAGGATCATCAGAGTACAGTGTAATTGTTTTGGAAGATAGTGAAATCCCAAGTGTTCTAAGGATAGACATAGGTCAGAGATTTTGGACCAAACCAGTATAAATTGCCTCGTGTCTATTTCTCTTCTCTGCCTTATTTCTCTGTTTCCATTTTTATCGGTCTCAGTGTGAGTTTTGCAAAAAGAGTTTGAGATCACTAATTCACCCCTCCTCTAGGTGATATTCTATCTTTATTTGGTATCAGAGCGTAGGTTTCTATGTTGGGCTTAACATCCCGAGAAAGATCATGGAAGGAATATTACCTGATGGTGCTTCAATCAATCGACCCCCAGGACTCAATGGCGAACACTACTCCTTTTGGAAAGCAAAATTCAGAGTATTTGTGATGGCTACCAAATATGGTCTCTGGTGAGTGACAGAAACTGGAGACTATGTACCTGTGAAGACTGAAGGAGGAACAACTGTTCCAAAGATAGAGGCTGAATTCGATGAGAATGATAAAAAGAACATCACTCTCAACAGTAAGGCTATCCTGATGTTGCAAAGTGCTCTTAGTCAAAAGGAGGACTTTCAAATATGTAATTTGTCCACCATGAAGGAAATGTGGAAGGCTTTGGAGATAGCATATGAAGGAACTTCCGGCATCAAGGAGAACCATATCAATACTTTGACCATCGAGTATGACATGCTTCGGATGAAATCAGGAAAAACTATTGCCGAATTCCAACTTCAATACACTCATCTGATAAATCAATTGGCAGCTTTGGGTAAGATCTATGATCAAGGCCCTCAGGTCAGGAAGATCCTCAATGTTCTGAAAAAGACTGGGAAGCTAAAGTCACAACAATAGAAGAAGCTCGTGGAGAATCAATGACCTCAGTTGCTGCCTTGTTCAAAAGCCTGTCTAAATATGAAAGCAAACTAAAATTCAAAAAGGACTTGGATGATGTCAACAGTAGTCGGAACAAAGGCGTCACTCTTAACGCTGTAAAAGAAAAAGAAGATAAAGACGAGGATGATGAGGACAATGACGAGATGGCCATGTTTGTGTGAAGATTCAAGAAGTTCTACAGAAAAGACCAAGGCTTCAGAAATATATTTTAGAAAGGAAGCTCAAGCAATAGATGTGAATTCAAAGATAAAGATCAAGTCATCTGTTACGAATAAGAAAAACCGGGTCATTACAAATTAGAATGTCCCCAACTAAAAGACAGTGATAAGGAAAAGAAGAAGAAGTCTTATCACTTCAAAAAGAAGGCCTATGTGTCAGACATATGGGGAGATGGCTCCTTAGATGAAGAAAGCAAAGAAGAAAAAGAAACCGCCCACGTTTTTCTGGTTGCAAAAGAAGAGCAATCTGAAAAGGATACTGAGGTATATGACATGCAACCTACATATGATGAGTTGTTTAATGAATATAATGAGATACAATCTGAATTTGAAAAAGTTGTTGAGGAATGTATAGCCTTTAAAAAGGAAAACATGACTCTTAAACTACAAGTTGAAAATCTCACTTGTGAAAATCTTATTTGTGACGAATGCCTCAATTTAGAGAAAAGAAATTTGTATCTTACAAAAATACTTGAGAAATTCATTAAAGGTAGTGAAATGCTCAATGTAATTTTGAAAGCACAAAGGTTTACGAATGATTGTTCAGGCATAGGATATAATCCTATTCTTGATAAATAGAAAGGCAAAAAGAAAACAGGTGAAAAATCTTATTTGAACTACTTTCGACCCTTCCTGTATTCCTTATTGCCTCACCATCTAACACCGCCAGAGAACTCCACCTTTGACCTCTCTCTCACTCCACCGTAGTTCGAATCCCTCCTTTCTCACTCCTTCTCCATTGTTTGCTCACCACCGAACCACCTTCACCATCGGCCATCTTCATTAAGTCACCACTACACGACAAACTTCATTCTCCCGCCACAACCATCTTCAGTCAGTCATCGCCATAATCGCGATCTCCTCTGTTCTGTCACCATCAAACCTCCATTCTCCATTTTTCCGGAGACCTAAATTAAAGAGCCGAGAGAGACTCACCATCAACTTTGATTCTTCATCGCCTCATCCATCTGAACAACCACCGTCACCTTCTCTTCTATTCTACTCACTAAGGCCAGCATTATCCACCTCATTCCTCATTATCACCGAATGAGTCTTTGTACCCACTATTTAAGCCACCTTTTGGGCCTCTTTCCAATTCATGTGGGCAAAACCATTAACCTTTTGTTTGTGAAGTCATTAGAGAATTCCAAAATCAAATGATTAAGACTATAAAGTGGTCACACTAGGACAACTTTGACTATCAAATGAACTCTATTATCAAAAGAATGGAGCACTAAGAGAAAGAGAAAGAGAAATCGGAAAAATAAATTAAGCATCTCACTCAGCAATCACATGTGTTGAAGAAGAATTTCCAAGAAAATCCTCCTCCTATGTTCACACATACACAAGAAGTGGAGCAACTAGAAGAAAGAAAATGAGTGACTTGCACAAAAGTCTTCCAAGTGCCATACTCTACAACAAACTCCACACTACATACACTTCCATACGAGATACCCACTCCACAATGCCACAAACATCTACCATAACCGTCTACTCTTCAACCTTCCGGGCTTGATGCCTTCCTCATATTGCTATATATGGATTCCCAAACCCTTATCCTAAGAAGAATGTATATGACCAACTAATAGTTTGGCATCAACAATTATTCATGCTTAAGAAGTTTGTGTCGCTTTGTTGGAAAAACAACTTTCTCAAATTTGCAAAATCTTCATGAATGAACTAGATACTTCTTATCATTACTCATTACTATTCTTAACTATGTTTAATCAGTTTGTTAATGAGTTTCAGATGATTAAAAGTGTTTTAGAATGAAGGTTGAAGCATAAAGCAAAAGGTGACATCAGTACATTTATTGCTAGTCCAGAAAACCTTGCATCCTTTTAGCAAATCATTCCCCTAAAAGTATAGTAAGAATTGATTCTATCTATGGAAAGCCCAAGCCAAAGGTTTCTTGGCTTGCTGCTAAGTCTAGGAAACATTTCATCTATTTTCTTACATTGAAAAGAGTCAGTATTGGTTAATTTCCTTGATGGCAAGTGAACCAATAGAACAAGTAATAAAGAATAAGTAGAGTATCTTCCCACAAAGACTGAGATACCGAATGATGATGCCGAATTACAGAATTCATTGTGTGAAACAAGAAAATAAAATCTGATTATTTTGGGAGTTTTTATAGTTATACTAATAAACAAGAAAATAACCAAATGATCATAGTCGTAAGAAGATATCAATAAAAAGATAGACTGAGCTCAGAATCCTTCCTAAGCATATCAATCCCCTAGTTGCCTATATGCATTGTTGTAGCATTTATGCTGCACAATTCTCACAATGCTACAACATAAACACCCTTTATAATGTTATTCAGTTAACCCACTGCTCTAGTCTACCGAAGCTCTCACATATGATACATACAATTCTAACATACTTCTCCCCTATGCTTATGGCGATTTTCTAGTTAGATTATCATTACAAATCAAGGTATTATGGTTATAAGCGGTAGACCCATTCCTGAAGTCTACAATAATAGGTCAAGCCTTGCACTAGCCTGCCTAACAATCACTGTTTCTTAGATGTCTAACACCGACTCTCTCTCAGTAAGCCGAGGCCACTGATATCGCCCTTAGCTCTTGCTAATTGACAAGAAATTAAATTACTGATAAGAAAACTAAATGTATTGAATTAAGAACTAGCACCTAGGTTCATTCCAAACTTAGGAAATCATCCTTACTTAGCCAAAGGATGTTTATTTCATGACTGACAAGGGAATCACTAAACAGATCACAACAGAATAGCCTATGATCAAGGATTAACTAGAATTAAATAAAGCAAAATGAAAGCTTGATGGAGGTTCCAACGGCATGGAAAAAGCCCCGTCACATCACCACTCCACATCTTTTTGTCTCCATCTCACTGCAAGGAGGGACTCTGGGTTCTCTTGGAGTTCTTGTGCCTTGTAACTTCTCTCACTCTTCTTTTTGAGTCTGGGCGTATGGGAGTGATCCTTGACTCTCGACGACTTTGACTCCCTTTAGGGTTGGGTATTGTTTCCATATATATTCAGATCTTAGATTTGATTCTTTGCATCTTCTATTCCAATACGTCAGCAATCTAACCGTTATTCTCATCCACTTAACGAGTTACACTATATTTCCTGAAACAATCTTGGCAAAAGATCAGAACAGATGCCGCATAGCGTAGCTTCACTTACTCTGCTATAGCATCAAGATGCATGGTATTGCACTTCGATAACGATGTCCTACTGCTATAGTATTTGTATTGGCCATGTTATGCGCCTTTCTCATAAAACCTCAAAACTCGTTCTTTCCTCAGCACATGTTTAGGATGCATGTGAGATTTACCCTCAAGTTCCCTATATAATGAATTAATACCTTTTTGCTTAGATAAATGCAGTTAAGCTCATATTCATCATACAATACAGTCATATAATATAGGGAAAATATGGCATAATTAGTACTCATCAATCAGCCGGGTGCCAAAGGTATTTTTCGTCACCTATTCTCTCATCAGAATACAATCTCAACTTCTTTGCTTCTTTCGCATAAGAATACATTTGCTTAAATTGCAATATGATTAGAAGATGCCACAGAACCTTTAAGAGATGCCTTTTAGTTGTCTCATCACCACAACCACCATCCTTCTTCACTTTGTAGAATGAAGTTTTACATTTTAGATAATAACTTAGTCATTTATATTCTTATTTGTACAATACATCGTCATTAAGGCAAGCATGTATATTTTTATACTCCATACCAATCATAGACAAGATTTTCTTGGTCTCATACACATGATTTGGAATTTCATTATCCTCTGGAAACATATAACAACAATTCAAGTAACAATATGAAACTATTATTGGTCCACCCATAAGTTGCCTTTAAGTTGACCAAATGCAAAATACCTGACAAGCGTATATACTTAGTATGCCCAGGGTACATAGGTGTCTCTACATCACTCTACATGCTATCATATGCACTCGATTTAGCAAAATATTCTACATCAATACCATAAATCATTTTCTTCATTCTATCATCATCTACGACATTCAAAACTTCCTTCTCTTGGAACGCACAAGCAGTTACTTCCTCACCATGCCATATCCACCTTGTGTACCAAAGATTTATTTCATCACAAAGTAAGTGATCTCTTATATCATCTATATCCGGTTGACTCTCATTTAAACACTTGAAACAAGGACAAAAATACTTCCCATTTTCACTTGGCGCGTTCATTTGAGCAAATTCAATAAGCTTTTCCACCTCATCCTCATATTCTTCACTAGTTCTCAATGCATTCATCCAAGTGTGATCCATTTTATTACCGTCTAATTCATTTTCAATAGTACTTAAGTTTTGAACAATTGTCATTATGACATGTGAAGATGGGTGAAGGAAGGGGATGACTTACTAATCTTTTAAAAATTTTAGCAGCATTTCCCCTTAAGAGTAGGACATCCAAAAATTTAAATATCAACCCAATTCAACTTAATTTAAACAAAACTAACTTATGATAGTAATTTCATCAATTCAAGTTCAAAATGTCTCTAATAGCTCAACCAACGCAAACTACTCGAATAATAGAGTACTAGGACAAACCACCAAAGTAACTCCATCCCTAAACTTACGCAAAGGCTCTTATTGTTTGACAAATGACAATTGTTCTACTTCGTTATAATCAAACACATTAACGCATACACACATATATTGTTATATTAGTCTAGCACTTGATAAAACATATAAAGTGAGATGATAAATATTTGTTTTAGGGTTTTTAATTACATGAGATTATTTATTTTCCCAGAAAAATATCCTAAATGAGCAAAGGAAGATTAGGGGAATATATAAAATTCTCAACGTGACCAAATGTAAGTTCTACCCTAATTAATAGCATGCGTGTATAAGATTAAAAAATGCGGTCCAGTTTAGCACAACATCAAATCAAAGCACTGGAAAGTAAAACTCTAGTTTACACAAACACATTAAAACATAAAGGAAATAAATTTGAAGCTTCACTTTGTAAAGATTGAAAGTGAACTTTATAAATAAATTCGAGGGGAATTAAAAGGTGAAGTATCACAAGGGACAAGGTCACACCCAAGTTGCATCAGTAAAGATTGATTGAATAGAAAATGAATAGGGGAGTGGCAAATTACAAAGGAAAGAAAATGACCCATACCTGGAGGCGTGAGAGACGATGAGAGACAATGAGAGCCGACGATAACTTTGGCGGAGAGGCGATAAAGGTTGTAGAAGAGGTCGGAGTTCGAATTGGGGTCGAAGAGGGGGCCGAACGAAGTGATTTACTCCAACTAGGGCTCAAAAATTGTTCAAAGATAGAGAAGGAGGGGGAGGCACGACAGAGAGCAAAGAATAAAATGTCGAGGCGCAAGAGTACGAGATTGAAAAATATGAATATGATCGAGTTTCTATGACTGCTTTTGAAAAAAACAGTCGTTGAAAGAAAACTTCAACGGGTTGTTTATTAAAACAGTCAATGAAAGTGTTTTTCGAACGACTGTTTTAGAAAAGGGTCATTGAAACTCACAAATACATATTTTAAAAAAATTTGGCTTAACTTTTAATAACTATTTTTTAAAACAGTTGTTGAAAATAACTTTTAACGGTTTTTTCTTTTCAAAATAGTCGTTGAAAGTTAAAGTTTCAATGACTATTTATCTAGAAACAGTCATCAAAAGTTAAGCCAAAATTTGAAAAATGTCACCATCTCCTTTTTTTAACTTGTGGTTTTTAAAAAACAGATATTAATTAGTGTCATTAAATGAACTTTTTGTGATAATGTAAACTTTTTTACTAATTTGTTAGATGCTTTACAAATTCTTATGATGGACTGCATATGAAGATATAACAAACTTAAGGGCACTTACTTTCTCATATTGGGATCTTGAAATTTCACACTCATGTAGAGAAAGGCGAAATTGTGCGAATTACTTAACTAGAATGGCTCAAGGAAACACTCAAGATTTTGTTCTATTAAAATCGTCCCCTGTTTTTTGTCTTTTTTACATCAGAATGTGGCTATATGCCACAAGACATAGTTAATGTGGTATATATTAGACTCTTGTAAAATACAAGCTTTTCTTGCCATTGTAATATATATATATATATATATATATAAAGAAACCCTAATGACCAGGTGCCTTTAATTAATGTTCCTAATTTGTATCGCTCAAGCGATAGGAACAAGTATTGGAATTCACTGTGTACAAAGACAAACATATTAATAATGGAGAATAGCAACAAGGAGCTACCCAAAATTTGAATGATTGTTGTGTTCACTAATATTTTTTTATCATCTTTAATTTGTACCCATCTTATTTACTTTGACAATGATCTTGTTCTCTAATAAAAATCTTAGGTATTTTCTACAGGAAAATCCACTTAGAGGTACCCATACTTTTTTATTTTATTTTGGTACTCGTGTATTTTTCTCTTCTAATTTAATATTTAATTTCGCTTTACTAGTACCATTAGCTCATCTACAAGAGCTAACAGTGCTAATTGAACAAAGTTGTAAAATTTAATGATATCAACAGAGCAAAATTAATGCTTTAATTATGAGAGAAAAACACACATATATCTAATTAAGAATTGAAGAAGAGTATAGGTACCTTCATATGGGTTTACCCTTTTTCCACAAACTAATATTATTAGTTACTGCCCTTTCCTATGTATAAGAGGTTTTAATGAGTGAGGTTTAAGAACTATATATGTTATGTTAAGATCGATAGTCATGATGTGTATTTGGGGGAAAAAAAAGGAGATTGATAATCATGATAATTGAAATTGATAAAATAAAATAAAGACTGCAAATAAAAGGGCCATAGAGCATCTCAGCTTCTTATTTCAACCGTTGGATTGAACTTTGAATAGTTATGATTTATTGTTTTATAAAATTATTAATGAAATTATAAATTATTAAGAAAAATAAATAAATTCAAACTACTAAATTTTATTCATGACTAGTTAGATTATAATGAAGAAATATTTTTAAAAGTATTTTTCGAGAACATTAAATTCGAGACCACTTATAGTTTGGTTTAAAGGTTGAGATGAGAAGTGAAGAGAAGTGAATGAGAACAAAAGTGGTGATACCCTTTACCCATCTATATAGAGCTTAGTTCTTAACCATAAGTCCATAGCCTCAGTTTGATGATCAACTTGCATTACATATAAGCCATATGTAACACCCTTAATTCAATACTACCGATTATGCATATTAATAAGCACTATATATGAATATCATCAGAGTGGAGCGATTGAGCGTAATAGTTGGGTTGAGCTGATGAGTAGCTGATACGTGGTTATAACTTAAACTGTTTGCGGTGTATCCGGTTGAGGGAATATCAATACAGTTTTCCAAATATACAAACACAAAATATCTAACAATATAAATATAGCCCAAAATATCAAAAATTCAGCTGACACGGAAGACACCAACAATCAGCTGAAGCATCAACAATGTGATCGCTGCCAGGAATAAACATGTTGTGCTGGAATCCTCTGGGGTCAGCTGAACAGGCTGACAACTACTTACCCTTTTCATAACTCCCGATCCTGAAGCTTGGGTCAATTCTGAGATTCGATACCTATTGAATCTTAGGTAACAGTTAACCTCATGCTCAAGTAATAACAATATATATGATAGATATTCATTACATTTCAGCATCAACCATATATAACACATAGCAGATGTAAGGTTACAACAATATATAGCACACAACAGACGTAATGTTAACAACACAACAATACATAGCATACAACACATGTAATGTTAATAACGTTTGTACTAACCAATGCCACGACTCCTTGTGTCCTCAGTGCTAAGAAAAAAACCCTACGACATTATCAAGACTATAACCTGCATAAAGCTGAATGTATATAAACAGGTGATCTAAGATTGAGTCTTAGCCACGGTGCATGACCCAAGACTTAGTCTTGTCCATGACTTTATGAATCATACAATCACATATATGCATACAAGACACACAAGAGTTAGAGTTACAGTGCGCGTCCATACCTTAGTCTGCGTAGCTAGCGGTACGTTCTCCTTTTGGTACCAATCCCTGATTCCTTAGATATCCTATAATGTTATCACCACATTATTTTCTTCATAAACAATATCCTAAAAGATACCTTAGCCACTATTGAACTTTTTACCCTTGGTGGATTTGTTATTCCAATTATACCCTTGCATTTCCTTAAAAACGAAATTTCAGCATTTCTACCCAGATTTTTCGGTAACTTTGAAAAATCATAACTAATTCTACAAAAATCGAATCGATGTGCTTTCAAAGCCAAAATGACCCTTGACAAGTCTAGTTTCTTTTAGAAATAACGGCTTTAATTCGAAATACATGAGTACATACCAGTTGTAATTTTTTAATTACTATTTAGATTATCTTCCAAAAACATGACCCAACTTCAAGAATTTTTATGTCCTTATACAAAATCAAATTGCTACATATTGTATATGTTTAGAAATCTCTGGATGTCTACTTTATTCATGAAAAATGTCATGATTTTAGGACTTTATTTGACACATAAAACAATGACCACAAGGTAACTGATTCTAGAAAAACTGAAATCTAGGATTTTTCCAACTTCCACCATTTGGGTCTTTTGATTCCAAAATTTATTTCCCACCATGTTCTTACCTCATTCAGAATTTTTCAATGCAATGGAGGCCTAAAAAGTAGTATGGGAATTTATTTTCTAATTTTATGAATTAAACTACCATTTTACCAAAAACTAGAGAACTTACCTTTAAAAAACCTTGCTCCTTCTCTCTAGCTTCTCACTTCCTATGAATTTTCTCCACTCTCTCTCTATCTCTAAATCAGATTTTGGTGTGAAGAATTTGTGAAGGGGGTTGCCTCTATTTATAGGCAAAGCTTGAAGGGTTAAAATGGTCATTGCATGTGATCATATTTCACCTTAACCATTGGATTAAAAAGAGCTTTATGGAACCAAATCTCTTCCATTCATATGAGTGCTGACATCCCCCTCCGTCTAATTAGCCAATTAATGTGATTCTTCCGTAGCAAAATAACCAATAGTTCCATTCCCTAATTGGTTAGTTGAAAACATTGACTTTTCAACTCTAATTAATAAAATTTAATTTCATCATCTTTGATCCTAACTTTCGTAAACAGCAACCTTTTCTTGGATTATTTGTATTTTGCCTATAATCCACTTGAAGAATTATACAAACGATTTTAATTAGTGTAATTTTAATTACTCATTAGTTTTTGCTAATTTCTTTTAATTTGATTAAGGTTTTCAAAACCTTTCTTGCCTCTTTAGTAATTAAAATAGCTACTATCTTCAATGCCTTCTAACTCTTATCATTAGGCCAGGATATAGCTCCAATAGGTAGTTATAAGTGTTTAATCTTAATCTCAATTAAGGCAAATCCATTAGTTAAGTCTTTGTTGTCAAAATACCTTAATTTGGTTAAGTGCCCTTTAATTACTTTCTTGTTTTATTTGATTTGAATTGGCTATTATTTTGTGTGTTAATTATGTCACATTTTGTAGTCTTTATATATAGTCTCAAATCCTACTATTTAATAATAGACTTCATGAAGAGATTTGCCTATAATTATAATTAATAAATTATAATAATTTGAGACACATATTCACCTTCGTTTTATACAAATTTTTCATCGATATAAAAGATTTTTTATGATTATAAATTTCAAGGTATTACACCATAGACGTCCATTCTTGAATTACAGTTACGCCATTGATTGGACAAAATATTTAAAAAATTTGTTGGCTGAATTAAATAATATATTATATCAATAAATAAATAATTTAATATAATTAACTTAGTTTTCCTGAATAATACATCATATTTATATTGATTTTATCCAACTTCAAGATATGTTATTTAATTAAGATCTTATAAGTGATTGAAAGATATTTCTAATAATATCCACTTATATAAAACTCTAATTGTGTATTACATATGAAAGGACCTTGCCCACGTGTTATAATGCATTTTTTTCGGTTATATACACATGCATATAATTACATATTTATATGTTAGTTTCTTAAATATTTATCTTGTTTATATTATTTTGTGTTAATTTGTTAAATACACACAAATAATATACTTATATGTTTAAGTAACACTTGTATCCTAAAATTTTAAAATATGACATACTCGCTCTTGTCCCTTTTATAAGACATGTTCTACAAGGTATTTTTGGTCATTTTATAAAACACTACGATAATTTCAATGAGCATTAAATATTATTTATTTATTTATATCCATATTTAATAAGGATAGTTAAAGATGGTATAAATTAATATGATGTTGGAATTTAGAGTGATTAATAAAAATAATATTGAAAATCACTTGATTTTTATGACAAATTTAATATTTTTAACTATTTTTATTAGAATATATAAATTAATTAATTAGAAATGCCTTATAATAAAGACGACCGAATGAAGCATCTATAACACATCATACCATACCGCATCCCTATACGTGTATCCACATATATACACATTTGTTCAACATATATACGAAAAGTGATGTTTGATTCCCTCAAAAAGTATTATTCAATTTGTTTAATAAAACCCGCCAACAGCTCCCTGACACCAATAATTTAATCATATAAATAACATCAACAGATTCAGAGTCACTGGTATTACTACTATATATATTATGAAATCTGTTTTTTTTTCCCCAACATACACATATTTTGAAGCATTCTAGATTCCTTACAAAACTGTGTTTTAGTCTCATGTCGTCAAGCTTCTTAATGAAATTGAGAACTACTTGTGAGGAACACACAGTGAATCAAATAATGAAGAAGGGATCATATTGATTGATATAGAAACCCCAACGATCAAGTGCAATGAATATTACTCTACACACACCTCTAGCTAGGCAAATAGAAATCATTAATAGTGGAATTCGTGGAACAGTCACACGCATATACACATTAATAATAATTGAGAATAGCAATTATACATTGTATTATGGTGGAACCATGAATTTGAATGAATGATTGTCACTGCACGCTCTGTTTCTTTCATTGTGGTATATGTTTTGAATCAATTTTTGGACCCCTCTCATTTATTTTGACAATGATCTTGTTCCCTATAAAGATAGTATTATTCTTCTACAAAACCTATATATATTTTTCTAGTTAGTGGCCATTCATCTACTTTATTATATGCCTTTTTCTTATAATTTTATTATACGATGCTTTTGACATTTGTGTGAATGAACGAAAGGTGCTCGTCACTTTCGTGTAAAAATATAAAAGGTTGTAGGGCAAATAAACACATTGCTCAAGGCGTCTTGCTTTGCATCATAAGCTTGTGTGAAGTTTGAAAAAGAGATTAGAGCAAAATAGAAACAACAAGTTAATTTATGCTAATAACAATGATATTTATAAATCACCCACCAGCAATTCTCACATTAGTAATAAAATTTGAACTCTATGCCTATGTGGATTGAGTCATTTTATATTAATTAAACCGCAACATTCATAAACCAAACATCTGAGACTAACTTTCTTGAAATTGTTTTGATGGCCTTGGTGGTACAAAAGCTTGTTGAATCTAGCAACTCTCTTCCCAATCATGGATTGGTGCCTACTTAAAAATTGATAAATTGTGAAATTTTGGTGTGCATGGCAGGTTTTAGCAATTTGATCCTATGTCCCTTAGTTTCATTCTCAATTCACAATACAATTCCAATTTCTTGTGTGTGTGTGAAAGAGAGAGAGAGAGAGTAGAATTGTATATTATTAAGGAAAAATCACTATCAAGTCCCAAGGAATGGAATTAATCACAAAAAAGTCTCATATCAAATTCCTTTTATTAATTATTGAATTTCCCTCACAAAAAAGTCTCATTGTCAAAATCATTTTTCATGTTTTCAAAATAGCTTTATTAGTTGTTAAAATGTTCCTATGAAAATCTCGTTATGAAAATAACTTTTTATGTTGTCAAAATGACATTGCATATTGTCAAAAATTCTCCGAGTTTTTCCTCTGATATGTAAAATTTTAAAAACTTGAAGAATTTTTTACAATATAAAAAGTTATTTTGACAACATAAGAAGCTATTTTCACAATGAAATTTTCATAAGAACATTTTAACAACTAATAAAGCTATTTTGACAAAATGAAAAACCATTTTTGCAATAGACTCTTTTTGTGAGGAGAATTCCATAACTTATTCATAATTAGTCACATTTGTAAGGGGAATTTGGTATAGGACTTTTAGTGATTAATTTCGTATCTTGGGACCTGACAATAATTTTCCCTATTATTAATTATCCATATTCACTTAGTTGGATGGTATAGTACAAGTGGCAGCCACGTGGCTTAAAGCTAAAGAACTTAGTTAATTGGTACAAAGTACAAACATTTCTTCAAGCTGGAATCCTCGAGAAGAGACTCGTAATCTAAGCAGATAAGGATATTCTTGTTCCTCACGTGGACTCGTTTTTTTTTTTTTTTTTGGATAAGGGTCTTAAATACCATGGAAGTTTTCACTCAGAAGCATTGATAAGACAGAAGTTTTTTTTGAACCAAAAATGCTACGGAAGTTCACAGGAAGTATCAATTTTGCCCCAAAAGTATCATTTTTGTCACGGAAGTTTTTGCTGAGGAGCAATTTTATCCCAGAAGTTTTCACTAAGGAGCAATTTTGCCCCAGAAGTTTAGAAAACATAGCAATTTTTCCCTTCTGCCCCCAAATATTAAATTTGACTATTAAATCAATCAAAGATCACATATGTTATACCTTGAAAAGGTCGAAATTGAAGTCAAAGAAGGAGATCCTTAAAATGTTGAACTCAAGGCGGTCAGAATTTGTGAGGCCGAACTGATCGAAGGGATTGAAAGGTCTGTCACAAAACGCAAATGAAACGCAAAACGAGAAATGAATTGTTCTAAAAATTGGTTCAGTAAAACAAATCAATAGTGATAATATTTACGTTTGTATAGACTGATCATTTGATTAGATCATAAGTGATGTTTCCTTTAGGTTTTGTGACAGTCGACCTTTCAATCCCTTTGACCAGTTCGACTTCACAAATTCTGTCTGCCTTGAGCTCAACATCTCAATGATCTCCTTCTTTGGCTCCAAGTTTGACTTTTTCAAGGCATAACATGTGTGATATTTGACTGATTTAATAGTCAAATTTAATATTTGGGGACAGAAGGACAAAATTGTTACGTTTTGTAAACTTTCAGGGCAAAATTACTCCTTTGTGAAAACTTCCGGGGCAAAATTGCTCCTCAGCGAAAACTTCCGTGGCATTTTTGGTCCAGAAAAAACTTTCGTCTTACCAGTGCTCCTAAGCGAAAACTTCCATGGCATTTAAGACCCTTATTCTTTTTTTTTTTTTGGACTCGTTCAATTCACATATACAAAATGGTACGGTATATATAAAAATGAATTAATATATATATCATTATAAATTACATGATGAGTTAATATAATTACATCCATTCAGTACTGAATTTCAAAACAAATTATAGGATGTAGATAAAATAATAATCAATATGCTCATATAAAAAATGAAAAATTAATTTGTTAGTACTTATAATTTTATCTAATTGTAATACGTATCCTACTGTGTCATTTAAGTTTCTTCAATTATATGCATTAGTCTTAATGCTTATAATATGTTAATTAGAGCTTATATGGATCATGACTAAGTGACATATAAAGTTTCTAAACGTTGTAAACTAAAAAGTTTTTTAAAATAAAATGATAGAATACAATTTATTTATTACAAATATAAAATATAAAAAACTATTGTATATGCTAGCAATTATCTCCTTACATCTATATGAAAGTTTAACCTGAATATGATTTTGATTTTCTTTAGATACATATGTAGCAAAATTATTTTAATGTATGCTGAGTGAGAGTTACGTTTTAGTTTCTTAACATCATTTATGTTACGAATTAACAAATTATGAGTAAAGGGACCAATACTTACAATTAAAAAATATTAAAAGGACTCATAAAAATAAAAACTATAATATAATGACTACTTCATTAAAAACGAAGTGAGACTTACATATTATTTTTTCCTATAAAATTACTAAACTCCGATTAAATCAAGTGGAATGAACTTCATTCCCCAAAGAAAGATTGATAATTTCAAACTTTATGACTAGAAAAATCATAATTACTACTTCTAATTCTAATTATAGAAACACTTTTGTAATACGATTTGCACTATAAAAATGTTCCTATAATTAGAAATAAAGGGAGTACCTGCTGACATAGAATTAGGAAGGGCATCCCGATAAATCTTTTTGGTTTTCAAGTTTGATTTTCATAGAGATACATGTGTTAGGAAAGACATCCATAAATCCCAAATTAAAATAGTCATTGCTCAAATACCTTGAAATAAGATAAAGCACCGCATACCGTTAGTAGTATAAAAGTAGGGAAAATATAATTAGCTAAGGCTAATGATATTCAAATATAATTTGATTGTGTTAAATAGTATATAGTATTAATTATGTAAGAAATATTAAAAATTCACATATCTCGTGGGCCCAACATATATCCCTTGTTCAAGTATATATAAGCTTTATGCGTTTATATTTTCATTCTTATCTCCATTGTGGCTTTATCCGCTGAACATTATCATCTATATATTTTCATTCTTATTATTACAGCGAATAAGTTTTGTGAAAAGCACATCCAAACATAAGAGAGATCAGATAGATTGATGGAAACCCAATGAACAAGTTCCATGAGTTAATGCACGTAGGCCATGATGTATTAATATAAGAGACATCAGATTAATTGATGGAAACCCAATGAACAAGCTCCATGAGTGCATGCACGTAGCACATGATGTGTGGTATTGTGGCCTAGCTAGTCCCATAAAAATTATGAAACAGTCACACGTATACGTATTTTTTTGTTTTTTTGAAGATGTCATTTTACTTTGACAATAAGCTTGTTCCCCAACAAAAATCTTAGATATTTTTCTCCAAAGTAATATTAATCTCCAGTTTGATTTAGTTTGGGTCGTAAAATTAATTTTATTTTTATCTCTTAATGTTTGATTGTTGGCAAATTTTGCGTGAGATCCATTTTTTTTAATCCAAATATTGATTTATATTCAATAAAAACGATTTTTAAGGAAAGAGCTGAGGTTTAAAGTATGAACTATGTTTTGCTTGATGTACGTGTACATAATAAAATTAAATAAATGAGTAAAAATAAGATATATTTTCTGTAATCTTTAACTAACTCAATACTTCCTTTTTATGATTAGCTTAGCATCGATTAATCCATGATTAAGGTTCGTTCCTAGGGAGCTTCAACTGTTAAGTGTTAAGTACAACGCGGCCCAGGTTTATTTGGTCAACCATGAATTGATCATATATTAAAAAAAATATGTTGGAGTTAAAATAAAAAATAAAAACCCCTTTCCCTATATATATATAAGCTTCGGCTCTTAAGTGCCAAGTAAAACGCGGCCCAGGTTTATTTGGTCAACCATGAATTGATCATATATTAAAAAAAATATGTTAGAGTTAAAATAAAAAATTAAAACCCATTTCCCTAAATATATAGCTTCAGCTGCTAAGTCTTAAGTACAACGCGGCCTAGGTTTATTTGGTCAACCATGAATTGATCATATATTAAAAAATAAAAACCCCTCTCTCCCTCTCTCTCTCTCTCTCTATATATAGAGAGCTACCATTTGTCATGTTACTTAATATAAAATTATGTTAAGTCACTCTAAAACTACATCATTTTGGGATTAGAGGAATCAATAAACTCTCAAAACGATATAGTTTTAAAGTTAAGAAAATTAATGAAAGGTTTTTTGATAAAATTCGTATAATAAATATAAAAACAAAAATACAAAAATATCATTTACTAATTTTCTTAACTTTTAAAACGACGTTGTTTTGGGATGACTTGATAAAACTTTATGTCAAGTGATATAACAAATGATAAACCCCATATATATATATATAATGTTAAAATAAAAAATAAAAACCCATTAATTTCCCCATATATATATATAGCTTCAGCTGTCAAGTGTTAAGTACAACGTTAAGAAATTAAAGGGAGAATTACACACAGGTCCTAAAGAATAGAGATATTTATATTTATGTCCCTTAAATTCATGAAATTACACAGAAGTCTCTAAGGACTTCTGTGTAATTATTTGTGAAAGCAAAATTACTTTTTTGCCCAAAGGAGAAAACGCCTCTGGACCTTAGAATTGAAAAAATCTAGGTTTGCAACAAGAAATTCTATATTTACAACAGCAAATTCCTATTTTAACAAGTTTTGAAAGCCTGAATTTTTTTAATTTTGAGGTCCAGAGGCCATTTGCAACAAGAAATTTTATTTTTACAACATTCAATTCCTATTTTAACAACAACTTTTGAAAACTTGGATTTTTTCAATTCTGAGGTCCAAAGGCCATTTGCAACAAGAAATTCTATATTTACAACAGCAAATTCCTATTTTAACAACTTTTGAAAACCTGAATTTTTTCAATTCTGAAATCCAAAGACCATTTGCAACAAGAAGTTCTATATTTATAACAGCAAATTCCTATTTTAACAACAACTTTTGAAAACCTGGATTTTTTAATTTTGATGTCCAGAGGCTATTTCTCCTTTGAACAAAAAAGTAATTTTGCTTCCACAAATAATTACATATAAATCCCTAAGGACTTCTGTGTGATTTCATGAATTCAAGAGACCTAAATGTAAATATCTCTATTCCTTGGGACCTGTGTGTAATTTCCCAAAATTAAAACCCATTTCCCTATATATATCTTCAGCTGTTAAGTGTTAAGTACAACGCGGGCCTAGGTTTATTTGGTCAACCATGAATTGATCATATGTTAAAAAATAAAAACCTCTTTCCCTATATATATATATATAACTTTAAACACCCACAAGCTGTTATTCGATTTTAAGAATACTCTGGCCTTATTTTTCTTTACTTGAAATTATTTATTAGATTACAAAAAATGTATGGGGCATATCATCAACAGCTAATTAAGAAGACGCGTGGTTTGTAATGGTGTGAAATCAAAATTTAAAGCTCTGAAATCGATTATTTCTCATATTCATACAGACACACACACATATTTTTGTGTATATATATAGTTGTAGCTTTAAACCCTTTTCATGGCTTCCAACTCATGCAACACAGATAGGCTCCAGATCATTTTACCCTACTTAATAATTATTTATGTCCTTCAAATAACATATTATTTATCAAATTAATCTAGCTGGTTCGTAGTTTTAAATTTTTTTTTTATAACCTCTTTTATGTGGCTTTTAAACAAACGTCACCCTCATGAACTTGATTTTACATTTACATAATTATTTTGATACATATCAAGATTGACCCCTTCTCTATGATCCATCACATTTTATAGGAATGCAACTTGCAATAATGCATTTAATCATTGCCGGCTCCTTTTCTTTTTTAAGAAGAACAAGGTTTTTTTTTTTTTTCAATTTCAATTTTCCCTTTTTCAACCTTACAATTAGTTTAAATCATCACTACGATGTCACAGATATATATAGAATTAATTACAACATATTGATAATTAATGCATATTTCTCTATATATAATGTATCCATATATTTAAGGCAATCAAGATGAATAATTGTTAATAATAACGACGCAGATGTAATTGTTATGAGGTACTTGATTAAGAATTTTTGAACATTTCGTGAGTGGTACACCATTATAATAATAATAATTATTGTTATTGTGATTAGTATATGCCTAAAAAAATAGTTTTAAAATAGATCCGACAGAAACCGCGGGTTTAGGAAGTCAAATTAACGTAATAGAGATGTGCTGACCATGATGTGGATATTTGGCTTTTGTACAGAGCATTCAAAGCTAAGCTCATCAACTTGGCCACACAACACAACACATCTCCTTCCTCTCTATTTCTTCAACCTAAAGAAAACAACTAGGCTCCTCTCATTATCTTGCTTGCGGTTTTTACTTAATTACGTGTTTCATGGATGCATGATTACCATCTCTCTTATTTTTTTAAAAAAAAGATTATATAAAACACAGAACTACACGATCAATTGGCTGGACATGATGATTCAATAAACTAGTTTCCACACCAATTTGATTAAGAGTTTTAAACGAGTCGACTAAATTAGATTTGATATATTTTTTTCCTGTCATTGGTAAACGTGAAATGATGTCATTTTGAATTTTAAAAAATATCAATCTATCAAATTTATAACTTAGTAACTTTATGTTATTGGACTGTATGTAGTTTATACATAAATATTTTTTTTACTAGGGTATTAAAGCCTATTATTTAAATATTATTTTTCTGTGTGATATAGAAATATTTTTATATTTTAATTTCTTTATATGATTTTAATCATGATTGGATTAAGCCCAATTCTATACACTACAAAAAAAAGCTTCGGATTACTGATGGAATTCCGTAGGTAATATTTTCTGTCACAATTTTTTCTACGACGGACGTTTTCCGTCTAAAATTTTGTTACCGATGAAAATTCCGTCGGCAATTAGATTTTCGATAAAAAAATGTCTATTGCAGAAAAAATTGTGGCAGAAGACATTACCCATAGAATTCCATGATAATTTCAATTACCGACGGAATTCTGTGGGTAATTTCCGTCGGTAACAATTACCCACGGAATTCAGTCGAAAATTTCCAATGAAATTTTTTTCGTCGGTAATTCTGTGGGTGATCCGGAGTTTTTTTTGTAGTGATAGTTGTTAAGCTAGCTAACTTTAAATATTGTTTTGACCGATTTAATAATCAGATATATTGACTAATTTAGATTCAAACACATGGAAGATGGTTATCTCATAATAGTTTTTCCCCTTATTCGTAAGATTCAAATCCTTTCACCCCTTGACCAAAAAGAGTACCAAATCACTTTTACTTGACACAACTCAAGCATCATTCGTATATTTCTTAATATGTTTTATTTAACAATTTAAATTAAGAAATTAGTTTTTCATATATATGATCTATTAACTTCAATAGGATCAACTTATAACCAATTTCTTCTATTGGGGCCTGACTAATCAAATCACATGGGTGTAAAATTCACGTAAAGATAATTTCTTTAATTTACATTACTTGAATTCAAGACATTATTAATTAAGAAAATCGTGTGCCAACCCGCATAAACCAATTCAAATGTTATTTGAGTAATAATGATTACAATTGATCGTCAAAAACTTTCATGATAAAATAATATTTTTAACGAAAAAGAAAGCTTGTTGGAAAAATATTACTTTAAACAAAGGTTGAGCTGTTAAAAAGCATATCTAACATTTAAATATCATAATTAATTAAAGGATGATTAATTAAAGAAAAGTTAGTTAACTCAATAATAAATATGGACTATAAATTGATATATTTATTACTTTGAAAAATAGACTTATAATAATGACAAAAAAAAAAAAAAATGGCCTATCAATGATACTGTTCATATAAGTTAATTAACTACATAAGGATTAAACAATTTAGAAACAAGTGGGGATGAAAATTAAATTCTAGCAACTACGTTCAATAATGTAGATAAAGTTGTCAGGTAGCTAAAACTCACTGGCCCAGCTGTCTTTCTTCATATTCAGGGGGAAGTATGATTATAAAGACACTAACACAAGTCATTATCAAATTCAAACCATCTTATATTTTATTATTTATTAGTATTATTTTCCAATATTTTCTCTCAAACCTGTACCTGTTTTCCGCTATATATACATCAATTAATGAAGCCATCACCTTTCTTAACCTACACTTTCTGCCCTTAAAACTCCCCTCCTCTAAGCTTCCTCTCTATCTCTCCCTGCAAAATACTCTGTTTTGTGTTCCCTTGTTTGAAATTGAACTCTCTCTCTCTCTCTCTCTGATCCTTTTCTTTGCTAAAACAAGATCAAAAAGAGATGGGTGCTCTGGATTTTCTCTCAGATTACTTCTCAGTTTCTACCCCAAGGAAGAAACGCAAGGCAATGCAGGTTATCTATCAGCTCCTTCCTTACTTTCGACTCTGTTTTATGAGTGGTCTTATTGATAAATATATATCTCTTGAAGAAGTAATAGCATGCAAATAAATAGTCAGAATTTTTTGGCAAGTTCTGATTCCCCCCCCCCCCCCCACCTTTGTTTTTCTTTGTGTCTTGTAGACAGTTGAAATCAAGGTGAAAATGGATTGCGATGGCTGTGAAAGAAGAGTTAAGAACTCTGTTTCCCACATGAAAGGTTCATACTTCACTTCCCTCCCTCCCTCCCCCCCCCCCACCTCTCTCTCTCTCTCTCTCTCTCTCTCTATATATATATATATATATATATTTCTCTCTCACTTTCTTCCAATATAAAACAAAAATTAAACCAATCAGAGTCACCTATATAAACTTATGTAGTACGACAGCCTTAATTTGAATTCTGATATAATCTCTGTTATGGGGAGCAGCGTTTGACCAGGATCATAATTTTGCATGGTCCTTAGTAAAAACTCAGAGGGAGGGAGAGGGGGTGGGATCAGAACAAGTAAAAAGTAGCACAAAAAGTTCTGACCATCTTAGCATAAAATCTGCTGCACATAACAGTAACAACTTAATGATACCTACCAAGTTTTTAGTCAGTCATCATGTTAAATATGTTGAAGTAAAGTTAAGTACATGTTTGGGTTCTGTTTATAACGTTCAAACTGATTCCCAAACCATAAAACTTACTTCTCTGTTTGGTGATTGAGCCAAACTGATATTTTACAAATGGGTTTTTTAAACACACGTGTTAATATGTGAATGATAATAATGCAGGGGTGAAGGAAGTGGAGGTGGATAGGAAGCAAAGCAGAGTAGCAGTGACAGGATATGTGGAACCAAACAAGGTGTTAAAGAAAGTGCAGAGCACAGGGAAAAAGGCAGAGTTTTGGCCATACATACCCTATAACTTAGTGGCATATCCTTATGTGGCTCAGGCTTATGACAAGAAGGCTCCTTCTGGGTTTGTTAGGAACACAGTCCAAGCACTTCCTAGCCCTCATGCTCCTGATGAGCAGATCACTTCTTTCTTTAGTGATGAGAACCCTAATGCTTGTTCTGTTATGTGAAAGCATGTATGCTTTTTGTTTATTACTCAATTTGTTTTCTTTTCTGCTTCTTGTAATGTAAGATTTTGTAAATCTGTGTTTCTCCCCTATGGGAACAGAGTTTTCTTTTTTGTTTTGTGTTTTTCACTTTTCTGTATGTAGAGATGCAGTAGTTTCTTGTTTTGCTGTAGAATCTTTTATCAGTTGAGAATTATAGTTATATCACTTTTCTGACCTCTAAGTGTTGTTTTTCTTTTTCTTTTTCTTTTTTCCTTTTTCAAAGTAACCTGGTTGATACTCGTTTTTAAAGGAACAATCTTTTCAAAGTAGTTTTTATATGTGCTGATGTAAATTAATATTAGAAAACAATATACGTTTTTTTTACCAAAGAAAGAAAACAATATTCTTCGATTTATGGGTATGCAACCGTGCCAATTATTCGGTGTTAGCGAGGTGCTCCCAAGTCAACACGTTCGGGCCGAACAAATTATTTAATTGCTTGAATACCTGATAATAGATTTTTTTTTTTTTTAAACGTACTAGATATGGGTTGACACTGATTAAAAAAGAAAAACAAATATCGTTGATAAAAATGGATGAAATGTACCAGATTGTGACTCATTCTTTTCAGAGATATAGGAGTTATATAATTAATTTATAAATATTAAGAAAATTAATTACTTTTATAAAAGTATGTTGCTTTCTCTAAAGAGAATGCGTTTTTTTAATTATTTGCATTGGATACTAATTATAATGAAACCAATTACTAGAAATAGTTTGACTTAGAAAAAAATATAAATTTGTTAGATAACCCTTCTACTAGCTCTTATGATTATGTTCAGAGAGAGTATAATATAATTTTTGTTGTTCACTTAAAAAATAATCACATACACGTTCTATCTTCCTAACATACTATTTATGTGTTTATACATATGTTATGTGTGTGGGTGTATATTTATGTACGTATGTAGACATATACACATATATAATACATATATATATATATATATATATATATATATATATATATATATATATATATATATATATATATAGACATACACATATACATGTATATATGTTAGTTTTGTTTAGTTTTGATGATAACAAATATGCTTATCAATATTAAGAGCAAACAATTTCCATAGTACATTTCTCTTCTACTTTGACTAATGCTTATATTTAATATTGAAGAAATTGAATTATGGAGAATGATCAAGAGAAGAGAAGAAGAGGAGATATTAAAGAAGGTAGAAGCTACAGAGAGTAATGATCCCAAGTTGATTAGTCCAAGTTGAATTATAGATCAAGAAGGAGATAAGAGATTACGGAAAGAAGAAATTGGAGAAAATGTCAAGTTCAAGAAGAAGAGATACTGAAGAAGGTAGAACTTGTAGAAAATGATGAGCCCAAGCTAAATGATGAAGGATGATCAAGATAGGAGATGGAAAAAGGAAGAGCTTGCTGAATGGAATGAAGATATCATTGTTCAAGTTATAAAATTGATACTAGAAGTCTCTGTGATCAAATGAAAGTTGGAATGACTCAATTCAGAGTTAAAAACTAGCAAATATAAGATTCAGGATGATCCAACTCGAGTCATAAGGTTGCAACTCGAGTCAAATACTTCGCTACAGTGCTTTTGGGTTTCTGGACTGATCCAACTCGAGTTATGTATGAGTAACTAGAGTCAAAATGTGTTCTCAGCGTTTCTAGACAAGTGTAACTCGAGTTATCATTAATAACTCAAGTTACCAGTGCATTTCAGCAACTCTGTTCACCTCTGTTTCGCGTTTCAGCTGGCAAGGTCTGGTATTTCGTTGATATCTCCCAAACCAGAGATCGGATTGAGGTGAAACCAATTTTATATGAAACTAGACTCCTAGTGCGTCATTTTGATATAAAATTCAAGCCCAAAGGAGTTCAGATCAAGGAGCTGTGAATTCGAACTACTTTCAATAAGTTGCAAAAAGATTTTCAAAGTTCCTAAAGTTTTATCAGACACCCAATTCACCCCCTCTTGAGTGATAGCCAGGTCTTACAATATATACACGTATGTGTGTGAGAGATTTTTTATTTTTTTTTAACTAATATTTTCTTGAACAGTATAGCCTAATTAATAAGATAATATATTTTTATGTTTAAAAACATTAAAACAAAATGAAGGTAAAATACCCTATATTTTTCTTAAGAGAAGAACAATGAATTGCATCTTGGATATTTATCCAGACCCTATTATAAGTCGCATTTTAGAAGACATGAACAATTTTTATCATAACTCACCAAATCGGGTATTAATTAATGTTTTCATGATGAATTATTTTTAGTATTTTTGTTTGTTTGTTTGTTTCTCAATATGAAATTCATAATTTTAAATATGAGTACGTTTGAATTTTTTATTCTTCAATAAATTTAATGAAGTAATTCTGGTGCGGAAGGCGGCGTCTTGTAATAGGCATTGGACGAAGAATTAAAGTTAATTGGATGTAGCTTTTTTGAGAATGGAGTAGTTATGATTTCAGATAGGGAACATTAAACATATCAGATAAGAACAAATGTAAAAACAATGGAGCGTATTTCTTTTTATTTTTAATTTTTATTTTAACCAAAGCATCAGTTGTTGAATAGTTTGTGACACAAACATCATTAATGGAGGTATAAAAAAAATTAAGGGATATTTTTGCCGCTGTCGTTAAAGAGTAAAACATAATGGGATCTTGCTTTTCCTTTAATTTTGGGATTATATAAACGACAAAAGGACAAAGGCATGTTGCTGTTTTTTTAATGCATTATTGGAATACAGAGTTTGGCAAATATCTTACATTAACGTATTTATAATTTTATGTTCCTTTCAAAGCGCACTATGTTTTGGAGAGATTTTAATATGTTTATAAATAATATAATGTTAATTAAACAACAACTAACGGCGCCTAACACCAATTTATAGTAATATAATCAAATATTAAGTAAATGTTAATTCGGCAACAATTAACGGCGCCTAACATCAATTTATAGTTCTATAATCAAATACTCCCTCCGGTCCTAATTATAGAATAATATTTGAGAATTAGTTTCAGTTCTAATTATAGGATAAAATTTTAATTTTTGTCGATTTTTTCCTAAAATACCCCTATTTTATTCTCTCAAGTGTGTTTGGTTTTTGGTGAGTATATGTATATGGGTGCGTAGATTCTTTCAATCAATGAACCTTTTAAATTTTTGGATATTAATTTATTTATCAATCAACTAAGGTTAATTTACCAAAAAATATATATATATAGATACACACACTTATATACATACACACAGTGTGTGTGAGAGAGAGAGTGTATGTATGTATATATGTGCCCAATATATGTTTGTGTGTGTTACATATATGTATATCGGTGTATAATTTGTGTGTGTGTGTGTGTATATATATATATATATATATATATCTGTGTGTGTTTGTCAATATGTGTGTGTGTGTCAAGGGCGGAAAAAAATTATATAATTGGACCCAAAATTTTTAGAAATTATGCTTTACCCTCATGAAAATTTCAATCTTTTCATTTTAGTCCCTATTTAAAAGTCTCATAAAGGGAATAAATGAAAATATTGAAATATTATGAGGCTAAAGCATAATTTCCTAAAATCTTGGGTCAAATTATGTAATTTTCGCCTCCTAATTTCAAATGCGAACTCCCCTAAGTTTTATTTTGTAATTTTCGCCTCCCTTAATTTTCATTCCTGGCTCCGCCCCTGGTGTGTGTATGCATATATATATATATGTGTGTGTGTGTGTGTGTATAGATATATGTATACACACACATATATATGTATGTATATCTATTTGTATACATATATATACACATATGTGAGTGTGTGTGTGTGTGTGTTGTAGCAAGACCATTATTCAATTAAAAAGTGTGTGGAAAATAAAATTCTAAGTTCAAGAGGTATGTGACTGGGGTTATTGATTCACTTTTACTTATGTCATGTTAAATTTATATAAGAGTATTTTTGAGAAAGTGAGTAAAATTAACTAATATAACTTTTTTCTCTAATCTTCTTAAAATTAGTTAAATATGTCCTATAATTATGATCAGAGGGAGTATTAAATAGTGACTAGCTATCAGAGTCATCAATAACACTGGTTGGAGATATATAAAATCATTAGTTAGTTGAGTTTTTCATTAGTTAGTTAAAATCTTAATGAACGGTAGTTAATCATTGTAAAACCCTATAAATACAAGTCTAATTATATGGATCAAATTATATAGGATAGTGAGATCTATACCATACTAAAGGAGATGCTAATGTGAGTCTTTCTCTAGAAAGGAAAGCCTCTCCTAGATCCCTAGAGTTTAGGTTAGTTGTTAATCACCCTCAAGTGAGGATAATCATTGTTAAACCCAAATCGATTGACTTGTATGTTATAAAGAATCATTAGTATCAATGAACATTCATCTTAATTTTATTAACATAAAGTATTATGGAGAGAAAAGTTGGTGACCCAGAATTCATAATTATTGAGCCTAATTAAATGTTACTCTCTCAACTTGAGTTTTTTTATTTAGAAAGTTTAAAAATTCTTGACTTCTCTTAAGACAAATGATGGAGTGCACTCTACTTAATCTAACTATTTTTAATGTTTCCAATGTTTTATTAGGTGAGTTTATAAGAGAATAACCAGCAAGAAAGCTACAATAATGCTTTGTTGAGGTGAAAAGAGAAAATGGGATAAAATTGTTGACAAAATTGTTCTCTCACGTTTGGATAAATAGAAGAAAATATAGATGAAAGAAAAGTGAATAATTTTACAATTATATTGGAACATTGAGAAAAAGCTCCCATTAAAAAATCTATCGGTGAGGAATAATTGATAAATTCTTATAAGCAAAAAGTATACCTGTAAATTAATTATGTACATATAGAACCACGCTATTCTTAGGTTACTCCCATTAATAAAATTTTAGTGGGGGATTTTTTTCCCCAATTTTTGCTAATAATAATACCAATGATAAAGGGAAAAAGATATGGGTCATATTCATATGTCTCTTTTCCTCTCATCTAGGTCATCAGATTTGAAAAACGCGCATACATTATAGTTAGCCATTTGTGCTCTTCCATTTTTCTTTTTCTTTTTTTTGAACTTTTCTTGGTAATCAAGGGGGAAAAAAAAATCCATCTTTCCTCATATCCTCTTATTATCTAGTTTTTTCTTCTATTGTTTTCTTCCTTCAAATATAAGGCAAGTTAGTGTTACTCTCTCAATTCTGAAAGTTTAAGTAGCTAATTGAGGAGTTTGTTTAATTGTTTTGCTACTAAATGTAAGAATTCAATCTATTTTATCTCTCTCTCATATCTATAATGTTTTTTCAAACCATCCCTCTGTTGATATTTATAAATTAGTTGATCTTCTTTGTTTTTATTAGGTACATATATATTTCTATTGGAGACAATCATGTTCAAGCAATTGTCGCACATCAAATATAGGTATATCTTTTAGTAAAAATTCAAATACTAGTTTATCATGTTTTAAAGAACTATCACATTTCACTAGACCTAACTCTATTTGTTTATAAATGAATATTAATGCTCTTATAGGATAAAGGGATTGCTATGTTTAAACCTTTTAATAAGACTTCCACAAAGGCACTGTATCCAATCAACATCATTAACCGCCCTTCTTTTGAACATTATTGTCATGTCACCAAAGGATCTTTCATTACTCGATCTCCATGAATTATCTTCTCCCTTTTGTGATCTCAGGCCAAATTTAAAGAACTTAACAAAAAATAATTACTTTAATATAATATGCGTATCAGGAATATTATTCATCACAAATTCAGTTATTAAAAAAAACAATTAATTAGTTAGAGGAATTCACAACTTAATGACACAAAATTATAAGTACAGTAGACGGGAAAGTCTTCATATTTTTCAATCAGATTCAACGTTGAGTAGTTCGTAATTAATTTAATTAAATAATTAAAACTAAAACTAAAAAATGAGGGGTTTTCTTTTCTTTTGTTTTTCATTTTTATATGGTAACTTAATCATAAGGGGTCCATGGTAAATAAATAAAAGGTTGAAGGTGTTAAATTTAAAGTTTTAAATGTCAAGGAATTATATATAACTGACCCCAGACTAAGGATGTTTTATATAATTTAACATTTTATTTTTTTAAAAAAATCTTCCTTCACAACTAGTCGAAATAATTTCATCAGGCTGCCCAAAAATGGAATTGTAGTGAAATTATTATTTTTATTTTACTTGCACCATAAATTTTAATTCAATGGTGTAAATTATATTTAATTCAAAATATTAAAATAAATAGTTCCTCCTATACATAGAGAGATGTGCATGCCATCATTATTACGTTCATTAACTCAAATTTTATCGTTGTCCTTGTCAAACTTACTGTTGAAAATGGGTGGGGATGTTCACTTTGTGCCGTGTAAAAAAGGAAAACATTTTAGCCACAAGCTAGTTAGAGTGCATATCCAATTCATATTAGAAGTCATATATATAATACACGTGTGTTGAAGTCCATTAAAGCTAAATGAATTGATTTGTCTTAGTAAGGAAGGGAAAAAAAATATTATCTACTCTTGCTCTTTTTATTTTTGCCATTTGAGCTTCATCATGATTTATTTTTAACGAAAGTTTTGATAAGTCTCAAGCTTATCAGAAGTATATTATTTATATAAAAAATACTTATAAAAATATTTACAAATTATTTAATGATAAAGTTCTTATGTTGTTACTTTTGTTGCATGATCTTTTTGAAAATTGTCAATTGTGGGCAATGTGTTGGGAAAATATATGTTTTTAGGAGAAAGAGAGATTCTTGATATATAATATGAAATTCCAAAAAAAAAAAAAAAGTGAAAAACTTAGGTATTACTTGAAAGCACTTTAGAATATACATGCGCTTTAATTTCATTCCTCATTTTTGGATAGGTTGGTCGGTGGGATCAAACAAAACTTTCTTCCTAAAAGAAAAAGATAAAGTTCACTTTTACTTCAATGATTTATTGGTGAACCACTGAACCCAGAATTTTTCATTAATTTCAAATCCCAACAACAAAAAGGCGTTTGCTTCCACTTCCATTTTTAAAAATCTATTTCGTGTCTAAGTTTAATTTTGGGTTCTTATCTCAATTGCAGCTTATTAACTTCAATTCAAGCTGACACAACTATAAAAGTGATTTAGTAATTTAATTTTGGTTGTTTGCAACCAGTCCACAATTCGATATTTTGATTTTTACAATTGTATTTCTTCATGAATGTGTTTCTTTCAAACTCTGACCATATTGCTTTTCAATTCAAAATACATGCATCTTCTCAGGGCTTTGATGTTTGAACTGGCTTGGGAGGTAATATCGTACCCGGCTTTCAAAACCTGCCCTTTCTCTTTTGGATCAAACCTTTTTTGGGCCTATTCATTACAAGCTTCTCCTATTGGGAAACTCTATGGGCTAGGTTTTGGGCCTATTCACTAGAAACTTCTCTTATTGGGTAACTTTATGGGCTAGGTATTGGGCCTTCGTCTTCACTTTCTACCTTTACAGGCTTTCTTTTACACTTAACTTCTCAATGCGTGACTTTTACCAAGAAAAAAAAAAATCTCAATGCGTGACAATGTAAAATAAACGTTAGTACGGACAACGTGAAGTAAATATGCGATTGTCCAGGGCACTCTTAGATTAAGTAATAATCGAAATATGGCTTTCCTTGACCAGTTTACACATGAGAGGATAGGACTGTAGGGATGAGATAAACTATGTGTTGTAATGTATAAAGCATAGCTTGTCCCTCAACACCCACATTTGTAGTTGGAGAAGGCCAACTTTAAAATTAGGACACGTGCTGATGCTCAAAAAGTGTCTGATGAAATTGTTGAGTTAATGTGCTCTTTAGTCACTTAAGCCCAATATGGCTTAATTGAGACTACAGCCCAAGAACTCTATGGCCCATATGGTTTAGGGTTAGGTCTTGGATGTAGTAGCATATAAACCTACTTTCACCTGCTTGAGAGAAACACACGCATAAGGAGGCTCTCATTAGAAACAAACCCTAGAGGCAGACGTTCATCATCTAAACGGTTGCTCACACAACCATCCTATTCCCCTCGAGAGATAGTCTGGAAGATCAATCATAGAGCGGACGAGGACTGTTTGTGGAAAGGCTTTCAGATCGCTCTTCAGATACGAAGATTGTTCGTGGAGAGGCTTTCAGATCACCGCTTCAGATTGCTGCATCTTTCCAGGTAATCAAAATGATGAAGGTTTTAACTTTTCCTATATCACGTAGTACGATACGCTTCCGCGTTTCTGGTGAGATTCCAACAATTGGCATTAGAGCCAATAGCGATGAGGAAAAGAACTGAGTTTTGATATTAATTTATATTTCATGTGATTCTTTTCGAAAATATGACATCTTTTTCTATATTTGTTATTTATTTCATGGTAGCTATTCGTTTATAATTCATATTTTGTATTAGTTTTGATTTCAATAGGTTAATCGCTTTAATCCATGGTTAGATTTTCTCGTGTATTTCTTGATTTGTAACAAGGAGGCTACTCCCATATGATTAGGTTTCCTCCTTGCTGTTTTTAATTTTATTTTGGAATTTCTATGTATTTTCGAGTTTCTGTTTCAAGACATGTGCCGGAGCACCCCAAATTCGAATATGATTCATGGTGGGCTTACACCCTTTCCACAATTCTATTGGTGTCTTTGAAACCGACTTGGATGGAGCTAAGTTCAATAGATACATAGCTGTTTCTAAGGCATATCCCTATAATGAATCAGAAAGAGATGAATAACTGAGCATAAATCTTGTCATTTCTAAAAAGGTTATATTTCTCCTTTCAGCAACTCCATTCTGCTGGGGTGTCCTTGGAGAAGATAATTGTGAAACTATCCCCTCTTTGGTCAGGTAAGACCTGAACTCTCCAGATAGGTATTCACCCCCTCGATCAGATCGAAGAGTCTTAATTTGAACACCAAGATGTTTTTCTGCCTCAGCCTTGAACTCTTGGAATTTTCCAAAAGCTTCAGACTTGTGACGCATTAAGTACACATGTCCAAATCTAGAGTAATCATCAGTAAATGTGATGAAATACTGATACCCACCTCTAGCTTGGACATTTATCGATCCACATACATCAGTATGTACCAATTCCAGCTGAAGTGTGGCACGTTTTCCCTTGGCCTTGAAAGATCTTTTGGTCATTTTACCCTCTAAACAGGATTCACATACTGGTATCGGTTCAAAGTTCAGGGATTTTAAAATCCCACTTTTGACCAAACCTTGTATCCTGTTAGAGTTAATATAACCCAATCTCAAATGCCAAAGATAAGTTTCATTGGAAACTTTTCTTTTCTTTGATGAATTAATATGCTCAAAATCTTTTAATTCAACATGATTAACTTCACAGGGAACAGGACTAAGGAAATAAAGACCATTAAACTTTACACCAGAACAGATAAAAGAAGATGAACTTCTTATTGAAACTGAGGAATTAAACTGAACTGTCAAACCATGTTTATGCAAACAATTAACAGAAATTAAATTCCTCTTAAAATATGGAATAAATAAACAGTCTTCTAAAACTAAAGTTCTGCAATTATCAAAAGTTAAAATGACTTGTCCCACTGCTAGTGCAGACACAAGCTCCCCAGTTCCAAGCTTCAAATCTCTTTGTCCTTTACTTACAGGCAAGCTATGTTTGAACCACTGCAAAGAGTAACAAACATGGTTAGTGGCTCTTGAATCAACGATCCATTTTTTATCGTGATTCTCCACTAAACAAGCCTCAATCACATGTAAATTACCCATACCAGCAAACATGCCATCAAGAGTCTGGAGCATTGTTGCTCCACTCTCAATCATGCTCACTTGCTCCTGAAGGTGATTGGCGAGACTGGCCAAAATGTAGCAGCGAACTGACACATTCGCCTTCTCCCATCTTTCCTTCTCCTGCTGAAATCGAGTCTGAATTGCATCAGACGCGTCTGCAGCAGGCAGCGCTGGCATATGGGTAATGAGAACAAAGTTGAGCTTTTCATATTGAAGAACAATATCCAAATTAGTTTTCCATTGTTTGTAGTTTGTACTATCCATAGGTTTTTGGCTCAAGATTGTAGCTAAAGGATTGAATGAAGACATTTTGCTGAAAATAAGGAAAAAGCACACTAACTACAAACTATAATTAACAACAAACAGATATAGCGCTAGTAGATTCTAATAACTACTATTCGTTTATTGTTTAACAATCCATTAATTATCTTTACAAGGCTTACGATGGGCAAGATTCTTGTAAAACTAATATTGTTAATTTGGGCCTTCAGTTCTATTGCCAAAGCCTCAATGGGAGGGTTAACAATTTTACCAAAGTTGAATGTATTTAACCATTGTTTACTTTCAAAATTATCTTCAGTGTTTAAGTGTTGCCGACGATGGGCAGTGCAAAACTTTACTACAATTTTGAAAATATTAGGGTTTAATCTAGTGAAATCCGATTATCCTTATCCGATGGGGCTTCAGCGATAAACATTTCACTAATAAACCCACAATTGGAGCCCGTAGGTTTTAAAATTAAATGCTTAATTTACCTTCACCTATTCAATATTTTAAATTTAGAATTTTCAATTTCCAAGAATTTGTTCAATTTAGAGTAAATTATTAGGTATCTAAAATCTAGTCATGATTGGTAGAACGTGCGTCACATGACCATTTTAAATAACCCACAAATTACTTTAAAAGGTACAATTCTCTTAGGAAATTTCCTGGATTATTTGTCTAGATTTTAATTCCACAATTATTATTCTAGATTTTAATCATAATAATTGATAATTAATGTGTAGATTTTAATTCCACAATTAATTAATCCAATTATTATTCTAGGTTTTAAAATTTAAAATCATAATAATTGATAATTAATGTGTAGATTTTAATTCCACAATCAATTAATCCAATTATTATTCTAGATTTTAATTTAAAATCATAATAATTGATAATTAATGTGTAGATTTTAATTCCACAATTATTTAATCCAATCATTATTCTAGATTTTAATTTAAAATCATAATAATTGATAATTAATGTCTAGATTTTAATTCCACAATCAATTAATCCAATTATTATTCTAGATTTTAATTTAAAATCATAATAATTGATAATTAATGTGTAGATTTTAATTCCACAATCAATTAATCCAATTATTATTCTAGATTTTAATTTAAAATCATAATGATTGACAATTAATGTCTAGATTTTAATTGCACAATCAATTAATCCAATTATTATTCTAGATTTAATGGCGGTGTCATTTGTTAGAGAAGTGTAAAACAATCATGTGTGGCTGACTCTGCCAATGAGGCTGAGTATGTAGCTACTTCTGAGGCTGCAAAGGAAGCTGCATGGTTAAAGAAGTTCTTAACAGACCTTCAGGTGATACCAGGTGTTGATTGTCCTATCACACTTTACTGTGACAACAGTGGGGCAGTAGCACAGTCCAAGGAACCAAGGTGTCACAAGAGACAAAAACATATAGAGAGGAAGTACCACTTGATCCGAGAAATAGTTAAAAGAGGAGATACATTGGTAGCAAAGATAGCATCAGACGAGAACCTTGCTGACCCTTTTACTAAGAGTTTTCATGAACGTGTGTTCGAGAGGCATGTTTCATCTATGGGTCTTAGGAGGTGATAGGGCAAAATTTAAAGCCTAAAAAACTCCGCAAGTGCACGGGCCGTACCAAGTAATATAGTGATGAGAAAAGTATCGTTCCCACGAGGACTTAGTATCACAACTTTAGTTAAGCATTGATTTCACAATTTCATTTAAGTTGAGAAAACCAAATTAAATTTAATTAAGATAAAAGAAATTAAAACTAAAATAAAAAATAAGAAAACTACCATAATAATCAAATGAGCAACTGAGAGTCACTAATCCCTTATTTGATTCTTAGATTTTATCCCCACTAAATTAACTATGACTTAATCTAATCAGCTAATCTAGAGTATTAATGTCTATAAATGCCTTCCGGTCCATTTATATACCTATCTTAATTAATTATGTAATGCCTCACATAATTAATTAAGATGCAATTCAAATCGGGTTCACTCTAATTTGATTATGCGGAGCTTCTAGGTATATTCCTATCCTAGACGCAAATTAGATTAAAACCTAACTTCACGTTAAATTTAAACCTAATTCCACATTATTTATTCCCAAGGTCAATTTAGGATTCCCTCTTCCAAGTCCAACCCTAAATCCCCAAAACATGCTTAACGGTGGCCAATCACTAAGCAATAAATAATAAAAACAAGATTAAATAAACTGATTAAAATTAAACAAAACTAATGAGTGGGAACAATTTCTAAAACCCAAACAAGTTCATAGATTCTCTAGGTTGCAAAACCAACTAGCCACACATGGCTTTAATAAAATCCATAACAAAAAAAAAAAAAGATAACAATTCAGATTCAAAGAAGAAGGAGAAGAGGAAAGAAAATTTCTTCGTCGCCTCCACAGTCCTTCTGTCCTTCGGTGGAGATGATGAAGAGAATTGAAACGCTCAGCCTCTGCTCCTCTACTTCTTCGTCCCTTCTTGTTCTGTGCCTCCTGATCTTTCTTCGTCTTCCTTTATTCCGTCCTGCTTCTTTATTTATAATTTAGGTCTTGGGTCACTGATTCTCTTTTTCTTATTACAAAGATATCTCATATCTTGTAATTTACTCCAGCAGATTACACAATTGATTTTATTTCTATTTTTCTTGCGGGGACCATCAAGTTTGGCTGACTGTATATCCTCTTATTGCCTTTTCTACTTCATTCCAAATCAGCTAATATTTCCTGCACAATAAAAATAGGATATGAGTAGATTCTATGTTGATTTATTCTTTGATCCCAAGTTTCATTCAATTATGGAAACGTTCATAAAAGATAATTAAATAGGTATATAATATCAATAATTCCAATTAAATCTCATAAAATATACACCTATTTAATCATAAAATATATACTCATCAGGAGGATTCAAGATTTGCTATAGCTTTAGGTAGTTGTTATTTCACTTTGTTATTTTGTGCTTTTTGAGCAATACATTATGACATTGCATTTTTTTTAATGTTAATAAATGAGGCGTTTTTCATTTATTTCACACACTATTTACAAACTCTAAGGTCCGGATTAATTGTGGAGTATATGATCATATGAATACGTTCATAGAGGACATGGTCATAGGTTCTCATAATTAGGGCTGAGCAACGGGCGGGCGGGGCTGCTCCGGGGCCTAACCCGTATCCCGCCCGTTTATTTTACACGGGTACGGGGCAGCCCCGTACCCACGGTGCAACCCATTTAACCCGTAATAAACGGGTGCGGGTAAATACGGGCGGTCCTAATGGGTTCCGGGGAACCCGTGACCCCTTTCTTTAAAAAAAAAAATTGTTCCCTCACTCTCATTCCTCACACCAGTGACAGACTCACAGCCACCATCAACAAAGCAAAAGAAGAAGAAGAATGAAGAGGAGATAAATCCTTATGATCCAGGGCGAAATCTGAGAAATGTGAAGGCAAAATCTGATAAATCTTTATACTTGACGAGGGAGCAAACAAATCTGAGACGAGATTGCAGTTTATAGACGCGATTGAATAGATCTGAGAAGAAGAAGCACAAAGTCGACTTGTTGTCATCACAACGGCAACAGATGACGAGATGAGCATGGACTACGGCAACAAGAGAAAGGAGATAAGTAAGATCAGAGAAAGACAAGGATGAGGACCCTAGGAGAAGGAGGCGGCATCAACTGCCAGAAAAGGAAAGGAAAGATCATATCCGTTTTGCTCACCATAAAAAAAGAAGTAAAACCATACATTTGATTGAACTCAAAATTCGTGGGGGAAAGAAAAGCCATCGTGATTCGTGAGGAGGCAACATCAAGACTAGGGAAAAGTAAAAGAAAGTCATCGTGATTCTGTGGAGTTTCAAAGTTTAATTCTTTTTTTAAAAAAATTGATATAAAAAGACAAAAAAAAAATTAACGTCTGGAGTTTTAAAGTTTTTATAAAAGTTGATATAAAAAAACAAAGGAAAGTCATTGTGATTCGTGTGGAGTTTTAAAGTAATTTTTTTAAAAATAAAAATCGATATAAAAAGACAAAAAAATTGACGTCTAGAGTTTTAAAGTATTTGGTGTAAACTATTAAGGATCGAAGCAAGAATCTGATGGTCAAAACGCAACTCTTCCCCCACCAGACCAAGTGTTATGACTATGACAGTGGAGAAGAATTAAAACATTACATCTAATATTTTTAATATATAAAAATATAAAAATAAATGGCGGGGAATGGGTACCCCGGGGCCTAACCCGTATCCCGCCCGTTTATCTTTATACGGGTACGGGGCAGCCCGTACCTGTTACGGGTCCAACCCGGGCGGGCTCAAACGGGCAAAAAAACTGTGGGGTGCGGGTGGACGGGCGGGCTACGGGTGTTTTGCTCACCCCTACTCATAATTGATGAATTGGTTCACAGCTATTAAATTAAGTTGGGCACTTTATTTAGGCTGCAATATTTTATAAAATGGTTTTGTCCGAATCATTATAAAATATTGGTGTGAGTTAATACTTACATTGAATGGATCAAGGAGAGATTTGATTAAGGTTGTTCTTTCTGTCATAAGGAATCAAATCACCAGATAACTATAGTCATGTAGTTGCTCTTAATCCTGAGTTTATTTTAAATAGGTAGTCGAATAGTTTTCATTCTTTGATTTACCAACGGGTGAGGTTTGATCTATATGACAGCCAACAACTCGGTATTTTGGGGTGAGACTGTTTGGTTATTGGTGTTTATGAGATAAACAACATGGATTTTTTAGGAAATGTCCCCTTGATATGTTTCGGTACCTGGATATTGAAGACACTGGCCAGTGTATGTAATCCATTAGAGAAACTATTAAAGTCAAGGGAATAAATAATTGATTGGGTTACAGAAAACTAGTCAATCAAGTTATAGACATTCTATAAAGGGGTAATGCATATTCTTGTTATAAGTAACATTATTCTTGGAGATCACGTTCGGGCTTTTAGTGGAGTAGCACCGAACTAGATAATCTTCTGTAGATTATCATGAGCCTTGATGAATGACAAATGATAGATCCCCAAGCTAGCTTGAGATAAGGGATGGGGTATATTATCTGATGATGATGGCTTATGGGCTACATGGTCTTGGGTTTACGAACTCAAGTCTGCATCTTAAAGAGCAAGTGGGAGATTGTTGGGTTAATGTGCTCTTTAGTCACTTAAGCCCAATATGGCTTAATTGAGACTACAGCCCAAGAACTTTATAGCCCATGTGGTTTAGGGTTAGGTCTTGGGTGTAGTAGCATATAAACCTACTTTTACCTGCTTGAGAGAAACCCACGTATAAGGAGTCTCTCATCAGAAACAAACCCTAGAGGCAGACGTTCATCATCTGAACGGTTGCCCACAAAACCATCTTATTCCCCTTGAGAGATAGTCTGGAAGATCGATCATAGAGCGGACGAGGACTGTTCGTGGAGAGGCTTTCAGATCGCTCTTCAGATACGAGGACTATTCGTGGAGAAGCTTTCAGATCACTGCTTCAGATCGTTGCATCTTTCCAAGTAATCAAAACGATGAAGGTTTTAACTTTTCCTATATCGCGTGGTACAATACGCTTTCGCATTTCTGGTGAGATTCCAACAGAAAATAGAGTTCAATATGCATTTAACGCCTACCTCTTCAGCTCCTGCTAGATCGAAAAACTAAACACTATGATATATAGATTATGTATAGATTCTGTGGGAATTCCTACAATGTAATCAAGAGCCTTGTATCAGTATATTGTGCTATTTCTATTTTGCCTACTGAACTGTGTATACATACTCTAATGAATAACAATATTCCAGTGGAGTATTATAGTTATATATGGTCCGCCACATGTGTTTTGCCAATAATGCATAATCAAACTTCTCCAAGTGTATGATTTGCAAACATCCTTTTTTCCTTGGATGACATAATTCCTCTCATTTCAAAAGATGAGCTCTATTTGAATCGAAGTTCATCCCCAAAAGAAATTTTCCATTTTCATGGCAATTTTATGACAAAAAATTGAGGGAATTTTACACCGAAAAAGGACATATTAATAAAGATGCGATGGAGTTTTTTAATAGGATAAGCCATCCTGCTTAAGATAGAAGATGACTTTTCCTACCAACCAATCTACAATCAATTTTCTCTATTACTTCCTCATATCTCCTCTTTTCTAACTTCTGATCATCAACATAAGTACCTAGATATTTACCTAGCCTGGAGTGGAAGCGGATTCCTAGCATCTCGGGCAGCTGTTTTTAAGACGATAAGGAACATATGGGCTACAGACAAGGCTAGAGTTTTTATATTTTATTTGTTGTCTTGAAATCAAAGAGTATTGTTGGAGTAAAGCCTTAACTATCCTACAATCCTCCTTTGTGGCACGATAAAAGAGTAAAGTGCCATCTGCATATATACATCAAACAGGTTAGAGGTTTAGCTTCTTGGGAGTTCTTAGTACCCTTCCCCCACTAGAAAAGCTCTACTTGAAGAATCATGCAAGAAAGGACATTCACACATAATAAAAATAAGTAAGGAGGCATAGGATCTCCTTGTCTCAATCCACAAGTATGAGAGAACAAAAGTTATGGTGAGCCATTAATCATAACTTGGTAAGATACGGTTGATACATTGCATAACAAGTTGTATCATTTAAGCTGTGAATTGCATTATCTCAAGTACTTAACATAAGAAATGACAAGAAACCTTATCATAGGCCTTCATGATTTTTTATTTAATTGCACACCAACCATCCTTACTCTTATGAGTTCCATGAAGTTTAGCCATGCTCTCCAAAGCCAAAATAGTGTTATCAATGATAAGCCATCCTTTTAGTAAAGCATTTTGATTAGGCATAATGAGATCATCAAGAAATTCCTTCAGCCGATTGCATAAAATTTTTGGAAATTAATATGTAAATTAAATTGAAAAGACTGATTGGTTGAATATCTTTAAATATATTAGGGTACAATCTTTGAGAACCAGTATAATGAATAATTTGTTAAGTTCCTTAAGAAGGAAGCCCTGGCTAAACATGTGATAAACCATATTGAGTTTTTATGGCGGTTAATATGTAGCAGAGCATAAAAACCGCTATAAATATCAGCTTTTGTAGTGGTTTACACCAAAACCGTTATGAACTTGTAGTGGACACACTAGCACCAAAACACAAGCTTGTTTGGAACGAACTTTGCAATGGTTATCATAAATAAATCGCTACAAAGTTGGGGCCAGCTTGGTGCGTAATGGCACGAAATTGTGGCGATTATATTTGTCGCGATTCTATGATGATAAGCTCTAAAATTCGAAGAGTCACAACATTTGTCGCAACTTGAAAAAACAAAGGCATAAACTGCAACAAAGTTTCAACATTTGTAGCTATTATTTTGAAATCTGCTACAAACTTTGAACTTATATCTACCCGATAGCCCTCAAATCATTCTATGAAGATACAACATAAAATGAAATATAGCTTGCAACATAATTGCCTATCTCCGATGAAAATAAGCATGTGTTTTTTTCGTCGGAGGTTGGCATCTACCATGAAGACCAATATTTTGCGGCATGTTGTATTATCTTCAGTAAATGACAAAAACTTGTAGCGGTTTTTCCTTAAAATTGCTGCAGAATGCAAGGAATCAAGACATTTGTAGCGGTTATATAGAACTACTACAAAATGTCACGCTACATGAGGTAGGGTTTTGTATTTTGTAGTGGTTTATGCATCAGTTTATGTAAAACCGCTACAAATGTTTAATGCTTGTAGTGGTTGGGTCACAAAACCGCTACAAAAAGCATGCCTTTTGAACCCGTGCCGCTACAAAATGGGATACTAAAGTGTGGAAAGCGTTTGACTTAGACTTTCTAGCTTTCGCAGCGGACCTTAGAAATGTTTGGCTTGCTTTGGCGACCACGATTTTAATCTGTTTGGGAATCTTAATACAAGATATAGTTTTTGGCCATTTGTTTTAATACCCTACAACTTTGTATGAAACAAAGCTCCTTCATTTTGGCTATGATCATTTCAAACAACAAGGCACCAAGAAATGACATCTATGTGTATCTCCAACCGCTCATTGCGGAGTTGTTAGACTTGTGGAATGTAGACTTCAAGACGTATGACACGCACGAGAAGACACTGTTCAACTTGCATGCTATCTTGATGTGGACGATAAGTGACTTTCCTGACCTGGGAACATTATCCAGGTGGAATGTGCATATCGGCCTTGCGTGTCCAGCTTATAATTTTGACTCTAACTTATTACGCATTCCCCATAGTTGTAAGTGGTGCTTCATGGGTCATCAAAGGTTTCTCCATGGTAAGCACAAGTTTAGGTTACAACGCAATCAATTCAATGGGCAATATGAAAAAGGAGGACCTCCTCAGAATTTATTTGGTGTAGAAATCTTAGAACAACTCCAGGATGTTGAATTGATTTTGGAAAAATGATGATGCGGCAAAAGCTAGAGAAAGACTACTAGAACTTCTGCTTGTACGCCTTAGCAGTGGTAGAAGAAAAGCATCTTCTTTACTCTTCCATATTGGAAAGATAATTTGCTCTGACATAGTCTTGATGTCATGCACATTGAAAAAAAATGTGTGTGACAATGCACTATACACAATTCTTAATGAACCAAGCAAGTCGAAAGATCATCTTCAAGCAAGGAAAGATTTATAGGACATGGGAGTTCGTGGAGACACGTGGTCGAATGAGCATGATAGATTTCACCCGGCAAAATTCACCCAAACAAAATCAAATGAGGAAATCTTCCTCGCGACATTGAAGAAAATAAAAGTTCCTGACGGGTATTCAAGCAACATATCACGATGTATTGACATGCAGGCTCAAAAGGTTGCTGGCTGAAGAGTCTGACTCACATGTGTTTATGCAACAGTTACTTCCGCTGGCCATCAAAAATACATTGACTCTCGATGTGTCGATCGTTTTAGTTGAGTTGAGTTCTTCCACACTTTTTTTTGTAAGGATGGAGATGAAGATATAAGAAATTATGCGTACGATGACATATTTAATCTATAATCCTCTATTTTTTATATAACAAAACCATAATAGAATTTGTAGCAGTTCTATAACTGCAACAATTGTACTAACCGCCACAAACACAGTCACATCATCCGCTATAAAAAAGGTCATATCAACCGCTACAAGTGTTACGCAGATATCAATATAAATACCCTCATCACACCTCATTTTATATACTTCATCATCTCTTCCTACACACATTTTCTCTCGTTTCCTCTCATCTGTCAACATTTTTTGAAGAGGTTAAGTGTTGATCAAGCGGATCAAATATGATATCATCTGTTTAAAAATCTTTCTTTTTTCTTCTAACTCTGTGCTACTTTTTTTTTTCTTTACAATTTTAAGGACTTTTTTCAACATTTCTTCTACTTTCATATACATTATTTTCATAATTAAATGTTATTTAAATGATATCATAATTAGTTCATATTGTATCTACACATTCTCATTTTTATACACCTATATAATAACCATATATAATCAAATATCATATACCAATATCAATTATTTTTAACCTAAATATTTATCATTTATATTGAAATTATTAGTTAGTTAATAAAATAATCTAAAATGACTCTTGTTGTTTTTTTTTAAAAAAGTTGTTAAAATCACTATAGATTCTAACATATAAATTTTACCCTAAGTTTGTAACAATTTTACAACCACTACAAAATTGGATAAAATTTAAAAAAGGTCGGAAATTTTTTCCCAAAAAATGGCGGCAAAAGTTTGTAGCAATTACCTAACCGCTACAAAATAATTTGAAAAATTTGGCACCTTTTTTGAAATTTCATCCAATTTTGTAGTAGTAAATAAACTGCTACAAATTGTTGCCTCCATTTTTAAAATTTTTGGTGTTGTATTTAGTAGCGGTTATATGTGGTCAATTTCATATTGTAGTGGTTACCAAACTGCTACAAAGTCTTCACACATGATGTCATCCTAGCCTCATCTAGTAGTGGTGGTGACAAACTACTATAGTTACAGTACCGGTTAAGTTATATGTAGTAGTGGGTTTATTGAACCACTACAAAGTTGCTTGCAACGATGTACTTTGTAGCGATTTTGACAACCGCTACTAATGTCATTTGTAGCAATTCAAATACGTCAACTTAACTGCTACAAAGTATCATTATTTTTTGTAGTGGTCAGATCACTCATGGGATATTTAAATGCTAGACCAAAATTATCTTGCAAGAGAACTGTATTCGTCCCAAGAAGGCAGTCGAATGCATAGTCTTCTTTAAAGCGCACGGTGCCATTGAAAATTCTAGTCATCAAGATTAAGGAAAGATTGTTCTGATACCACTATTATGTTTATTGATGTAGAATAGGGAAATAGGTGTAGAAAAGAGATACAAGACACAAGAAATACAATTGAAGAGGAAATGTAGAAGAAAGCTCCTTGAGGCTCTCACACAATGTATTATTCCAATCAAGTCAAATCTAAATGTACAATGGGAGGATGAGCTATTTATAATATAATGGCCTTCCTCAAGTCCTAATCTAGAGGTTAGTAGGATGATTACATAATTACATAAGGGAAAATTACACATAGGTCCCAAGGAACAAAGATAATTACATTTAGGTCCCTTCAAATGCCAAATTATACATAAGTCCCTAGGGACTTTTGTGTAATTATTTGTGAAGGTTAAATTACCAATCTGACCTTTCTATATTCTCCTTCTTCCTTCTCCTCTCTCCCTTTTTCTTCTCTCTCCTCCAGACCCATGGAATCTCATTGTCGATTGATGAACCTAGATAAGCAGGTTGATACTCATAGGCTCACACGAAAGGGAAAAAACCAAAAAAGATACACTTCACACGACTTCGGTGTTGGTTTGTGGTTGAGAATCGAGAATACCCGGTTCAGTTAATCAGGAAGCTGAGCATGAAGCGTTCAATTGTAGAAGAAAATGAAGTTAGGAAGAATGAGAGACAAAGAAAGAGTGAGAAATGGTGGATTTAGAAGGGGGCAAATGTTACTGCAGCCATTTCTATTTCTGTGCGCATTGGTTGCTGGTTTTGGACAGTGGAAGAGATGGGACACGATTTTAGAAGCCTTGATTGGAAAGAAACTCTAAGAGTTAGAAGAAACTCTTATGTTCTCACATCTGATTTTGTGTGAAAAGATTAGCCCAGTTCGCTTCTGTTCTTTTGTGGTAGAGTTGTTGTTAAAAGAAGAATTTGCTGTTGTAAATATAGAATTTCTTGTTGTAAATGGCCTCTGGACCTCAGAATTGAAAAAATCTAGGTTTTCAAAACTTGTTGTTAAAATAGGAATTTGCTGTTGTAAATATAGAATTTTTTGTTGTAAATGGTCTCTGGACCTCATAATTGAAAAAATGGACGTTTTAAAATGTTGTTGTTAAAATAGGAATTTGCTGTTGTAAATATAGAATTTCTTGTTCTAAATGGCCTCTGGACCTCAAAATTGAAAAAATCCAGATTTTCAAAACTTATTGTTAAAAGAGGAATTTGCTGTTTTAAATGTAAAATTTCTTGTTGTAAATGGCCTCTAGACCTCAGAATTGAAAAAATCCAGGTTTTCAAAACTTGTTAAAAGAGGAATTTGCTATTGTAAATATAGAATTTCTTGTTGTAAATGGCTTCTGGACCTCAGAATTGAAAAAATCCAGGTTTTCAAAACTTGTTGTTAAAAGAAGAATTTGCTGTTGTAAATATAGAATTTTTTGTTGCAAATGGCCTTTGGACCTCAGAATTGACAAAATCTAGGTTTCAAAACTTGTTGTTAAGATAGGAATTTGCTGTTGTAAATATAGAATTTTTTCTTGTAAATGGCCTCTGGATCTTAGAATTTCTTCCAATTCCTCTCTCTCCATTCGCACAGGTCCCGCTTGCTTGTTTGACCTTGGTGAATTCATCAAGTTTAGCAAGTATTAGTACCTAAAACGTCCAGAGGCTATTTACAACAAGAAATTCTATATTTAAAATAGCAAATTCCTATTTTAATAACAAGTTTTGAAAACCTGGATTTTTTCAATTTTGAGGTCTAGAGGTCATTTACAACAAAAAATTCTATATTTACAACATCAAATTCCTATTTTAACAACAACTTTTGAAAACTTGAATTTTTTAAATTCTGAGGTCCAGAGGCCATTTACAACAATAAATTCTATATTTACAACAGCAAATTCCTCTTTTAACAACAAGTTTTAAAAACCTGGATTTTTTCAATTATGAGGTCTAGAGGCCATTTACAACAAGAAATTCTATATTTACAACATCAAATTCCTATTTTAACAACAATTTTTGAAAACCTGGATTTTTTTAATTCTGAGGTCTAGATGCTATTTACAACAAAAAATTCTATATTTACAACAGCAAATTCATATTTTAACAACAAGTTTTGAAAACCTAGATTTTTTCAATTCTGAGGTCCAGAGGCCATTTACAACAAGAAATTCTATATTTACAATAGCAAATTCTTCTTTTAACAACAACTCTACCACAAAAGAACAAAAGCAAACTGGGCTAATATTTTCACACAAAATCAGATGTGAGGACATAAGAGTTTCTTCTAACTCTCAGAGTTTCTTTCCAATCAAGGCTTCTGAAATCGTGTCCCATCTCCTCCACTGTCCAAAATCAGCAACCAATGCGCACAAAAATAGGAATGGCTGCAGTAACATTTGCCCCCTTCTAAATCCACCATTTCTCACTCTTTCTTTGTCTCTCATTCTTCCTAACTTCATTTTCTTCTACAATTGAACGCTTCAATGCTCAGCTTCCTGATTAACTGAACCGGGTATTCTCGATTCTCAACTACGAACCAACACCGAAGTCGTGTGAAGTGTATCTTTTTTGGTTTTTTCCCTTTCGTGTGAGCCTATGAGTATCAACCTGCTTATCTAGGTTCATCAATCGACAATGAGATTCCATGGGTCTGGAGGAGAGAGAAGAAAAAGGGAGAGAGGAGAGAGAGAGGAGAAGGAAGAAGGAGAATATAGAAAGGTCAGATTGGTAATTTAACCTTCACAAATAATTAAACAGAAGTCCCTAGGGACTTCTGTGTAATTTTGTCATTTGAAGGGACCTAAATGTAATTATCTCTGTTTCTTGGGACCTGTGTGTAATTTTCCCATTACATAATTATCCTACTAACTATGTGGTTTACACATAAGTCCCCAGATATACTTTACAAATAGGCCCCTAAGTGCTATTTAGAGTTTCCATATCATGTTCATTAATTTGGGGGCCTTATTTGGTTTGGTAACCTCATCCACTCGCTCAAATTTTTATTATAAAGGCTTAATTAAACCATAAATAACCCTAGAACTTTTTATCTATTTATTATGGACCCCTTACCTTTATCTTCTTAACAAAAATTACCAAGTCACCAACTTAAAGTGCAGAGAAATTTTATAAAATTATAAAGTTACATAGAAGGCCATGTGTTTTTTTATTAATTTGATGTGGTAATTTTTGCTAAAAAGATAATGATAACTTAATCACAAGGGGGCCGTGGTAAATAAATAAAAGGTTCAGTGTGTAGAATTTAAATTTTTAAATGTCAAAGAATTATATATAATTGACCCAAGGTTGGGAAAGTTTTATATAACGTAACATTTAATAAAATAATCTTCCTTCACAACCAGTCCAAATAATTTTGAGCAGGCTGCCCAAAAATGGAATTTGTAGTGAAATCATTTTTTAAAAATTTCTTGCACCATAAATTTTAATTCAATGGTATAAATTATATTCAATTCAAAATATTAGAAGAAATAGTTCCTCTTATCCATAGAGATATGCATGCCATCATCATGTTCATTAACTCAAATTTTATCGTTGTCCTTATCAAACTTACTGTTGAAAATGGGTGGGTGTTCCCTTTGTGCCGTGTAAAATAGGAAAAGATTTTAGCCACAAGCTAGTTAGAGTGCATATCCAATTCTTATTGATTGCATGATTCAAAGTATATACAAGAAGATAATTTCATATTAGAAGCCATGTATAAATATAATACTCGTGTGTCTATGAATATACATATATTAATTAATATATATCAGGTAGGATTTTTAGGCTCTGTGCTTTCTCTTGCGTTGAAGTCCATTAAAGCTAAATGAATTGATTTGTCTTAGTAAGGAAGCAAAAAAGAAAAAATATTATATACTTTTGCTCTTTTTATTTTAGCCATTTGAGCATCATCATGATTTTTTTAACCCAAATACCATACTAAACTAAATCATGGGATGTATACTTTGATTGAAAGATGCTCAATTCAATGGACAATCTGGGTCTACAAGCTCTCATCTCTTGCTCATACTTAACGATGCTTTAGGATTCAAACATCTTTATAATCAAGGCTCACAATACTACTGACATGATTGATATCAAGGCTTATCAAAATTTGACAGGGATTATATAGGAAATTGTATTCTAATTCATAGGAATCCCTGTCAGAATTATATCAAGTATAACAGATAAAAAATGCTTATAAAAAATTATTCAATGATAAAGTTCTTATATTGTTACTTTTGTTGCATGATCTTTTTGAAAATGGACAATTGTGGGCAATGTATTGGGAGAATATATGTTTTTAGGAGAAAGAGAGATTCTTGATATATATTATGAAATTTAAAAAAAAAAAAGTGAAAAACTTAGGTATTACTAGAAAGCACTTTAGAAGATATATGCGCTTTAATTTGATTCCTCAATTTCTGATAGGTTGGTCGGTGGGATCAAACAAAACTTTCTTCCTAAAAGAAAAAGATAAGGTTCACTTTCACTTCAATGATTTATTAACCGAGAATTTTTCATTAATTTCAAATCCCAACAACAAAAAGGTGTTTGCTTCCACTTCCCAAAAAAATATATCAAAGAATCAATGTTTTTCATAAATTGAAGCAATGTTCTAAAATCTAACCGGATGTCAACTTGAAAAGATAGGTGAGTCTCAATTTTCGTAATTCAATAAGTTAGATCCGTGGTTGAACTGATAACATAATAATTAAAAAAATTAAATAGAAATTAAGTAAATAATGTAGGCAAGAAATAAATCTATAACAAGTCTAATCACGTCAACATAATAATATTATAAAATATGAAGGTTTTCAATGAAATTATACCATATGATTATAAAAGATTTGCAAATAACTTTTTGAAAGCCAGGTAATTCCATACCCGGCTTTCAAAACCTACCCTTTCTCATTCGGGTCAAACTTTTTTTTGGGCCTATTCACTATTCACTATTGGGCAACTTTATGGGCTATGTTTTGGGCCTATTCACTACACACTTCTCTTATTGGGCAACTTTATGAGCTAGGTTATATAAAAAAAAACTTTATGGGCTAGGTTTTGGGCCTGTGTCTTCACTTTCTGTCTTTACAGGCTTTCTTTTGCATTTAATTCCTCCTCAATGTGTTACCATATTCAGCCCCAAAATAAAACTACACGATTTTATTAAAAAAAATATATATACGAAGTTTAGTGGGTACAGAAGATTTGGACAGAGATCGGATCCATTTTAATATGACTTATAATCAAGGTAAAAGAAAGCATTTTTTTTTCATGAAACAGAAACCATGCATTGAAATGTAAAAAAAAAAAAAAAAGTTAGTACAGACATCACGAAGTAAATACGCGATTGTCCATGGGACTGTCCTAGATTAATAATCTTAATATGGCCTTACTTGACTAGTTTACACATAAGAGGATAGGATTGTAGGGATGAGACAAACTGTTGTTGTAATGTATAAAGCGTAGCTTGTCTCAACGCCAACATTTGTAATTGGAAAAGGCCAACTTTAAAATTAGGACACATGCTACAACGTTATAAAAGCGTGTTATGAAAATAGAGTTCAATATGCATCTAACACCTTTCTCCTTTGCTCCTGCTAGATCGAAAAATTTAACACCAATGTGGCACAATTGGTACAAAGGAAGGACATGGAGCATGTTTGGTACCGTTTGGGAGGGGTAATCGGACTTATTTACTATGTGAATTAGGCTTATGGTTTTTTTTTTTTTTTGGAATGAAAAGTAGTCCAAATCAAACATATGGAGTAAAAGCTCCTTATTTGAGAGCCAATTTTTGTGGCTGCTTGTAAAAGTTCCTTATTTGAAAAGCCAATTTTTGTGGCTTCTTGTAAGAGTTCCTAATTTGAAAAGCCAATTTTCATGGCTTCTCTCGATCTGTTCCCCTTTTGGCCACTGTGCAAAAATTTATATCCGTTACCAACCACACTCGACTAGCCTAAGCTTCCTGAAGTAGAGCATTTAAGTTCATCTTCTTCTCATTTAATTATCAACTACTGGCATGAGCTTCTTGAAGCAGAACATTTAAGTTCACCTTCTCATTTAATTGTCAACTACACTTAGACTCACTTCATCTTTTTCATATTTAATTGCCAACCACACTTGACTCACAAACTCTGAGCTTTCACACTCAATTCATCTTCTTCTACATTTCTCAGCTTGTGGAATGACCTCAGCTCACACTCCTTGTCTCTTCGTCCTGCCTCTCATTTGTTCTCCACTCGAAGTGGTTGTCGGAGGTCCGTAGCTCATTCAACCGAGGTCGAATCTGTGCATTTAACCGTGTCTCATATTTCTCTTGTGCGCTCTCTCTCTCTCGTTGGCGGTCTGGTGTGGATGATATTTGCATTTAACCAAGGTCGAGCTTTACAAACTTGGAGTGTGGATCTGGGCTTGGATTTGTTTTGCTCATTCGACATTTCAACAGGTTGGGTATGTTTATTTTGCATTTTTGCTCCTTGAACACATATGGGCTTTGATCTGGTTGTGATTCTCTACTTGTATAGTGCTTGGTTGTAGTTATCTGGTTTAATCATGCCATCGTTTTTTGTTGCTTATGGTTTTGTCTTCTGATCTAGTCGAGCTTATTTTCTTGATCGATATGTCTTAGGCTTATGGTTTTGTCTTCTGATCTAGTCAAGCTTATTTTCTTGATCGATATGTCTTAGGCTTATGGTTTTGTCTTCTGATCTAGTCGAGCTTATTTTCTTGATCGATATGTCTTAGGCTTATGGTTTTGTCTTCTGATTTGGTCTAGCTTCTTTCCTGATGTGGTCCAGCTTCTCTATTTGTTCTTTTTATTTTCTGCTTTTGTATACATAATGGTAGTTGTTTTAATTTGTTTAAGATGATTATCTTCCATTCTTTCTCCAGCTCCAGTTATTTATTATTATTTTTTGCGATTTGTTAGGCATGACTAGCTAGGGAAATGCCTTTTGATTATACCCTTCTCAAATCGCCTAATACATCTCATGTTATATTTTCTTCATCAGATGAGAATATTGTGAGCATCCATTTCTTTCGCATAATTTGGTTCTGAAAGTGGTTGTAGGGCTGTGAATTGATCTTGTTTTTGTCAATTGAAAGCTGCTTAGTTTCAGTTTATATGGTAGCTGTATTGCCACAATCAAAACTACTTAAATCTTACATAGCATCCATTTCTTTCATATCATTTGGTTCCTAATTTTATTTTTCCTCCCTTCTACTTCTATATTTTTTATTTTATGCACTTGTTAGCTATAGAATTATGGACAAACAGTATAGGATGATTTCTCAATTGAGGTCCTTATCAATGGTTCCATTGACCAAATTTACAAAAAAGAGCACAATGGTCTAGTATTTACAAAGCCAGGTTGGATGAACACTGAGATAACTTTCATTGAGAAAACTGAGAAAGGATATGGAGTTAAACAACTGAAGAATAGGTTAGAAATCTTAAAGAAAGAGTTGAGGACATGGGATACATTACTCAAAGAGACTGGTGCCGGCGGGACCCAATAATCAATGTTGTTTCTACCTTGAATGAGTGGTGGCAAAAGAAAATGAAGGTATAAAAAGCTATGATTCTGTTATTTGTTAACATTTTTAGCTTACTTGTGGATATTCTTTGACTTTGCGTGCTTGTTTGTATACAGGCAAATAAGAATTATAGAAAATTTAAGTGCAGTGCCCTAAAGTTTGAAAATGAAATAAGGATTATATTCAAGGACGTAGTTGAAAAGATAATATCACCTAGAGGGGGTGAATAGGGGATTTCAAAATTCTTTTCAGTTTGAACAAAGAACAATAGACACAGAGAGAAACATATAGAATGAACATAGAGAATTTATACTGGTTCAGTCCAACTCCTTGACCTACGTCTAGTCTCCAGACACTTTGAGTATTTCACTAATTCACAATCACGATTATAATTACACACTCTGTACTCAAGATAATACTTTCACACTAAGACTCACTCCCCCTTACAAGTCATAATTGTACACCTACACTCAAGATTCCTCAACCTTGAGATTAAAACAGAAAATCAAATAAGTGTTTAATAACTCCTTATTGAGTAGATGAATAATAATCACTGAAGTACAAGAATATCAGAAGATATTAAATAAAGTGAATGAAACAATTCATTGTAATAATACATAACTGAATACATAGAGTTTCGGTAGGTAGTGAAATTGAATGTGATGAGTGATAGAGATTTTGCCGTGTTCTCCCAAAATAACCAGGATTTAAAGATTCGTAGTATAGTGTAACCTGGGTCGTTTCTTCGATGAATTCACAGCGGGTTTGATTGGCGACAGCGAAACAGAAACAGAATGGTAAATGGGGGGGGGGGGTTTTAATTCGAAAGGAATAAAAACGTAACTAAACAGAAACAAAACGAAACTAAACAGAGACCAAATAGAGGATTAAAGGATTAAACAGAAACAGATAAACAATGATCAACCCAACATTTTGATTCCAGAAACGTTCTTCATTGAGCAAAAAATAAACGAACTCGCGTTTGGCTCTGGATGAACCGAAATCTCTGCGTTCATCCAGAAATCCCTCGACTAGACGATCGCCTAGAATTTGTCCGAACAGTGGCGTCCCACTGTGCAATCGCACAGTAAACTTTAAACCTAGTTCGAATTTAGTCCTTGGGATGAAACAAACCGAATATTTAATCTAATATTCGAACTATTTTCAGAAATCGAATCCGATAGATGAAAACAGAAACGAGAAACATTACCGATTAAGCACAAGCTCTCTGAACGAGTCATGGAATCTTCAACGTTGGGTTAATCACAGATATTTAGCCAAGCATGGCTGGAAAAGATGAAGAAAAGACGATGAACGCGAAGAACATTGAAGAACAGTTGAGAGAAAATGCAAGCTTCTGTTTTGATCCACTAAAACATAAAAAACATGAATGAAAAGGTGTTTGTGGCTGCTGCCACACTTAAAGTTAACCTAATTGGGAAATGGGTTCAGCCCAAAAAACGAAAATAAAATAATATGGGCTTTAATTACAAAATTCGAGCCCAAAATAAAACCCAAAAATACATATGCTTCGGCTCCAAAATCGACCGCCCTCTTGTCCGAATTTGCTCTTCATGTCTTCATAGCAATTGTAGCTCTCTGAATCATCTGAAATATGAGACAAAAATGAGGCAAATCCGATGTCTGGTTCAAGAGTTATGGTAAAAATAGTGAAGCAATATAAAACTGGAATTTATTATTAAATAATGGCTAAAATATAATAAAAGGCCCAAATCCCAAATAAGTATAAAAGCCATTATTTATTAGCTAAAGAGTCCTAAATTACTATTCGAGACACAAAAAGTAGTGTATAAAATATTTAATTATCAATGAGCTTTTATATCATCTTCCATTAATGCCGTTGAGAACAGCTTGAATGTAGCTGTTGTGACTCTTCAAACTTTTGTTAGGCACATATGGCTTTTGTTGGTATAGTTAAACATTGCTTCATTAATATGTTCATCATCGATGTACTTGTGCCTAGAAGATGACTCAAAGTATTTTCCTTAATGGGTATGCCTCGAAGGAATGAATTCGTCTACTACAAGTGTTTATTTCATTTGTAGGTTCTGTATTCTGAAGGCATTAAATGCTTCTGACACAATGGATGGCTTTTCAGCTAATCACAATTTAAAAGTTCGTTAATCATCTTAAATCCACTTAAAGAATAGTTAGAAATAGCATAAATACGATTGATCAAGGTTTAAGTGGAAACAGTTAATAAACCAAAGTATTTAAGTTTACTATTATAGAAAAAGGATTCTGATAGCTGAAGGAACTTACTCGAGTAATAATACCATACTGCTCGACTAATATCGTTGTTCTTCATATGAGGAGCTTTTACAATGCCCTAACTCAAGTAACGTTAAGTGTATACTCGAGTAATATTGTTGTTCTTCATATGAAGAGCTTCTACAATGCCCTTACTCGAGTAAGCTACTTGAGTAACTTAAGCTTTTGCTCGAGTAATGTTGGTTTATCTGCTAAAACAAAGTACTAAGTGAAAGCGTTAGCAACTATTACTCGAGTAATATTATCTCATACTCGAGTGGTATAATAAAATTGCTCGAGTAACTATTAGTCAGAGAGCAAAAATAAATTTGAAATAACCTTTATTCGAGTAATTCATTTGCCTTACTCGAGTAACTTACTCAACTAACAATGACACTGTACTCGGGTAAGCTTTATATTGAGAGCAAATGTTTAGTTCAAAAAACATAATTACTTGAGTAACATATTACCCTTTCTCAAGTAGTTTACTTGAGTAACTTTTACTTATTACTCGGGTAACGCTATGATAGAGACTTGTTTCTCCATGAAAATTCCTTTACTCGGGTAACTAAGATGCCTTACTCGAGTAGCTTTCTTGAATAAGCCATTATACATACTCGAGTAACTATAGATGGCAACCTCTGAACTTTGCGTTGAAATAACATTACTCAAGTACTATGGTTGCCATACTTGAGTAACGTTGAGTTCTGTGAATACTTAAACAAACTTATCAGATTGAGGTTACTCGAGTAGACATAAGGGCTTACTCAAGTAACACTTGTAACAAAGGCAATATTTATTGATTTAGAAACCTTAACCATTTTCAATATAAAACTGTAATCATCTAAGTCTTGTTATCATCAAAACTTCGAGAACTAACGGTAGTTGCAACTGGAGAGGATATGTTTTCATTATTTGCTAAACAACCTCAAGCACAGGAGGAAGATTGTTACCGACCAACCATGGATGACGAAGAGGGCTCAGGAGACAACGAGGATGAACGGTTTAGTGCTAACCTAATACCAAGTACAAGAGTGACAACTAATCTAGGAAGCATGAACTTATCGAGAGTCAGTCCACCAACAATTCCTACTGCTTCAAGAAGCCATTCCAAGAGGAAGAGAGCAAAAGGGTCAATTCATAGGAAAAAAACAGAAAATTCCAGCTTTTAAACAAATTGTAGATGCAGTTAGCGTCATAGCAATTGCATCCAATGATAGGGCAGAAAGATGTAATGATATCCATGCTTATAGCGTCCAAAACGTGATGCCTGAATTGCTTGCCCTTGAGGAAGTCCAATGTGATGAGGATTTTCGGAACCAATGTACCACGCTTCTGCGCGATAAGATTAATCGGGAAATGTTTGTTTCACTAAAAAGGAACAAGGAGTACTTGCTGAGCTAGTTGTGCTATATGGTTTACCTTCCCTATATATACTTGAACTATAAACGTAGAATGGTTGGACAATCATATGTATTTAAGGGTTTTATGTTATTGAATGGTTTTATCATTTTGTAATGATATGTTTTATGTTGGTTGCACTATAACAGATGTTGGTTTTATTGTAATGATTGTATAATGGTTTTATTTTTCCCTGGATATACTTGTTAATGTTGTTACTAATTGTTCAATGTGTTACCATGTTTAGTACAATACATTTTTTGCACATATGTTGCTTATATCTTAATTTAACCATACTCACAGGAAACTGGAAGAAACAAATTATGTCGGAGGAACAAGAGAAAGATGACGAGTCTCAAGAATTATTTGTTATGGATGAAGAGTAAACAGAGGCTGAGCAATTAAGTTTGTAACTGTGTCAATATATTTCTCCTTATGTGTGCAAAAAACCGCGTAATACTAGTACACACATAGGCCATTTACTGGTTCAAGAAATATTGGCAACTCACAATCCACGATGTCATGAAATGTTTAGAGTGGAGCCACATGTCTTCTACAACTTATGGAATAAATTAGTCAAACTTAGGTTATGGAATTCTAAGAACGTCAGAGTTGAAGGAATGGTAGTCATGTTTTTGTTCACTGTTGGACATAGAGTAGGCAATAGGGTTGTTTAAGAATTTTTTTTCAACATTCAGGGGAAACTATAAGTAGGCTGTTGCACACGGTATTAGAAGGTTGCCTTAGTTTAGGGAAGGAAAATTTAAAACCATTGGATCTCAAATTTCGTGGCTACCACCCAAATATGAAAAAAGGTTAAGTAGCAAATTTGCCTTGAAAGTTTTTGTTGAGTAGTAATGTTATCTTGGAAGTTTTTCTTATCTCAATATTGCCTTGCAAGTTTCAAAAGCAAATATTGCTCTAATGGCAAATTTGCTACTTAACTCTATAAAAATTGATCGTCGATATTACCCTTATTTCAAGGATGCCATTAGAGCAATAGATGAAACACATATAAAGTGTGTAGTCAATGGTCGGACAGGAGATAGATATATCGGGAGAAATGGATTTCCAACACAGAATGTCATGGCTGTATGTGATTGAAATATGTGCTTTACATTCATGTTTGTGGGATGGGAAGGTACTCACATGATGCTCATGTGTTTCAAGTTGCTACCTCAAATCCATCTATGAATTTCCCTCATCTACCTCAAGGTATACTTTTTTATACTTCAACTAAATAACTAGGTCTGCATTTCACATTGAATTTATCTCACACCTTCAAAATGTTTTTACCATTTATTAGGAAAATATTATTTGGTTGATTCTGGCCATCCAACACCTGTTGGGTATCTTGGTCCTTATAAAGGTCAGTGTTATCACCTAACAAAATTCAGGCATCAATATGGATTTGGAAATGAAAAAGAGGCCTTCAATTTTTATCATTCAAGTTTGTGGTCCATTATAGAAAGAACTTTTGGATGTATAAGAATGAGTTTGAAATCTTACAAAAAAAAAAGTGCAAATATAGGTACCAAACATTAATCCACATAGTTTGTGCACCAGTGACCATACATAATTTTATTAGGAGAAATTCTCAACCAGATGTTACTTTCATGAAAGCTGAAAATGGGAATATTATTGTAGATGAAGAGTCTCCATCAACTGATTCTACTGAGCAATCTTCAACCTAAATGAATATGCTATCTTTAATTGAAATTAATCAAATTCGTGACACAATTAGATACCAAATTGTACAGGGCCTAAGTTCCCAGTTACTTATGCAATATTTATTTGATCAAATTATATATTTTAGCATTGCCAAATTTTGTAATGTAGCATTTTTCATATTTTCGGTAATTTTTATTTTTATTTTTCTCTTATAATTATCTCAAAAGTCACTTATGCTATCGTCATTCCAAACAAGTTTCAATTTCACGAAAGCTACTTATGCAATCACCAATCCAAACATAAATCATATTTCACAGTCTGACTTTTCCATAAGTAATTTTTCCCACCAGTATCCCAAACAAGCCATATGTTGTTGTTCCTAGTAAGTCACAAGTATGGAGTTGGAATGTTGTCAAAAATGCATGACATAAATGGTTGCCTTTGTTTGTGCCATTCGAATAACCTCTAGAAATGAAAGATGTTGAGACTTGAGTCAATGAGAAGTAGGTAATATACATCTTACAAGCTTCCAAACAAACAATTGTATGCTTAGTGAAAGCTTGGTAAACCAAAGTACATCAAAAATCATATTTATGAAATTATCAGAATGACCTCGTGTAGGTTGTAGCAAACGATATCCATCACACACAGTGTAATCTCCCAAGGAATTACTAGTCCATTTGATCGTATCAAAAGCTGGAATTACCACCACAGGATAGCAAACAAATTGTTCGATTACCTACTTGGGGTAGAGTGACGACAAGAGAGAGAAATTCCACATGCCTCGTGAGCGCAGTATAAGGTCAGATACCCTAATATTAGGATAAGCTAAACCTAATTGTTGCAACGACACTAGAGCCTACTATTTAAATGTACACCCGTGCCATCACCTACTTTCCAGGTAAGGTATTTGGATACCAGAGATCCTACTTTATTGATGTACTTCCATAACCAAGAATTGTTATATGCCAACTTGAAAATAAAGTTGTGATCATTGTCAATATATTTTGCCAGCATGATTTTACTAAGTAAGGTCTTCTAGTTAGATATGGTCTGCAACATGTGTTTTGCCTATAATGCATAATTAAAATTCTCCAAGTGCTTGATTTGCAAACCTCCTTTGTTCCTTGTATGACATAATTCCTCCCATTTCAAAAGATGAGCTCTATTTGAATTGACAGTCCATCCCCCCCCCCCCCAAAAAAACTTTCATTGTCGTGACAATTTTATGACACAAAAACTAAGGGAATTTTACACAAGGAAAAGGACACACTAATAAAGATACAAGGGGGTTTTTTAACAGGATAAGCCATCCTGCTTGAGATAGGAGATGACTTTTCCATCCAACCAATCTGCGATCAATCTTCTCCATTACTTCCTCATATCCCCTCTTCTCTGACTTCTAATTATCAATATATGTACCTAGATATCTACCTAGCTTGGAGTGGAAGCAGATTCCTAGCATCTCGGACAACTATTTTTTAAGACGATAAGGAATAGATGGGCTACAGATAAGGATGGATTTCTTATAGTTTATTTGTTGTCTTGAAATTAAAGAGTATAGCTGGAGTATAGCCTTAACTATCCTACAATCCTCCTCTACGAAACGACAAAAGAGTAAAGTGTCATCTACATACATCAGATGGGTTAGAGGTTCATCTTCTCGAGAGTTCATAATACTTGTCCATAATTCAAAATGCTTTGCTTGATGAATCATGCAAGAAAGGATATTCGCACATAATAAAGATAAGTAAGGAGGCATTGGATCTCCTTGTCTCAGTCCATGACTATGAGAGAACAAAAGTCCTAGCAAGACATTAATCATAACTTGGTAAGATATTGTTGATATACATTTCATGATAAGTTGTATCATCCAACCTGGTAATTGCATTATCTCAAGTACTTTACATAAGAAATTCCAAGAAACCTTTTCATAGGCCTTCGGGATGTCTAATTTAATTGCAGACAACCATCCTTACTATTGTGAGTTCCATGAAGTTTAGCCATGCTTTCCAAAACCAAAATAATATTATCAGTAATAAGCCGACCTTTTAGGAAAGCATTTTGATTAGGTGTAATGAGATCATCAAGAAATTCCTTTAGCTAATTGCATAAAATTTTGGAAATTAAAGATATTACAAAGATTGATTGGTTGAAAATCTTTAAATGTATTAGGGCTACGACATTTGGGAATTAGTATAATGAATGATCTGTTAAGTTCCTTAAGAAGAAAGCCTCGGCCAAAAATGTGATAAACCATATTGACAATATCAACTTCAAGGAAGGACCAAATTAAAACTTTTGATACAATCTTGCATAGAAACCATCCGGTCCAGTACACTATCAGTCTTCATTTCAGACACTGCTGCCACAATTTCTTCCATAGATAAAGGTTGATTTAATTTGAGTACATGTGCCATTGTTAGTTTGGGTAAATTGATATTAGTTGAAGTTTGCTCCATCAACGAAATATCAGTGTCCCCAGAATCTTCACAAATCTATGAAAAATAGTTTGTAGCTTTGATACGATTGTGCCGAGCACCCACATACCTTCAAGATTGTTAGTGCCTCCACCTAATTTTGTGGATCTGAATTGGTGGATATTAGGATGATTTTCCCTACCTTTTAGCTTATTGTTATTATTTAATTATTAGTTAGTGGATTTATAATGTAATCCCTAGCCACGAACGGTTAGTGGAAGCTTATTATTATTTATTGTTATTTAAATATTAGTTAGTTGAATTACCCAGACTATTAGTGGTCATAGTTGAGTCCTAGGTTTAAGATTAGTGGTGTCAGTTATTATTTTTAGTTGATTTGTTTAACTCCTATTTAAGGAGATTTGTTTATTGAATGAAGACAACGAGTTTTGTCTATTTAATATTTTAATCTAGTTATCCTTCATAAGCTTATCCTTTCTGCCAAAAGGAACCCCAAGCTTTGGCCCTTTCTTGCCTAAAAGGTCCTATCATTTTGGTTCTTTCATTGAGAGTAAAAACTCCGCCTCCACCCATGGCCGAAGGCACTCATTCCAAGAAGTTTGAAGAACTCTTAGCCAAGACCAATGACCGGTTAGAGGCTTTCCTGCGAGAAGTATCGACTCAAGCCAACACTCGGATGGACTACCTATCTGACCAAACCACCCTCATCACTGACCAACTCCTGACTCTCTCCACAAATATCAATGCCCTGACTGAACGAGTTAACCAAGCCCCTCGCTTACCACCACCATTACCTCCACCACCCAACAACCCATTGTCGCTGCCACCCCAACCCCGCCCCTTCAAACTTGATTTCCCACACTTCGATGGCAATGATCCACGAGGTTGGATTTTCAAGGCCACATAGTTTTTCAATTTCCACTAAACCCCACCTCCTCAACGCCTGCAGATAGCATCCTTCCATATGGATGGCCCGGCTCTCGCTTGGTACCAATGGACCTTCACCAATACCCCATTCTGTACTTGGGATGATTTTATACAGAGCCTAGAGAACAGATTTGGAGACTCCCCATACACCAGCCACATGGGTGCTCTTGCCAAACTCACCCAAACCTCCATCGTGTCAGCATATGTGACCGCATATGAGGCCTTAATCAACAGAACTATTGACCTCCTAGCACCCTTCCTCTTGCACAATTTCGTCTCTGGGCTCCAACCTCACATACACCGAGAAGTTCAAGCCCTCCATCCCACAACGATCATTGAGGCTCAAAGACTAGCCAAGCTCCAGGAAGAAAAATTGGCTGACTTACCTTCCCCATCCATAATACCCTCGCCACCGTCCCCCCACAAGCCACTACTATTACCTGCCCCGCCTTCCTATACATCTGCCCCCTTTCATAACCAAGCCCTAACCAGTGCTCGCAACCCACAAGGCATGTGACGCCTCACGGCCGATAAGATGCGCAGGAGAAGAGAATTGGGACTTTGCTTCAATTGCAACGAACAGTTTACCCGCACCCACAAATGCAAGACTCCGTCCACCCTCCTCCTTTTGAGCGAGGTTACACCCATTTCTGATCTCGACCCATCTCCAGAAAATCCAAACCACCCGTCCGACCCACCGAGTCACCTGGACCATTACCCCATTTAATGCCCAGCAACGATGAAGATATCCCAAACCTTGAGGACAAGGTTCGTTTTCCCAACGGGAGGGAAAATGATACAATTGTGCCGAGTACCCACATACCTTCAAGATTGTTAACGCCTCCACCTAATTTTGTGGATCTGAATTGGTGGATATTAGGATGATTTTCCCTACCTTTTAGCTTATTGTTATTATTTAATTATTAGTTAGTGGATTTATAGCGCACTCCTTAGCTACGTACGGTTAGTGGAAGCTTATTATTATTTATTGTTATTTAAATATTAGTTAGTTGATTTTACCAAACTATTAGTGGTCATAGTTGAGTCCTAGATTTAAGATTAGTGGTGTTAGTTATTATTATTAGTTGATTTGTTCAACTCCTATTTAAGGAGATTTGTTTATTGAATGAAGACAGCTAGTTTTGTCTATTTAATATTTTAATCTAGTTATCCTTCATAAGCTTATCCTTTCTGCCAAAAGGAACCCCAAGCTTTGACCCTTTCTTGCCTAAAAGGTCCTATCAAGCTTCCTCTTGAATTTGATCTTGAGTCTCAATCCACTCCCCCCGAGGGTTCTTATTTAGTATGAAAAATAAAATTTATCATCCTTCTTACATTAACATAAGCATGAAAATATTTGGTATTTCTATCTCCATGAAAAGTCCAATCTTGGTGAGATTTCTAAGACCATAGCATCTCCTCATAATCATACCAAAATTCCAAAGAAGATTTAAGATCTAAGGAAGCCCACCTGTTTTTTCTCTTCCAAGGATAACGAACCCTTGTTTTGTCAAAATTGCAACTCCTTCTCTAACTGATTAATGTTATGAGAAATTTGGCCAACGGAAGATTTATTCTATTGGACAAGGGCTTTTCTGATGCCTTTTAATCTGACATTGTTTTTATGTGCCCACAATCCATGAATATCCCTAGACCACTTTTTAGGTGCAATTTGGTGACACTGGGGAAAGTTGAACCAGAAATTTTCAACCCAGAGAAGCTTTGTTCCTTTTACTGGCTACTAAGTTTGGAATAGGATAGGAGAGTGGTCAGATGTTACAATAGGTAAAATTTTCATCATAGAACAAAAAAATAATAATAAAACGGGAGGGTGGATGTATCAGGATCCAAATGACTGTTCAGACACAGACACCAACAAAGTCATTGGGACCTTGATCTATCCTATCTAACTGACTGGAAACCCAGAAAGTCTGATAAACTGAAAATTATTATACTAAACGGTTACCAGGAAATACATACATTGATGGAAAGATACTTAAATCCAGTGGACAGTCCGAGCCTTCTGGGACTTTACCTCTTGCCCACGCTCAAGGACACTTTAGGATTCAAGCACCTTCCCAATCAAGGCATACAATACTGGTAAGTTCAATATCCTGATTTTCAGTACTCTCTCATATTGGATCGCGGTCTTGATTCTGTTTTGATGCACAGGATCCTCATGAAGAGGCAAGTGCAGAGTATACTTGGAATCTATGGAGCAGATAATACTAACATACTAAGAACTAGGGCTTTCAGAAACAAGAAGGAAGGTTTAAAAGTAGGCCATATAAGAAACACACTGGAAATATTATTGATTCTGCGATCTGCCTACAACTGAAGACGAAGCTTGCTTATATAGAGGTGCAGGGTCAGTACAAGACAAAGCAAATTATAAACGTACTAGCAAAAGTAGTGGATGGAAATAAAAGTAACAAACAGTAGTACATGATAGTACAGACACCACTAAGCAAAACACATCACGTCTGGAAAAAGTAAAAGACACGTAACACACATTTTAAACACATGGGCTGGAAACTGGCTGCCGACAGTGCTGGTACTGGTAATAGGGACCTTTTGCAAATTGGTTCGTGGCTTGGAGAGAGATTATTGTTGTCACTGTCACTGTCATAATAGTTGGACTGGATGTAGCTGAGCGGATCAAAGTCATTATAGTATGGATCTGGGCCTGCTGGGTCATCATCTGGGCTTTGGCCTTCTTGTTGAGTGCAATGATTTGGGAATTGAGACGAGCCTAGAGATGAGAGGGTTAATTGAGTGAAAGGGTCTTCACAATCCTCATAGGGGTCTTGAGAATCTTGGAGAATATTTCCTTGAGAATCAAGAGGAAATCCAGCCACCTGTGAGGAAGTTGCCTGATAGGATGACACATAGTGAGGCTCTGGCTGATACAGTTCATCATAAGCATATGCCTTTTCTTCACTAGGTATAAGGCCGAGAATGGTACAGTCCTTAGAAACACATTTGTTGTAACTGGCAAGAATGAGACCAAGTTCCTTCCAATGTTCTGGGTCTGGTTGAACCCAGTCGATAGATTGAGGCCAAAGCTGGGCATTGGTTTCCAGTTCTACACCATCTAGTTTCTACGCATGATAAGACCTGCTAAGAAAAAACACACAAGAAAATCTTTTTTGTTTTTCCTTTTTAACAGACCAAAGATTATTTTTTTCAATGACATTATACAGAGAACCTCTCCAAATATGAAGAGGTGCAAAGAGAGTAAGGAGTTTGACAAGGGCTAAGTCTGTATTGCGATAATCACAGAGGTAATGATAGACAGGAAGTGGAGCAAGGGCAATGGAACTGGTATGGAGAATAGTCATTGACCAGACATACCAAAGGAGTTCCTCCGATATAGGACCTTGGATATACGGGACAGTGGTGTATGGACAGATAGAACTGAAATGTTGGACTTTAGGAACGAGATCAGTTTTATTAAAGAGAAGATGGAGCCAAGAGTAAAAGTGCTCATTGGCATATTTCTGAAAATCTATGAAGGAGTGAAGATTGGAATTGGGAGGAAGAACAGTTGCTTTGATATAGAAAGGCATGGTAATATTCGAATGGTTTTCTGAGATGGTAAGGATATAGAGGACTTGTGGATGAGGAGGTGGAGTTTTTTGTGGCCTGGAAAGGAAATCAACAAGGATGTTCTGTGGTCCTTTAAGGTGTTTAACTGTGAATTTATAGCGTGAGAACCAGTCTTTCCACCGGAGTAATTGGGCATCCGGCAGTAGCTTCTTCTTTGGATCAAGCATCTTTGGAAAAGATGTGTTGTCCATTTCTACTGTGAAGTAGTAGGGCTCAGATGAAAACTAAACTTTTCAATCCCTCTTTTGGCAGCGAGGATCTCTTTATATGTAGCATGATAATGTTTCTCTGAGTCTTTGAATTGTCCACTTGCATGTCCACAGTAGTCTCGTACTCCATTTACTTCTTCAAGAAGTATTGCACCCCAATAATCTTCACTAGCATCAATCTGTAGGATTCTCTGTCCTTGATCTGGGATTTTGAGTGGTGGAGGATTTTGAGCAATCCTTTTGAGGGTAATTACAGCATCTGTTTGTGCCTATGACCATGATGGTGGATTCTTCTTCAACATTTTGTACAGGTGGCTGGTATGATGGGACAATTGAGGAATAAAGTCTCTCAAAAAATTAACAATCCCAAGGAATTGTTGAACCTGTTTATGGGAGAGATTTTCATCAGGAGAGTTTAATAATTCCTGAGCAATGTGTGGACCTGGGCTGTATTTACCATTCTTGAAGTGCATTCCGAGGAAATCAACTTCTCTGATCCCAATTTCACTCTTTTTGGATGAGAGCATAATGCCATGTTGGGCCACTATGTGGTAGAATTGGGCTAAAAGCAATTGGTGTTCTTCTTCAGTTGCCGAGAACAGTAGAATGTCATCAATGTAAATGAGGGCATTGTTAATAATGGGCTCAAATATTTTGATCATAGCCTTCTGAAACAGTGAAGGAGCCACCTTAAGTCCAAATGGCATCACAGTCCATTGGTACTGGGCATTAGGTATGCAGAATGCTATCTTGGGCCGATCTTGTGATTGGACCCCAAGCTGCCAAAAACCTGCTTTAAGATCAAACTTTGAGAAGACATGGGCCGATCCTTTTAAATGGGCGAACAAAGCTGTAGGCTTAGGAAGAGGAAACTTGTCATCTTGAAGGAAGTGATTAAGAGGCTTATAATCAATGACAAGTCTTTTCTTTCCTCTCTTAATCTCAGATCTTTTTTCAACATAAAATGCTTGGCAAGCCCATTTAGACTTGGTTGGCTTTATAAGACCTTGCTTGAGTAGTGCAGCACATTCTTCTCGAGCTAGCTTCAAGTCATCAGGATTCATTCTTGGATGGGAAGCTTTTGTAGGATTAATATCTTCATTTCTCTTGAAAGGGAGGTTGATGAAGAAGTCTTGATTTTTCCATAATGGAGAAGGATGTGGGAACTGGTCATGGCTGTCAGCACAGTATTGCAATAACTGATCTTTTACATCAGAATACTGTGGAGGTGCATTTTGTAATTCATAAAGAGACGGAATTTTTGTCCATGGACTGAAACTGGATTTCCACCTGATTCCTTTGGGAAGTATTGTCAAATTCTTGGTATGATAGAAAGCATCAAAACCAAGAAAGATATCCTTTCTAGGGAGTTCACTTCCTAGCACTTTGATTTTTAATGCAGATCTTGGGAAGAACTTAATGCTAATCTTTCTTCTAGTAATCAAATCAATCTTGAATATCTTTCCATCAGTAGTAAAAAAGTACTGGTTATGAGGTACCCATTCTTCGGGAGGAAGGATATGAGGTTTCATCACTGTGTGAGATGAATCGGTATCAAAGAAGGCAATTGAAAGTGATAGGCTTTGAGTATTTTTCTGGTAGAACTTGAACTTGGATGTTTGGCAATGGAGTCTTCATGTTGACTTCTGGATTAGAATTCAAAGAACCAAGGCAACTAATGGATGGAGTTTGGGGAGAAAGTTGCTGCACGAGATTGATAGTTCCTGGAGAGTAATTTTCTCCTTCTGAGGGATAATCTTCTTCAGATTCAGAAAAAGATGAGTCTGTTGATTCTTCAACAGAAGGAATGTCATATTGTGTTTCATCATCCTGCTCATCCTGTTCTTCAAGATAATCCTCAATATTTACTGCATCATCTGATATCATTAAAATCTTTTGAAGTTTCTGCATTATCTTGACATTACCTTTTGTCTTTCTAGGACAATTTTTTGCAAAATGTCCTGGCTTTCTGCAAATGAAACATCTGGAGCCTTTAGAGAAAGGTTTCCTAGATTTAAAAAATCTACGTCTTCTTCTAAATTTTGACCGTCGGGATTTGTGGTAAGGCTTCTGAACAGATTGAGGATAATGGTGATAATGGGATTTCTTCTTGGAAGGACAATTGCAGTCCTTATGATCCTTGCATTTGATCTTCAAATAAGGTTTCTTGCAGGCAGGTTTGAACTTGTGAGCCTTCTTCTGCATATCCTTGAAAAACTTATGTTGTTCACAAAGCTTATCAAGGGCATTAAGAGCAAGTTGATACAGTTCTCCTACAGAGATGTCAGTCATATCTCTCTGAAGAGCATTGATACTTCGATTGAGTTCTCTTGAAGTTCATCAGGAAGGGAGGCAATAAAAGTATGTCGTAGGTTTACATCATTACCACCATTTAACATGTGGTATTTTTCCACCATCTTATGATAATGAGTCTGGAGGTCTCTTCTCTTCAAAGAACAACACTTCATTTCACAAAATTCTTGCTTCTCTCTTTTCCGAATGATATTGTGGTCACCAATAAACTCTTTATGAATGACACCAAGAAGAAGGGCAGGGTCTTCCACTTGGACTGCTTGAAGCTTTTGCAGCGACGTGTTGCTTGATGGAATGGTCAGTCCTTTCACCATATTGGTTAGAGATGAAACCTGTGCTGTGAGAGCTGCCATGGCATCTAGTTCATGTATCCCTGCAACAGTTCGGGAGGATGTAGCTCTGTCTGCTTGACACTGATGACTGTTCATGGCCAGGCGTTCCAGTAAATTGTGGGCCTCTTCATAGGACTTTATTAGGATAGACCCCCCTGAGGAGTCCATCTAGACCTCTATAAAATGTTTCTAGCTGGACCCACTCACGTAGTCCATGCTGGGGGCATCTTCTTAGGAGGTCCTTGAATCTATCCCAGGCCTCGTACGTGGATTCACTAGGTTTTTGTTGGAAGTTGGTGATGTCCCCCCTAAGTTGAGCGTTCTTAGTAGGTGGAAAGAATTTGAGCAAGAACTTACTCCCCAGTTCATTCCATGTGGTGATGGAATTAGCGGGTAGGTTGTTGAGCCATGTCCGCGCCCTGTCCCTTTGTGAGAATGGGAATAATTTAATTCGGACGGCGTCGAGAGGTATACCATGAATTACAAATGAATCACACACCTCCAGGAAGGTTTTGAGGTAAAGGTGCCGATCTTTGGATGGAAGTCCTCTAAATTGCCTAGCTGCATTTGACATTTGAATCATGACACCTTTAATTTCAAAGTGTCCAGCATTGATGGTTGGTGGAGTGATGGCCGAGCTCAGCTTGTTTAGATCCGGAATCCCAAATTCCATAATGACCTTGTTCACATCTGGGTATGGAGGTGGAGGTGGAGGTGGAGGTGGAGGGACTTGGTTATCCCTATTCATTAATATGCGCTCTCGTTATTCTCACTCGTGATTATCAGGTATATCCGCCATGCTGGCTAGGTCAACAAATTGACTTCTGTGCTTCTGCGCTTCTGCTTGTAGGTGCGTTCTATCTCAGGATCGTAAGGCTCAAGATTGGCTGGAGGCAAGTTGCGCATACACTACAGAATGTACCTGAAAATCAAAAACAAAGAAAAGTGAGCTTGTTACTAGATAGGTCACAACTATTAAGCAAAGGGGCGTCGTCATTAGGGGTATCAGCAGTCCCCAACAACAGCGCCAAAAACTTGTTAGTCAAATTCCCTTATGGCAAGCGAACCAGTCGAATAAGTAATAAAGTGAAAGTAGAGTATCGTCCCACAGAGACTGAGATATCAAGGAGTGACACTCGATCGCTATAATAGTTATGTAAGCGGAAAGTAAATATAATCAGGTTGAGGGGTTGTTATGACTATGCTACTAGCAAAAGTAAACAAAATGACTTAAAACGTGAGAAGATATCAGTAAGAGGTTAGGCTGGACTCAGAATCACCCTTAAGTGCAATAATCCCCTAATTGCTTTACCCAATGCTATGACATCTATATTGTACAGCTTCCGCAATTGCTACAGCATAGCTACCATCTACAAGGCTATTTGGTTAACCCACCACGATAGTTTACCGAAGCTTCCGCGTCCGATACATATGACACTAACTATACTCCTTCCATATTCCTATGGCAACTTTCTAGTCAAGCCTGCTTTACGCTCAAGGTGCTATGGTTATGAGAGGTAGACCCATTCCTGAAGCCTACAATAATAGGTCAAGCCGTGCACGGGCTGCCTAGCAAACACTGTTTCTCACAGGTCTAACCCCAACTCCTTTCCAGTAAGCTGAGGCCACAAATCTAGCCCTTAACTTCCGTTAACCGACTAGTAATTAAAACACTGATAAGCAAACCAAATTTATTAATTTAAGAACTTGCAATTGGGTTCATTCAACACTTAAAGATTCATCCTTGTCCAGCCATATGAAAATTAGTTCATGACTGACGAGGGACACATAAAACAGACACTAACAGAATGACCCATGATCGGAAAACTAAATGAAAAAGAGTAAAAAGAAAGCTTGGCAGAATTTCCGACGGTGTGAATGCGGCCCTGTCACATCACCACTCCACATCTTCTTTGTTCCGTCGAACTGCAGGGAAGGATGCTGGGTCGTCCGGAAAGTCTCGTGCTCTTATGAAATCTCTCACTCTTCTCTGGAGTCTGCCGAAAAACTGGAATCTCGTTCTAGGGCTCTCTCCCTTATAGGGTTGGCTCTGCTATCTTTTATAGGCGAGCTTTCTTGCGGCGCAAGTTGCAGTGCCTTTCCTAATTTTCCGAGATCTATAATATCTCCAGATCCAAATAGATTGATTCTGCTGATCTTACGGGATTCTTCAAATCTTTTAGTTTCAATCCTCCGCATCTTCTATTTCGTTGTGTCATCAATCCACCTGTCATTATCATCCTTTTCTTTAATTCCTAAAATCATCTGGGTAAAAGGGTTAGAAAACATGCTGCATAGCATTGCGTCCTCTACTTTGCTATAGCATTCGTGATGCCTTGTATTGCAATTCGGGTTACTGTCAAAATGCTATAGCATTGTATCAACTTTGCTACACAGTTCCCTTAAAAACAACGCAGATTACTCCGTTCTTAGCACATGTAGATGATTTCTATCCTTCAGTCCCTACATCGTGAATACATGCCTTTTTGCTTGTTTAATTCACAGTTAAGCTTATTTTTACCATTCAATTCAGTCACGAAATATAGGGAAAAACATGGTATGAATTGTGCTTATCAGATACTTATGATTAAAAGTTATTTTGAGAAGTTTGGCTAAAGACTTTAAACTTAGCACTTCTTGGGAGGCAACCCAAGGTATGATTTGATGCTTTATTTTATTTTGTAGGACTGTTGAAAGCCCTTGATGATGTGTTCCACTTTGGTAGCAAGGATTGAAAGTGCAAGTCACAGACAAATAGGGGAGTTTTCTTTTACTTTTCTTTCATTTGTTCTAATTGATTGTTGATGATATATTGCTGGGAATGAGTGCTGGTCTTAGTTGGATATGCATGTAATGACTATTGAGTGACTGTTGGCACTTGAGCTGTTTCATTGGTGAAAATATGAAATATTTGAAATTAGTGTTACCCTTATACTTCATATATGGTTGCTCTTCACTTCCATTACTTTTTGTTACTTGTTCACATTGAGGACAATGTGACATTTAAGTGTGGGGACGAGAGTATCCTGGATTTTACATGACTTTCCTTGCCCTCAGATTTTCTGGAAAAAAAATCTTATGGAAGTTTAAATTTTATTTGTGAGCATTGTTGCAATTGGGTCAATTTGAACATGAAGAGGAGTGAATTTGATTAGAAATTGATTCTATGTTCTTTGAATGTCAGTAAAGTGGTAAAGATTTGGTTTTGGTTCTTTACTTTAGGATGTCAAAGAACCTGTGAGGAAATTGAGCCTAAGTTTCATTTCTTTCAAGAGGGAGTACACCTATTATGATTTCATCTCTAGAACTTGTCTTGAATCTCTTTTGAAATTTGAAATCTTTTTGCATGCACAAAGATGATTTAGGCATTCATTTCATAGCTAGTTCAGCCAAATGTCCATCCTTATTACATAAAAATCATTTGTTTACCCCATTTGAGCCTTTTTTTTAAAAAAGAAAAGAAAAGAAAAGAAATTTGCATAGAATAAATAGCCCTTTGTTTGAGATATGCAATTTTTATATCTTTTTCTCCCCATTCATTTTTGTTACTTTAATAAGTGCTAAGTGAACCAATTTAAAAGAGTGAAGGAGTAGAAAGTCAATACTATAAGAGTATGCGTATATAGTGAAAACCAAAAAACAAAAAAAAAGTAAAAAAAAAAAGAAAGAAGAAGAAGAAGAAGAAGAAAAAGGAAAAAAAATAGATAGATAGAAACAAAGGAATATATGAAAAAAAAAAAATAGAGATCAAAAAAAAAAAAGGAGATTGTTGAGGTTAAAGGAAAAAAGGTTGTTTATATATAGTGTTAGTGAGTTTGTTTTCTCTTGATGGGTATTCCTTCATTCTTCATGAATTTCATTAAATTACTTGGCACTAATTAAAGTATTCTCCCATACCATTTGATCAATTTCATTTCATTATCCTACCTTGGTCATTAAAACCTTGAGAAAGTCCTTTTGATTTGAGTGTGCAATTGGATAATATATAGTGGAGATTGAGATGATAAACAAGCTTATGGTAGATAAGTTGCAATAGGTGGAATTGAGTGAAACACAAGCCCTTGAATACCATGAGAAATGAGTGTAAACACTTGACTTGTGAGGGACATTCTATTGTAATTTATCTTTGCCAAATTAATTACCTTGCTACTTGCATTTTTGGAATGTGGAAAAGATTTCTAAGAAAGTTTGTTTCTTGGAAGTTTAGATTAACTTCAATTTTGTAGTGCTTGCTTTAAAAATCTTGCTTCCATGGTTTTCTTGAAATTGGTTGTTTTAGAATTTAAAAATCTTGAGAACAAGATTTGATGCAAGTATAGGGATGTGATGACTTCTCATTTTTAATAGAATTGAGATATATTTTGATATATTTGAGAAGTTATTATCACTAATTTAAAGAGATATTATTGAGATTTTAAGAGAAACCAATCTGGATGCATCATTTATGGGATTTCAATTTAAAATAAAAGTTTGAGTTTAGGAAATAAATAATAATAATAATAATGAAGAAGCTTTCTAAAAAAGAAAAATAATAATAATAAAAGAAGAAATAAAATTTAGTTGTTATTATTATTATTATTATATAACTTACTTTTGTTTTTTACCATCAGAGAAGGGAGCACGATTTGTAAGATTGATTGGATTCATTGCTTTGGCACGGATTGAATGGTATAGGCCCCACCAATTTTTTTTTTAAAAAACCTAATGGAATGGAAGGGAGAAAAGGACGAATTGAAAAAGAGTGGAGGCAGCTGATTGAGGGAGCACTGTTCATCTATCATTTTCATCCTTCTCCACTTCATCCTTCTTCTTCTTCTCTCGTCGGCGGCGTTATTCTCCACCACGGTCGCCGGCGAGCATCTTCACCATACCTCCATCCACCTCTTCACCATCGGCAGCTTCACCCAACAACCACCATCAATCTCTCCATCTCAGACACAGCCGCGATTTAAAAGTTCCAGAGGCAGATTTAGTTCCTTGATCCTTTTCTTCTGTTTGCCTTTTGAATCTGGAATTTACTTTTTTCGGTGCTACTCTGATTTTTGTTAAAGCCATGTTTGGCTAATGTCTCTTTGCAACCTAGAGGAACTTTGAACTTATAGGTGTGGATTGGACTTTGTTTTTATTAATTAGTTACAATTAATATTAATTTCGGTTGCTTAATTTCATTTTAGCTTTATCTATTTAATGATTGACCATTATTGAATATGATTTTGAGAATTAGGATTTACCTTGACGAAGGAGATTTTAATTAAGCTCTGAGATTAAGTAATATGGGATTAGATTACGATTTAATTTGCGATTAGGATAGACATATACCTAATGGCCCCATATAATTGTTGAAGAGTGCTCCCGAGTTATGTTGCCTCTTGAGTAACTATGTTAGACATAAGTTATACTCAAGAGAGAGTTGTAAGTGGACCGACAGGCACTTATAGCTATTTATACTCGAGATTAAAAAAATTGATATTAAGGGTAATTAAATTAGTGAAATCAAGGTTTATAAAGCCAATAAGGGATTAGTGACTCTGGGTTGCTCATTTGATTATTGTGGTGGTTTGTTTATTTTAATTTTAGTTTAAGTCCTTTTTCTTAATTAAATTCAATTTGGTTTGCTCAACTTAAAAGAAAGTGTAAAATTAATACTTAACCAAAGTTTGTGATACCAAGTCCTTGTGGGAACGATATCTTACTCACTCTTTATTACTTGATACAGTTCGTATACTTGTAGAGTTTATAGGCTATAAATTTTGCCCTATCACCACTTGTCAATTTCTTTTATGCACACACAGCTATAGTCCCACCATATCAGTGAGCACCATTAAATATACTCTATTCGTGCACCATTAAATATACTTTGCTATAATGTTCAAGTCTTCTATCAAGGCAATGGAGTGCTTCTACAGGGAGATTTATGAAGTAAATAGAATAATTGATATTAAATTTCCAGAGCATTATCCAACTTCAAGGCTTTTGGGTATACATAATTTCTTTCTTTTTTAATTAAGAATTTCTTGAAATCTTGCTTTATAACTTTCTCTATGTTTACCGGTGGTTAATGCTACTCTCATTTAAATAGTTTTGGTCCTGCATTCTATCACTTCCCTTTATCTTGATGTGTTAATCTTCCTGAACTTATTCTTTTTTGTTGTTAATTTCTTCCTTAAATCTGTTTTTTTTTCTTTATACTATTTTTCCATAATCATCGCAGCCAATGTCAATAATGCACATAGTTAAACTAATTTCAGACCATATCTCTTCATTGTCCCTCTTGAAATGAAAACGAGCACAATTTGTCCTTTTCATTTTTGATTTTCTATATTGTCTGAGCATCAAATATATGTAGATGATGAGAATTTTTATCTTGTTATGTGCTTTTATCTTGAAATTAGCATGGCACATATACCACCAGATAATGTGCAAGGGCAAGCTCCAAGTGTTGCAGGGGAAGCAACTAATGAAGATGTAGTCCCTACAGTACAATGTATTGTTGCCCATGTTGAGAGTGAGATGACAAATGAGGGACAAGATAATGATCCCCAACCTAGAAAAAAAAAAAGGAAAGAGTCATCTGGTATATGGAGCCATTTTACAAGGTTGCCACTAGCAGAAACTAAAGAAAAACATTAGTCAAAATGCATCTATTGTGTAGCAAACCTATGCGAGTCATCATTCGAATGATGGCACTAAACAATTATGGAGATATTTTGACAAGTGTCCAAACAATCCTAACAAAGTAAGCAAGGATCAAAGCACACTACAAAAAAACGGGTATTTGTCGCGGTCAAAAACAAGCATTTGTAGCGGTTATTGGCGCGACAAATGACATTTGTCGCGGTTAGCCAAACCGCAACGAAATCCAATGAAACAAACCGATTTGTGGCGGTTAAAAAAAACCGCTACTACATGCACATAAACCGTTACTGCAACTGTAGCGGTTAAAACTGATCGCCACTATATAAGGCTAAGCTGACAACTTATATACACAACTGTCGCGGTAAAAAAACCATTACAAAATAAAAAAAGTTTTGGCGCCATTTTTTTATTTTACATTTGTCGCGGTTACATAACCGTTACTAAATTGTCCAAATATCTGAAAAATTTACCGCCATAATATTTGTAGCGGTTAATAACCGCCACAAATAATTCCCGCCAATATTTTTACAAAAAGTTTTGGCGCCATTTTTTATTTTATATTTGTGGCGGTTTAGGAACCGCTACAAAAATTCCCGTGATTTATTTTAAAAGTAGTTTTACCACGTGCTGTTATTTTGGTATTTGTAGCGGTTTTGTAACCGCTACAAATTGGTGAATTTTTTTAAAAAATATTTACAATTCTTATTGTAATTAAAAAATATTAAATTATTAATCATTTATATTTTTACTGAAAATAAATGATATTAAAACATAATATTTGATTGTATAAGATAGTATAGATATGGAAAACAATAAGAACATCTAAGTATAATAACAATAACTTATGAGTTAGTAAAAATAAAATGAATTATAAAACAAAAGTGTGAGAAAGTGGATAGATGAATAAGTATATAAAAGTAGAAAAGAAGTTGAAAATCGAAAAAAATGTACCTATAAAATAAAAGAAGTAAATATCAAGAGGATAGAAGAAAAAACAAATAATTAGAAAATCACTAGATGTGATCAAGCTGAGTGACACTTACCCGATTCAAACACTTTGCCTCGTTGAGAAAACGTAAAAATATGAGAGAAGATGGAGAGAAACCGTGTACAAAAATCAAAATGGGAGCATATTGAATGTGATTTGGTGGGGGTATTTATTTTGATCTCAGTGTATCATTTTGTAGCGGTTGTGGTTGCGGTTTTTGTAACGGTTTAAATTAGTAGCGGTTTTATTGTTTTTAGTGGCGGTTTTAAACCGCTACAAATAACTTTTTTGGCTTTTTTTTAAAAAATAAAAGTAAAATGAAGAGTAGGGATACAAATAAATTTTTTGGCTTTTTTTAAAAATAAAAGTAAAATGAAGAGTACGGATAATTTTTCTTCTCAATCTTCGTCGGCCTCCCTACAAAGAAAGTTTGTATAAAAAGTTACGTGTGAGTTAATATAGAATAAGACATAGAAAAATTATTTGAAGTGATATTTTTATATTTCATGTTGCGTATATTAAAAGACGTACCGAACTATAGGTAAAGTGTCATCGCCGTCTGGGAAGAAGTTTTCGAAACTGGCGGGCTGGAGCGGCTCACTATCGAAGGCGACGTTCTCACCATCACCCATGTCATAAAGGTCCCGAGGCTTTAAGTGAATCACCATATTCCAATCCCTATGCCTCTCATCGGCGACGTAATAAACCTGATGGGCCTCTGAGGCAAGAATATACGGCTCGTCATCTTCAGATTGACCAGTGTGAATAGGCCGGGAGAAATTCACGGATGTGATGCCTAAGTCATCGGTCGTGAGTCCCCGGGACGTTGTCGTATTTGCCCACAAACACTTGAACAGTGTCATAGAGAAAAGGCCTTGGTAAGTTATCCTGACCACATCAAGCAGCTTTCCATAATACGGGATGTCACCGAACTGCATGTTCCCATCACTGCTGCTCGCATAACTCCTCGTCCCAAACGTGCTGTATACACCCGAGTTTTGGGTCAGCAATCCCTAATCTCGTGAAACCGTGCAAAACTTGAAGCCATTGACATTGTATGCTGTAAATCTTTGGGCGTGGTCAAGCGGGCCGAGTGCAAGAGCTCTAAATTCTGGTGAGTGGGGGTTGTGGTCATTCATTATTCTCCTCCTAAACCAACCCTGGAATTCTCTGTGGACCTTTCTATCAATTTCGGAGGATGTCTGTGTACGGATCCTCAACTGACGCTTCACATAACTCCTGAATTCCCTGCAATTAAACATGTGATGACGAGCAAGAAATGTGCCTATAAAATGTAAGGAAACATATAGGATAACATATATATATATATATATATATATATATATGTGCGCAATCCTTACTGAAGGTACGGTTCAACTTTAGTACAATTGATCAAGACATATCTATGTGCTTGAAACTTCTCAAGTGCTGTGAGTTTGAAGTTCTCACGTCCGCCAACTGGTTTACCAACACGAGGGAATAACAACTCTGAAGCTGATGGCTTTGGCTCTGGCTCAGGACAATCGTCCACACGAGGCAGTCTGTTGAATGACATCTCAATGTCATCAAAGTACCTGGAATGAAAATACAAGACCTCATCCCCAATATAACCTTCTGCTATTGAACCTTCAGGCCACGCCTTATTCCTCACATAAGATTTCAGTTTCCCAAGGAACCTATAAAGTATTGAGGAAAAATGTCGATACATCAATGGTTAAACATGCGACTAGGAACTAATGTAATGCTGAAGTAATTAATTTTAAACTTGCACCTCTCAATAGGATACATCCATCGGTAATGAACCGGGCCAGAAAGCTTCGTTTCGTGAACAAGGTGAACTGTCAGGTGAACCATGACCGTGAAAAACGAAGGAAGAAAAATCATCTCCGAATGGCACAACGTAAGAATGATTTGCTGTTGCAGCTGGTCGAGCTCCTCCACGATTAACACCCTGGAACACAACTTCCGAAAGAAAGTACAAAGCTCTACAAAAACGATCGACACATCGAGAGGCAGTGTATTTTTTATGGCCAGCGGAAGTAACTGCTGCATAAGCACATGTGAGTCATGACTCTTCAGCCTAGTAACCTTTCGAGCCTGCACGTCCACACATCGTGAAATGTTGCTTGAATACCCGTCAGGAACTTTTATTTTCTTCAAAGTGGCGAGGAAGATTTCCTTATTCGGTTTTGTCAGGGTGAATTTTGCCGGTTGAAATCTGTCATGCTCATTCGGCCACGCATCTGCACAAACCCCCATCTCCCGTAAATCTTTCCTCGCTTGAAGATGATCTTTTGACTTACCTGGTTCGTTCATAATCGTGTATAAGACATTATCGCACACATTCTTTTCAAAGTGCATGACATCCAGATTGTGTCGGAGCAAATTATCTTTCCAATACGAAAGAGCAAAGAAGACGCTTATCTTCCGCCATTGCTGGGTCGCAGAACTAGAAGCCCTGGCCGTCTTTGTCCTGGCCTTTGCTGGGTTGTCTTTTTTCCCATACTCAAATTCAACATTCACAATTTGCTCTATGATATCTGCACTGGATAAATTCCGAGGAGGTCCTCTTATTTCCTGTTGCCCATTGAAACGATTGTGCTGCAACCTAAACCTGTGTGAACCATCGAGAAACCTCCGATGACCCATGAAGCACCACTTATGACTGTAGGGAAGGCGCACTGAGTCAGAGTCAAAATTGCAAGCCGGACACGCAAGGCCAGTATGCACATTCCACCCGGATAATATTCTCAGTCCAGGGAAGTCACTGATAGTCCACATCAACGCCGCACGCAAGTTGAACAGTGTCTTCTCGTGCGCGTCATACGTCTCGACGCCTACGTTCCACAACTCCACCAACTCGTTGATAAGCGGTTATAGATACACATCGATGTCATTTCCCAGTGCCTTTTTGCCCGGAATGATCATGGACATAATGAATGAGCTCTGTTTCATACACATCCAAGGGGGCAAGTTGTAAAGTATCAAAACAACTGGCCATATACTATAACTTGTGCTAAGATTACCAAATGGATTAAAACCATCGGTCGCCAAAGCAAGATGAACATTTCTAGGGTCTGCCGCGAAATCAGGAAAGTCTGAGTCGAACGCTTTCCACGCTTCACCATCACGTGGATGTCTGAGTTTACCATCTTCATTCTTGTCGGCTTCACGCCACCTCATATGCTCAACTGTCTTAGACGACATAAACAATCTTTGTAAGCGAGGTTTTAAAGGAAAATACCTTAGAATCTTTGTAGGTTTCTTCTTCTGCTTTTTTCCCTTCTGAACTGTCCTGAACCTCGAAGTGTGACACTTCTTACAAGTCTCCCTCCTAGCGTCCTCCCCCCAATAAAGCATGCAGTCGTTGGGGCAGGCATCGATTTTTTCGTAGTTCAATCCTAATATGTTGATTATCTTCTTGGCCTCGTAGAAGGTTGTGGGAATGTCCGCGTCAGGGAAAGCATCTCGTAATAATTCCAGCAGCATCGACATTGCCTTATTAGTGATCCCACACATGCACTTGATATGGTACAATTTGATCAAAAAGGATAATTTTGAGTATTTCTGACAACCTTGATACAACAGACGATCGCTCTCATCCGTTAGGCTGAAAAATTCCCGAGCTGCTTCATTCCTGTAGAAAATTGGTTGAGGACCTTGCACTTCTGCCGTGAAGTTGTCGTCTTGAACACCAAAAGTGTCGCGAACAGCTTCATTAACCGAATCATCTTGATCTAGTTGATTTCCTACTTGTTAGGTTTGAGGAAGATGATCCACATATCTCATACCACATTTCTCACCATGAATACCCCAGAATGTATATGCTTCTGGGAAAGGCTTATTAAGAAGATGCTCCATAGCACCTTCTCGTGTTTGCCACTTCTTAAACTTGCATCTACAACAAGGACACACGATCTTGCCATTAATGCTAGCGTGAGAGAAGGCGAAATCTAAGAAATTTTTCAAACCTGTTAAATATACAGGAGAACTGCGCGGCATCTTGATCCATGACTTATCCATCTGTAGCAAACAAAGCTAGGAAAGTATACAAATGTGGAGACAATGTTTAATAAATTTCATCTCAGCACTTGAGAACTTTAAATGCAATCTGGGGTACTTTGTAACGGTTCAAAACTGCGACATCAACCGTGACTCTGTCAGAATTAATATTTGTAGCAGTCATAGAACCACTACAAATTCGAATTGTCAGACAGTCGTGGTTCAGAAACCGCTACAAATTTGAATTGAAAATCCCGCAGTAAGTTTGTCGCGGTTTTCAAATTGCTACATCAACCGGTATCAAATGATGACTGTTTTAAAAGTTAGGCGGATATTTTTTACTTTGGAATTCAAATTTGTAGCGGTTTACTCAAAGAACCGCGACAAATATATTATTTAATTAAATTTGTAGCGGTTTAAGCTTGTAAACCGCTACGAAATTTATAATCATATATTTTTAATCACAAACTATAAACTCTATTTAATAAAATTTAAATTTAAAAAAGCTAATGAAAAAAAATATATAACAAATATTTAAATTTAATAAAATTGTTAACAAACATCCGGGGCGTACAAAAGGAAATACTAAAGAAAATAATAACTAACTATCAGGAGCCCGATGATCAGGTCCTGTCTCTGAAAGTGGAGCCAAATACCCAAGAGGGGGTGAATTGGGTATTATAAAAATTTTCGGAAATTGCTCTGTTTTTAAGCTAAGAAAACAGGGATAAACAAAGTGAGGGAAGAAAAGCTGAACACAAGAGATTTATACTGATTCGGTCTTAACCACTTGACCTACGTCCAGTCCCCAGACTCCCTGGGATTTTCACTATCACAATGATTACACACTCTGCACTCAAGAAGTGATTCTCTCACTAGAACTCACTCCCCCTTACAAGTTGTAATCAATGATCCCAAATCACCAAGTCCCCTTGACTTGGATTCCTTTACAATAAATGAATAATCAGAAGTAAAACTCTCTTAAAGAGCAGATATAAATGATCACTGAAGTTCTTGTATCAAAAGATACTACACAAGTATAAAACTGAAAGAAATGAATGAAAACTTCAATGCAATTCGCTCTCAGTTGTTGTGGTTGTTGGAAAGACTTGAATGCTCTTCTATTTATACACAGAGGGCATTAAATGACCGTTGCAAAGTGGATCAAACCGTTGGAAGTGTTCTGCTGCAACTTTGGTCTTCTTCTCTCTCTATTCTCCACTTAATCCAGGTGGATAATGACTCAGAGTTGACTCTCTGCAAATTAATCCGTTGGAGAAGAGTTTACTTGTTGTAGAAAACATTCTTTAATGCTTTGTAGGCGTGTGCAGTTGGATTAGTCAAAAAGAAGCAACTTTCTGATTAGCATTTAATGTTCTGAACCACCTTTTTGCTTTTGTTCCAACTCTTAATTAATCTTCATTAATCTGTCTAAATACTCACAAAAAAATGGTTAAACATAGCAGGGAATATGGAAGGTTAATTCTGGAAAGTATTAAGATCAATCACAAAGCATATCCAAGATCGTGAAATTCAATTTTCAAAGTCAACGATGGAAACTCGAGTTTGTTCATCAAAACTCGATTTTTCAACTGTGCACTTGATGCAAAACTTGAGTTTCAAAATTGAAACTCGAGTTTTCTAATTCAAGAGAGCAAAGTCGTGTTTTGAGCTTTTGGACCATAGTTTGGGAAAATCTCAAAACTCGAGTTTTCAAACCAAAACTTGAGTTTTCAAAAGGTTGGAAAATCATATGCTCTCTGTTTGGCCAAAACTCGAGTTTCTAAAGTGAAACTCGAGTTTTCACTTAATCGTGAAAACTTTGTGAAGTTCAAGTCAGGCCAAAACTTGAGTTTCAAAAATGAAACTCGAGTTTTCAAATCATCATGAAAATGCATTGCTCTCTGCCTGACCAAAACTCGAGTTTTCATATTTTTATGAAAACTTTGAAAATCTGCTCAAGTTGGAAACTTGAGTTTTCTCTTTGAAACTCGAGTTTTTAAAAACTGGGTGAAAACGTGAAAACTCTCTGTCAAGTCAAAACTCGAGTTTTCTCTTAACTTAGAGAAAACTTGAAAAGATGAAGTCTTGGCGCAAAACTGAGTTCAAAAGTCAGAGACTCTCTGTATGGCTAAAACTCGAGTTTTGTCTTTAGTTGAAAAAGTCATAAGTCTCTGCAAGAGTCAAAACTCGAGTATTCAAACTGAAACTCGAGTTTTGTCTTGAGATGAAAATTGAGTGCTCTCTGTAAGCTTCAAAACTCGAGTTTCCAAAGGAAACTTGAGTTTTGCTCTTTTTCAATGAAATCGAGCAACTCTCTGTCAAGGCCCAAAACTCGAGTTTTGTCTTGACAGTAAGTTTTTCAACTTACCAAGACAAAACTTCATTTTTGGGTTTGCAATTGTCAAATCATCATCAAAACACATAGAGAACTAACAGTCTCAGGGGGGTCTCTCTCAGGGGCAACGCGGGCTCGACTAGAGGTAACATCATCCTCGTCTACACCAGCATCTGGTTTCGGACGCGGAGACGGGGGAGGCGGGTGAGCTGGGGGGAATCCTCGAAGATGAATGGAGGGGGAGGCTCGGGAGATGGAAACCGTCTGTTTGGCAGCAACTCTGTCAAGGCCCCGGCAAGTGACTGCCAGCTATGCTTCTGAGTAGCAAACCAATTGTTGAGACTATCCTACATGCGCCAAGTCCTGGCCTCATTCCTGGCCCTCTCTGCAACAACCTTCTCCGCAACCTGCTCGGCAACCTGCGCGGCAACTTTCGCGGCAATCATCACATCAACCGCATCAAGTGGTGGCATGCTCGAGCCGGAGGTCCCAGCGGCAGAGGAGGAGGCCTTGCCGTACACCATGCTAGGCCTGGCGCCTAGCCCAAAGCCCCTAACACAGCCAAGATGCTCGACTAGGCCCACACCAGCTTTCAATGCGGCCGTAGGATCAATAGAACCCTGTGACTCCAGGGTCTGCGACGCTCGCAACTCTTGCTGGCTCTGCTCAATCTAGGCCAGACGCACATATTTCATAAAACATTAATCAATCAATTTAATTAAATTTAAATATACAACATTAACCATATAATTAGTTTTTTTGTAACTTACTATTATCTCCTCTGCTGCCTCAGAGATCGGTGTCCCATCACGGTGCCTATGGGTGCGTGTAAACAACTGCCCATAGTCTGTCTGACGGTTCTCCTCCCGAGCCTTCTCTTGCTAAAAGAATATAAACTTTGTTATGTCTAAAACAAAACAATAGTCATTTAACGTGCCATTAACTTAACTTTTAACATACCATCTCACTGTACGTCACAGCAAACGTCTTGGATCCTCCCGTGTGATTGACCCTTTGAGCTGCCCTGCTTATGGTGTTCCTCTGCGATAGAGCCTGCAAAATAAATGAGTTGTTTATGCAATTGCGGTAAAATATAAGTGTATTTAATTAAAAATAAATAAACTATACAATACTCTCATGATTAATTAAAAAACAAAACTATGATTATTAAAAAAATGTACCTATCCATCTGCACTCCTCCTATATTGGACAAAAGCTGCCTAGTCATTTGCCTCCACGCCGTCTGGGACGTTCTCTATCAGTTGCTGTAGAGGCATAGTCCCATCTCCATTCTTCTTGTCGTAGAGATAACCCCTCCGGCTCTTCCACGCTTCTCCCATTTTCATCTTTACATACCTCTTCGCCTCAGCTCGCAGTTTAAACTTTTTCTACATCATAAAATAATTAGTAGTTAAGTAATAATTATTTAAGAAATAAATAACTAAATTAACCACAATTTATACAACTTAAAACTATTAACATGTAAAATTTAATTACACAACATAATTTACCTGCACAATGTCCTTAAACGCCTTATCCTTGTTGCCATATGGGACCTTTTTCCAATTTTGGAAATAGATCGGGAAAAACCCCTCAATTCCCGCCAAGCTGTGAGAGGAATCGGTTCAACAGGTGACCACCGCTGCCGATCGGCTGGTCCGTGTCCACGTTCCAGGGGACCATCACGTGGTAGACGTTGTCCTCATGACTGAGCGTGGGAACATCCAGCATCCTCCTGCTGACGTTTCCATGTGGATCTGCACAATTATAACAAAATTGTTGTATTGTATTTAGATAAACAATCATTTCACATCAGGATTTTAAATTTTATTTTTCGCCAATAAAATACTTATACTTACCTTCGACATCCACCGTAAATCCGGTGGAACGAGAAGACGACGGTCAGGGGTTCCCTTGGTCCCGCTCGTTCTCCTGGTCGAGAAACTGCTCCGCTTCCACTATGGGAATCTCAATCCGGATCTCCCCATCATCTTCGTCATTGAGGATGTCGTCAAGCGATAGACTTGCACCTCGTTCTCCACCTACAGTCTCTAGGGTCTCTGGGTGTGGGATTGGGTCATTTGCAAAGAGTTCGTTAAACTCATTCCCAATCTGAGGGGACTGAAGGGGGATATTTAGAGGCTCACGCCCTCTCCTACCTCTACTACTACCACCCTTGAGAGGCCTTTTTGGGGGTTCCACTACTTTCTATTTTCCCTTATTGTTAGAAACCATGATGGTGAAAGGTAAAAGTTGAAATTGAGAGGTGAATAGTAACTAAAAAAAGCGCGCGTGAATTTCAAAAGTGAAAAGTAAAGTATAAAACCGCTGCAATTTGTAGCGGTTATCCCAAAAACCGTCACAAAAACAATGAATTCTGTAACGGTTACATAAAAACCGCCACCTCCACCACGACTAATGTGCCTATGTGCCTCGTTCTTCGTGGAAATTTGTAGCGGTTACATAACCGCTACAAAAAAACATGACTTTTGAAATTCTGTAACGATTTTGAGAAAAACCGCCACATAAATCGCGACAATTGTGCCTCATTCTTCGTGAACATATGTAGCGGGTAGCAAAACCGCTACAAAATCAATAACCTTTCATACTTTGTAACGGTTTCAGAGGAACCGCTACCAATTTAATATTTTTTTAAAAAAAATCCAAACTAATTAGTTTAGATTTTTTTTCTTTATTACAATAAAACATTTCCAATTATTTTCTTTAATTTCCCTAGAAGAGCTAGGGTTAATAATGACAAGTTTATTGAAAATTGGATTCAGTATAGCCACCGATCTGTTAGTTCTCTGTGTGTTTTGATGATTACTAACCATTGTAAACAATATGGAGATGTTTTTGACAAAGTTTGGAATGATTTAAACTTTCCAATTTCAAGCAAAAATATTCTGTCTGAATCAAACTCGAGCCTGTCTTTTTCAAACTTGAGCCTATTTTTGACAGAGAGCACAAACTTGCCAGTCTAACTTTCAAACTCGAGACTGAACCTGAAGTTTGAACTTAAAGCTTTTCAAAAGTTTGTGCGAACTTGAGCCTACAGTTTTTAAACTCGAGTTCATCATTAGCAGAGAGGTTTGTATTTTGAAAAACACCTTTAAACTCGACACTTGTTTCTTCAAACCTCAAGTTTGCAACCTCCACAGAAAATCTTTCATTGCTTTCAAAAACTATGAACTCGAGCCTGTGATGGCAAACTCGAGTTCATCTCTGGCGCCAAGAAATTTTCAAATTAAGAGACTTTCACAAGTTCTGCACTGTTTTATTCAGAGTAAAGTTTTCCAGTTTGAAAAATCTCAAGAGCTTTAAGCTCGAGTCTAAACATTGCAAACTCGAGCCTAAAAGTTCCAGAGAGGAACGAGCTTTTTCAGAGTTAGACAAACTCGAGCTTAAGTCTCCAAACTCGAGCCTATCTTTGGCCGAGAGCTTTCAGAGTTTTCTCAAAGCAAAATAAACTCGAGCCTAAGTTTCTAAACTCGAGCCTAAAAGTTCCAGAGAGCAAAGAATCTTTCAATGTGAAATAAACTCGAGAGTTTGCTTCACAAACCTCAGGTTTGTCTTTTCAAGTTAAAACTAAGCTCTGCCTTGAACAGTGTCAGACTCGAGCCTGTCACTAATAAGCTCGAGTTCATCATTTAAACTCAAAGTCTCCAGATTTCAAAATCGCAATATTCTTCTCTGGATGAAACAAACTCGAGTTCAGAATCAGTAAACTCGAGTACATTTCAACCCGAGAGCAATATGATTTTTCAATGACTTAAGAACCTCAGGTTTAGGATACAAACCTCAAGTTTACATATTTTAGACTGAAATGATTTTGTACACTGAAGCACCAAACTCGAGCCTGCAAGAACTAAGCTCGAGTTCGTGACGCTAATTCAGAAATCTGAATCTGTCGATTTCAGAAATCAATATTGTTTGATCTTAATCCTTTGCAATGTTATTCTCTGATATTCCCTGCTATGTTTAACGACTTTATTAGTAAATTTCAGATGTTTTAAGAATGCTTATTGAGGAGTTAAAGCATAAAGCAAAAAGCAAGTTCAGAACATTTATTGCAATGCTCAGAAAGTTACCTCCTCTGGCCAATCCACCTGCACACGTCTACAAAGCAATTAAGAGGGATTGCTACAACAAGAAACATCCCCTTTAACGGACTAATTTGCAGAAAGTCAACTATGATGACATGGCCAACTGGATTAAGAGTAATCAAGAGAGAGAAGACCCCAAAACCACTTCAGAACACTTGGGCAACTTCTCCAACGGATCTATTTGGAAAGGAACGGTCATTTAATGATCTCTGAGTATAAATAGAAGAGCATTCAAGTCTTTCCAACAACAACAACAACTAAGAGTGAATTTCATTAAGTTTCATTCAATTCTTTTAGTTTTTATCTGTACAGTATCTTGTGATACTTGAGCTTCAATGATTATCATTATTCACTCTTTAAGAGAGTTTGTTTCTGTAAATCATTTATTGTAAAAGAACCACAGGTCAAGGGGACTTGGTGGTTGGGTGATCATTGATTACAACTTGTAAGGGGGAGTAAGTTCTAATGAGAGAATCACTTCTTGAGTGCAGAGTGTGTAATCTTTGATATAATGGAAATCCCAGTGAGGCTGGGGACTGGACGTAGGTCAAGTGGTTAAGACCGAACCAGTATAAATCTTCTTGTGTCTTGCTTCTCTTCCCTTACTCTGTCTTACCCTGTTTTTAGTGTTAGAAAACAGAGTTTCCAGCAAGAATTTTTAAAATACCCAATTCACCCCCCTCTTAGGTATTGGGCTCCACCTTCACGATCTCCCTAGAAAAACTCGCTGACTCATTTTGATCAGAGATATTTCCCAGAGAGAATGGTGCCTATATTGGACCCAATCGCCGATGATATGTTGGACAATCTTCAGAAGAGGAGACGTCTTCAAGTGAATGGAATAACTAAATCTGGATTTTCACTAAAAGAACATTCTCAGCTCTGCATCTCTTATCTCATCTCCCAACAACAGAGCAGAGAATGTTTGTTTAGTGATAATCTTGACTTAGAATATTTTGGAATATTTCTAATTGTTGTACGGATGCCTATTTATAGAATAAATGTTGTAGCGGTTACAGCCCAAACCGCTACAAATTGTAACATGTAGACGCGGTCAAAGTGTCGGTTTCTTCTCACCGCGAGAAAACTGTGTTGTTTCGAATACATGTTGTAGCGGTTACATGTAAAACCGTTACAAATCTTAACATTTAGACGTGGCTAAGGTGTCAATGAATTTTTGTAGCGGTTATTTCGACAAAAACGCTACTAAATAATCGCAACAAACTTCGCGCCAAAATGCGCCAAGGCTCGCGCCATATTTGTTGCGGTTTGGTTTTGTGTAACCGCTACAAAAATCGAAGCAAAATGGACACCATTTGGCACCAATGTTTCCGTTACTAATTTGTGGCGGTTTGTGTTAAAACCGTGACATATTCGCGCCAAAATGTTCATTTGTAACGGTTTTCGATAACTGCTACAAATTAACCGCGGCAAATGACTGCTTTTTTTGTAGTGGCATATTCATGGCTACAACAAATCAAACAGTGACTCATCACTTATTCAGTCAAGAGCGAGGTAGAAAGGCTGTTGCTAAGTACATCATAAAAGATGAGGTGCCTTTCTGAGCTGTGGAAAAGGAGGGGTTGGCAAACATTTTGCAAAGGTTTCAACCTAAATTTCAAATGCCATCAAGATGGATAACTGCTAGAGATTGCTATAGCATATATAAAGAACAAGCAAATATCTTGACAAAATATTTCAAGACTTCTAAAATCTGTGTGTCTTTCACAACCAATTGTTGGACATCTATACAAAATAACAACTACATGTGTTTGACTGCATATTGGATTGATGAGGATTGGAGTTTACAGAAACGCATTCTAAATTTTTGTGAGATTAAAGATCATAGAGGTGAGTCAATTGCCAAACAAATTGAGGATTGCTTATTTTAGTGGGGCATTGACAAAGTGTTTATGATCACAGTTGACAACGCTTCTACCAATGAGTCTGTAATTGCAATCCTAAAAAAGCGTTTTAAGAGTTGGGATGGTTTCGCAATGGTATGTGATGGAGGTTTTTTGCAAATGCGGTGTGCTACTCACATATTGAACTTGGTTGTTTCTGAAAGTCTAAAAGAAATGAACAAGTCTATTGAGCTCATCTAACATGCGGTAAAATATGTTAAATCTTCTCCATTAAGGAAACATAAGTTCATAATGTTGGTTGAAAGAGAATGAGTCGAATCAAAAAGCCTTCTTAGCTTGGATTGTCCCACGAGGTAATTTTTTTAATAATTTGTTTGAACGAGCTTTGATATAATAATGTATTGATGTTTAATTGTTTTTCATTTCTATCATGTCATTAGGTGGAACTCAGCATACCTTATGCTCGAGAGCGCTGTTAAGTTTGTCAAAGTCTTTACTCAGATGGAAGAGGAGGATGAAGAATACAAACAATACTTCAAGAAGAAAGTGAACGTAGATTCCAGTCAAGACACTTTTATCTTGATTGATGCTTGTGAAGGTGTTGATGACATATTCAATGATACAACTACAAGAAGGATTGATGAACCTACAATTTTGCCTCCTAGTGCATATGATTGGAGCACTGCAAATGAGTTTCTTGGCTTTTTAAAGTTGTTTTACAACATGGCATTGAAGTTTTCTGGATCAAACTATGTTACAAGTAACACTTGTTTCAAGCACATAGTTTCAATTCAAACAAGCCTTGAATCAAATGCAAGTAGCTCCTACTCTCTATTGAATGACATGTCAAGAAGAATGCTATCAAAGTTTAACAAATACTAGGGGGCAACTAAGAAAATGAATCCTTTATTGGTTGTGGCTATGATACTAGACCCAGATATAAATTGACATATGTCAAAGTTGCTTTCGCTGACCTTTTTCATGAACCAACAAAGTGCGAAGCTATGATGAGGAAGATTACAAGTTTATTGTATCGTTTATATGACCACTATTCAGCTATTGTTCATGTTGGTGAATTTTCTTCTCAACCAACATCGGAGCAAGGAGATAATGTTGAGTTAGAACTTGAAGTGCCCTTGGCATCTGGTGATGCTACATACCAAAAGTTTTTGGCCCAAGCAAATGCAAAGAGTAATGTTGAGAAAATTTCAGAAGTGGATGAATACTTTTGAGCTAATTGGTTGATTATCGTGATTCAAAATTCGACCTCTTGGCATGGTGAAAAGGCAATGCTTGTATTGGTTGGTTATCGTGATTTAAAATTCAACCTCCAGGCAAATGCAAGGGGATAATGTTGGGTTAGAACTTGAAGTGCCCTTGGCATCTGGTGATGCTATAGTGTTAAGCTTGATTGCATGTAATTTGTTGGCTGTTCGAGTCTCTACTGTCTCTTTAGAAGCAACTTTTAGCACCGGGGGTCAAGTATTAGATGCATTCAGGAGATCTTTATCCTCAAAGATGGCTGAGGCACTAATATGTGCACAAAATTGGCTATCAGTAAAACCACCCAACTTCAATGACTTTGATTATGATAATTTTGATGAGATTGAAGCTATTGTTTGTTAGTTCTCCATGTGTTTTGATAATAACTAACAACTGTAAATCCAATAGGTTGTTATTGATTCAAGCCAAAGTGTTTAATTTTGAAAGATAACTTGGTTCAATAACAGTAAAACTCTCTGTAATTATATGACTTAAGTCAAAGTCTAATAACTCAAGTCATACCTCTCTGTGTCAAAAGCAAAAGATCTTTGAACTTAGTGACTTGCGTCAAATTCTTATGACTCGAGTCAAGCAACTCAAGTCAATAATGGATGACTAGAGTCAGCTTTATCAGCTTTTGAAATCCTCATTCTCGTAATCTGTAAGCCACTAATTATACTTTAGGTACTTCATATTATTGATTATTGCTATTCCTAACAAAGTTTAATCAGCTTGCTGATTAGTTTCAGATATGATTAACAAGGTTTAATCATCAAATTTCTCTAAAGCAAATATGTCTAAGAATGCATTAAATGCTTAGCAAAGACGAAGCACGAAAGTGAAAATTGATCTTCTGAGCAACCATAAAGCATTCCGACCACTTCCATTGAACATTCTAACTGAGTCTCAACGGACAAATGGAATGAAGAATGTCAACTAGGAATAATGGCTAACGTCGGAAGAATATGAAGAGACGGAGAAACGTTCAACTTCAATGGATATATTAATTCTACTTAATGGTCCATTGATCTCTCTTCAACAGTCATAAATGTCATCAACTATAAAAGCCAGAATTCTTCAACCACCGAAAACTATGCGCATTCAGTTAGTGATATAAGCATTTATTATTTCTACTCAATTAGATAATATCTTCAGATATTTAAATCTTCAGTGTTTATACATATGCTCTTTTAAAGAGTTCATTATTGATTATCAATCTTTGTAAGAATCTCAAAGTATTGAGACTTTCAGATTGAGACATTTGATTACAACTTATACGGGGGAGTGAGTTCTAATGAGAGAATTACTCCGAAAGTTACAGAGTGTGTAATCATTTGAGTTAGTGAAATCCTGGAGAGTCTGGGGATTGAACACAGGTCAAGGATTTGGACCGAACCAGTATAAATCTCGTGTGTCTAATCTTTCTCTCCCTCTCTGTTATACTATGTTTTTGGTAGCTAGTTTCAAAGGTTTTAGAAAAAAAATTTTAGATCACCCAATTCACCACCCCCCCCCCTCTTGGTGATATTCCTTCTTTCATTCTTATTGGTATATTAATTTGCATTTTCTATTTTCAGTTATTAATGTTTCATTTTCTATTTTCTATTGGTGAATTTTGGATGTTTGGAGTCATCAAGTTATTTTATGTGTTTGAATCTGTCATTATTGTGTGTCATTATAGTTAATACACAGATGTTTTGAATTTTTTGTGTGTTTGAATTGTGAAATTGTCATTATTGAGCAAGTATTGCTATTTGAACTCTTACAATAGTTTCAATGCAACAATAGTTTATATGAGCAAGTATTGTAAAAATTGAAATGACAATTTGTAAAAGACGCATTATTGACAATAGGTAAAAAATTGTCATTATTGAGCAGGTATTTACGTTTTTCTTTACGCATTAAAGATGTATTTACGTATAAACAATAGTTTTTCATATGAACAATTTGTCATTATTTTTTTTTTCACACAAAAATTTTAGGAAAGAGGTTGGGTTCACCCACAATCCAAGAGCAGGATGAAATCTCCCTTCCTTCTAGGTGATGCCGATGTCGAGCAAGGCGAGCCGTCTATTACCCTCCGACGTTAACCTAGACACCTAGGAGTTAGGATGCCTCCCCCAGCGCCTTGACCAACTCCAAGATCGAACCCCTTCCCTTTGGTGAAAGTGTCCGACCCCTTTGCCAGTAGAGCCCAAAGATGAGGGGTAACAATTTGTCTCTTTTTTTTTTTTTGGATAAAAATTGTCATTATTGACAATAAGTAAAAAAACGCAACCAAAAAAAAAAACCTATTTTGGGCCCAAAAAATACAACAAAAAATTCTATTCTGGGCCCAAAAACTGTTCTTGACAAAAAAAAAAATAACTTCTCTGACCCCAAAAAACCTGTTTTGACAAAAAAAAAAACAGATTCCTTAAACGGGTTCGCCATACCCGTTTATTAATACCCGTACTTGTTTTTATACGAGTTAAACAGGTTTGACCACAAGTATGGGTTACCCCATACCTGTGTAAAATAAACAAGCAGATCACGGGTTACACCGAGGCAATCCCACCCACCCATTGCTTACTCTTAATCCCGTCATGTGGCAAGCAAGCAAGCATCAATTAAAAAATAATAATAATAATAAGGCCAACCGTTATACCCACGGTTTAACTGGGTTAAACCCTGTTTAGCCTTAAATCAAACAGGCTTGGTTTTCTTTGCCCCAAACCCAATTACTCTACTTGGCTAACGGGCTCACCTAATTACCTGACTCAAATTACCAGCTCTATATAAATAGGATCATCATAAGGAAAGGACTTTTAGTGACAATTTTATTTGATCATCAAACTGACCGGCTCATAGATGAAATTCTCCCTTCAATGTTTTTACAGAAGGACAACTTTAACCAAAGATAAAATGAGACCTAAAAAATATTGAGCTCTGACCCATTACATTATAGATATAAAATATATTGTGAAACAAGGGAGTCCAATAAGTGCTACTACCTCTCGTCTTAAATATAAGTGTTAATTTATAAGTAAGTTTTAGTCCTAAATATCATATCTTTCTTATTTATCTCTTAAATTTATCATTTCTTTTCAAACTAACTTACATGATTTATAAACTAATATATAATCTAATGACATACATAGACATCTCAAAAAGATATGTAACGTATCATATAGACAGCAAAAACTACAAAAAAAAAAACCTGTATCATATAGCTCAATAATTTATGTAGTTTTATTAATCTCTCCAAATTAGTTAACTAGTTTTTATATTAGATCAAAAGTAGTATAATAAGCTAGGAAAACTGCAAGCACAACATCTATAGACAGCAAAAACTACAAAAAGGCCTGGATCTAAAAATAGGCTCAAACTCTAGCCAGCAGATTTGAAACAATCTCCCTTCATAATATCGAAGATAATATTGATAAATAGATTCGCATCAAACTTGAACTTGATATCTTTCATCATTATCCAACAAGTGGGGCCTCCAACGGAATCCAACTCATAGAAGTTAAAGTAATATTGAATCAAATCTTGAATTCCCTTTCCCAAGAATTGAATCTGAATACGTGCAATTCATGCAGCTACTTACCCAATTCTGAATCTTATGTTTCCACCGACAATGCATATAGCCCTATCAATCTCACGACTGCATATATAAACGTTTCTATACATATCCGCATTAACATAAGGATTCCTAAACCAAGCATTTGTCAAAATACTGAATTACAACTTCCCGCCATGTCTGCAACAAATAATGTTCCTTGCCTGGTTCTCACCGACAACCATAGCCTACCGGTTATTGGCCTTGGCACCGCAGCTGTGCCGCTGGAAAAGACAGTGATCATTGAGGCTATCAAGCTTGGATACAGACACTTTGATACAGCCTCATTTTATGGATCAGAGGAGTCTCTAGGGAATGGAATAGCTGAAGCTCTTAAGCTTGGCCTTATCAAATCAAGAGACGAGCTCTTTATCACTTCAAAGCTCTGGTGTAGTGACAATCATCCTGATCATGTCATTTCTAGTTTACAGAGATCACTTCGGTGAGAATTCTACTTATTATGAAACTAGAATGAGCAAAAGTACTGTATTTTAAACATAGCGAATACTACCTCTGATTCTTATCTTGTTTATAGCGTAACTTGTACTATAAATCAAATCTTATAGTTAGGATTGAAGGTAGTATTATTATTGGTCTTTATAATTTTGATTGAATATTGGTTTTGTTCCATGAAATTTCAAATCTTGGTGTTTAGTCCCTATAATTTCATATAAGAATTGAACTTAGCATCAGTTAATGCCGTTTAGTATAGAGACCCAAAAAAAAAAAAAAAAGTAATTTCAAATCATGTTTTTTAGTGCCTAAAGTTTCATAGAATGACTTAGTTTGAGTTAATGTCATTTAGTATAAGGATCAAATCAAAACTCGTTAAAAGTATACGGATTAAATACTCTTAAAGAGTTTTGATTTTAGTATTTATACTTAACATGGTTTAACTCAAATCAAATATTGATAAAACTAAAAAAATTAAAAACAACAATTTGAAATATATGGATGAAAACAAAAATTCTATCAAATATTAAGGACAAATAAGAATATTAGCCCAAATATAAATCACCATTTTTATTGAAACAAACTTTTTTTGGCGTGTTAAATTGATGTTGCAGGTCTTTGAACTTGGAATATTTAGATCTGTATTTGATTCACTGGCCTGTAAGTGCTAAGCCTGGGAAGCTGGTGTATCCAATTGATGAAATTGATTTAGTTCCGTTTGACTTAGAGGGTGTGTGGAAAGAAATAGAGAAATGCCAGAAATTGGGACTCACAAGATCAGTTGGAGTCAGCAATTTTTCCACCAAGAAGCTTGAAAAGCTTCTCGCATGTGCTACAATTCCTCCTACTGTGAATCAAGTAAGAAAGATATGGATGTAGTAGTATTTTATATATGTTTCTCTATGGCTCTCTTGGCTTGTTCCCCACCAGATATTTTAGGGAAAACCATATAATTATCAGCATGCAGTATTAGAAGTTGATTTTTACATGTCATGTGTCAACATGTAGTTTTTACATCTCTTTCCTCATATTATTTTGCCACATATGAGACCTATATCGGTAATGATTTTTTTTTTTTTAAACCAGGACTTTATACTCTTCCCAAATACCACTTTGGTCCATATTATATAGTCATTCCCTAAAAGGAATGTGTGGTTCTTAAAATAAGTAATCAAGTATGGTATTAATTACATTTTACAAGATTTTTCCTATCTAAAGTTTGACTTTTTTGCTTTCTAAAATGTAATTCATTGTTTTAAATAAGGGTAAATTTGGAAAATTTTCATTTTCAAACAAATTTAGTTATTTGATCACCTCTTCTTCATTTTGATGAAGTGATTGTAGATGATTTATAATAGGAATCAGAGTGCTACATAATTATCATAATCTTCCAAGTTAAAAGCAATGTCTCTCCTTAAGGTAGGAATTACATAACTAATTTGTTAGAAATTTAGGAAATTAATTAGATTAGTTATTTGTAATAATGTATTTTGTTTCCTAAAATACCCTCTATAAACATTTGCATTAGAACTATCCCTTAATAAAAATTCCATTAATATGTGCAGACAGTGCAGTCAATAGGGATAATTTTTTTTTAAAAAAAAAAAACAATAGAAATTTAGAAGACAAAGTGAATTGAGGTCATACCCAAAATAAATCTTACACCTAGCTCTTACATTTAGGATGTGAATTATAATTTGTAATATCACAAGAGTCACTTTCTAATAAAATTCCATATTTATAAACTAGCTTCTTAATTAACCACATTGTAATTATTGGTTTTGGAATAGGTAGAGATGAATCCTTGTTGGCAACAAAAGAACCTGAGAGAATATTGCAAGGTAAAAGGTATAACAATCACTGCTTATTCTATTTTGGGGAGCAAAGGAACGAGATGGGGTAGCAATGAAGTTATGGACAATGAATTGCTCAATGAGATTGCTCAGGCTCATGGAAAATCTATTGCACAGGTACTCCTTCTATAGTTCCTAGTTTCCTTCTCCTTTTTAATTTGGTCTGATCATATAAGTTTCCTTAAAGTTTAATTTTATTCATTCATTCTTTGGCTCTTAATTAATCATCGACTTTACATATACTACAAATCTTGTAATACCTGCTTAGTAGCCCGTTTAACTCAAAAACAAGTCAGATAATCACAACATCAAAATTGTCCATCAGTTATTATTGTAGTTTGACTATAAGGGATGAAGTAAATTGAATTTGAAGTTATACATTAAATCATGAATTATAATTATATTAACGTGGTCCAAACATCCCAAGGAACTTTATATTCCATGATTTTAGATATATATATATATATATATATAAAAGATGGGGTTGTAATCATTACACCCTCCCTATTATCAAAGGCTAGGCTGGGCACCAACGTGTTGCCCACACCAAGAATTTTTTTGTCGTCCTTCTTTTTTCTTCCCGGCCCATACCACCCCTTCTATTTTTTTATGAGGGGGAAAATTATCACAAAAGACCCAACTGTTCCATTTTTTAAAAGATTTCTTTCATTCATTTTTTCCAAAATTACAATTTGATTATAATCATCATATATAATTACTTAATAATTATAATTAAATCCTAAAAGTAAAATTAGGATGTCATAGTATTAATAGAGAAATAAAAAATATTTTAAAATAATATTGTTGACTTTAAAAATAAATTAGTTTTTGACTTTCATGTATGATAATAATTATAGCATGAGAAACCGATTAGACCTCATAAAAAGAAATTTATTATTTTTCAGATGCATTATAGAATTTTGGAAATATATAAAAGGAAGTTTATGAAATATTATCAATTACTATATTAGTCGGATACTAATATGACAATAACTCTTATTTCTATTTTTGATAATAATTAGATAGTAATTGAGATATTGAGAACTTTAAAATTAAATTTTCTTTTATTTTTCAAGAATGATAGCGATTAACTTTGTAAGCAACCAATCAGATTTCTAAGGAATAAATTCATAATTTTTCAAATGAATAGAAATTCTTACCACATTTTTTGTACGTCTAAATAAAACAAATAATGTTTTGATTTATCTAAGCTCTAATAACACTTCTCGTGTATCGCATAGGGAAATATAACTTGTTGTATTAGGGGGAAAAAATAAAAATAGGAAAAATTAGGGTTCCAAATTTCAAGAATCACAAATCTGCCCTTTAGAATTTTAAAATGTTGTGAAAAGAAATTCCCATCCACATTTTTTAAAGAAAAAACCCCTCAAGCCCCCCGTCGGAGCTCTGTCAGCAAAATTCCTAATGCTTTCCTTGGATTCCGGAAAAATAGTAATTAATAGCAAAATAAGAATACTAAATAGGAAACATTTAATACTTTGGCTTTGTTATTAATTATTCTTGTTTCAAAAATTTCAAAAATATATTAGGAATCTTGCCGGCCATTGCATCGGAGCTTCAATGATAGACCAACAAAGGATAGTTAAGGGTTTTTTTTTCTAAATAATAATAATAATAATAATAATTAGAGCATTGATGTCTATTCACATCATTTTAAATTTCTAACGAATTGATTTCTTATTATTAAAATTCGTCTTCGATACTCTAATTATTTTATTATAATAATGTGGTATTTTAATGTCTTTTGCTCCTTTTTATTATTTGTGAGACCATAGATCTAATATATGTCATCATTTCTGGTTCAATTATTTAAATAGGTATGTATAAGATGGGTTTATGAGCAAGGGGTGAGTTGCATCGTGAAGAGTTACAACAAAGAGAGAATGAAGCAAAATTTAGAAATATTTGATTGGTCACTCACTGTAGAGGACTATGAAAAGATTAGTCAAGCCAAGCAACATCGTACAGTCAGGGGACCCACTGCCTCGATGCTGGAAGATTTATTTGATGAAGAAAATTAACTTGATGCTGCTGGTATCCATTTTAGATCCATGTCATTTCATAATTTTTGCTTTCATTCCTTGTTTTTTTTAATATAAGTGTTGTAAGACTATAACTACTTTTTAATATAGATTGTCTTTTGATCAAAAAGCGAGAAAATCTCTTTCTAATTCCCGTATAATAATTTTAAGAATTAAACTTATTTCAAGTTGTTTAAATCTAGAGTTAAGTAATAATTTTGTCACGGAAGTACACCTCAAAAGCAATGTTGCTCTAAAAGTTTTTTTTTTTTTTTTTTGCTCAACTTTTCTCTGGAAGTCTAAAAACGTGTCCACTAATAGTCAGGCTGACGGAGTTAGGAGAGTCAAGTGTGTACAATCTTTTTTTTTTTGGTTGGCAATGTGCACACTCCAAAAAACAAAGCCATCATGCATACTCGAATTTGAGGGTATCACACTTGAGTGTGAAGGTGGAATATCAGGTGAATAGGTGATCCTCAAATTCTTTTTGCGGAATTTTTACGAAGGCAACCAGAACAAAACCAGAGAAATGAGAGAGTAATAAAATGGACACGAGAGGTTTATACTGATTCGGTCTAAAATCACTGACCTACGTCCAGTCCCCAGAACACCTGGGATTCCACTATCTTTCAAGACAATTACACACTTTGTAAACGAAGGATTGTCCTCTTACTCTCAGATTCCACTCCCCCTTACAGGTTATAATTGATACATCCTGTCTTAAGGTTCCACAACCTTAAGATTCAACTGATAATGAAAATAAGTGTTTAAATACTCCTCACGAGTTGATAAAATGATGAATATTGAAGTACAGAGTAATGAAACAGTTGAAACAGAGAATAGTAATAAACTCGAATTGATTGCACAGCGTTTCGATAGTTGGCGAATTCAATGCTTCTGGTTGTTGCAATTAATAACAGTTGGTGAAGCTTAAATGATTTTGTTGTGACTCTTGAATATAGCCGTTAGAAAGATGAAGCTTTGATAATCACAGTTGCCATTGCTCAGCTGTAATTGTGCTATCACGACATTCTTGTGTTCCTTCTGTTTTGCCCGTTGTGAGATAGCATTTATACAGCATTTATTGCTTGATTGGAATGCCAATAAATACTTTAGAATGATCAGAGGAATGGTTTCTTGGGATACGGCTGGTTTAGGAAACAGCATTAAATGCTTTTTGACAGAAATTGCTTTATTGCAGTTTGTTGTTTAATTCAAGATATAATTATCTAAAACTTATTGGCAAAGATGTTAAAATCATTTAGGAATAGTAATGTGTCAGCATATGAAGTTATGAAATCACAAGTATTGATTTTCAGTTTACGTAGACGGTGATTTGAAAATTAGGAAGATATGACTTGGGGCATGACTGGAGGCATATTAATTGACTGGAGGTAAGAATAAATCATTTGAAAATTTTGCCTTGAGTCAAAAATATGATGTCTTGAGTTATCATGACTAGAGGCAATAACTTTCTGACTAGAGGTAAATATGATATTAATGTGAAAACAAGCAACTTGATAATTTGCCTAGAGTCAATTAATAGATGCCTAGAGTTAATATGACTAGAGGTAGATAATCAATGCCTAGGCCCTAGAGTCATAGTCTTTGATATAACTGAAAATAGCGACGACTTGACTGGAGGCAAGAACAAAGTGCCTTGAGTCAAGTTGGCTTAAGGAATAAATAAATGACTAGAGGCAACTCACGATAGTTTGAAAAGATGAAAGAAGAAATGCCTAGAGTCATATATTTATGCCTTGAGTCATGTACCTAGAGGCATGAGTTACTTGACTGGAGGCAAAAACGAGAGTATAGAATTATTGAATAAAAGAATGGTTTGCCTAGAGTCATGAGAATGCCTAGAGTCATATTACCTAGAGGCAATTATGTAGTGACTAGAGTCATAAGGTAAAGTTCAGCGTAATTACACTTTTACCATTAAAAGGTGAATTTTGAAACATATGCATCGAAAATTACTTGAGGCAACAAACTTAATTCCTAGAGGCAAAATGTAAATTTCAGCATAATTACAGTTTTGCCATTAAGAGTGAATTTTCAACAAAATTACAATTTTACCATTAAAAGCTATTTTGAAGGTAATATGCGCAGGAGTAAAAACCATGCCTTGAGGCAAGTCATAATTGACTAGAGGCAAAAGTTAGATTTCAATTTAATTACGATTTTGCCATTAAAAATAGATTTTTAGCATAATTACGACTTTGCCGTTAAATAAAACTTCAAAACATAGAGGAGATGTCTTGAGGCACTTATCAATTGACTTGAGGCATTTTAAGGCGCGAAAATGAAATCTCAAATACTCAAGCAAGATAACTCGAGGTATAATTAACTTAACTAGAGATAAATTGAGACTTCAAATTTTCATCCTAAATTCAGATTTAATTACATTATAATTGTTATCATCAAAACATGAGAACTAATATTCTTCCCCTTTTTAATGATGACAACACTTATAATGTTTTGAAAATTTGAAAATATTTTCCTACAGATTTTTCTAAATAAGCACAGATAACTTGAATCAACCGACAGTCAAAATAATTGCAAGAGCAAACAAAATATATGCATATAGTTAAGTTCAAAGCTCCATTAAACTAGATAGGCATATAACTGTCGAACTTCAAACTGAAATTAACAACATTTAACAACTTCATCAACAGGAAAAAAAAAATCTCACCTAGCTCTCTCCCCTTTGTCATCAGCGAAAAGGGAGGATTTAATAGAAGAATAATAAGGAGAGAATGCTCAGCAAAAGGTGCAACAGCTGGCTTAGAAATGTCAACCAGTGTAATCTCACGATTTTTGTATTAAAGCAGAGAGGGGAAAAAAAATGACGCTGTTAAAATGATGCCCTTTAAAGAATGATGGTATATTGTTGGTAAATAAATGGCACACATAGTACATGCAAAAAGAAACAGCACGTCAGTACTTAAAAATGATGCAGAAGTTGCTTTTTGAAAAATCTTGTGTCATTTCATGAATATAAATGGTAAGGAAATGATAATGGAGAAATCAATGATGGTGCTGATACATAATGGGTAAAACATTGAATAAATGATACTGCACAAAATGTTAAATAATCTTTTTCAAAGCGTTCATTAAATGAAAAATAATAGAAAGAAATGAAACTTTTGCATTAAAAGAGCCTAACACAAAAAAACAAATGATGTAGCTCGTATATGATTAAAACAAAATGATGCATCTCGAAATTGTTTTCAAATTCTACCCGTGCAACATTTTCAAATGATGCTTTTTCAAAAAGAAATGAAGATATAGCAATGTAAAAGACGCATCCCTTGTGTGAGTGTGTGTGTGTTTATTTATTATTATAATTTGTGAAAATATATCAATCAAAAGTTGTTAAAAAAAAAAAAGGTAAGGCTTTGGCATGAAGAGTTTTATATAAATTAAATTGCCAGAACACTGCGTTTTAAGCGCTTGGGTAGCATCCAGCAGACTACGCTTGAAGTGCAAATCTTGTGCTTGAAGCGCAAGGTCCTACGCTTGAAGCGTAAATCTTATGCTTGAAGCGCAGGGGTCCCAGCAGGCTACGCTTTAAGCACAAATATTGTGTTTTAAGCATAAGGGCTATATTTATCTACATTGTTATGCACTCTAGATAACGGGGAATGGTAGAAGGAGGAGTCGGACAAAACAAAAAAAATAATCCAAGGCTATATAAGGAAATGAATCTCACGATGAAGCCTCGAACATGGAAGAAAAATAGTAATGGCTTTATCCATTGATTTTAATGCCCCAACGGATTTTTCAAAAGCAATAAACTATTTAAATCTAAGCCAATCAATTTGGTAAAGTGACAATAATAGCGATATATAGCTGGAGAGAAAAAATGAATTCAGAGGATTTACCTGGAGAAAAAGAGTTACCTGGAGGTATTTACCTGTTGACCCGAGGCAATTAATTACTATCAAGCATTGGGACATTGACTCGAGGCATTTCACTGGCTGCCTCCACATAATAACGAATGTCATTGCTTTTTCTTGTCAGGTTTGCCTTAAGGCAAATAATGACATAACTCGAGGTAAACTTCTCCACACAAGGATTTGTTGTCTGTTTGCTCTTAACTCGAGGTGCTCTTAACTCGAGGTAACCTTGAGGCATTACTTAAACAATCTCAAGACACATGACTCAAGGTATCGTTTGTGGCTCCCAGTAATAAACTTCTGCATAATTTAACACCCATTAACAATAACTGTACCCATTTTTCTTTTACTTCAAAACACCCTAACTTGAAGTTACAATTTTGTAGCTTCAAATTATGCAATGTTAGTTAAATCAATCTGAGGCATCATAATTAATGACTGGTATCATTCTTTACTCTGTTAGCCTCTGTTTTTCATCTTCTAAACATAGTCCTGCAAAAATACAAACTAGAGACTCCGATGCCTAAATTAGTATTTCGATCATCAACAAAAACATGATTTAATAATGATAAACTAACATTTTACTTACAATTCATTGGGATTTACAATTCCCAATTCCCTTCGAATAAAATTAAATTGTTCTTTCACCAAGGGTTTGGTGAAGATGTCAGCAAGTTGCAAGTGGGTAGGTATGAACATCACTTTAACATCTTTCTTTTGCACATGATCTCTAATAAAGTGATGTCGTCTCACATCAATGTGCTTGGTCCTTGTATGTTGAACCGGATTTTTCGCCAAGCTGATTGTGCTTAAGTTATCACAAAGGATTGGTACTTCTTTCAGATGAACTCCGAGTCAGATAATTGTTGTTTTAACCACAGAACTTGACCGCAGCAACTTCACGCAACAACATATTCAGCTTCTGTGGAAGACATAGCCACCGTGGTTTGCTTCTTGCTAAACCAGGAAACCAATGATCCACCCAAGAATTGACATTGACCACTTGTACTCTTTCTATTGGTCTTGTAGCCAGCATGATTTGCGTCTGAGTATACGACCAAAAATTCTTGTTGACCTTTTGGGAACCAAAGTCCAAGCTCCTTTGTGTCAAAGAGATACCGAAAGATTCTTTTCACATGCTCGGCATGTGATTCCTTTGCAGCAGCTTGAAATCTTGCGCACATACCCACACTGAATTGGATATCGGGTCTACTTGCAATCAACTATAGCAGCGATCCAATCATCCCTCTATATTTAGTTATGTTGAAATCTTTGCCTTTTTCTTCATCGGCATCCAAAGAAGTAGTTGAACTCATTGGGGTGTCAGCACCATTGCAATACTCCATTCCAAACTTCTTAAGCAAATCACGGAGATACTTCGTTTGTGAGATGAATATCCCATTCTTCCGTCACTACTACAAAACAGGGATACGGAGTCCTATTTTTTGTACTTTTGACGTCCTTTTCTGAGGGGACATCTATCTGGGGGGTGCCATAGGAAAAACTTAAGGAGTCCTATTTTAAAATTAGACGCCTAACATAAGGAGTCCTATTTTAAAATTAGATGTACTTTTGTGTATTTTTTTTTAAAAAAAAAAAGAACCACGAACCTGCTTAGGTTTGAGATGTAGGCAACCTGCTACCAAGAAAAACCAACAACTAGCTAGATAAGAAGAAGACAGATTACCAGAAGCAACAATCGACTACACAAAATCAGAAACTTAAATCAATAATATCAACGCTTGACGGCTTGGAATTTCAAAATGAAAAAAGGCAAATCGAACTAAAAACTATTAATAATATTAGATCTACAGACACAAAATCAGAAACTTTAATCAGATCTACACACACAAAATCGGGGAAGGGAGGTCGACCGAATAGACACCCAGACGAAGGGCTAGAACCATGAAGATTTCAAAACAAAGGAAAATCCAAGTTGCACTTAACCCCGATCTAGCAATGTCGCGCCTTGTCGTCGACGGATCTGTCAATCATTGAAGCTATTGCAACCCAAATCTGTAGATCTACAACCTAGAGACGTTGTTGCTGTAAGGGATGGAGAGGGAGGTCGCAGCCACCGTCGTCGTCGTCTCCGGTGGCATGGTGGGTCATGAACGCTACAGATCTGAAAGAAAATGAAAAGTGAAATGATAATGGGAGTGAAAGGGTCATGCGGGATATGAAAAAATGAGGAACTTTTGACGCTAGATGTGAAAAAGGTGGAATATTTAACTTAGAGCATAACTTTTGGAGTCTAAGTTTATTAATTAGACTCCAAAAGTTATGCTTTTGGAGTCTAAGTCTTAAACTTAGACTCCAAAAGTCATGTCGTACAGCAGAAAAGAAGGTCACGTCATGCAGCAGGGGATCACGTGGTGTAGCAGGGGGTTGTATAGGGCCCGCGAGAGACACTTTTGGAGTCTAAGGTTAAAACTTATACTCCAAAAGGCATGACTTTTGCCGTCTCAGTTTATTACTTAGACTCCAAAAGTCAACTTTTATCGCATATAATTACAAAACTGCCACCGCCTTTATTTTTTACTTCCTTTTTTTAAAATAGGACGTCTTTTTGGGACGCAAAGTCCGTTTTTTGTAGTAGAGCGTTGTTTGATTTGCAAGCTGAGGAAGTAGTTCAACTCACCCATCATAAACATCTCGAATTCACCCTGCATTTTCTTAGAAAATTCTTCACAGAGAGAATCATTAGTAGCACCAAATATTATATCGTCTACGTATATTTGTACAACTAAAAGTTCATTAACACTATTTGTTTTAATAAAAAGTGTTATGTCTGCTTTCCCCCTAACAAAGCCTTGATCTAAAAGAAATTTACTTAAGCATTCATACCAAGCTCTTAGAGCTTGTTTGAGACCATACAAGGCTTTCTTAAGGCGATAGACATGATCTGGATAATGTTCATTTTCAAAACCAGGAGGTTGATCAACATATACTTCCTCCTGAATGAGACCGTTTATAAAAGCACTCTCTACATCCATTTGATAAAGTTTAAATCCTTTGATACACACAAAGGCTAAGAGTATGCGTATTGCTTCCAATCTAGCCACTGGAGCAAATGTTTCCTCATAATCAACACCTTCTTCCTGATTATAGCCTTTGGCAACCAATCTAACCTTATTACAGACTATAATTGCATATTCATCACGTTTGTTTTTGAATTCCCATTTAGTGCCAATGACTGGATGGTCCTTAGGCCTAGGTACCAAATCCCAAACTTGATTTCTATCAAATTGATGTAATTTCTCTTACATTGCTATCACCTAATTATTGTCTGATAGGGCTTCGTCAATGTTAGAGGGTTCAATATGAGATATAAAAGCTAAAAAAGTTACTTCATTTAAAACATTATTTATGGTCCTCACACCTTGACCAGCCTCACCTATTACTTGGTCCAAAGGATGATTCCTGATGAACTTCCAAGCTCTAGGTTGCGATTGATCAGGGTTTTCTAAATTGTTCTGAGGATCAGCTTCGAAAACATCTTAGGGGTTTTCAATAGAGGCAGGAGTAGTTTTCGAAAAGAATTGATTTTTGAAAATATTTTCCTCATCATCATTTAGAGGTTCATCAGACTTAAACTCACAGAACACAACATGTATTGATTCTTCCACTATACGAGTACGCTTGTTAAAAACTCTGTATGCCTTACTCCTATTTGAATATCCAAGGAATATACCTTCATCAGATTTGGGATCGAATTTTCCCAAATTATCCTTACCATTGTAATGTACGAAGCACTTACAGCCAAAGATATGAAGGTGAGCCAAATTCGGTTTTCTTCCTTTGTACAGTTCGTATGGAGTCTTGTTGAGCTTCTTTCAGAGATATGCTCGATTGGCAATATAGCTGGCTGTGCTCATCGCATTTGCCCAAAAGACTTGTGAAGTTTGATTTTCATTTAGCATAGCACGAGCCATTTCAGTGAGCACATGGTTTTTCCTTTCCACCACACCATTCTGTTGTGGTGTTCTTGGTGCTAAGAAATTGTGATCAATTCCGTGAGCATCACAAAATTCTCTGAATGCTTGATTCTCGAATTCACCTCCATGATCCGTTTGAATAGCTGTAATGCAAATACCTTTCTCATTTTGCACCTTATTGGCAAATACAACAAACAGATCAAATGTTTCATCCTTAGAAGATAAGAAAATTGTCCAGGTAAAACGCGAGAAATCATCGACAATCACCAGAATATATTTCCACCAAGACTTTTAACTCTCGCGAGTCCAATTAAATCCATATGAAGTAATTGGAGAGGTCGGTTTGTCGAAATTTTAGGTTTATTTTTGAAAGATGATTTGGTTTGTTTACCTTGTTGACATGAATCACAAATCATATCGTTTTTAAATCGAAGTTTGGGTAAACCAATCACTAAATCTTTTCTTAACAACTTATCCAGTTGATACATGTTGACATGAGCCAAACGCTTATGCCACAACCAAATTTCATCTAAGTTGCTAACAAAACACTTTTCAGAATTTATTTTTGGTAAATCCAAGGTATAACAATTTCCTTCATGAGAAGCTTTGAATAATACCTTTAGTTTACCTTTATCAGTTGGAAGATTATCTTTGTTGACAATGAGACACTCTTCTAAGTCAAAGATAATCTAATTGTTCTTGTCATCACTTTGACTTACATTCAGAAGATTATGGCAGAGACCTTCCATAAGATAGACGTCTTTAATCTGCGATCCATCCTTTGTTCCGATTTCACCAATGCCAGTAATTTTCCCGGATTGATTTCCTCCAAAGGTGACTCTACCTCCATCTTTTGATCTCATAGCAACAAACTTTTCTGCATCTCCCGCCATGTGTCTGGAGCATCCACTATCGATATACCACTTGTTGATTCTTGACGCTCTCAAACACATCTGCAAGACCAGAAGAGATCAAGCTTTAGGTACCCATCTTTTTCTAGGTCCTTTGGGGTTAGTCTGGGCCTTAGGAACGTAGGTTCCCTTAGGCACCCACTGATAATTACCAACTGGTTTATTCCTTATATCCTTTTTATGAAAACACGATGAAGTACTATGTCCCTTTTGGTTGCAATAATTACAATGTGCAAATGGGTTTGAAGAGTGAACTGTTTTTCGAAAATAATTCAAATAGGATTTTCCACTAGTTTTCTTCTTCCCTTTCTGTTTATCAAAAATAGGATTATATCCTATGCCTGAACGATCGTTCGTAAACCTCTGTGCTTTAAAAATTATATTGAGCATTTCACTACCCTTAGTGAATTTCTCAAGTGATTTTGTAAGATATGAATTTCTTTTCTTCAAATCTAAACAATCATCACAAACAAGATTTTCACAAGTAAAATTTTCAACTCGTAATTTAAGAGTCATATTTTCCATTTTCAGGGATATGCACTCCTCCATAAGTTTTTCAAATTCAGATTGTATCTCATTATATTCATCAAATAACTCATCATAGGTAGGTTGTGGATCATATACTTCATTGTCGTTTTCTGTTGGTTCTTCTTCTGCTACCAGACAGACGTTGGCAGTTTCTTTTTCTTCTTCACTTTCTTCATCTGAAGAACCATCTCCCCATATGGCCGACACATAGGCCTTCTTTTTAAATTGATACGACTTCTTCTTTTCCTTATCACTATCTTTTAGTTGGGGAAACTCTGATTTGTAATGGCCCGGCTTCTCACATTCGTAGCAAATGATCTGATCTTTATCCTTTAATTCACGTCTGTTACTTGAGCTTCCCTTCTGAAATCTATTTCTGAAGCCTTGGTACTTTTTATAAAACTTCTTGAATCTTCGCACAAACATGGCCATCTCATAATTGTCCTCATCATCCTTGTCTTTATCTTCTTTTTCTTTTACGGCGTTAAGAGCAACTCCTTTGTTACGACTACTATTGACATCATCTAAATGTTGGGATCCATACACGCAGCGGACTAAAATTTTCTATGAATCCCATCCCGATGATCACTCAGGTGCGTTTAAATCAGAGTTAAGGAACCCGAATCATACCTTATAGAATTCGGAATCATCTGGAGCAGGAGGTTTTCCTTTGATTTTAGCGAACTAGTAGTTCAAGAATCTACACAAACCTTTGCGCACATTTTCTCATGGTGATCAAGAAAACCCAAACTGTAGTAAATTCGTCCGCGTCTCGTTCTCTTTGAACTGGTGGGCTACCTTCTCGATCAGCAGAAGCCGACCCTTAGAATCGGCTTCCTCTACTGGTATCCACACGAACAATCCCCGAACACGGCTACGGCAGCGTGCTAGCGCCTCTTATGCGTCTCTCTCAATTTTTCACTCTAGAGTTTCTCGCGGCTTTCTATAATATGCTCGACTAAAACTCCCATAGGTTTTTCTAAACCCATCGGCGTATTATATTCAAAATTAATCCTATTAATTTTGAATTTTGAATTTCAAATATGAATTAAATAAATATTAATTAAATCTATCCGTTAGATCTAATGTAACGTATTTATTTAATCCGATTAAAAACCAGATCTGAAATTCGAATTCGAATTTGAATTAAAAAATATATTAATTAAATCCATCTGATAGATTTAATCTAATGTATTTATTTAATTCAAATTAAAAGCCTTTTGATTTAATTTATCTCCATAAATTAAATCCAAGAAATGCTATTTATCTATTTAATTAAATATGAGATACTATATCTCAATTTAATATTAAACAGATATACGATATCTTTATTCGAAATTAAATGAGATACAATATCTCTATTTAATATTAAACAGATATACGATATCTTTATTCGAAATTAAATGAGATACAATATCTCTATTTGTTTTAGATATTTAATTTATCAAATAAATTAAATATAAAGCAAATATTATATATATATATAATATTATAATCTCCATTAATAATATATATATATATTAATTTCGAATTTTATATATATATATATATATATCCTAGATTAAATTCAGTATTCATTTAATCTCAGATTAATCTGAGATTCAATGAATCTGGACACTTTTACCCATGTTGGATTATTCTTATGTGCGATCCTGCAGGCCCATATGAGATTGACAGTGGGCCAAGACTGTATCAGCCCACAAATCGCAAGCGGCTTCTAGCAAGACATTGCGACTACCCAATTCACATGGGGATCGATGACACGATACAACCTATCGTACAACCATGTCACGTCCCTTTTGTCACGAGATAATTTGGTCAAGGATGAGGCATGGATAATGTCAACTTCCTGTTCTTGACCACTACTTTCTCGATTCTCGAGTAGTCTAATAAGTGAAATGGAAACTCCTTTCCATCACAATATGACCATACATTTCTTAGACTCACTCATCGAAGGGCCCAGTATTATCTCTCTACAAATGTGAGGGACAAATTTCATCTTGACCATTCACATTCCTCCGCATGAAAACCACTGATCCCGATCCCAGCCTTTATCATCACCCGGTCAAAGGTGACTTTTGACTAGGTCAAAGACCAGTGACTCATCATGTAGGAATCCATGATGATCTCAGGTCATAGGGTGTTGTGACGCGGTTATACATGAGATAAGCTTATGACTTAATCCATGCAGCTTTCTCATAGTGGGTCGGTCCAGCACCTTGTACTCTTACAAGTGCCCATGACTTTGATTCGTATCTCCATACCTCATCAAAGTCCTGGTCTTAACTCATCTTCGCTCCCGCGTAGATGACCTACCAGGGACATTTAGGATAATCTATAAGATATATCCAGGGATATAGTTATCACCATAAACATGCGTATGAAGTGATAACTTAATGGAAAACAATGACTTGCCCCTAGGGCATAATTTCCAACACCATATCCTTTTTTAATCTTAACTTGCTTTCATATTCAGACAAACTTCCCAATAAAGCAGCAACTGAAACCATCGATTCTCCATGAGCCTCCTCTATTGCAGTGACTTTAGCTTCCAGTCTTTTGTCAGAACATTGAGAATTTTCCTCACCTGAGGACCTTGATCATATATTTTTCCCAAAGCCGCCAATTGATTTGTCAGATGAGTGTATATGAGTTGGAACTCAGCAATGCTTTCTCCTGGCTTCATCCGTAGTAAATCATACTTGGTGGTTAGCGTATTAATACGGTTTTCTTTGATGCCAGAAGTGTCTTCATATGCAATCTCCAGAGCCTTCCACATTTCCTTCGCAGTTGACAGATTACATATTCGAAAGTACTCCTTTTGACTAAGAGCACTTTGAAGCATCAGAATAGCCTTACTGTTGAGAGTGATATTCTTCTTATCATTCTTGTCAAATTCAGCCTCTGTCTTTGGAATAGCAATTCCTCCTTCAGTCTTTACAGGTACATAGTCCCCAGTTTCTATTACTCTCCAAAGACCATATTCGGTAGCCATCATGAACACTCAGAATTTTGCTTTCCAAAAGGAATAGTGCTCACCGTTGAATCTTGGGGGTCAGTTAATTGAGGCACCGTCAGGTAATATTCATTCCATGATCTTTCTCGGGATGTTAAGCCCAACTGAGAAACATGGCTCTGATACCAAATGAAGGTGGAATGTCACCTAGAGGGGGTGAATAGGTGATCCTCAAATTCTTTTTGCGGAATTCTCACGAAGGCAACCAGAACAAAACCAGAGAAATGAGAGAGTAATAAAATGGACACGAGAGGTTTATACTGGCTCTATCTAAAATCACTGACCTACGTCCAGTCCCCAGAACACCTGGGATTCCACTTCTTTCAAGATAATTACACACTCTGTAAACGAAAGATGGTCCTCTCACTCTCACACTCCACTCCCCCTTACAGGTTGTAATTGTACATCCTCTCTTAGGGTTCCACAACCTTAATATTCAACTGATAATGAAAATAAGTGTTTAAATACTCCTCACGAGTTGATAAAATGATGAACACTGAAGTACAGAGTAATGAAACAGAGAATAGTAATAAACTCGAATTGATTGCACGGCGTTTCAATAGTTGGTGAATTCAATGCTTCTAGTATTTAAAGTTGCTGCAATTAATGACCGTTGGTGAAGCTTAAATGATTCTGTTGTGACTCTTGAATATAGCCGTTAGAAAGATGAAGCTTTGATAATCACAGTTGCCATTGCTCAGCTGTAATTGTGCTATCACGACACTCTTTCGTTCCTTCTGTTTTGCCCGTTGTGAGATAGCATTTATATAGCATTTATTGCTTGATTGGAATGCCGATAAATACTTTAGAATGATCAGAGGAATGGTTTCTGGGGATACGGCTGGTTTAGGAAATAGCATTAAATGCTTTCTGACACAAATTGCTTTATTGCAGTTTGTTGTTTAATTCAAGATATAATTATCTGAAACTCATTGGCAAAGATGTTAAAATCATTTAGGAATAATAATGAGTCAACATATGAAGTTATGAAATCACATGTATTGATTTTCAGTTTATGCAGACGATGATTTGAAAATTAGGAAGATATGACTTGAGGCATGACTGGAGGCATATTAATTGACTGGAGGTAAGAATAAAGCATTTGAAGATTTTGCCTTGAGTCAAAAATATGATGCCTTGAGTTATCATGACTAGAGGCAATAACTTTCTAACTGGAGGTAAATACGATATTAGTGTGAAAACAAGCAACTTGATAATTTGGCTAGAGTCAATTAATAGATGCTTAGAGTTAATATGACTAGAGGTAGATAATCAATGACTAGAGTCATAGTCTTTGATATAACTGATAATAGCGACGACCTGACTGGAGGCAAGAACAAAGTGCCTTGAGTCAAGTTGCCTTGAGGAATAAATAAATGACTAGAGGTAACCCACGATAGTTTGAAAAGATGAAAGAAGAAATGCCTAGAGTCATATATTTATGCCTTGAGTCATGTACCTAGAGGCATAAGTTACTTGACTGGAGGCAAAAACGAGAGCATAGAATTATTGAATAAAAGAATGGTTTGTCTGGAGTCATGAGAATGCCTAGAGTCATATTACCCAAAGGCAACTATGTAGTGACTAGAGTCATAAGGTGAAGTTCAGCGTAATTACACTTTTGCCATTAAAAGGTGAATTTCGAAACATATGCATCGGAAATGACTCAAGGCAACAAACTTAATGACTAGAGGCAAAATGTAAATTTCAGCATAATTACAGTTTTGCCATTGAGAGTGAATTTTCAGCAAAATTACAATTTTGTCATTAAAAACTATTTTGAAGGTAATATGCGCTGGAGTAAGAGGCATGCCTTAAGGCAAGTCATAATTGACTAGAGACAAAAGTTAGATTTCAATTTAAATACAATTTTGCCATTAAAAATAGATTTTTAGCATAATTACGACTTTGCCATTAAATAAACTTCAAAACATAGAGGAGATACCTTGAGACACTTATCAATTGACTTGAGGTATTTTAAGACGCGAAAATCAATTCTCAAATATTCATGCAAGATAACTCGAGGTATAATTAATTTACCTAGAGATAAATTGAGACTTCAAATTTTCATCCTAAAGTCAGATTTAATTACATTATAATTATTATTATCAAAACATGAGAATTAACCGCGTGTCTAACTCCATCAGTCTCTGATCGTTAGTAGTAGGCAACATTGTTATATTTTTAGACTGTCGGGGCAAAATTGAACTCAAAAAAACTTTCAAGCCAACATTACTCTTGGAGGTGCTTCTGGGAACAAATTGCTCCTTAACCCTTAAATCTATTACGTCCTGTAAACCAACTAAATACTTTCCCTCTAAACATTTAACCTAGAGAGATCTGTTTAAACCATTGTTAACCCCAAAAGTTCACATTCCCCCATGGTTTTCATCGTCCGCCATTGAGATCTTGCCCAGTAAGACCAGAGTTGTCATCAAAGGAATGTACAACCACGAATTGGCGGTCGGCTAGCTTCATCTTGGTCTTGATATTTTGACGTTCTGGTTTAAGTTCCAAAATTTTACTATGCTGCTTCCACCCGACCGTCTTTCCTTTTTGAAGCTTTTGATTGATGTGAATGTATTTGTGGGTACAAATTTGAAGGATAAATGGGCCTTCTTTAATTTTCCAATGACTTTCTTGAAAAATTATTGAATCATCAGTTTTAAAATAGAAGAAAACTTCACGAATCCATTTAAAATGTTATCAAACACTTCCAATAATGCACACTGAACATCAGTGATGAACATGTGAGGCTGGAAATCTCAAGAGCTTCTTGGCAATGGAGGAGGCGCAGGATGAAATCACAAAGGGCTGCAGACGCCACGAGTTTGGCTTCTTTGCAAAAGGATTGACCTACCAGTTAACGGTGGCTGCACCGAGTGAGGTGCTTACTTGCGAAAATAATCTAGGAGGCAGTATTTATTATTTAGTTGACTTACTTGGCCTAATGGACATAAGCAACTTACATAAGTTTGGTCTTGTTGTAGAATCGTAGATCAGGCATGGACTTGACCCGGCCCAAAGAGGCTTCTTTGGAGAAAAGAGTCGGTTTAGGTAGGTAAAATATTAATGGTCCAAAGATCAAGATGCTAATCCCAACAGTACAGGTAGTGGAGCAGAAAGTGTCAGATAGTGGAGCAGGCATTTGCGGGACGAGGGGCTGCATGAGACGAACTCACACCCCTCACAATCAAACCCTAAGTAATCCCCTCTAAATAGGAGGTTACCCCCAGGTACATGCTCGGACCATATCTTTTTATCATTCGGTTACACTGTGCACACACACATCCTCTCTTGGCTAAACGCCATTCTAATGTCACATAGAGATCATCGGATGTTTTCTAGTGTCTTCTTCATAGACATTGGGGAATAACCTAGCTACCGGAGAGATTGATAGATCCCACATTAACCTATAGCTAATCCTTGGAGATTAGACACTCATGTTTCTAGAACTGAACAGGTCTTAATTTAAATACAACAAGTTCCTTTAAAATTTTCATATTACTTTGAAATATCATGTCTTTTAATAATAGATACGTTGTACAGTTGTTAATGAAATTCAACATAACATGAAACTTCAAAAATTTGATGATTTTAAGAAATTTTGTTTATATTTAAATTGTCGTATGGGACCTAAGTGATTTTCTTGAATTTAATTCTTGGCCAATATATGGGCATGATGAGCAAGTTATGGAATTTTATATATATGTCGAACAAGTTATGTTATTATTTTTCATTTATATTTCCTTTCATTTATGATCATCGAGTGAAAATTATGAATTTGAAGAAACTAAAACAAACTCTTATCATTTCCAAAAGAAAAAGAAAAGAAATTTCAAATGAAAATTAAAAAAATCCATCACAAATTAATTTTGTGATGGGTGTTCTATTGTAAATAAGGGTTTCGAAATATTTACATGAATTTACAATGGAACTATTTTTGCAGTGAATTTTGTAAGGGTTTATGATAGATTGTAAATTCCATTATAATTTTTTATTTAACAAAGGTCTCAAGGAGAAGAATATTCAACAATGGGAAAAGCTGGAACAAGATATTTCACACCTCGACCCCCTACTACTTATATTGGCTTCTCTCCGTTCATCTCCCCGCCCCCCTTTTCACTTTTTATATCTCAACCGTTATCTCGAATTTTGAACGGTTGAGATTCAACATTTTAAAAAATGTTATTAAAAATGATTCAAATAGTTAAAATTCGGTGTAAACACTTCAAAATGGTAATGAAGAACAAAATAAGGAACATTGTTTTGGAAAATGTTAAAACTAAACGTTTTAGAATTTGATCCTTTATAATGTTAGAGGTTGTGTTATTCTTTAGTGAAAAGAACAGAAAAATAGCATTTAAAAAAAAAAAACCAAAACGTCTATTAGATTAGAAAAAAGACAAATAAGTGATTTGGTAGGAATTTAAGATTTTGAAGTTTTGATGTTGATAACTTAAGTATATAAATTAGCAACTTAGATATAGAGATTGACAATTTGAGTTCCTCAAGTTGTCACTGTGTATATCCAAGTTGATAATTGTTATTCTTAATTTGTCATTTCTTATATTCAAATTGCTAATACTCAAATTTCAAAATCTCATATTTCTGTCAGATCACTTATTTATCCTTTTACTAATTTAGTAGACATTTTGAGGAGTTTTTGTAATTCAAATGTTTTTTTTTTGTCATTTTCCCTATTCTTTAACTATCTTCTCTTTGGGTGCTTTGTCATGTGGATAATGAATCCATAAATCATTTTATTTCCCATGTTGACTATGAGTGCCTCATCGTTATCCGATGATCATTAGGAGAACTAAGTATCCTTTCATCACGCCCTATTCAACTTCCAATAAGTGCAATGATGGTTTTTTCACATCCCTTCCAAATGTCTATTACAGTATTTAAACTCCACATTTTTATTTGTTTTTCGTATGTTTTCTTCATCATTATCCTCTTTGTTCTCTAGCTCAATTGCTAGATGAAACGTTGCGTAGAAGACATACTAGAAAACTCTTAGCATCATCCTCCATCATCTCCTCATCCTCCTCCTCCTCAACCTCTATATCCTATACTTCCTAAGCTGGAGGTAATGTTGTGAAATGCACAATAGATTGACCATGCCGTGAGGAAGTTTTCTGGATAACTTTACAATATGAACAAGAAGGTCAATCTTATACTTGATGATTATGGGATTGGCCATGATCCTAATAATGATCCTTTAATGACAAATAACCTAATGATCTCATCAATTCGTCAAGCCACTTGCCACTGTTCTTTTTTCATTTTACAAATTTTTCTTTTAAATTTTTTCGTACAAAAAAAAGAATATATCTAATAGTTCTTAGAGAAAAACCATTTTGAAATAAACTAAATAATGATTCTATCAAACCAACTGTCACCATTTATAAAATATAATGATATGTGAGTCTAAAGAACGCAACAGCTCGATAATCCACAAAACTCTCTCTATATACACATTCAATAACTGAACTTCACTTCTCCACTTCTATTTCAACTTCTCATAGCTAATTGCAAGCTTTTGTTCTTCTTCACCAAAATTGTAGATAAAAGCAAGAGAAATTCTACTTCATCATTCAGTAACAAACCAAAACATGAACTCCTTCCATCAACAAGCATTGAAAGGCTTGTCTACATGACCCACAACCTCCATCATATGGTCCAGCTTTACCTATGAGAGCAAGGTTGCATGGACAGTGCTTGAAGGATTTCACTACGCTCGTTTGCTCTTTGAATGAGAAGGTAGGCAAATTACTGGAGAAGGAAGAATTTCATGATGCATCATATTCTTAAAACATCTACATAATTTTTTTATTTTTAGTTTGTTTATATACTGTCTTTTTGTTTTTTGTTTTTTTGCAAAATGGTGTCTACATAATTAACCACCAATTTTTTGTATATAAAAAAAAGTGAAATAGATAAAAAATTATTGAGTGAGGCCCATCACTTATTAGGACACCAAGTAAAAATAAGCGAAATACATAACAATTATTGACAAAGAACCATGATAAATGTAAACAAATAAATAATAACTTTCACGGCAAACCGTGATGTAAAATCTTAGGTATGATAACTCAAAATACCTACAATTCCTCTATTATTTAAAAGTCTAAAAAAAACACATTTGACACTTAGTCTCTTCAAACGAAACCCACCAACATCTTAACCTTATGACTATTGCTATCTTTTCCGGCCGTCAAAAGTTGTTTTCAATTGAATCCCACCTTAAAAAGCCTTCATCCGATGTCTCAGCAATAGTCATACTAGTGAATACACTCTACCCTTATCTCAATGACTATCACATGAGTTGCTTTTATTCATGAGTCCCAGCTAGGTACTGTTATGATTTCCCTCATTCATTTTGCATTATCCTTCCTAAATTCACTTTTAACGGTTCCCTCCTGTTTTTTGTAGTATTCCACATTGGGCTGCCTTTGTGAATTGACAATATGATAAAACATCTAACGTGATGTTAACCTCATTTCTTTGACTGAAAGTTCCTACTCTGTTAATCTTTTTTAAGTGTCTTCAGGAGATATGGATCCTTAGAGAAAATGAAGATGGAATATCACCTGGAGGGGGCGTGAATAGGTGATATTGAAATTCTTTCGCTAATTGCTCAAGAATACCCAAAGCAGAGTCAGAGAGGAGAGCAATGAACATAAGAGATTATACTAGTTCGGTCCAACTCTTGACCTACGTCTAGTCCCCAGAAACACTCTGGGATTTCACTATATCCAAACTTGATTACACACTATGTAACTCTCGAGTAATCCTCTCACTAGGACTCACTCTTCTTTACAAGTTGTAACCAAATGACCGTGGACACAATTACACACTCTATAAACAAAGGATGATCCTTTCACTCTTGGACTCACTCCCCCTTACCAGTTGTAATTGATACACCCACACTCAAGATACATCTATCTTGAGATTTGAACGAATTGTAAAACAGATGATAAAACTCTCTCACAAAGTAGATGAATGATAAACACTGAAGCTCAATAATGTCTGAAGATATATACAGAATATAAATTGTTTACTTTGAAAGCTTTTTTTGTGTATGCGTTGGTTCACCTGATGAATTCATACCTTCGGGCATTTATACTAGTTGAAGCTTGAGGACTGTTGAAGGATTTGATTCTCTCCATTTAAATGTTTGAATATGTTCGTTGATGAAGCAAGAAGGATAATCATTGTGACTTATGAATATAGCCGTTGACAGACTTAGATGTGTCCGTTAGGCAGATAGGATTTCTGTCAAGGCTTTTGTCATTTGAATAATCTCAGTGGTATGATAGTGATGACATTCTCTTTCATTCCTTTTGTTTTTTCGTTGTGAAATAGCATTTAACGTACAGACGGAATATCAGAGTTGCTTTACTTTGATCAGAGTTGGTTTTCGTGTTTATCATCGGTTTAGGTAGCTGCATTTAATGCTTCTGACAGACGATATTGTTTTATTCAAATCTGTTGGTAATTCGTGTCTAAACAATTTGAAACTCATTAGCAAATTGGTTAAAAGAATTTGATAATTGCAATAAGTAAGAATCAGAAGAAATAAAAGTTTATTTGATGATTCATGATTCTCGGAGGATGGTGATTTGAAAACAGAGATGACATTGCTCAAGCAACAATCCATGCTTGCTCAAGTAAGCTCCTTTAAGTAGCTGAAGATAATATTCTCTGTCGCTGATGCTCGAACAGGAAAATACCTTTGCTCAAGCATGGTGCTCGAGCATGATTTTATCATGCTTGGGTAGGCCTTACTTGGATCAGTTGAAAGCACATCAGAGTTGCTGATGCTCAAGCAAGCTTCTCTGTCTACTCGAGCATGAATTAATTCATGCTTGGGCAAGCTTGATGAAAACAATTATGAGACGTAGTTGCTCGAGCAAGCCAACATTCTTGCTCGGGCAAGACATAGATATAGGCAAAAGAATAAGACATCTGTAATGTTGCTCGAGCATACTTTTAATCCTTGCTCGAGCAAGGGTTATGTGAGTGCAGGTTGCTCGACTTTGCTCGAGCAACCCTTTATGCCTGCTCGAGCATGCTTTCTTACCTTGCTCGAGTATGACAACTTTACATTGATGTTTCTTTCGATGTTGCTCAAGCAAGCCTTCCTTTATGCTCGAGCATGACTTCCCAACTCAGTGAAAATGTTGTTGGTCACGCTGTTGCTCGAGCAAGCTCCATTCTCTACTAGAGCATGGCTGATGAGTACGAGTATTACCTTATTTTCCCTATGATTCACGACTGAATTGGATGGTAAAAATGAGCTTAACTATGAAATAATCAAGCAAAAAGGTATGTATTCGTGATATAAGGGACAAGAGACGGAAATCATCGGAATGTGTTAAATTGCAATGTTTTTAAAGGAAAACTGTGCAGCAGAGCTGATGCGATGCTATAGCATTCCGGCAGCAACCCGAGGAGCAATACAAAGCACAGGAATGCTATAGCAAAGTAGAGGACACAATGCTATGCAGTTTATGTTCTGACCTTTTTGTCTAGATGATTTCAGGAATTGAATAAAAGAGGCAATAATGATAGATAGATTGCTAACGTAATGGAAAAGAAGATGCGGAGAATCAGAACTGAAAGATTTGGAAGAATCCCGCAGGATCTGCAGAAGCAATCTAATTTAATCAGAAAGATGCTGAAGATCCCGACAAAATAGGAAAGTCTCAACCGCTGCGCCGCACGAAAGAACTATTATAAAAGGCGGCCAGAGAACCCTAAAGAAGTCGGAGAGCCCTAAACAGAATTCTATCTTCGGCAGTCTCTCGAGAAGAGTGAGCAAGATCACAGAACACACAATCTCCAGGATAACCCAGCATCCTTCCCTCGAGTTCGGCGGAGAGAAGACGACGTGGAGCAGTAACATGACAGGGCTCCTTCCACACTTTGGAACTCCGTTCAAGCTTTCTATTTTCCTTGGTATTTTTATATTTCAATCATGGGTCTTTCTGTTGATGTTTGTTTTGCGTCTTCCTCGTCAGTCATGAACTAATTTTCTAATGGCTGGATGAGGATGAATCTTTAAGTGTCAAAAGAACCCAGTTGTATGATTTTTAATTCAATAAATTTGGTTTGCTATCGGTGTTTTAATTACTAGTCGGTTAACGGAAGTTAAGGGCTAGATCAGTGGCTTCACTTACTGGCAAGGAGTGGAGTTAGACCTACGAGAACCAAACGCTTGCTAGGCGGCCAGTGCACGGCATGGCCTATATTGTAGACTTCAGGAATGGGTCTACCGCTCGTCACCCTGAACACCCTGCGCATAGTAAAGATCTATACTCGAAAGTTGCCATAGGAATATGGAATAAGTACAGGTAGCATCCTATGTACCGAACGTGGAAGCTTCGGTAGACAAGAGAGGTGGGGTAACCAAATAGCCTTGTGAGTAGCAACTGTGTTGTAGCATGCGAAAGCTACACAGTATGGATGCCGTAGCATTGTGCAAAAGCAACTGGGGGATCAAAGCACTTAAGGACGATTCCGAGTCCAGCCTAATCTATCACTGATATCTTCTCTCATTTATTGTTATTTTGCTAGTAGCATAGTACCCAAATCTCTCAACCCATATTATTTCCTTTCTATTTCACGACTATTATAGCAACCGAGCATCAATTTTTGGTATCACAGTCTGTGGGACGATACTTTACTTACACTTTATTACTTGTTCGACTAGTTCGCTTGCCATAAGGGAACTTGACCAATAATGGCTCTCCATCTTGATGATGCTCAGGCATGGCCAACAGTCTGCTCGAGCATGGAAATATTTGTGCTCAAGCAAGGAACTGTTCTTGTGAGAAAAAATGCTGAAATTGCATTAATGGCCCGAAACAAACTAGTATTCATCCGGAAGCTTGAACTTGCTTATTTTAACTCCGAATTGAGCTGTTCCAACTTCTATATGATCATAGAAACTTGAACATTGATATTCTCATAATATTTAACAAGTTATTATTTCTTCAAACTCCATTCTTGATCATTCTTCATTGTATTAAACTTTGCTTCTACATTAAATATAAGAATTAGTCAAAGTATAAAATAAATGTAGTATGCAAATTTTTTGCTCTGGATAATAGCATCAATATAAGACATCATCAAAACTAATCATAACTAACAGAAAATACCTCATTTTTTGGAAGTATCTATATCTCTAGAAGTTACTTCGAAAAGATAAATAGGAATGTGATAAATAAACTAGTTTAGTTATACTAAGAGTCATACATAAACAAGCAAATACCTGCATCATTTGTGTAGTCACAACGCGATAAAAAATTAAATGCGACATATTAAATTTCTTTTGTGAAGTTACCAACAAGGGTTGGCATGAGTGGTAAGCGACTTATGTCACTTAAGCAAGGTCTCGAGTTCAAGCCTTGTGAATACAGAAAAGCCCCGCTGGGAGACTTACCCACTATAGCCAAGTGCACGACCCAGGTTGTATTCAGATTAGTCAGGGCAAAACTTTGGATACCAGATGGGCAATTAAAAAAATGCTTTGTGAAGTTATGTTTCTTTTTTAAAAAAAAAAAGAAAAAAAAAAGAAATCCATTATTTCTCTAATTGAAGGTTCCTCTTCTCTTACAAGAAATTGTCAACCCTATTGCTTTGATTGAAGGTTCTTACTCCATTAATCTTTTTCAAAGTAACTACAAGAGACATGGATCCCTAAGCAAATACCTTTCCTTTTTTTTGAAAGTATCCATATCTCCAGAAGTTTCTTCAAAAAGATAAATAGGGATGTGATGAATAAATTAGGGCGGTTGTACCAAGAGTCATACATGAACAAGTGAATATATGTAGCATTTTTTTGAAGTCACAACACGATAAAGCATTCAAGGTGATATATTAAATTGTTTTGTGAAGTTTTTTTTTTTTTGACAAAACTCGTTATTGCTTTGATAGAAGGTTCCTCCCATGTTTTTATATTTAGCAAGTAACATCAGGTTAAGAGATCTTAAATTCGACATTGTGATCAATCCTAAACTCTTATAGAGTTTGTGAGCTACTTAGTTTCCACTCTATCGAAGGAGTACTAGTTCTCACATAGAGTAGTCTTGCAATATGAGACGGATCAAGATTTTCTAGGTTTTGTGGCTTGAATCAATCACACTCTTGATCTATATATCTCATAAAGTAAGTTTTCATAACCTATACCTTATGTCTCTTCTGTAATTAACCAAGAAAGCATAGTCTAAGTAAAAAAACACGAATATGCGTAGGAAAGGTCGCAAGAGGTAAGCGAACCCTTGGGCATCTCAAGTGCTTGCTTACCCTTTGCTTTACTTAAGGGTTTGCATACCCTATGTGGATTTTCAATAGGGTCATTCGTACGTTTTTTTTTCTCCATTCATTGTCCAAGGTTAAATCTAGTAAAAAGACATAATTATAGGTAAACAATTACATATTGCAATGCCTATAATGTCTTCATGTTTCCCATATTGCATAGTCACTCAATGTGGGAGGTACTATTCTATTATATACAATCTATATGAACTAGCTCAAAAACTCTCACTTGAAAAGTTTCACAACCATACATCATGCTTATTATATAACAACTGTCATGTATTATAAACGTTCACGGTTCTTATTTAAAAACTAAATACATAACAGTTGTCTACGTGAGACCATTATTTAGTTTTTTTAAATGTCATGGTTCTTACATGAGAACCATTATGTATGTTATTGAATAAATAACTGTTGTCCAAATGAGATCGTTATGTATTACGCAAGCATTACCATATATCATGACAATTTGTATTGGGATCCGTACACGCAGCGGAATAAAAAAAATATGAATCCCTTCGGAGGATCGCTCAACTGTGTTTAAATCAAGGTTCGTTAGAAACCATACCTATGTGAATTGGTGAGTGTCTCTTTCGAATTTGATCACGTGGGCTACCTACTTGATCACAAGGAACCGACTTTGCGAATCGCCTCCCTTTACCGGTATCCATACGAGTAGCCTTGAACATGGACGGCAGCGTGCTAGCACCTTCAGTATTCTCTCGTCTCTCCTTTTCTCTCTAGGGTTTCTAGCGGCTTCTCTAATTCATCCGTCCTCTTAATACGACTAGATCAATATCTATTTAAAGAGTTTGTAAAACCCTAATGAGCCGTATTAAAATATTCCAAAATTAATCTAATTAATGTTGGAATTTGAGTCTGAATTAAAATAATATATTAATTAAATCTGTCCAACAAATCTAATCAAATATATTTATTTAATCCAAATTATAAGCTTACAGATTTAATTTATTTTATAAATTAAATCTGAGATATGATATCTTACTATTTAATTAAATATGAGATACTATATCTCAATTTAATTAAATCTGAGATACTATATTGATGACTTCCTATTTTTAATTGATTTGAGATATATTTTGATATATTTAGGAAGTCATCAATGCTAAATTGAAGAGATTTTATTACGATTTTAAGGGATATCAATATGGATACATTATTAGTGGGTGTCAATTTAAAAAAAAGGTTTTTGGAGTTTAGGAAATAAATAATAGTAATAGGAAGTTTTAAATAAATTCAGTTTTGTTATTACTATTATTATCATATATTTCTTCTTCTTTGTCATAGACATGAAGACTGGGAGAGCAAGATTGTGTGGTCAACTATTTGATTTGATTTGGTGCCCTTTTTCATTCAATGGGATTGGGCCCCACCAATTAAAACCTTTAACCTAAGGAAGAGGAAGAATGCAGGAGCCATGAATTGAATCAGGGAAGCACGAGACAATTATGTGATTTATTCCCAATTCATTATTTTGGCAACTTTGGGGAATTGAATGGACAAGTGGGCCCAAGCACTTAACCTAATATCTATTAAAAGGGAGCAAGACGCACAGGAAAGGGGAAGGTACAGAGACACAAAAAGAAGCAGACGCACGGCACAGTGGAATTTTGAGCGTGAGATTTTGCTGGAGACGAAAAGAAGAAGCAGAGCGTGATATCAATTCAAGAAGCATAGTTGTTCTGGGATCTCTTCTTTCTTCTTCTTCTTCTCTTTAGTTTGGAACTTGAATTTCTTATGTTTGTTATGGATTTTATTAAAGCTATGTGTGGCTAGTTGGTTTTGCAACTTAAAGAATCTATGAACTTATTTGGATTTTAGGGATTATTCCCACTTGTTAGTTTTGCTTAATTTAATTTCAGTTTATTTAATCCTGTGTTCATTGTTATTGCTTATTGATTGATCACCATTGAGCATGGTTTAGGGATTTAGGGTTGAACTTGTAAGAGGGAATCCTAAATTAACCTTGGGAATAAATAATGTGGAATTAGGTTTAAATTTAACGTGAAGTTAGGTTTTAATCTAATTTGCGTCTAGGATAGGAATATACCTAGAAGCTCCACATAATCAAATTAGAGTGAGCCCGATTTAAAAAGCATCTCATTTAGTTTTGTGAGGCATCACATAATTGATTAAGATAGGTAGATAAATGGACCGGAAGACATTTATAGACATTAATACTCTAGATTAGCTGTTTAGGTTAACTCGAAATTAATTTAGTGGAGATAAAATCTAAAAAAACCAAACAAGAGATTAGTGACTCTAGGTTGTACTTTTTGATATTGGAATTTGCTTTTTTGTGAAAAGTCTTTTGCTACTATTAGTTCTTATTCTTTTTCTCTTTGAAAACAATTCTAACTTGCTCAACTTGAACGAGACAATGAGATTTAATATCTAATCGCTAGTTAGATTGAGTCCTTGTGAGAACGATACTTTTCTCATCACTCTATTACTTGATACGGCCCGTACACTTGCGGAGTTTAAAGTTTTCCCTATCATATATCTTCATTCGAAAATTAAATATGAGATACAATATCTCAATTTACTATAGTTATTTAATTTATCAAATAAATTAAATACTATATATAATAATATCATTATCTATAAATAATATCATTATAATTTTCGAATTCAATAATATATATATATATATATATATATACACATATATATATATCCATCCTAGATTAAATACTGTATTTATTAAATCTTAGACATATATAAAATTCAATGAATCTGGACACTTTTGCTTGTGTTAGGCTATTCTTGTGTGCGACCCTCCAAGCCCACATGAGATTGGCAGTGGGCCAATACTGTACCATCCCACAAGTCGCAAGCGGCCTCTAGCAAGACATTGCGACTACCCAATTCATATGGGGATCGATGATACAATACAACCTATCGTACAACCATGTCACATCCCTTTTATCACGTGATAATTTGGTCAAGGATGAGGCATGGATAATGTCAACTTCCTGTTCTTGACCATTACTTTCTCGATTCTTAAATAGCCTAATAGAAATGGAAACTCCTTTCCATCATAGCATGGTCATACGTTTCTCAAACTCACTCATTGAGGGGCCTAATATTATCTCTTTACAAATGTGAGGGACAAATTCCATCTTGACCATTCACATTCCTCTGCATGAAAGCCATTGATCACAATCCCAGCCTTTATCATCACCCGATGAAAGGTGACTTTTGACTAGGTCAAAGATCAACGACTCATCATGTAGGAATCCATGATGATCTCAGGTCAAAGGGTGTTGTGATGCGGTTATACATGAGATAAGCTTATGACTAAATCTATACAACTTTCTCATAGTAGGTCGGTCCAACACCTTATACTCTTACAACTGCCTATGACTTTTATTCGTATCTCCATACCTCATCAAAGTCATACTGGTCTTACTTCATCTTCGCTCCCTCATAGATGACCGAGCAGGGACATTTAGGATAATCAATAAGATATATTCAAGGATACAATTATCACTATAAACATGCGAATGAAATGATAACTAAATGGAGAACACTGACTTGTCCCTAGGACATAATTTCCAATAGGTTGTTCATGTGTGCCCATTAAATATTATCATAGCAACGTGCATATCATGGCCTCACAAGGTCTCAATACATAACATGTTTTATATTAGAACCTTTATAATAGGTTAGCATTAAATAATGGTTCGAAACTGTAATTTATCTGGGCAGAGCATAAATATTGCCCGCATATATGATGGTTCAAAAACTTAATGTATGGTAGATAATATCAGTCGAATATGATAATGTTTGTAGTAGTGTATTTAGGATGAATATCGACTCCCTAAATATACAATATATTAAGGACCGTTGGAAGTGTTATTAATTGCCTTATGATTATACCAATATATACTTATTTGAAAGAACATATTAATATTTTGTAAATTAAAATACTAATGTTACCAATTATGATTGAAGTGAGGGGAAAGAACTTGAGTTACATTGAAAAAAGAAAAACATTAAGTTTCATTTATAATGGAAGAATTACTTTAATTTACGCTCAATAATACCTAAATTTAACTTGATAATATCATAATCCAAAAAATGTATGTGCAAAAATGGAAAAGTTCTAATTAAATAATTCTAACATTCCAAAGCTCCAAATCAAAATCCCTAATTCAAGAAATTCTAAATCAATCCAGAGTTGGCTACAAAATGTCAGCTCCTAGCTCTAACTACTAACAAGGTGGCTACTAGAGCCAAGAAATTGGACAAAACCTGTTGAGCCGACCCTTTTAGCCCTGACCCTTTAAGAGTCAGACTTATAAAATAGAGCCTCCAAATGAGGTCGGATCTAAAAGGGCTAGCCTTATAAGGTCAAGAGCTTAAAAGGGCCGACTCTGTTTGGCCCGTTAATTTTTTTTTTTTCCCAATTGGCAGTTGCCTACTTGCTCTGCTGACCAAGTTTAACTATGAAGATCTTTTTCTTCCATTATTAGTGGGAACCAATTTTTCAAGGTAGTAAATTTCTAAATAACCCTTGCTTTTCTTCTTTAATCTTCTTCCTTGTGACACTATCTACTTGTTGTCGTTGTCGTTGTCATCAACGGTGGCCCCTTGGCCACATTAGCCACCTCCTCTTACTCTCATTGTTGCAGATCTGTCAAATGAGGAAGAAGAAGTTCATGTTACTGCAGGTCTATTAGAGGAGGAAGAAGAAGTCAACGCCAACAATAGAGAAAGAAGAAGAAGTTGACAATGGTGATAATGTCGAGAAATGATTGCAGATCTGTCAAATGAGGAAGAAGAAGTTGATGTTACTGCAGGTCTATTAGAGGAGAAAGAAGTCAACGCCAACAATGGAGGAGGAAGAAGAAGTTGACGGTGGTGATAATGTCGAGAAATGATAAAGTGGGACAAGAGAAGATGAGTGTTGTGAATGAGGACAATTTGGAAATATCTTTTTCTTTTTTTAATTTCATCTATCTTTATTTTTAATTTTCTTTTCACTTCCTTTGTATACTAAACATTTTTGTGCAAAATTTTTCTATTTTGTTCTATTCTGTTCTTTTCGATTTCATTTCTTTTCAATCATTTATTTGAACCAAGTGAGCTCTTAACTGTTATTAACTTTCATTTATCAAATTGTCAATTAGTAGAAGTATAATTGGCTAATTCATTGGTCTTCACCCAAAAGAGAAGAGGTTTGATACCAGCTGGTCGATGTAAGGGCCTTATTGGTAAGCAATCTATAAGTACCTCTGTAAGCACTCTTTAAGCCTGGAGGCATGCCTTTGACCTGAGATGTCTAGCCCCACCAAAAAAAATTTTAAAAAAATAAAAAAAAAACTTTTGTTTATCAAATTACTCCCTCTGATTGTAACATTCTCCATTTTACTTAACAAAATAATTATATATTAGTTTGATCAATAACTTAATAATGCTTCAACATTTAACAAAATATCCTAAAATAAACCAAAGTATGCAAAATGAGCCCTAACATGACAATATAAAATCATTTCACATATACCAAAATGACGGAAACACTACTTTCGGCAGAAGTAACCTAAGCTTCCGAGGTTTTCCCTGATGGACCCGCATAGGAGCTATCACTTGAAAAGTGTTGGTAACCATCAATCCGACTTGTTACACATACTAATATGTGCTTGTGAGGTGCCAAGTAGAAGATATATATATATATAAAACAATGGTATTAAAAATTAATCCACTAATATATACATCACAAATTTCATGGCATGAATTCTGTATCATAAATTATATATTACAGTTTTCATTAACACAATTCCCAAGATGCCTTCCATCAATCCAACCGAACTGCCTTATTTCTGCTAACTAGACCCATGGGCTAAGTTAGCAACCATGTTACTGGCTACTCAAAAGCTCACTGGTCATGTGATGAGAACCAGCCAAAATCCCCAGGGCACATGTCCCAAACCATAGATCTTTTCCTCTCATTGAACTAGTGAGATGTCGCAAACCCGCATTAAAAATAGAGAGCCAATTATCATGCACCAATGGAGGCTATATCACGTGGTAAAATAAACTACTTCATCTATTCCCAATTCAACCATTATCATAATTATCATAATAAATAGCTCAACATGAATTTTCCAAAATTTTCACGTTCATTAAAAGAAAACTCATATGCATGTCATAATAGCTCAATTCCCAATTTCTTATTCATATATAAATATATGCAAATATTCAACAATTCAAATCATAAGGTTCTACAAGGAGACTTCTATTGAAATATTCATAATTATTTCACATCGTACTCACAAACAATATATTAATACACATAACAAGTGGAAAGTGGTTACTTCTCGCCAAAGCTAACTATTATAACACTGCTCCTAATCCAAGAGCTCAAACACACGCCAAAAATCAATCTATCACAACCAATTTACTAATCATTAATAACTATTTAAAACTCTACATAATTAAAATTATAACTTATAATTTAATAAAAAATAAAATATACCAGTTTTAATAATAATATATTTGGAATGTTTGAAGTGGGCGAATTATGACGGGACTGAAAAATCAATGAAACCATTGGAACTATTAATTCTCTTTCTATTTATTACTAATTAATAACACCTTTTCTATTTATTATTAATTAATAATACCCCTATTTTATTTATTATTAATTAATAACTCCTTTTATTATTTATTCTGTTTTTACTAATAATAATAACAATGTCTATTTGTTACTAATCATCATTATTTTTCTATATTTATTTTAAACTTTCAGAGGCTATCTTAACACTTTTTAAATTAGGAGTTTAAATAAATATTTGCAATGTAAAAATACATTTTATTGTGGTGTGTGTGTGTGTATATATAAACGAAATAATATAGGAATGAGCTAGATTAGATTCTATTATATAGAAGTAAGTTGAATCGTCTTTTGATTCCATGATATTATGTTAATGCAATAATTTCCATTATATATATATATATATATATATATATATATATATATATATAAACCTTGTTCTATCTCTCTTCTTTTATTTATTGCATTATATATACGTGGAGATACTAACCAGTAGTGTTTTTCCTTGTTGTATGACAGCAAACAGATTATATATTTATAATAGTAAGTGTGTGTATATATAAACCACGTTCCATTCAATTCCAAGATCCAGCGACATACATATATATGTAGCTTTTATATATCTAATTTGATAGCAAGTTTTTCCCTTATTTCCTAAAGTATCGGTTTATATATATATACTGTGTGTGTCAACAATTATAACTACATATAACATGTAGCAAGGTTTTTCATATCAGCAAGCTTAGTTTCATACGTCTTTTGTTACATATATAAATATATAAGATGACAGCAAAATCCTTCATATTCGTTTTCCACCATATGCATCAAATGTTCTTGAGTTTTTAAAATTAAACCGTAACCTATTGCAGTGATATATGCACTTATACACGTATAGCAAAGTTTTTCTTATATATATATAAATACGACAATGTAGTGATATATACTTAATACAACAACATTTGTATTTAGATCAGCTTCCTTTTGGTTACCAAAGGCAACGTTTTGATAATACAACCTCTGAGTTTTTAAAACAGATTCGTAGCCTTTATATATATATATATATATATATATATATATATATATATATATATATGCAGGTGTGTAAGTAGCAATATGTAGGTAGCTTACAGACTCACCTAGCAAGCTTTCCGATAAGCCAAGGCCGCTGCTCCTTAACGCTAGTTTATCTCTGTTTTTGGCTCCTAAAAACAGAGCAAGAAACTCTCTCTCTCTCTCTCTCTCTCCTTCCTCGTTCACAGCTTTCCCTCTCTCTCACCTGTGTTCTCAGCTTTCTCGTTCTCACTCTTGGTCGGACAAAGTGGAGGAATGGAAGACATAAGGCAACTATTTATACTAGCTAACAAGTCTAGTCTAGGGAGAAGAACAAAACGGTTAAATGGCATGGTGCTCGAGAGGTGAGAGGTAAGGGAAGACTGTGTTCATTGTGCTTGCGAGTGAACAGTCGCTTCGCCGTGATCGACGCTACTGAAATCTTTCTCTGCTTTACGTCTCTGCCTAACGTATTTCTGCTAAATGGGTATTAGAAAATATGATTTTATATTTTATTTGTTTACTGATTCTGCGTTTTTGGTTGCTTCTATCATGATTATTGGATTAAAGGGGTATGAGCTAGTCTATTTTGCTGTTGGGCCACTGAACAAAGAATGGAGTGAAAATGAGGTTTAATTTTTTTTTTTTTTTTTTTTTTTTGAAAATGAGGTTTAATGAAGAAAAGAGTATGTGAATATGAGTGTTGGGCCGAAGAGATGAATTGCACTGGACTTTTATTTGCTTGTCATATGATTAATCACGTGCTCAGCTAGAGCAAAATGAGAAAATAATGGGTTGGGTTTTTTTTAAGCATAATTTATTCTTTATTATTTTTATTATGTATCTATTTATTTATTTTCAATCCTAAAAATAAATTAGGATATTACACTAGTCCTTATTATAAAGCACTAGCTAACAATTGTATTTGATCTTTTTTATAAGGCACATGCTTGTTTCCAAAACGCATTAGTTACTTTTTTTTTCATGTATGCCCATAACTAATAAAGGTAGAGGGTGAGAGTAATAATTAATACTTCCTCCGATTCTAATTATAAGACATATTTAACTGATTTTGAAAAGATTAAGGAAAGGAGTTAAATTAGTTAATTTTACTTATTTTCCTAAAATGCCTTTATATAAATTGAAAATGACATAAGTAAAGTGAATCAATAACCCCTACCACATACCTCTCCAACTTAGAATTTTCTTTTCTACACACTTTCTAATTGAAATAATGGTGTTGCTATATATACATATAAGTACGTGTATATATGTATACATATACATATATGTGTGTGTGTACGCAAATATCTACACACACAAATAGATATAACATATTGACAAACACACACAAAGATATACATATATGTACACATACATATATACAAATATACATATATGTATAAACACATATATATTTGTGTGCAGACACATTGTCTATATATATATATATATATATATATATATATATATTGACAAATTAATGTCAGCTGATCGGGAAAAAAAAATCCAACAATTTAAAAGTTTTATTGACTGGAAGAGTCTACACATCCACATACATGTATTCATTAAAAACTAAATACACTTGAGAGAATAAAATAGGGGTATTTTAGGAAGAAATTGATAAAAATTAAAATGTTGTCCTATAATTAGGACCAAAACCAACTCTCAAATGTTGTCGTATAATTAGGACCTGAGGGAGTATAATACTAGAGTTTAGTGTAATTAGTAGGAATAATAATGGAGGTTATTAAATTTTATGACAACTTTATTGACTTTAATTGTTTTTATTAATTTGCGACAATTATTAATTCTGTCTTATAATAAAGGCTAGGAGCCCATTTGGTATAAAGAAAATTTGAGGAGGGAAAATAATTTAGATGAGGGAAAGAAAGATTTGAAAGATGAGAAAAAATGACTTGAGAAAAGATGAGTTGTTTGATATGAAGAAAATAAAGAGGTGGTAGTTGATAAATAATTATGAAATATCTATTTTACCCTTAAAAGAAATTAATTCACAATAAAAAAGAAAAATATTTTTTTGCTAAAATATATATTTTTTTAAAAAATTTGTTCTTATTAAGTTCGAACTCGTGTAAAAAAAAATCACCAAATTCGAACTTTCCCGCCAAGTTTAAATTTTAAGGGTAAATTTATCCAAAAATGTAAATAATGATGTGGGAATTTGAGATCTCACTAATTTTAGTGGGATCTTATCTTCCCACGTATAAGAAAATATTGATAGGCTGAAAACTTGGGCTTTTGGACAAATTTATGCAAAATATGTACCAAAAAAGGAATTTGTCAAAATCTCTTTCTCTTCTCATCAAACGGGTCCAGAGGGAGTACAAAGTTGCTTTTTCTCGTCGTGCGCAACTTTTATACAGGTTTCTGCTGTATTTGATTGGCTATTATCAACTTTCTTTTACAAACTAACAATTTAAAATGATATACCATTGAACGATAAAATTGAAGTAAAACGGCGAAAGAGACAGTGTGTATAGAGTATCCCGAGGGAAACAGAAGGTAAAGATTTTTTTTATAACAGATGGCAGTCGGATTTGAATATTTATGAGAGACTTGATGGAGAAGCAAAGCCTCGCAGGCTGAGACAGAGACGCATACAAACAGAGCTGCCCCATCCAACTAAAAAGCAGAGCAGATAGCAAGCAAGAGAGTGCTTCGCCTTCCAGATTTCTCTCTCTTTTTTTAATATGACACTGAGAACAGAGATGAGTACAGGCCTGCAAGCCATGTAATAATCACCTAATCTCACTGCTTTCACTTCCCTCTTTTTCTCTTTCTTTCTCTATTTTTGTGTCATTGCGTGCATTCTCTCTCATTACTACTTCTCACACGGATGAACTATTGATTTGTATTGTTATTATGGATCAGATGATTCTCTTAAAAAATCATTTATATGGTGGATGAGCGGGAGTATCAAATAATAATTAACACCATGCTTATTATAAATCAAAGAGAATCTATCTCAAACTTTAATAAGTTTATGACTTTACCCTTATTAAACATACATACTTTAAAATTTTAATGATAGGTAAAAGGGAAAAGTAGTGATAGAGAATAAATGACATGCCTTATAATTAAAACAAAAATTTCTTCTCTCTATACTTTATAATAGGTCAACTTTTTTTTATCAAGGTTTTCTCATTCAATCTTAAAATAGGGTTAAATATCAATTTTGTCACAAAAGTATTAACTATGAAGCATTCAGCACCTGAAAGTTTTTTTGGTATTATTTTTACCCCAAAGTTTAAAAACAAAGCAATCTCGCTCATTGGTTGATTTTAACCGTTAAATTGTTGTTTTTCTTTGTAAACTTTTAGGACAAATTTTCTCCTAAAAAGAAACTTTTGGAGCAAATTTACTCCAAAAAATAACTTTCGAGGCATATTTGCTCATTTTTATAAACTTTTAGGGTAAAAATAATTCCGAAAAAACTTTTAAGTGCTGAATGCTCCCTAATTAATACTTCTATAGCAAAAATGATATTTAACCCCTTAAAATACAAAAGGTTTTTGCTTCACCAAATAAATATATTTCTTGATATTCGAATTTGTATTTTTCTTTATGAGATTAAGACCGCTTACTAGCTCACCCATAACTTTAAGTTAATGTTTGAATAAGCCTAAAAAATTTTAGAATCAGGTTTGAAAAGAATATGTTTTTTTTAGTTGTCCTCTCAGTTCACCGAAGCTTCGCCTCGACTAATTCGGATCTAACTCGCGTTGCGCACCTAGTTATGCTGGAAGAGTCTTCCAGCAGGGATTTTTTGCATTCACAAGGCTCGAACTCGAGACCTTACTTAAGCGACACAAGTCACTTACCACTTGAGCCAACCTTCGTTGATAAAAGAATATGTTTTTTTAATAAGGCTTTTTGCATTAGTCTAAATAAACTGGAGTAATTGGGTCCAGCTTGTCTACGTTTGGGCCAATCCAAAAGCCCAAACATGAATTTTATTTTATTTTATTATTCTATCCGTGATTATTGGCCTATCCTTGTTTATTAATTATTATAACATCTATTTTTCCCACTTCATAATACTACTTTAAAAATATTTATCAGATTAATTATTGATTATTAATAAATTAAAATGAATTATAAAAAATAAATGCTAATGATCATAGCTATAAATTAAAATTTGATTCAAATTATTTTCAGAATGGTGGTACTTTTTCTTAAACAAGTATCATTAAAAAATAATTTAAAATATATTTTAAAGGATAAAAATTAATATAGCATTTAAAAAAACAATAAATATTTTAAAGAAGACATGTATACAATTGCACGATTATCCGGGTTAGACAAAATAAGCCCGACTTGCCCCATTTACTAGGTGTGCTTGGTATATATTTTATTAAGCATATAAATTCTAATAGGAAATAAACCAAATTTAGGGTTGTTAAATAATTTATTTTAGAAAAATATAAATTTTTTCAAGAAAAGAATATAAATTCTTATCTTTATAATTATAATCAACTTGGGATTAATTTATGAAGTTGTGGTTAACCATGGTCAAATTTTCTATATCAAAATATTTTTGTCATATATTGATATATTGACTTGCCATGAACTTATGAAAAGGGGTTTTAACTAGAGGTGAAAATTATAGAAATATTTATCTAAGTTGACCAAGACTCTAAGATTAAAGAAATAATCCACAAAAAATGGGTCTTAGGGAAGGTATAGGAGGAACTATATGATAACTACGTGACTGAATTTGTCCTCTTTTTCACCTCATTTCTTATAATAATAACAATAATAATAATTTAATGGGTTAAGGTGTAGATTGGCCAACAAACTATTACTTAAAGAGCATCTGACACAAATATTAATCGAGGGTACCTTAATTATCAATCAACAATTAAAAAATAAAAAAAAAAACACAATGTTGTTAAACTACCTCTCACCGTCTTGTTGTCTTCCTCTCGTTTTTGTCTTTCATTGACTGTCACAGTATCGGTGACATCGGCATCTCCAAAGCTTCCATTGTTGCTTGGTGTTCTAGTCATCTTTTGAATTTATCAAGGTCCGTATGCAGCTTCAGGGCGAGAATCACGCACCGAAACCACATCCAACAGTCCACAGCCTCCAACTGGCACTCACCTTGCACCCTAGTTTCGTCCCTCCGATGCCACATGCAGTAGTCGCAGCTACCACGGCGCCTGCTCGCGTGGGCCTATCTTTGTTGATGTTTGTCTTATCCAACGAGAAGGCATAACCGCTCTTTTCTCCAGCATCCCTGCCACCATTCTCTGCCAAGGTTAACGTAATTGTGATAGTTGCTATTTTTTAATTGTTATTAGGTAGTTATGCTCATTTTTAATTGTTGATTGGTAGTTAAGGTACCCTAATTAATATTTGTGTTAGGTGCTCCTTGAGTAATAGTTCGTTAGCCAATTTGTATTTTAACCCTAATCTAATCATGAAAAGAGACAACCTCCAAAAAACCCCAGGCTAAGCAACCATCCTTTTTATTTGTCTTTGTCTGCCATTGATAGCTTCTATCAGAGAAAATATATGTTTTGGATTTGTGACACTAAAGTTTGAAATTTGATAATGGGTTTGTTTGAATTAGTGGTGAGAGCGGTGACTTATTTTCTATTTGACTTTTTCAGAAGCCTAGTAGGAAAAATGTCATGTTATAAATATGATTTGTATTTAGATTGATGGTGGTAGAAGTGACGGGACCCACGTTAAAAAGTTGAGACCTTTTTAGGAAAAAGCTAACCCATGGAGCATTTCCCTTAACTGACTTTTATGAGCTTTAAAAAAAAAAAAAGCCTAGTGAAACTTAAAGCTCAACCCAAACACTCCACGTCTGCCTTTTTTCTACTGCTACTTTTTTTTTCTGACTTTATGCTGCTTAAAGCTCTTTCCAAATAGGCCCAATGTTAACTTTACCTTTGTTTTTCTTAATAAGCCAATCTTGACAATTTAATGCTTTTGACCAAAAAAAAAAATCAATGGTTACTTTTGTCCTTTAAAAATAGAGTAAAAATACTCTACCCACCTTTATGTTTTGCTTTAATTACATAGATTTCCCTTTTATTTTGAAAACATACATTTGGGTCCAAAGCGTTAACTCCCTTAAGAATATTCTAAAATGATCCTAAAAATATTTTTTTAATTGAAATTTATATGAAAATAAAATTTATTTACTAAGTCCTAAATTTTAATTGACAACTTGTAAATATCACAAATTTTTAAAAATTTGAGTAAATTTTTTAAATGTTTGTAGAAAAAAAATCAAAATTTAATTTTAAATATTTTAGTAAAATCTTTCAAACATATATAGTTTATTATATTTGATAGAAAAAAAATGTTTGATATATATATTTAGTCATTTAAGAAACTAAAAATAGATAAATTTCAATAAATATAATGGTAGCATGTTAGATCTAGGTACTTGATGATTGAGAATCATTAGTTCGGGTGGCTTTTGCCTCAACCCATCTTGCCACATAATCCACAGCCAGTAATATGTAAGTAAAACCATATGAAGCAGGTACTGCACCTATAAAATCAATACCCCAGACATTAAAGATTTCACAAAACAATATAAGGTTTTAGGGCATCTCATGCCTACACGAAATACTCCTTGCCTTATGACAATTATCATATGACTTACAAAACATATGGGAATCATGAAACATGGAAAGCCAAAATAAAATACAGTCTAACACTTTCCTAGCAATTCTTTGGGATCCAAAGTGACCACTACAACCAGAAGCATAACAAAAGTGTAAGATAAAGTGAAACTCGTGATCAGGCACACATCTCCTAATTACTTGGTCACTACAAAATATCCACAAATAAAAGTCATCCCAAACATAATATTTAGATTTACTTTTCAATTTTAAAGTTTGGGCCCTATTGGAATCTATAGGCAAAACACCAGCAACTAAGTAATTAACCACGTCAGCATACCAAGGAAGCTTACCTTGAGGCTGTAGAAGTTCCTCATCAGGAAAATCATCCCAAATGGAAGAGGGATGGGAGGGAGAATGAGTGAAGCAATTCAAGTGACTAGCTACCCAGTTTTGTGCTCTACTTCTATCTCTAATCTCAACGTCAAATTCTTGGAGCAATAACATCCACTGGATGAGTTGTGGCTTAGCATCTGCCTTTTTCAAAAGCAACTTCAAAGCAACATGGTTAGAGAAAACAATTACTCTACTAGATAATAGATATAACCTAAACTTATCAAAGGCAAACACTATAGCCACATAGCTCTTTTTCAGTAGTGGTGTAATTAGATTGGGCAAAATCCAATAGCATAATTGGAAGCTTCCACACCAACTCAAAGGGAAGGCACCAATCTGGTGGCTAGATCACCGGAGTTGTGGTTAGGAAACACTTTAAGTGATTGAAGGCCGTCTTGTACTCGTCATCAAATATAAACTCAATATCCTTATGCAGAAGGTTGGACAGGCGTTGGGCAATCTTGCTAAAATCCCGAATGAAGCATCGGTAAAAACTTGCATGACTAAGAAAAGAAAGAACTTCTCGCACAGGTGTGGGGTAAGGTAAAGTAGTAATAAGATCAATTTTAGTAGGATCTACCTCAATACCCCTCTTAGACACTATGTGTCCCAAAACCATCCTTGACTCAACCATGAAGTGATACTTTTCAAAATTTAGCACTAGATTAGACTTTATGCACATATACAAGACTCTGAACAAATTAGCCAAATATGCATCAAAATTAGATCCATATACAATAAAATCATCCATGAAAACCTTCATGCAATCCTTTAGAAATTCAAAATGGATACTCACCATACAATGATGAAAGGATCCAGGTGTATTGTAAAGGCCAAAAGGCATTCTTTAGTAGGCATATGTTCCAAAGGGGTATGTCAAAGTCATCTTTTCTTGATCCTTATGAGCGATTTGGATCTAGAAATAACCGGAGTAACCTTCCAGAAAGTAGTAGTGAGACTTATCAGCCAACTGCTCTAACATCTAATTGATGAGAGGTAAAGGATAGTAATCCTTGCGAGTGGCTTGGTTGAGTCTCCTATAGTCAATGCATACTCTCCAACTTTTCTGAACTTGAGTAAGGATGAGCTAATTCTTTTAATTGGCTACCATAGTCACTCCAGACTTCTTGGGAACCACCTGAATCAAGCTAGCCCTCTAGCTATCAGAGATGGGGTATATAGTGCCAGCTTGCAGAAGCTTAGTGACCTCCTTTTTCACCACATCAAGAATAAGAGGATTAAGGCGTCTTTGGAGTTGTCTCACTGGCATAGCTTCCTCTTCCAACAAAATCCAATGCAAACACATGGAGGGGCTAATGCCATCGATGTCAACTAATGTCCACCCAATGGCCTTCTTGCTCGCTTTTAGTATTCTCAACAACTTCTCTTCTTGATTAGGAAGAAGATTATTCGCCACAATAACTGGAAGATACTCGTTCACCTCCAAAAAGGCATACTTTAGATGATCCAAAAGAAAATTTAGCTCTAACTTAGGCGGCTGCTCAGTGGAGGAAAGAAGCTTGGTTGGTTGAACCAACTCTATAGTATGCACAATTGAAATTTTTGAAACCAAATTCAAAGAAACATAATTGTGTCTATGCAGCTTAATGTTAAAATCAGAATGCATATTGGGATCAAAATTCAACACATCATGATCAAAATGAAGATCAAATTCAGGATCAACATCAGAATCCTCAAGTAATGCAGAATTACAAAGCAAGTCAAAATCGCCATATAATGTAGCATTATTCTCAATGCAAATAAGGCACAATTCATTATCAGAACATGTACAAATGGTAGAATCACTCACAGATGCAAAATTAGGATAAGCAACATACCCAATCAGGAAGAACATCATCAACAACATCATCAATCACATCAATGCAGAAAATTAAATGATCTTCCCTAGAATGTTTTATGGCATCAAATATGTTAAAATAAACAAGAATGTCACCAATCTCCATAGAAAGAGTACCTAAATACACATCTATTTTAGTTCTAGCTGTTTTCATGAAAGGTCTGCCTAAAATGAATAGTGACCTATTGCTAGGAGACTCATCCTCCATATCTAAAATATAAAAATCAGTAGGAATATCAATTCATTAACTTTGACTAATGCATCTTTAACTATACCAAAAGGATAAGCATTACTCCTATTAGCTAACTAGACAAGAACTCCAATAGGATGCAATGGACTAAGACCAAGAGATTTATAAACAAATGCAAGCATGACATTAATTGAAGCCCCTAGATCTAACCAGCAATAGTCAAATCAATAATTACCAATAATGCAAGGGATAGAAAATATTCCTGGATCTTTGCATTTGTGAGGCATGGATTGGAGGAGTACTGACACATTTTGATTCAGTCTCACTCATTCAGTTGCCTCTTACTGGCACACAACTCATTGAGAAACTTGACATATTCAGGAATTTGCTTGATTGCATCCAAGAGAGGAATGTTGATCTCAACCTTTTTGAATGTCTCAAGGATGTCCTTTTCTTGTGCTTTTTTTTTTTGGCCAACTTTTTGGGTTGAAGGGCTCTCTAAAGGAAAGGAAGAGGAATGAGAATGTCAGGTTTCTCTTCGCTTTGTTTCACTACCTCTTTATTTCTAAAGTCAATCTTCACATTTTCTGACTCTTTTTCTAATGTGGATTCAGTCACATTTGCATCTTGTTTGAGCTTCTTCAATTGCTTGTCATACCGTAGGATTATAGCACTAACATTCCCCTTAGATTGGGAATTGTTTATGAAGGAAAAGTGTTGGATCCTTGAGGTTATAGTTGGTTCAATGATGTTGTTAATTGCCCAATCTATGTCTGTACACTCTGAATAGAAGTCTCAATTTGCTACTGGAATTGCAAAGTTTTTATGGCAAAAGCTTCATCATTTCTTCCAATGAAGAGCCACTACTACTAGTCTACTGTTGTGATGTCTTTGGAGGTACACAATAGCTGGCAGTGGAGGTGGTGTTGGTAGTGGAGGTGTGAATTGTTGGAAATTTTGTCTATTTTGTGGAAATTGTCTCTCTTGGTAATTTCCAGAATTCTACTGAAACTTGTCACTTTGGTTCTGATTCAAGTTTTGGTTTTGATTATGGTTCCACCGAAAGTTTAGGTGATTTCTCTAGCTTTGATTGTAAGTATTAGAAAAGGCATTATTTTGTTGCTACTACTGTGGCTTTCCTGGAAAAACTCCCACTGCAAATACTAATTGGTCTAGAGAGCTGTTAACTTGCAAAGTAGGGCAAGAATCAGTGGAATGATAAGGGTTAGAACAAAACCCACATGAGAATCTGATCTAAGGAGGGGAAGACTACACTGTTTGTGTCATTGCCAACTACCTCATCAAAGAGGTTAAATCATCAAGTCTATTTTCTAATCTCAGTTGATATGCACTTGAGGAATTGGATTTCTGGGAATTGTACTGGACAAGAGGTGCTTGAATCTGGTAAATAGTAGTACTATTTGTTTTGGTGCCAAATTACTGAAAATTAATAGTTATAATGGATATCAAGGCTCGGGCCTCTTCAAGTATCTCACTATCTAAAGCCTCACCACTTGATGCATCCATAAAACTCTTGTCCATTGGCAATAAACCGTCATAGAAATAGGTAATCAGTAGTTCCTCAGTGATCTGGGGGTGTGCACAGCTAGCATATAATCACTTGAACCTCTCCCAATATTCATGCATATTCTCCTCATTGACTTGTTTTATGCCATTAATCTCTTTTCGAATAGAAGTAGCTCTTGAGGTAGGGAATAACCTTTCTAGGAATAACTTTTGCATATCAATCTAGCTTCCAATTGATTATGGCTGTAGATAATATAAGTCCAGGGGCAGAGCTTGGGACAAACTCGAGTTTGTAATACCAAACTCAAGTCAACGAATTATTTCAAGTGTTCACTGATACACACTTGAAGTCCAGGTCAATACAAGTTTATGCAAACTCGAGCTTATACCAATGAACTCGAGCAGGTAACTCGAGTTTAGAAGCAGAAACTTGAGTTTGTCGCGCCCTATATATATTTGAAACTCGATTGTCCTTCTTCATTTTACTTTTCCCTCGAGTCTAAACCTAAACTCTCTGAAACCTCTCATCTTCCTCGACCAAATTCGGGCCTCCTTCACCAAAAATCGCTCCTAAACATTCCGTCAAGGCTCAGGACATCGATTCAGACTATGAGCAGACTAAATCAGCAACTCCTCCTCCTCTGCAAAGACCTAGAAGAGAGAAGCATGTGCCACGTCGTTTTAAACAAAAGGTGGCCTTCAAAGAGCCTTCTCCTAAGATTAAAGCGAAGAAGCTTGTGGTAGAAGAACCTTCTACGACTCCCAAGAGAAAATCCATCGACGCAGAAGCTGCAATGTGAAAGGATAAGGGTCCAGCTCTTGAAGTGGCTAAACCTTCGAAGAAGAAGAGATCAATCCCAGCTTCTAAGTTTAGATATTTTGATAAAGGTCAAGGCCCTTCTAGAACCCCTTCTTCATCTAAACCTCGTGAGCAAAGAAGCTCAAAGGATATTTGAAGAAATCCTAGCCCTTCTTGATATTTATAATCACTCTTCTAATCCTAGTGGTTTTTGTATAATTGCTATGCAACTTCATAATAAAGAGACTGCTCAGTTTCAAGAGTGTTATCTTTATAAGACTTTTTGTCCTACTGTCTATGTAGATTTTGCTAAGCTGAAGGAAGATTGTAATCTCGATCTTTCTCCCTCACTTAAGCCTTTTGAAAATCTCATTTCAATTCGGGCTCCTTATAGCCCTGGGGTTGTTAAAGCTTTTTACTTTAACATGCAATGGGATAATTTGCTGGATAGCAATGGCAACCTCTTAGAGGAAAGAATTGCCACTTGTGTGAGGCAAAAAGATTATCTTAACTTCTGCCTATATCAATTATGTTCTTCAAATTCCCAATCCTCCACCTATAGCTACTCTAAATTATGATGATAGGAAATTTTTGAACTCCTAAGGCCTAATGAGCCTATACCTACTGTATTAGACATTTTGACTTTTCCCCTACTGTCATGCCCCCTGTGCATAGAGCTATTTGGTACATCTATACCAGAAATCTCATGCAGAGAGGTGGAAATTTCACCTACTTTGCAAAGAAGGATTACCCTGTCTTTGCCTCTATCATTACTAAAACAAATCATAATGTTGGGCATTGGGTTCTTGAAGAAATGGCCAAGTTCAAATTTGCTTCCAGGAAATCCTCACAAATTCCTTTTCCCAATGTGGTCTCAGCGATTCTTTTTCATGAGAAGATATGGCATTTGGGAAATATCATATGAACCTAATGAGGATCAATTTTGAAGAAAGTTTAGGTCAATCAAGGGCCCCCTCTGGGTCAAAGAGCTTCTCAGTCTACAACTCAAGAGGCTCAGTCTACTCCTCCACCTCAACTTGCTCCATCTCAGCCCTCTAATTTGGACGCCAGGATCAAGGGAATTGTTGACAATGCATTTCAGATCTCACAGAAAGGATGGAGACTGAAATGAGTAAACTGGTTTTTGAGGTGACAAAAGGGAACAGTGATATGGTTGATGTTCAAGAGGAATTGAAAGAAAAATTGGAGAATCTCAATGGACACTTTGAATATCAGGCAACTAGTATCTCTACTCTTCTTATGTCTATGGTGAGCCTTAGTGATAAAATGGACAAAATTTTGAAGAATCAGTCTTAGTCTGCTCTTGATCTAAGTTTTGATAGTTCTAATTTTGGTACTCCCTCTTCCGCCCCTGCTGGCCCTAGTTTTAGCATTCCCAAGACTGAACCGATCTCTTTATCACATACTTTCACCTTCACCACCCCTATCGTCACTACCACCCCAATTGTTGATTCCATTCCAGCAACTGTCAAGCTTGACTCTCCTCATTCCACTCCATCAACTATCAGACTTAACTCTCCTCCACCTACACCCTTGGTTGATCTTTAACCCGAAGATACTACTTCCTTAGATCCACCCTTGTTTGGTGATGACATAGTAGGAGAAGAACTGTGAAGAAAGCAATTTGACATTTAAGCTTTTTGCAGTGATATGTTACCCTTTTGCTTTTATCAGTTGTAGCCTTTTACTGCTGTTTTGAACTTAACACTGATATAGCTATTTCTAACCTTAACTCTAATGTACCCTTATTTTTTTAATAAATGAAATGTATTGTGCTTCTAATTTCCAAGTCTTGTTAGGTCATTCTCACTGCTTTAAATGGTGAAATCTGTTTTGACTCTGATAAATGGTTTACAAATGTTGTCATCATCAAAAAGGGAGAGAATGCTAGTTTTCTATGTGTTTTGATGATAATTGACAATTGTAAACTTAAATAAAGTTTGTTTTGGTTAAGTTAAACATATTTGAAACTTGTTCAAACTTAACCAGAAACTTATTGTCAAAGACAAATTCGAGTTTAAGTTGTCAAACTCGAGTTTGGCCTTGACAGAGAGTAAGACAAGTTATTTGAGCTCAGCTAAACTTGAGCATAGGCATGGAAACTTGAGTTTGCAACTGGCCGAGAGCTTTTCAAAGAAACCTATTTCCTAAACATACTTGAGCCTACTGTTGCTAAACTTGAGTTTATCCTTGGCAATGAGTTCTCAAAAATTTTCATACAAAGTAAACTCAAGCCTAGATTAGTAAACTTGAGTTCAAGACAGATTGAGACCTTTCAAGATTTTTGATATTAAAGTGACTCGAGTCTATCACTTAAAACTCTAGTTTGAGTTTTTATGGACTTAAACTCATTTCTAGTTAAGTAGTCTCAAACTCGAGTAAGTCACTTAATGACTTGAGTTTGCATTGTTTTCAAAATGCTATCTCGATGCTCATTTCTAAAGAAGAACTAAACTCGAGTTTAGGGAATTAAACTCTAGTCATAAACTTGAGTAAAATGTTCTAAACTCTAGTTTCAGTCTTACAGATACATCTTCATTTTTAGCTTCAAATATTTTCCAAAGAAGATGTCTATGAGACTTGAGTTTAGAAGAGTAAACTAAAGTTGCTAACTCCATTTTGCTTGAACAAACTCCAATTTAAAGCGCTCTATTTTTGAAATCATCTTACTCGAATTTACAAAATCTTCACATATGATCGATATACTTCATATCATCTCTCATTACTATTCCTAACTATGTTTAATCAATTTGTTAGTGAATTTCAGATGATCAAACGAATATTAGGTTGAAGATTAAGTAAAATAAAAGGTGATGTAAGAACATTTATTGCTAGCCCAGAGATTAGCATCCTTTTGGCAAATCATTCTCTGGACTTTGCAAAGTTTTAAATGTTTTCTTTCCTTATGTGAAAGCCACATCATCCAACGGATTTATTTCAAGGAAAGTCAACAAGAGTGTCTGAGCATATGGATTAAACCAAAGCATGAGAGAGAATGGACCTAGTTGCAACCTAACAGTTTCATTAATGTCTCTAATGGTTAGATTAATGATTGTAATAGTCATTTAATATTTCCAACATATATAAGCTGAAGCATTCAATTCTCAACAACCACCAAAATACAGAAAAATGAAAATCTATAAAAGAGTCATTTGCATTTACTGTTTTCTACTTATCTGTATAGTATCTTCTGATACATTAAACTTCAGTGATTACTCATCTGCTCTTTTAAGAGAGTTTCTTCCTAATTATTATTCATTGTAAAATCTCAAAAGTTGTGGGACGTTGAGATTGGGTTATTAGTTTACAACTTGTAAGGGGGAGTGTATCCTAGTAAGAGGATAACTTTCGAGTACAGAGTGTGTATCTAATTTAAGTGATAGTGAAAATCTTAGAGTGCCTAGGGACTGGATGTAGGTCAAGAGTTAAGGCCGAACCAATATAAATCTTCTGTTCTAGCTTTCTCTCTATCTCTCTGTTATACCTTGCTCTGAGAGCCTTTATTCTGAAGCCTTCGAAAAGATTTTTAAATCCGCAATTCACTCCCTTCTTGGTGATTTCCTTCCATTTACATCATTCATATTTAGTTGAGAGCAAAGATAAAGTATTATCTCTCTTGGTTGACTAAATGTATCTTTTCATGGACCAAGAATCTTCTTCTGTTAATTCTAAGATTGAACATGACTCTTCATGATTGCTTATTGTGCACAGATTCCTGAGTCAACTAGAAGTCATCCAAGCCCTACCAGTTCTGTGAACAACTAATCCCTTGTAGGGGATTGAGAGTCCTTTCGGCATGTCCATCTACACTCATGTATTCTAGTCATACCCAAGAGTACATTGTTCTCCCCATTCTTAGACGAATAGAGTTGTACAATTAAAGTATAACCCTAGGACATAATGTTCGATGACATCCTCAAGTCTAGGACGATCCGCACTACCAAATGTTGAGAGACTTTACATATTGAATGATATTCTCTACAATGAATCTTTGTGGAATCTCTTGGCAGGTCAGTTCGATGCTATCTGTTCTCCAACAGATCCACCCACAACATTAACTAAGGCATCACCATGCCTGTATTCCATGAGGTCCTTATCCTGCATCTCTACACAAGTAAACGATGTTGTGCTAGTCTTATTGAGATCATTAATGCCCTGTCTGGGTGATTCAAGACTAGGAACAAGTTTCAAGCAATAGACATTCGGTGTTCTCGAGTCCTCATGATCATGATCCCTATCATAGATCCTTGAGTGAACACATGTTCTATTCCTAGGATTTTTATAGTTAAACACATATTAACCTTAACGTAAAGGCGAGACATAAATATGATAAAGATAAAATATGCTCAAATACATAAATCATACAATACTAAATAGAAAAATGCATTCCTATGTCAAAGCAGGTTATCTCTAGGACACTTATTTACTAACACAATGGGCATTTGTTGCGTTACAAGGACCTTCCTGACCAGCTTGGGGCCGTTTTGATCAGCGTGGGGATCTTGACCCATTTGAGGGCCTTCTTGATCGATGAAATATGCTTCTTGATTGGCTCATGGATCTCCTAACTATCGCTATGACTTGCAATATGAGTTTTGTTAGTAGGAATCATTTTCATAGTGTCATTACCTTCTAGCCTTGGTTGGTTTGTCATTACCTTCTAGCCTTGGTTGGTTTGTCGACAGGGGCATTCCCCATGGTCAAATGAGTGGAGCAACTGTGGTCGAGAACTATCCAGATGGATGCCAGCTTGTAGTAGCTTGTGTGGTTAGTGAGACGACTTGTTCTCGTAAGGTTGAATTCTCCTCTTCTAGGCATTGGAGCCGCTCTTGCTGCTACATGAAACATTCTTGGTGTTGTGAAACCAGCCTGGCCTGTGTGGCAATTTGACTCGCAGTTGATTCTGCGACGCTTACTTTGTGACCAGCAGTTGATTCTGCCATGGTTAGTAGTACAAAGAAAAAAAAGAAAAAGATGAAAGGAAGGGTTTTTTTTTTTAAAAAAATGTCATTGGGTTCCCACTGATGATGTCGAATTGTTTAACCAAAATTTGGTAATGGTATATGTTAGATATGATTAGTTTTGATGATGTCTTATATAGATATCATTATTATGAGCAAAAATATTGTATAATATACTTATTTCCCTCATTGACTAATTCTTATATTTAATGTAGAATTAAAGATGTGAAGTTTATTTATGAAGAATGATCAAGAAGAAGAACAATAAAGAAGTATTGGATTAGAGAAAGAAATTGAATCAAAGAAGATATGAAGTCAGATGATAAAGAATGATGAAGAGAAAAGAAGAAAGAAAGTTGAGCTATGGAGAATGATCAAGAGAAGAAGAAAGAAACAAGATCTTGCTGAATGAATGGAATGAGAAAATCATCATACAAGTTCTTATATTGATTCAAGAAATCTCCACGATGACATAGAAGTTGGAATGGCTCAATTCGGAATTAAAATAAGCAAAATCAAGCTTCGAGATGAACTAACTCGAGCCAAGGGGTTTTAACTTGAGTTAGAACGTTTTTCTACAATATTTTACGCATCTGATGGCAGTTGACTCGAGCCAGGAATTCATAGACTCAAGTTTGACTCAAAACTCCAGCCAGCTAGCATTGGCTCGAGCCAACAGTGCTTTTCAGCAACTCTGTTCTACTTTATTTTACGTTTAGCTCGAACGAGGTCTGGTAATTCGATGATACCTCTCAAACCAGAGATCAGATTGAGGTGAAACCAATTTTTTTATGAAACTAGACTCCTAATGAGTCATTTTGATATAAAATTCAAGCCCAAAGGAGTTCAGATCAAGGAGAAATGAATTGTAGAAGTTGGAACTGAAATTCACGCCACACATCTGACCAAGCTTCGATGGTTTGAGTGTAACTCACAAAATACAAATCGGATTGAGCTGAAATCAGTGGTATATGAAAGTAGACTCAGAAGGCTTTCCATCAAGATTTGAATGGAGCAAAATGGAGTTCAGACCAAGGAGATATGACCTTTTAAAGTTGACTATCCGTTCTGGATGTTGCAAGAAACGCTACTCAAGAACAACCTTTATTCATCTGATGATAATGGACTACATAGAATGAGTTTGGAGCTGATTCTTCTTGCATTGGAAAGAAGACTTAAAAGATGCATAAGTGGTTTGACAAATTTGGAATAAACTTCTCAACTCGAGCCAAGGCAAGTCCAAACTTGAGCCTAGCCAAAACAGAGAGTAAGAGACCTTCGAGAAAAGGCATTTGACTCGAGCCAGGGATTGCAAAACTCGAAGTCATGGCAAGGCCGAGAGTTAAGCAAATTGAGAAGGGGATTTTGACTTGAGGCAAAGTTGGATGACTCAAGTTTAAGGCTAAACTCGAGCTAGTGATAGGTACGACTTGAGCCAATATATGTCTGTTTCTGAAAGAGCTATGCATTTGAACCTTCCAATTCTCTAACTATCTATGATTGGTTTTAGATTCTTCATACCATCAATCATTAGTATTCTTAACTATGTTTAATCAATTTGATAATGAATTTCAGATGATTATATGAAGGACTCAAGCACACAGTTTATCAGACAGCAGAACACAATTCCACAACGTGTCCAAGAATTTAAAAATGATTGTTATTAATTGATTTCTACTTGCTATACTTCTCAATGCTATTAATCATATTTGTTAGCAAGTTTCAGATGATCAAACGAAGGATTAACATCAGATTATCAAAAAGCAGATGATTACGTCAGAAGCTTCAACGGTAACATTTCTCCAACGGTCAAATAGTTCCAACGGTCATATACGCTTACGACGGTTATATTTAAAATCTGGAAGAATTGCTCAATGATCTTCATTAGCTATAAAAGAAGAAGCATTCGAATAACAAAGGGAGAGACAAGCGCTTACACTGTTGAAATGCCAACATTATGAATCCAACGCTCAACTCATATACTCTCTGTTTCACAATGGTTATATAGTTTTCAATAGAGAGTGTGATGATCAATTATGTACTTCAGTGATTATTATTCATCTACTCTGTGAGAGAGTCTAAACACTTATTTGATTATCAGTTTAGTGATCAAATCTCAAGGTTGTGGAACCTTGAGTGTGGGTGTACAGTTACAACTTGTAAGGGGGAGTGAGTCCGAGAGTGGAAGGATCATCCTTTGTTTACAGAGTATGTAATTGTATCCTTACAGTGTGTAAAGGGAAATATCTCGGTAAGAGATTGTAAAGGCTGCACAAGTGCCCGACTAAACTTGTGGGGTTGTAAAGGCTTTTCTCTTGTGCCCGGTTAAACAAGGAGATAGTGAATTGAAATTTCAGGAGGAACCTGGGGACTGGACGTAGGTCATAATGGATTGGGCCGAACTAGTATAAATCACAGTTTGCATATTCTCTTCCCTCAACTCTTATATTTCCAGCATATATGTTTGAATGATTGAATATCGCTTTATAAGTTATTACTGTCATACAAACTGCTTTCAATAAGTTTCAAAAAGATTTTCAAGTTTCGAAAGTTTTATCGAACACCCAATTCACCCCCCTCTTGGGTGATAACCAGATCTAACAGTATATTTTAATTATTGGGTACCAACAACATGCGATTTCACAAAAGATAGTAAGAAAAATAAGAGAAGATGATATTGTTGATAATCCTTTGATTGTGATTACATGCGAAATATGGTCAAAAGATGGTATGAAAAGCTGAGAAGTACAATGTTGGACCAAAGGAGAGAAATAAGTGAAGAATAGTAGGTCAGGAGAAGTCTGGATGTCCCCTAGGGAAGTGGTATTTAATTGGTTTATACTCACCTCTTCAGATTCGTTGGCTACGATATTCTCGGATCTGAGTTGGTGTATCCATTCCCACTATCTCGGATCTTCAAGTCTTTTCTTAGTTAGTGGGTTGATTTAGAGGTGGAGCTTCTCGAGGGCCATGCCCCCTCCCTCCAAAAAAAAAAAAAAAAATCTTAAATAGTTAATATAAAATAGATTTTTTTATACAAAATATATACATTTGACCCTCAAATATTTTTTTCTTAATTAGTTAATGAGTATATATTTCCCCCCTCCAAAAAAAAAAAAATCCCAAGATCGTCCCTAGGTTCCATGACTCGCCACTAGGTTGATTGGATATTTTAATGGGGGTTAAGGGGCAAAAATACACATGTAATTTGTCACAAGGAGCGCCCAGCACCATGTAATTTCAACTGGACCAAAAATACAAATGTAATTTGCTTTTAGGAGCGCCCAGCACCACGGCTGTTAGTCAACCATTAGTTTGGATGGAAATAAACAATAACTCGAGTGAAATTACACTTTTGCCCCTAGTTTTAGGTGAAATTACACTTTTGCCCTTAGTTTTAAATATTAATTACACTTTTGACCCTAGTTTTAAATATTTAAAAAAAATTAAAATATCTTCGCCGGTGGGCCCCACCGCCGGCCGCCACCACCACCGGCGGTCGCCGGCGGCCGACGGTGGTGGTGGTCGCCGACAGTGGTGGCGGTCACCGGCGGCCGGCGGTGGGGGCCCCCCTGCGGAGATATTTTAATTTTTTTAAATATTTAAAACTAGAGGCAAAAGTGTAATTAATATTTAAAACTAAGGGCAAAAGTGTAATTTCACCTAAAACTAGGGGCAAAAGTGTAATTTCACCCGAGTTATTGTTCATTTCCATCCAAACTAACGGTTAACTAACGGACGTGGTGCTTAGTGCTCTCAAAAGCAAATTACATGTGTATTTTTGGTCCAGTTGAAATTACATGGTGCTAGGCACTCCTTATGACAAATTACATGTGTATTTTTGCCCCTAAACCCTTTTAATGTAAACTATGGACTTAGTCGAGGTTTGCAGCCTAGTGAGTTTACTTCCAATGGGCCTCGCCCACTCCCTGTTGGACTTGTTCCATGCTCGTGGGCCTAGCATACCAGATTACAACATATTTATTAAGCGCAAAATTAATTCTTTGTTATTAATCCAATTGTGCACCAACAATATATCAAAAAAAAATAATAAAAAATTGTGCACCAACAATTCACATCATCTGAGTGCTTATTTGGAGCTGTTTATCTTAAACCCCTTCACTTAAACTTATATAAAACTTATCTCATGCTTATTTCTTACACAATTACTAGTAATAAACTAGTTTTGAACACTTCAATTATCATGCTAAAAAAGCCTTCTTTTTGCTCGAATGTATACAAATACTTGTTTGCGTGTGTAAAGAAGTACATGACTAATGTATCCCGAGGCCAATGCATGACAGTGATAAGATAATCAAGTGCATCAGCGAATCTTCCTTCGTACTTTTACTATTTGATTCTGTAAAGTCATATCTTTTATTTATTTTAATATTTAATAATTTAAATCCATTCATATATATTTTCAAAAACAACTAAACCAATCAATAGTTGAGTTTTATATAAGATTTCAGGGAAATTCCTATACTAAGGAATTAAGAAAATATCCAAAAAAAAGTTATAAAATATTCTGATATTAAAAAATTCTCATTGAAAACTTTTCTAATAAATGATTAATAACTTCATCAGTGAGTTATAATAAATTTTTAAAAAAATTTTATATTAAAATTTTATGTGAAATTGTTTTAACATTTTCCGCGGTCCATCCTTGAAAAAGGATTTTCTCAAATTAGGGTGAAATATTGATAAGAAAATCAATAAATCACGAGAAATAAAGGACATGACTCCAAAAACAGAGTAAAGAATTGGCCAAGTCCAGTCGCTGTTCTTCTTTTATTGCTGTCCCCCCTCAGTTTTTTAACGTTAAATCCCATCAGGTTTCAGAGTATTTCCCTCTCTCTCCTCCCCATCTTCCCGCAGGACCTTTTTGTGTAGGGAAAACGCAGGGCCCTTTTAACATAATTTTCTTTTAAAACTGCCTAAAAATTCTAAATCTTAAAAAAGGCTCTAAGACTTCTTCTAGTATAAATTTTTTAAAATGTTAGTTGTTAACGGGGTTGATATAGTTGTTAATGTAACTGATTTAGTTATTAAAATATTATTGTTAATACGGTTGATTTAGTTATTAACTGGTATTGATTTAATTGTTAATATGAATAATTTAATTGTTAACGGTCTCGTGAATTTATACTAGAAAAAGCTGAAACTTTTTTTGAAATTTTCAGAATTCTTAAGTCTTTTTTAGGATTTTTTCTATTAAAAAGGCCTCATATTAATTTTCCCTTTTCGGTAACTCACTTTTCACTGTTTGTTTCGGCTCTCTATCTCAAAATTTTATTATATTCGTTTATAGTTTCTACTCTCTGCATTTTGCGTTTTAAAAGCTTTTAATATTAAATTAATTGCTTCAACTCTTCAACTTCAACCCTATATGCTCTAAGCTTCTGTATTTTTGTTCCTGAGATCTAGGTGAAAAGAGTAGCTAGCAAAGAAAGGAAGCAGAAAGTAAGATCTGTTGAGTAGTAGAAAGTAGAAAATCACATGCAACAAACCCCTCTAACTGCCTTCCTTGGCCTAAGCTTTTAGTAGCAAAACACAGACACAGAAGAGAGAGAGGGAGGAGGGAGGAGAAGAGAGACTCTGTTTCGTCCCAAACAGCACTGAAGAAATGACTAAAGGAGAAGACTTTAAGCTCCTCAAAATCCAGGTCTTTCTCTGTCTTCCTCTTCTTGTAAAAGCTCATTCATATTTTACTTTCTCCTCCATTTTTAATCTGTACAGCAAATATCTTTTACTTTCTTATACATGTAATGTGCTGAGCATGGCTCTTCTCCTTTTTTTTTTTTTCTTGCTTTTGTCTCTTCATCTACAGACTTTTGTTCTCAAAGTGAACATTCACTGTGATGGTTGCAAGCAGAAAGTCAAGAAACTCCTTCAGAGAATTGAAGGTGGTCACTTTCTTCTTTCGCTCCTCTCGTGTCCTTACTCCTATCTCTTGTCCTCACTTTCTTAACTGTCTTGCTTGCTTCATGAGCAATTGAACAGAGAAGAAATCAAATGGATAGTTCTTGTTGGTAGCATATTCTGTCGTGGTTCAGTAGCATTATCTGTAATTCTTAGCTTGGATTTTCTTATTTGGCGCCTTTAAGCTAGATAAATCTCAAATGTTCTGTTCATTAATCTTCAACGGGAGGCTTCTGTATGCAATATTTAGACTATTAGCTTGTGTGTATAATATCTTAGTTTGGTCTTGCTTTAGCCTCTAGTTTATGTTGAATGAGAAGAAATTTACAAAATGCTGTTACGTTTTTCTTTGGGTCTCAAAATGTTTGATCTAGCCTCTATGTCACAGTTTTGATACATTATAATTATAATGAACTACTTTATATTTGATCTTTGATGCTTGACGCCCGATGTATTGGGCCCATTGTCTTCGTTAACAGGTGTTTATCAAGTTCAAATAGATGCAGAACAGCAGAAAGTAACAGTTTCTGGAAGTGTTGATTCAGAGACGTTGATCAAGAAACTGGTGAGAGCTGGTAAACACGCCGAGCTCTGGTCATCTCACCAGAAGATAAATCAGAACCAGAAGCAGCAGAAGAACAATAATTGTGTCAACAAGGATGAGAACAACAACAACAAAGGGCAGAAGCAAGGAGGAGTGGGAGGAGTGATGAAGGGGCTTGAGGCAGCCCTGAAAAACCAGAAGAAGTTTCCTGCTTTTAGTTCTGAGGATGATGATTACTATTATGACGACGATGAGGAAGATGATGAGGACGATGAGGAGCTCAGGTTCATCCGGGAGAAGGCGAATCAACTGAACCTCCTCAGGCAGCAAGCAGCAGCAGCAGCTGATGCTAATGCTGCCAAGAAAGCAGCTGGAGGAGCCATTTCTTCTGCTTTCAACAATGGTAATATGAACAACAATGGCAAGAAAGGAGGAGGCCCAAATCAGAATCATCATATGGGAAATAATAAGGCTGGAGGGGTTGACCAGAAATCAATGGCTGCTCTGAAAATGAACAATACCCATCTGGGTAATGGAGACCCCAAAAGGCCAAATGATATTGGCACGATGATGAGTTTAGCTGGATTTCACAACAACACTCCTACTAATCCTGGGAGTGCCACTGTATTGGGCAACAATTTCAGTGGATTTGGAGGGTCCTCTTCACCAGGACTTCCCAATGGAGGAGGTTTTGGTAATTCTGGCCACCATCTACATCATCAATACCCATCACCACTGATGAACATGAATGGCTTCACCAACCAAGCTTCTTCTTTGATGAACATGAATTTGCATCAGGCTAGGCATGCCTTACAGCAGCAGCAGCAACCCCAGATGATGTACCAAAGGTCCCCTATAGTTACTCCTAACACTGGCTATTACTGCTACAACAACAACTATACCCCTCCCAATAATTACTCTTATGCCCTTCCTAATTATTATTATTACCCTGGGAATGATCATTCTGCAGCTCATATGTTCAGCGATGACAACACTAGCAGCAGCTGCTCAATTATGTAGGAGTGATTAGACTTGTGTAGAGTGTTAAAAAGGCTGAAGGAGGGAAAGAAAGTTCAATTTGACCTGCTTTTCTGCTTTTACTAAGCTTTTTAGTGGTAGCTCTGACTGTAAATTTAGTGAGCCTGCAACCACAAGCATGTGTTAAGACGAATGCCTGTGAGCTATTTAGTGCATTTGCTGTGTTGGATTAAGATATGTATGTTTGGCTTGTTGTTCTCTTTAAGAAAGTTTGCTTTTAATTTTAATTGTTCAGTCCCTAGAGTGATAACTCTTATGATGGCTTCATTCCATGACGTTGTTATCTTTACAACCACAAATATCCTGACTTTTCTGGCCAATAGTTGAAAGGTAAAATAATAATAAAGAAAAAGCTTGCATATGGGGGGAGAGAGAGATAATGAATATAATAAGAAAAGTTTGGTAGCATGAACTATTTTTTCAATATTAATGAATTTTGTACTGATTTGAAGAAGTGTTATTAACCTAAACCCTGACATATTATGTGTATTATATTTAAAGTTGATGACTTGCACAAAACATTACTTCAGGGGTACTTGCAATTAATGTTGGAAAAAATACTGTTTACACGGATAAGAATTATTCTCTACGGTAAATTTAAATTTGTCCTATAATTTAAATAATTTTTAATATTATCTCTATTATTTACACTAAACTCTAATATCATACTTTCTCAAATCTTAAGTATACGATAATGTTTTTAGTGTAAAAACAAACAAGTGCTTTATAAAAAAAAAACTAAATATATTTATTAATTAGTGCTTTATAATAAAGAATAGAGAGAGTTATTATGGCCAAATCTAAAGAAGTGTTATTAAATAACATACCCCTCGTCTTTAGGTTCAACTGACGCAGGGGTCGGACTTCTTCACTCAAAGGGAGGAAGTTCAATCCTGGAGTTGGTCAAGACGTTGGGGGAGGCATCCTAAAGGTATGGGAAACAGTGGAAACGCTGGTGGAGATGGAGGCATGTGTTCTCTTCGGCCAATATGTCCTGTGGACTTGGCTTCAAACGCTCTGTCCTTTGACTGTGGGTGAGCCTAACCCCTTTCTTAAAAATATTAATTTAAAAAAAAAACTAACATATTAGCATGTGTATGTGTATTATATAATTATATACTTAAAACCGATGATGTGTTCTGCTAGACACTTGAATGATGCGAACTTGGTTTGGGGTTTGAATTTTTTGATTGCAACTTACTTTTTAACTTTTTAAACTTTGGGGTACTGTCATATAGCAGACAAGGTCACCCAAGTTATCGTTTTGTGTGCAGAAACAATGATGACAGGGGTGAGACTGGGAACAGTGGGGGCCTTGCTTGTGCATATATTGAATTCTGTAAGTTATGTGCCCACGCACGCGTAAGTCACGTGCGTGATCCTGCTGTGATGTAACCCACAGGAGTTAGGACCACCCTATAACTTTTGGGTTATTTAATATCAGACATAAGTTAATTAATTACACCTTTAACTATCCTCATGATGCAGCTAGCCAGTGATAGTTGTAATATTAATTATATTTGACCGCCAGTCATGCACTGTATTTTAGGTACTTTGTCTGAGAAACATTTTGGTTGAAAAAAGAAAGAGACATTTTGGATAATTACCCCGAATAACATGAGAAAATTAAAATAGAAGTGTAATAACTTTCTTGGTTAGAGCCAGCCAGTGATCTAATGGCATGAAATGTTTAGTGTAAAACCATGTGTGCATTCATAGTATGAATAAAATTCAAGGAAAAAGTTGGCAATAAAAAAAAAGAAAAAATAAATTAAAAAAGGGGGGGGGGGGAGTCACTTGGTTATGAAAATGCAACTTAATATAGTGATGTTACCGTAGTATTAAGAAAAAGGAACAAAGATATATAAGCACAAATTCTCAAAATGGTCTTTTTCCTGTACTTTGAAATGATTTAATTCCTATGAAAATTTTAGGAGTATTTTGAAATTAAACTTTTTGTAATATTACTTAATTGTTTTCAATGAAATTAATTGTTATTGTTGTGTTTTTATAAGTCAAAACTGTTACTTGGGGTTGGTAAGTTACAAAAATAGACATGTGGTTTTTTTAAAAGCATGCTTAACATCAAGTATTTTTGTGTGTGTAAAAGTGACTATGTGGGTGTAGAAGTGGAGCAAAAATTATATATTCTGTTAAAGTGATTGTAGGTTCCACCAACATAAAAGTAATAAAATATGTGACTTTTGTTCTATTTTTATAACTATATACCACTCTGATTCTATTTATAAGTCTCACTTTGACTAAATCTCACATACCAATGAGAGGTAATTAGCTCAATGATTATAAGGTGAATTTTCAACTTGACCCTTATTTATGATTTGGTACTTTCAACTTTTTCTTCTCTCTCTATTTTTATTAATACAATTAATATGGATAAAATTGTCACAATCTCATTTATTTGGTCAAAGAGGACTTATAAATAGGACCAAATTTTTTAGTCAAAATGGACTTATAAATAATATTAGAGTGATAGTCATTTTTGGACATAAAAAAGCACTTGGTGTACTTGCTTTTGAAAAAACCACATATACTTTTACACCTTAACCCTTGTTATATGTTAAACTATTGTTGTCATTTCATTTTTCAATTTCTTAGATTTTAAATGAAGAGCATGCAGGGAATTTGGCTTCAATCTCAAACCAGCCCTTATGTTAGTTAATAGCACTCTGATCCTATTTATAAATTTTTTTTAACTAAATCACACATATCAAGAAGAAGTAATTGGCTTAATGATTATGAAGGTAAATTTTCAACTTTACTCTCATTTATGAATGAATATCTTTCAACTATTTCTTCTCTATCTATTTTCATTGTTACAGTTAATATAAACAAATTTGTCACAATCTCATTTATTATCAAAAAGAAAATTTATAAATAAGTCCAAATTTTTTGTTCAAAATAGACTTATATGGTATATTTTCAATTATTTAATATACAGGTTGTGTTTCTCTCCTAATCTTTTTCTCATTATCTCTCATAATTTTTAAATCATATCCATCCAATCAATACAATATTACTTTAACTTTTCTCTAATTTTCTCAATCAACGACCCAAATAGATTTATGAGAAATGAGAAAAAAGATTATAAGAAGATCTCCTTCGAATAAGACATTAGCATCTGTATGTGTATTAAAGGAAGGAGATCCTCTCCTAATCTTTTTTTTTTTCTATTTTTTATTTTCTCTTAACAGTCCATCTAAACCCGTTGATTGGAAAAATGAAAAAAAAAAAAAAAAGTTAAGGTAGTATTGTATTAACTAAACATCTTGTGGACTAGACAAGTACAAAATCAAAAACTTGGTTTGCTGTATTTTCATTTCAGTTATGTTCCCTGCAAGACCTGTCTGGTCCACAAGATCTGTTGTTGTTGTTCCCCCCCCGCGGGGCCCCCCTTTTTTTTTTTGATACATTCTCTTTTTACATTATGTATATTCAGACCAACCATATTGTCAAGATGTATCATGTGTGCCTTCATGAACTCCAGAATAGTCGACCAAAAAAAAAAACTAGAATAGGATCTTGGCAGGTCCAATCTAGTCTAATCCAAACAGGTCTAGTCCAGTTCGGTCTACAGCCCAAATAAGTAACACAAAGAAATCAGATCAGATTGGACCAAACTGACTAGTCAGTCTGGACTGGGTTTTAGACTAGGTTGTCAAACCACTTGGGCTAGTCCACTCTAGTCCAAGTGATTTTTTCCCCCCATTTAGATGTTGCTTTTATTATTATTATTATTATTATTATTATTATTATTTAATTTTGACCAAAACAATTATTATTATTTAATGTTGTTGGATTTTGTTCTGAGGTTTTTCAAGTAATTTTCATTGCTTTGGGATGATTTTTTATATTATTGTAAGTATTTTTATTAACTGAATTATATTTATCAGGTTCAATTCTAGGCATCCTATGCAGAAAAAAGAAAAAAAAAAAGAGGGGAATTTGAGGTCATCACTGCTTGGACTAGTCAACTAATTCGATGGACCATGTCCAGTCCAGCCTGACCTCAGGCTCTCACTAGACCTGACCCAACCATAGACTATAAAACCCAATCCCTCCATGAAAACATACCAAACCTTGGGTCAGTATGCTCATTGTGCCACCCTAGTTCAGCTTATCCCATCTTTTACCTCTAACCTGTAAATCGATCCGGTGGTAGGTTTGCCCTTGGCTTCAACCCCCTTGTGAATATTTTTGCCCGAAAGTTGCCTTGTCATTAAAAAGCTTTGTTTTCTTTTATGGAAAGTTACTACCGAAACATATAGAAATAAGAAGTCTACGTCTGTTAATGAGATTTGGGTGTAACCGAAAATGCTTGTGCATCACAATGTGGTAAGCTAAAGTTGAATCTTCTTTAAAAGCGATACCAACATTTGGTGTTTAATTGTGCCTTCAAAAGAAGTGCTTCTAATAAAAGGATACATATGTTTGTTTATATATATATATATATATATATATATATCAAGGTCAAATTAGGTAATAACAAATCTCTACACCTTGGAGATGGATTATGGTAAAATTTAAAAGCATTGCCATATATTCGGAAGAATTAGAATGAGGCCCCAAAAGTTATTTAATTACTTAAAAGTTCAATAATAATTGAGTAGCATGTAATGACAAGTGTCCGTTCAAGAAATGATAATATATTTATCATCCTCATTTATTATTGCGACTTCTTGATAATTCAATCTTCCCATATTATTGCGACAATAAGTATATTGTTCAGTTGTAGAACATAAATGTCTAGCCCAATGAGGTTAGAAGATGTTAATATAGGATCAATGAGCTCCCTCAAAGGCGCTGACGGGTCAAACGCGTGCAAGGAGAAGATTACTCGGTGACATCTATTGAGGAGATATCAGCGAGCGGTCTCAGATCATTGTGCTACACAGTGGTGGCGTTTCACCAGAGGGGTGATGTGTGTACATAGTGAGACTGAATAGTAAATAATGTAATAGAGAATGTAAAGAGTGCACCTGGCGAGTAACCTCCTATTTATCAAGATTACCTAAGGTTTCTCTCCTAGTCACAGCAAATCCGTTATTCAAGCAGGATGTGCCTCCCACGTTCTGCCAATGCTTGCTTCACTACCTGTATGGTTCTGAATCACAGGCACAATAAGAATGTGGCTCACCCACTACCTTGTCACAAAGACTTCTGTAGCAAATGCTTTCATTGGGCTGCATATCTATTAGACCCAATATATGGTTCCATAACATATATACTCCTCATTTATTATTGTGACTTCTTGATAATTAGCTCCCTTATTTTGTAACATCCTAATTTTTAATTTTAGGATTTAAGATTAATTACTTAAATTATAGGGCTTTTTGTCCTTGAAAATTTTAGAAAAGACTAAATTCAAGTAGGATTTATAAATTAAGAAATAATTAAAACAATAATAACAAAAATCCATTATCCTCATTTCCACCCCTATGCTCGGCCCAAACAGAAAATCCAAACCCAACCCATCCTAATAACCTAACTATCCCATGTCTCATTCGGTCAAGAACTGCCAAAGTGCTGGAACCTGGTTAGCCAAAGAAACTCATCTCAGTAAGATAAAACACGTTAATCCCACTGCAACACGAAAACACAACGGCAGGGGAAAAGCTTATCAACTTTTTCTGATTTACCGTCAAAGCTGGAAACACAGCGAAGGGAAGAAAGGGAACACAGCGCCGACCACGCAAAGCTCATCTCAACGCAGGATACTTTCGGCGGATGACACCTCACCCAAAACAGAACCGCCTGGCTCCTCGAAGACCCACAACCTCATCCTCCAGTCCATAACTTTGCTCAAACCAGCATTCCGTCACCTCGGGCTGGACCTTTAATTCTCTATATATTCAATATTCTTCGTTTCTTTTCATCACTCACTACCTAAGCTGAAACCGAAAGAAGTTCTGCAAGCAACAAGAGAGAACTAGTGAGAGAGAGAGGAACGAAGGAAGAGAGAGAGAGAGAGTCATAAGCTTTAATCCACTTGCTCTATTTGCCGTTTCCAGATCAGAGGAGTAGGAACCAGTGAGCTATCCCATTGTTTCAGCTTGAACCTTCAGAGGTAATTCACCCAACCTCTCCTCCTTCTAGTTACCACTTGAGCATAATGATCGTATTGGTATTCAAAAGATAATGCAGTCACGTGGCTTTGATTACTTAGGATAGATATAGGAAAAGAACTCTTGCTATCATCGGCACCCACTTAGGAGAAAAAGAGAGAAATAAATCTTTTGGTAATGTATGAATAATCCCTACATGCATTAGGAAAGAATAGGAAACCGAAATACATTGCAATCTGTGAGTTCTGGAAAAATACACTTTGTTGCTGGATTAGTGACTTTCGGGCAGGGGAAAACTAGGGCAAATGAACTTATTTAAAGCTGAAATTTTGTGGACATATAGTACACATAACCATCTTTACATCAAGATTTGAATCACCTTAAACGGAGGTCTGTAGCCCAAGATATGATTTTTCAAAGTTAAGCTAAAAACCTGCAAATTTTCGGTAGGGTTCTGAAGCAGTAAAATGGCGAAGCATTTCGGACCCAGTAAAGATTTGAGTTTTACCTGAAATTTTCCAGTTAAATAGTAGACACATAGAGGTTTAATTTGATAGGTAATTCGTCAAATTCCGATAAGAATCGAGGGAGATATGATTTTCCAAAATTTAGCCAAAATCTAAAACGTTTTTCTGCAACTTTTGGTGAACAAAGATTTTTGAGCTTGATTTTGAAATGGAAAACATTTGAGTTTAATCTTGAAATTTTTACAGTAAATAGTATACATCTGGACCTTTCCAACAAGCCAAAGAACACCTAAACGGAGGTCTACAACTTTAGTTATAATTTTTGGAAGTTAAGTCACAATTTTGGAAAGTTTTCTGGAAAACTTTGTATATGGCTTGTGTTTTTCAAAAGTTGGAAATTTTCTCAACCATAAATTGACTTTGTGATTTTAATTTATGAAAATAGACCAATCAAGGTTTAAGTAGAAATTGGAATCACTCCATTTGGAGTTGTATAGGTTCAGTTATGAATTTTCTAAATTCTCAGAAAAGTTAGAAGCTGGTTTTATATTTATATAAGTAAATATCATAATATTATTTCTATTAGAATTTGCATTTGTTTAGTGGAAATTATAAGTTATAATTGTGATAATGTAGAGCCTTCTTGTGAGCGGTGATTGTGCGAGTTGTGCACCTCACGCTAAGGTTAAGCTTGGAATTGAGGTAACCGGGGTTAATTTATTTTATATGTTTGTTTTGGGACTGTAAGGTATTTTTCTAAGCTTAATTTTTATATATACTACTTGTGTGTGTTTTGAAAAATTATTTGTCTATTTGAATATGAAGTTAGTTCAGTGAAGTAATGTATTTTCTAATTTATTTATTTAAGTGGTTATTATTATTATTGAAATTGTTATTATGGCTATAACGTTGTTGTGAGATGTTGTGTATGGAAAGGTAATTTAATAAAATATTGTTGAAAATTTTAGTATTATATTATTTCTTTTGTTGGGATATGTTGGGTTGTGTGGAAGATATTGAGGGTGAAATTGTGCCCATCGGCTCTCTCATTCCTGGCCCGGAATTTGAGTTGAGTGTTTTGGGCGGACACCTCCCTGTTACGGTATATTGGTGGTGACATGGGAGGGGATAGTATTCTTGAAGTGACTAACTAACCTTGGCCGGGTATACTAGCACCGATAGGCTGATCCACGTCCACGAGGAAATAAGGAGGAGTAGGATGGATGAGTGGGAATGGTTAATTGTTATTGTAACATCCCAAAATTTCGGGATTTGGGATTGGAATATTTTATGAGAATTTAATTATGGGATTTGGCTTTAACTAATTGTGACGATAATTAGGCTTATTTTCCCTAAATTTATTCTGAGAAAAGAATGATTAAAATAGAGAATATTTTAAGACCAAGAGAAATTTAATTGAGGAGGAAAATCCTTAAATGGAATTAAGGATTTAATTTTAATAATTATCCAATAATTATAAGAGAGTCTTGAAGAGGATTACGTGGATTAATTAGTGTTTACACTATATATATATATATATATATATATATATATATATATAATAATTATTATTATTATCATTATTATTATAGTTAATTTAAAATCTCATAGGCTATCCTAATAATTTAAATTAGGAGATTTAAAAATACTCACACCAAACAAAATACGCTTCACTATATACATTATTTGTAAATAATATTATATGTGAAATAATATGGGAATTAGTTAGGATAGATCCTATTATATAGGAGTAAGTTGGATCAGGTTTTCTTTTCGAATTTTGAATACCCAACGGTGTGTGCATATATATTATTCCCTAGATCCTATTTTTATTATTATCATTATTATTTTTTTTAAAAAAAAAGCCATTATCCGTTCAGTTTTACCAAAAACACGGTTATGTGCAGTAGAAGCACGTCACCCACGATTAGCACAACGTTGAACCACGTCCCTCAGTGGGTTAAGCACGTATATTCTTTTTCCCCGCGGCTCTGGCATCTAAAACCGTGGTTCCTTCTAGTTTGTACATATACCCATTGCTCCCTTTCGTTTAGAAATACCAGGAGCAGCAGAGAGAAACCGAGAGAGAGTAAGAGAAAGAGAGAGTGAACAAGAAAGAGAGACGAGTGAGAGAGAGAGTTAACTGCAATATTTTTCCTCTGCAAAACGCACTCAAAACAGGGGTGTTGAATTGTCGTTGAGAACCCATCGTACCAACCAGCAACTAGAGGTAAATCACTAGGCCCTTTTCCCTTTCGGTTTCCGTCATTTTTTTTGAACGCAAACTTATGAGTAATAAACCCTAGGGAATGCAGTTATGACTCCATGAGAGTTCTCTGTTTTGTAAGTAGTAAATCAGGGGCTGCTTATGTTGATGCATGAGAAAATAATAAGAAAGGTTGCTGTCAAAGTGTATATATGGGGAACCAAACTTGAGCCAAGGAACCTTGTTTTCGTATAGGGTCAGAAACGTTTTCCCTTGTGGTGAATATATATGCTCATACACGTTGCAACCCCTGGGGAAAAATAAGAAAACATAAGCTATACGTTTCTGGAAAATGGACTTTTCTGCTGGAACAGTAAACTTTGGTTAAAGCAAAACTAGGGAAAATGAACTCATTTAAATCTGAAATTTTGTGGACATATAGTTCACATAACCATCTTTACATCAAACTTTGGATCACCTTGAACGGAGGTCTGTAGCTCAAGATATGATTTTTCAAAGTTAAGCTAAAAACCTGCAAATTTTCAGTAGGGCTCTGGAGCAACAAAATGGCGTTGCATTTCGGGCCCAGTAAATATTTTATTTTTTACCTAAAATTTTCCAGTTAAATAGTAGACACATAGAGGTTTGATTTGATAGGTAATTCGTCGAATTCCAATAAGAATCGAGGGAGATATGATTTTCCAAAGTTTAGCCAAAATCTGAAACGTTTTTCTGCAACTTTTGGTGAACAGAGATTTTTGAGTTTGATTTTGAAATGGCAAACGTTTGAGTTTGATCTTGAAATTTTTACAGTAAATAGTAGACATCTGAACCTTTCCAACGAGCCAAAGAACACCTAAAACGGAGGTCTACAACGTTAGTTATAATTTTTGGAAGTTAAGTCATAATTTTGGAAAGTTTTCTGGAAAACTTTGGACATTGCTTGTGTTTTTCAGAAGTTGGGAATTTTCTCAACCATAAATTGACTTTGTGACTTTAATTTACAAAAGTAGACTTATCAAGATTTCAGTAGAAATTGGAATCACTCCATTTGGAATTGTATAGGTTCAGTTATGAATTTTCTAAATTCTCAGAAAAGTTAAAAGCTGAATTTTTGGTAAGTCTTAAGTTAGTCACGTAAGTTGTTAATTTGTGCATAACCTTCAGAGTAAAGGTCTTTCTTTTGGATAACTTGTCTATTAAGGGTATAAAGATTCTACAGTGATAAAGAAACCATTCTTAACATTTTTAAAGGACATGGCTATTAATAAAATAAATAAATAATAATAAATATTATTATTATTTATAAAAAAGGGTATCATTAGTAAGGGAACTTTTAAAGGTTAATTCATTTTCATCCTCTAAAAAAGAAATTAGTTCGCGTAGCCATTTACGTAGCGACGCGATTAAGTGACTAATGGTAATGATAAACGTTTATAGGGTTTCATAGACGCCTCGACCGATCCCAACACATACCAAAAAGGAATTTAAGGATTCAAGCTCGAGGTGGGTAACTATAATCTTGTTAGCATGTATGTTTGTGTTCATGTATTAGCTGATCATGTTTGATAGATGCTTTACATGTATTGTTTTTTCTAGCTATGGATTGAGGCTGCGGTCTCATAGGGCTGTGTGTCCTAAAGGGCTGCGGTCCTTGGCCGTTAACTGCGGTTAAGGTGCGACTTTGTTTACTTGTAATTGTTTCTATGTTTAACATGTGCTAATTGTCATTTATGCTTCATATCTGTTCATGAGATTAACTGTTACCTTTGGGGTTCATTCATTTGAACTCCAGACCATATTAAGGAAACAGGAAGTGGATCGGGCACGAAGGGAAAGGCGCATCAGTAAGGATTACCGTAGAAGCTTATCTTCTATCATTTAGGACTATTAGTCTAAACGTTTATTTCTTAATTTGACACATTTGGATTACTGTATTAAGATTTCCCCTATGGGATAGACATCGCTCGCGAAAAATTCATCCTCGCGTTTTCAATGTTTTCAAACTAAGTTATTTTATGAAAATTTTATTCCGCATTGAAGTCGTCCAAACTGTACGATGGCTGTGCACTTATACTCTGATGTAAATGTCCCGTACAAGAGAGGGTGTTTACAGTTATGGTTATTATGTATCAATTGTTTTATTTGTGGATATTTAATTATTGAAATTATTAATATTACTCTATTATTACAAACCTGCTTCTCTGACTTGCATTCCTTTCTTGCATATTTAATAAATTAATTTCGGTTACGGGGACTTTATGTCTCACCCTATCATTATCAAACTTTTTAGGCGAGACCTCTAATCTTAGTAGAGGACAAGGGAAGCAACCAGAGGCATAGACGTCGTGAAACTCATAGGCCTCCTTTTGGTATTAGTGTTGTATTGATCTATATATTGCCATCTTAGGGCCCTCATATTTTGAAAATACTACATCAATTATTTTTGGATGACTGTTTATTATCCGAAGGCCTTATCTATACACTATCATATCATTGTGGATCCACTATTATATCTATGTGACCACTGTTTTGTGTAGACCCTTTCTTGTGGGTTCTTATTGTATGACTCATGGGCTATAAATCTCCTGTTCGATAATTGTACCCTGAATTATGGATTTTTCTGTTATGGGTTTGTGGGCGAAGTTTTGTGCCCTGGACCACTGTTTTATGTATTTAAGAAGGAAGGTTTTCCTATAATTACCTACTAATAGAAAACCTTATGGTTAAATATTATCTTATGAGAAGGGTCTTTTCATATTTAGAACCTTATTGTAATTCCCCCTATATTATGTTACCATGCTAGCTAAGACTATGATTTTCAAAAGTACACGGGAGTTTTCACTTCATTGGCATGGCTCCAAATGCAAGAAAGTTAATAGTTAAAGTTTTGTGGCAGCTTCCGATACTGAGCATCTTGGTTTCCTTGGAGAATTTCGTGCCTATTTGGAATCAAGGTGAAAAATAATAATAATAAATCAATTATCTATCTAAATCTTGATTTTCACAATTTATACCTGAAGATCTATATTTTTATTAACTCAATTATGAGACCTTTTACCAAATACCCTTAATTTTGATTAAAATCGATTATGAGACTATTTAATCAGGTTTCTCATGAGCAGCCCCCACATGCTTCGGGTGCATTTGGGTTAGCATTAAGTAATATAGTGCTTCTAAAATTAATTTATAATTATAATTGATTTAGTCAAATAGGGTAGTCAGATAAGTATAATTAAAAATCGGGTAATAGTAGCTTACTCTATCATATTTTACATAGACAAAAAAATCTTATATTTCATTTACTTTTTCATAAAATTCAACATTCTAATTTCACCTTTGTTTATAATATATATTATACCTCATGAAAACAAAGTTAATATAATAATAAATAAAAGATAAAATTGTATATTTACACAAACAATTGCTCTCTCCGCAGACCAAAAGAGTATGACATAACTATGGTTTTTGGTTCATAATTGATTTCGGTATTTATAGGAGCGTGTTTGATAGTTTATGAAATAACCATAAGTCTGGGCTAATAATTTATTTTGGCATATATTCATAACCATTCTCACGTGGACGGGTAGTTAAGTGACCTTGCTAGGCGTTCTTTTTTTTTTTTCTTAAATAAAAATTTTAGGAAAGGGGTTGGGCTTACCCACAATCTAAGGGCAGGACGTTTGGAGCCCAGTCCATAGGGTATACTTTGCCAGAGAGTACACATGTCTCCACTTCTATCTAACGTTTTCATACTTCATAGACCCCTAGGATACTTCCCCTAGTGTCTTAACCAACTCTAGAATCGAACTCCCTCCTTTTAGGTGAGGAAGTCCGACCTTTCGCTAATTGAACCCAAGCACAATAGGTGCTAGGTGGCTATTGAAATTTCATAACCTTTCACTTGGGACAAGGCTAATTTAAGAAATAGGAATCTAAAACAATTCCAAATTGGGCCAGTCCAACCAAGCAACATAACCTGCAATTACTCTCCCCTTAGATGAGAACAAAAGTAGGGAGGAAAGAAAATGGGAGGAGAGAAGATGAGGAGAAGAGAAAAATAGGTAGAAAACATTTATTATCTCTCTTCTTACTTGGATATGTGAGAGAAAAAATGGAAGGAAAGAAAATAAATAAATATTTGATGACTATAATACCCTTACACCTATATTAACATAATCACATTTAAAATTATATTAAATATCACAATGAAAAAATCATTTTAATATTAACATCATCAAATAATTTGAAATGATAAATATATATTTAAAACCAAATAATAATAATAAAATATTTTTAAGCAAAAAATATAAAAGTGTACAATTTTTTTTAAAAAAATTAAATGTAATAAAAGAAGATAAACAATTTATACATTATCCAAAATTATTAATAACTAATTAAAAGAATGAAAGGGGTTGAGGTGTAATATAAAAAAATAAACAAATTTTTTAAAACAATTAATATACATAAATTAATAAAACAACTTGGAAGAAAAAAAAATTAATAAAATAACTTTTTAAGTACTGCTATTTATTTGTGGGCAAATTGATCTGTCTTGAGATTTTAATCCTTTATGCATTAAAAAAAAAAAAAAGTGTAGGTAACAATGTAAAGGTGGGCAGTTTGGGACATTAGCTATTCTTATCAAATCTCTCCACTTCTGGGGAGAAATTTTGGGAGGAAAGTGGGTGGGTCCCACACCCCATTTCCCTCCCTACTTTTCCTTTTTCTCCTATTTTCCTGCCTATCCAAGTAGGGTTAAACTCCCTTCCTCCCATATTTTCCACCCCACTTTTCTTTCCTTTCCCATTTTCTCTCCATTCAAGCAAAGCATCAAGTTTTTCCACAAACCAAGCAAGTAAGAAATCCGATGGCTCTCTATTGCGTAATGATTGGGTTAATAGGAGATAGCCCAATGGTGGAAGACGTGGAGAATAGTGACAATTTTAATTGGGCTTACGTCGAGTATCAGGTTCCTTTATACTCCCTCTGGTCCTTATTATAAGGCACCAACAAACTTTTCTCATAAACCAATAAAAACAATTAAAGTCAATAAAATTACCTTATAATTTGAGTAACTTCTAATATTACCCTTATTAATTGCACCAAATTATAATATTATATTAATTATTACTCTTATACACTACCCTTATTAATTATGGGCAGACATGGAAACAAATAATTAATTCTCATTGGGAACAAGCAAGTGCCTTATAAAAAGGACCAAATAAAGTTGATAGTTAGTGTCTTATAATAAGGACCAGAGAGAGTACTGCTTTATTTCTTTTATGGATTATGTTGCATATTGGAACACTAGAGGGGCATGTGACAAAAGCCTCATTCAAAATTTAAGGGCTCTTTTTATTGGATCATGACCCACACATTGCTTATTTTATCTGTAACTCGTTATGGGAGAGACTCAAGATTCTGAAGTCTTCAATCTTTGTGTTTTGACTCCAATATCGTTGTTCCATGTAACATCCTGAATTTTTATTTGGAGTTATAATATTATAGGATAGATTAATTTATAATAATTGATCAGATATTTAGTATGAGTATATTTTCTAAGGTTAGAATTTAAATTTTTATATACATAAATATTATATTTTAATAATATAGTAAATATATTATATAGTAATATATGATATATATAGTAGGAATGAAGAAAGAGAAAAAGGTGATGAAAGTGGGAGTCGGAAAGAGAAAAGGAAGAAGAAGGAAAAAAACATGTGGGGCCCACGTTTGAAAAAAAAAAGGTGGTGGAGGCAGCTACCTTTTGAAAATTTTGGGAGAATGGGTGCCTACCGTTTGACGTCGGGATAGCAGTGTCATAATTTATGGGCGTGCTGTTGCCGCCCATTGAAAAAGGGGTGGGGAATTTTCCTATAAATACCCCCACCCCAACACACAAACACACACACACATTCATCGTACGCAGAGGAGAGCGTGAGAGAAAGAGAAGAGAGAAAGAGAGTAAGGTGGTAATTACTTGGGAGCCTTATAGTAGCTTTTTGGTGATTATTTGAAAATTAGCAAGTAACAGGTAACTCTGAATATTCTTCCATAACTTGTGAATTGTGTATGATTGTAAATTTTATTATTTTTTATAGACTGAATTATGTGTATATGTATTATAATACTACCTCCGGTCCTAATTATAAGAGTTAGTTGACTTTCTTTGGAGAGATTAAGGAAGCTAAATAAGTTACTTAATCATTTCATATACTAAATATTTTTATATTATATATGAGTTTATTAGTCAAACTAATAAATTTGAAGAAAAAAATAAAAATAAAAATACTTTAAAATAATTTAATTAGCTTCCTTAATTTCTACAAAAAGTCAACTAGCTCTTATAATTAGGACCGGAGGAAGTATTATTTTAATAAAAGATTAATATTACGGTTTTGTACCCACAAAAATTACAGTTATGTACCCATGAAAATTACAGTTTTGTACCCAATAGAAATTACGATTTTGTACCCACGAAAAATTACAGTTTTGTGCCCAAGAAAATTACAATTTTATGCCGAGCAAAAAATACTGTTTTGCCCCTTTAATTTCCGAAAATGACAGTTTAGTCCCTCAAAATTCAAAAATGACAGATTGGTCCGATGAGGTTTTTATGAGATGTTTGTATTACTTTGTGATGATATTTTATACATACATACATACATACATATATATATATGGAAATATATTTTAATACACTTTATTTTGTTGAGCATAATTATCATGGCGGCTGTAAGTGTGATGGGTTGGAGTAAGGAGGAGCTTGAATGATAAGATTTGTTTATACCACCACTCGGTGCACAGTGGATGGTACTTTTCAGGGCCCCATCTTCCATGTTTTCCTCTGGCCGGGACTGCATTGGAGTTGTGGGACATGTGACACCTCCTTAGTTGTTATTTTTAAGGAGGGGAGCCATAGTTCAGACTTAAGCTCTATACCTTTGGCCGGGTGTATCTTAAGTTTTGGTGAGCTTGGAACCATCCAGTCAAATGAATGAGTTTCTATTGGACTATGTGTTAGCCTATGGCTCCAGTCAGCGGTACAAGGGAGGACGGTGATATAAGGGATGTTGCATATTACATTGTACATTTGTATAGTTCACAATTCGGCATAATGATGATTACTTTTGCAAATAGTTTTGTATGAGAAATTATGGTATATACAAATATATATTTGAAATCAGCCCCTACTTTTTGTCATATAATTTGCTTGTGTACGGTAGAAACTTTCAGTAGTTACTGAGACGTAGAATCTCATCCCATATTAACATTTTTTAGGTGAATATCCTGGTAGAGAGCAAGGGAAGGCACCTATGGAGTGAGCTTTGGAGGCTCTTTTGTACTCCTATAGTTTATGTTATGTTATTTTATTTGCCATGAACCTAAGACTTCCGCTTTGTATTGAACTCTGAAATTTACAAGTCTAATAGTCTTGTTTCTTAATTGCTTATCCCTTGCATCAACAATCCGCTCCGGCTCAGCTTTATATGTCATGTTATCTTTAAGTTCTATCTCTTCTACTTGTATAATAAGGGAAGAATCTGGTTGATATTTCTTCAGTTGCGATACATGAAAGACAACGTGAAGGTTCGCAAGCTGTGGAGGTAATGCAATTCTGTAAGTTACCGGTCCTACTTTCTCCAAGATCTCATAAGGACCCATAAAACGAGGTGAAAGCTTCTTTGCTCTTATTGCTCTATCAATGCCAGTCATCGGTGTGACTCTTAGGAATACATGTTCGCCCACCATGAACTCCAACGGTCGCCTTCTTTTGTCAGCATAACTCTTCTGTCGACTTTGAGCAGTGAGAAGTTTTTGTTGGATCACCTTAATCTTTTGAGTCGTTTCGTCCACCAACTCTGGACCTAGTAAACTTTGCTCATTCAATTCTGTCCAGCAAATAGGAGATCTAAATTTTCTTCCATACAAAGCCTCATAAGGTGCCATCTCAATGCTGGAGTGTTAACTATTGTTATACGCAAACTCTGCTAGATGAAGATGATTGTCCCAACTTCCTGCTAGTTCGATTGCACAAGCTCGCAACATGTCTTCTAGAGTCTGTATAGTCCTCTCAGTATGTCCGTCAGTCTGAGGATGGTAAGCGGTACTATACCTCAACCGAGTTCCCATAGCATCCTGTAATGCTCTCCAAAATCATGAAGTGACTCGTGGATCACGATCAGATACGATGCTGTTTGGTATCCCATGCAATCTCTGGGATATCCAAATTCTTTAATAATCCAGGAGGCTTCTGATGTTCGATCTTGACTTTCTGACAAGTCAAACAACGAGTGACAAATTCAGTCACATCTTTCTTCATGCCCCGCCACCACCAATTCCACTTGAGATCATGATACATCTTGGTTGCTCTAGGATGAATAGTGTATTTACTCCGATGAGCTTCCTCTAGTATGAGCTTTCTTATTTCTCCATCATCAGGTAAGCACACTCTTCCTTTATACCTTAATATCCCAGATTTACCAATCTCAAATTTCGATTCTTTTCCTTCTTCAATATCCTCCATCACAATTTTAAAGAATTTATCAAAGATTCTTGGAAGGTTTCTTCATATTTTTTTGATACATGGTTTCTTCATATTTGAATAACTCGCTTGAGGAATTTATCAAAGATTCTTTACTTCAATGGAATAAAGAGGTTTTTGGATAATGTGGATAAGAAAAATAATAACATTCGGGCTCGTCTCAATGGAATTCAAAAGTGTAATACTTATTACTGTTCATCTTTTTTTTATGCAACTTGGAACGTGAATTACAAGAGGAATTACGTAGGTGCTAAACTAAGCAGAGATTAAATAATTTCAAAAGTCTCATTCTGTATAGATTTTTCAAGGAGATCTGAACACTAGGTATTATCATCTTAAGACTAGTATAAAAAGGAAGAGGAATAGAATCGTTACTTTGGAAAATGATTATGGGAAGTAAATCAATGATGAAGAAGAATTGAAGAATATGGTAACAGATTATTTTAGGAATTTGTTTTGTATGAATGATAATTGTTATGTTCCCTTGGTGATAGAAACCAATTTTCCTAGAATTGGTCCTTCTCATCTTGCACAACTGGGTACAGTTCCTACAGATGAGGAAATTAAGTCTATTATTTTCCCTATAGGTCCTTGTAAAGCTCCAGGAGTTGATGACTTTTCTCCAATTTTTTATCAAAGCAACTGGAATCTTGTTGGTCCCTCTGTTTACACATTTTTTAAGGAGGATTTTAAAGGACATCAATCTGTAAATGACTCAAATAGAACTTTGATCTCTCTTATTCCAAAAAGAGATAACCTTGATATTGATGGATAATGAAGGATGGTGAAGATATTTGGCAAGTATTTTAATTATATTATTTAGATAAGGGTTAAGTAGCAATTTTGCCCCAGAAGTACACGCCTAGGAGCAATGTTACCCTGAAAGTTTTTTCAGACTCAATGTCGCCTCAGAAGTTCTGAATCAAAGCAACGTTGCCCTCCGCTAAAGGCGAGACTAACTGACGTCTGCCACGTAGGATAAGTTGACATGTAGGAGAGCCACTTTGGAGTTCAACCCCACACCACCACATCTCGTCATCTTCTTCCTTCCCTTCCCTTCCCTTCCCTTCTTCCTTCTTTTTCATCGTTAGACCCCCGCACTACCACCAACACACCTCTACAAGGGCTGAAAATGATGCCGACTAGTTGAAAGTGCTAATGCAAAAGGCTAAAGAAATCACTGACCAAAAAACACTTGAGGCCCATTTGGTGGCGGTGGCCATTTGGTTCGAATTTTCCCTGGAAAATATTTTCCCGCCGCCCTTCATTTTCCCATTTTTATATTGTATGGAACCTACATTTAATATATATAAAGTTCTAAAGTTATGTACCTAAGTTTTGTTTCCTCCCTCATATCCCATGTTCAATGATCTTAAAACAGAGATACATAGAGACTATGCATAATATCTTGTACACTCAAGTGAAATGATGCATAGTCGAGTGCCATAGTGAAAATATTTGAAAAACACTGGTTGAAGTTGTGGAAATGATATTGTCAATGTGCTTGTTCCTTAATTTGAAGATCCATGCTCAACTTCAACAATACTCAGGTACATTACTCGAGCAAGGCACAACAATTACTCGAGTAAGGATTGATTTTGAGCTTTCGTCAGTTGGCTTTCTCGATGTTACTCGGGTAGCACGACAATGTTACTCGAGTAACCATAGTCTGCTTCATTTCCTTACTGCTTTCTTGCGACGTTACTCGAATAGCACGACAGTTTTATCCAAGTAAATGTGAGTATTTAATTCTGCTACTAAGTGTTTCAGGAACATGTTGCTCGAGTAATGGAAGCATTACTCGCGAGTAACGTCGAAGCGAAGCTTTAACTATGAAGAATATTACAAGTTTACTTGAGTAAAATAAATATTACCTGAGTAATATCGTGAGTGAAACGCTGTCTCAGAATCACAACGCAAATTACCCGAGTAATTGTCAGAGTTACTCGAGTAACCATGATTGAACCTGAGAAGATGTCTTTGGACTTTGCAAATTAATTCATAAGTATCAATTATAACTTCAAAAAATCTCCAGTGTTCACTCAACACACTTGAATTGAGGTATCTATGGCAATTTATAATTATATAAATTTTTCAAACTAGAATTACCCGAGTAATAATTTTGCTACCCAAGTAACATCAGGTTTGGATATACATTAATTTTTTTTTTTTGAGAAATTACTCGAGTAGGCAAATAGTGTACCTGAGTCACATCGGGTTTAGTTTTTTTTAAATATGCGTTTTTTTAATTAAAACAAAAAAAAACCCGGGTAACAAATCTGCTACCCGAGTAATGACGGGTTTGCAGCTCGAGCGTCTCTCTTTACTCGTGTAACCAAATGGTTACCCGAGTAACGACGCAGTCAGGATTGTGGAACTTTAGCAAAGAGTAGGGTAACAAGCTACTTTCTAGACAGTTTCAAGATGATTGTCTTTATATTAGTAATTGATATAAGTATGCGCGAAGCTCGTGCAAGCACTATGTTATAGTTCTTACATTCATTTTGTATATATTCTTTCTTTATGCTTTTGCTCTCCGTTGTTTTATTTCCCATGCCTGGTTTCGTTTCTATGGGAATCATTTTGTTGGTTTGGTGAACTGACTGACTCAATTTCTAGCAGTGTATCTAATGTTTATAGAGTATGAATTTGGGTCTGTATGAGATTGCAAACCTGGCTTGCAGTTAAGTCTAGTTGTTGCAGTTTGACTCTCCATCTCTACCCATGGCAGCCTTTGATGCTTTTAACTTCGTGCTTGCAAAAATGGACTTATGTGAGATGTCAAATCATCACGTTCTTCTAAAATTAAGCAATATTCTTTTGTCTAAAATAGAATGCCGATAGATTCCAATTTTGAAATTTGAACTAGATTTTCATTAGTACACTTAAGAAGATGGCTATAAGAAATTTTGGTTTGGCTTGGTAACTGGGTAAGTCTCTGATAGAAATTAAGCTGAGGTTATTTAGTACTTGCCCATGCTATTTTACAGTATCTTTAATATTTTACTTCCTTAAAAGCATGTGCAACGTTGTAATAACTATTATTTCATTTGAATTTTGAACAATATTGTAATTCTTAGTAACTACTCATTCATTATTATATTGCTTGTTCAGGTCTACAGGAATAACAGATCTAGGTGTTTCATCAATTGCTTTCGTTTGTCATTGGCTTGAGACTGAATAATGTTGCTTATTGTACTGACATCATTGATGGTTCCTTAATCTCCCTGTGAAACTGCTCAGAGAGTCAAAAACACTGGAAACCCGTGGATGTCTTGTTGTCACATCTATTGTCAATGAAGTTTCATTCAAAACTGACATATATACAATAGGATTTTAGTTTCTTTAGTTCACGGCTTTTCTTTTTCATTTGTTTCTTTTTTAACTTCTAAAGTTTCTTTTTGATACTTTTGCTACCTCTGGCATCTGATAAAGATCCACAAAACTGAACTTGCCTCTAAATAATTAGATGAATGTAGATATCGCAAATGTAATTCTTTGACATTTGTAAGTTTGGATTTCTACTAATGACTTTTTAGACAATTGATGAGTACCGTTTTAAGCGCTTTTGTGAGTGATTTCACTCGAGTATGCATGCTTTCACTTCGCACATATGAAGATGAAGAGATCCTCTGTTTAACTCTGTTTGAAGTAACTTGAACAGGGGATTGTGGAAGAAGAGAAAAATATATAGTTATGCATACTGAAAACTAAAACGATGAACTTTAACTACTTTAGGTACCGTTTTCTGCATGCTGTAAAAATATATAGTAAATCTGTTTTATAAGGCCACACACCTCAACCACCCAATCATCCCAGCTGGCTTTGGGGACGGCGCCATGGTTGCAGACGTAGTGGAGAGGCACAGGGGTTATGAAGCCATGGTGCATAAGGAGCATGAGGGGTGGCTCTAAGTTGAAGGGGTGTTTTCCTGTGAGGCGAACTATGGAAGTGTTGTGTTCGATCCAGGAGTTGGCAGTTCCGTCATCATGGGGATCAAAGATGGAGGCCTCTACTTCTGAGTTAGCCTTTCGGATTAGCATTTTCAACTTGTCGACATCGTTCTTAGCCCTTGCAGAGGTGTGTCGGTGGTGGTGTGGGGTCCAACGACGAGGAAGGAGGAAGAAGGGAAGGGAAGGAAAGGAAGAAGATGACGAGATGTGGTGGTGTGGGGTTGAACTCCAACGTGGCTCTCCTACATGTCAATTTATCCTATGTGGCAAACATCAATTAGTCTCGCTTTTAGCGGAAGGCAATATTGCTACAATTCAGAACTTCCGGGGCGACATTGAGCCCGAAAAAACTTTCAGGGCAACATTACTCCTGGGCATGTACTTTTGGGGCAAAATTGCTACTTAACCCTTTAAATAATCTAATTGTTGAAAAAGGATTTATGTGGTTAATGAATAAAATATATTGAAAGATATTGGAAAATAGGGTTCGTTTAAGGATTAGAACAGATATAGATTAGATAATATAATATAATGGGATGATGGATACATCCAAGGTTCTAAAAACCGGATCGGTCACTGAACCGGTAGAGGTACTGGGTTAAGGGTTAGTGAATCAGATCGGAGTCCGACTGGTATAAATTAAAAAATATAATTTAATTAAAAATATTTTGTTAAACAATAAAAAATATTCATATTTTAAACAATATATTTTGTTAAACTGATCTTTTTCTTCCTTCTCCTACTTCTTTCCTGACAGCTGTAGACATTTATAATATTATATTGCTTTTATTTAAAAAAGAGAGAGAGAGAGAGAGATCAGTAGTCATGTGCTAACCTAGTAAGTAGTGTCCTTATTCTTCCTTTCCTCTCAAATCTAAATCCATCCTTGATGTAGATTTGGGCAATATTATATTGCTTTTTATTTGAAAAGGATTAGTTCACGCACGGGCTATGAAGTGGGTGGGTGAGAGTTGCAACCTTATTCTTTCTTCCTTCCCTCTTTCATCCAAATGCTTTGTTATTCTTCCTTCCTCTTTCATCAGTGAGAGGTGCCATCTTCACCTTCAGAATTGAGGCACCAGTGCACCGTCGTCGACGAAGAGGAGGTCTCTCACATAGGGGAGGTTTGGTTGACGCCCGGTCTGGTTTTGTTTGAGTCTATGGTTTTTGTTTTGGTCTGTCTCAGTTCACTGCTTCTCTCTCTCTCTGTAAATTTCATGGTGGCGTCCACCACCACCAAGGCCTTCGATGTTGAGAAACTGACTTCATCGAACTTGATCTATTCACACAATCAGCACCATGATCAGATCTCCCTCTCTACTCCTTTCTCCTTTCTCACTATTGTTCTCGGAGATTTTTTTTTTTAAAAAAAAAACTCAAGACTCTGTGGCCCGGTCAACTCGGCCGGTTTAGGCCTAGTTGACTCCGGGTCAACTCGAGACTCCGGTTCCACCCTTAACTCGGATCAGTCTTTCGACCGGTTTTCTGGTTTCCAGTCCAAACCGATTAGTCCGGTCCGGGTTTGAAAACATTGGATATATCATATCATAGATGACAATCTGAGTATTATAGGGATTAAATAAGATTATGGGCTTCTAGGATATTCCTAATAACTAATAAATAAGTACTAATGACTTTAATGATTAAATAACACTTAAAAACCCATTAATGACTCTTGGAATTTAGCTTTATTTAAAAAATGAAAATAATAAAATAATTTGAAAAAACAAAACAAAACAAACTTGGGTTGAACTGATGTTTAAGTAATACTTCATGAAACTCCTAGCAAACCTTTTTCGAGCCCATTAAGAAGCTTCAAATCACTATTCATGCTCATGACTTGACATGGCACGTTAGAACATGCATTTGGGCCTAAATACGCAAGACTATGGTCTAACTTGCCTCCTCCAAGCATATGTTTATGTTTTGGGCATTTAATATGGTGTCTTGGGCTTCACAAACATGTTTTAAACTTCTTGAATCTACATCTATTGTTTTGGGCATTCCTCCACTTGAGTGATCTCATGCAAAGTGATGAAATTTCCCTTCAGGTTCACATCACTTTACCAATAGAACTTTGGGCATGCCTTTTTGGTCTTAAAAGAGTATGGAATGGTAATCATAGGGAAGTTTGCTTAAAAAAAAATGATTCCTTGGATGCTATTAAGCTCATCAATGATGAAAATAATGATCTTCATGATAATTATAATTTAACCCTTAAAAGTCATTACATGCTCAAAAGAGATTGGTTGGTTGATCTACAACACGCCAATAGAGAAATGAACTTTGAAGCTGTTATACTAGCTGGCTGAGCGTGGGTTGGAGATGTCCCCTGGATTTCACTTCCTTTGGATGCTTTTTATTTGTCTATTTAGTGTAAGAATAAATACCCTATTTAGTCCTTGGAAAAAAAACACAGATCCTTTTTTCGTCTCTAGGGACTAAAATGAGACATTTTTATGGACTAAAAAGGAGTTTTTGGAAATTTTTGAGGAACCAAAATGAGATCCTTTTTTTGGAAATTCATCCTTTTCAGGACTAAAAAGGGATTTCATTGTTTGAGGGACCAAAATGGGATCCGTGTTTTTTTTCAGAGACCAAATAGGGTATTTACTCTTATTATAATCTAGAGTAGCTTTTATTGCTTCATTCTTTTTTAAAAAAAAAAACAAAGAAAGAGAGAAAGAAAGAAAGAAAAGTTCATAGGAAATTTTACACCAAAGTAAAGTTTATAGGACATTTGGAAAAAATGTATGGGTGTTTTTTAATCTTAAATCTTATATTTATCCTACTCATTTTCTTTTAAAGTTGATACATTATTTTTTAAGTATTAATTAAATAAAACCACTCACATGGGATGCACTTATATCAGTTTCAAAAACAGTCAAAGACACTAATAAAGGTATACTTACATGCATATATTAATTGTAGAAACAAGCGCAAGCATTTGGGTATGCCCTTGCATGAAACTCATTATTAGGAACTAACTCATTAAATTATAGCTCCAAATATGCCTAGATTGCTTAATGCACCAACGGTTACTCCATAAACAATTAAGGGAAAAAAAATCAAGATTAATATTTAAAACGGGCAAACAATGTAATGAGCGAGCATTTATGTGGAACTTATTCTTGTGATCTAAATCATTTAATAATAGCCCCAAATATGCCTAGCTTGCTTAATGCACCCATAGTGGCATCATAAAACATTTAAGGAAAAGAAAAATAATAAGTTGTTGGTTGAGGTGGTAAGAGACCTCACCTCATAAGGGAATAATATAAGTTTGAATCTCAGGAAGCGCACTTGCTGGAAACATGAGAACCCTTTGCCGTCTAAGTCTCGAAGGGGAAACCCTTGATCATATAAAAAACATTTAAAAATAAAAAATGCCCTCTAAACCTAAGGGGAAACCATTAATAAGATTAAAAAAAATATTTTTTTTAAAAAATGTCTTCTAAACTTTAAGGGGAAAACCCTGGATCAAATTAAAAAACATTTAAAAATAAAAAATATTGATATTAAAACATAAATAATAGTTCTCGTCCTATTTACCATAGGGCAAGAGAAGAAACTTTTTTTTTTTCCTATTTATATGGGATCTCATTAAATTTTTCATATAAGTCTACATTTTTATCATTTATTTATTATTGTGTTAATTTTTTTATTAGGTATAATGTATATTACATAGGAATAAATTTAGAAAGCTGTTGAATAAAGTCAGAAATTTTTTAAGATTTTTTGTTTATGTGAAATATACTAAAAATGCCTTATAAATAGAACCAAGTGAGTATATTGCTTAAAAGAAGTACAGGAAAAGGCATGCCCTTACGTGGAGCACATTCTTGAGAACTAATGGATCACTAAATTATAGCTTCAACTATCCCTAGTTGTTTACTGCACCATAAAGTGCCTTCATGAACATTAAAAAATTAATAAAAAATATTGAAAGTATATATAAAAAAATATTAATCAGGAAAAATATACACACTGCAGCGAAAAACAACTAAACAAACAAGAAAGATCAAGTACACCACACGCAGCGGCTATGGGCATGACTAGATACTCTTCTTGAGAACTAACTCAGTAAATTATAGCTTCAAACATACCTATGTTTGTTTAATGCACCAAATTAAAAGTGCCTTCCTAAACATTAAAAGAAAATTAAATAATTGAAATTACTATTATGGCTTGGAGTATATACTATGTAGATATCACTACTATAGATTCACACAAATATGACGCTTAATAAATAATGGTTACATCGAATAAACATTATATATATTGAGGTGAAACTCGCACAAAAATATGTAACGCTAATGCTTAATGATTAAATATGTGCACTGTCATGTATTGAGGGGTAGAATTTGCAAAAATAAAAACATAAGGGATGTAATTATTAATTGTCATGTATTGAATCACAAAAATGACAGTTCTTGAGAAGTAACATCTTGTAACACTTAACAATTTGTCTTCCAACCTTATATCAATAGGGTGGAAACATAATGGTCGTAACAACTTACCGTAAATAAGTATGAATAAGAAGAACGATATTTCTTAAGAAACAACCATCATGTAACGCTTTCTTAAGTCATAATCCTTTTCAACATCATTGGACCTCTATTTGAACTTACATGTTCCTTTTAATTTTTACTACTTTTATTTATCTGCCTCTTACTTCTCTCCTTCATCATGTTATGACCCTAGGGAGCTCCTCTTCCTCTATCACTACCTCCTCCCCCTCCTCTTATGCCCCCTCCTTAAATTGAGGCTTTGATGCAAACATTGGCAAGACTTGACCACTTCACAAGGCGTCTCGTGGCATACACCAACAAGCTGAACATGAGGTTGAACTCCATACTTCATCACAATGAGGTTCAATATGATTTGTGATCATACCCTTCATCTCCTTCTCAAGCATAGATTGACCATGTCATTAGGAAGTTGGTCGGATACTTGTCAAGTATTAACAGTAAGGTTAATCTCATTCTTGATAAGTATAGGATTGCCCAAGATCTTGACATACTCCAAGATGATTCGGGCAACCCCCTTTGATGACAAATAGCCTGGTAATATGAGATATGAGGTTAATTTTTGGAACTTTTGGAGGAAATGAACGTTCAAAAAATTCAAGCCACTTGCCACTCTTTTGGTTTTTTTTTTCAATTTTTGTTTTATTTTTTAATATTAGAAAAATGTAATTATCATGGGCACTAATACATTAAAAAAAACTTAAAAAACAACATATCTCACGATTCTTACGAAACAATTGTCATGAAATCAAATAAATAATGGTTCTTATAAAACAATCGTTATGTAATACATACACAAGTTTGTGTAATATAGAACGAAATTGTAAATAAAAATGTATATATATTTACAATCATTCATGTATATATACATTAAAACTTAAACCTATATATATTTTATGCTTGAGATAGAGTTTTTGAGTTAATTGGACTTAACTGTATAATAGAATAAAACCTTCCACATCGAGTTTAGCCATGAAATTTGGGATGGATCAAGACATTCTTGACTTTGAGGCTAAACTCAATGGCGCTCCTAAGCTATATCAATAGTAATACAATTTTTGACCTATAGCTTGTGCATCTTTAATTTACCTGAAGTAAACAAGGAAAAAACAATGAGAGTGAAAAACAACAAATATCCATGTCATAAAAGGCGCAAGGGGTATTCAAACCTTGAGCAAGACTTGATAGAGAAAGAGAGTCACATCTGATCCATTCTTCTTCATCAAGTATTGCTCAAGACTTGCATACCCTTGTGCCCTTTACTGCAAGGATCTTTGTTTTTTTTTACCTCTCTCATTGTTTTTTCCTAGTTTGCTTCCTGTAAATTAAAGAGGCACAAGCTATAAGTCAAAAGTTACATTATCATTGATATAGTTAGGAGTGCTATTAAGTCTAGCCACAAAGGTATGAATGTCTCGATCTATCCCAAATTCCATAGTTACACTTGATGTTGGAGGTTCTATTTTATTATACAATAAAGTCCAACTAGCTCAAAAACTCTATTTCAAGCATATAATATATATAGGTTTTAAACTTTTTGATATATATATATATATATATATATACACATACACACATACACATACATACAATTTCGTTCTGTACAATATTGTATGTAGGGGTATATTAAAAGCAAAAACCTCCATTTTTTTTTTTAAAAAAATAGCTTCAAAACTTAATAGTTCTTACTTAAAAACTGTTATGAATGTCTATACTATATATGACAGTTGTTAACTTAAACCTGTTAGAATTTATGTCAAATGCATAACGGTTGCAATATAATACCAGTTATGTATGTCTATACTATATTTAACAGTTGTTTATGTCAAACCATTATTTATTATACCATCATTTCTAAATATGTAACAGTTGTTTAAGTAAAGTTGTTAGCATAACTATAAATATATAATGGTTTTTATGAAAGAATCATTATGTATGTTACAAAATATACAATGATTAATTACTTGAAACCATTATATATTATGTCAGCATTACTATATATATAACGGTTGTTTATGTAATCCTGTTATTTATTATACTAACATCACACACATCATGGCCTTAACAAGACTCAATAAATAACGGGTGTTATATTAGAATCGTCATAATAGATATTGAATACATCACGGTTCAAAATCATTATGTATTTACACCAAAAATATATAGTGCATTCTTATATGGCATTTTGAAACTGTCATGTATGGCTGATAATAATTGTGATTAAACCTTTTTTTGTGGTAAATTCACCTCCTCCTCCTCCTCCTCCTTCTTCTTTTTTTTTTGGGGGGCGGGGGGGGGGGGGGGGGGCCAAAATATTGAATCCACCTTCATTTTAACGAGTGGAATCAATGTCCTTGGAAACTTGTATTAACTTGTCTATGATCCACACACACTTTCTTCTTTTTATTTTTTATTTTTATACAATAAATACCTAGTTGTGGTGTTACTAATTAATTAAAGTTTGATCTAAACATTCCCTAACCTAAGTGAGAAGTGATTCTCTTATGTAATTTTCTATTTTGACAAGGAAAAATTAATTTGTCAACCCTCATAGTTTCACCTTATTTTTAATGAAGTAGTTATATTTTTTTATTGAGTCCTTACAATTTCCTCAATTATAGGCATTAGTCCATATATATGCTCATGATTTGTTTATTATGGCAATGTGGATGCTGATTTAGAGACTTGTACGTTGCCACATAATATAAAAATAAAAAAGGCTCTTTAAAAATAAAATGATGGAATAAGATTTATTATGCTCATAATGAAAAATTATTATGCTATCCCTAGCTTGCATCTATATATAATCTGTAGTATATGATTTATTTTAATTTTATTTAGATCTATATAACAAATTTAATTCACGTGTATGTTCACTGAAAGCCACATTATCAACTAGGATAAATTATAAATATAAGGGTTATAATGGAGGAAACTATAAGGACTCACTATAAAGAGGGGGGGGGGGGGGGAAACAGTACTATAAGAACTTAATTATAAAAATGAAAAAATTATGATGACTTAACTTGCTTATTGCTTTTTTATTTTTGAAACGGTTAAGGTGCAATTTGACCAATAAACTATTTTTAGGAGCGTGCAGCACAATTAACTATCAATTGGGCCTTAAATACCAACAAACTATTTAAAATATAAAATGAGTACAAATTTGTTACACCAATTTAACGTCCATTGGAAATGAAAGTGTGGGGAAGATGTGTTGACCTTGAATGTTGACGTGGTGAGGAAATAAGACTGAGTTTTGATATGGCGTAAACGTGGCAGCAAAATGGTTCACTATTCATCTCCTACTTCCATCGTTTCAGTTGCAACAGCTGAACCATTTATTCGCAGAAATTCCGATACCTTTCAGGAGGCATTAAATCAAGCAGATCTTGATAATTGGAGGGAAACTTTGCTTCAATTCCCACACGGAATCAGCAGATGTGACACCACAGAAAGCTCGATTCAGGCGTGCCAAATTGCATATCTCCGGCGGAGTCAAATACAGAAAAACGTAGGCCACGCAGCCTTTGGGAATGTCCCCAAGGCCCTGAATGATGGTCGCACCGTTCGTTCGCACGGTGGACAGCAAGGCCCCCATGCTGACCAATGCCTCAAATTTTTTTAGGGTTACTGGAAAATTGCTTCAGGCCATGGCAACAACCAAGTCGAAGGTCAGCAACAAGGAGTGAAATGCAAAATAACGAAAGTGAGAGGGATAACAATCGAACAGAGAGCAAGAGGTTCGAAGAGCGTAAAAGAATTGAGATCAGCAACAAGGAATTTTGATTATAACATGTATGAAAGTTAGAGCTTGATACCCAAGAGGGGGGGGTGAATTGGGTATCTTTAAAATTTTCAAAACTTGCTCTGTATTTAAACACTCAAAACAGAGCAGAACAGAGGAGGTAAGAAGAAAAGCTCGACACAGGCAATTTATACTGGTTCGGTCCTTTCTCTGACCTACATCCAGTCCCCAAGCCTCACTTGGGATTTTCAATCCACTAAGTCAACAATAATGATTACACACTCTGTACTAAGAGTTGTTCTCTCACTAGAACACACTCCCCCTTACAAGTTGTAATCAATACACTCCAACTACCAAGTCCCCTGACTTGTAGTTATCTCAATCAATAAATGATTTACAAGTGAAAAACTCTCTCACAGAGTAGATAGATGAACACTGAAGCACTAAGTATCAAAATGATACTATTACAAGTGAAAGCTAATACACAATAATTGAACTTAGTAAATTTTCGCTCAGAGTGGGTGTATCAGCTGGAGATGAAGTTAATGCTCTCTATTTATAGGTAGAGAACATTAAATGACCGTTGTAGGATGATTCCAACCGTTGGAAGTGATTTGGTTAAGGTCTGGTCATCTTCTCTCTCTAAACTTCTGCTAATCCAAGAGTTAATGTTGTCTGATGTGGCTCTCTGAGTTTCTGCCCGTTGGAATTGACTTTACTTGATGTAGTAAGCTTCCTTTAACGTTCATTAGGCGTGCTCAGATGGATTAGCCAAAAGTGGGTGAGGTTGTGCAGGTGCATTAAATGCACTGTTCACCTTTTTGCTTTTTCTCACAAATCTTCAATAATCTTGATCTGTGCTAACTGAGAAACACTCAACAAACTTGTTAAACATATCTGGGAACATGAGTGAATGATATATGAAATCAATTAGATCAAACAACAAGATATAGCAGATTTCACAATTTTGAAAATGCACCAACGGTCACAAACCTTGAGGTTAGTTCATTCAACCTCGAGGTTTGCTTGAAGGTTTCAGGCAAACACAGCTTTTTAAAACATGTAACCTTGAGGTTGAGATATGAACCTCGAGGTTTCTCTTAAACAGAAACCTTCTGGCAAATTTTAGTAACTCACAAACCTTGAGGTTCCAATAGTAACCTCGAGGTTTGAAGCTTGTTTCGAAAACTTCATTTTTCATTGGAGCCCGACAACCTCGAGGTTATAAATCCATACTTGAGGTTGGCCTTTGAAAAGGCAAAGTTCAGTTTATCAACATAAGGCTCAGCCTCGAGGTTACAATCTTAACCTCGAGGTTTTCAATCCTTTGAAAACCAGTTGCTCTCTGTAAAGGATGATACTCGAGGTTGTAATACCATACTCGAGGTCAACAGGTTTTTCTTCAAACTTAAGTTTTAAATCAAAGTGTCCAACCTTGAGGTTGAAACATGAACCTCGAGGTTTCCATGCTTGATGAAAACCATGACCTTTCTGTATGGGTTAAAACTTGAGGTTTGCTTTTCATACTCGAGGTTGCAAGTGTTAATGCAAAACTTGGGTTTTTCAAGAAGACCAGAACCTCAAGGTTGACTTCCCAACCTAGAGGTTTCACATAGTTTTTGTGAAATCAAGTTTTGTAACATGAAAACACTTGACTTTTTAAAGCTTCTGTAAGGTCAAACCTCGAGGTTACAATACCAACCTCGAGGTTTGCTCTTGAACAGACTTTTTGACACTTAAGAGCAAAACCTCTTTAATTGTTTGTAGTTGTTGGCAATCATCAAAACCATCAGAGAACTAACAATGTAAACATATCTTGAATTTTGCTGATTTTTCTGGGGTTGCTTGGTGCAAATGACAGGAATTGGTTCTTGCTTATTATTATAAAGCCTTGAGAGCACTGACTCTGTTGAACTCTAGGATAGGACCTGAAAAGGAATTTTTACACAAAGCTGATGGTGCGAAGGCCTTTAATCTCCAACACAGCGTCAATGTCGATGTTGTTGGAAAGACCCATGTCAGAAAGATGAAGACCGATGATGGTGTTGTTGTCACACATGATTTCGGTCCATCGGCAAGGGGCAGAATTAGGGATCCATGAAGAAAGAGAAGCAGTATTGTTGAATGACTGCTTAAGCTTGAGGAGGGACGTTGGAAGAAGAAGACAGAGAAGGAAGAGTGAGGAAGAAGAAGAAAAGGTGAAGAAGTTGACTTTTTTCCCCCATTTTATAGAACTAACGGATGTTGCTTTACTATTAACGATTTTGTGCTAACTTAAAATTTTAAAAAGTTTGTTGGCACTTAAGGTCCACTTAAAAATTTATTGTGCTGGGCGCTCCTAAACTAAAAGTTTGTTGGTCAATCTGCACCTTAACCCTTTTAAAAATTAGCATTAATCTTTGGCAAAATCCCCCTTAGGGCGCAAGTAACTAAAAAATCCCCCTTAGGGCGCAAGTAACTAAAAATTTGTCAAAAAATGCCTAAAGGAAAGTCAGATGTTAGTTCTGATATTATTTCAGAAAACATTGTACTGATATGATTGTTAATGTATACTGATATAGTTATTAATATGTACTGATTTAGTTGTTAGGATATTAGTATTAATGTCTACTGATTTAGTTGTTAATGTTGTACTAATATAGTTATTAACGTTTATGAAATAATACTAAAAAGGGTCCTAAGGCTTTTTTGACATGTGACTTTTTCTTAGGCCTTTTTTAACAATTTTTTGGTTCCTTAGGCCCTAAAGATATTTTCCCTTAATCTTTCAGTTAGAGCAGAGCAGGATGTCAAACTCTATCAGGGTTCTCATGCAATTTTATTCCCACACCCCCCCCCCCCCCCCCCCCCCCCAAACACACGTGAATGCACCATTACTTTTGGGGAAGCCAAAAAAGTGGAATTAATATAATATTGGCAGATACATATAAATAATTTTAATGCATACAATAAAAATATAATTATAGTCATATCATCGGCTCCATTCAATGGTCACATGATTACTTAAAGGCTCCATTATTGTAATTGCCGTCCTATCTGGTTTGCAATGTTGTGCGCCCACCCACGCCCGCGCCCACACTAGATGGAAGTAGTAATTAAAATGATAGTGAAGGAACAATTATAAAGGCTCCAATAATAAAGCTACATCCATTTCAATTTCACTTTAATTAAACTATCATACTTATCAAGCACCATAAAATTAAAAAAAAAAAAAGTTAGAATGGTAATAGTATTTTGGAGACTCAAAATGCTAATTACGGACCATGATCTTTTACTGACACATTAGAAAAGCCCAATGACTAAAATATTCCTATTTACATAAAATAAAATGATAGTTGTAGAATTTTAAATTTATATTTTGTAAACCAATGGAGTTCTCTCAAACGCTAAGGTAAAAAAATGTGTACAGATTGAAAACTTCTAAAACTCAGTCATAATTGTTTTCAATTGACCAATTTTTTTCACTCTTCGATTCTAGAAAAATAAGCTCATTTAAAAATATGATGTATGAGAATTAGATTGGAAACAATTTCTATTAAGCATTTTATTTCATATTTATTCTTAAATTTCAGAAATTATGGGGGTTTTTTTTTTTTGGGGGCGGGGGGGTGGTTGGGGAATGGACAAGTTGTAAGTTCTTGGAAGTTTAATCTGAATTATTCTTAAAATTGAAGAATTAATATGAAAAATGTCTAATTAAAATGATTCCATCCGAATTTTCAAAATCTTCAAATTGTTTACATTGTTCTTTTTCTGTTAATTTAACTTCACAATTTTCAACCGGCTACAAAATGAAATTTAAAAATTTTGGAACTCATTGGCATTTTGATTTTTAACTTTATCCTCTTTTAATTTTCGATAAGGACCGATGTTTTAAATTAATATTTTAAAATTTCAAATTCTTCTGATAAAACAAAATCAAAATTAAAAAACATCCTTTTCTTTCGTATTTAGTTCCAAAAATTATTTTCTCAATTACCAGTGGAAATAATTTTTTAATATAGATAAATAAATCGAGTATTTCGATGCACGTAAAAAGTAGAGAATATCTTCCTCTCTAAATCAATGATATGAGAATGACAAATTATGCCTGCAATTTAACATCTATTTTAGTTATGAATGAAAATTCATAAGTGTGTGGAAAGAAAGCAACTAAAGAGGACTTGAAAAAAGTGGCTGATCACTTATGGAGGGTGGGATTCTTTTTTTTTTTTTTTTTTCTTTTGTTTGAAAACCAATAAATAGAGAAATAGAACATTATCAACTACACATACTAAATAAATGAATGAATTGACCAATAAGCATTGAACTAAGTGGAACAGACTTTGACTGTTTAAGCACGATGTCTCAAGTTTGAATCTATGTAAAGGACTACTCCTAATTAAGCTCAAAAATGCTTGAATTAGAGAATTGGACTCAATTTGATAGTAAAAAAAAAAAAGAAAAGAAAAAGAAAGAAAGAAAGAATAAAGAGACATGAGAAGGCTGGTCATCACTTGAGCTTGTGTTCAATTCCTAGACTCCTTACTTAAGAATTTTCACTATTCTCACCAAATTCAACTGGTTGTTAACAGAAACCTCAGTACAAGTTGTTCTGGCTAAAACTTGGATTTATATGTTTACACTTCCTTTTAACTTGGAGTTGTGAATAATCCCACTCAAGATTTTCACTAATCTTGAGTATCTTAGAAAGTATTTTTATCACAAAGTAATAAAAAAATTAACTGAAAAAATTGTTTGGAATAATAATAGAATATAGTAGTGTTCAATGACGAAATAATATAAAAGCTGTAAGAGGTTGTTGGAAGGGGTAACTCCTAGTCCTAGATTTAACAAGGCATGTGAAGATTAACAGTTTCAACACTTGGCAATAAATTCGTGTCCACCATCTTCAATGATGCTTCTAGAGCACCTCGTTCTTAGATATAAGTTCTTATTCAATACCGCTCTGATTCTATTTATAAGTCTTTTTTTGACCAAATCACACATACTAATGAGAGGAAGTTAGCTCAATAATTATGAGGTGAATTTTCAACTTTATCCTCATTTATGGTTGGGTACCTTAAATTCTTTCTTCTCCCTCTATTTTCGTTGGTACAATTAATATGGACAAAATTGTCATAATCTCATTTATTTGGTTAAAGGGAACTTATAAATAGGACCAAATTTTTTTGATCAAAAGAAACTTATAAATAGGACCAGAGTGGTATAATATCAAACTTGCCGCGCAACGTTGGAAGAGGCATTAAATGCGTACTTGGTTGAAAAATTAACTAGTAGTAACCGAATACGCTCAGATATATATAGAGTAATAGGCAGCCCTAACTAGCTAGTAGCTAGTTAATATTCATGTTGATACGGCTAATTCAATAAGAGCATTAAGCACAATTGGCTTAAGGTAAACGATAAATGTTCGAGCAAAAAAAAAACGATAAATGAATACAAGATACTGTACATGAATAAGAAATAGACAAAGGGCAAAACCACTTTGAAAAACAAAAGTTTTACTTCCTCTAATTTTTATTATAAGGCACCAATTAGTAAGCTTATTTAGTCTTTTTTATAAGACACTTGTTTGTTCCCAATGAACATTAATAATTTTTTTTCCATATCTTCCCATAATTAATGAAGGTATTGGGTGAGAGTAAATTAATATAATATTATAATTTAATGCAATTAGTAGGGGTAATATTAGAAATTATTTAGATCCGGTGACAAGTTTATTTACTTTAACCACTTTTATTGATTTCTGAGAAAAGTTAGTTGGTGTCTTATAATAAGGACTAGAGGGAGTATATGAATATAAGACTAGTAATGTAATAGAAAGGGTTAAAGTCTTAAAATAACCTTCAACTTTCATCAAAAGTATAAAAGTAACTATAAAATATTTTTTAAAGTAAAAATAATCATAAACTTTTAAAATCAGGGTAAAACTATTAAACCTAACCAACTTCCATCCATTACAATGGGGAAAATTAATCTTTCCCTTAAATTTTTGACTCACCTATAATCATGTCCTTAAACTTTTAACTCACTTGCAATTCAGTCCTTAATGCTTATGAGTAATCCTATGTAGCAAAAAAATTATTAAAAATGACTTAGGTGGATTTTACATAAATTTAATTAAAAAAAAAAAAGAGGTCAGCGCTCTTATTAATTGATGGTGGATCAGTGAATGTGTTTATATGAGTAAAACTCAAAAGAGGTCAGCACTTAAATATTGGTGTAAATTTGTTTTTCTTTACTGGTGAAATTTTGAACAAGGTTCAGTCTCATTCCTTGAGAAAGGAGAATAAAAATGGAACTGCAAATTTTAATGTTGACTCAAAAATACTTTTATCATGAATATTGTTCGTTTGATTCATGTGAGACAATTTTAAAAATTAGATGATACTTCACTACTACTACGGACAATTCTTAATTTGGATAATTCTGCGGTATTTTTTAAAAAAAGAAATTTTAAACTCAATAATTATGACAAAATTCTAAAACAATTTTTGAAAATATATAACAAAATAAGGATTTGTCATCTAGTGAGGTTTCTGGAAAACAGAGGCAGAGGGGATGCAAGTTGGTGGGGATGAGGACACTTTTTCTTTTCTTTTTTAATTATGTAAAATCTACTTAAGCAATTTTTAACAGTATTTTAACATACTTTTGCCTTATAGGATGACTCATAAATATTAGGGATTGAATTACAAACAAGTCAAAAGTTCAGGGATTGAGTTATAAGTGAGTCAAAACTTTAAGGGCAAAAAAATTAATTTTTTTATTATAATGGATGGAAGTTAATTAGGTTTAATAGTTCTTAATTTGAGAATTTATGGTTACTTTTGCTTCCAAAAAAATCTGGTTACTTTTACACTTTTGATAAAAGTTGAAGATTATTTTAGTACCTTAACCCTAATAAAAGGGTAAAATACTCTGAGCACCTTTTTTTTTTTTTCTGCCCTAATTATACAGATCTCCTCTCTATTTTGAATAAATACACTTAGGTCCAACCTGTTAACTCCATTAAGACTATTTCAAAAATATTATAAAATAATATTTTAATTAAAATTTATAGTAAAATAAATTTTATTTAATAATTTTCCCTTAATCATATCAAATCCCTAATTTTTTTTTGAACATTTGCAAACTTTAGGGAAAAAAATCAATGGCGCGCCTCAGCAACGATGAATTATTTATATAATATCTTGAACTTATATTATTTATACTATATAATAACAAATACATGTGTTTGAAATATGTTTTTATCCGTTTAAGAAAAAACCAAAGTAAACACGTAATTAGGTGTGTATATAAAAGTATTATTTAATAATTGATATGTATAATAGCTAACTCTTATTTTTAACCTACCGTTGGCAAAAAAGAAAAAGAAAAACCACCATCACATATGCATGTATCATTCAGTACGTGCTTGCATGTGTGTGTGGGCGAGAAAAGCAACAGCTAAAGGAAACATTTCAAAGAATGAAAGTACTATATATGCGATCACATTGATCTCTTACAATGATATTTCTTTATCAATTTCTTAGAAGTGATAAAGCAGCTAGTGGACCTTTCAGTCATGTGGTCTATATTGAATACGCACACATCATATGAATATATATACTAAATTAATTACTAAATTAACTCCTAATGTAGATTAGCGGCAAACCTAGCTCATATCCATTTGTGGAGTCTCCTTCAATAACTCGTGTGCTGAGTAGAAAGGAGACGAGAAGAGAAGTTGATTGCGAGGTTGTTTGAGAAAGGGTTAAAACTACTTTTAGTCTTTATAATCTGTCCTTATTTTGGTTTTGATCTCTGAATTTTCAAATAAATTGTTTTTGTCCTAAGTCTACTTCGTCTAAAACCGTTAGTCCATATAATTTGAAAAGGGTTTAGAACTGCAATTGACGGTGTTAATGGTATTTATGTCACACTAACACCATTAACTGTCTTCTATTTTAGAAGTTTGTCCCTCTTATGTAGGTTCTTGGATCCACTAAGAGTGTTTGGGATTAATTTTCCCGTATATGTAATTTTCCTTTTTATTCCTTGTAGGCTTTATGCCATCCTTGTTATCCCCAAAAAAAAAAAAAAACACCATTAACTGTGCTTATGTACGTAGCAGGGCAAGCTGACTTGGTGAAGAGATTATAAAATATAAAAAGAAATATTTAAAAAGTTTATATATGAAAAAAAAAAATCAGTAGACTTAAACACATACTAGCCGCTTGATGGGAAAGGGAAAGGGTCACGGCACTGGAATGCCAAAAAACGCCGGTAGACACTTTTGCTTTAATCCCCCTTCAGGTTCAGATATACATTGGCCTTAATCCCCTTTCTTTTGGTTTTCATTCATGTTTTTAGTCAGTTAGTTCGTGAGAAACAAGGGAGATAATGTTGATCTTTTTCCTTTAAACTTATTTGGGCAAACACTCTGTTACAATTCCCTCACTCAGTGGCGGAGTTAGAATATTTTATTTGTGTCCGCATAGTTAGTGGTGGATTTATGGGTCCGGGGGTAGCGTCCCAAATTTTTTTTTTAAAGGAAAGTTTTTGGACAAGTCAGAGACACTACCGCTAATGTCTTAAAGACACACACACGTTTTGGATTTAAAGTCCAATGAATCCCAAAAAAAAAAAGTCTTACTTTAACCAATCTTTCATATTCAGTGTAACGAAATTAGCTTTTGATTTGGCAGGAGTTTTAAGACATTGGTGGTACTGTGGTAGTGGTGTCCTTAACTTTGACAGGATGTGTAAATCAACAAAAAGAAGAAGGGTAGTTTAGTAACTTCTAATTATTGAGTTGTGAGTCATTTAATTGTTATTCTGTATAGTTGCAGTTGTTATTTTATTAATTAAGACTTTTCTTTATAAGGACGAATCACGTGTACAAATATGACGTGATACAATGTTATTTTCTCAGTTTGCAATGTACACCTTCTATCTTTTACTCTTAACTCTTCTCTGACTATTACTGTGTTCTTCTTCCTCCGTAACTCGGTTTCATTCGTAAAGCACAGAGCTCTTCCATTTTTGTCGATCTGTTCTCTTCTCTTCTTCCCTGTAGAGTTTTGTGTCTGTACCTGTAGTCGTTGGCGGTAGTGTGGCTCCGCCACTGCCCTCACTCTCCTCTGTTACTGAGAAAGACCAAAACATTTTCAGGTAAATGAATCCTAGAATCTTGACTTCAATTCCATTACAAAATCCTTAGTTTTGCTCTAAACTTGGAGGAAGGGCTGAATATATATTAAGCCAAAGAATGCTTTTATCACAGTTGTGATGCATAAACCAAGCTACTTTGTTTTCAGGCTCAACCGTTACCCACCTTGCCTTGAGGTAGCCATGAATGGTGTTGATGATGATGATGCAAAATCTTTCTCTTGTATGTGCTTCCTTGAGACTCGTCCGTGCGTGCGTGCGTTTTGCCCTTGTGTGGGTGCATTTTAAATTGAAGACACTATAATGTCCACATCATAACATACTACTAGATCAGCTAGCCCAATCAGCGTGCCACATAAGCAACTTAAACGAATTAATGACACGTGTGCAAAGTAAACACTGTTAGTATGAGTTCTAAGTCTTTTTCAAATTACAGGGACTAACTGTTTTAAATGGAGCAAACTTAAGACACCAAAATTACTTGTTTGAAACTTTAAAGGAGCAAATCAAAATGAGGGTAAACTATATATATAAGGACTAAAATTAGGTTTAACCCTTTGAGAAAACTAATAAAAATGAAATTATTTACAAAAATAAAGTAAAAATTCAAAAATAATAAAAGAAAGGATGGGAGAGGTTTACCAGCTGATGACTTCTCAAGTACAGACAAGTCATTATCACGATCCAAATAGATAGTGTGTATTTGGAATAGTCGCAGCAAAAGTAGTTTTTTTTTTTTCTTTTTTGCAATATTACTTTTGCAAACCTAAGATTGGACAAAATTCATAATATGATTTATGTTTGAATTAGTGGTAGTAGAAATGTTTTTTTAGTAAAACTTGATTATATGATTTTTTGAAAAAAGCAAGTTCAGATGAAAAATGACTTAAAAAGACAAGAATTTTATTATATACAACTTTCAGTCTATAATATAAGGCTCAATTGACTAGGTTGGGGGCATTGAGGATACTAAATAAATTATTTAATTATAAATATGTTATAAGATATCTCTAAAATATTTATGTGTATCATGATTATATTATATATCAGTTTATATAAGTCAAACAATGATAAATATAAATATTTTTAAATAATTTATTTAGCTTTCTCAATATGTTCAAATTAGTAATACATACTCTCTCGATCTTCAATATAACACTAGTTGACTTTTTTTTAGATGTTAATGAAATTAAATAAGTTCCTTTATTATATCATATATGGTGTATTATTGGAATATATATTGATTTATAAGTTAGGCAAAATAGTTTGAAGAGAAAATGATAAATGTAAATATTTTAAAGTAAGGGAAAATTCCATTCTTCTTGATAAATTAATATTTCCAGAACTCACCAATAAACATTAAGTGGTAAAACAGAACACTTCAATAATAGCTGAGTATTGGTTTTAGTAAAACAAGTTTTATTATTATTATTAAAAAGAATTATTATCGCTTCAATGTTAGTAAGTTTCAGGTTTGAGATTGATCTTGTGAATTTAAAAGATTTTGAATGAACTATGTATTTTAGACTTGAGAATGCTTGAATTTGATCCAATATTTCAGTTATTATATGAAAAATGAACTTTAATTTCCCCCATAATGTGAACCTTTGTTTTATTTATTGAATTATAAAAATAAAAATTATAATAGAAGGAAGACAAACACTAATAAAAAAAATGCATTTTATTATGGCTATTATCAATCATATGTGCAGGTGCTATAATACTCCTGTACAGAAAATCTAAAGGTAGTAGGACCTTGAGTGAGGTTGTTAACTTAAAAAGTGTAAGAGGTAGTGAGTGTTCAGTTGAGGAATTCTCTTATACTATGGTGCCAAAAACCCATTGAATATTGGAAATATAGTGAAAATCTCAGAGATTCTCTGAAGACTGAGCGTAGGTCAAAAGGTTAAGACTGAACCAATATAAACTTTGGTGTACATTTCGCTGAAAATTCTCCAATTCTATCATTTCAATTAAGTTTAATTGCAATTATTTTAAATTTTTAATATTACCCAATTCATCTCTCTCTTGGATGAAACCGTTGACACTAACGTTATTGTCTTCTCCTCCTGCCTGTTCCCCTTGCTCGAAACATCAACAACGTTAGAGGAAGAAAATGAAGGGCCTAGTTTGAAGTGATCATACATAGCCTGATTATGATAAAAGATGAGGTCCAATTTCCTATTCAGATTAATTATGGGCGTGTGTAGGGAGACGCCTTGTGGACTGGTCAAAATAGTCAACATTTGTAGCAGAGCCTCCATATACTTGGGGAGGAGGAGGAGGCAATTGAGGAGGAGGGGAGGAGCTTATGGAAGAGGTGGAGGGCGAGGATGAGGAGGAGGAGCTTGTGAAGGAGGAGGGGATAAATGGAAAGAGCTCTCTTATATCTAACATAATGAAGTAAGGACGATGAGGCTGATCAATAAAAAAAGTATTAGGAATAAAAGAAATATATTATAGAGTTGGAGAAAAGTTTCACAATTATGTTTTTTTACATGCAAGAAATACTCTCTACTAGAGCAGAGTATAATTCTTCAGAGACATGTTCTGAACCCTTATGAGCTCATAAGATCCAACTCAATTAAATTACTCAAAATAATTATTAAATTTATTGTGTGCAAAAAAACTTTTGAAGAATTTTATAAACGTCCTTATTCATTTCATAAATTCATGTATTACTTAACTAATCCTAAATTAAAAATTAAAGGGATATATACAAGGTCAAAAAACTCAAAAAATATATTAGAGAAGTAATATTGGTGCTTAAGAGAACTAGTACGAATAAAATATTTTGTTTATAAGAAAACTTTCTAGGAAAATCCTTGTGAAAAGAAAAAGAATACAATTTTTTTATAATGAAAAAAGACATTTTACCGCTCGTTATAGTATGACTTTGAATTATAATTATTTTTATACTTTACTATTGTCGTCGTGATATTGAAAGAATGAATTAATTGATATTTCCTTATTTTCTATTTATATTTCGCCATACAGGACTATTTTTGGCGTCTTATACAAGACGATTTACAAGATTCGTAAAGCACTCAATGTACTGTTAAAAAATAATAATAATAATAAAGCACTCAATGTAGTTTATTAATACACAATATTCATGATTAATTATTAATAATACATTAAATGTTAAGAGAATCAGTTGTAATTAATGAATGATATAAAAATACAATTTTTAATATATTTCGAAATTAAAAATATATAAATATATATATTTTTTCTTAGTTACGCCTTACGAATTACTCCATCTATCCATAATTATAAGACCCAATTGTAAGATTCACATATATCAAGAAAGTAGTGAAAATATCTTGATGTTTAATATTTACTTCGTTTTAATTGTGTCTTCAATTAAATGTAATTGTTTGAACAATTCTAAATACTTTTACTATTATTTAATCATTTTATCGATACCCTATTTAAAACATCCTATTATACTTTCAAGAATTAGGAATGGAAATATAAAATAAAAGAACAATTTATCATTCATTTCCTACCTTTTGCCCCTTCAAACTCACGAGTTTAAGCAAACTCGTAATAGTGACGTAAAATCAAATCTAAACTTATAAAAGTTTACTTTTTATTTTTTTGGTTAAATAGGTATTACTAATATATAACTAAATAATTAAAATATAACAATGATAAAAATTTGATTTAAATATACTTTAGAATCAAATAATTGAAAATAAATTCATGTACTTTCATTATTTATCATATTTAAAGAAGAAATTTCGATAAAATTTATTTATAAATTCGTTGAGCATGATCAAATTAAAAAAGTTAACATGAGTTTAAGAGTTAGTTAACACGGTTTTGTAAGTTAGAAACGTAAAAGTAGTAAATTTGATGTTTAAACTCGTGAATTTAACCGAATTTACAACTGACACGAATTTATCAGTGACTCAACTTGATTTTGTAATCTAGAATCGCAAAAATGGTAAACTCTAATGGTCTGTTTGGTTTGAGGGGATCGGAGGGGAGGGGAGGAGGATGGAGGGATTTTGGCCCCCTCCCCTCGTTTGGCTGATAATGTTTTTTAGGAGGGGAGGGGAAATTTTTTAAAATTTTCCCCCCTCTCCCCTCCAAAACATCACCCCCCCAAATCGGACGGATTTGGAGGGATTATTAGAATAGATGTGAGAGTGGACTAAAATGCCCTTATAATTTTTCTATTATTCCTAAAATACCTATGTCCTTGCAACTTTGAACCCAATTCATTCCTATTCGTCCTATTCGGCAGCTCAGATGGTTACGGTCGAAGGCGGAGGCATCGAAGCTGGTAATTTTTTCCAGTGAGTACCCTATTCCTACTTGGCTTCGGTTTATTTGACTGAGTCAGGTGAATTTGACTTCACCTCCCTCTTGCAATCTCCAAGAATAGATGGGCAAGGGCTATTCGATGGCAACATCTGATATGCGTTGCCATGAAGCATAGGAAACCATTTATGTTAAAGAAGTATGTAGTTTGTTTTTTTTCAGTTTTCTAAATTCTGATGTTCGAGTGATTGAGCAAAAGAATTGCCGTGTATCTGTCTTTCTCGGTGTTCTATCATTTAGTTATTTTGCTTGTAGCAGACGACGGACTTGTTGCCTATAACCTAATCCTTTTTATTGACATAATGCAATTTTGTGTGGCAAAAGTGATTGCTGTTTTCTCCATGGTCATCTGATTCTTCCCTATATAATCTTCGAGAAAAAAACATATTTGTTTTGAAAGGGAAGGACAGAGAGAAAGATAGAGAAGAGAGACAGAAAATTACAGAGAGAGAGAGAGAGAGGAGAGTAAGAGACATAAGAATCACATTTCCGTTAACCAAAAGCCTATTACAATTAGCCCCTAATCCATGTATTTATAGTCATTAGTTGCTAACGTTGATGCTTCGTGTGACAGTGTTTTATTTAAGGGAAAATTCCACTTTCATAAATTACTATGTATCACAAAACCTACTTTGATTTCCTCGTTGCATCTCCTACCTAGTAAGTTTTCCTTCTTGACAGCCCCGTATTATGCTGCGGCATGGGAGGTATGGACTATTGAGGTATCACTTCTGAGTTGGATCTTGAACAGTGAGTGTTGCGAGGCCCCATTTGGTCTGTGAAGGCTTTTGTGTAGTCAAGTGAGAGATGAGACGAGGACATAGGCTGGAAAAATTCCGGATGTTGCAATGATTTAATTTTGATTAATTTAACATCCAAATAAGACTTTGTTATATTTTGAAATCTTCCCAATTCAAAATGAAGGGTCTCATTTATCATGTTACAGAATTTGGCTGCTGCCCTTTCATAGTCATATCATTATTGTTACGCCTGGCATTGCATGTTATTACAAGTTAGTTGTTAACCATGTCCTGTGTATGGATGGGGAACATTTACAAATACAAAGCATTTTTCTTTATTAATTGTGTTGGAAAGTATGAATGAATTAGAAAAATTGGTACTATTATAATCTTGTGTATCTCTTCAAATAATTGGAAAAATTTGGGAAATCAAAACCTGATTACTTGGTTGATACTGGCTTCATGTTAACAAGTGGTCTTATTATACCATATAAAGGAGGTCAGTACCATTTAAAAGAATATTCAGACAGAAATCCACCTCAAAATTATAAAGAATTATTTAATCTTCGACATTCATCACTACATAAGTAGTACATGTGAAGATAATTTTCCTCCTATCCCTTTTGAATTAAATAAGGTAACATTAAACCCCTCTTCCAATATAAGGGTAAAATTGTCAATGTTAAAAAAAATTCCCTCCCCTCCCCTCCTAAACCAAACAAGGTAACATTAAAATCCCTCCCCTCCCCTTCCTTCTGATCAATCCAAACAAGGTAATATTAAAATCCCTCTCTTCCCCTTCCTTCCCCTTCCCTCCATTAAAATCCCTCCCTTCCCCTCCCTTCCGTTGAACCAAACAGACCCTAAGAGTTAACTTACGAATTTGATAACAATATTATAGACAATTGGTTTTTTTAATAAGACATTTGATAGTTTTAAAAATTATTAAATATTTTTAATATATGTCCATAGTTAATAAAAATAAAGATAGCAATAATCAGAATGACGATATGGTTTATTATAGTGAATAAGGGAGATATTGGAAATGTAACACCCCAACTTTTCTAAAGCATTTTCGAAATTATTTGATCAGAGTTCAAAATAATTTAACTAGAGTTGAGCAACGAAATGATTTTAAATACAGAGTAACTGATAATCAACCACTGTAGTGTACTGGTTTGTTGATACAAAGAGTTCGAAAGACTATACATATCTACAGGACTTTCTCCAGCTAGTCCTTCTGCCTGCTGCTTACCCTTGTTTCTGTTTCTGTTCACTCCGAAAATCCTGAAGCTACAGTAAGAGCTGAGGTTCAATACCCATTGAACCTCAGGTAACGGTTAACCTCATGCTTATGTATCAAATATGTATGACAGATATTCATGGCAATATAGCAATAATCCATACATAAGCACACAGCAGATGTATGATTACAGCAATACATAAGCACAAGCAGATGTATTCTAACAGCACACAGCAGATTTATCTCATATTCAAAATAATAACATAACACAGCCACTGCAATATGCATGTTATTATAGTCTGCACTATTCACCAGTGCCACGATGGCCTATCGTGTCCTCAGCGCTAGGAAAACATAACGGTGTTATCAAGACTATAACCCGTATCAAACTGCATGTGTGTGGTCAATTTTCAAAATAGAGCTTTAGACTATCTATCACATATAAGCATACAATAAGCATCAGAGTTAGTGTTACAGTACGCGAACGTACCTTCTTCCCACGTGAATAGTAATTTACTATTCATGTATACGGCACTATTCACGTATACGGCACTATTCATGTATACGGTACTATTCACGTATCCCCAAACTTCCTTTGAATCTGACTCCGGAATCCTCGGATATCCTATAATATCATTTTTATCAGTGACCATTAATTTTCAGCATTTGCGGAAACTATGTTGGATATTCACTATTCATGTGAATAGTACCAGTAAAAATATTTTTACCGTGCCGGTAAATATTTTTTTACTGTGCCAGTAAATAATATTTACTGCCCAAGGATAATTCTTTTCTGATGTGACAGATCAGACTAAGCTGCAGCCACAGAGCATACTCAGAAGAAACTCTATAGGCATTTCAGGTACAAATTACCAAAACTTAAGAACTAAAGAACTTACCCTTGAAGTTCTTGCTCCTTCTCTTCAACTCCAAGAACTTTACTCTAAACTCTCTCTCTAACTCTAAGAAATCTCACTCTTCTCTTAAACTCAATCGTTGTACTCTGAGTTTGGTGTGAAGAAAATGAAGAAATGAAGCCTCTATTTATAGTGTTGGAAAATGGGTCCTTAAGCGTAATTTTTATCTCTGGATCATTATACGTAATTTTCCCCTCACCAAATTTTCAAACATCACGGGTGACAGGGGAGAAAATTTTGTCAGTGGGTCCCACACCTTTAAATATTATATTATTTTTTACTAATAAAGTTCCCTAATCGGTGTTCTGATCGCGTGATCTTTTGCAAAATCAAAAATCCGGAAGCACAGCCTAGAAGTTCTATTTTTCCTCTTTAGAAATATCTGAGTCAACTGAATTTTTGACCTCATTCAGAGTATTTCGTAATCTGTCAAAGATTTTAAGTCGGACACTGCCGATAACAGAAATTACTTCGGATGACACCATCTTCTAGACAAAAATTCACTGATTCATAATATGTGCAGTTGTTTACTACTTAGTTCAAGGAGTTTGAGTTATGATTTATTTCCTACAGATTCCACTATCTGTCCTGCTTCAAAATATCGGTTTCAACCTATCTCAATAATCATTCCGCCGATTACGGAAATGACTTTGGAGATAACCCACTCTGAGATAGAAATTCACTTGTTTATAAAATACCCTTACTTTAAAAACCTAATTCACGGTTTATTGGAAATAATTTTATTTCTATTGTTTTCCAAAGTATAAGATATTATATTATAATAATATAATATTATACAGTTACTATTGAGTGGGTCCCGCGTGCAAAATTTTTCAAAACTCACGGGATGGCTGTCGGGAGAGGAAATTATTTGGCAGTGGGTCCTGCATGAATAGTAAATACGTATTTTCAAATAGTGAATACGTATTTAGGAATAGTAAATACCGTATTTTTAAATAGTAAATACGTATTTGTAAATAGTAAATACTTTTCATATTTCTCAAAATATCGATTAAATACCGTATATATAAAAAGTGAATACGTATTTGTGAATAGTGAATACTATTCATGTACGTATTTGTGAATAGTAAACACTATTCATGTCCAATAAAATACTGATTCTAAATTCATTTTCAAAAATAGGGTCTAATAGTCCTCCAAAAATAGGCTAATTTTCTAGTCTTTAGGTCCAAAATTCAGGATGTTACAATTCTCCCCCCGTTCAATAAATTTCGTCCTCGAAATTTGACAATATAAAATCAAAAGGTTATCTAGACCTCTAGTCTTTTCCTTCCTTATGCAAACTTAAATAGCACGCATCCTACTATTCAATGTCTCAATCTTATACCCAGGTATAGTACTAAATTACAGGACTTGCTGATCTATTCTCACAGTACTCGGTTACACAGGCCTCACTACCTGATTTATTTAGCCTATCGGCTTAACACATATTGGCCTTCCGCATCTGCTCATCAATTTCATCTGAGTCTTTCCCATTCAAGTTCTCGAATTACTTTCACTTACTCAACACTATAGCTGACAGCTATTAATTGACTTAACTAGTTTAGTATTCCAGACCTTTCTAATAGTTGCTGTTCCTGTACCATAATTCCCAATTACACTGCTTTTCTTTTCAACACGATAGCGTCGACAATCATGTCATTGCTACCCAAAATTATTTTCTTGTCTCATTTTCAAATTTTCAAACATGAAAAATTTTCCGTGGTTTCAGTACATTTCACAATCTGCACTATACCACAAAGTAATAGTGCTATAACATTTTTAAACTTAATCGCTGCCATCACAAATTCATGAAAACATTTTTCACTGCCGGATCATTTTCAAAAACTTTTATTACCGGCACATATCTTTGAGGGAGCTAATTTATTTCACAAAATTTTACAATTGAGAGTACACACCATCATTTTAACCATTTGGTACAGTGAGCGCCTTATCCCAATCCTCAAATCCAGTCTCAACAGTACTATCAACAATGTGGGAGAACCTCCGCCCCTCTCTCAGGAGACCCAGTGTTCACACTGGCACATAAAGTAGCAACCCTATCTAGCGGAACTCAGTCCAGTCATAGACAGTCAGGTTTTACTAATCAAAACATACGCCCTAGGCGAAATGTTATGGATTTGGTGCGTTCACTGCTGGTGCGATTTCCATTTTCTCAAATCAAAATCCCTCCAAAACTTTTTGTTCAAAAAAAAACATTTATCAAAGGCTAGCGATTTCAAACATTTTAAAACATCTAGCAAGACCCAGCAAACTGTGTACATCTACAACAGCTTCTGTCCTTCCAGTTTTGTACTGACTTTACCACAACATAGTTAAAAACTCAGTTTCAAACTTTGGGTTCTAACAAAAACCCCTTTATATAAGACAACATCTGTTCAAAATAACCATCACTGTGGTCTCAAATTCTGTTGAAAACATTTCATTTGAAAACTCTGTTTCAAAAATCCACATGTGCGAACAAATCAATTTTAAAAATTTCAAATACAGCAAGTGTCTTGGCAAGTTCAAAAATTCAATTTTTTTTTTTAAACCTTACTTAGGAATCAGACAACTAACATTAGAAGGTCATCACTAACTACACGCATTGGAACCTCTGTCCTTGGCTACTCAAACTATCCATAAAATACTTAGTTTGTTCTACTTAACTCATATGGCTATTCCAAACTTTGCCCGTTATCCTCGGGTTTCACAAACTTTTTGGGACACTTCTCGTATTTGTTGTCTAACAATCGTGGGTTTCTGCTAGCTTATAAACACAATATGTGCTATATAGCACTGGAGCGACTCATGGCAATACACTAGATTACTGAAACCTTCGCTCTAAGGAACCTATTCGATGTGAGATTCATTGTAATGTACATACCTTGAGAACCGATGCACTTGGTAACTCTACTTTAAGGTTCGTTGTCACGGCGGCTCCACTCTACGGTTCGTCGTCACGGTGGCTCTGCTCTACGGCACATTACTCGGCGCTTCACTTAGTCTTCTCAGACCAGTCAGCTTTTCCGGTTAGCATCCTCTGTAGGTAAACCTCCTAGATCAGAACTCCCCGTAGGTATCCTTCTCCGATTAAACTTTCCATAAGTAGCGCCAGTGATCGTCTTTGAATCATTATAATGAGAACTCAAATCTTAACAGGTTCCTATCCTTTAGTAGTTTCATAAACCGTTGTTTCTATGTCTGCCATCTTATCTAGGGTCATTCTATTTGTGGACTTTCACTTTCTATTTAGCTTCAAGCATAATTCTTAACTCAATTTTCCCTATCGGGTAGCCACTTACTTTATAGGGAATCTATTAGCCACTAACATCTCTATGGTTCTTGGTCCCACCTTGAGACCATAACCTGGTGGCTACTGAGGTTTCCAGCTTTCGTATGGTTCTGTTAAGGAACTATCTCTTAGGTATTTGGAACCTAGGCAAAACTCACTTATATTTTCTCAGGGTTCCTACTCTCACAGGGGTCATAGTTCTGAGATTTCTCTCGCCTAAGCAATATTAACTTCATAATGTCTATTGATTCTTGGTACTAATATTGGTATACTTACTACTGGGTACCTACAACTCTCATAGGCACTAGTATGACATAACTGTCTCCCCAGAATTACTGGGTACTTTCCCTCTTCTGTCAATTGATCACCACCGTCAAGGACTTAATCAAAAGATTTTCGTCCCCGGAGCCATGCCCCGTTGCACGCATGGTGTCTGGCCTCTACAAGGTAGGAATTTCCTTCTCAAGGTAACTTAACAAGTTACTATTTTTACAAGGACATTAAATCGATAGGTTACTATCCAAGGGAAACCTAAACAGTAGGTTACTGTCTACCGGAAAACTTAAGTCGTACCGACTTCTCTGTACCACTTCCCTTGAAACTCTGAGCGGGGATTTAACTTAGATTCCGATTCCCATATCAAAAGTCTTAAAGTTTAACAACAGAAACCATATTCTGTGCCATCTACTCTATATCAAGGCCTCCCGAGCCTAACCCTTTTCCTTAGGATGTACGTCCTTTTTGTATCACAACACCAGTCTTGTATCAGTACTTGTACTTGTTTTTTCGAAACACTTTTAAAACCATGGCTTAGAGCCTAACTTAGTTAGTCAAACCGATTGGCCAGGTAGGCGTCTATCATGGGAGCCTCACCGTGCTAGGGTGACTGATTGGCTGATCCACATAGACTCGGCCCTACCTTCGGCACCAATGGTTTACTGTAGCTGAGTCGGGTTCATACCAGATAAAACACTTTTGAAAGCTTAGAACCTAACTCCGCTACTCAGACAATCCGACTAGGCAGGTGTTTTTGTGGAAGGCTCGACGAATTCAAAGAAACTGATTGCCAACCACAAAACCCCTTTCTAGATATCGGACTGTTTGGAGTAACTTAGTTAACTCCGTGCCAGGATGTCTGCTCTGATACCAAAATGTAACACCCCAACTTTTCTAAAGCATTTTCGAAATTATTTGATCAGAGTTCAAAATAATTTAACTAGAGTTGAGCAACGAAATGATTTTAAATACAGAGTAACTGATAATCAACCACTGTAGTGTACTGGTTTGTTGATACAAAGAGTTCGAAAGACTATACATATCTACAGGACTTTCTCCAGCTAGTCCTTCTGCCTGCTGCTTACCCTTGTTTTTGTTTCTGTTCACTCCGAAAATCCTGAAGCTACAGTAAGAGCTGAGGTTCAATACCCATTGAACCTCAGGTAACGGTTAACCTCATGCTTATGTATCAAATATGTATGACAGATATTCATGGCAATATAGCAATAATCCATACATAAGCACACAGCAGATGTATGATTACAGCAATACATAAGCACAAGCAGATGTATTCTAACAGCACACAGCAGATTTATCTCATATTCAAAATAATAACATAACACAGCCACTGCAATATGCATGTTATTATAGTCTGCACTATTCACCAGTGCCACGATGGCCTATCGTGTCCTCAGCGCTAGGAAAACATAACGGTGTTATCAAGACTATAACCCGTATCAAACTGCATGTGTGTGGTCAATTTTCAAAATAGAGCTTTAGACTATCTATCACATATAAGCATACAATAAGCATCAGAGTTAGTGTTACAGTACGCGAACGTACCTTCTTCCCACGTGAATAGTAATTTACTATTCATGTATACGGCACTATTCACGTATACGGCACTATTCATGTATACGGTACTATTCACGTATCCCCAAACTTCCTTTGAATCTGACTCCGGAATCCTCGGATATCCTATAATATCATTTTTATCAGTGACCATTAATTTTCAGCATTTGCGGAAACTATGTTGGATATTCACTATTCATGTGAATAGTACCAGTAAAAATATTTTTACCGTGCCGGTAAATATTTTTTTACTGTGCCAGTAAATAATATTTACTGCCCAAGGATAATTCTTTTCTGATGTGACAGATCAGACTAAGCTGCAGCCACAGAGCATACTCAGAAGAAACTCTATAGGCATTTCAGGTACAAATTACCAAAACTTAAGAACTAAAGAACTTACCCTTGAAGTTCTTGCTCCTTCTCTTCAACTCCAAGAACTTTACTCTAAACTCTCTCTCTAACTCTAAGAAATCTCACTCTTCTCTTAAACTCAATCGTTGTACTCTGAGTTTGGTGTGAAGAAAATGAAGAAATGAAGCCTCTATTTATAGTGTTGGAAAATGGGTCCTTAAGCGTAATTTTTATCTCTGGATCATTATACGTAATTTTCCCCTCACCAAATTTTCAAACATCACGGGTGACAGGGGAGAAAATTTTGTCAGTGGGTCCCACACCTTTAAATATTATATTATTTTTTACTAATAAAGTTCCCTAATCGGTGTTCTGATCGCGTGATCTTTTGCAAAATCAAAAATCCGGAAGCACAGCCTAGAAGTTCTATTTTTCCTCTTTAGAAATATCTGAGTCAACTGAATTTTTGACCTCATTCAGAGTATTTCGTAATCTGTCAAAGATTTTAAGTCGGACACTGCCGATAACAGAAATTACTTCGGATGACACCATCTTCTAGACAAAAATTCACTGATTCATAATATGTGCAGTTGTTTACTACTTAGTTCAAGGAGTTTGAGTTATGATTTATTTCCTACAGATTCCACTATCTGTCCTGCTTCAAAATATCGGTTTCAACCTATCTCAATAATCATTCCGCCGATTACGGAAATGACTTTGGAGATAACCCACTCTGAGATAGAAATTCACTTGTTTATAAAATACCCTTACTTTAAAAACCTAATTCACGGTTTATTGGAAATAATTTTATTTCTATTGTTTTCCAAAGTATAAGATATTATATTATAATAATATAATATTATACAGTTACTATTGAGTGGGTCCCGCGTGCAAAATTTTTCAAAACTCACGGGATGGCTGTCGGGAGAGGAAATTATTTGGCAGTGGGTCCTGCATGAATAGTAAATACGTATTTTCAAATAGTGAATACGTATTTAGGAATAGTAAATACCGTATTTTTAAATAGTAAATACGTATTTGTAAATAGTAAATACTTTTCATATTTCTCAAAATATCGATTAAATACCGTATATATAAAAAGTGAATACGTATTTGTGAATAGTGAATACTATTCATGTACGTATTTGTGAATAGTAAACACTATTCATGTCCAATAAAATACTGATTCTAAATTCATTTTCAAAAATAGGGTCTAATAGTCCTCCAAAAATAGGCTAATTTTCTAGTCTTTAGGTCCAAAATTCAGGATGTTACAGGAAATCCTTTGAATATTAAAAACAAATTTAGGCTTTGTTTGGGTTTATTTTTAGGGGATTTGGGTTCTCTCATTTTTCTTCATATTCTAATTGTTTTTTCCCCCAAAACTTATCTCCATCCTTATATTTAAAAAAATGAATGGTGAATATTTAACATTTTATGAAACTATTATTATTAAAATAAATAAATAAATTTAAACTATTGAACTTTGATCAACAGTTCATAATGCAATTTTTAAAAAAATTTAAAATATTATATTAACATTTTAATAAAATATTAATTTGAATCATCCATACATTTTTTTAGGGAAAATTAAAATAAAGGACCTAGAGAAAATAATAATTATTATAAATGACCATAAAAATTATAATTACTTAGAAGGACCAAATATATTAATATAAATTTTAAATTACTAAAGTGTCCCTAATCAAACCTCATAATATATCATATCTTTTTCTTAAATTGGCCTTAATCAAACCTCATGATAAATTTTAATATATTATCTTTTGTATTCATAATTAAAAAAAATAACTAAAATTAAAACTAAAAATGCCCATCTGATATATCAAATCTTTTTTTTAATATATCATTTAATTAACAACCGTTAAACTCATTTTTTTCACCAATTTACATAATTAAGTTTTCAAATTTATATTATCAACGATGATATCAATTAAGTTATTTTTTTAAAAAATTTAAACTAAGCTTATTTCATTTTTTTAATGATATAATACGTTAATTACATATTTTTTAAAATTTTATTAACATTACATGAATTTTTTAACCTACATAAATTGCTTCTAAAAGAAAAATAAATCATATAAACTTTTTTGGTTTAACATATATAATAAATTATAAAAGACCTTAACTTTTATTAAAATTTTTGTTGATTTTAAATAAATTATAATTTTACAAATTTAAGAATGCATAATTTTTTTTATTTATAAATATATATTCATGTCATGAAAATGAAAATTGAAAAAATTATTTTTTCATTTAATGAAACTTAAAATTTTGTATTAGTTTTAAAAATAGAATGTAGAAAAGAATATAGAAGGGATTCCAGAAGATTTTGTTAGAGGCAATTTAGTACTCTTAATTTTATATTTTTATATTTGGTCCTTCTAAACAATTATAATTTTTATGGTACTTCTCCATAAATATTTTTTCCTCTAGGTCCTTCATTCTAATTTTTTTTTAAATCAATTAAAAATTAAAAAAAAAAAACCAAGAAGAGAAGAGGATGTGCTTCCGACTTTTATGTGATCCCAAGTTACTTTTGTAAACTTTATTCCAAACAAGTCCTTAATACTTTTCCCCTTTTTTATTGTTTTGTGTGAATTAATTATAGGGAAAAACATTTCTCATGTTGTAGAAGAAATTTTTTTCATGCCACACACATAAAATGGTGGGACCCACATATACCCCCATATATATAATTAGCATTATATATATATATATGTGTGTGTGTGTGTTTGTGTGTGTGAGTGCCACCATTTTATGTGTATGTAGAAATCTTTTTTTTCTCATGTAACATGAGAAAAGTAAACCCCTTAATTATAAGTACCTTATATTTTAAATCTAGAGGTGAATAGAAAGGGTTTAAAATTACCTAATAAATATCAAATAAGGTAAGGAGAAATTTATTATTCCTTTGACGGAAGCCATAAAAAAATAGTGAGAATTATTATGTGTTCACAATAAAAAGAATATAATCACTAAAAATTGTTAAGTAACTTATCATCATATAATGATAAATTCTAGAGTATAAAAATGACAATAAATTTATACTATTTGTTTATTTTAAAGATTTCTTAGTCATTACTCTTATTATCTTAAAATTTTAACTAACTTGATTTTTTTTTTTACAAGAACTCGATAAGAGTTGTTTAAACATTTAATTAATTTTTTTTCATTTTTATCCCTTATTAATTATATGTATTATATTAATTAAAAGATTAATGATTTATATTCACTCTATTTCTCTCTCTTACTTATCTCCACACAAAAAAGGCAAAGTTTATAAAAAAATTTATTTTATATATACTTATTATTTTTTACCTAATTTTAACTCTCTTTTTTTATTTTAATTATTAAGCTTTTATTAGCGGAGCATGTTAAAATAGTAGACAGGCTCTTGATTCACGAATGCTTTAATGAAAAAGGCGATAATGACAACGTTAACTCCAACCACAATAAATAAATAAATAAATAACTGCGAATTCCAAAGAAACCAAAGTCTCCCTACATTGCCCCAAAAAGTTAAACCCTTTTTTGCCACCCTTTATATACACATAATTATTCCTCCAAACCCTTCACATTATCATCATCTTCTTCATCTATCTCTCCCCCTTCCTCTCTCTCTAGATAATTAGAAACTATGTTCACACCACTTTTGCTCCAGAAAATGCCTTTCCTGTGTCTGTTATATGCATCTCTGCTTATTTCTTCTTCTTCTTCTTCATCAATAAATGATGATAATCTGATAGATGCATCAAAGCTGGAGATGTTTGTGGATGAGCTTCCTGATATGCCCAGAATCCATGGCTACAAGCTTGTTCATGGAGTTCCCAAACCCAAATCTCTCCGTATTGGCATGTTCCACAAGAAGTGGGTAAGACTTCATTTCCTTCCCTATTCATTAAATCCTTATTCTTACTATTATTATAATATTAATATTAATTAATTAATTAATTGAAATATATATATATGCCTTTGTTGTTTTTGCGGCCTTGTTTTTGCTCTGTGTCCATTGAAACTAGTGTTCGAGGTTGAAGATGATGGTATGTTTTTTGATCGAACGGTTCTTGATTGTTTTGTGTTAACTTATCGAATGGTCCTAAGTGAGTGTGTTGTGGGGCTGTGAATGAGAGATTCTGACACTACTGGATTTTCTTTTTATAAAATATTTGAGTGTTAATACAATTTTTCAACCCTCAAATTTGACCTTCTTTTGATTTTAATTTTTGTCCATCAACTTTCAAATCATAAGTTTTGATCTTTGGAGGGTAAAATGGGTCATTTTTTTTTAAATAATAATAAATTATAGGAACTAATGTTTAAAATGATATGAAACTCTAAAACCAAAATGAGGGCAATATTAGGATTAAACTTGTATTAATCCAATATTAAGTATTAAATATTTGCCTTTATCTTCTTCTCTCTCTTTTTTTTCTTTTTAATTTTTTTTTTTGAACGCAATATTTGTCTTTATCTAATGTGATGATATGCTAAGGAGGGAAACTTGGGAAGCATCATCATATAGGGTATAAATTCGGTAATTAATTATTATTGAATCAGGGATTTGAAGCAACGAATCTGGTGCATTTAATTAATATCTGGTGCATTTAATTAATATATTATATTAATATGTACATTATAGGGGAAATGTACCAAATTTATTATTTTGATTTGTTGTCTGATTTTCCATAGTCGTGTGTCTGGGAGATGCTTCTGAACTATTCATATTCTCTTGGAGAAAAAGGAATGGTTTATATTTTTATAAAATGAATTTGGAATCTGCTTCTCTTTTTTTTTTTTTTTTTTTCATTTGTCCACCGCCCTCGTAAAATATCTTACATTTTTATTTTCTTTATTTCTTGTTCAAAAAAGACGTCTATAAAATATATATTTTTGGTTTTTTTTTTGAACAATAAGGCTAAACTTTTAATTTTAAAATAAAGACAAAATCTTTTGCGTCAAAATCTTACATGAGAAGAATGTCAACCACCTACCAATGTATTTCTTCCAGCGGAGTGGCTTCATATTAACTACTTTTCACATTCTATTTATAAGTGATTTTGAACATATTTCATCAAATTAAAAAAATCTTAAATCTTAATAACTTTATCTTTATATTGAATAATTTTTCAACTTTACTCTATCTAATATACATAAACAATACCGAGTATGCAAATATTTTATTTAGCTTACTAAACTGATACATAATTAACGACAATTAAGTTGATTCTAACTCTATATATATATTACTATAAATCATTAAAAAAAATTCATTAAGGACTAATTCAAAAGGGAACATAAAAGGGAGAAAAATATAGTGTATGTTTGAATTGACAGTAGAAGTTGTATTTTTTTGACGTGATTTACAGTGTACGAGATAAGTATGTGAGAGGAAATATATTTCGACTAGCGCAAACAAATGTGTTTTTTAATGCTATCTCATATAGTGTAATTTCAGTCTACACTATGTGTCATATTTAGAATTGAAAAAGTATTTTATTTATTTCTTGTTTTGTTTGCTTTCACATTGTCTTTGGCTGGTGCCAGTGTGGAAAGTTACTCAATAATATAATCTTGAGTGTGAGGGAAACAGCTAGGTTTGGCCCAGCGTTCTGACAAATGAGTCTAGAATATTGTGGACCTATTCCTTTTCAAATTGCACTTGAAATTTCAAATCAGATCCGCTCTTCTGTTCTGCTCTTTTGTTTTTGCTTTGCTTTTTTTTTTTTTCAAAACAAAAGAATTCTCTTTTCACGCTCAATTTCTCTATTTTTCTAATTCTCATTCATTTATCATCAACCCCTATAAAATGTTTAAAAAGTCTTATTAAAAAGAAACAAAGAAATATAGTAAAACTTTTTTGATGCTTTCTTTTACTCGATGTTTTGTTATTACTACCTTTTATTTGTAAAATTTGAAAATGGAGGGAGAAATAATTTATTTATTAATGAAAATTATTTAAATACACAAAATCATTTTTTCTTTATTTATTAATGATTCAAATAAATTTTATTTAATTCCTTATTTCTAACACTTGTTGTAAGAAATTATAGTTCTAAAAATAGATTTTATTCCTATTTTATATATGTTTTTCAAAGTAATGATTCGGCCTTCATTTGTTCTGGCTAAAAAAGGAAGCCTTCATTCTGTCAACTTTTTTGTATGCAATTCTTCTCTATCCATTCTTCCAACTTTGATTTTTTTCTTTGAGAACTCAAATTGGATTAGAGAGAAAATGACTCAAAATTTATATATTTCTATTTAATTAATTTATATTTGTTTGTGTGTGGCTGGCATATTTTTTCTTTCTAAAGAAAATGTTGTTTGGGTGGTGCAGAAATTTCATAGGGATCTGCCTCCGGCGCCTGTGTTTGCTTACGGTGTGAACAAGCGTACTGCAACAGTCCCTGGTCCAACAATCGATGCCGTACATGGTGTTGACACCTTTGTGACGTGGCTAAATTACCTCCCTTCAAAACACATACTCTCGTGGGACCCAACTATTCCTACTGCGATACCCCGCTCAAAGATCGGCGTTCCTACAGTGGTTCATCTCCACGGTGGGATCCATGGGGCCGAAAGTGATGGCAATGCAAACGCATGGTTCACCAATAGATTCAACGAAACTGGACCCACTTGGACTCGAAAAAGCTATCACTATCCAAATTACCAACAGCCCGGAAACTTATGGTATCATGACCATGCAATGGGGTTGACTCGAGTCAACCTCCTTGCTGGTTTGATTGGGGCCTACATTATCCGTCACCCTTCGATCGAGGCCCCACTCGGTTTGCCACAAGGCGAAACCTTCGATCGATCGTTGATGATATTTGATCGTAGCTTTCGCACCGATGGTTCCATATACATGAATTCTACCGGAAACAACCCCACCATACACCCCCAGTGGCAGCCGGAGTACTTTGGCGATGCTATCATTGTCAACGGCAAAGCTTGGCCTCGCATGACTGTACAACGTCGTAAATACAGATTCCGAATAATCAACGCTAGCAATGCTAGATTCTTTAAATTCTTTTTCACCAACGGCTTGGGATTCACCCACGTGGCATCAGATTCATCATATATTGAAGAGCCAGTGACAACCAAAGAATTTTTGCTGGGGCCATCTGAGATCACAGATATTATTGTTGACTTTTCTCAGTCAAAGAATGACACTGTAATCTTAGCTAACAATGCACCTTACCCTTACCCATCGGGTGATCCAGTCGACGAATCAAACAGCAAGGTGCTCAAATTCTTCATACAACCTAGTCGAGAAGTTGACACGTCACGAGTCCCGAAGAAGTTGATAAAGTATCCCCAAGTGGATTTATCCAGTGTGTCGCACACAAGGTACATCGCAATGTATGAGTACGTTAGTGACACAGATGAGCCCACTCACTTGTTTCTAAATGCAAAACCATATGAGGCCCCGGCTACAGAAACTCCGAAAGTGGGGTCCACGGAGGTTTGGTATGTGATCAATCTGACGGAGGATAATCATCCACTTCATATTCATTTGGGACTGTTCAAAGTGTTGGATCAGACCGAGCTGGTGAAATCGGAAGAGTTTAAGGCTTGCATGGAGAAACTAAATGATGCCAGTAAGTGCCACGTGGAGAAGTATGCACGTGGCAAGAAAGTAGAGGTTCCCGCTCATGAGAGTGGGTGGAAGAACGTGTACAAGATGATGCCCGGGTTTATGACCAAGATTGCTGTAAGGTTTGGTTACATACACACCAATGCATCATATGCCTTTGATGCAACCGATGAACCTGGCTACGTTTATCATTGCCACGTAAGTATCTATATGCTATTAATATTACTACTACTCCTATTATTATTATTTTACTCCTAATTGTAAGATTTAATTGACTTTTTTTAGAGAGATTAATGAAGCTAAATAAGTTATTTAATCATTTTATATGTTGTGTATTCTTGGATTATATATTAGTTTATTAATCAAACTAATTAGTTTAAAGAAAAAAATAAAAATAAGAATACTATAAAATAATTTAATTAGCTTTCTTAATCTCTCTAAAAAAGTCAACTAGATCTTATAATTTGGGAGTAATTATTATGAGAACCATGTAGTTGGTACACCTAGTTTATTTCTCTCAATTTTTAGTTGGGAATCTTTGCATTTTTCTCTTTTATTTAAATATTTTAATTTAATTTTACTCTATTAGTTAGTCACTATAATTTTGCTCTGTTTAGACCTTGTACAGAAGATAATGGTCTAATAAAATAAAATTAAAGTATTTTATTAATAGAGGAAACACAAGTTTCAAATCAAAAATTGATGAAAAGTATAGTTACTCGCAGAATAGTTTATTATTGTTGTTGTTGTTCATTATTTTATTCATTTTTATGCAATTATTAATTAAAGTCAACTCCAGTAATTATTTATATACATGCTGTTACTTCACAATTATAAACAGATATTGGACCACGAAGACAATGCGATGATGAGGCCCTTGAAGTTGATAAAGTGAGATTTATGATTGTGAATAATGTAGGTAAAGAGAATATTTTGGTAATTTCCATTTCTGTGATATTTTCAATATGGCCATGTTGATTCCTTATATATATATTTTTTTATTTTATTTCTATGGTGCAGGAACATCATATGATTTCTGGTTGCTACCAATACAAATTATATATGGTCTTGAGGAAAGTTAAATATTGGAATATGTAATAATAGTGAAGGTTGTTATATGATGTCAAAAGAGAAGATATATGTGAAGGGATTAGCTATATGTTAGGTTTTTGTATTTGGCGCTTCAAGAATTTTGAGGGGGTTCACGAAGTATATATATTTTATGTTGTTAACAGGCAACACTCAACTAGGCCAGAAAAATAAATTTATCGCTTTGTAAGATTGAATATGTCAATAAAGGTTTGGATTGAAAGCCTGGATGATTTTAAAGCTAATTCGGGTATCTTGGATTCGGATTACCTCAGAAGCATCTACTCTCAGTATCTCTCAGAAGCGCAAATTCAAACTCTTGATCTCCCACCATTAAATCTTGACTATCCGTTTTAATAACTTAAAAGCTCTGAAAAATTATTTTAAGATTCTGAAAAAATATCCTGAAGCATATTTTTAGTATCCTGAAATATTTTTTTAAGATTATAAAGTATTTTTTTAGTATCAGACAGTATCCTTTTAGTATCAGTCAGTACCTTGAAATATTTTTTCAAGATCATAAAATAATAGTTCAACGATATTAAAATTATTTTAGAATCTTGAAAAAATATTTCAGGGTACTGACGGGTACTAAAAAGATATTGTCTAGTACTAAAAAAATACTTTATGATCTTAAAAAATATTTTAAATTACTGACGGGTACTAAAAATATGCTTCATGATCTTAAAAAAATATTTCAGAATAGTGACTGGTACTAAAAATATGCTTCAAGATATTTTTTCAAGATCTTAAAATAATTTTTCAGTGCTTTTAAGTTATTAAAATGGACAGTCAAGATCTAATGGTGGGAGATCAACGGTCTAACGTTGCTTCTGAGAGATACTGAGGTTAGATGCTTTTGAGGCAACCTGAATCCGGGTATCCTCGGGGTAGCCGACTCAACGATTTTGTAGTAGTATTTTATTTTTATTTTAGACTAAATTACATAAAAACTCCCAAATTATTTTATGCCAATTGCACATTATTTCCTTAACATATTTTAAATTTTAAATTCGATCCCCTAATATTTTATTCTTTTACCATAAAAGTCTTAACCGTTATCTTTTTAATAGAATTTATCATGTCAAGTTGATATGAGACATGTGGTATCTTGTGTGGCATCTTATGTAATATAATAGTTTTACACTTGCTCCGGTCCTATTTATTTATTATTGATAACTGAATAACTGTTATTTAAAAAATTTGTTAAAATTAGTTTAAAACAAAAAGTGTGTTAGAAATGAACTTTTCCCCCCTAAATATGCTCTCATTTAGGAGAGGTAGGTAAGAGAGAGGGATAGAATAAATATATAGATATCACGAAAATTTTATTCAATGCAATATATATAATTAATTAGGGGCAACATGAAAAGAAAAACTCATTAAATATTTAAAAAACTCTTGTTAGGCTCTTACAAAAAGTGTAACATCCTAAATTTTTAATCATACGACTTGAGTAGTCTTAAGAAGGAAATATCTAGTAGTAAATAGATAATAAAATAAAAGGGAATAGGAATTTTCATGTCGACTAAATAAGGAGAAGAAGAAACTCTTGGAGCCTATATATAGAAATGGTCAGGTAGATTTAAAGTGCAACAATCCTATTTTCGCATATTAAACTTTCATTAACCGTCGGGTTATATTACTACAAAAAATATTTTTAACATATGTTTTTAGGTCTTTTTTATGTCCCTTTTTAGAGGGATGCTTATGTGAGCAACGTAGTAAAGTTTGGGAACTACGTCTGTTCAAATGACGCCATAAGGGTTTTTCTAAATAAAAAATTTTTGAGACAGGAGAAAGCGTTGTCGTCGAGAACCTTTTAATGTCTCCTAGAGAAAGCATTGACATGGATTAGAGGAGATCAACTATGATGGAAGGCGTTGTAGTCAAACAAATTTGAAGTAAAAGTAGTATTTGCCGTGAAGTAAAAGTAGTATTCGCCGGAGAAACGTCGTGCCGTCGGCGAGAAAAAGATGATACATAAGAGTGCTATCGAGAGAATAGAGTTTGTATAGGATCCTTCTCTTTCATTTGTCTTTGCCGCAGATTTGAGGACCTAGAGGTGCAGATATGAGGAACTAGAGGTAAATGATCTGTAACATCCTAAATTTTATTTTAGAACTTAAATATTAATTTAGGGTAATTAAAATTTGTCATGTAATTACTTAGTAAGGGAATAAATTTTCTAAAATTAGAAATAAAGATTTTTATTTTCATATATTGTATTATATATAATTATATGTTAAATTTTAATACACACACACACACATATATATATATTAAAAAAGAAGGAAGACGGAAGATGGAAGGGGGAAAAAAAAGTAAAGGTGGCGGTGCCTTCCACATTTGAAAATGTGGTGGGTGGTGCCACCAATTGAAATTGGGGGTGCAGAGCCCCCAATTTTTGAAAAAGGGGTACCGCCCCCTATGATTTTGGTGGGGGATTTTTAGTATAAATACCCCCACCTCAATACACAAGCACACACACACACTTTCTTTCATCTGCAGGGAAGAGCGTGAGAAAGAAGAAAGAGAGGGAGAGTGGGGTGATCATTATTTGGGAGCCTTGTAGTAGCTTTTTAGAGGTTATTTAGAAATTAGCAAGTGACAGGAAACTCTAAATATTTTTCCATATACTTGTGAATTGTGTATGATTGTAAATTATATTATTTTTATATACTGAATTATGTGTAAATCTTCCCTACCTTTTTTTCCCTTCTCCAAGTTCCTCTCCCACCTGAAATCTACTTTGTACCAAACGGGACCTAGGAGCACAAACCCAGCCACCGCAACATCATTGCCTTCCTATTTGAACGTCTCTCTATCTCTTCGGATCTGCAATTGGAAGGTTCAAATTCAAAATCAGAACAATCGATTTCTAGAACGGATTGAAGGTTTAGATTCACTCCTGCTTGCTATCTTCGTCTCTCAGGCTCTTCATCCATCGATCTTACCTTTTTTTGGGGTACGTTCTTTCCTAGTTTCCTATGTTTGTTGTTTGCTTTTTGTTTCTGAGCACTTTAGAGATTTCGCTTCCTTTTTAATCTATCCTCTTGTAGACTTCATCAAATGGTGTAAAATTTGCAAAGTTGATCTGATTGAGCATTTGGTGAGAATGAATGTTTTTTTAATGTTAAAATGACAATTTTACCCTCAAATACAATATGTGCGTGTATATATATAATTACTATAAATTATATAAAATTATTAGATTACATGGATGCGACGTCTTATATCAATCTCACGTGGCAAATTTTATTAAAAAGATAAAGGTAAATTAACAGTAAGGTATTTATGGTAAAAGAATAAAAGGTTAGGGTGTTAAATTTAAAGTTTCAAATGTTAAAAGAATTAATACAAAGTTCAGATGGTTTTTGTATAATTTAGTCTTTATTTTAAATTAAAAAAATCTTGATGATAGTAAGAGTTAATTTAACTCTATGTATTGGGTATGGAAAAGTTATACACATAATTATTGATGCTATAGCCAAAAGAAGGTGGAATCCGATAAGGATGGGCAGAAAGAGAATCACTGTTTCTCATAAGCTAAGCTATTTGTAGATGACCTTCTCCTATATTGTGAAGAAAATTAAAATAGTTGCAGATTGAAGTAGTACTAGAGTGTTTGACTTTTTTTGGGTTAAAAATCAAAATGCATTAAAAATTAAGTGTTTGTACATCAAGTTTCTACAATCATACAAGAACATGATTGCAGAATGTTTCTAACATTACCAGCTAATAATGACTCTGACAATAAAACATTGTTAAAATCAAAAAAGAGAAAGGAAAGAACAGATGTCTTGGTATAAGATGTTTGAAAATCTTTTCCTAGTAGAGAAAAATATTTTCCCTCAACAAACCACTTGAAGAGTTTGTTTCGGCAAGACATTGAAAATGTTACATTTATGATTCCATGGCAAGGATGCTATAAGACAGAGAAAAGCCAAAAAAGGTTAGGAGGAGAGGTTCTTCCAGAGTGAGGATTGTATTGCTTGTCCTTGAAAGCAGATCGACAGCAAGACTTCCTGTGAAGCTTCCTTTTTTTTCCCCCCAAATAATAGTTCATTCAGTAGAATTGATTCTGCTCAAATTAAGAGTACTCAGAGAGGGGATTACCTCTGTGGCCTTCTTATCAGAATCAGCAAGGAAAGCAAAGGCAATCAGAGAGGAAGCATGAATAATTTCCTTGATGACAGTAGTTGGTGAAGGCCTAGTATTTTGTTGAATGACCGGATTTATTTTCATCCAGATAATGGCAATTAGTTTAATTATTTTGGTGATCATAAACATATTTCCAGCATGATGAATATAGACTAATGAGTGTTTCAGCCATCTATTAAAAGATTCTAGATCAGAAAAACCAAATTGAATGGACAAACCTCTAAACCACACAACCTTAGTGAAAGGACAAGTAAATGAAGTAATAAAAAGATGCTCCAAAGATTCAGGATGTGAAAAGCTAAAGGGGCAATCTCTTGAGACATTTAAATGATGCTTTGCTAAGACATTCATGGAAAGTAGTATTTCATTTAGCTATTTCCAGATCAAAAGAATATCTTTCATAGGCAAGGAGAGCGAACATAAAAATTTCCAAAAGGAATCATGTAAAATCTGCTGGTTTGAAGAAGTTAGAAGTCGAAAGCCATGATTAACAACATAATATTCTCCTAAGCAACTAAGATTCCAAACAAATCTGTCTTGGACATTTGTGAAAGAGATAGGAATCTGCAGAATATCATTAGCAATTTGAGCAGGATAGATTGATCGCACAAGGTCAGTATTCCATCTTACTAAACACAAGGTTGATGAAAGAAGCAGTAATAGATTCGTTACTATCTGAAGAGAGTCAAAGGTAGGGGAACTAGATTGCAAGGGCCACCACAGAGGGTGGTTTAAAGGAATAGTGGTTCCTGATCCAACCTTCCACTTTAGGTGATCAATAACTATTTGACTGTATTTACTAATACCTTTTCATATCCAAGAAGAGTTATAAGGATTGTTTAACAATTCAGCACTATTTATGTAAATATATTTTATCCTCAGAGTTTCATATGCTAGCATTCCAGATTCATATGAGAGAATTCTCCAAATCTGCTTAGCAAGAAAGGCATTATTAACTTGACTGATAGATCGGATTCCCTAACCTTCATATGAGGTAGACCTAAAAATTAAATCCTTACTTGCCAAGTGAATGTTTTTCCAATCGCCATTGGTTGGCCAGAAGAAATCTGAACATCTAGAATCAATTTGATTATAGATATATTGCAGAAGTTTTGTACATGAGAACACATGAAGATTAACTCCCGAAAGCACACATAAGAGTAGGTCTAGAAGCTTGAGATAAGAAGTCTGGCACTCTGGCCTTGCAAGCTACAGTCCTTGATTCAGTGGATCGCCAGAATGTGAATTGACATGTGTTTTGTTTCTACCTTGATCCACACCCATGTTCCAAGATATTTCTCTAAACTATCTGAAAAATTGATTCCAAAGAATTGTGAATAGTGTTTTTCCTGAGCATGTGGGATATTGGGGCTGAAAATGATTGAGGACTTTGAGATATTGATGGCTTGTCCAGACCAAGATGATTAAATAACAAGAGAATCCTTAATTGAGTTCACACACTGATCAATACACTCAAAGAAGAAAACTGAAATCATCAGCATAGAGAAAATGTGATACCGGGCGTTCTTACAAATTATGATTCCTTTTAGATTCCTAGACTTTTCAAAAGAGTTCAAAATACAGGAGAGCACATCTGCTGCTAGGATATAAATGCATGGGGAGAGAGGGTCTCCTTTTATTATCCCTCCACTAGGATTTATAGAATGTGAGATTTGTCCATTGAAGATCACTTGATATTTGCACAGAAGTGATGCATTGCATTACTAAGACAGTCCATTGATCAGCAAAATTTATTCGCTTCATCATAACATAAATGAAATCACATGGGAGTCTATCAAAAGCCTCTGCAAAATCCACTTTTAAAGTCATTAATTTCTTCCTCCCTGTTTTTGCACTTTGCACTTGATTCATACTGCCAAAAGAATATTATCTATAATAGCTCTACCTTTGAGAAAAGCACATTGATATGGAGCACTGTAGTTGTAACACCACAATTTTAATACCCGAAAACTCGGTCAAAATATTGAAAATACCTTCAAAAGAGTTCAACAATATCCAAATCCTTTTACAATGTTACCATTTCGAATAAAACCCGTAATACATAAGCAGAATAAATTCCAGAAAATATTTCAGAGTTTAATACAAAACGGAAGTCTTAGGTTCATGGCAAATAAAATAACATATCATAATTTATTGGAGATTAAATGAGCTTCCAGAGCTCACTCCACAGGTGCCTTCCCTTGCTCTCTACTAGAATAATCACCTGAAAAATGTTAATATGGGATGAGATTCCACGTCTCAGTAACTACTGAATATTTCTACCTTACACGAGCAAATTACATATGACAAAAATAAAAGGTAATATAATGTGAATTTAATATACTCAGATATTTTTAGATATACCATTGTTCACATCAAATGCCTTTACAAAATACTCATCATTCTTTATTGAATAATTCAGAAATGCACTATGCAGTATGCAGCCTCCCTTATATCCCCTTCCAACCGTATACCGCTGACTGGAACCATAGGCTAACATATAGTCCAATAGAAACTCATTCATTTGACTGGATGGTTTCAAGCTCACCAAAACTTAAGATACACCCGGCCAAAGGTATAGAGCTTAAATCTGGACTATGGCTCCCCTCCTTTAAAATAACAACTAAGGAGGTGTCACATGTCCCACATCTCCAATGAAATCCCGGCCAGAGGAAAACATGGAAGATGGGGCCCTGAAAAGTACCATCCACTGTGCACCGAGTGGTGGCATAAACAATTCTTATCATTCAATTCCCTCCTTACTCCACCCATCACATTACAACCGCCATGATGAATGTATTTACTCAAAAATAATGCATTATTATACCATTATATACATTGATATGCGTATTTATGAATAGTAAAATACTATGCGTATCTGTGAATAGTAAAATACGGTATATACATGAATAGTAAAATGAATAGTACATACGGTATGTATACGTGAATAGTAAAAATGAATAGTAAATACGGTGTGAATAGTAAATACGGTATACGTGAATAGTAACATGAATAGTAAATACGGTATACGTCAATAGTAACATAAATAGTAAATGTGAATAGTAAATACGGTATACGTGAATAGTAAAATGAATAGTAAATACAGTATACGTGAATAGTAAATGTGAATAGTAACGTACGTATAAATAGTACCTCTGCAGATTTGCAAATCAAAGTTCCCACACCAGATCTTAAAAACCATAAATATTTTCTAAATATTCTTGCCAAAATAGTAAACAAACAAATTTATAATCATACATAATTCACAAGTATAAGGAAGAATATTCAGAGTTACCTGTTACTTGCTAATACCCGAATCACCAACCAGCTATTATAACTCTCAAGCAAATATCTCTCTACTCTCTCTCTCTCTCTCTACCTCTCTCTATAGCTCTTAGAAGTTGTGAAGAATGAAATGAAATGGAAGGTCTATTTATAGTTGGAAAATGGGTCCTTAAGTGTAATTTTCGTCTCTGGGTCGTTCTACGTAATTTTCCCCGTGACAAATTTTCAAACCTCCCGTGACTCTTCCCGTGGCTGGTTGTGGAAATAATTTTTCGTGGGTCCCACATGAATAGTAAATAATAATATATTATAATAATATAATATTATTATTCAAATAGTAAATTACTATTACGTGGGTCCCGCTGACAAAATTTTCAAACTTCACGAGAGTTTTGTGTCGGGAGAGAATTATTTTGGTTGTGGGTCCCGCATGAATAGTAAATACGTATTTAGGAATAGTAAATACCGTATTTTTAAATAGTAAATACGTATTTGTGAATAGTGAACACTATTCATATTTCACAAATTTCAAGTATTAAATACGTATTTGCGAATAACATATATATATATATATATATATTTTAAATACGTATTTGTAAATAGTAAAAATATATACGTGAATAGTAAATACTATTCACGGGGCCCACAAAATACTGATTTCAAATTTATTACTTTCCAAAAATAGAGCCTACTAGTCTTCCCAAAATAGGTTTATGTTCAAGATATTAGATTCAAAATTCAGGATGTTACATTTCTCCCCTCCTAAAAGAAAATTTTGTCCTCAAAATTTCGCTATAATAAGAATTCTAACCTATTTAAATAAATGAGAATAGGTTTGTCGCATGCTCTCCTCCGTTTCCCAAGTAGCATCTCCGGGAGCCATTCCTTTCCACTCGACCTTTACAAGTCTGATGGTCTTGTTTCTTAATCTCTTGTCCCTTGCATCAACAATCCGCTCCGGCTCGGCTTTATACGTCATGTTATCCTTGAGTTCTACCTCTTCTACTTCTATAATGTGGGAAGGATCCGGTTGGTATTTCTTCAGTTGCGATACATGAAAGACATCGTGAAGGTTCGCAAGCTGTGGAGGTAATGCAATTCTGTAAGCTACCGGTCCAACTTTCTCCAAAATCTCATAAGGACCCATAAAACGAGGTGAAAGCTTCTTTGCTCGTATTGCTCTACCAATGCCAGTCATTGGTGTGACTCTTAAGAATACATGTTCGCCCACCATGAACTCCAATGGTCGTCTTCTCTTGTCAGCATAACTCTTCTGTCGACTCTGAGCAGTGAGAAGTTTCTGTTGAATCACCTTAATCTTTTGAGTCGTCTCGTCCACAAGTTCTGGACCTATTAAAATTCGCTCATTCAATTCCGTCCAGCAAATAGGAGATCTACATTTTCTTCCATACAAAGCCTCATAAGGTGCCATCTCAATGCTGGAGTGATAACTATTGTTATATGCAAACTCCGCAAGATGAAGATGATCGTCCCAACTTCCTTTTAGTTCGATTGCACAAGCCCGCAACATGTCTTCCAGAGTTTGAATAGTCCTCTCAGTCTGCCCGTCAGTTTGAGGATGATAAGCGGTACTATAACTCATCCGAGTTCCCATAGCATTCTGCAATGCTTTCCAAAATCGTGAAGTGAATCGTGGATCACGATCAGATACGATGCTATTCGGTATCCCATGCAATCTGACAATCTCCTTCATGTAGATCTTTGCTAGTCTCTCCAATGAGTATTCTGCTGCAATTGCTAGAAAATGAGCTGACTTAGTTAACCTATCAACAATTACCCAAATGGCATTATGTCCGAATGTCGTTAGAGGAAGCCCCATGATGAAATCCATAGAGATGCTGTCCCATTTCCACTCTGGGATATCCAAATTCTTTAATAATCCAGGAGGTTTCCGATGTTCGATCTTGACTTTCTGACAAGTCAAACAACAAGTGACAAAGTCAGTCACATCTTTCTTCATGCCCCGCCACCACCAATTCCGCTTGAGATCATGATACATCTTGGTTGCTCCGGGATGGATAGTGTATTTACTCCGATGAGCCTCCTCTAGTATGAGCCTTTTTATTTCTCCATCATTAGGTATGCACACTTTTCCTTTATACCTTAATATCCCATCTCTATCGATCCCAAATTTCGATTCTTTTCCTTCTTCAATATCTTCCCTCACGTTTAATAGATACTCATCTTCGAGCTGAGCGAATTTAATCTCTTTCCAAATTGTGCTTTCAATAGTTAATGCTTCCATGGTAGCGACCAAACCTGACATTACATCAATAGATGTACTTGGTATCTCCTCGAGCAATTTATGTTCTCTGATCATCATCTGGGCTACATGGATTGTCTTTCTACTTAAGGCATCTGCTACAACGTTCGCCTTTCCTGGATGATACTTCAATTCGAAGTCGTAGTCCTTGATAAACTCCATCCATCTCCTCTGTCGCATGTTGAGCTCCTTTTGGTCGAACAGGTACTTCAGACTTTTGTGGTCACTATAAACCTCGAACTTTGAACCGTAGAGGTGGTGCCTCCAAATCTTCAGAGCAAACACTACTGCTGCCAGTTCTAAGTCGTGAGTAGGATAATTCCCTTCATGTGGCCTTAACTGTCGAGAAGCATAAGCTACTACCCTACCATTTTGCATTAATACACACCCAAGACCTTTCTTGGAAGCATCTGTGTACAAAGTAAAGGTCTGAGCAGGATCTGGAATTATAAGTACTGGTGCCGTAGTCAACTTAGTCTTCAAATTTTGAAAAGCTGCTTCACACTTTTCGTCCCATACATATGGTTGACCCTTCCTAGTTAACTTTGTCAAAGGCATAGCTATCTGCGAAAAGCCCTTGATAAATCTCCTATAATAGCCAGCTAGACCTAGAAAACTCCTGATCTCAGTCACGGACTTTGGTCGTTCCCATTGGAGAACTGCTTCAACTTTAGTATGGTCCACTGCAACACCTTCAGCCGATACGACATGGCCTAGGAATTTTACTTCCTTCAACCAAAATTCGCACTTAGACAGTTTCGCATAGAGCTTGTGCTCCTTCAACACTTGTAGCACGATTCTAAGGTGCTCTTTATGCTCTTCTTCATCCTTAGAGTAGATAAGGATGTCGTCAATGAAAACCACTACAAATTTATCTAGATATGGTCGGAAAATTCTATTCATGTAATCCATGAATACTGCTGGAGCATTTGTTAGCCCAAATGGCATAACAAGAAATTCATAATGGCCATATCTAGTTCTGAATGCAGTTTTTGAGACATCTTCAGCTTTGACTCTCAGTTGGTGATAACCTGATCTGAGGTCGATCTTGGAGAATATGGATGCTCCCTTCAACTGATCAAGTAGATCGTCGATCCTGGGTAAAGGATATTTATTCTTTATAGTCACTTTATTCAACTGGCGATAGTCAATGCATAGTCTCAGGCTCCCATCTTTCTTCTTCACAAAGAGTACGGGCGATCCCCAAGGAGATACACTGGGTCTGATAAAACTCTTTTCTAACAATTCCTCGATCTGCCTCTTCAATTCTACTAGTTCCGATGGAGACATTCGGTAAGGAGCTTTAGATATAGGTTCCGTTCCAGGTACGAGATCAATAGAAAATTCTACTTCTCTCTCTGGGGGTAAACCTGTCATTTCTTTCGGGAATACCTCCGGAAACTCGTTTACCACTTCGATATCTTCTATCCCTTCCTCTACTTCTGCTTGAATGGAGAAAAACACCATGTACGCAAGACAACCATGATGAACAGGCTTTTCATCTTGTACTATAGACAATAATTGTGGTCTACTATGACTCATAGAGTCATCCGCAAGAGAGATAGTCTTCCTCTTGCAGTCAAGGATGATGTCATTAGCTGACAACCAATCCATTCCTATTATTACATCGATACCCTTCGTGGGTAAACAAACAAGGTCTATATTTGAGATCCTATTATCAATCTCAATCGTACAATTTAAGCAAGCCCTAGAAGTTTTTACTGAAGCTCCCGCCGGTGTAGAAATAATCATATAATAAGGCAATTCACTCACTCTTAAATTCAATCGAGGCACACAGTCGTATGATATAAAAGAGTGTGTGGCACCAGAATCAAATAAGGCTTCTACTTCAAGACCTTGGAGTTTGAGGATACCTTTAATCAGATTTGGTGAAGCACTTGCCTCCTGATGTGATAGTGCAAACACTTTCCCTGGCACTGCAGTTCTAGCATCCTTGGCTCCTCGAGGCTCCTCCTCACAAAATCTGGAAATGTGTCCTGGCTTTCCACAGTTGAAACACGTCACACATGGTCCTTGGTGTATTCTTCCACACTTGGCACACATCTGATTGTTGGCGGTGCTTGCAGCAGGAGCTGTGGATCCCCTATATGAACTCTGACCTCCACTGAAGTGACTCCTTTGAGGTCCTTTGAATTGACTCCTCGGTGGTCTGCTGAAATGACTTCTTTGGGGTCCAGTAAAATAACTCCTCGATGGTCCACCAAAGTGATTTCTGGATGGTTGGCTAAACCGCGTATTCACATTACTGAAGTTGTGACTCTGCTTCTTAGTAACTCCTCCCGTTGGTCTCATGAGGTGTGTAGATCTGGCCTGAAAACCCTTCATCTTCTCAGCTTCCTCTTCTCGTTTGTTCCTTGCTATCGTGCGCAGTTTGTCGCATATTTCTTCAAAATCCCTTGTTTCATCAAGGAACGGTGATAGAGCTGTTTTTAGGTCTGGTCTAGCTTTTTCAACCAATCGAGCACTCAACCATTTAGAGTTGTTCTGTGAATATCCGCAGAATTTAGACAACTCTAAAAAGCGAGTAATAAATTCGTCTTCATGTAATTCCCCTTGCCTGAATGTGAGGAATTCAGTTTCTTTCTCTATTCTGATTGAAGGGGAAAAGTAATAATTTTCGAACTTTTCCTTAAACTCTTCCCACGTCATCTCAGCATTTCCTTTTGTTTTGGTGCTTTCCCACCATTCTTCAGCTGCTTTCTGCAACAATTGTTCAGCAACCATCACCTTTTGTTGTGAGCTAATCTCGATAACTCTGAAAATCTTTTCTACACGCTTCAGCCACTCCAGTGCTGCAATCGGATCTAGCTTCCCCTCGAACATCGGTGGAGTAAACTTCCGAAATTTTTCCCAAACCTCAGTAATAGGTAAGGGATGGTATTGAGAATGAGAACCGCTACTACCTCCATCTTCAGTGCGAGAACGACTTCCTCCCCTAGATTGATGGTCAGAAGGTGTGACTTCCAGAGCCTTCTCCTTTCCTTCCTTACCACCTTGGCCTCTTCCTTTTGCTAGTTCATCCTCGTGTCTATTCACTTTCTCTCTCATCTCCAAGATGACGTCTCGTAACTCTGCCAAAAGGGCATTGTTATCCTGAGGATAGGGACCATCTTGATGCGGAGGGAGACCTCTTTGGGACGGAGCAGGGGTTGAATTAGTTCTTCGAGTTCTTGCCATTATCTCCTCCTATGATTAATACTATAAGGACACTAAACAAATAAAAATAGCTAAATAAATTCTAAATCTAACAAAGGGAAGTGCTCATGTTATGATATTTAATTTGCCACGAACTTTTAAAAAAATTTTTTTTAAAGAAATCACTTTAGAAAATAAACAAAATTGCCATGGAACCTTTAGCTCTGATACCAAAAATGTAACACCACAATTTTAATACCCGAAAACTCGGTCAAAATATTGAAAATACCTTCAAAAGAGTTCAACAATATCCAAATCCTTTTACAATGTTACCATTTCGAATAAAACCCGTAATACATAAGCAGAATAAATTCCAGAAAATATTTCAGAGTTTAATACAAAACGGAAGTCTTAGGTTCATGGCAAATAAAATAACATATCATAATTTATTGGAGATTAAATGAGCTTCCAGAGCTCACTCCACAGGTGCCTTCCCTTGCTCTCTACTAGAATAATCACCTGAAAAATGTTAATATGGGATGAGATTCCACGTCTCAGTAACTACTGAATATTTCTACCTTACACGAGCAAATTACATATGACAAAAATAAAAGGTAATATAATGTGAATTTAATATACTCAGATATTTTTAGATATACCGTTGTTCACATCAAATGCCTTTACAAAATACTCATCATTCTTTATTGAATAATTCAGAAATGCACTATGCAGTATGCAGCCTCCCTTATATCCCCTTCCAACCGTATACCGCTGACTGGAACCATAGGCTAACATATAGTCCAATAGAAACTCATTCATTTGACTGGATGGTTTCAAGCTCACCAAAACTTAAGATACACCCGGCCAAAGGTATAGAGCTTAAATCTGGACTATGGCTCCCCTCCTTTAAAATAACAACTAAGGAGGTGTCACATGTCCCACATCTCCAATGAAATCCCGGCCAGAGGAAAACATGGAAGATGGGGCCCTGAAAAGTACCATCCACTGTGCACCGAGTGGTGGCATAAACAATTCTTATCATTCAATTCCCTCCTTACTCCACCCATCACATTACAACCGCCATGATGAATGTATTTACTCAAAAATAATGCATTATTATACCATTATATACATTGATATGCGTATTTATGAATAGTAAAATACTATGCGTATCTGTGAATAGTAAAATACAGTATATACATGAATAGTAAAATGAATAGTACATACGGTATGTATACGTGAATAGTAAAAATGAATAGTAAATACGGTGTGAATAGTAAATACGGTATACGTGAATAGTAACATGAATAGTAAATACGGTATACGTCAATAGTAACATAAATAGTAAATGTGAATAGTAAATACGGTATACGTGAATAGTAAAATGAATAGTAAATACAGTATACGTGAATAGTAAATGTGAATAGTAACGTACGTATAAATAGTACCTCTGCAGATTTGCAAATCAAAGTTCCCACACCAGATCTTAAAAACCATAAATATTTTCTAAATATTCTTGCCAAAATAGTAAACAAACAAATTTATAATCATACATAATTCACAAGTATAAGGAAGAATATTCAGAGTTACCTGTTACTTGCTAATACCCGAATCACCAACCAGCTATTATAACTCTCAAGCAAATATCTCTCTACTCTCTCTCTCTCTCTCTACCTCTCTCTATAGCTCTTAGAAGTTGTGAAGAATGAAATGAAATGGAAGGTCTATTTATAGTTGGAAAATGGGTCCTTAAGTGTAATTTTCGTCTCTGGGTCGTTCTACGTAATTTTCCCCGTGACAAATTTTCAAACCTCCCGTGACTCTTCCCGTGGCTGGTTGTGGAAATAATTTTTCGTGGGTCCCACATGAATAGTAAATAATAATATATTATAATAATATAATATTATTATTCAAATAGTAAATTACTATTACGTGGGTCCCGCTGACAAAATTTTCAAACTTCACGAGAGTTTTGTGTCGGGAGAGAATTATTTTGGTTGTGGGTCCCGCATGAATAGTAAATACGTATTTAGGAATAGTAAATACCGTATTTTTAAATAGTAAATACGTATTTGTGAATAGTGAACACTATTCATATTTCACAAATTTCAAGTATTAAATACGTATTTGCGAATAACATATATATATATATATATATTTTAAATACGTATTTGTAAATAGTAAAAATATATACGTGAATAGTAAATACTATTCACGGGGCCCACAAAATACTGATTTCAAATTTATTACTTTCCAAAAATAGAGCCTACTAGTCTTCCCAAAATAGGTTTATGTTCAAGATATTAGATTCAAAATTCAGGATGTTACAGTAGTTCCCCAGAATTTTTCATTCTTAAACAAAAAACCTTCAAAATAATTTTGTAAATTACATTACTAAAGTAATTGGCCTCAGATCTCGAAATGTTTGAACACTATCAGATTTAGGAATCAGAATAATATTCGTCTTGTTAAAAGATTTGAGCATAAATTTAGATTTCCAGAAGGATTGCAACATATTAGAAAGATCAAGCTTGATTACCTCCTAATACCTCAGAAGAAATGAATAAGAAACGGCCAAGGATCTCTGTATAATAAGGTCCCCCTGTGGATAGATAAACACAATCAAAATGAGTTTTTGCCATACCAATAATTTCCTGAGAGTTACTCGTCTATGAATCATCCTGACATTTCAAACTATTAATATGATTTTTTGACTTCGTTCTTGAGACTGCTGCATGAAAGAATTTATTTTCCTTTCCCCTTCAGATAACCATTTGAGCCGAGAAACTATTTTCACATTCATACAGGAATTCTAATTCATGCTTGGCATTTGATGAGCAGTTTTATTGATGGTCAGTAAGAGAACCTGACATTGCAATGGAAGCTGAAATTTGTTGTAACTCCGCTTCTGCTTGCTTTATTCTACAAACAGATTGTCAATTGAATTCTTGCTCCAGTGAATTTGAGAAGACAAGGTTTTCCTGAGTTTTCTTTGAATTTTAAAAGAAGAAAAGCCAACTAATGGTTGATTCTAGGAGTCCTTCATAATACTATCACACTCCATAAACGAAACCAAAACTCTTCAAATTTCCTGAGGTTGGCCCTTTTCGGTTCATCAGCTCGAACAACTAGAATGGGACTATGATCAGAGGTAATAGTTAGATTATTTACAAAGGAATCTGAAAAGAAGATAACCATTGAGAGTTCATAAAAGCTTTGTCAATCTTTCCTGGAATAGTTTGATCACCTTTTCTATTGTTTGTCCATGTAAATTGAGGACCCTTTTGGAGGAACTTGCATGAGATTGTATTCATCCAGAAATTTTTTGAATTCAATCATTCTGATAGTATCATCAAGGCAATGAAGTTTATCATCTGAAGAGAGAACCTGATTGAAATCACCTACTAATAACCACGGTTTGTCCATGGTTCAAGCAATGTTTGACATCGAATTCCACAAAATATATCGTCTAGCAACAATTGGAGGACCATAGATAAAAGATACGAAATACACAGGAAACATTAATTTCATTAACAAGGCAGTGACATACAATAGGAGTAATTTCCAGAACTTGAACATTATAATTAGATTTCCAAGCAACAATTGTGCCCCCATCTTTTCTCATAGCGTCATATCCATAATGATTAGAAAAACCTAAGATAGATAAAGAATTGTAAGCGGCATCCAATGAAATCTTTGTTTTCAAGAGGTAAACAAAATCAGGATTATGCATTGTGACTAGTCGTTTGCATCTTTGAACTGCCATGGATTTTTTGAATCAACGGCCGTTCCGACTTAAGATTTTCATGGCTCCTATGGAAGCTTTGGGGCATCTTCCACAGCTCTACCAGAAAGGGAATGACTTGTTGCTATGCTTATTTTCTTTATAATAGGTTCCCAAGTGACCTGTTCCAATACATATTTCTGAGCATGAACCATATTAAATTTCTACAACACACACCTTCTTTATTGGAGGACATAGATTAATACAAGTTTCAAACAAGGTTTTCTTCTTCTGGCCTACCTCAGAATTAGCTCTTTTAAGTTTCTTTGCCTTAGGTAGATGTGACACTTTTGCTTGAGCAATCCTCTGTAAAACAAAGGAAGAATTATCATAGCCATTAAAAAAAAACAGCAAAGATGAAAGAAACTCGAGATCGTTTCTTTGGAAAAGCAAATGAGTGAAAAGAATTTTGGCCTTCAACAATCCTACATCAAGGATGTTTTGTATAAAAAAAGGTTTCAATTTCAACATCACACTGATTTCTCTCCTTGATATTAGTTCTAAGAAGATCCTTACAGTGAATATCTTTAGATTTTTTAATCCAACGTAAAGATGTGGAAGACTTTAAAGGCCTATTTGGTTCCAAGAGAGGGGGTGGAGGGGAGGGAATGGTAGGAAATGATAGGGGTTATCTTGTTTGGCTTGGTTGGTAAGAAGAGGTGGTAAGTAGTTTTTAATGATCTCTTGTTTGGTTTAAGAGAAGAGGGGATGGGAGAAATGATAGTAATTTACTATTATACCCTAACATATTTAGTTATATTTTTTATATATATGTTATATCAATTAATTTACATCTTATCTAACTAATAGAATAATATTTTATTTATAATTATTATAATAATATATTTTAAACATGTATACTCAGGCCAAGTAGGCACTGGCTCATGAATGACCTTTGTAGCGGTTATTAGAAAATAACCCCTGCAAAATATGGCACCAATTTGATGCCGAATTTGTGGCAATTATTTTGTAGCGGTTTATTTATACAAACCATGACAAATGTGACACTAGTTTGGCGCCTTATGGCACGCCATTAGTAGCGGTTTATACATAAGAACCGCTACATAATACAAACATTTGTAACGGTCATACAATAGTCTGCGCATTTGTAGCGGATTATACATAAGAACTACTACAGCTTACAAGTAGTCCACATATATGTAGCAATATACATAAAAATGAGAATAGAATGTCAAGAGTCTAAACTTTCTAGCGTTATGAAAAACTATTACAAAGTTTCACTATGAATGATGTATGATTTCCTCATTTGTAGCGGTTGAGGTAATGGTTTTTTTAAACCGCTACAAGGATCACTTTGTAGTGGTTTTTTAGTAAAATTGCTACAAATGTGAAGTCTTTAAACATGCCATCATTCCTCAGTTTACCAGTTTCACAAATTCATTTCTCACGCTGCCTCTGGAAAATTTTGCTACATCTCTGAGATTCTACTCAAGCATTTATGAAGCTAGTTGCTTTAGGTTAGTAATGAAAGACCGGGCTATAACCCATTAGGGGGGTGAATGGGGTGTCTGATTGAAAACTTGATACTTTGAAAATCTTTTGTGTTTTCTAAATTAACAGTTAGATATTCAAATAAACATATATTGAAAATATAAGAGATAAGGGAAGAGAATATACAAAATGTGATTTATACTAGTTTGGCCCAATACTTGACCTACGTCTAGTCCCCAAGCTCCACTTGAGATTTTCAATCCACTATCTTCTTTCAATTTGATTACAGTTCTGTATTCGAAGTAATCCTCTCACTAGGATTCACTTCCCCTTACAAACTATAATCAATACACCTATTTGATTACACACTCTGTACTCAAAGTAATCCTCTCATTAGGATTCACTCCCCTTACAAGTTGTAATCAATACAATGAGTTTCCCACTCAAGATCACCAATCTTGAGTAACTCTCAGATAGAGTGATAGGATGTTTACAATAAATCTTCTCTCAAAAGTGAATGAGCTATGATAATACAAATCATCTCACTCTCTATGATAAACTATGTAAACATTGGAAACAGAGAGTAAATAATATGAAGATTAGAGTATGAGCATTTTGAAGATGTAGGCTTGTTGTTTTCCTTTCTGTTTTGAATCTGTCTTCTTTTATAGGTAGTTACAATTTATGACCGTTGAGAAGATTCAATGACTGTTGGATAAAGAAATATAGCCGTTAGACTCAATGGAACTAGTCGTTAGAACTTTGTTTTCTAAACCAGCTATGACATCCGCATTTACTTTACCCTTGATCTTCAGTTTAACAACCTTTGATCATCTGAAACATGTACACAAATGATATAAATAATGTTAAGAAGTATTATAAGTCATCTAGGTATTCATTTAGATGTTCTTGATGAGAAACGATATTTTTGACATGGTGATTTTTTGAAGCAGAGGTGTAAAATCGAGTTTTCATGAATAAACTTGAGTTTCCTATTGTTGTTGAAAGTTGGATTTCTCCTTGCCTGAGTCAAACTCGAGTTTGATATCCTTTCAGCGTAGAAGATGGTTTTGATCGAAAGCATATTCAAACTAAACACTTGGAAATCCCGCAAACTCAAGTTTGGTTTTGTCTTGAATAGCTCAATTGCTCTCTGTCTTGTCTAAACTCGAGTTTCCCACTAATAGACTTGACTTTGGATGATCTTCAGGACCTGGTTGCTCTTTGTAACCCATAAACTCAAGTTTGTCAATAATAAACTCGAGTTTACAAGTTGATCTGCCCTTGGTTGCTCTCTGACTTGGCCTGGCTCAAGTTTTGACTTTGTTGAGCCTTCTTGAACTGACTGTCAACTTTCAAAGGCCATATCTCCCTGGTCTGAACTTTGTTTTGGTTTGTTTAAATTTTGATGGAAAGCCTTTTGAGTCTACTTTCATATGCCACTGATTTCAGCTCAATCGGATTTGTAGTTTGTAAGATACACTCAAAACATTGAAGCTTGGTTTGCTGTGTGGCGTTGATTTCACTGTCAACTTCAATAATTCATAGATCCTTGACCTGAACTCCTTTGGGCTTGAATTTTAAATCTAAATCATGCATTGGGAGTCTAGTTTCATACAAAATTGATTTCACCTCAATCCAATTTCCGGTTTAGGAGATATCGTCGAATACTAGACCTTGCTCAGGTGAAAGGTGAAATAGAGTAGAATAGAGGTGCTGATCAGCGCTGAAAACTCGAGTTTGTACTTAAAAACTCGAGTTTTCCAAGTCCAAAGACGCCAAATATGTTGAAGACACTTATTAACTTGAGTTTATGATGGCTGACTCGAGTTTTGAGTCCTAAACTCGAGTTTGGAGTCCTTAACTCGAGTTTCCTCAAATTAGAGAGGCAAATTACTGTAGTAAGGTATTAAACTAAAGTTTCATACTTGGAGACTTCAGTTTGCTCATCCAGAACCTCTTTTTTGCTTGTTTTAACTCTAAATTGAGCTATTTCAACTTTCATTTGATCGTGGAGACTTCTAGAATCAATCTTAGAACTTGCATAATGATATCTTCATTCTATTCAGCAAGTTCTTCCTTTTTCTATCTCCCATCTTGATCATTCTTTGTTATTTAACTTGGACTCATCATTCTCTGCATGTATACTGTATTGTAGCTCAAATATGATGAAGCTTCATTCCAACTTCTGTCTGATCATAGAGACTACCAATATCACATATAGTGCAAGTTCTTCTTTCTTTAGTCTTCTTTCTTGATCATTCTTCATTATTAATTTTCACTTCTACATTAAATATAAAGATTAGTCAAAGTATAAGATAATTGTAGCATGCAACCTTTTTTTGCTCTTAAGAATGACATTTATATAAGACATAATCAAAATTAATAATATCTAACAAGTAAAGTTAACTATTTTATATCAATTTTTCATATATTATTATAATTTTGTTATAAGTATTGATAAGTTTTATAATTATTTTATAATAAATACAGTTATTATGGCTTTCGAGAGAGATAATGACAAGGGGAAGGAGGTTGAGCGTCCCAGACCAATTATGTTTGGGAGCAATCGTGGAGGGGGTGGTGGTAGGGGCAGTTGAGGGTACAACAGTAGAAAGGTCTCTGTGCCAAATTGCAGGAGGCAACCCCACCACAGCAACTACTCCCAGGGTAGCCACAACAGACAACCCCACAGGAGGGGACCTTACCAGTGTCGCTTGTTTAGGCTAAGGGGGATGACATCAGTTTGAGCGACTACAAGGAGAATGAGGAGTTTAACTTCAACATTCCCCTTCTCAACTAGATGGAGTAGTTCTTAGATGAGGAGGAGGCCTGGGACCAGAATAATCCACGCCAATTGTCTTCACGGTCGACAGGGTTTGAGGTATAAGTCCAAGGTAAATTTAATTATTGTTTTTGAAAATTTAACATTTAAATCCATAAGGTTAAATGTGGATTTAAATTTAATAAAAGAATGAGGTAAATTGTGCAGATGAGTAGGGGAACATTGGAAAGATCTTTTCCTACAAACAACTATTAACCATGATATTTTTACAAAACGTGTTTAACAAGTGATAATAGAAAAACCCTTTTTCTTTTCAACAACACACACATCGGGTCCAGGGCACAAATTCTGACCACAAACCCATTACAGAAAATCCGTAACTCCAGGCAAAATTATTGAACAGAAGAATACATAGCCTACAAGTCTTATAACACAAACCCTACAACAAGGGATCTAAACAAAACAATTTCCGCATAAGATATGATTCTGGATCCCCCAAAATATTATAGTGTATAAAATAAGACCTTCGATCCAACAATAGATAAAAATTCATCTCAAAACAGTTAATATAGTATTTTGAAAACATGAAGGCCCTAGAATAATAATATAATATTTTTTTTAAAAAAACATCAATACCAAAAGAGGCCTATAAAACTTACAACTCATATGCCTTTGGCTGCTTACCTTGACCTTTAGTAAAATTAGAGTACTCACATGAAAAATAATAATAATGATGGAGTGAGACATAAAGTTCTCATAACCAAAATTAATTTACAAAATATGTAGGAAAGGATTGCAAGCTAGAGAAGCAGGTTTACTAGAATAATATTCTCAATAATTAAGTAATACATAATAATAAACATCAATTAGAACAATCCCCACTCATGTATCCTGATCATCCTTATATCTTCTGATTGTTGTACAACCTATCAGTGCTAGTATATCTAGCCAAAGTTAACTAGTCACTTTAGGAATTCTGTCCTCTCCCATGCCACCACCGATATACCGTAATAAGGAGGTGCCCGCCAGAAACATTGAAGTCAAAATCTGGGCCAGGAATGAAAGAGCCGATAGGCACAATTTCACTCTAAATCTCTTTCACACAACCCAACATAATCCATGTCAAAAAAATAATATGTCGCTATAATTTCAAAACATCTTACAAAATTATTATTCCATATTTAACATCCTATAACAAACATCTTAAGGATCACAACAATAACAATCTCAATAATAATATTCACAATATATACAAGTTGGAAAATACACTGCTTTACTGAAAAAAATTTCATATTCAAACATACACATAATTTACAAAACATATACCAATAGGGCTCAGCAGCGGACGGGAGGGGCTGCCCCGTGCCCTAACCCGTGTCCTGCCCGTTTATTTTACACGGGTACGGGACAACCCGTACCCGTAGTAAAACACGTTTAACCCATGATAAACGGGTAAAGGCAAACATGGGTGGGTTCTGATGGGTTCTGGGTTCCCATTTGTACTTTCAAGTAAAAAAAAAAAAACCAGAACCACACCAAAGGAACTTAAAACAGAGAACCAAATAGATCAGATCAAAGATGAGACGAAATAAAAGATGGTGGGTAGATCTTTCATGCTTGACAACGAGATGCCAACGTTGTAGAGATCGACGACAACAACCATTGGAACGCAAGATTGAATATTGAAGGTGAAGATTGAGAGAGGAGAGAGAAAAGAGAAGGGGGAGGGGGAGGTTGCAGCGATTCTGAGATTGAGAGGGAGAGATGAGAGTAGGTTAGGGTTTTAACTTTTGAAATTTAAAATTTTTAAAGATATAACATTAAAAAAATATGTCAGAGGGTTTTTTAACTTTTGAAATTTGAAATTTTTAGAGATATAACATTAAAAAAGTGTGTCAGGTGCAAAAAGACGTGCCAACTCCAATCTTCAGGATTCGAACCACACTCTTTATGGTTGAAAGACGTAATCCCTACCATGGATCCAATTGCAAATGTTGTAAAGCATGTTTAAAATCTAATATATTATAATGTAGACAATATATTAAAAAAATATAAAAATATACAGGCGGGAATGGGCAGCTTGTGCCCTAACCCGTTCCCCACCCTGTGTAACATATACGGGCCCAATCTGGGTGGGTTTAAACGGGTCGAAAAGCTACAGGGCATAGGCGGATCTGCGGGTGTTTTGCTCACCCCTACATACTAGTAGTACATACGAAAGTAAGGTTTAGAAAACACCTTACACCCAAAACAAAAATATAGAATAAATTAACCATAGAAATGTTGTCCCACTTCCACTAGGGAACCTTTAAAGGTTGAAGTAACCCTAGAGGTTTTTGATGCTCGATCTTCACCTTCTGACAAGTTAGACATGTAAGAACCGACTATCACCCAATAGGGGGTGAATTGGGTGTTTGATAAAACTTTAGGAACTCTAAAAAACTTTTCGCAACTTATTAAAAGCAATTTGAATGACAATAATAATTGATAAAGCAATAGTCAGTCATTCAAACATGTATGGACATTCAGATATATATGCTGGAAATATAAGAGTTTAGGGAAGTGAATATGCAAACTGAGATTTATACTGGTTCGGCTTAATCCTTGACCTATGTCCAATCCCCAAGCTCCACTTGAGATTTTCAATCCACTATCCTCTTGTTTAATCCGGGCACAAGAGAAGCCTTTACAATCCCACAAGTTCACCCAGGCACTTGTGAAGCCAAATCTCTCACCGAGATACTCCCCCTTACACAATGCAAGGTTATAATCTGTTTCCCTCTCAAGATTACCCAATCTTGAGTAACTCTCAAATAAACAGATAGAATGTTTCTAATGAATCTTCTCTCTCATAAGTGAATAAGATAAACACTGAAGAGCATTACAAATAATTTCACTCTCTATGCTAACTATGTAAACATTGAAAACAGAGAGTAAATAATATGAAAAACAGAGTATGAGCATTTTGAAGATGTGAGCTTGTGTCTCTACATTTTTCTGCTTGAATCTATCTTCTATTGATAGGTAGAGATCAATATATAACTGTTGAGAAGATTCAATGACTGTTGGATAAAGAAATATAGCCGTTAGATTCAGATGGAACTAGCCGTTAGAACTTCGTTTTCTGAACCAGCTATGACATCAGCATTTACTTTATCTTTGATCTTCAATTTAACAACCTTTAATCATCTGAAACATGTACAAAAATGATATAAATGATGTTTGGAAGTAGTATAAGTCATTTGGGTAATCATCTAGATGTTTATCAGGAGAATCAGGATTTTCGAAACGGTGATTTTCTGAAGCAGAAGTGTAAACTCGAGTTTGCATTTGATAGATTCGAATAGACTCGAGTTTCCTTTTGTTGTTGAAGGTTGGATTTCTCTCTGCTTGAGCCAAACTCGAGTTTGAAACTTATAGACTTGAGTTTGATATCCTTTCAGCTTAGAAGATGGTTTTGATCGAGGGCAAATTTGAATTGAGAACTTGGAAAACCCACAAACTCAAGTTTGTTATTTATAGGCTCGAGTTTGAATGTTCTTCTGGACCTTGTTGTTTTATGTCTGAGCTAAACTCGAGCTTGTTCACTTATAGGCTTGAGTTTGGCTTTCTCCAAATTTTCATTTCTTCTCTGGAGCTCTCGAGCTTGAGTTTGTGACTAATAAACTCAAGTTTGCAAGTTGTACTGTGACTTGGTTGCTTCTGACTTGGCCTGACTCAAGTTTGCAACTTTGTCAACTTTCGAAGGCCATATCTCCCTGGTCTGAACTCTGTTTTGGTCTGTTCAAAGCTTGATGGAAAGCCCTTTGAGTCTATTTTCATATGCCACCGATTTCAGCTCAATTGGATTTGTAGATTGTGAGTTAAACTCAATACATTGAAGCTTGGTTTTCTGTGTGGCGTGGATTCTTCTGTCAACTTCCACAATTCATAGCTCCTTGATCTGAACTCCTTTGGGCTTGAATTTTATATCAGAATGACGCATTGAAAGTCTTGTTTCATACAAAATTGGTTTCACGTCAATCCGATTCCTGGTTTGGGAGATATCATTGAATTACTATAGGTCACCTGAAATAGAGTTGAACTGAAGTGCTGAGTACCGCTGTAAACTCGAGTTTGCCTAGTCCAGAGACACCAGAAATGCTGAAGACACTTATTGGCTCGAGTTTGTGATTCCTTTCTTGAGTTTAAAGTCCTAAACTCGAGTTTCGGGTCCTGAACTCGAGTTTGTTCATGTCAGAGAGGCAAAATACTGCAACAAGGTGGTAAACTCGAATTTAGTACTTGGAGACTCGAGTTTGCTCATCCAGAACCTCATTTTTGCTTGTTTTAGTTCTGAATTGAGTCATTCCAACTTCCATATGATCTTGGAGGCTTCTAGCTTCAATATAAGAACTTGAATAATTATATTCTCATTCTATTCATCAAGTTCTTCCTTCTTCCATCTTCCAACTTGATCATTCTTCTTCATTTAACTTGGGCTCATCATTGTTTGCAGCTTCTACCTTCTTCAATATCCATAAAGTGATGAAGCTTCATTCCAACTTCTGCTTATCATAGAGACTTCTAGTATCACAAAAACTTGAATGTTGATATTCCTATTATATTGTGCAAGTTCTTTTGATAACATCTTTCTCTAGTCTCTTCTCTTCTTCTTGGTTATCCTCCAAAATCTATTGATAACATATTGCTTCCTTGACAACTTTTGCAAGTTCTTCTTTCCATTAATCCCTTATCTCCTTCTTGATTATTCTGTATGATTCAATTTGGACTAATCTACATTAAGCATAGTAGTTGGTCAATGTAGGAGATAACTATATTACTCAATCTTTTTGCTGTTAAGAATGACATCTATATAAGACATCATCAAAACTAATCGTATCTAACAAGACACTTATTATGAAGTCTGTCACATCATGCTTCATCTTAGGCCACCAATACCCTTACTTCAAATTTTGATACATCTTATCGATTCATAGATGAATGGTATACTTGCTCTGATGAGCCTCTTTAAGAATTGTCTTCTTAATTTTTTCGTTGTTCGGAACATAAATCCTTTTCTTGTACCTTAATATAACTATATCCTCAATATCATAATTAGTTATTCATCATTCTCTTACTCTTTTTTGATCCTTAGCAATCGGTTTGCTTCCATCTGGGCCATCCTCAAGTCACCATAAAAGTCAAAATTCTCGAGTACTATACTCACAATCATCCCTGATTTTGGTTCAAGATAAACCTTTGATAACTCTTCTAGGAGATTATGTTTAGTTACAGACATATGCAACACATGTATTGACTTCTAGCTAAAAAGTCATAATCTTTGAAGAACTTCGTCCATCTTATTTGTTAGTTGTTCAACTCCTTTTGATCGACAAGATACTTCAAACTCTTATAGTCATTGAAGATCTCGAATTGAGATCTATACTGATAAAGCCTCCAGATCTTTAAGGCAAAAACAACAGTTGTCATGCGCGGGGTAGTTCTTATCATGAGGCCTCAATTGTCGAGATGCATAAGCCATAAATTTACCATCTTTCATGAACACACATCACAAGCACTTCAATGATGCATTTGTATACATCGTGTATGGCCTGTGTGGGTCATGTATGATAAGAACAAGAGCAGTGGTTAACCGGTTCTTCATCTCCTAAAATGCTACCTCACACTTTTTATCTCAAACAAATAGTTGCTCTTTTTTAGTCAGTTTGGTGAGTGGTGCGGCTATAATAGAGAATCCATCTATAAAAAGGCGATAATAACCAGCCAATCCCATAAAATTGCTCACCTCTATGACAGACTTAAGTGGTTTCCACTTCAACATAGTTTCAACCTTGCTGGGTTCTATTGCTACTCCATTAGCTGAGGCCATATAACCCAAAAACTTTACCTCTCTTAGCTAAAATTAACATTTACTCAGCTTTACATACAAATGATGCTCTCTCAGAATTTGCATACTATTCGAAGATGCTCTCGGTGCTCCTTTCACTCTTTGAATAGACAAGGATATGATCAATGAATACCACCACAAATTGATCCAAATAATCCATGAACACCGATAATAACTTGATCTCAGATCAATTTTTGATTTCATGAACACCGCTGGCACATTAGTTAATCCAAAAGACATGACAATGATTTCATAATGGCCATACCTGGTACAGAAAGTAGTCTTCGAAATGTCTTCTGCCTTTACGCTCAACTGATGATAACTTGATCTCAGATCAATTTTTGAAAACACCGATGAACTTAGAAGTTGATCTAACAAATTATCTTCCCTCGATAATGGATACTTATTCTTGATAGTGACTTTAATTAATTGTCAATTATGAATGTAAAGCCTCATGTTGCCATCTTTGTTCTTAACGAACAGAACTGGTGAACCCCATGGAGATATACTTAGTCGGATAAAACCCTTTTCCAACAAATCCTCAATTTTCTTCTTCAATTCATCCAACTTTAAAGGTGACATTTGGTAAGGAGCCTTGGAGATCGGCTTTGTCCTTGGCGTTAACTTAATAGCAAACTTAACTTCTCGTTATAGAGGTAATCCAGTTAGCTCTTTAGGGAACACATTAGGAAATTCTTTAACCACTTTGTTTTGCTTAATATTTCCCTTTGATTCCTCCTGAACCAAGAAGAACACCACGAAGGCTTCACAACCTTTACTTACTTTTCGCTTAACCTGGGCTATTGACAAATTAGCGAACCTTAGGGAATTTCTTTAATTACTAAGCAAGCATTAAATTGCACGACTCCTTTCTTGCATTGCAAGGATACATCATTGGATGTTAGCCAATCCATGCCTATAATCACATCCTTACCCCACATGGGTAGACAAATCAAATCAACGGTTGTCTCACGACCCTCACATACAAACGTCAATTTCTTGTGCACCATAGCACTTTTTACAAGTATACCAGTAGTAGTATACATAAACAAATCATATAACAAATTACTCATAGTAAAATTTAATCTTTTCTCACGATCATAGGAGATGAAAGAATATGTAGCACTAGAATAATATATAGCACATAAAGAATGACCTTGAAGAATAGCGTTACCTTGGATCAATTTAGGAGCAGCTCTCGCTTCCTTTGATGTCAAAGAAAACACTTGCCCAGATGTAGACAGTCTACATGTTTGGTCCTTTTTCCTTCCCTTATAGCAATACATTGCAATATGGGCCTTTTCCCAACAAATAAAACAGGACCAATGCTCACTAGGATGTGCTCTCCCACAACAAGTACAAGGAGGGTATTGAGTCACACTAGGAGCTGAGCTACCATGCTGTGAGCTTCGACTTACTTTGGTCTGGCTTCTGCGACTCTGACTCATAGGAGGATGACTCCTTTGCTGGGAGCTCTCCTGATAGAACTCCTCTTGCTTGAAGGATAATTTTTCTTACTGATAGCCCCTGATATTCCCACATTACCACTGAATCGGCCTTAAGAATCCCTTCTCACAAATCTTTCGCTATCAAGCTCTCGAGAATAGTGACGTTATAGACCCCCATTCTTGCATTGACCTCATCAATGCATTGCTCAAACATTTGTCTCGCTAACCAATTATTGTGGGCATTATCCGTTTTATCTTATTATAATACATACTTAGCTAGCCTCATCAATCAAACTATAAAAGTACTTTCATCCATCTCCCTTACTGAAGAATGAAGAACTCAACTTCTTTTTTATGTCTCATCTCAATAGGGAGGTAGTAATCATAAAACATTCTCTTAAATTCATCCCAATCTAGTTGATGCCTATCAGCAAGCTTCACCATGTTCCACCAATCCAATTCATCGCCTGTTAACAGAGTCTTTGCATCTATGACCTTTTGATATTTATCACATCCAATAGACTCAAATAACATCTCCAACCGATCAATGCAACTTTTAGCCTTTGTTGGTAGTCCACCCGAGAAGGCCTCAAGATGGACACGATCTAAATGTTTCCATATTGTAAGCATGTTAGGAGCAACCCTTCGCTCTGTTGACTCCTCTGGTTTAGAGTTTGGTGGATATGGAACTCCCTCCTCAGAATGAACACTGTTTTCTTCCTTTGATTTTACATGAACCTCTTGGGCATGACCCTTATTTTCCTTACTCGGCCCTTCATTGGCTCTTCCCTCCTCTAGCCTTCTTAATCGTTCATCTGTCATAAAAGTCCATCTATATAGATGACGCAACATTTCTATGTTGGCTGTTGTCATTGATGTCTATACGCGTGTTGTCATCGACAACACACACATCGAGGTAAAGGGCACAAATTCTTTCGAAAAAACCCAGTACAAAAATCTATAACTTCGGACACAATTATCTAATAGAAGAATACATAGCCCATGAGTCTTACAATACTATCCCCACAACAAGTGGTCCACACAAAACAATTTCTGCACAAGATATGATTGTGGATCCATCGAAATATTACAATGTATAAAATAAGGCCTTCGATCCAACATTAGATAAACATTCATCCCAAAATCATTAATATAGTTTGTCGAAAGCATGATGGCCCTAGAATGAAAATATAATAATCAAAACAACACTAATACCAAAAGAGACCTACAAAGCTTACAACTCCTATTCCTTTGGCTGCTTCCCTTGACCCTTAGTAAAATTAGAGTTCTCACCTATAATATAATAATGATAGGGTAAGACATAATGGGTATTGAACCTCAACTCTTGCTATAGCCTTAGGATCCGGAGGAACCAGGACTGAGGACAAGGGTAAGCAGCACACTTGAGGACACGATCGGAGAATTTTATTTTTGTGATATCATTCTATATTCGGATAACTGTACCACTATATAAGCAACCAGATACAACAACAGTGAATGTTTATCAGATACTCGCTCTTTTAAATTATTCTGATGCTCTACTCTAATCAAACTATTTCAAAAACGTTTTCGAAAATTGGGATGTTACAGTGTGTGCGTGTGTGTGTGTTTGTGTTTCCGGGTGGGGGGTATTTATAAGAAAAATCCCCCACCCCTTTTTCAATGAGCGGCAATGGCGCCCCCTATAATTTACGACACCACTGCCTCTCCCCTCCATTTTCAAAGGTAGGCACCCTTGCCTAAATTTTCAAAAGGTAGTGGGGCCCACCACTTTTATAATTAATTTAATTATATATTTTTTTCTTCTTTTTCTACTTTATTCCTTCCGTCACCTTTTCTCTTTCTCCATTTCTACTATATAATATATTATTATACAATATATTTATTATATTATTAAAATATAATATTTATTTATATAAAATTTTAAATTCTAACCTTAGAAAATTTACTCATACTAAATACCTAATAAATCAATTATCATAAATTAATCTATCCTATAATATTATAGTTCCAAATAGAAATTCAGGATGTTACAATATAAGATTAGAAGACAAATCATTTGAAAGTTTTACATGATGATGTGACGATTGTGTAGGAAGAACTATCATTTTTTCAATAAATACATGACGATTAATAATTACCATTGTTATGTTTTTGTTTTCGCGAATTTCACCTCTGAATATATGAAGTTGCATAAATTTAACTGTTCACTATTGGTGCTATATATTCTTGCATGAACTCCACGTCGACACACATGACATTTACTCATTGTAGCCATTATTTATTAAACGTAATATATAAGATTCTATTATATGTGTGTACATATGTTAATGGATCTTATATTTGCTTACAAGCTTCCCCTTATCTCTTTCCATAACTATCATTTTTGTCAATAAATACAAGACGATTAATAATTATGATTCTTATAAGCTTATTGTCTCTTTGAATTTTAGACTAGGCTTTATATATATAATGAGATTGAAGGAAAATAATGTTTCGTACAATCATCATCAGATTGAAACATAATTGAAATAAATAAGATAATATGTTAAGATATCACTTCACCTTTATACATGTTTTGTAATACTGATAATTAAATCTCACTTTAACCTCTTTGTGTTTATGGGCATGGTCTAGTCATAATGTTTTGAAATTAATTTGTATAAGACTTTTTGTGCACCCATTCCTCATGCATGTACTTAAATTTGTTGGATTGTTTTCCTCCGAAGGAAAATTACTTTTTCACATAAGATTCCTCTCCCTACCCATGATATTAAAACTCAACTCGGTTGATTGGTCATTAGACCAATAAATCGTTGAACCAGTTCCTTGGTTGGTCCAATCAAGAGTTTTGAATAGGTTGACTGGGTTAAATTTTAGTTTTATTTTTTCCCTACCCTCATTATCCTGAAATAATGTCTTTTTGAGTTTCAGAAATATAACAATATGTCATGTACTTTATTAACTCAGTTTTGTTGTATTATTTGTGGTTTATACATAAATGTTCCATTTACTTGTTGATTAATATGCTGAAATATAAATGTAGTAATCAAAGAGAGAAAGATAGAGAAAATATACTCTCAAATGAATGTGTTTATTCATATGCTCAATAGGGTATTTATACATAAGAGAGAAAACAAGAGAGTAATGACTCATTATGATAATTGATTCCCTAATAACTAATAATTCCTATAATCCCTTATTATATGCGATACTAACTAATTATACTGATTTATTTCCTAACACTCCCCCTCAAGTTGAAGCATAGATGTTAATCATGCTCAACTTGTTACAAGAAAACATAAATCCAAACAAAATAATTCTCTTCCTAAGAACCTCTTCATCCAATTTTCACATGCTCCCCCTCGAGTTGAAAGTAGCTTGAATGTGAACAGAAACTAATCACCAATAATTTGGTTCTTCAGGAGATCTTGAAGCAAATAGCAAACGGTCTATCAAGGACCAAATAATACTCCAAAATGTCTCACCAGAGACCGAACACCTCACCAGAGGCAAAATAATGAACGGGTCATACAAGGACCACCAAACTGTCTCACCTGAGACAAACACCAAGGAAACACCTCACTAGAGGCAAAAAAACAACCGGGTTACACAAGGACGACCAAACTCCTCACTAGAGGACGCAAAGCATGGCATTCAAGACAGAAGAGCACTTCACGAACGTGTTGGAAAACGTAACAAACGAAGAACGCAACCACTAGAGACAAGTGAACATGCACGAAACAAGAGGCCGACTATGCTGAAATAGAAGAAACCCTTCTTACAACGCAACCTTCAAAACAAAGATCCAGCCTATACATAGCGGGAATGAAGACTCAACGTCGAAGAATGAAGCACTACCATAAAATGGTCATAACAACCAAACGACAACCATATAATGAGGTACACACTTTCTCTCTCCCCCTGTGAACAGTGATGACATGGTTCACTGTTCACGAAACAACAGACGGAACAGTACCAAAAAGACAGCAAATCGACACAAACAGAAAAGAAGGAGCACCACCAAAGGATAACCAAAAAATGGACGGAAACTGAAATGGCACGAACACACACGCTAGAGTCGGGAGGCAGGCCACTGTCACTGTACAGTGACAACGGCCACCAGAAAACTCAAATTGTCGAAGAACTAACCAAACTAACCAAGCTCTGATACCATGTAGAAATTAGAGAGAGAAATATAGAGAAAATATACTCTAAAATGAATGTATTTATTCATATGCTCAATAGCCTATTTATACATGAGAGAGAAGACAAGAGAGTAATGACTCATTATGATGATTGATTCCCTAATCACTCATAATTCCTACAATCCCTGATTATGTGTGATACTAATTAATTACAATATATTTATACTGATTTATTTCCTAACACTTCCCCTCAAGTTGAAGCATAGATGTTAATCATGCTCAACTTGTTACAAGAAAGCATAATATAAATAAATCCAAACAAAATAATCTTCTTCTTCATGAGATCTTGAATCCATCAGTAAGTTCGGTCACATCCAAGAATAGTTCAACCAAATGTCACACCAAGGGCATTCATCAAAAGAAACAATCCAACAACTTCACCAAGAGTTCGAATAACAAGAGTACCAAACCAAAGTAGAAGTTGCAGGAAACGGTCTCATAAGCGACCAAATAATACTCCAAACATCTCAACAAAGACAAACACCAAAGAAACACTTCACCAAAAGCAAAGAACAGACAGGTCACACAAGGACCACCAAACTCCTCATCAGAGGACGCAAAGCACGGCATTCAAGTCAAAATAGCACTTCATGAACGTGCTGGAAAATGTAACAAACGAAGAACCCAGCCACTAGAGACAAGTGAACATGCCCGAAACAAAATGCCGACTGTGCTGAAATAGTAGAAACCTAGTCTCACAATGCAAAGCAAAGATCTGGCCTATACATACCGGGAATGAAGGCTCGACATCAGAAAATGAAGCATGACCAAAAAATGGTCATAACAACCAAACGACAACCATACAACGAGGTACACACTTTCTCTCTCGCCAGAGTCAGGAGGCTGGCCACTGTCATTGTACAGTGACAGCGGCCACCGGAAAACTCAAATTGGCCAAGAACTAACCAAGCTCTGATACCATGTAGTAATCAAAGAGAGAAAGATAGAGAAAATATACTCTCAAATGAATGTGTTTATTCATATGCTCAATAGGGTATTTATACATAAGAGAGAAAACAAGAGAGTAATGACTCATTATGATAATTGATTCCCTAATAACTAATAATTCCTATAATCCCTTATTATATGCGATACTAACTAATTATATTGATTTATTTCCTAACAATAAATATTATTCATATCAAGGTTATTTACAATAGTTTTATATTTCAATTGAATCAAATTATGTCACTCATGATTTGGTTGATTTTAACTCAACCATAACTGGACCAGTGACCATTTAACTACTACCTAAACTGATTCAAGGTGTCGATCTGATTTTGAGTTCCCTGCTCTTCCCATTCAAAGCTATGTGAACAAATGTGATAAAGTTGTTTCTCTCGGATATATAAGGAGTTTCTCATTTAGTTTTCCGCAAAACAACAACGCTGTTTTCTTGCTGTGTATATATGTCTGCTTCTCAATATAAGAATATGAAGCAGTGTATGTTATCTCATATTTTTACAAGACAACGTACAGTGCATGTGTACTTATTTTATCATGTGGATTAATATGAACAGTGTATCTGTACTTTTTTTAATCTTTAGATAAGTAATGAAAAGGTGAAATTTTTAAATCCAATTATTGTAAAGGTACAGTTTCTTTATATTAGTCAGAAGGAAATGGTGAGAATCTTCTGACTTCATGTTTTGTCTCTTTATATATACAGGCAAAGTAGATTCTCATTTTCCTCTCATTAGCATTCCCATACTTTGCAGCTTTTGCCTTTCCGTTATGTAAAATTTTCGCCCAAAAAAAAAAAAACTATATCCATTAATATTAAAGCCAACTAGATCATCTCAGTGAAAAACAAAAAACAGAAAAGGAACTGTAGCCATTTTAAGTATAGAAAACTAATGTTCATAATAAAGAAAATGAATTATCCATTATATGGTGGTCAAAGGAGTTTTTACTAAGATTTGGATTCTGTCTCTTCCCTTTCCCGCCTTCCTTCCCCCCCCCCCCCCCCTCTCTCTCAATGAAAGTGAAAATAATCACCTAAACAGAAGAACTTCAGTAGTTGATGTTCTAGAATATTCATGAATTCTCTTTGGATTTGGATAAGGCGGTGAAGAAGATGAACAACCAATAATTTCAGTGCTCATAGTGATGTCGAGGTTCAAATCTGGTATGCAAAATGATTCTTTTTCTTCCTCTAGACCACTTGCTGTATCTGAGACTTGATCACACTTGTTTTTATCAGCATAAGGTTTTGTATTTGGCTCATTAACTTCACTCTTGTCACTGTTGTCTTTCAGGCTGTTATATGATGATGGTGCTGAGCTTCCGGACATTATTAGTGGATCTCGAGTTAACCGATGATTGTTGGGGTCAATTCCCTTGTTTACAAACTTTTTCCTCAGGTGAGAGTTCCAATAGTTCTTCACCTCATTATCCGTCCTCCCCGGTAATCTTCCGGCTATCAATGACCACCTATACTTAACAACAAGACTTATCTCATCAAGTGATCAAAGAACAATAATTGATCCCCAGGTGAAACTTATTAAATTCTATCTTCCTTTTTCATGAACTGAGAGAAAAAAAAAAAAACAAAAAACAAAACTAGAGGACTAAGTTAACAAATAAATAGATGGGATTAAGTATTCACATACCGGTTGCCGAGAAGGGCATGAAGCTTTATAATGAGATCTTCGTCTTCAGCAAAGTTTCCTCTTTTAAGGTCAGGCCTCAGATAGTTTATCCTTCTCAGCCTACAACTTTTGCCACAGCGAAGTAAGCCTGAACAACAATTTTTCGAAACTATAACATGAGCATTATTTCTACGAATGATTGAAAAAAGTCTAACCATACACACCACACACCAGCACCCCCCGGGGAAGAGAGAGAGAGAGTTGGTGTATGTATGTGTTTATGGTTAGTTGTCCGCTAATTACTAGTCAATAATCACGTACCGTCCTTCCCTTATCTACTTTTCTTTTACTTTGACTTCTCCAATGAAATACTCTCTCCCTGATCTTAAATTTAAGAAGTGGATAATTAATTTGTAGAAATTGGGCAAATTAATTATTTGTATAAAATAGTATCGGTTTCCTTAAAATATCTTATTTAATCATTTATATAAAAATCACTTATTACCGAAACCCTTAATATGTGCAATCAGTTGTAATAGCTTGAGGAAAATAATTATAAATTTTGAATACAAAGTAAATTGAGGTTTTACATTTAAAACTAAAATAAACCCCATACCTAACTCTTATCTTAAATGGTACAGGAGTATTGATCGAAGCAAATTTTGTGCCTATCGTTTTGATTAGCATAACGATGATCCAAATTTAATTTAATTTATACATTTTAAATATCTATTATATATATATATATAGTTTAAAATAAAGATGATCTTATAACGTTATTTCTTTTATTAAAAAATTTATCGTTTAAAAATAAAATTTTAAAAATTTTAAATCTAAACCATCCATTCAAATTAGAGTTGGAGAATCCAAATCTTATAGAAAACATATTCTCTTCTTTTATTGATTCTTATTTTCTTCTATGAATCTTATCTTTTCCGTCATATTAAAAAATGGATCGTTCATATTTAATAATTTATGAAACTATTATTATGATATTTTATAAACTAAAAAAATTTATTTCTTTTATATTGCATTATCAATCTTGTGTACATATATTAAATTTTACTGATTTAAATTTATCAATTTTTTATGCTAATAATTTAAATTTAAATTCATTTTCATCATATAAGAGTGATGATAAGAATTGGAGAAGAAAATTAGAGAATCTAAACTCATTCTCATCACAAAAATAAAATTAGAATGAGAACAGGGGCATTGACATATGTTTTTATTATAGCATTGTTTTGGGGTTTTCCAACAAACTAAATGTTCTAGTTGATAGAATTTAATACAGTAGTTTAATTTTGCACTACTTCTGCACTAAATGTTTAATTCAAACATACAAGGAGAAATACAATGAGTTATTAGTTGAATGTATTGAGTTCAAATGTGCTCTTGTGATTATATTGGTGTTAGAATACATTTTCTGACTCTCGTGCTTTGGTTACAGCAAAATTAAATTACTTAAATAATTAATACACATATGTGTGTGTGTGTATATATATATATGTAAAAGATACCTCGACTGATACAACGTATGACTACATGTTTGTGCGCCTTATATTTGCTTAAATGCTTCCTCTTGTCTCTCTCCAAAACTGTCAGGTGGGATACCACAGCCAGCCTGTCTCACACTTCATTTTGGATATATCTTTCTTGTTTTCATCTTTTGTTCTACATTTTTGCTCAAGCATCTTTTGTTCTACATTGAGTAAGTGTTGAAAGCCTTGTGCGCGTCATCGGTATCGACCTATCATTCTTATATGCTTATTATCTCTTTGAATGTTAGACGAGGCTTTTTTTTTTTTTTTTCTTCTTATGTTAGACGAGGCTTATTATCTCCCCCTACTGCAATGTCGTTTTGAGTTTAAAAAACTATCAGTTTGTCAGACTTGTACGTTATTAACTCTTTTTTATTGTATTATGTACAGCTTATACATAAATGTTCCATTTTGTTGTGCATTCACATGTTTATATTAATATTACTCTTTTCAATGTTATATATACATTTTTTTTATATTTTAACTAAATTATAAATTATTTTAATCTTGTGTTGACTTTAATTCAGTCATGATTAGAGCATTGACCATTGCCACTGCCTCGTCCGATTTAATTATTAATCTGATATATGTTCCATGCTCTTCCCATTTAAACCCATTTGAAAATATGTAATAACATTGTTTTCCTCTAATTTATGTCTCCGTCTCAATATCAGAAATATGAAGCAGTGTTATCTCTTTTTTTTTAATTAGAAGAAAAATGTCACTTGATCATATCCCGTGCATATATACTTATTTTATCGAGTAAATATCCTTTCTGGTCCTTGAAAAAAAACACGGACCCTATTTTCGTTCTCATACAAAGAAAACCTTTTTTTAGTCCCTGAAAAGGACGAATAAGGGTTGAATGGTAAACATTTTGATTACTCGGAAATTTCCAAAAACCCATTTTTAGTCCATAAAAATGTTCTATTTTAGTCCTTGGGGACAAAAATAGAGTCCGTATTTTTTTTTCAGGGACCAGAAAGGGTATTTACTCTATTTTATCTTTGCTTAAGCGATGAAGATTTGAAATTTCTTAATCCAAATACTGTAAACGTACAGTTTCTTTATATTAGCCATAAAGGAAAAATGGTGAGAATCTTCCAAATTCAAGTTTTATCTCTATATATAAATATAAAGACAAAGAGATAGATGCTCATTATCCTCTCATCGTCATCCCCATGTATATTTTGCAGCTTTAAACTTGAATATATAAATATTCAAGTTTTATCTCGTTATGCTCATTGTCCCCAAAAAAACAAACCATATTCATTAATATTAGAGCCCACAAGATCACCTCAGTAAAAGGAAACACAAAAGGAAAAGAAACCATTTTAAGTATGATAAATGAAATGTTCATAATAACGGAAATGAACTATCCATTGTATGGTGTGCTCACCATAACTTTTACAGTTTTACATGATAGAAACAAAAATGAAGTATGAATTAATACTCATGGATCTATCTCAAGAAAGTGAAAGCGAATATATCACCTAAACAGAAGAAGTTCAGTTGATGTTCTAGAATTTTCATGAATTGGCTTTGGATCTGATGAAGGAGGTGAAGAAGAAGAAATAATTTCACTGCTCATAGAAGTGAGATTGAGGTTCAAATCTGGTATGCAAAATGATTCTTCTTCTTCCTCTAAACCACTTGCTGGATTTGAGACTTGATCACAACTATTCTTAGAGTTGTTTTTAAGAGCATATGGTTTTGTAATTGGCTCATCATCATCATTCTTGGCACTGTTGTCTTTCAGGATGTTATATGATGATGATGCTGAGCTTCCGGACATTAATAGCGGATCTCGAGTTAACCGATGATTGTTGGGGTCAATTCCTTTGTTAGTGAGCTTTTTTCTCAGGTGAGAGTTCCAATAGTTCTTCACCTCATTATCTGTCCTCCCCGGTAATCTTCCGGCTATCAGTGACCACCTATACGTAACAACAAGACTTATCTCATCAAGTGACCAAAGAAAAATATTTGATCCCCTTTTAAGTAATAATTAGATGGAATTAAGAAATATTATATTCGCATACCGGTTGCCGAGAAGGGCATGAAGCTTGATGATGAGATCTTCTTCATCTTCAGCAAAGTTTCCTCTTTTAAGGTCAGGCCTCAGATAGTTTATCCATCTCAGCCTACAAATTTTGCCGCAGCGAAGTAATCCTGCAAGAAATAACCATTATTTCTACGACATGAATGAAAAGAGTCAAGTAAATACACACACACACATACCAGCAGCTTGAGGGAGGGTACGCCAGCAACCCTCTCCGTGTTTGTTGATGTAAGCAATGAGTTTCTGATCTTCTTGTTTGGACCAACCTCCTCTCTTCAAAGCCTCCTTATTATCACACAAAGCTTTCCTCATATTCCCCTTTATATGCCCCCCCTCCCCCCACACAAACAAAAAAGGGCACTATAAAAAACTTGGGTGGCTAGGTAGCTAGTACCAGAAAGGAAGACGATGATGACAAGGGCAATGGCAGCTGTAAGAAGGATAAGAAGAATGGAGAGCATCACAAAGGGCATTCCAAAGTGTGTGTGTATATTTGTGTACCCACAGACACGCGCTTACATATTATAGTATAAAAGAAGACACAAGAGGGGGACAGTTGGACACTTGGACTAGTGGTTTGTGCGTGAGAGAGAGAGAGTTGGTGTGTGAGTGTGCATTGGTTAGTTGTCCGGTAAGTACTAGTCAATATTCAAGTACCGTCCTTCCTCTATCTAATTTACTTTAGGGTATAGGAGCAAAAATACACATGTGCTTTATCCTTAGGAGCATTCAGCACCATATGCTTTTTTTGGGAGCAAAAATACACACGTGGTTACTATTTTGGAGTAAAAGTCATACAAAACCTTCAGATATTGGATGTTGACCGTTAAGTAGCCATGGTTGACTGTTAATGCTGATGTGTATGATGAATTGGAGTAAGAAGAAGCCAAATGAGGAAAAAAATGCTGATTAGGATACTGATGGTGTAAAGTTAAAAAAATTGGGGAAAAAATAAAGACTATCATCTCATCGACCCACACAATCGACCCATGAAAATAGGGAACTGGATTCCCTACCTATCCAAGGGATAGGTAGGAAGAGCTTGTCTCCTTGGACTGTCCAAATCTAATCTGGACGGTTCAGATCTTATTTTTTCGAAAAAAATTATTTTAATGGGTATCGAATCTAAAATAAAGATAATCTCTTAACTAACATTTTTTCAAAAAAATGATTTTTTGGTTCAAAAAGCAACAGTTTTTTTCAAAAATAAAATCTGGACCGTCCAGATTGCATTTGGACGGCCCAAATGAGCCAAGCTCTTGGTGCCTATCCTAACGGGTTCCCGAAAATGGAGAGAGGGGAATTATAGAAAGGGGATCGATACATGGATGGAGTTGCAGAAGACGTTGAGGATTTACGATCTGGGCTCGCTTCCACCATTCTTGTTGGTTTTTGTAGGGAACGTTGAAGCCATCGATCGATAACGTGAAGGGAACTTGCAGGTCGCTTCATTTTGGTCTTGTGAGTCTGTTGCATTGGAGCAGGAAAGGGAAGCCTTGGGCGAGGCATGAAGCGAAGCACCACTTTTTTTTCGGGAGCAGATACTCTCAATATCTGCTCTCTCCTCATCCCTCAGTATCCCTTAATCTCGGCTGTCCAATATTTGATCTAACCGTGTAGAAAAGAACACCTCATACTTTTTAAAATACCGCATGCGGTCACAATGAAATTTTAAAATTCTCTCTCTAGGCGGTTGGATCAAAAATTGGATGGCCGAGATTGAGATACTGAGAGATATTGAGGTGGTTGATTCTGAGACAATCCGGACCGCTTTTTTCCCCCTATTTGGCTTCTTCTCACTCCAATTCATCATACACATCAGCATTAACAGACAACTATGGCTACTTGACGATCAATGTCCAATGTCTGAAGGTTTTATGTGACTTTTCCTCCAAAATGGTAACCATGTATGTATTTTTACTCCCAAAAAAAAGTATATGGTGCTGAGCGCTTCCAAGAGTAAAGCACATGTGTATTTTTGCTTCTTTACTCTTTATTTTAACATTTTTTTTGGATGGGATACTCTCTTCCGTGAAAATTAGATAATTAATTTGTAGGAATTAAAAATTAATTTAATTAGTTATTTATAAATAATTTGTGCATATTTTCTTCAAATACTCTCTTTAATTATTTACGTTTAAACTCCTCTTGTGAAAATCTCTTTCTTAATATGTATGATCAATTGGAATACATAATTTTGGAGAAGAGTTAAAATTTGAGAAATAAAGTGAATTAAGTTCTTGTATTTAGGAGCAAAATGAACCTCCTAATGAATTCTTATATTTAGAATTAAAGAGAGTATTGACATGTGTATATATAACGTGTTTTTTTTTTTAAAAAAATCTCACCCCAAAATCTGTACGTAGCTGCTACATTCTGTTCTTCACGCAGTGAGATTGAGTTCGATATATGGACTCATGTCTGTATGTCAGATTGATAGTAACTATTTATTTATTTACTTGTACAAGTCATGCAGGATTTCAATATTTGTCTTATTTTCCTAAATTAATAAATGCAAAATTTAAAGGGATTTTAAAGACTATGATATAATTTACTTTTTTGTTGGCCAACCATATAATTTAATGTAATGTTTTAGTTTTGCACTGAATGAATTAATTAAACTATAGGGTTAAAGGAAATCCATCCCCATGAAGTATTTTTTCAAGTATATCTATTATCTTAAAGTGTTTCTTGATATACTCAATAACATGAAGTATTTTTCAAGTGTGTCTTTACCTTAAAGTATTTTTTTGTGCATCAAGTACCCTAAAATTATTTTTTTTTCAGGTTCTTCTTGGACCCTAAATATTTTTTGGTGCATCTAGTACTCAAGTATAAAAAATACTTCAGGATGCTGAATGTAACTAAAAGAATAATTCAGGATGTTAGATACATCACAAAATATTTTAAGACACTAAATGCACACAAAAAAAATTCAAAATCGTTTTTTTTAAGCATTAACCAAATACTTCAAAATGCTGTCTTCACTTTAACCCATATTTCTTCTTAAGAATCTGTCTAAAAATTTAATCGTTGACGGAGTATAATAGCGTCAAGCGACCTACGTAATTGACCTCACATAGTCATATGATGATTGTAGTTTTTTTTTAATTATTATTATTTTTTATAATGTTAAATTCAAACTTTCAACGAGAATTTACAATGAGCTGAGTTATTAGTCATTTAGTTGAATTTATTGTTTAATTTCTAATGTTTCATTTTAAATAAAATAGGAGAATATACTCACTAAATTTTTTGTCTTAGATAGCATATATTTTCGTATTCAAAACCTATCTGACTCTAACATTATTGAAACCCTTTAAAAAAAAAGAATGAAAAATTAGGTTTTCACATGCTGGTACGTACATATATGCAACGTTAATAAAAACAGGATTGGTAGACAACGTGACAATATTAAAAGGCAAAGTCATTGAACAGTTGAATAGAAAATTAGAATGGCGTTGTGGGACATGTTAGGGAGTTGACCGTTAGTTTTAAACCTTTTTAATTTTGTTGTTTGCGTCTAATTAATTTACATAAAATATGGTGGCTCTTGATTGCCTTGCCTGCTATCCGTATAATGGAACACAGATTCTTTTTAGTTATCGACTTATAGTTACTTGATTTTTGTAAAGAAAAGGTATACTATATGCATTTAACTAAAATTACAAAAAATTCATTAAAATATATAAAATAAAAATTTTTTCATTCTGATGCAAAAAAATTCATGCATTCTTCCACTATAGAAATTAGGTAAAATTATTATGAGATCCTGCTTGGAACTCAGGCTGTAATGTCCACCCTTGTAATTCAAAAGTATTATATATGAGATCTCAAGAAAAAAAAATGTAATAATAATAATAATAATAATAATAATAATAATAATAATAATAATAATAATAATAATAATCCTAATTTAAGTAAGTACCATGAACTCGTTGTTATTTCTTAGACTAGAACTTATTATTACTCACTGCTCATTTGTTATGTGTGTTTTTTTTTAGTGATTATATCCTTAAATTAAGACCACATAATAATATTTCGTATAATTTAAGTGATAATGATATTGTGAAAATTATTTTTGGTAGATTTTATATATGATTAATATATATTGGCTTTTGCGAATATTCAAACAGATTAATAGGTTGGACTGATTGATGGAGCATGCGGTTATTCACCAGTGAGCTGTCTTGCCACAATACCGAGAAGGTCGGGTGATGCATCAATACATCACTCAAATTTTTCCAAAGCCTACCAACATATGAAAGACCCACTTAGGATTCCAATTTTCATAAATTGTATAATTCAATATTTTAAAATATCAACTTTCCTCGATCAGCTCAAATTTCTGGTTATATGTTTAGATTTCCCTTTTTCAAGATACTTTGTATTTATTGGAACCCATGCAATTGAACATTTGCTTGCGGTCCTACACCCACAGTATATGATTTAAATTTATATACTCATGAATAAAATATGTAGGATTTAAATTATAGATTCATGAATAAAATCAACAAACGGTAATATATATATATATATATATATATATATATATATATATATATATATATATATATATATATATATATACTTGATGAGGTTCTCATAGATGATTAATGGAGATTGATTATTCAGTCAACTTTATGTATTCCCCTAGGTTCTCTAAAAAATATCATGAACACACACACATCAAAGTTATATTAAGCTTATTTAAGAAAAAACGTTCATATAAAAACCCTTGGAGTATAATAATAATATTACCATAATTCTCTTTCATATTGAGCTTCATATTCTTTTTCTTTTTTGGTAAAAAAAAGTTTTGGAGGGGTTCGGCATCAGTCCCCCACCAAGGTCAGGGCATGGCCCCGGGCTCTATGAGTATTTATTAGGGACTTACGAGATCGCCTACCAAAGGAGTCCCAGCAACGGCAGAGGGGATCGAACCCACGACCCAAGGGCCTAGTCCTGGATCCCTTACCATCTATGCCAACTCTTAACCATAGTGTTTAAGTCATCCCACACTGATATTATTGCCAACTCCTATGCCATTCCACCGGTTAAAGCTTATCAATGTAACAATTCCATTTTTTATGATAGCTTTATATGTCATAACTTGGGTTTTAACACCTTAATTGAGCGAAAAAAGTGTTAATTAGGAAATTAATTCAGTTAAAGAATGACTACGTGGACTAATAATTATTTAGGCCTATTCAATCACTTTTGTAATTTTTCTAAGTTTTTATCTTGGTAATTTTGTGACATTACACTTTCCTATGGTTGTTATGTGAAGAAGACGAAAAATGGTCAATTTGTATCACTTTGGGCTAGCACTAGTGGAAAAAAGGCTTTTAAGACCGGACAAAAGAGGCTCGTAAGACCGGACCCACGAGTGGTCTTGTATTAGCCGGTATTAAAAGTCGACATTTAAGACCGGACTATGACTGGTCTTAAAGAATCTATTTTAGACCAGACATTTAAACATGCAGTCTTAAAATTCGTACTAAACAATCCATGGACTTGCTTTTTGTTCGGTTCTAAAACTCAACTTTTAAGATCGGTTAAAACTTGGTCGCTCTTAAAAGATATGACTTTTAAGACCGGACAAAAATAAATACAATCTTAAACTTAGCGACTTCTAAGACTGACTAATTATATGCGGTCTTAAACATAGCGACTTTTAAGACCGAACATATAAATACATCCGATCTTAAAATATCAACTTTTAAGAGCGGCTAAAACTTGGCCGCTCTTAAAAGATATGACTTTTAAGACCGGATATATAAATACATCCGGTCTTAAATTCTCAACTTTTAAGACCGGAACATTTATTTGCTGTCTAAATTTTCTTGAATTTTTCCCTGTTCTGTTCTTCCTGATTATATTACACACAAATCACCTACCACACAAAAGTCGATACTTTTAAGCTACAAGCTATAAACAATTACTTGAATAAATTGAATTGGAAAAATGATACAAATATTTATTCACCATGAGTTATTTGGCCTCATGATTATAATTAATAATTATATATATTATGTCTACAACACCTAAATTAATTCATATACAATAAGATAACTTACTTACAAATACAATAAGTTACAAATATACATGCGCCCAAAATAATATTCACCAAGTCTTCATCTGATTCAATTCAACAATGCAGCTCCCTCCAGTTCAACATGCCCCTTTGGATCGGATCCTGCCACAAAAATAAAACAAGGAACAAACTTCATAGTCAAAGACATGATGAACATAGAAGGAATAAATGTTATAGTTAAAGACTTAAAGTAGTTTACAAAGAAATCTGCATATATATGAATATATTACCTTATGAATTGACTCTTTTATAAAGTGATATATTCCCATATCCTTTCTTGATGATCACTTCTTATGCCGGGTTCATTATCCGCTTCATCTTCTTTGTTCATGTCCGGTAGACCCCTTGAAAAAGGAGTACTCTCAGGAATACCATAATTTGAATTCATTTCCTCATCAATATCAATGAACCTCTTTCCTTGGAGAGCTACAGACCACATTTTATTTTCTTGATCGGTGATATAGAACACTTGTTTCGCCTGGTCTGCCATTATAAAAGGTTCATTTCCAAAACTTCTACCATTGACGTCGACTAATGTAAATCCTAGCTGATCGATCCGAACACTATTATTGACACGAACCCACTTGCATTTGAAAATGGGAAATCTAATTTTCACATAGTCCACCTCCCATATCTCTTCAATAACCCCATAATATGGCATGACTACCAATAAAGGGCTCTTGTCTTTCAAACTGGAGAAGTGCATAGATTCAGCCTCTAACATAACACCACTGTTCTGAACTGTGCTCCTATCATCTAGGGACTTCGTGTAAAATGTATAACCATTGATCACATACGAATTCCAACTTATGACATCAACCTCAGGACCACGCGCTAACCATTTGAGGATATTAGAAACACATTCCTCTCCCTTGACCTTTTGTTTGAACCAGTGTGCAAAAGTTCTGTTATGCTCCCTAACCAACTTTTGTTCAGTCATTCGAGGATTTTCTTTCCTCACAGCTTCTTTATGTGCAGCTATGCTGGCTTGAACTTCATCAACATTATTCAAGATGTATAAGTGGACTTGTGACAATTCATCAGGATCCACAGTCTTTACTGAAGCCCCTCGCCTACCCCCTTCAGCATGCTGACGTTTTGGAAGCCTAATATGTCTTACTTTGGCCAAATAATTTTGACAAAATTCCGTGGCTTCTTCAGAAACATATTTTTGAACAATCGAGGCTTCTTGGACGGTATGCATTTTTCACGTACCCTTTAAAGAATTTCATAGATCTTTCAATTGGGTACATCCACCGTAAATGGATAGGGCCGCACAACTTTATCTCCCTCACGAGATGAACAATTAGATGAAACATGATGTCAAAAAATGTAGGAACAAAAAGCTTTTCAAGGTGGCACAAGATAAGATATCCTTCATTCTCCAATTCATCCAAGTTTTCGATGTCAAAAACTTTACCACAAACCGCATTGAAGAAGACACAAAGTCTAGTCAAAACGACTCGAAGATCATATTCGGCGATGCCTCGAATAGCTATTGGGAGTAGCTGTTGCATCAAGACATGACAATCATGCGATTTTTGGCCTACTAATTTCAAGTCCTTCATCGATACAAGCCGTTTAAAATTTGAAGAATACCCCAATGGAACTTTTGTGCCATGTAAACACTCACAAAAACTTCGTTTCTCATCCTTAGACAAAGTATGAGAAGCCGGGGGACAATAAGTTCTCTTCCCATATGGCCTTGGATGTAACTCTTCACGTATTCCCATTGCTTGCAAATCCAATCTTGCCTTCACACCATCCTTGGAACTGCCTTGTATGTTAAGAAGCGTGCCAACAATACTATCACACACTTTTTTCTCCACATGCATGACATCGATACAGTGTCTCACATCAAGATTGCGCCAATAGGGAAGATCGAAGAATATAGATCTCTTTTTCCATATATTTGTATCTTTTCTACTCTTGGCTGTCTTGCCGAAGATGACATTGATATTTTTCACCTTCTCATAAACTTGCTCCCTAGTCAATGGCACCGGAGCATCTTCATGTTCTTGGCCACCAAAGAAGGCTTTCTTTAATCGACGATATGGGTGGCCCCGTCTAAGAAATCTCCTATGTCCAAGGTAAACCGTCTTTCTTCCATGTTGGAGTTGATGGTAGCATGTGCCTTCTTCACAAACCGGACATGCTTTATGGCCCTTTACACTATACCCTGACAAGTTACCATAAGTTGGGAAGTCGTTTATAGTACAGAATATCATGTCTCGCAATTTGAAGACCTCCTTCTTGAAAGAGTCAAAAACATCAACACCTTCTTCCCATAACTCCTTCAAGTCTTCGATCAAGGGTTGAAGGTAAACATCAATGTCATTTCCGAGTTGTTTTGGTCCCGAAATCAACATAGACAGCATGATGTACTTTCTCTTCATGCATAACATAGGAGATAAGTTGTAAATAATGAGGAGTACAGGCCATGAACTATGTACGCTGCTAAGGCTTCCATATGGATTCATGCCATCTGTGGTAAGGGCAAGCCTAAGGTTCCTAGGTTCTTCGCCGAAGTTGGGAAATAATTGATCGATTTTCTTCCATTGAGAAGAATCGGCTGGATGACGAAGCTTTCCACCAAAAATCCTCTAATCTGCATGCCACCGCAAATTTTTTGCATCATTTTCATTCGCAAACAACCGCTTGAACCTTGGTATGATTGAAAGATATCACAACACTTTTGTAGGCCCCTTATTTGACTTGTACCTTGGGGTTTCACATATCGGACAATTCTGCTTCTCTTCAAACTCTTTTCTATACAATACGCAGTCATTCGGGCATGCATGGATCTTTTTGTACTCCATTCCCAGTGGACAAAGTATTTTCTTAGCATCATAGTATCGATGTGGTAACACATTATCATCCGGAAGCATGTCCTTAAAATCCTCAAGCATTTCAGAAAAACTCTTATCGCTCCATCCATGACGTGCCTTCAAGCTTACCAATTTCAATACAGCGTTCAACAATTGGTATTTTTGACACCCAGGGTATAGCAGGGTCTCCGCATCACTGCACATATTACCATATGCATGTGATTGTTGAAAGGCCTCTTCTCCTACATCACGAATAATGTCCTCCGTGTCATTATCATCAAAGGCCACTTCCCCATGTTGAGACCCACTTGGTATTTTTTCACCATGCCATACCCATACTGTATAAGTCTTACAAAATCCATGACAAATTAAATGTGTGCGTATAACTTCAAGACTTAGTCGACTATCATTCAAACATTTTATACAAGGGCAATAAAACTTCCCACTATCATCACTTCCATTTTGTTTAGCAAATTCAATAAAGTCCCTCACCCCATTCTGATATTCAACGCTCGTTCGTAAAGCATTTATCCAACTGTGATCCATAGTAGAATTCCTATGGACGGAAAGATTTAGCATACGTAAAATAAGGCAAAAGTAAATGCATAACGAAGAATATCTACTATGGATCCACTTTTGGCTGTCTTGCATATCACAGTGAATCCAAAATAAAATATCACGAAACAAAATAAATGCATGACGAGGAAATTAAAAGCTTCGCATGAATGTCTTGAGGACTCACCTATAACTCAAATGTGAAATAAGAGTCTTTCTTCTCCCGCCATAAACGTTGATGTTGGAGACAACAAGAGTACCCTAAAAACATTTGTTGGTCAGTTGGATAGGTCTCAAGTGCAAATATAATCTTCAAAATAGAATATTCATTAACAACAGAGAAACCCACAAGAGCATTTCATCGATTTCGTTCAACCCATAAAAAACCCAGAACAATAAGTAGGAAAACCATGAAGTTATATAACTGAAACACCTCTTACAGCTTGGTCTATATACGTTTAGCTGAGGAACCAGAAAGTGATTGTCGAGAGAGCAACGTGAAGTACCGACGGAGCAACACACAAACATTGGAGAGAGAACCTCCTCAGTAAGCACTTTCGGCGCGACTAGAGATATTCAGAGAGGAAAATTTAATTTTCCGCGCGACAGGGACATGTTTTTGTATTTGGAATTTTTCAAGACCGATTAATTATAAAGCATCCGGTCCTAAATATATTTTAATAAATTTTTAAGACCGAATCATTATCCAGTCCGGTCTTAAATATTGGTATTACTTTTAAGACCGAATTATTATCCTGTTCGGTCCTAAATATGTTACTATAATTATTCAATCTTAGATTTTATTAAGACTGGTTAATTATTGGTAGACGGTCCTAAATATATAACTTTATCTGAAAACTAAGAAAATAAATTCCCAATTATTTTTTTCAAGAAAAAAGTATTGGCTTTGGCGAGCGCAGAAAATTATCAATGCTATTATTAATTACTTGAACAAAAAATTAAAAAGAGACAAGCTTATGTTTCTTAATTATTGCTATTATTAATTACTAATAATAATGTCGTACACATTGTTTCAAATAAATAAAAAAAAGCAGAAAATTATCAAAGCTTATTATCCTTCAAAGCCCAGGCAATATCGGCTTGAGCAGCATTAATTTCCCGCCGGATATCAGCAAGTTCCTGTCTTATTCGTATCAGGTCATTAGAGGAAAGAGGACGAGGATCAGCGTTAGGCGCGCTGGGGCCAACTGGTTGGAGAGGTGGAGCAGCAGGAATCTCTTCATGGTCGGAAGGCTGAAGGGGGGGTGCAGCAATCTCTTCATCATTGGAAATAACAATGGGTCCAACGACCCGAGACTCTTCTGTTTCAATAGACCGTGAAAGAGGAGCTTTATACCCAAGAGGGGGGGTGAATTGGGTATATTAAAAATTTTCGCAAACTGGTTCTGTTTTTACACTCTCAGAACAGGGCAGAAAAGAGGAGATAGAGTGAAGAGCTTTGCACACAACGATTTATACTGGTTCGGTCCTTTCTCTGACCTACATCCAGTCCCCAAGCCTCACCTGGGATTTTCAATCCACTATAATCAAATATTGATTACACCCTCTGTACTAAGAGTTGTTCTCTCACTAGAACACACTCCCCCTTACAAGTTGTAATCAATACACCCCAACTACCAAGTCCCCTGACTTGTAGTTATCTCAATCAATAAATGATTTACAAGTATTTGACTCTCTTACAGAGCAGATAAGATAAACACTGAAGAACTAAGTATCAAAATGATACAATACAGATGTAAGCTAATACACAATAAATGAACTTAGTAGATTTTTCGCTCAGAGTTGGTGTATCTGCTGGAGATGAAGTTAATGCTCTCTATTTATAGGTAGAGAACATTAAATGACCGTTGTGAGATGATTCCAACCGTTGGAAGTGATTTGCTTAAGTTCTGGTCATCTTCTCTCTCTAAACTTCTGCTAATCCAAGTCTTAATGAAGTCTGATGTGGATCTCTGAGTTTCTGCCCGTTGGAATTAACTTTACTTGATATAGTAAGCATTCTTTAACGTTAACAAGGCGTGCTCAGATGGATTAGCCGAAAGTAGATGAGATTGTGCAGGTGCATTAAATGCACTGTTCACCTTTTTGCTTTTTCTCACAAATCTTCAATAATCTTGATCTGTGCTAACTGAAAAACACTCAACAAACTTGTTAAACATATCTGGGATCATGAGTGAATGATTTATGAAAGCAATTAGATCAAACAACAAGATATAGCAGATTTCACAAATTTGAAAAAGCTTCAACGGTCACTAACCTCGAGGTTAGTTCATCCAACCTCGAGGTTGGCCTGAAATCTTCAGGCAAACCTTCGTTTTAAAATCATTCAACCTCGAGGTTGCAAAGTGAACCTCGAGGTTTCTCTTGAGAAGAAACCTTCTGATAAATCTCATTAACTTGCAAACCTTGAGGTTCCAAAGGTAACCTCGAGGTCTGAAGTTTGTTTCAAACCTTCAGTTTTCACGGGAGCCCGACAACCTCGAGGTTGTACTTCTGTACTCGAGGTTGGCTCTTGAAAGAACAAAGTTCAAAGTTAAACATAAAGCCCAGCCTCGAGGTTACAATGTTAACCTCGAGGTTTTCAATACTTTGAAAACCAGTGTGCTCTCTGTAAGTGATAAAACTCGAGGTTGCAACATCATACTCGAGGTCAAAGGTGTTTTCATCGGGCTTAAGTTTCAAAGCAAAGTGTCCAACCTCGAGGTTGGAATATGGACCTCGGGGTTCATGTGCTTGATGAACAACATGACCTTTCTGTATGAGTTGAACCTTGAGGTTAGCTTTGCATACTCGAGGTTACAAGTGATAATGAAGAAACTTGGGTTCTCCAACTGAACCAGAACCTCGAGGTTGACTTCTCAACCTCGAGGTTTCACATATAACTTGTGAAACCAAGTTTTGCAACATTCGAACACTTGATTTTTAAAGCTTCTGTAAGGTCAAACCTCGAGGTTACAAGCCCAACCTCGAGGTTTGCTCTTAACCAGAGTTTTGACACTTAAGAGCAAAACCTCTTCAATTGTCTGTAGTTGTTGACAATCATCAAAACCATCAGAGAACTAACATTCTCCCCCTTTTTGATGATGACAACATCTACAAGCAATACCTCTTTAAACATTTAAAAGATCATCAGTGAGATTATCAGAGTGTTTGAAAAACTGATTTTTTGCACAAGTAGAGTTCTTAGATAAAAAGTCATATATTCTTAGAGATAAGCAGAAGCATGAAATCGAGGCTGATATTTCAATTGACATTCCATTTCAATAAATTTATACAAGATATAATGGAATTCAATGAAAACAAAATACAGACAGTACTACAAAAAAAAATACATGAAAATACACATGCTGCTGCAAAAAACTAGATCCCTAGACTCTAGTCCTCACTCATTGCTTGTCTCTCCCCCTTTGTCATCGTCATCAACATACTCTGGGTCGAGAATAACAAGAGGAGGCTGGTAAAGCACCATAGCAGTGGTAGGATCAAAGGAGGGATCAAGAAGGGAAGGATAGGTATAGGGAGAAGGTGTGGGAAAGATCTCAGTGGCAGGAGTGGATGGAGATGGAAGTGGGTTAGGAAGAACTTCTGTGGTAGGGGTGACTGGGGAAGGTTGAGACTGAGCAACAGGAGTGGTATGAGGTGGAGAAGAGTGTGGAGGGCTAGGGAATGAGAAAGAGTGAGAGGGAGGTGAGTGAGGGGGTGAGTGAGCAGGAGAATCAGCAGGAGAGGGAGGTGAAGATGGGTCAGGTATAGGGAGTGATGAACTAGGGCCATCAGCTGTAGCAGGGATAGGATCAGAATCCATCTCAGGAGCAGGAATAGCAGTGGAAGCTTGTACTGGAACTGAGGATGAACCAGGAGTGGATGAGGAAGCCCCGAGACCAAAATGTCTAAGTAGCATGTCAGCTCTGTCTCTGGCATCAGATGCAGCTGAGAGTGTGACAGCTAAAGAGGAGTCCAATTCAGTAAACTTGTGATCCACTTCCTCCTTTAGCTTATTCAAGTGGGACATCACCTCAGTCTGAGCCACAATGACATCCATAAGTCCCAACTTGATGTCAGCCCATAAAATGTCGACCTCAGTCTTCATGAGAGCACGATGGGAGATGAGGGCTTGATCCACAATCTGTCTGATTTGTCCCATCAGATCATCTGGTAGAGGGGCCTGAGAAGGTGGAGGAGCTGACTGTGCTTCCTCAGGAGCTTGAGATGCCTGAGACTGTGCTGTACCTTCTGTATCAAGCTTGATCTTCATGAGGTTGATCTGATGTTTGCCAAAATAGAGAGGGTATTCAAGCGTATCAGTTGACCCTACATACCAGATTTTGTGATAGAAAAGTATCACAGAGATTAGAGAAGGATAAGGTATGTGTGTCAATTCTTTCTTGGCAAATCTGAAACTCTTCATCCCTTGGAGCAGCCAATCCCCAATGTTGAAAGGAACTTTCTTCACAAATGCAGTGAAGGGTCTGTAGTCTAGTGATGTGAAGTGAGTGTAGTTCTCAGCCTTAGGAATGAAATTCCTAGAATATATGTACCAAAGGATTCTATGCACAGGAGGCATGTCACTTGGTTTGAATGAAAGCTTAATGGCTTGGTCACGAGGGAAGGGTTTGCCTGGGATGAGAGTTTCATACACCTCTTGATTGGTATATGAAAACTCAGGAACAGGAGGTGGGTTTTTGATTTTTAAAATTTTATTGATCTTCTCAGCAGTCAATGAGAATTCAACACCTCTGACTACAGTGGATACTGACTCTTCTAGCAGATCACCATCATCATCCAATGTACTACTATCCCTCATCTTGAAGTAAAACATCCTAACCAAACTAGGGGTATAGGGACAGTATATGGAAACAAAAGGTTCATATTGTTTTATCCAAGGTGAAAGATCTAAGTTGCACTCTTTATAGAAACTTTCAAGGTTTATTGCAACTGAAGCACAAAAGACTTTTGGGAGATAAATTTCTCTATACTTATCATTTTCCTCCTTGGTTGAGAAGGATGAGGCAGCAATGATGAATCCTTCTGGAGGTGATCTGATATGCCGGATGTCCTCAATAGCATTGACAGCAAACTTCTCCAACTTCTTTTGTTGAGAGGCCTGAGAGGGTGATTGAACTTGAGGCCTTGAGGGATTCTTGGTCCTTGCCTTCTTGGCCTTTTCTCTTACTTTCTCCTTCCCTTTACCGGTTGTTTCAGGCACTTTCCTCTTTTTAGACTCAACTTGACTGGGCTCTTTGATGGAAATGCCCTTCGGTTTGCTCTTCGGAGGAGGAGATGGAGGAGGATCAATGGGCATCCCTGGGATGTGCTTATCAACCCCAGAGCGCAAGCGAATAGACCGAGTCTTCTTCCTCACTGGCTTGCTTGGTCGAGGTTCAGGTGAAGGTTGACGTTTTGGAGGTGGAGATGGAGACCAAGATTCTGTCTCATCGTTCGAATGGGAGGTAGATTTTGACTGTGAAGGAGATTTCGAAGCCATTTGTGGACAGAGAGTGGAGGAAATGTGCAGAAAGATGAAGATTGGAAGAGGAAGTGACGAGAGAGAAGGAGTGAACTCGAGGTTAGGGTTCAGTAAAAATGAAATTTCACAGCAGCATATATATAGACACGCGCTCAACCTCGAGGTTGACTTCTCAGCCTCGAGGTTAGATGAACAAAAGTTCACTAATCTCTGCGATCAACCTCGAGGTTGATATCTCAGCCTCGAGGTTAGATGAAAAAAAAAATTCACTAACCATTGAAATTCTTACCTCCAACCTCGAGGTTGCCTCCAGAACCTCAAGGTTCTACTGTCTGATAGATGAGATGTCTCTTCTGTTTGCCACCAACCTCGAGGTTCTAATCCCATACTCGAGGTTCCATCCATCAGATACCTTGAACCTTTTGACACTCTTCCAACCTCGAGGTTGGCTACTGAACCTCGAGGTTTGCCCCTTTGACAGCAAACCTAAGTCCTGCATAAGATTGTCTATGTACTCCGATGCTAAAGTTAGTGATCTATAATCATCAAAACCACAATTTAATATAAAAGTAGACAGGAATTACTTACAACTCATTGGGATTTACCATTCCCAATTCTCTTCTTATGAATGTGAATGGGTCCTTGGCTAATGGTTTGGTGAAAATGTCTGCCAATTGAAGATGAGTTGGAATGAACATCACTTTCACATCTCTCTTCTGGACATGATCCCGGATGAAATGATGTCTCACATCAATATGCTTGGTTCTTGTATGTTGCACGGGATTCTTGGCCAAGCTTATTGTGCTAGTGTTATCACACAGTATTGGGATCTCCTTTAAGTGCACTCCTAAATCAGCAAGTTGTTGCTTCAGCCACAACACTTGAGCACAGCAACTTGAGGCAGCCACATATTCAGCTTCTGTTGAGGACACCGCCACGGTAGTTTGCTTCTTGCTAAACCAAGAGACAAGTGAGTTGCCAAAGAATTCGCATTGCCCACTTGTACTCTTTCTATCCGTCTTATAGCCAGCATGATCCGAATCTGAATATGCCACAAGATGCTCCGGCTGACCTTTAGGAAACCATAGCCCAAGAGTCTTTGTATCAGATAGATATCTGAATATTCTCTTCACGTGTTCAGCATGAGACTCTTTGGGTGCGGATTGGAACCGAGCACACATTCCAACACTGAATTGAATGTCCGGGCGACTTGCAGTGAGATAGAGCAATGATCCAATCATTCCTCTATACTTGGTGATGTTGAAGTCCTTGCCCTCTTCATCAGCATCCAAAGAAGTAGTTGTGCTCATTGGTGTGTCAGCCCCATTGCACTTGTCCAATCCAAACTTCTTCAGCAAATCATTCAGATACTTTGTTTGAGATATGAATATCCCATCTTTATGTTGCTTGATTTGCAGCCCAAGGAAGTAATTAAGCTCTCCCATCATTGACATCTCAAATTCACCTTGCATAGACTTGGAAAATTCCTCACACAAAGAATCATTAGTAGCACCGAAAATAATATCATCAACATATATCTGTACAATTAAAATCTCATTTAATTTATTTTTCTTGATAAACAATGTTGTATCAGCCTTTCCTCTAATGAATCCTTGATTGAGTAAGAATTGACTCAATCTTTCATACCAAGCTCTAGGAGCTTGCTTAAGACCATACAAGGCTTTCTTAAGTCTAAAAACATGATCCGGAAATTGATCATTTTCAAAACCTGGAGGTTGTTCAACATACACCTCCTCTTGAATGAAGCCATTTAGAAAAGCACTTTTGACATCCATTTGATAGAGTTTAAAGCCTTTTGTGCATGCAAATGCTAGAAGAACTCTTATTGCTTCCAATCTAGCTACTGGAGCATAAGTTTCTTCATAGTCTATTCCTTCTTCTTGATTGTAACCTTTGGCCACTAATCTAGCCTTGTTACGCACAATGATGGCTGACTCATCACGTTTGTTCTTGAATACCCATTTTGTCCCAATTACCGGATGGTCTTTGGGTCTAGGCACCAAGTCCCAAACTTGATTTCTATCAAATTGATGTAGCTCCTCTTGCATAGCAATCACCCAATCATTGTCTGAAAGAGCTTCTTCTATTTTAGAGGGCTCTATATGAGAAATAAATGCAGAAAATGTAACTTCATTCAAGGTACTTTTTCTGGTCCTAACTCCTTGATTTACATCACCTATAACTTGGTCTAAAGGATGATTCCTTATAAATCTCCAAGCTCTAGGTTGGGACTGATCAGTATTTTCAAGATTATTTTCTGGATCAGCCTCAAAAATATTTTCAGAATTTTCAGAAGGAGTAGGAGCATTTTTCGAAAAGAATTTGTTTTTGAAAATAGTCTCTTCTTCATCATCAAGGGATTTATCAGATTCAGACTCACAAAATACAACATGTACAGATTCTTCAACAATTTTAGTTCTAGTATTAAAGACTCTATATGCTTTGCTCCTATTAGAATAACCAATAAAGATAGCTAAATCAGCTTTAGGATCGAATTTACCAAGACTGTCTTTACCATTATTGTGCACATAGCACTTACAGCCGAAGATACGAAGGTGGCTTAGGTTTGGCTTTCTTTCCTTGTAGAGTTCGTATGGAGTCTTATTCAGCTTCTTTCTCAAGTATGCTCTGTTGGAGACGTAGCAAGCCGTACTCATGGCATCAGCCCAAAATACTTGAGAAGTGTTGTACTCGTTCAACATTACTCTAGCCATTTCAGTGAGTACTCTATTCTTTCTCTCCACAACACCATTTTGTTGTGGTGTTCTTGGTGCTGAAAAATTGTGATCAATCCCCATACTGTCACAGAACTCAGCAAAGGCTTGATTCTCGAACTCTCCACCATGATCAGTCCGTATTCCTGAAATTGATAACCCTTTCTCGTTTTGGACCTTCTTGGCAAATGAAACAAACTGATCAAAGGTTTCATCTTTAGAAGATAAAAATATTGTCCAAGTAAATCTAGAGAAATCATCAACAATGACCAAAGTGTATAAGTTTCCACCAAGACTTTTCACTCTAGCTGGTCCAACTAGATCCATGTGAAGAAGTTGAAGTGGTCTAGTGGTTGAAATCTCATTTTTGGTTTTAAAAGATGATTTGGTTTGTTTTCCCTTTTGACATGCATCACAAATCATATCATTTTTGAAATTCAATTTGGGAATACCAATGACCAAATCCTTTTTCAACAATTTGTCAAGTTGATACATATTGACATGAGCTAATCGCTTGTGCCAAAGCCAACTCTCATTCAAATTGCTCATAAAACAATTTTCAGAAACAGAAGCATTACTAGAGAGGTTCAAGGTATAACAATTTCCATCTCTAGGTGCTCTAAATAAAGCTTTATTTTTCAAATCATTTATGGAGATCAAATCCTTTTTAACAATAAAGCATTCATCAGAGTCAAATATTACCAAATTACCCTTATCGGTGCTTTGGCTCACACTTAGGAGATTGTGACACAATCCTTCTACAAAGTAGACGTCTTGGATGAGTGGGCCTTCATTGTTGCCTATCTCACCAATGCCAGCGATTTTCCCGGATTGATCACCTCCAAATGTGACTCTACCTCCATCTTTTGGCTTTATTGATAAAAACTTTGATTTGTCTCCAGTCATGTGTCTTGAGCATCCACTATCAATGTACCACTTGTTCGGCCTTGATGCTCTAAGACATACCTGCAGATCACCAGAGGTCAAGTTTTAGGTACCCATCTCTTCTTGGGTCCTTTGGGGTTAGCATGCACCTTGGGAACATATGTTCCTTTTGGTACCCAGACATAATTTCCTACAGGTTTAGCTTTTCTTTCTTTTCGATGAAAACAAGATGAAGTAGAATGACCCTTCCTATTGCAATATGTACAATGTGCAAAAGGGTTTGAGGAATGAACAGATTTAGTGAAATAATTCATATAGGATTTTTGTCCATTCTTTTTCTTTCCTTTCTTCTTATCAAAGTCTGGTCTATAACCAATGCCCGATCTATCGTTTGTAAAACGTTGTTGTTTCAAAATCACATTGAGCATTTCACTTCCCTTAGTGAATTTCTCAAGTGCTTTTGTAAGTTGTGAATTCTTTTTCTCTAGGATAGAGCATTCATCACAAATCAGAGATTGAGGAGAAGAGAGGTTTTCAATTTGCAGTTCAAGAAAAGAATTTTTTCTTTTCAAAGACATATACTTGTCTGCAAGTTTTTCAAACTCCTTTTGAACAACATTGTATTCAGCAAACAATTCATCATAGGAAGGAAGAGATTCATATACCTCATTTATTTCACTAGGTTGTTCTTCTTCCTCAGCAACCAGGCATATGTTGGCTTTTTCACTTTCATCCTCTTCAGCTTCATCCTCATCCGATGAGCTATCTCCCCATATAGCTGACACATATGCCTTCTTTTTGTATTTCTTGAATTTCTTCTTTTCTTTCTCTTGGTTTTTCAGCTGAGGGCATTCTGCCTTGATGTGTCCGGGCTTCTCGCATTCATAGCAGATGATAGGCTTCTTTGATTCATAGCTCGAACTTCCTTTCTGAAATTTCTTGAAGCCTTGATCTCTTTTATAAAACTTCTTGAATCTCCGGACCATCATGCCAATCTCTTCATCCTCGTCCTCATCTTCCTCATCCTTTTCCACATTGAGAGCCACTCCCTTGTTGCGATTGTTGCCACCATTGACATCTTCTAATTCCTTCTTGAACCTCAGTTTGCTCTCGTATTCAGATAAGCTACCAAACAATGCGGCAACTGAAGTCATTGACTCTCCACGAGCTTCTTCAATGGCGGTAACTTTTGCTTCCCAATCCTTTGTCAGAATATTGAGGACTTTCCTCACTTGAGCTCCTTGATCAAAAAGCTTTCCCAAGGCCGCTAGCTGATTGGTCAAATGAGTGTATCTCAACTGAAATTCTCCAATACTCTCGCCTTGCTTCATTCGCAACAAGTCATACTCAGTGGTTAAAATGTTGACGCGATTTTCCTTGATTCCAGATGTTCCTTCATAAGCTATTTCCAGCGCCTTCCACATCTCTTTAGCTGTTGACAAATTACAGATACGAAAGTACTCCTTTTGACTAAGAGCACTCTGAAGCATCAGGATAGCCTTGCTATTGAGAGTGATGTTCTTCTTATCATCATCATTGAACTCGGCTTCTGTCTTGGGAACAGTGATGCCTCCTTCTACCTTGACTGGAACATAGTCTCCAGTCTCAAAGACCCTCCATAGACCATATTCTGTAGCCATCACGAACACACGAAATTTTGCTTTCCAGAAAGAGTAGTGTTCGCCGTCGAAACCGGGAGGTCTGTTGATTGAAGCTCCATCTGGAAGAATTCCTTCCATAGTGATCCTTCTCGAGTGGTAAAACTCTTCTGAGAAGACCTTGCTCTGATACCAAATGAAAGAGGAGCTTTATACCCTAGAGGGGGGTGAATTGGGTATATTAAAAATTTTCGCAAACTGGTTCTGTTTTTACACTCTCAGAACAGGGCAGAACAGAGGAGATAGAGTGAAGAGCTTTGCACACAACGATTTATACTGGTTCGGTCCTTTCTCTGACCTACATCCAGTCCCCAAGCCTCACCTGGGATTTTCAATCCACTATAATCAAATATTGATTACACCCTCTGTACTAAGAGTTGTTCTCTCACTAGAACACACTCCCCCTTACAAGTTGTAATCAATACACCCCAACTACCAAGTCCCCTGACTTGTAGTTATCTCAATCAATAAATGATTTACAAGTATTTGACTCTCTTACAGAGCAGATAAGATAAACACTGAAGAACTAAGTATCAAAATGATACAATACAGATGTAAGCTAATACACAATAAATGAACTTAGTAGATTTTTCGCTCAGAGTTGGTGTATCTGCTGGAGATGAAGTTAATGCTCTCTATTTATAGGTAGAGAACATTAAATGACCGTTGTGAGATGATTCCAACCGTTGGAAGTGATTTGCTTAAGTTCTGGTCATCTTCTCTCTCTAAACTTCTGCTAATCCAAGTCTTAATGAAGTCTGATGTGGATCTCTGAGTTTCTGCCCGTTGGAATTAACTTTACTTGATATAGTAAGCATTCTTTAACGTTAACAAGGCGTGCTCAGATGGATTAGCCGAAAGTAGATGAGATTGTGCAGGTGCATTAAATGCACTGTTCACCTTTTTGCTTTTTCTCACAAATCTTCAATAATCTTGATCTGTGCTAACTGAAAAACACTCAACAAACTTGTTAAACATATCTGGGATCATGAGTGAATGATTTATGAAAGCAATTAGATCAAACAACAAGATATAGCAGATTTCACAAATTTGAAAAAGCTTCAACGGTCACTAACCTCGAGGTTAGTTCATCCAACCTCGAGGTTGGCCTGAAATCTTCAGGCAAACCTTCGTTTTAAAATCATTCAACCTCGAGGTTGCAAAGTGAACCTCGAGGTTTCTCTTGAGAAGAAACCTTCTGATAAATCTCATTAACTTGCAAACCTTGAGGTTCCAAAGGTAACCTCGAGGTCTGAAGTTTGTTTCAAACCTTCAGTTTTCACGGGAGCCCGACAACCTCGAGGTTGTACTTCTGTACTCGAGGTTGGCTCTTGAAAGAACAAAGTTCAAAGTTAAACATAAAGCCCAGCCTCGAGGTTACAATGTTAACCTCGAGGTTTTCAATACTTTGAAAACCAGTGTGCTCTCTGTAAGTGATAAAACTCGAGGTTGCAACATCATACTCGAGGTCAAAGGTGTTTTCATCGGGCTTAAGTTTCAAAGCAAAGTGTCCAACCTCGAGGTTGGAATATGGACCTCGGGGTTCATGTGCTTGATGAACAACATGACCTTTCTGTATGAGTTGAACCTTGAGGTTAGCTTTGCATACTCGAGGTTACAAGTGATAATGAAGAAACTTGGGTTCTCCAACTGAACCAGAACCTCGAGGTTGACTTCTCAACCTCGAGGTTTCACATATAACTTGTGAAACCAAGTTTTGCAACATTCGAACACTTGATTTTTAAAGCTTCTGTAAGGTCAAACCTCGAGGTTACAAGCCCAACCTCGAGGTTTGCTCTTAACCAGAGTTTTGACACTTAAGAGCAAAACCTCTTCAATTGTCTGTAGTTGTTGACAATCATCAAAACCATCAGAGAACTAACAGACCGCACTCTCGATGGAGGAGGCACACCGTATAACGATCGAACGAAGGCACGAGCATCACGAGTAAGAGCACCCCTACGAGCGGTTCTCTTGTATCTAACCATGGTTTGAGCAGTTGGCACAAAGAGATATGAGGAGTTTATTAATAAAGGCAGAGAGCAGTGCGGAGTTACGAGGTATGAGGACTGAGGAGTTAATAAAGGTAAAGGGCAGACGAATGGTCTACTTTACGAGCGGGTTTTATAAATATTATTTTTTTTTAAATGAATTAATTTTAAGACCGATCTTTTATCATTTCTCCGGTCCTAAAAGTATATTATTTATTTTTTTAATCAATTAAATTACTTTTAAGACCGACCTTTTATCATTTTTCCGGTCCTAAAATTCATTTACTTTTTTAATTAATTAAATTACTTTTAAGACCGACCTTTTATCATTTCTCCGGTCCTAAAATTTATTTATTTATTTTTTCCTACTTTTTAAAGTAAGATTTAATTTCGTAAAAAAAAGTTCATTGTTTCAAATTCCGATAGCAGAGTCGTATCCTTACACTCTATCAGAGGATCTCTTCGGCTTCCAGATAAACTTCCCAACGTAACTAGGCGTCTCCTCGTATTCTGATGAACAATGCGTCTGCCCATTAAAGGTTCCGGCATTTCACTCCGGATGGGTTCTCTATTTAAACCCATTGTTACTTTACTTTCTTTACATTCTTCACCTTCATCATCACTTCTACAATGGCTGCTCCACCACCCCAAGGTCCTCCACCACCACTAGGTCCTCCTTTTCCTCCTCCCGCTGGGGGTTACAATCCTTACCCTCCTCCTCTGCCTCCGAACCCGACCACCAAACAGCTACTGCGCCACCTCCTGGCCCCCGTCGATCATATAGATCGACGACAGGGCCAACTTTTTCAAGTCTACCACGTCGTCAACAACAAGATCAACGCGATACTCGACGCCCAGGACGTTGAGTACAATCCGTTCGATGACAATGTCTCCGACCTCTCCGACGACTCCCTCCCCTCCGACAATGATGGGGAGAAGTAAATATTTTTAAATGTTTTTTTTCTTTTTCTTTATCATGTACTGCGCTGCACCCCACGGGGCAGCATTAAAAAATCTATGATAAATTTTTTACATGCTTTATTTTGATCGCCATTGTCCTTCTCCGTACATTCTTTCTTTTTCCGACAAGGAGGAAAAAAACAAAACATTGTCCTCGTGTGTATGATCAACATTAAAAACACACACATTAAAAAATCCAACAATATACAGTTAAGATCGAACAAAAGATTCTTTCTGTTTCTGACAAGAAGGAAGAAAACAAAACATTGTCCTCGTGTGTTTGATTAACATTAAAAACTCGCACATTAAAAAATCCAACAATATAGTTAAGATCAGATCAACAAAACAAAAAACATTGTTTACCTTATTCGAATAAAAACAAACACATGCAGTGACAATTCTTCTCAAGGTTGGACCGTCATTGTCGTCGGTTTTGCCTCGCCCTGATTAGAGAAAAGTGTCCTTTTCTTTGTCTCTTTTCTTTTTCCGACAAAAAGAAAAGAGACAAAGAAAAGGGACAATGATGTCGCTAATCTAAATCAGGAGAGGTAAAATCGACGACAATGAGAGGCCTAGCTTGAGCAGAACGCCAGAATCTTGGTTGCCTTGAAATCCTAATTAATGATTTGTCTGAAAAGCAAGTAAACATATTTAAAGGAAGACTATTTAGGAGCGGACAGTAAAATAATAGACGGTCCTAAAAGTCTCGAATACTTTTAGGACCGGAAGTTTACCCATATACGGTCCTAAAAGTTTAGGATCGAAATAAACGGTCATAAAAGACTCATATTATTTTAACCGAATACTTTTAGGACCGGAAGTTTAAAATATAGGGTCCTAAAAGTCTCATATTATTTAAAACGAATACTTTTAGGACCGGAAGTTTAAAATATGCGGTCCTAAAAGTCTCATATTATTTAACCGAATACTTTTAGGACCGGAAGTTTAAAATATGCGGTCCTAAAAGTCTCATATTATTTAACTGAATACTTTTAGGACCGGAAGTTTAAAATATGCGGTCCTAAAGTCGCGAACTCTTGCTTATTTAATTTAGAGCATACTGAACCTCAAATTTCAAGCACTAAATAGCTATATCCACCATCCAATTTCAGATACCCAAAATGGACACAAGAAAATTGTTCGAAAAATTAAACAACTTTATCTATTGAATTTTTCATTGCCTGTGTATATATACAAATGAATTGTTCAAAAAAATAATCAAATTTACATAAGATTATTGTTGCTACAAGATATTTACAAATGAATACATCATTATTTATTATGGATTAGGTCATACACATATTCACAAAACAAATTGCGGATGTGCTCGAGTTCAGCATCCGAAAAGGGGGCAGGGCATTGAAACATCTATAACATCAAAGACAAAAACTGAATTAACTTGCGTCCATAATATGTAACATCAAATATTTACCTTTGCATATAATTTAGTATCTCCTTTAGTGACAATATCATACTTGTGTTTCATGACGTATTGGCCACATAGGTTGGACGCCACTGGTTGCCAACGAGTCTAAAAAGAACAAGAAATATATATAAGTAATATTGTAACATCGATACAGTGTCCCACAAATATTGTACCAACCTCTGGTCTGAACCATTTAGGCGCTTTGGCATTAGAAGAACGCCTTTTGAGTGCGTCGATCTGGAATGTCCTCATGGCACTATCATCAAAAATGCCTATTTATCAATGTTCAATAAAAACTCACAGCAGAGATTTCTGACAAGAGAATCAAAATAACATGCTTACTTGTTGATGGTCTGCGTCTACGAAGGCACTGGCTTGGTGTGAGTGGAGCATAAGAAGATAACTTTATTTTCTTCCATGCACATGATGACCAACTGCCAGTGGCGGCTGAAAATTCACAGCAGTCAAGTATACTCAGTGATATATATATGACGCAGAATTAAGTGAATTATAAACAAGATTTGTGATATGTACCTGTGGAAGAATGACAAAAAGTACACCTTTCTTCTCACATTACACAACCTGCTTGATATGTACTCTTGTCTTTCCGCCATGGTTGTTTGACTTGAATACATAGGGCACAAGAATCCAAAATCGTTGCTCCTGCCCTTATTCTCCAATTCTTGATGCAAGAACCTACAGTAATTACATCGATCAGGGAATTAGTATATGTATGTGTGTCTAAATGATGCATTTAAATTATGTACTCATAGAAGAACATACTTACTTCATCCAAACTCGAATAATTGCATCACTAAGCTCCTACCTAGGAAGCAGAAGGGAGTCAATATCAACGGTGTCAACTTGGACTGGTAGGGGATGAGCGAGGCCTACTACTTCATTGACATCCCACGATTTATCTTTAAAACCTCCACTTTTCACCATATCAGTTATTTTTTCGCGGCTAGTCAACTTAGCAGTAGGGGATTGAGCCTGAGGACGAGGGGTTGAAGCTTCAAGAGGAGTACAGACATCTACAAGCTTCACTGGCCAAGAGATGAAGGTTCCCTTGACATCACTCACAATCTTCATCTCATCAGTTGGGAGAGGGAGAGGTGCATCAATGACCTTTACAACTGACACTTTGACTTCATCATCAGACATTTTGATATGATTCCCGAAAGGAAAGGATGATCGGATCAACTAGGAATGGAATTTTCGCACCAGAATTTTCAACCTCTGATGCGTCCTAAAGAACAGAATGTAACTCGCACTACAGATCTCGGATTTGAGCGCTTCCAAAACGAGGAGAAAGATGACATTTTGAACTACAATTTTGACTAATTACACACCGAAAAAGGATAAGGGAATCAGGAGATACGGAACCAAGAAATTTTAGAACGAAAACTGCAGATTACAGGTAGGCGCCACAATTCCAAAGAATTGATAAGCCCAAGAATGCCACAAGGATCGATGCCCTTGATAAGTTCACAGATTCTCAAAAGAACCCTACAGAAGCTTGCCTCTCACCAAAAAGGTTAAAATCTCAATTCAAATCTCCCGTTCCAAAAGCCATGGTGTTCCCTTATAAAGTGGGCAACATCCATATTAAGTTTAACCCTAATATGCTTACACACAAAACCCAACAAGCAAGCCCAATAAGCCTTATTACAAAATTTTAACTAAATGTAAGAAAATAAAACTAAGTGCGGAATTTGGGCCAAGGCCCAATGAAGCCTTCATGCATATCCATTGAGGCTTAATCTTCAAGGTCTTCAATCTGGAGCCTTTTTAGCTTTTGCTCTTGTCATTGGGTCTCCAAGACCTTGTATGTCCTCCAAGTTTGTTGCATTGGTCATGCCGCCTCCTATGTCCTCATCATTCCCTCCTTCTTTAAAAGAATTTGTCCTCAAATTGTAATCCTCGTCTCCGTCTTTATACACTTCCTTGAAGAACAAATCAGCAATGTGGATTGCATCATCAACCTCTTTAGGAAAAACATCTTTAAATTCCTGCAACAAATTAGAAACCTCATTTGGAAGAGAGTTAGTAGGACTTGCATCTGTAAAATTATTCTCTTTACTCAAAAGTAAGAGCATTGGCTTTTTCAAATGCATTGCCTTTTTCACCTCTTTTTCTTTTATAAACAAGTTTCGTGCTTTTCTCTCTTTTTCTCTTTTTTTCTCTTGCTCTCTTCCACTCTCTTTTCTCTCTTGCTCTCTTCCACTCTCTTTTCTCTCTTGCTTTCTTTTTTCTCTCATTTTTAAATTATCCTCACTAACTTCTCTTGGTGTCAAGGATGCAAGAATAATCTTGCATTCTTTATGAACAAAAGAGAACTTGTTGGTGTAACCATCATGCATAACTTTCTTATCATATTGCCAAGGTCTCCCAAGCAACAAATGACAAGCCTCCATTGGTACCACATCACATAAAACTGTATCAACCTACTTTCCTATGGAGAAGTTCACCTCCACTTGTTTGCTTACGGTCACTTCACCATCCTCACTAAGCCATTGAAGCTTGTATGGCAGCGGGTGAGGTTTGGTTTCCATGCCCAATTTAGACACTATTCTAGCACTTGCAACATTGGTACAACTCTCTCCATCAATAATTAAAGAACATACCTTTTCTTGGATAAGGCATCTGGTATGAAAGACGTTCTCTCTTTGACTATCATCTATGTCTTTTGCTTGGCTGCCCAACATCCTTCTTACCATAAACAAATCTCCTTCTGGAATTATTTCTTCAATATCATCTTGTGAAGCAGAATCTGAAGAAGCAGAATCTGAAGAAGACTCACTAGTAAGCTCTCCATCCTCTTTAAGTAACATGGTCTTCTTAGTTGGACATTCTGAAGCTATGTGACCTCTCCCCAAGCACTTGAAGCATTTTATTTCACTACTCCTTGTCTTTTTAGGGATCTCATTGGATTTAGTTTGAGTCCTTTGAGGTGTAGCAGTGGAATCGCTTGATGAAGTACCTCCCTCCTTATTTCTATCCTTCCAGCTTGAAGAATTGAAATTTGAAGAGTTTTTCCTCATGACACCCTTTCTCTTGAGTTGTTGGTCTACCCTACTAGCTTGTTGCACTAAATCCTCCAACTCTACATAATTTTGCAACTCCACAACATCTCTTATATCACTATTCAGCCCATGCAAGAAACGTGCCATAGTAGCCTGCCACCCTTCACTAATATTTGCTCTAATCAAGGACACCTCCATCTCTTTAAAATACTCATCTACACTCTTGTTACCTTGTGTGAGTCTTTGAAGTTTATTGTGAAGGTCCCGATGATAATGGTAAGGAACATATCTTCTTCTCATTAGCCTTTTCATCTCCACCCAACTATCCACCAATGGTTCTTCATATCTCACCCTCTCCTTTTGCAATTGGTCCCACCAAATGAGAGCATAATCACTAAACTCCATGGCTGCCACCTTCATTTTCTTCTCTTCACTATAATTGTGACATGCAAATAAGTGCTCAATCTTCATTTCCCACTCTAAATAAGCCTCCGGATCACTTTTTCCCTTGAAGGATGGTATATTAAGCTTCACTCCGTTAATTCTATCCTCTCTAGCATTATTCTCATGATCTCTTCTTCTCCTTCTTTCATCCCTCCCTCTCTGTCTATCTTCATAATGATTCCCCTGATTTTCTATTCTCTCAATTCTCTCATATAACTCCTCTGTGTGTTCCCTCATCATCCTTTGCATTTGAGTTGTAATGGCTTCAATCAGCAATCTATTATCTTCACCACCTGCCATAATTCAAGGAAAAGAACAAGAATAAAAGTAATAGGACCTTACCACTCACTCACGTGTTTACACTCTTAAAAATGTATCACTCGTGTTTGTTGCTCTCTATAAGGCTTTTGTGTAGTGCGCTCTCTTGCCTTTTACCACTCAATAGCTCTCTTTAAGTTCTTAACAGAATCTCCAAGAACACTCAAGAGTACAATCCCAAAATCCGGAATTGGCGGTGACTCACAATACAAGTTGGAAAAAAAAATGTCAAAAGAAGACAACAAGACAGAAAATCCAAATCAATTTGGAGGAATTATTCAAGGACACTTTGGACTAGAAGACAAGACAAAGAAAAACCAAAACAATTTGGAGGAATTATTCAAGGAAGACACTTTGGACTTGATTCACACGTAGTAGTGTGTGTAATTGAATAATAGCAAGGTGCTGTATAGTATTTTTTTTAACACCTGATTCTTTTTTTTTTCCACAACTGATTTTTTTTTCTTTTTTTTTGTTTATAACACCTGATTCTTTTTTTTTTCACAACTGATTTTTTTTTTGTTTATAACACCTGTTTCTTCAACAAGAGGAATTTGTGATTTTGGAATCAAACTTTGAAATTATACTAATTCAGAACTGAACTAGATAGAATTCCCCACAAAATGAGCTATTACTTAACACACTAACAACACATTACTCAAGAAACACAAATCGAAAGGATTAAAATTGAAGAACAATGATGAACAAGGGATGAACACCAAGAACAAAGTGCAGAAATATGTGAACTGAACAAGAAATTGAAAGGAAAAACAACCCGAAGATTGAAAGAACAAACTAGGAACAAAGAACGACAGCTAAAACAGAATTTCACAACTCAAAAATCAAAACACAAATTTTAGGGATTAGGGTTACCAAATGTGTGATCAGATTGGATGTAAACAATCGAGGAAAGATAACCCAATTCCAATCCTAGAACCGTGCTCTGATACCAAATGATATGATTCCCGAAAGGAAAGGATGATCGGATCAACTAGGAATGGAATTTTCGCACCAGAATTTTCAGCCTCTGACGCGTCCTAAAGAACAGAATGTAACTCACGCTACAGATCTCGGATTTGAGCGCTTCCAAAACGAGGAGAAAGATGACATTCTGAACTACAATTTTGACTAATTACACACCGAAAAAGGATAAGGGAATCAGGAGATACGGAACCAAGAAATTTTAGAACGAAAACTGCAGATTACAGGTAGGCGCCACAATTCCAAAGAATTGATAAGCCCAAGAACGCCACAAGGATCGATGCCCTTGATAAGTTCAGAGATTCTCAAAAGAACCCTACAGAAGCTTGCCTCTCACCAAAAAGGTTAAAATCTCAATTCAAATCTCCTGTTTCCAAAAGCCATGGTGTTCCCTTATAAAGTGGGCAACATCCATATTAAGTTTAACCCTAATATGCTTACACACAAAACCCAACAAGCAAACCCAATAAGCCTTATTACAAAAGTTTAACTAAATGTAAGAAAATAAAACTAAGTGCGGAATTTGGGCCAAGGCCCAATGAAGCCTTCATGCATATCCATTGAGGCTTAATCTTCAAGGTCTTCAATCTGGAGCCTTTTTAGCTTTTGCTCTTGTCATTGGGTCTCCAAGACCTTGTATGTCCTCCAAGTTTGTTGCCTTGGTCATGCCGCCTCCTATGTCCTCATCACATTTGTTGGTGGTGTACAGTTGATCCCAAAAAGTTGTGGACAGTCCCTTTTGCAACCAATAGTAGTCTATCATGATGATCAGGATCCTCCACATAAAGGTCACAAGGTTGCTCTGACTGTCCAACAATACAGCTCCCTCCAGTGCTCTGCGGCACAATTGCAGGTGAGTGTGTGAAGGGAACACTACTGGTCTCTTGACGTGAGCTCAAAAGCAGCTTCATCTGATTCAGTTCCTCCCTCAACTGTTTAATATCAGATTGATACCTTGCTTTTTTAGCCGCTAATTCCTCTTTTATTTTGGCCACTATCTGTTGCATCTCCTCCTAAGTAACCACCTCTTTCTTATGGCGTTTGGCGGATGAACCAAAGAATACCTTCAGGCCTACCCGTCCTACAACCCCCCTTACACGCCCATCGTGATCCAGTTTTCCGGTGGCAACAGTGAGAACATCACTCCTACCGGACAACACGAAAGATCCCTCTGCCTCTTTCTTCTTAAGATCTTCCTGTAAGGTACAGATAACGAGAAGCTTAGTAATGAATCATGTTTAGTAACTAAAAAATAACAACAATAATGATACTTACAATTTTTCAGCAACTACACGAATTTGTTCACCCGTGTAGGAGCCGCTTGGCTTTTGCCGAATGTGCAACCACAAATCCTAGTGATGTATTGGAGATGGCGGACCATGTTCCGCCTCAGGATTGGATTCTGCTTCATCTTCCAATCTCTTCCGCTTGGCCGCCATCAATTCTTTTTCAGCCTTTTCATATCCGCCGCGAGAAGCCCTATGCGGGCAATCATTCTTTCTCCCTATCTCCTGTGCTTTTGCCCTTCTTTCCTGTGAATCAGAATTGAAAACAACTATTAATTATGAATTCCAGTCATGTCACTAACAGAAATTAGAGAACTTCTGCTTGATATGAACCTCAAACACTAGTCAAATTCACTTGATCAAGTTTCAACATTTTATTTAAGGCAGATGTAGATAGGTTAAGAAACAAAAGAGAAATATGCTTACAAAAGAGCTATGTTTTGTACTACTAGGTAGATAAGTTAAGAAACAAAAGAGAATTATGCTTACAGAATAATACAAACTTGATCCTTTTTAAGGCATCCAGTGGGATCATCAGTCCACATTAGATAGTAACAATTGGGTATATAAATTTTCCCCTTTTAAGACTATTCATTTCCTCCTTTGCAAGACAAACCATTACACAATTACCTCCTTAGTATTTTACCTTTTCAGGGTTTACATATCAGACTTGCATAGACAAAGGCAGGAAATGTATACTTCTATTCACACACCAAACAATATAATTTAACTAACAGGATAAGATGAACAAATATAAGCTCACAGGTTACATAAGCAAACAAAACTAAATATAGACTCACCAGAGCTTCAGGAGTGGTCCACAGCAGAACAAATTGTCGCCAAATTCATTCATCAATATATGTGTACTGTTCCCAAGGCTATTTGGCAGGCACAACCTCAGAAAAAATATACGTGTTAGCGAGAGAGGTCTTAAACTTCCTCCACCGCTCAGCACAATAAGACAATGTCTTGTCTTTCAACTCCTCAGATTCAGGGACAGTGTATGTAAGCTGGATAGTGTCCCAAATAGGTTGCTTTACTTTGTCAAAGTCAACACTTTTCCACTCATCTTCCAAGATGCTAACCTTGCTACGTGTAAGATAGCCGACAAAACTATTATATTTGGTTTTATTAGGACCGAAAGGTCGCAACTTTTCATCGAACTGAATCTCGAGCCTTGACCCAGAAGTCCGACTTAGAGATACATCCATCATTCGTGTGCCTCTTCTACCACGGCGTGCAGGGTGGTTACGAGGCACATTATCAGTGGAAGAGGGTTCGTTTTGACTCACACCAGTAACTGGCGTTCCCGGAACACGAATGGAATCATTTTCACCGTTCATTTTCGAGACAGTAAGAGACAGTAAGCTGAGCAAATGAAAGACTAACAGAGGCTGATGGTACGTGGGAGAGGAAGAGTGGTAATGCAACAAGAAGAGTGGTTTCACAACAAGAAGAGGGATTTCAGAGTTAAGAGGGACAACGTAAGTCGTAAGATAACGTTTCGCGCGAAGATATATTTAGCCCTTTATTTTTAAGACCGGATGAACAACAGGGACGGTCTTAAAGGTTAAGTTTTAAGACCGTCCTTTGTTAAACTCTGGTCTTAAAAGTAATAAACTATTTACTAACGGGCACGATTTATGTCCGGACTTAAAAGTATGATTTTTAAGACCTCCTGTTATAAGATATCCGGTCTTAAAAGTTTTTATTTAATTTTTTCCTTATTATTTTGGACTGTAGAAAATATAAGTCGACCTGTTCGAGATTTCTCTGTAAAGAAATTTGATATTTCAATTTTTTTAATAACATTTTTAAGACTGATTGTTTTTTAAGCGGTCTGAATAATATATTTAAGACTCATCACTAAAGGATATGGTCCAAGAAGTTCTTTATATTTACAAAATTGCCACCGGTCATACCTTTAAAGTTCTTTATATTTACAAAATTGCCACCGGTCACACCTTTAAGACCAGGGCGTCGATTGTCCGCTCTAAATGAGGCAGTCTTAAAAGCCTTTTTTGCATTAATGTAGGAGGGAAAGAGTTTTCCAACATAGTTGAATTTCCATTACCATTAAAAAAAACTTAACGTTGGTTTTAAAATCGATGTATAAGCCTGTGACGTTTTTTTAGTCAACTTTTATATCGGTTGAAAAATGACGTAAACATTGACTTCTTACGTTGGTTATTTATTGTAAATAACTGATGTTAAATTTAAATTTTTAACGCAAAAAATGTTAAAGCCAAATCTGTGAAACTAGATCTGTGTCTCATAGAAGTTAAGAAGACTTGTGAACCTAGATATGCGTTTCATCCAAGTTGAGAAGAGAAAGGAGAACAATTATATTTAAAAAAAAACCATGAAAAAGAGGAGTGATGAAGTACACCTCTGTCATAATGTGTGTTTGAGATATTGGTGGAAAAAGTGACTTATTTGCAATCTAACTTATGTAAAAGTATGATTAGGTAAAAGTCATATTGTATAATATCATTTATGTTGGATTGACAATAGCATAAATAACTTTTGTGAAATTGAAACTTGTTTGAAATGTTGGTAGGATAAGTGTCTTTTGAGATAATTCAAACAAAAAAATTAAAATCGAAATTACAAAAAAGTGAAAAATTCTAACTTGGAAAAATTAGCATTGCTAAAATACATAACTTGATCAAATTATATTATATAAATAATTGGATACAAGGTCCCAGACAATTTGGTCTCTAATTGTGTCACGAATCCGATTGATTTGGGTTGAAGATGGCATATCATAATTTGACAAGAAAATTCTTCATCTACACTAATATTATCTACATGACCAATATTTCCACAAGTCTCAAATTCTCTCTCTCTCTCTCTCTGGTTCAATCTTTTATTACTCTGAGGCTATTATCAAGAGATCAGAATCACATGGCCTTGAAAGCTATGAAGTTACCCACTGCCGCCGGCCCCTACTTCCCTTTCTAGCACTCCAATCTTTACCACCTAGAGATGCGCCCCTAGGCCAAGCACAAGAATTTCAAGCATGCCTGCCTCGACCAATCCGCTTGCTCCCAAGTTTCACCATTGCTTACTCCCAACTATCGAATCTAGAGCCTCCTCCGCAGCTCTCTATTTTCCAATCAAATTCCTATATGAAACTCCCTCATCTCTTCATTGTTGTGATGCCTTTTACAGTGATGATGGTGGAGTGGTCATTGTCGATGAGGATGGAGATGAAGGTGATTGTTGTCTCATCACCAATGATGATGGAGATGAAAGTGACGGTTGCCTTATCGCCGGCAACAATGAGGAAGAAGAAGGTGGAGGTGATAAGATAGGAAAGGATCAAGTTTTGTGGTCTTGTTCATGGTGCTTTCTAGTTCGGACCAGGCATGAGATGCTATTGGTCTCGAGATGCTTGTTGAAAAGAAGCTTCTAATAAGCTTCTTTTCAAAAGCTTTAAAATGAGCCTTTTAGATAAGCCCAATTTGACTATAGAGCACTTTTAGAAAAATTTTATACCAAATATATGAAAAAAATCAAAAAGTCTCAAAAGCCAAAAAAAAGGCCTGCCAATTAAGCGCCCTACCAAAAATGCTCAGTGGCATTTTTGCAAACCTAGATCTACTTCTCATTACCTCGCCATTGGTGAAATCGAAGATCTATGCCTCATTTTTGTTTTCAAACTTAGATCTGCAAACATTGGTAGCGAGTAACAATAAAAGAGGTCTAAGGCCTAAAAAATAGTGGAAGAAGGAAGAGAGAGACAATAGATGAAAGAAAAAGTTGAAGAGTAAAAAGAAATACATAGAATCGTTACCTCTGACCTTGCCATTGGTGAAAATAAAGAAATGAATTGGAGGAGAGTCGGATTGCGATTGGAGAGAATGAAGAACAAAATGATGGTGTGCAATGAGAGAACGAAGAAGAAAAACAAAAAAGAAAGGAAGAAGAGTCATACTACACAGGTACAAAAAAGGCTTTTAAGACTGGATGAAAGCGGCATCGTAAGACCGGATCTGTGACTGGTCTCGTTACAGGCGGTCTTAAAAGTCTGTACACTTTTAAGACTGGATGCAAACTGATCTTAAAGAAACTTTTTTAGACTGGACATTTAAAATATTAGGTCTTAAAAGTCGTAATACATAGACTTGATATATTTTTTGCTCGGTCTTAAAACTCCACTTTCAAGATTGGACAAATAAATTGGCCAGTCTAAAAAGACCGACTTTTTAAGACCGGGCAAAAACAATCCGGTCTAAAAGTACCGACTCTTAATATCGAACTATTAATAACATCGATCTTAAAATACTGACTTTTAAGACCGGTCTGATAAATACATCCAATTTTAAAATTTGAACTTTTTAGACCAGATGAATAAATACACCGATCTTAAAAGACCACATTTTATTTGCCTGATTGGTGATATAGAACACTTGTTTCGCCTGGTCTGCCATAATAAAAGGTTTATCTCTAAAACTTCTACAATTGATATCGACTAATGTAAAACCTAGCCGATCAATTTGAACACCATTATTGACATTAACCCATTTACATTTGAAAATTGGGAAATTTAATTTTAACATAGTCTACCTCCCAAATCTCTTCAATAACCCCATAATAAGGTATGATTGCCAATTTGGGCCTCTTGTCTTTCGAACTGGAGAAGTGTATAGATTCAGCCTGATATGATTCCCGAAAGAAAATGATGATTGGATCATCTAGGAATGGAATTTCGCACCGGAAATTCAGCCTCCAACACGTCCTGATAAGAACATAACATATCTCACGCTACAGACCTCGGATTTGAGTCATTCTAAAACGAGGTGAAAGATGGCTTTCTGAAATACAATTTTGACTCAAGAATCACCGAAAAAGGATAAGGGAATCTAGAGATATGAAACCAATAAATTTTAGAACGAAAATTGGAGTTTATGGATTATAGGTAGGCACCACAATTCCAAAGAATTGATAAGCTCAAGAACGCCACAAGGATTGATGCCCTTGATAAGTTCAGAGATTCTCAAAAGAACCCCAGAGAAGCTTGTCTCTCACCAAAAAGGTTAACTTTCCATTCAAATCTGCCGTCCCAAAAGCTATGGTGTTCCCTTATATAGTGGACAACATCCATATTAAGTTTAACCTAAATATGCTTACACACAAAGGAAAATAAGACAACCCAATAAGCCAGCCCAATAGGCCTTATTACAAAAGTTACTAAATGTAAGAAAGATAAAACTAAGTGCAGAATTTGGGCCAAGTAAAATGAAGCCTTCATGCATATCCATTGAGGCTTATTCTTCAAGGTCTTTAATCTGAATTAAATATATCATTTCAGTCTCTTCTTCCTCTAGACTTGGGCTTGTCTCAAGTAAGGTGGTTACCAAGAGATTTAGGGCCTTTTTAGCTTTTTCTCTTGTCATTAGGCCTCCAAGACCTTGTATGTCCTCCAAGTTTGTTGCCTTGGTCATGACTCCTCCTATGCTCTCATCATTCCGTCCTTCTTCAGAAAAATTTGTCCTCAAATTGTAATCCTCATCTCCTGCACCAAAAGGGGACAAATCAACCACATTAAAAGTAGCACTTACACCATACTCACTAGGGAGATCTATTTTATAGGCATTATCATTAATCTTGGATAGCACTTGGAAAGGACCATCTCCCCTTTGTTGAAGCTTAGATTTCCTTTGGGCAGGAAACCTCTCTTTTCTCAAATGAACCCAAACCCAATCACCTGGTTCAAATACTACCTTTTTCCTTCCTTTGTTCGCTTGCTTGACGTAACTCTCTACCTTTTTTTCAAAGTTTGCTTTTACCTTCTCATGTAGTTTCCGCACATATTCAGCCTTACTCTTATCGTCTTTATGCTGAAAAACAGAGTTGTTAGGAAAAGGCAGCAAATCAAGAGGAGTGAGAGGGTTTAAGCCATAAACAATTTCAAAAGGAGAATAATGAGTAGCACTATGAACAGCCCTATTATATGCAAACTCAACTTGGGGCAAACATTGTTCCCATGACTTGATATTCTTTTTAATTACAGCCCTCAAAAGAGAAGAAAGAGTTCTATTCACTACCTCAGTCTGGCCATCAGTTTGTGGATGACAAGTAGTAGAAAAGAGAAGTTTAGTTACCAACTTACTCTATAATGTCCTCCAAAAATGACTTAAGAATTTAGTATCACGATCAAAGACAATGCTTCTTGGAAGCCCATGGAGTCTTACCACTTCCTTGAAGAACAAATCAGCAATGTGGATTGCATCATCAATCTTTTTGCACGGGATAAAATGTGCCATCTTGGAAAACCTATCCACCACAACAAAAATAGAATCTTTGCCATTTTTAAACCGAGGTAGTCCTAACACAAAATCCATAGAAATATCAATCCAAGGGCAATTTGGAATAGGCAAAGGAGTATACAACCCATGAGGCAATAATTTAGACTTAGACTGCTTACATACAATGTATCTTTCACACAATTTATGTACATCACGCTTCATGTGTGGCCAATAAAAATATTCATGCAGCATGTCTAGAGTCTTTTGGATCCCAAAATGTCCCATTAGTCCCCCCTCGTGTGCCTCCTTCACAAGTAATTCCCTAATGAAACCTTTAGGAACACACAATCTCTTTTCTTTAAACAAGTAAACATTATGCCTAAAAAATCCATTTTGAGCAGCATACACACAAGTTTTATAGATTTGTGCAAAGTTTGGTTCATGCTCATACAATGCCTTAATATGATCAAAGCCAATGAACTTAGTTTCAAGAGTAGAGAACAGAACATACCTTCTTGAGAGTGCATCTGCAACAACATTAGATGTACCTTTCTTGTGCTTGATCACATAGGTGAACTGCTCCAAGAACTCTACCCATTTGGCATGCCTTTTGTTAAGCTTGCCTTGTCCTTTTAAACACTTTAAGGACTCATGGTCACTGTTGATAACAAACTCTTTGGGCAAGAGATAGTGTTGCCAAGTTTGCAAAGCCCTTACTAATGCATACAATTCCTTATCATATGTTGAATAATTAAGAGCAGCCCCATTCAATTTTTAACTAAAATAAGCAATGTGATGCCCTCCTTGCATCAAAACAGCCCCTATCCCCACATTGGATGCATCACATTCAATTTCAAATGACTTAGCAAAATTAAGCAAAGCAAGAATAGGTGCATTGGTTAATGCTTCCTTGAGGGCAGCAAAGGCTTGCTCTTGTTTTTCCCCCCATTTAAAACCAACATGCCTTTTAATCACTTCATTCAAAGGTGTAGCTATTGTACTAAAGTCTTTGACAAACCTCCTATAGAAACTAGCCAAGCCATGAAAGCTTTTTACCTCACTTACGTTCTTAGGAGTTGGCCACTCTTGAATAGCTTTCACATTCTCTTGATCAACCTGCACTCCTTGTGAGCTAACAACAAAACCAAGAAAAACTACATGGTCTATGCATAACACACATTTTTCCACGTTAGCAAACAATTTCTCATGCCTAAGAGCTTCCAGGACACACTTCAAATGCACAAGATGATCATCATAGGATTTGCTATAAATCAGAATATCATCAAAATACACCACAACAAACTTCCCTAAAAATTCCGTTAACACATGATTCATTAATCTCATGAAGGTACTAGGAGCATTAGTTAAACCAAATGGCATAAATAACCATTCATACAGCCCATACTTAGTTTTAAAAGTTGTTTTCCATTCATCCCCTTCTTTAATCCTAATTTGATGGTATCCACTCTTTAAATCAATTTTAGAGAAGAAACAAGCACCATCCAATAAATCATCCAATCTAGGAATGGGATGTCTATACCGTGATGTTATTGATGGCTCTACAATTAGTGCACATCCTCCATGTTCCATCTTTCTTAGGTACTAGAATGACTGGAACTGCACATGGACTTAAGCTTTCTTGCACCCACCCTTTTTGCATCAAGTCTCCAACTTGTCTTTGAATCTCCTTGGTATCTTGGGGTTACTCCTATAGGTTGTCCTGTTAGGCAATGAAGCTCCTGAAATGAGATCAATTTGATGTTCTATGCCTCTTAGAGGCGGTAGCCTATGAGGTACCTCTTTAGGAAAAACATCTTTAAATTCCTACAACAAATTAGAAACCTCATTTGGAAGAGTTAGTAGGACTTGCATCTATTAAATTATTCTCTTTACTCAAAAGTAAGAGCATTGGCTTTTTCAAATGCATTGTCTTTTCACCTCTTTTTCTTTTATAAACAAGTTTGGTGCTTTTCTCTCTTTTTCTCTTTTTTTTTTCTTGCTCTCTTCCACTCTCTTTTCTCTCTTGCTTTTTTTTTTCCTCTCATTTTTAAATTATCCTCACTAACTTCTCTTGGTGTCAAAGATGCAAGAATAGTCTTGCGTTCTTTATGAACAAAAGAGAACTTGTTGGTGTAACCATCATGCATAACTTTATCATATTGCTAAGGTCTACCAAGTAACAAATGACAAGCCTCCATTGGTAGCACATCACATAAAACTGTATCATCATACTTGAAGATGGAATATCACCTAAAGGGAGGGTGAATAGGTGGTCTTTAAAAATGTAAACTTCTTTTCAAATCGTGAACAAAATAGAGACCAATAAGAGAAATCGACACAAGAGAATTTATCCTGGTTCGGTCTAATACTTCAACCTACGTCCAGTCCCCAGAAAACGCCTGGGATTTCACTATCTTTCGAAACAATTACAGACTCTGTAAAAATGAAGAATGGTCCTCGCTCTCGGACTCCACTCCCCCTTACAAGTTGTAATTAGTACACCTACTCTTAAGGTTCCACAACCTTAAGGTATAACTGATACAAAAATAAATGTTGAAGTACTCCTCACGAGTTGATAGAGTAATGAACACTGAAGTGCAGTTAATGATACAGATGAAACAGTGAGTGATATTGAACTAGAATTGATTACGCAGCGTTTCGGTAGTTGACGAATTGAATGCTTCTTGTATTTATAGTAGTTTCCATTAATGATCGTTGTTGAAGCTCATGAAGTAGCCGTTGAGACTCCTGAATATGTCCGTTAGACAGATGATGCATTCGTTGAGGATTTCACCGTCTTAGGAGTTATGTGCAAAACGAACATTCTCTTTCATTCTTTTTGTTATGCCCGTTGTGAAATGGCATTAAATGCGAAGTTGGAGAATATCAGAGTTGGCTTTACTTTGCTCAGAATATCGGTCTTCGAGAATATCACGGTTTAGGTAGTAGCATTTAATGTTTCTGACAGGCGAGATTGCTTCATTTAAATCTGTTGGTAATCTTAGTCTGAATAATCTGAAACTCATGAATAAATTGGTTAATAGCATTTGGTCATCATAATCAGTAATAATTTGAAGAAGTATTAATCCATTCAATGATTCATGAATCTCGTACACGGTGATTTCAAAAACAGGATGATACTGCTCGAGCAATGATCCTTTCTTGCTTGAGCAAGCTCCTTAGAAATGCTCAGGAAGTGCACTTTGGTCGCTGGTGATCAAGCAGGAAAATTCTCTTGCTCGAGCATGTTGCTCGAGCATGATTTTAATCATGCTCGGGCAAGCCTTGGGAAATCAGTCTAAATCTCTTCAGGTTCACTATTGCTCGAGCATGCTGACAAAGCTTGCTCAGGCAAGCTTTTGAGACTCAGTTTGAAAATACTTGAAACACTCTGATACTCGAGCATGCTTTCTTTCTTGCTTGAGTATGATGCTCGAGCATGAATTAAACCATGCTCGGGTAGCCTCTTTTTAATCAGTGAAATCATATGTTAGTCGACCTTGCTCGAGCAACAATTTGCTTGCTCGAGCATACTGCTCGAGCAACGTTTTATTCCTTGCTTGAGCAGGGGCTATTCAGAAGAGAAAGGCACTGGTTGCTCGATGTTGCTCGAGCAACCTTTTAAGCTTGCTTGAGCAAAGTGCTCAAGCATGTTTTTACCTTATGCTCGAGTAAACTTGTGATGTTGCTTTGTTCAGTCCTGCTGAATGTTGCTCGAGCAAGACCATATGGTCTGCTCGAGCAAGGTTTCCTCAGACCATTTCTGACTAACCTTGCACGCGATGTTGCTCGAGCAAACTTGATCCTTTGCTCGCGTAACGTTCTGAAGATGTATTTATCATATCATATTCAATATTCTTTGCTCATTTTAATTGAACAATTTGGAAATTGTAATCATCAAAACTTAAGAACTAACAATACTTTCCTACGGGGAAGTTCACCTCCACTTGTTTGCTTAGGGTCACTTCACCATCCCCAGACTCTCAGGGATTTCCACTATTTCAATTGATTATACACTCTACACTCAAGAGTAATTCTCTCATTAGAACTTACTCCCCCTTACAAGTTGTAATCAATGAACCCAATCACCAAGTCCCTTGACTTGTGATTCCTTACAATAAATGAATTACAATCAAATAACTCTCTCAAAGAGTGGATATTGATAAACACTGAAGCACAATGTATTAGAAGATACTATACAAGTAAAAACTGAAAGAAATGAATGTAGACTTGAATGCAATTTGTTTTCAGCAGATGTGTTAGTTGAGAAGACTTGAATGCAGCTCTATTTATACCAAGAGAGCATTAAATGACCGTTGGATTCTTTAATATAACTGTTGCCTCAAAAGAACCCTAGAGAAGCTTGTCTCTCACCAAAAAGGTTAACTTTCCATTCAAATCTACCGTCTCAAAAGCTATGGTGTTCCCTTATATAGTGGACAACATCCATATTAAGTTTAACCTAAATATGCTTACACACAAAGGAAAATAAGCCAGCCCAATAGGGCTTATTACAAAAGTTACTAAATGTAAGAAAGATAAAACTAAGTGCAGAATTTGGGCCAAGTAAAATGAAGCCTTCATGCATATCCATTGAGGCTTATTCTTCAAGGTCTTTAATCTAAATTAAATGTATCATTTCGGTCTCTTCTTCCTTTAGACTTGGGCTTGTCTCAAGTAAGGTGGTCACCAAGAGATTTAAGGCCTCTTTAGCCTTTTTAGCTTTTGCTCTTGTCATTGGGCCTCCAAGACCTTGTATGTTCTCTAAGTTTGTTGCCTTGGTCATGCCGCCTCCTATGTCCTCATCACAGCCTCTAAAATAACACCACTGTTCTGGATGGTGCTCCTATTATCTAGGGACTTTGTGTAAAATGTATAACCATTGATCACATACGAATTCCAACTTATGACATCAACCTCAGGACCATGTGCTAACCATTTGATTGTATCAGAAACACATTCCTCTCCCTCGACCTTTTATTTGAACTAGTTTGCAAAAGTTTTGTTATGCGCCTCAATTAACCTTTGTTCAGTCATTCGATGATTTTCTTTCCTTACAGTTTCTTTATGTGCATCTATGCTGGCTTAAACTTCATCAACATTATTCAAGATGTATAAGTGGACTTGTGACAATTCATCAGGATCTATACTCTTTATTGAAGCCCCTCATCTACCCCCTTCAGCATGGTGACGTTTAGGAAGCCCAATATGTCTTACTTTGGCCAAATAACTTTGACAAAATTTCATGGCTTCTTCAAATGCTTTTGGTTGGTATGCGTTCTTCACATACCCTTTTAGGAATTTCATAGACCTTTCAATTGGGTACATCCATCGTAAATGGGTAGAGCCGCACAACTTTACCTCCCTCACTAGATGAACCATGATGTCAAAAAATATAGGAAGAAAAAGCTTCTCAAGCTAGCACAAGATAAGATATCCTTCATTTTCCAATTCATCTAACTTTTCAAACTCTAAAACTCTACTACAAACAACATTGAAGAATAAACAAAGTCTAGTCAAAATGTGTTAAAGATCATATTCGATGATGCCTCGAATAGCTACTGGGAGTAGCTGTTGCATTAAGACATGACAATCAAGAGACTTTTGACCTACTAATTTCAAGTCCTTCATTGATACAAGCCTCTTAAAATTTGAAGAATACCTTGAGGGAACTTTTGTGCCATGTAAACACTCACAAACACTTCTTTTTTCATCCTTAGACAAAGTATGAGAAGTTGGGGGACAATAAGTTCTCTTACCATATGGCCTTGGATGTAAGTTTTCGCGTATTCCCATTGCTTGCAAATCCAATCTTGCCTTCATATCATCTTTGGAACTACCTTGTATGTTAAGAAGCATGCCAATATTACTATCGCATACGTTTTTCTCCACATGCATGACATTAATATAGTGTCTGACATCAAGGTTGTGCCAAAATGGAATATCGAAGAATACATATCTCTTTTTCCATATATTTGTTTCTTTTCTACTCTTTACAGTCTTATCGAAGATGACACTGATATTTGTTTCCTTCTTAGTGTAACAACATTTTGATTTATGATGATTTGCTTGATGACATTTTTGTAAGGTTTATGATGATTTGCTCTATCGTTCTTATATGCTTATAGTCTCTTTGAATGTAAGACTATGTTATATATATATATATATATATATATATACATATACATATATATATATATATATATATATATACATATACATATATATATATATATATATATATATACATATATATATATATATATATATATATATATATAGACTGAAGGGAAATAATGTTTCGTACACTCATCATCAGATTGAACCATAATTGAAATAAAAAAGCTGAAATGTTGAAATGTCACTTCCACCTTTATACATGTTTTGTAATACCGATCATTAAATCTCACTTTAATTTCTTTGTGTTTACGAGCATGGTCTAGTCATAACGTTTTGAAATTAATTTTTATAAGACTTTTTGTGCACCCATTCCATCATGCATGTACTAAAATTCGTTGGATTGTTTTTCTCCAAAGGAAAATTGCTTTTTCACATAAGATTGCCCTTCCCACGCACCCATGGTATTAAAACTCCACTCAGTTTATTGGTTAGACCAATGAATCATTGAACCAATCCCTTGATTGGTCAAATCAAGGGTTTGGAACAGGTTGATTGGGTTAGACTTTTGTTTTTTTTCTCCCCTCACTATCTTGAAATAATGTTGTTGTGAGTTTCAAAAACATAACAATATGTCATACTTGTACTTTTTTTTAAATCGAACATACTTGTACTTTATTAACTTTGTTTTGTTGTATTATTTGTGGTTTATACATAAATATTGTAGAAGGAGCTAAATCACCAAGAAGGGGGGTGATGAGTATATATTTTATGATTAAATAGGTGTATATTTTATGAGATTTAATTGGAATTATTGATATTATATACCTATTTAATTATCTTTTAAGAATGTTTCCATAATTGAATCAAACTGGGGATCAAAGAATAAATCGAAATAAAATCTACGCATATCCTATTTTTATTGTGCAGGAAATATTAGCTGATTTGGAAAGAAGTAGAAAAGACAATAAGAGGATATGCAATCAGCCAAACTTAATGGCTCCCTGCAAGAAACTAGAAACAAAATCAATTGTTTGATCTGATAGAGTAAATTACAAGATATGAGATATCTTTTTAATAAGAAAAGGAGAATCAATGACCCAAGATCTAAATTATTATAAATAAGGAAGCAGAGACAAGCAACAGGAGGACGGAGCAGAAAGATCGGGAGACGCAGAACGAGAAGGAAGGGACGAAGAAGCATAGGAGTAGAGGCTGAGCGTTTCGATTCTCTTCATCATTTCCACGGAAGGACTGTGGAGGCGACGGAGAAATTTTCTTTCCTCTCTCTTCTTCTTCTTTGAACCTAAATTCTTTTCTTTTTGTTTATGAATTTGAATAAAGCCATGTGTGGCTAGTTTGTTTTGCAACCTAGAGAATCTATGAACTTGTTTGGGTTTTAGAGATTATTCCCACTTGTTATTTTTGCTTAATTTTATTTCAGTTTATTTAATCCTGTGTTTATTGTTATTGTTTATTGACTGATCACCATTGAGCATGTTTTGGGGATTTAGGGTTGGACTTGAAAGAGGGAATCCTAAATTGACCTTGGGAATAAATAATGTGGAATTAGGTTTAAATTTAACGTGAAGTTAGGTTTTAATCTAATTTGCGTCTAGGATAGACATATACCTAGAAGCTCCGCATAGTCAAATTAGAGTGAGCCCGATTTGAATTGCATCTTAATTAATTATGCGAGGCATTGCATAATTATTTGAGGTAGGTGTATAAATGGACCGACAGGCACTTATAAACATTAATACTCTAGATTAGCTGATTAAATTTAGTCAAAGTTAATTTAGTGGGGTTAAAATCTAAGAATCAAATAAGGGATTAGTGACTCTAGGTTGCTCATTTGATTATTGTGGTAGTTTTCTTATTTTTATTTTAGTTTTGATTTGTTTTTCTTTATCTTAATTAAATTCAATTTGTTTTACTCAACTTAACGAAATTGTGAAATTAATGCTTAACTAAAGGTTGTAATACTAAGTGCTCGTGGGAACGATACTGTTCTTATCACTTTATTACTTGATACGGCCCGTGCACTTGCGGAGTTTTTTTTAGGCTTTACATTTTGCCCTATCAAGTTTTTGCGGTGAATTGGGGATTTTTAAAACTTTTGAAAAATGCTATGTTCTTTAACAGCAAAACAGAGATGAACAAGGAGTAGAGTAGAAGAGCAAGACACAGAAGTTTATACTGGTTCGGTCCAACCTCATGACCTACGTCCAGTCCCCAGACTCTCTGGGACTTCCACTATTTCAATTGATTATACACTCTGCACTCAAGAGTAATTCTCTCATTAGAACTTACTCCTCCTTACAAGTTGTAATCAATGAACCCAATCACCAAGTCCCTTGACTTGTGATTCCTTACAATAAATGAATTACAATCAAATAACTCTTTCAAAGAGTGGATATTGATAAACACTAAAGCACAATGTATCAGAAGATACTATACAAGTGAAAACTGAAAGAAATGAATGTAGACTTGAATGCAATTTGTTTTCAGCAGATGTGTTAGTTGAAATGACTTGAATGCAGCTCTATTTATACCAAGAGAGCATTAAATGACCATTGGATTCTTCAATATAACTGTTGCCTTCATTAGACAAGGTTTTGGTTAAGCTTTGGTTTTCTTCTCTCACTAATCTTCACTCAATCCAGCTGGGCAAAAGTTTAGAGTTGACTTCTGGCAGATTAATCCGTTGGAATAGCAGTTACTGGATGTAGGAAGCAATCTTTAATTCTTTGTAGACATGTGCAGAAGGATTACCCAAAAGTATGCAACTTTCTGGGTTTAGCATTTAATGTACTAACGTCACTTTTTTGCTTTTGCTTTAAACCTTTAATAAATATTCTCTAAAACATCTGAAACTCACTAACAAAGTGGTTAAACATAGCTAGGAATATTAGAGAATGATAATAGGAAGTATTAAGATCAAATAAGAAGGTTTTCCAAATTCGTTAGATTTGAATTTTAAACTCAATGATAAAAACTCGAGTTTTGGATTTTGACATGTAAAATTGATTTTAGTCCAAAACATTAAAACTAGAGGTTTTCAGGCAAAACTGGCAGTTTTCAACGTATTAAAACATCAAGGCTCTCTGCTTGGCCAAAACTCGAGTTTCTATATCAAAACTCGAGTTTTCATTTAAATATGAAAACTTGAAGATTTTGCGCCAAGCCAAAACTGGAGGTTTTTCTAGAAACTGGCAGTTTTCAAAATATGAGAAAAACATAAGTGCTCTCTGCCAGGCCAAAACTCGAGTTTTCATTTAATTATGAAAACTTAGAGAAAAACTGCGTAAAATCAAAATTGGAGGTTTTCTCTAAAACTGGCGGTTTTGAAACTTAGTTAAAACATGAATCCTCTCTGCCAATTCAAAACTCGAGTTTTCCAAAATTTGAGGAAAACTGAAGGAATTCACGTTAAACTGAAAACTGGAGGTTTTCAAATATTCAAAACTTTAGAAGCTCTCTGTATGGCCAAAACTCGAGTTTTCATTTAAAACCTCAAGTTTTGCATTTTTCAGAAAATTACTGAGAAGTCTCTGTGTAATAAAAACTTGAGTTTTCTCTGAAAACTGGCGGTTTTACTTAGTTCAGAAAACTTGAGTTCTTCTCTGTAAAGCCAAAACTCGAGTTTTCAAAACTCGAGTTTTCCTTTGACAGCAAGTTTTTCAACTTATCAAAGAAAAACTCCACACTTTATTTGCAATTGTTCATAATCATCAAAACTCATAGAGAACTAACAAATCTTCCATTTACTTGTTGATCAATATGTTGAAATTTAAATATTGTTTATAATATTTTTATATTTAAATTAAATTATTTCACTAATGATTTTTTTTTGCCGGAATTTCACTAATGATTTAGTTGAGTTTAACTCAAACATAACTGGATCAATGACCATTGAACTACTACCTCAACTGATTCAACGTGTTGATTTGATTTTTAGTTCCCTGATCTTCCCATACAAAGCTATGTGAAAAAATGTGATAAAGTTGTTTCTCTCGGATATATAAGGAGTTTTTCAAGGGAACCTGTTTTCCTGCTCGTCCTTTGGGCGAGCATCTAAGCCATCTAGAAGAGATCTGGATGATCCAAATTTCATTTATTTTACTATTTTATTTTTCATAAAAAATTATTTAATGGGTAAAAAATCTAAAATAAAGATAGTCTATAAACGAACAATTTTTTTTTAAAAAAATGATTTTTTTCATTTAAAAATAAGAAAATAGAATTTGGATGCCTCAGATGCTCGCCTGAAAAAAGAGCTCAGGGAAACAGGGGGTTTCGTTTCTCGTGTAGGTTTCTGCAAAACAAAAACTCCGTATTCTTGCTGTGTATATGTGTCTGCTTCTCAACATAAGAAGTGTGAAGCAGTGTATGTTATATCATATTTTTACAAGAAAACACAGTACATGTGTACTTATTTTATTATGAGGATTAATATGAACAGTTATCTGTACTTTTTTTTAAAAAAATCTATTGATAAGATGAAAAGGTAAGATTTTTAAATCCAGTTATTGTAAAGGTACAGTTTCTTTATATTAGTCAGAAGGAAATGGTGAGAATCTCGCTTCATGTTTTGTCTCTTTATATAAATATACAGACAAATATAGATTCTCATTTTCCTCTCATTAAAATTCCCATACTTTGCAGCTTTCGCCTTTCCGTTGGGTACAATTTTCGCCAAAAAAAAAAAAAACAACAACAACAACATCCTTTAGTATGAAAGTCAACAATATCATCACTGAAAAAGAAAAAACAGAACAGAAACAGTAGCATTTTAATTATAGGAAACTAATGTTCATAATAAGGAAAATGAATTATCTATATATATGGTGGTCACCACATAACAAAAATGAAGTATGTGAATTAATACTCATGTCATACGAGTTTGTCTACTAAGATTTGGAGCTCTGTCTCTTCCCTTTCCCTCCCTCCCTCCCTCCCTTCCTCCCTCTCTCTCTATCTCAAGAAAGTGAAGATCACCTAAACAGAAGAAGTTCAGTTGATGTTCTAGAATGTTCATGAATTGTCTTTGGATTTGGATGAGAAGGTGAAGAAGAAGAACAAGAAATAATTTCAGTGCTTGTAGTGAGGTCGAGGTCAAATCTGGTATGCAAAATAATTCTTTTAATTTTCTTCCTCTAGACCACTTGCTGTATCTGAGACTTGATCACAATTATTATTAGACTTGTTTTTATCAGCATAAGGTTTTGTAATTGGCTCATCAACATCATTCTTGGCACTGTTGTCTTTCAGGCTGTTATATGATGATGATGCTGACCTTCCGGACATTAATAGCGGATTTCGAGTTAAACGATGATTGTTGGGGTCAATTCCCTTGTTTAAGAGCTTTTTTCTTAGGTGGGAGTTCCAATAGTTCTTCACCTCATTATCTGTCCTCCACGGTAATCTTCCTGCTATCTGAGCACCTATACGTAACAACAAGACTTATCTCACCAACTGATCAAAGAACGATAATTGATCCCCAGGTGAAACTTATTAAATTCTAGCTTCCTTTTTCATGAACTGAGAAGAAAACACTAGAGGATTAACTTAACAAATAAATAGATGGGATTAAGAAATATTCACATACCGGTGGGCGGTGGCCGAGAAGGAATGAAGCTTGATGATGAGAACTTTTTCGTCTTCAGCAAAGTTTCCTCTTTTAAGGTCAGGCCTCAGATAGTTTATCCATCTCATCCTACAACTTTTTCCACAGCGAAGTAAGCCTGAACAACAATTTTACAAAACTATAACATGAGCATTATTTCTACGAATAATTGAAAAAGTCTAACAACCCTGCAACTCTGCAAGTAGACACACACACACCATACACCAGCAGCTGGAGGAAGGGTACGCCAGCAATACCTCGCCTTGTTTGTTGATGCAATCAATGATTTTCTTATCTTCTTGTTTGGACCAGCCTCCTCTCTTCAATACCACCTTTTTATCATTCAAGGGTTTCCTCATTTTCTCCTTTAATATGCTCTCTCTCACCTTAAAAAGGCTTCATATATATTTACATATCTGTAAGTATTTGTGTGTGTATAAACCCTAGGTAGCTAGCTAGTAACAGAAAGGAAGACGATGACAAGGGAGATGGCAGTAAGAAAGAGAAGAAGAATGGAGGGTACGTAGCACCACATAGGGCGTTGCAAAGTGTGCATATATCTTTATGTGTGTGTATAATAAAAGAAGACACAAGAAGGTATAGTTGGACCGGTGACTACATGGTTTGTGCGTTAGAGAAAAACACACACACACACACACACAGAGTTGGTGTGTGTATGTGTTTATGGTTAGTTGTCCGCTAATTACTAGTCAATAATCACGTATCGTCCTTCCTTTATCTAATTTTTTTTCTTTTAATTTCTTTTACTTTGAATTCGCCAATTAAATACTCTCCCTGATCTTAAATGTAAGAAGTGGATAATTAATTTGTAGAAATTTGGGAAATAAATATTTGTAAAAAATAGTATTGGTTTCCTTAAAATATTTTATTTAATCATTTATATAAAAATCACTAATTATTACCGAAACCCATAGTATGTGCAATAAATTGTAATGGTTTGAGTAAAATAATTATAAATTTTGGATACAAAGTAAATTGAGGTTTTATATTTAGAACTAAAATAAACCCCTCTACCTAGCTCTTACAGTTAAGACAAGTGGTAGTGGCGTATTGATGGAAGCAAATTTTGTGCCTATCATTTTGATTAGCATAACGATGATCCAAATTTAATTTAAGTAATATATTTTAAATAGCTATTATATATATATATATATATATATATATATATATATATATATATATAATGTAAAATAAACATGATATTATAACGGTTATTTATCAAAAAAAACTAAATTTATCATTTAAAAATCACATATTAAGAATTTTAGATTTAAACCATTCAAATTAGAGTTGGAGAATCCAAATCTTATAGAAAGCATATTCTCTTCTTCTCTTGATTCTTATTTTGTTCTATGAATCTTTTCTTTTCCATTAGATTAAAAAATGGATGCTTCATATTTAATAATTTATGAAACTATTATTATGATATTTTATAAACTAAAAAAAATTATTTCTTTTATATTGCATTATCAATCTTGTGTACATAGATTAAATTTTACCGATTTAAATTTATTAATTTTTTATGCTAATAATTTAAATTTAAATCCATTTTCATCATATAAGGGTGATGATAAGATCTGGAGAAGAAAATGAGAGAATCCAAACTCAATCTCGTCACAAAAATAAAATTAGAATGAGAACACAGGCATTGACATATGTTTTTATTATAGCTTTTTTTTTTTTTTGGGGTTTTCCAACAAACTAAATGTTCTAGTTGATAGAATTTAATAGAGTAGTTTAATTTTGCACTACTGCATTAAATGTTCAATTCAAACATACAAGGAGAAATTAAATACAATGAGTTATTAGTTGGATGTATTGAGTTCAAATGTGCTCTTGTGATTATATTGGTGTTAGAATATATTTTCTGACTCTCGTGCTTTGGTTAGAGCAAAATTAAATTACTTAAATAATTAATATACACACGTGTGTGTACACATATGTGTGTATACATATATACATACATATGTATGTATGTAAAAGATACCTCGACTGGTACAACGTTTGAATACATGTTTGTGCATCTTATATTTTCTTAAATGCTTCCTCTTGTCTCTTTCCAAAACTTAAAGCGGGATAACAGTCATAGCCAGCCCGTCTCACACTTCATTTTGTATATATCTTTTAAAAAAAAAAAAAAAACTTTTGTTCTACATTGAGTAAGTGTTTAAAGCCTTGTATGTGTCATCGTTATCTACCTATCATTCTTATATGCTTATTACCTCTTTGAATGTTAGACGAGGCTTTTGTTCATATCTATTACGAGACCAATCAGATTTTGGTTTATATTTCTCCCCCTACTGCAATGTCGTTTTGAGTTTAAAAAACCAACAGTTCGTCAGACTTGTACGTTATTAACTCTTTTTTATTGTATTATGTACGGTTTATACATAAATGTTCATTTTCTTATGGATTCATATGTTTATATTAATATTACTCTTTTCAATGTTATAGATAATTTTTTAATATTTTAATTAAATTAAATATTTTAATCTTGTATTGACTTTAATTCAACCATGATTAGACCATTGACCATTGCCACTGCCTCAACCGATTTAATGATTAATCTGATTTATGTTCCCTGCTCTTCCCATATAAATCCATGTGAAAAAATGTAATAACATTGTTTCTCTCTAATTTATGTCTCCGTCTCAATATCAGAAATATGAAGCAGTGTTATCTCTTATTTTTAATTCGAAGAAAAATATCATTGGATCATATCCCGTGCATAAAGGAAAACTGGTAAGAATCTTCCAGATTCAAGTTTTATCTCCATATATAATTAAATATGGGATATGATATTGTTACTACCAATTTTATGTCACTACCACTTTTTTACCGTTGGATCATAATCTTATCTACCTTTATTACTTCTTTCTTCTATTGAGATTCTAATCGAACAGTGAATAAGTGGTAGTGACTTGGTAGTGACAATATCCTATCCTATTAAGGATACCAACTTTCAGTTATGTACAATTGTCCCAACAAAAAACAAACCATATCCATTAGTATTAACCCCAACAAGATCATCTCAGTAGTAAAAGGAAACACAAAAGGAACAGAAACCATTTTAAGTATGAGAAATGAAATGTTCATAATAACGAAAATGAACTATCCATTATATGGTGTGCTCAGCATAACTTTTACAGTTTTACATGATAGAAACAAAAATGAAGGATGAATTAATACTCATGAATCTATCTCAAGAAAGTGAAAGTGAATATATCACCTAAACAGAAGAAGTTCATTTGATGTTCTAAAATTTTCATGAATTGGCTTTGGATCTGATGGAGGAGGTGAAGAAGAAGAAATAATTTCACTGCTCATAGAAGTGAGGTTGAGGTTCAAATCTGGTATGTAAAATGATTCTTCTTCTTTCTCTAAACCACTTGCTGGATTTGAGACTTGATCACAATTATTCTTAGAGTTGTTTTTAGGAGCATATGGTTTCGTAATCGGCTCATCATCATCATTCTTGGCACTGTTGTCTTTCAGGATGTTATATGATGATGATGCTGAGCTTCCGGACATTAATAGCGGATCTCGAGTTAACCGATGATTGTTGGGGTCAATTCCCTTGTTTATGAGCTTTTTTCTCAGGTGAGAGTTCCAATAGTTCTTCACCTCATTATCTGTCCTCCCCGGTAATCTTCCGGCTATCAGTGACCACCTATACGTAACAACAAGACTTATCTCATCAAGTGACGAAAGAAAAATAATTGATCCCCAGGTGAAACTTATTTTTCATGAACTGAGGGTAAAAAAACTAGAGGTTTAAGTAATAATTAGATGGGATTAAGATATATTCAGATACCGGTTGCCGAGAAGGGCATGAAGCTTGATGATGAGATCTTCTTCATCTTCAGCGAAGTTTCCTCTTTTAAGGTCAGGCCTCAGATAGTTTATCCATCTCAGCCTACAACTTTTGCCGCAGCGAAGTAATCCTGAACAAGAAATAAGCTTTATTTCTACGACATGATTGAAAAGAGTCAATTAAATATACACACACTGATATACCAGCAGCTTGAGGGAGGGTACGCCAGCAACCCTCTCCGTGTTTGTTGATGTAAGCAATGAGTTTCTGATCCTCCTGTTTTGACCAACCCCCTCTCTTCAAAGCCACCTTATTATCACACAAAGCTTTCCTCATTTTCCCCTTTATATGCCTCCCCCGCCCCACCCAAAAAAAAAAAAGCCAATATGGAAAGCCTAGGTCGCTAGCTGGTACCAGAAAGGAAGACGATGATGACAAGGGCAATGGCAGCTGTAAGAAAGATAAGAAGAATGGAGAAAAGCACATAGGGCATTCCAAAGTGTGTGTATAAAAGAAGACACGTACGGGAGGGGGCAGTTGGACTAGTGGTTTGTGCGTAAGAGAGACACAGAGTTGGTGTGTGAGTGTGCATCGGTCAGTTGTCTGCAGGTAAGTACTACTACTCTATCATGTTAAGAAGTTAGTTGACTTTTTTGAAGATGTTAATGAAGTTAATTAAATTAATTTAGAATATTCTTATTTTTAATTTTTTCTTTCAAACTAATTAGTTTAACTAATTAAATAACATATAATCTAAAGATACACAACAAATGAAATAATTAAGTAACTTATTTAACTTCTCTAATCTCTCCAAAAAAAGCCAACTAAGTCTTCTAATTAAAACCAGAGGCAGTAGTCAATATTCAAGTACCGTCCTTCCTCTATCTAATTTACTTTATTTTTTTTATTTCTTTTACTTTGAATATTTTCTTCCATGGGATAAATTAGATAATTAATTTGTAGGGATTAAAAAAATTAGTTTAGTTAATTATTTATAAATAACGTGTGCTTGTTTTCCTGAAATAATCTCTTTAATTATTTGCATTTAAACTACTCTTGTGAAAATCCCTTTTTTAATATATGCGATCAATTGGAATATCTAATTTAAGAAAAGATCAGAGTTAAAATTTGAGAAATAAAGTGAATTAAGTTCTTATATTATTCATTATCAAAATGAACCTCCTAACTAATTCTTATATTTAGAATTGAAAAGAGTATTGACATGAGTGTAGAAAACGTGTTTTTTTTTTTTTAAGCTCACCCCAAAATCTGTATGTAGCTGCTAAGTTCTGTTCTTCATGCAGTGAGATTGAGTTCGATCGCGATATATAGTATGTCTGTATATCAGATTGATAGTAACTATTTATTTATTTACTTGTACAAGCTAAGTCATGTAGGATTTCAATATTTTTTTATTTGCCTAAATTAATAAATGCAAATTTAAAGGGATTTAAAAGACTATGATATAATTTACTTTTTTTTTTTTGGCCAACCATATAATTTACTATAATTGTTTAGTTTTGGGCTTAATGAATTAATTAAAAGATAGGGTTAGAGTGCATCCATCCCTATGGAGTATTTTTCAAGTACATCTACCATTTTAAAGTATTTCGTGATATACTCAATAACATGAAGTGTTTTTTAGATGTGCCCTTCATCTTAAAGTATTTTTTTTCTCTGATTCTTCTTGCACCCTCCATATAGCACTTAGGCACAAAAAATATTTCATGGTACTAGATGCAACTAAAAAAATAATTGTGGATGTTAGATACATCACAAAATATTTTAAGGCACTAAATGCACAAGAAAAAATACTTCAAGATCCTTTTTTTAAGCATTAAGCAAATACTTTAGAATGCTGAATGCATTTTAACCCATATTTCTTCTTAAGAATCTGTCAAAAGATTTAATTGTTGATGGAGTATAATAGTGTCAAATAAACCTACCACTCTGGTCCTATTTATAAGTCCAGTTTGACCAAAAAAAAATTGTCCTTTTTATAAGTCCATTTTGACCAAATAAATGAGATTGTGACAATTTTGCACATAGTAATGATAATAAGAGAGATTGGCTAGCCATGTTGGAAAGAGAAAAAGATGAGAGAGATTTGATAATAAATTTTAAAAGGTACTCATTCATAAATAAGGGTAAAGTTGGAAATTTATTCCATAATCATTGAGATACTTACCTTTCCTTGATATGTGAGATTTGGTCAAACTAGACTTCTAAATAGAACCAGAGTGGTATATAATTGGCTCCACATAGTCATATGATGATTGTGGGGTTTTGTTTTTTTTACATTAATATAATTTAAATTCAAACTTTCAACGAGAAATTATCATTTAGTTGAATGTATTGTTTAATTTTTAATGCTTCGACCAAAAAAATTATAGTTAAAAATTATTCTTAAATAAATCTATTATTGGAGTAAAATATTAACTGTCATGATTATTGTTTTTTTTTTCCCGGTCGGGTTGTCATACAAAAATCAACATCAATTTTTTAGTGTGACAAAACTACTTTAGGCATGAACTTAACGTTGCATGCTTCAAATTTAATTCTTCTTCTGACATATTTTTATCGATCAGATTTGAATATGAGGCTTATAAGATAATTGCATGCCTTTTACACTAAAATTCCTATGAAGTTTTTATTTTCATTTTAAATAAAATAGGAGAATATACTCAATAAAATTTTTCTGTCTTAGATAGCATATATTTTCCCAAGTATTCAAAAGCTATCTGACTCTAACATTATTGAAACCCAATTTTTTTATTATTTAAAAAAAAAAAGAATGAAAAATTAGGTTTTCACATGCTGGTACGTACATATATGCAAGGTTAAGAAAAACTGGATTGGTAGACAAAGTGATAATATTAAAAGGCAAAGTCATTGAACAGTTGAATTGAAAATTAGAATGGCATTGTGGGACATGCTTGAGAGTTGACCGTTAGTTTTAAACCATTTTAATTGTGTCGTTTGCTTCTAATTAATTTACATAAAGTATGGTGGCACTTGGTTGTCTTGCCTGCTATCCGTATAATGGAACACATATTTTTTTTAGTTATAGTTACTTAATGTTTTTTTTTTAAGAAAAGGTATACTATATATCCATTTTTAAAAAATAAAAATAAAAATAAAATAAAATTACACAAAATTCATTAAAATATATAAAATAAAAAATTTCATTCTATTGCAAAAAATTCATGCATTCTTCCAATATTGCTTGGAATTTAGGCCTTAGTGTCTACCCTTGTAATTCAAAATTATCATGAGATCCCAAGAAAAAAAATGTAATAACAGAAAATTCCTAATATTAATTGTGAGTGACATGAACTCGTTATTTCATATAGAAGAATTTGTTATTACATGCTACTCAATGCTACTCATTTGTTATGTGTTTTCTTAGTGATTACATCCTTTTAGTAAGACCTCATAATAATATTTCTTATAAATTATTTTTGGTAGATTTTATATATGGTTAATATATATTGGCTTTTGCGAATATTCAAACAGATTAATAGGTTGGACTGATTGATGGAACATGTGGTTATTGACCAACGAGCTGTCTTTGCCACAATACTAAGAAGGTCAGGTGATGCATCAATACATCACTCAGATTCTTCCAAAACGTACCTACCTATGAAAGACCCACTTAGGATTTCAATTTTCATAAACTGTGTAATTCAATAAAAATATATATATAGTTTGATTAACAGTAGAGCTCAACATCAAGTTCCTTTTTTTTTTTTAAAGTACAAAAGTGTCATGTGATTATAAAAGTGGAACAAAAGTCACCTATTCCATTATCTTATCTAAAGCCAATGTCTATTATCTAAAGCTGACGTGGGCGTGGAGTCTGATTTTTCCATTAAACACACTGCCACGTGTTCCTTCTTCCCTCTTTTCCATTCTCAATTTCTTCTTCTTCCCTTCCTTCCCGCCACATTGTCTCTCTTTGCTTCACAACATCTTCACACCATCACCAGTGTAGCTCCCACTGTCACGCAGCGTCAACTTCTCTACTATAGAGACCAGTTCGGAGACTGAGGAGAGCTCATGACTGTCGACTCTTCTTTGGTTTTTGTTTGATCTTCTAGAAAATTTTGGGAACTCTCTAGTGTTGGTCATCTATTAGAGAAAGTAATACGTAATTAATACGTAATTAGTGCCTTTTGTAATTAGCATTTATGTACGTAATTAGTGCCTTGTGTAATTAGCATTTATGTGTGTAATTAGCATTTATGTGCGTTGGCATTATTCTCCATATCATTGACATTGTTCTCCGTATCAATCTTTCCCTGATTTTGTGTATACATAATTGCCAAGATTATAGGGTCAGTTATGATTGGCAATTATAAAGATTCTCTTCTTGTATTCTAGAATATTGTATTCAATTTAATATATATACTGAACGAGCCAGAGCAATTCTCTTGTGCTCTCATTCATATATTTCAATTCTGCATCATTTCTCTTTCTTGGTATCAGAGCAATCATGTCTAGCGCTTCCGACACCGCTGCCTCCGGCACCTCTCACTCCGGTGTATCTCGTTCATATACCTTATTCAGTTCCTCTAGCCAAACAACCACGATCAAGTTGGATCGCTCGAATTTCTTGGTTTGGGAATCCATCGTCCTTCCCCTTATTGAGGGAAACTGCCTCGAGTCTCATATCGATGGCTCCGCCCCTGTTTCCTCGAAGCTGTCTTCTGGAGCTCCAAATCCAGCGTACAAGGAATGGTTCTCTGTTGACCGTCTATTAGTTGGGTGGCTGCGCAACGCAATGACCCAGGAGGTGGGTGTGCAGCTGCTCCACTGTAAGACGGCACGCGATCTTTGGACAGGGGCACGAGAGCTTACGTGTGCGTCTACCAAGGCTCGTATCATGGTAATCAAAAATGAACTCCACAATATGCGCAAAAACTCTCTTAAGATGGAGGAGTATTTAAACAAGATAAAGAGCCTCTCTGATGAGCTTGCCTTAGCTGGATCACCCCTTGTAACCGATGATCTTCTTCTTCATACGCTGAATGGTCTAGATGCCGAATACAACGCAATCTCGGTGAAGTTGATTGACAAACCCGATTTGACTTGGGTAGAAGCACAATCTGCCTTACTATCTTTTGAATCTAAACTCAGTCAACAGAATCATTTTGCCCAACTAAGCATTCAACCCACCATTAATGTGGCTCAACGTCCTCAGTCACCCGCTAATACAGGAGCAAATCGTTCCTGGCGCAATACCTCCAACAATGGCTACAATCCTCGCTCGTTCAGAGGCAGGGGTGGACGTTCTCGAGGCGGTGGCGGTCGTCGTGGAGGCCGTCCATTCTGCATTTATTGTCAACGTCCGGGTCACACCATCGCCACTTGCTACTCTCGTGATGACCAAGCCGGGTATAATCATGCACACTCTTCTCCCTCTGCCTACTATGCTAATTCTTGTTCAGTTGCAGACCCCTCTTGGTACATGGATAGTGGTGCTAACTACCACGTCACTCCATACCCGGATCAACTTGAGGAAGTAGTTTCAGCTGGTAAGTCTCATCTGAGAACTTGCACTGGCACACAGAGCCCTATTGAAGGTGTTGGCTCCACTTCTATTCCTTGCACCAACTCTGAATTAATCCTTCGTGATGTTCTTTATGTACCGACGGCTACTAAGAATTTGTTGAGTGTCAATAGACTCATTCGAGATAACCCAGTTTCTGTGAAGTTTACTGACAAGGGCTGTGATGTGAAGGACCGAGCGACAGATCAGACGATCCTCCAGGGCACTCAAAACGAAGGCCTATATCAGATGAGAGGAAGAAGACCTAACGTGAAGCCTCGAGCACTCATGGCTGTTCGTGATGACAAGGCTCAACGTGAATATCTTAAGTGGCATCACATCCTAGGCCATCCTAGTTCTAGAGTTTTGAGACTCATTATGAATAAATGTAATAAGACAATTCCAGTTAGTGTTCCTAATGATCATATATGTGAAGCTTGCCAATTAGGCAAGTCCAAGTTTCTGCCGTTTCCAGACTCTGTTTCTCGGTCTACTGTCCCACTTGAATTAATACATACAGATTTGTGGGGTCCTTCACCCGTACTTTCCACTGGCGGACATCGTTTTTACATACACTTCATCGATGATTTTAGTCGTTTCACTTGGCTATATCCATTAAGACATAAAGGTGAAGCAGTAATGGCTTTTCGAAACTTCAAAACTCTTGTGGAGAATCAATTTGAGTTGAAAATTAAGGCAATACAGTGCGACAATGGCAGTGAGTACAAACCCATTGAATCCATAGCACAGGAGGCTGGCATTAATGTTAGATTAACATGTCCGTACACCTCAGCTCAAAATGGACGCGCAGAGCGAAAACACCGTCACGTTGTGGAGATGGGTCTAACTCTGCTCGCCCACTCTGGAATGCCACTCAAATTTTGGGCCGATGCCTTTCAACAGTCAGTTTTTCTGATCAATCGCCTACCAACACCGGTACTAAAGGGAGACACACCTCTGTTTTGTTTAAAACAAACAGAACCTCAGTATGACAAGCTTCAACCTTTCGGCTGCGCGTGTTATCCGTGCCTCAAGCCTTATAATACTCACAAGTTTCAGTTTCACAGCGAGAAATGTGTCTACATTGGACCAGCATCACAACAGAAAGGCTATCGGTGCTTGAAAGAAAACGGTAAAATTATCATCTCCCGTCATGTTGTATTTGACTCTAGTAATTTTCCTTTCAGGACAGGATTCATGGTGTCATCATCTCATCCCAGAGATAATGAACAATTGCACTCGTTTCTGCTGATAATTCGAATGAGTCCCAATAATGAAACATCTGCTCTCGGTGAATCTGTTGTCCGTCCAGATGAAAACGAGTCTCAGTCAACTTCTGAGGTTCTCGGTGACTCAGACTCTGTATCAGACTCCACACTAGTACCCAGCTCCCCTGAAGACCCAAGTCCAACGGTCTCTGCTGAAGGTCCAGGTCCAACGGTCTCTGCTGAAGCTGCTAGTCCGATGACAATAAGGCCTATTAATGAACATGCCATGACTACTAGGGCCAAGGACGGAATAAAGAAGCCCAAATATCCTTTTATTGGTTATACCCAAGCCACTGTGCAAACTGCTTCAGAACCTCGTACAACTCGTGATGCCCTTTCCTCCTCCGTCTGGCAAGCTGCAATGTCCGACGAAATTCAGGCGTTGCTTCGAAATCGGACTTGGGAACTTGTCCCTTTCAACAACCAGAAGTTAATCGACAATAAATGGGTGTTCAAAACTAAGTTTCGGCCAGATGGATCGATTTTGAAGCACAAAGCGAGGTTGGTTGCAAAGGGATTCCAACAAACACCCGGAATTGATTTCAGCGAGACATTCAGCCCGGTTGTCAAATCCACCACAATTCGAGTCATTCTTTCAATCGCCGTTACTTTCCAGTGGGAAATTCGGCAGCTGGATGTTAATAACGCGTTCCTCAACGGTTTTCTCCAAGAAGAGGTTTTTATGCCTCAGCCAGAAGGATTCATCGATAAGAGACACCCGAACCATGTTTGCAAGCTGGTCAAGGCTATCTATGGCTTGCGTCAAGCACCCAGAGCGTGGTTTGACAGGTTACGCTTCACCCTTCTTGACTGGGGTTTTCGTAATTTGAAGAGTGATACCTCTCTATTTATGCTTCAGACCCGAGACTTGACTGTGTTTATACTCATATATGTGGATGATATTTTGGTAACTGGAAATAACTCTACTTTTGTGAATGATTTTGTTAAGCGGTTGAACCAAGTCTTCTCCTTGAAGGATTTGGGACCCTTGTATTATTTCCTGGGTCTAGAAGTTTACAGAGATAAATCGGGTATTTACTTGAATCAGGCTAAATATGTAGTGGATCTGTTAAAAAAGTTTGGTCTGAGTGACTGTGCACCAGTTGCCACGCCTATGGTAACGGGTCGCTTGATCTCTGCTAGTGATGGAGAGCTGTTGAACAATCCCACTGAGTATAGAAGAGCCATAGGCTCCCTACAATACCTGACTACCACTCGCCCTGACATATCGTTTGCAGTGAATAAGCTTAGTCAATTTTTGTCTAAGCCTAGAACAGTTCATTTTCAGGCAGTAAAAAGAATTTTTCGATATCTTAAAGGAACCTACAATCTAGGATTGTGTATTAGGCCTTTCAGTAATCCGCAGCTTATTGCTTACACAGATGCCGATTGGGCTTGTGACTTGGATGATAGACGATCTATGGCTGGTATGTGTATATTCTTGGGCAACAATTTGGTCTCTTGGTCTTCAAGAAAACATAAGGTTGTGTCTAGGTCCAGCACCGAGTCTGAATATCGATCACTCTCTGATGGTTCTGCAGAAATTAAATGGCTAGTTTCTCTGCTAGCTGAGATAGGTTTGTTCATTAAAAGACCTTCAATCATGTGGTGTGATAATCTGAGTGCAAAATCTCTAGCTGCCAATCCAATACAACATGCTAGAAGTAAACACATTGAAGTTGACGTGCATTTTATTCGAGATTTAGTTGCATCAGGATTGATTGATATTAGATATATTCCTTCTTCTATGCAAGTAGCTGATTGCCTCACCAAGCCGCTGTCACAGTCTCAATTTGAATTTTTCAGAGACAAACTCGGGCTCCTTGTCACTCCCTCTCGTTTGAGGGGGAATATTAGAGAAAGTAATACGTAATTAATACGTAATTAGTGCCTTTTGTAATTAGCATTTATGTACGTAATTAGTGCCTTGTGTAATTAGCATTTATGTGTGTAATTAGCATTTATGTGCGTTGGCATTATTCTCCATATCATTGACATTGTTCTCTGTATCAATCTTTCCCTGATTTTGTGTATACATAATTGCCAAGATTATAGGGTCAGTTATGATTGGCAATTATAAAGATTCTCTTCTTGTATTCTAGAATATTGTATTCAGTTTAATATATATACTGAACGAGCCAGAGCAATTCTCTTGTGCTCTCATTCATATATTTCAATTCTGCATCATTTCTCTTTCTTCATCAACCTCACTAACAACAGGTTCCATGGTTGTATCCCAACGATCTTAGGAAGTATGTCAAATCTCAACTAGATCATTCTGATGAACAATGGCTTCCGTTCGTGTTTGCCATCTGAGAGTGGGAGGCTAAAGAGCTTTAGAGAACACTACGATATTGACAGATATAGAGAGCACTGCGAGTTGAATATGAGAAAAATGAGAGAGCTTGAGAGGTAAAGGGAAGGAGATGGATCACCACAACCATCAACAATCCCATCACCATAAACGCACTGTCGGTGAGAGAACTAGGGGTTTAGTGAATCAATGGTGAGAGAAGAACACCACCGTCAAACCTTTCACTCTACCTCTCCGTTGTCACCCTCTTCTTTTCCAGCCACCTTCAACCCATTCTAGATTCTCTTTTTTCATTCTTTCAAGATTCCGATGACTTCAAACCTTTGTTTTTCACTACTACCGTCACCACTGACGATCCCTTGCTCTTTGACTCACCATCATTTCTTCACACCTCTATTACCAGTGGCCTGAAAAAGAGAGGAACAAAGCAGCAACACAAATATTGAAGACCAAAGAAGGGGCATCATTTTCAAGAGGGAGAACGAACAATGACTTTCCTCCCTCTAGTCCTCACCAACACCGCACCCTCTGTAACACCTACTTTTCAACAACCAAAAACTTAACCAAAATATTTGAAATATTGTCAAACAACAAAAACCCATCTTTATCTAACTAAATTAATTTTTCCAAAATCAATTTAGAGTTAACAAAATGCAGAAGTCTTATGGTCATGACAAATATAAATAACACAACATACCCTAGGAGTACAAAAGAGTCTTCTAAACTCACTCCACATGTGCGTTCCTTTGCTCCTTACTAAAATAATATCCTTAAAAAAAATGAATATTGCAACCATAAGATCCTAAGATCTTAATAACCATTGGTTATTCAGAAATATACATGCAAACAAAGATCAAGAACATATGGTTCAAGAATACAGTTCATCTCAAAATAAATATATTTATATTATACTTTAAGCAAAACTTTTCACGAACTAGTTCTCGACTTGGTTACCCAAACTCCCTCTTAAAAAGAGTTTCAAAACATCATAATTCATTTTCCAAACATTTTTCACAAAAGATATCATAAATATATATGCAATTATATAGTATGCAATATGCCTCCTTTATATCACCATCCACTTTTATACCACTAACTAGAGTCATAGGCTAACACATAGTCTGACAGAAATCTATCCAATTGACTGGATTGACCCAAGCTCACCAGAACTTAAGATATACCCTGCCAATAGTGTAGAGCTTAAGTCTGGATTATGGCTGCATTCCTTAGAGAACACAACTAAGGAGGTGTCATCTGTACGTCCCCCGGCTCCAATGGCATCCTGGCCAAAGGAAGACATAGAAGAAGGGGCCCTTACAACTATTGTACACTGTGCACCGAGTGATAGCATAAACAAATCTTATCATAAAATTTTCTCCTTACTCCAACCCATTACAAATGTATCACCGTTCATATGCATCCATGACAAAGAATCACAATAAAATCAATAATATTTTGATCATAACATATAAGCTTGCTTAAAAAACTTTCCAAAGTACATAACCATGAGTTCTAAAAATAGAACAAGCATGCTTGAAAAGTCTCACTCATCAATAAATTTTAGTCAAATATCTAATTCCAAATCAAGCCCTCCATGTGCACAATAAATCTCAAAACAATTTAATATGTATGTATATATATATATAGATATAGTCAACGAGTATATAAAAGAATAACCAGAGTCACCTCTACTCCAAATTTACAGGTAATCACACAAATGTCACTTCAAAGCTCTCAATGAGAGTCTACAAGATTATAAACATAAATATATATCAATAAATTATCCAAAAGGTACTCTAGAATCACTTTAAGAATATGGTACTCTAGAATCACTTTGAGAATATGGTAAGGCTACCTTAAAACTACTCTTAACATACTGTGTACATATATACACTCACCCTTTTATTGTAATTTAAAATATTTCATATTAAAATTTAATACGAGTTCGGAATAGAAAATCATAGGGACGCAGTCACTGGATTTAAGCATGAGAACCCAATACTCATCATTACAAAAGTGAGGGAAGGACATAATATGTATAAGCCGAGCTAGAGTGGCGGTGAGACATTAAAATGGAACTTAAAGGAAGCTATATACCTAGATGATAATACCTATATTTAAAGGCAAAAGGGGAAATTAATGGGGCCCATACACACACACGGAAGAATAGTTCAACAGAACCATTAAAAGGGGAAAAATGACATTTGTGTGCGCGCCCAGAGAAGAGAGTAGGCAACAAGGTGGGTGTTGAATGACCGTGCGTTGTCTATGTGTGTTCACCCAATGCTTTTATGAGAGTTAAAATAGAGATGATTTATATAAGTTAAAATAGTTTATAGATTCATACAACCTGACAAGTCACAGTAAAGGTTCAAAGGGAGGGGGACATTATAAAGGACGTTGAATGTGTGTGGGAGAAATTGCGAACTGACAAGACACACAAAAGACGACAGATGGGAAAACTAAGGACGGAAGAGGGAAGGAGATAAATGTTGTGATTAGAGGGGAAGAGGACATTAAAACAAGAGATGGGAGAAAGAGATACATGCTTGAGTAGAGTCTACATTAGGTGCTTAGATCTTATGTGCTCTATACATACTTATATGTCAATTAGAGACATGAGTATTTTCTTTTTTATGTTTTTTTTATATATATTTATTTATTTAGATTTAAATTATGTGCTATTTTTTTTCACCCAATATCTTAAATTAATTAGTTTTCATGATACTGATATTACAAACAAATATTTCTGAATGCAGGACTGGAAGCTAATTAATTTAAAATATTGGATAAAAAATCATTGCAGATATATAAGATCTAAGCACCTAATGTGGACTCACTTGAGTATGCCCTGTGAAAGTTGTGTGGCAGCAGAGATTGGGGAAAGTATGCCTCGATTGGGATTTTAGCGGTGAGAGAATAAGAAATTTATATAGAGGAGAATTAGGGTTTGACCCTATTATTAGAATAATATTTTAGAAATATAATAATGTATAATTATTTTCTCCCTTATCTCTTTCATTTTATTTAGATATAGATCAGATTATTTCATGAAGATATTTCCCCCCATATTTTTTTTTCTTATTATTCTTATCAATATCATTTATCATTGTTAATTAATCAATTTTAATAAAAAAATTTATAATATATTTTGTATTTATTATTACTATTATTTTCAACTTTTAATTTTATACTTCTAGATCATCTGTAAACTCATATTACTTAATAAATCATATCCTAGTAGCACTTAATTACTATTAGAAAAATTGGGATGTTACACCTTCACTGTCTTTAATGTCGTTGTGTGCTTAATGGAGAATATATGGAAGAGAGGGAAGGGAAAGATGAACACGTGGTAGTGTGTTTAATGGAGAAATTAGACCCCACTGCCACATCAGCTTCAGATAACAGACGTTGGCTTTAGATAATGAAATATGTGACTTTTGCTTCATTTTTTATAACCATATAGTTACTTTTGTACCTAAAAAAAACACTTTATACTTGGACACTCTTTTGACCAAACTATATGTGTATTTTTACACCTTAATCTTATTTTAAAATATCAACTTTCCTCAGTGGTGGAGCCACACTTGTGCCTATGGGTGCAATTGCAGACACAATTTTGAAATATATATATATATATATATATATATATATATATATATATATATATATATATTAATTAGATGTAACATGTTAGCATCAATAGACCCATAGCTCAGTTGTAGAGCATCTGATTATAGATCATGAAGTGCTTGGTTCGAATGTTGTTGGGCCGTTTTCATTTCTTATTCTTTTCCCATGTTCTACTCATGAAAACCACCCCCCTTTTTCTGCCATTCTCCCTCGCAGCCTTATGGGTCATTCTTCATTGATTCTTGGGGGTTGCGAGTTCGAGCCTGGTATTTATACTCCCTCATCTCTAAACCAAACCCCCCTCCCCCCTCTTCTTTTCTTATTATTTTCCCAAGTTTTTACTCCTTATGAAAAACACATGAAGTAATAATTTTATCTGTGATTTCAAAACAATAGAAATATATATTTTTTATAACCAACCACTATAAACAGCAGAAAGATTTTTGTGATTTGGTTAAACTGGCAAGGATAGTTTCTTTAATTCAGAAATCATTGAGTAGTCCAATTTCATTGATTAGCTTTATTTAAAATTGTAATGAGTTTGGTGGTTGAAACTTTGGTTTTATGTAAAATTCTCTAAATTTTGTCTTATAAAAGTGTGATGTGTAATACCCCAAAAATCATTATTCCTCATAAATACAATATTTTAATAAATGACACCTATTTAAAATAGGTGAATATGTGGTCTCAAATTTCGAGATGTATTTATGCTATTTTTCTAAGAAATCTTTCTTTAAGATTAAGGTAACCAATGATTGAATTTTCTTAGGAATCATAAAATATCATAAAATGCAAATAATTACCACATTAAATTATGGTTCATATGGAATTAAAAAGAGCAAGGAAGTACTATGGAAAATATTTAAACAAGATAGGGGGAAATAATAGAATTAATGAACAACTAGGTTTTCATTAAATTAAATAATTGTGCAAATCTTTATAAATAATCAAGAGATTAACTAAGCACCATTTTTCATAATTTATTAAGAGACTAAATTTTCTAATACCCTATAATTATCAAACTAGTACCTAAGTTCATATTTAGTTTATAAAAAGCCATAAAGAATTATCAAAATACTTAGACAAATTAAGAGGCAATCACCAACAATTAATGGGCAATTAAAATTGCAATACATAGACTAAAAACATTAAATTTAATAACAAAGTTAAAATAAGCATAATTAAAGATGTAAAACCCTAATTAAGAACCAATGGCAACTAAAGATTAAGTTTAGCATTGATAAGTCTCTAAGAGCCATAATTAAAGATAGGAACCAATTATAACTTGACAACTCCACCTAACCACTTTATTAGGGATGCTAATTAGGATTAAATATGGAGGGCTTGGATTGGATTTAATAAAGCAAATCTAAGGGCTTTAGAATTAATTTGATAAAGCATAATCCATGTGAAATCCAATCTACCAATGGAAGAATTTCCTTGTAGGCATTCTGAGAGAAAATAAAACACAAAATTAAAATAAGTAAGGGGGGAGGGGCGGTTTTTGAAGAAGCAAAAAGGAAGAGCAAAAATTGTTTAATTAACTAAACAAACACATGCATAAATGAGTCATGAACAAAGCATTAATGCAAGAAGACTTTGGGGGCAAAATGGAAGAGGATAAGATGAGGTGTGTGTGTGTATGTGTAAGAGAGAGAGTGTTGTGCATGTGTCTGTGTGTAGTATGAAGAGAGAAAGAAGAGTCAAAGCATTAGCCAATAGGAAAATTTAAGCATAAAAGAATTAAATTAATCTATGGAATTAACTCTAGATATAAACAAATGAGAATCTATACAAAATAAATTATATCTTGAAATATGTTAATCATAGATCAAATATAAAGAGTTATTATTAATAAGCATAATCTAGGCTTGAGATAGAGTATAATCAAAGTCATTTCCTAAATTTATGAAGGTTGTGTCCAAATGAGAAAAAGGGAAGTTTAGGGTTTTAATTGAAGCCCTAAGTCCCAAAATTACAAAACCAATAAGAAAATTTGAAGAAAACTCCAAGAAGACCCTTAAATATCTAGTGAAATGCAAAGCAAAAAATAGAAGAAGGAGGAAATTGTGACTTAAGAAGGAAGCCAAGAAATGTTCAAAGCACACATGGGATAATCCTCTTCAAACTTGGAAGAGGATAATGTACTTTAGGATAGGAATATTTATGAAAGTGGAAGAGGATGAGAGAGAGAGGGGAGGATGGTTTTGGAGGGTTAAGGGTGAGGATGAGAGCTTCAAAAATGACCTAGATCCAAGGACTCATGTTCAAGAAGATTAGGTTTGAAAAATTTACCAAAATTGCCATAGCATTTTACTATAAATAGGCACATTTGGTCTTCATAATCCTTACACCAAACCAAGCTTGAACAAGCTGATATAGAGAGTCGAGAGTGAGAGGGAGGAGCTTCTTGAAGGAGTAGAAAGGTTCTTGGTAAGTTCTTTAAGTTTTAGTTCTTAAATTCTTAGTTAGAAGTAGTTTTAATCTTAAATATACTAGGGTAGTTTTAATATCATGTTTTTATAGTCAAAATTGGTTTTAATTAGAAAAATTGATGAAGAGGGTGTTTTAGCAAAATTTTTTGGAAGATGGGAATCAAAGTAACGAAACTCTGGCAAAATTTTGTCAGTAGGCGATTTCTGAAGTCAGTAATGAAAGTGCCAATATTTTATGCTGAAAATGATGTTGAAAAATTTTGAGAAAATTTATGGTTAAAGTAGACATATAGGGCTTTTCAAATATGCAAAGAACATGTTAAAATGAGCTCTGTACAGTGAGATAAAAATTCTCAAAGTTTGACTGTGAATTTATAGAAAAATTCTAGGAAGAGGGTTGAAGCGTTAAAACTGGGAATGACTCAGGTGATCTGGGAAAAATTGATTATTTTTAATTAAAAATAGACTTTCTAAGGTTTCCAAACAATTTTACAGATCCTCATTTTGATTTTTCTAGAATTCGTTATGATTTTCCAAAGTTAGGCGAAAATCTATCCAATTCTGGACCAGCGTTTTTCAGGAAATAAAAGGGAAATGAGTTGGAAAAATAATTCCACAATAGGAAAATGAACGTTAGGGACTAATATATCTATTAGAATATTATTTATGAATTAATAAATGCGATATTACCATTATAAGATAAGCGTGATCACAGTCCAACCAACGAACGTACTCAAAATCGTCAACGAAGGTACGGACGTGTACTGTAACACTAACTCTGATGCTTATTGTATACTTATATGTGATAGATAGTCTGAGACTCTGTTTTTTTAAAAAAATTTGTGCATACACATATAGTTATATATGGGTTATAGTCTTGATAATACCGTTTAGTTTTCCTAGTGCTGAGGACACGGATGTACACCGTGGCACTGGTGAATAGTGCAGACTATAACAACATGCATAGGCAGTGGCTGTGTTCTGTTATTATCTTGAATATGTGAATATCGTATGTGAATATTGTTGTATTGTCATGAATATCTGTCATACATAACTGATACATAAGAATGAGGTTAACCATTACCTGAGGTTCAATGGGAATTGAACTTCAGCTCTTACCATAGCTTCAGATTCTAGAGGAACCAGGACCAAAGACAAGGATAAGCAGCACGCATGAGGACATGGGCAGAGGACTTTTTCTCTTGAACCTTTATTAACGTATTGTATTCAGATCATTGTACCATTGTATAAGTACCCAGACTCAACAACAGGGAATATTTATCAGATACTCGCTCTTTTAAATTATTCCGATGCTCTACTATGATTAAACTATTTCAAACTTTGATTAAAATATTTTGAAAACGAATTTCGAAAATGAGGATGTTACATGATGGATAGTTTGTGCCTCTTGACATCGGATGAAATTTGTTAGGATTTAAAAAATTCATAGTTTATTGTTGATTTGATGGTAGATGCTGATCCTATTTTATGCACATCTAATTTGCTTAGAACCCATTGAAATGAGTTTTCTTTTCTTATCTATATTCATTTGATTTTTAATGCATTTAAAACATTCTTTAAAAAAAAAATTTGGGGTGCTGCCCCCGAATCCCCTCACAAATTGTGCACCCACAAATAGAAATTCCTTGATCAACTTAAATTTCTGGCGATGTTTTTGTTTTGAGTATATGTTTAGATTTCCCTTTTTCAAGATACTTTGTATTGATTGGAACCCATGCAATTTGACATTTGCTTGTTGGGTTACTACACCCTTGGTATGGGATTTAAATTTATATACTCATGAATAAAATATCTAGGTTTTTATACATGATTAATGGTGGTTGATTATTCAGTCAACTTTATGATATAATCAACAAACGACAATATATACTTGATGAGGTTCTCGTACATGATTAATGGTGGTTGATTATTCAGTCAACTTTATGTATTCCCCTAAGTTCTCTATAAAATATCATAACCACACACACATTAAAGTTATAGTACACTTATTTAAAGAAAAAACATTTGTACAAAACCCTTGGAGTTTAATAATAATATTAACATAATTCTCTCTCATATTGGAGTTTAATATTCTTGTAACCATAGTGTTTAAGTCAACCCACACTTGAACTATGGCCAACTCCTATGCCATTCCACTGGTTAAAGCTTATCAATGCAACAAATCCATTTTTTGTGATAGCTTTATATGTCTTAACTTGAGTTTTCAATGAAAGGGGACCAAATCACCAAGAGTGTTGGGGGGGGGGGGGATTGGGGATTTTAAAATTCATTTTAAAGTGCTCTAAAACATATCAGCAAAATAGAGGAGATGAAAGAATAGCAAGACACAACAAATTTATACTGGTTTGATCACAACACTTGACCTACATCTAGTCCCCATAACTATGGGATTTTCAATAACTCACAAGATCAGTTACACACTTTGCACTCAAAAGTTATCTTCTCACTAGAATACACTCTTCCTTACAAGTTGTAAACTAAGATACCCAATCTCCAAGTCCCACGACTTGAGATTTTTATAATAAATGATTTCAATAAACGAAACTCTCTCTAAGAGTAAATGAAATAATCACTGAAGTACAAATGTATCCAAAGATACTTTACAATTAGAAAACTAAAAGAGTAGTTGGAAACATCGAATGTTTTTTGTTTTCTACAGATTTGTTGTTGATAAAATTTGAATGCAACTCTCTATATATGAAAAGAGCATTAAAAGACTGTTGGATTGAGCAATGTAACCGTTGGAGACATTGGAATAGCTGTTAGGAACACTTAGATCTCTTCTATCTCTAATCTTCTGTTAATCCAGGTGCACAGAAGTTTATGGTTGACTTCTTTGGAATTAGATATGTTGGAAGAGCAGCTTCTTGATTGTCCAAAAGGTTGTAAGATTTCTCAATTTTGCAATAAATGCTCTGACGTCACTTTTTGTTTTAAGCTAAATCTTCATTTAATATTCTTTAAACCATTTGGAACTCATTAACAAACTGATTAAACATAGTTAGAAATAGTAATGAGTGATGATAAGAAGTATTAAGATCAAACATAAAGATTTCGCAAATTCGTGTAAGTTGATTTTCAAACTGGGCAATACAAACTTGAGTTTGTTCATCCAAACTAGAGTTTGCAACTTTCTTTCAAAAGCTTAAATTGGAGTTTACAAACTAAACTCGAGTTTACTTCATCTAGAGAAGAACGTCGCGATAAGATCTTTGAAGCACATTTTAAGTAGGAGCTAAACTCGAGTCCATTAGTGACTAACTCAAGTTTTGGGCATTTACAATGAAAAATACGTTTAAGTCCAAAAGCTCAAAACTAGAGTTTCTACAAGCAAACTAGAGTTTTCAAAAGTTCAAAATAAAGCAGAGCTCTTGGCTTGATACAAACTCGAGTTTGTAAAACTAAACTCGAGGTTTCTTAAAAGCTTGGAAAACTTGAAAACTCTCTGTCAAATGAAAACTGGAGTTTACTATTATAAACTCGAGTTTCCTCAAAGTGAGGAAAAACTTAGAAAACTCTCGGCCAAGTGCAAATTGGAGTTTGTTAACTTAAACTCAAGTTTTCTTGAAATTTGAAAACCATTGAAAAACATTTGGCTAAGAGTAAACTGGAGTTTACATAACAAAATTGGAGTTTCCTTATGCTCAAAATATTGGAAGCTCTTTGTATGACTAAAACTCGAGTTTGCCTACTCAAACTAAAGTTTTGCATACTTCAGAAAAATATTGAAGGATCTTTGTTTGGTACAAACTCAAGTTTGTAAAACTACACTAGAGTTTTCCTCAATGTGAAAAACTTAGAGAGCACTCTGTACCTTACAAACTGGAGTTTGCCTATGCAAACTAGAGTTTTGGTCTGGTTCATAAAAATTGAGCTACTCTCTGTCAAGTCCAAACTTGATTTTTACATCCAAAACTTGAGTTTGTCTTTGACAGTAAGTTTTCCAACTTACCAAAGACATACTTCAATTTGAGTTTACAATTATCAGTTATCATCAAAACACATAGAGAACTAACATTCAACACCTTAATTGCGCCATAAAGTGTTACTTAGGAAATTACTTCAGTTAAAGAATTACTACATGAATTAATAATTATTTACACATGTTCAATAACTTCTGTAATTTTTCTAAGTGTTTATCTTGGTGATTTCATTACATTACATTTTCTATGGTTTTTGTGTGAAGGAGAGGAAAAATGGTCAATTTGTATCACTTCGGGCTAGGAGGGGCCAACATAGTTGAATTTCCATTACCATTAAAGAAAATTTAACGCTGGTTTTAAAATCAACGTATAAGCCAGTGACGTTGTTTTGTCAACTTTTCATATTGATTGAAAAATGATGTAAAAGTGACTTTTCGTTTATTTATTGTAAATAACTAATGTTAAATTTAATTTTTTAATGCAAAAAGTGTTAAAGCCAAATATAGAGTCGAGAAATCAAGTTGAGCTTGTTGGGTGATGAGCACAAATTATGTTATGTTTTCTCTATATTTCATGACTGAATTGTATGGTAAATATAAGCTTAAACTACAAACAATCCAATCAAAAAGGCATATATTCATGATATAGAGAACTGGAAGATAGAAACCATTTACATCCTGAACATATACTAAGAAAGGAGTAATTCACAGGGTATTTAAGAAAGAACGCATAGGCAGAGCTGATACTATGCTATAACATTCTGACAGCAACTCGTAGTGCAATAAAAGGCATCACGGAAGCTATAGCAAAGTAAAGGAAGCAATGTTATGCGGCATATTTTCTGAACTTTTTGTCTAGCTAATTTCAGGAAAGAAAGTGGTTGAGAGTGACAGATAGATTGCTGACGTAATAAATTAGAAGATGCAGAGGATCACAACTGAAAGATTTGAAGAATTCCTCATAATCAGCAGAATCAATCTACCAAGGACGGAAGATATGATGGACCTCGACAGACTAGGGAAGCCCGAATCATGGAACGTGCGCTGCAAGAAAACCTGCTTATATAAGGAGACAATAGAACCAACCCTAACAGAGTCGGATAGCCCAGAATGATATTCTACTTTTGGCAAACTCAAGAGAAGAGTGAGAGATTTTACGAAGCACAAGATTTCCAGGACAACCCAGAATCCTTCCTTGCAGTACAACGGAGAAAAGAAGACGTGGAGTAGTGACGTGACAAGGCTTCGTCCACGCCGTCGGAACTTCGTCAAAGCTTTTTGTTTTTGTTTCTTTTTATGTTTATTTCAATCATGGGTCATTCTATTAGTTTCTGTTTCATGTGTCCCTCGTCAGTCATGAACTGATTTTCATATGGCTGGACGAGGATGATTCCTTAAGGTGTTAAATGAACCCAATTGCAAGTTCTTAATTTATTAAATTTGGTTTCCTTATCAGCGCATTAATTACTAATCGATTAGCAGAAGCTAGGGGCTAGATTTGTGGGCTCGGCTTACTGGCAAGGAGTTGAGGTTAGACCTCTGAGAAACAGTGTTTGCTAGGCAGCCCGTGCATAGCTTGACCTATTCTTGTAGGCTTCAGGAATGGGTCTACCTCTCATAACCATAACACCCTAAGCGTAAAGCAGATCTAACTAGAAAGTTGTCATAGGAATAAGGAAGGAGTATAGTTAGCATCATATGTATCGGACACGGAAGCTTCGATAGACTATCGTGGTGGGTTAACCAAATAGCTTTGTAGTTAGTAGCTATGTTGTGTTATTCTCTATGGGTTTTGATGATAACTGACAATTGTAAATCAAAGATGAAGTTTTGTCTTGGTAAGTTGAAAAACTTACTGTCAAGACAAAACTCGAGTTTTGACCTTGACAAAGAGCTGCTCATTTTCATTAAACAGAGCAAAACTCAAGTTTCCTTTTGGAAACTCGAGTTAAGAACATTACAGAGAGCATTCTATTTCAACCTCAAGACGAAACTCAAGTTTCAGTTTAGAAACTCGAGTTTTGGGTCATACAGAGACTTCAAAATGTTTTCAACTAAAGACAAAACTCAAGTCTTGGTTTGAAAACTCGATTTTTGCCCATACAGAGAGTCTTCAAGTTTTAAATCCAGTTTTGCGCCAAGTATCTATAATCTCAACCTGCTCTAAGATTTTAAAGGTTTTCTCTGAGTTAAGAGAAAACTCGAGTTTTGGTTTCAAAACTCGAGTTTTGACTTGACTAAGCATTTTCAACGTTTACATAGTTTTTGAAAACTGGAGAGTGATCTGGCTTATAATCTTTAAAGTTTTCATTTAAAAATGAAAACTCGAGTTTTACTTTGAAAACTCGAGTTTCGGCTAGACAAAGAGATTTCAATGTTTTCACTCTTAAAGTGAAAACTCGAGTTTTGGTTACAAAATTGGAGTTTTGAACAGGCAGAGAGGTCTGAACTTTTCCTAGTTTTCATGTTTAAATGAAAACTCGAGTTTTGGTTACAAAACTCGAGTTTTGATCAGACCGAGAGCCTTGGAATTTTTCTCAATGTTTTCACAATTAAGTGAAAACTCGAGTTTTAGTTTGGAAACTCGAGTTTTGATCAAACAGAGAGCTTAAGATTTCTCAACGCTTTGAAAACTCAAATTTTGATTTAGAAACTCAAGTTTTGAAGTTTTGGACTTCCACGTGCTATATTCATTAAAAGTCAAAAACTCGAGTTTTGGTTTGGAAACTCGAGTTTTGAGTTTTACTTAAACACTGGTCCAAAAGCTCAAAACACGACTTTACTCTCTGGAAGAACAAAACTCGAGTTTAGAGTTTGAAACTCAAGTTTGGTTTTAAGTGCACAGTTGAAAACTCGAGTTTTGATGAACAAACTCGAGTTTCCATCGCTGATTCTGAAAATTTGAATTTAACGATTTTGTGAAATCATATTGTTTGATCTCAATACTTTCCAGTATTAATCTTCTATATTCCCATCTATGTTTAACCACTTTGTTAGTGAGTTTTAGATGATTTAGAAGATGTTTATTGAAGGATAAAGCATAAAGCGAAAAGCATGTCAGAACATTAAATGCTAAGTCCAGAAAGTTGCATATTTCTGGCTAATCCATCTGCACACGCTTACAAGGAATTAAAGAATGATTTCTACTTCCAGCAGCAACCTCTCCAACGGATTTATTTGCAGAGAGTCAACTTTGAAGTCTTGCCTAGCTGGATTAAGTGGAAATTAGAGAGAGAAGGTGCCTAAACCCACTTCCTAAACCTTGGCACAACCTCTCCAACGGATATATTGGAAAGCAACGGTCATTTAATGATCTCTAAGTATAAAGAAAGCTGCATTCAAATCTTTCCAACAACTACAACTACTGAAAACATATTGCATTCAAGTGTTCATTTATTTTCATCAGTTTTCACTTGTATAGTATCTTTTGATACAAAGAGCTTCAGTGTTTATCATTATCTACTCTTAGTGAGAGTTTTCTGATTGTAAATCATTTATTGTAAAGAACCACAAGTCAGGGGACTTGGTGGTTGGGTTCATTGATTACAACTTGTAAGGGGAAGTGAGTTCTATTGAGAGAATCATTTCTTAAGTGCAGAGTGTGTAATCATTGAGTTAGTGGAAAATCTTAGAGAGTCTGGGGACTGGATGTAGGTCAAGTTGTTTAGACCGAACCAGTATAAATTTCTGTGTGCAAGCTATTCTTCCTCATACTCTATTCTGTCCTGTTTTCATTGTTAGAAAACAGAGTTATTTGCAAGAATTTTTTAAGAATACCTAATTCACCCCCTCTTGGGTATTTAGGCTCCACTTACATGTTGTAGCATTGCGGAAGCTGTGCAATATAGATGCTATAGCAATAAGTAGAGCAACTGGGGGATTGATGCACTTAAGGGTGATTCTCAGTCCAGCCTAACTTCTTTCTGATATCTTCTCAAGTTAATTTACGTTGTTTACTTCTGCTAGTAGCATAACCATCAAAACCTCTCAACCAAAGTATTTTACTTTCTTTTTGCGCAACTATAGCAGCGATTGAGTGTCACTCCTTGGTATTTCAGTCTCTATGGGACAATACTCTACTTTCACTTTATTACTTGTTCGACTGGTTCACTTGCCATAAGGAAATTTGACCAACAAGTTTTTGCCCCCGTTGCCAGGAACTACTGATACCCTTAGTGACGAAGCCCTATTTGCTCAATAGTTGCGAATTATTTAATAAAAGCTCACTTCTTCTCTGTTTTTGATTGTCAGGTACATTATGTAGTGCATGAGCAAGTCGCCCACCGCTAACCTAGAGCCTTACGATCCAGAAATCAAACGCACTTACAAGTAAAGGCGCAGGAGGCAGAAGCCTAGGAGCAAAACTCTTGACTCAGCAAGTATAACAGATATACCTATCAACAACGAGCATGATCAACAAGAGTGTATAGTCATAAATAGGGACAACCAGGTCCCTCCACCTCCAAACCCTGATGCTAATAAGGCCATCGTGGAATTCAGGATTCCAGATCTAAACAAGTTGAATTTGGCCATCACACCACCAACCGTCAATGCTGGACACTTTGAAATCAAGGGTGTTATGATTCAGATGCTGAATGCAGCTGGGCAATTTGGAGGCCTTCCATCTGAAGATCCGCACCTTCACCTCAATACCTTCATGGAGGTGTATGTGCGACTCTTTTGTCATCCTAGGGATCCTGCCCGATGTTGTCCAGATTAAATTGTTTCCATTTTCTCTCAGGGACAAGCCTTGGACGTGGCTGAACAATCTATCTGCTAATTCCATCACTACATGGAATGAACCTCCATAGGGGTAAGGATCATTAATTCACTCACCAATTTCCCCTTGGTCTTACTTAGCAATTTCTGAACTTCGTTGAAAGTCTGCAGGCCATCAGGAAATTGAAAATTAACTTTCCCTTGGCATCCTGCAAAGGGAGCATAAAGAATTACAACATTTTCATATGATATTTATTTACCTAATACAGATATCATCGACATCTTCAACCTAGTTAAAGTTTCATACACTCATTCGTGACATGCGTATCTACTCAGATACCTAGGTAAGCTTGAAATAGGCATATTCAAATGATTTGTCAAACTTAACAAGTTCTTCAGAAAAACAGAAATGGCCATCAAACTGCCAGATTCTTTAATTGGGAAACCATGTAAAATTTTCATCGTGGTAATCCCAAATTCAAGGTTATTAGCATTCAGAAAAAGAGAGCCGCGAAAATAAAAAAACTACTCGCAAAGAATTTCAAACCAAAGAGGTAAGACAACAAAAGTATAAGTAAAAAGACTAAAGCGACAGTAAACAAAACAAACCGAGGAGATGAAATAAATAGAGTAGAAGACCAACCTTGACAACAAAATCGACATAACCAACCGAAGAAGGAAGTGACCTAACAAAACAAAACAAAGAAAACAAATAGCAGCAAACTTTTGACCGGAGGAGATGAACGTCGGCAGTGAATGGACAGCGATGGCGGTGGCACACGGACAGAACAAAAGAAGGAACAGGGATGAATAAAGGAGGCTAGGGTTTGGTTACAGTTACGCATTGACAAAAGAGGTTTTTGATGTCTGCCGCCGATAACGACCATGGTAGCCGATAACGACCATGGTAGATTAAACACGCAAAGCTTCTTTTTTATGTTGGTAGCTTCCTGGGTTTGCTCTGGTTTTTCTTCTGTTTCCTCCTCTTGCAGTGCATATTCTTTTGTTGGAGTTGATGGAAGATAAAATTGAGGGGCAGTGCAGTTGGGGGAAATGGGAAAAAGAGGAGGGGAGATGTTGAAAAAATAATGAAGAAAATAGTTTGAGCCCGAGTTTGAACTAGGGACCTCCAGTGTATGGTGTGAGATTAATGTGGTAACCAAAAACACCACCAGACAAGCTGTCATGGAATTCCTTCACAAAATATATATATTCTTAAAATTTTATGTTTGCACTTGCCCACACGAGCACTAGTGTGGCTCCGCCATTGTCTGTCAGGATACTACCACAGATTTATACAGAATTTCTCACTCTCTTCCTTATTATTGACAAAGATGACCAGAAAGAACCAATCAATGGTGTGGGATGAGCGATGTGAGGAAAGCTTTTGAGAGTTAAAGAGGAGGTTAACGATAGAACCAATGCTCATAATCCCAGATCCGAGTGTAATCTATATGGTGTATAGTGACGCTAGCCTGCATGGATTGGGATGTGTCATGATGTGGCAAGGTAGAATGGTGGCCTATGCCTCTAGACAATTGAAGTTTCATGAATTGAACTATCCTACGCATGATTTGGAATTGGTTGTGATTGTATTTACTTTGAAGATATTATGGCATTACTTATATGGTAGTACTGTAGAACTAAATACTGCAACCACAAGAGTCTCAAATATTTATTTGATTAGAAAAAGCTTAATACGAGATAGAGGCAGTGAATGGAGTTGTTGAAATATTATAGCTTGGATATTAAATATCATAGGGTAAAGCAAATGTTGTCGCAGATGCTTTGACCACAAAAGTGGTGCAAGTTGCATTTGTGATGATTCCAGAGAAAAAGCTTCTAGATGATTTTAGAGACTTGAACATGTCAAACCAGATCTTCACAAAGTCTAAATGTGTCCAACGAAGCGTATTTTGCAAGTCTTCTTATCAATGAAGGATAAAATGATTAGAGAGCTAAAATCAAGGAAGCTTAAAAGCAAGATGAACGAGCCAATGCAATACAAGGGATGATCTCTCGAGGCGAGACTCAAGACTATGACCTTTCACCTAGTGGATTGGTTAGATACCATAAGCGTATCTATGTACCTCTAAGCATGGAACTGAGACAAAAAATCTTTGATGAGGGTCAGAAAAGCAAATATACCCTACATCCTGGTGTGATCAAAATGTACAAGAACTTGAAATATGAATTCTGGTGGCCAGATGCTTGACTTGCCATAAATTAAAGATTGAACATTAACGATCTGTTGGTTTTCTTTAAGGGCTAGAGATTCCAAAATGGAAATGGAAAGTATTACCATTGATCTGGTGGTGGGTCTACCCAAGATCAGGAACCATGATATGATTTGGGTGATTGTTGATCGATTAACTAACATTTTATCCCTATTAGTATCAGTTATTCTCTAGAATGGCTGGCAGAGATCTATATAAAGGAGATTATAAGACTCCATGGTATACCAAAGAGCATTGTCTTTGATAGTGACTCTTGACTGCACATATATAGATACTTTATAAAGCATTGTAATAACAAGAAACTGAATAAGAATTGCTCCCCTACCTTCTCTCTCCCCATATTCTCTCTATCGTCTTGCTCTTCTTTATCTCTTATACATATCTTTATTTTCACAACAATACTCTCTATCGTCTTCCTTCCTTTTTTTTTTTCTTTTTATATGTCATCGTAATTCACTCATTGAATAATCATAATTCATTGATTATGTAATCATATTTACTTGGAAGCAGCATCTCTCTTAATTTTAGAAGATGTAATTTATTTATATATTTGACCATATTGCTTTATGTATGCGATTTGAACTTTTTTTAAAAAAAAAAGTAGGGGAGGTTACAAAATAGGGTTAAGGTGCGATTTGGCCAATAAACTGTTATCTCAGGAGTGCCCAGCACAACAAACTTTTAAAAAGGAGCACCCAGCACAATGCCGTGAGCAAAAAGTTAACGTCCGTTATCTAAGGTGCAGATTGGCCAATGAACTTTTACTCCACTAGCGCCCAACACAAAATTCTAAATTTTACTAAATCAAATAATTTTTTTCTCAATTGTTATTATTCAAAACTACTTGTATAGATATCTATAGACAAAATTTACTCATTCTTCAATTTTGTCAAAATTATAATTTGCTAAAATAAACAAAAGTTTTCATTAAAAATATAATTATATAATTTAAATAAAACTTAAGGTGTTTTATAGTTTATTATATATGTTAAACAAATATATATATATATATATATATATATATATATATATATATATATGATTTATTTTTATTTTAGAAGAAATTTATGTGAGTTAAAAAATTCATTTAATGTTAATAAAATTTAAAAAAATCTAAAAAATCCTGAAAGAAATGAAATGAGTTTAATTTTTATTTTTATAAAAATATTTTAATGGATATCAACATTGATACTTAATAATATGAATCCGGTAACTTGATTATATATTTTTTTAATTAAATGATCTATTGCTTATATGGATATGAGACTTTCGTAGGCCAAATTGCTCCTTAATCCATTATAATTGCCCCTTAACCTATTATTAAATTATTCTTCCTCAAGTCTCTTAAGTTATCTTTTTTTTTTCCCCAACAAGTCCCATATTCATATAATCAATAGATCAATTAATTAACAAATATTTCATCAAGTTGTCTGATTTATATTATTAAGTATCAATGTTGACATCCATTAAGCTCTTTTTATAAAAATAAAAATTAAACTCATTTCATTTCTTTTAGGATATAATAGATTTTTTAAATTTTATTAACATTAAATGAATTTTTTAACTCACATAAATTTCTTCTAAAAATGATTTATTTTTATTGTTTAACATATATAATAAACTATAAAACACCTTTAGTTTTATTTAAATCATATGATATTATTTTTAATTAAAAATTTTGTTTATTTTAGCAAATTATAATTTTTGACAAAACTGAAGAATGAGTAATTTTTGTCCATAGATTTCTATATAAATAATTTTGAATAATGACAATTGAGAAAAAATTATTTAATTTAGTAAAATTTAGAATTTTGTGCTAGACACTCCTGGAATAAAAGTTCGTTGGCCAATCTGCACCTTAGATAACAAATATTAACTTTTTGCTAACGGCGTTGTGCTGGGCACTCCTTTTTAAAAGTTTGTTGTGCTGGGTGCTCCTTTTTAAAAGTTTATTGGTATTTTTGGTTTACTTAATAGTTAATTATGTTAGACGCTCTTGAGCCAATGATTTATTAGCCAAATCACACCTTAACCCTACAAAATATTCTTCCAACTTTTCCATCATTGAGGTATATTTACCTCGCACAATGCCTGGAGAGTTAACACTTGTTGTATTTTAGGAAAACTAATATACACATGTTACAAAAAACCAACTTAAGTAATTTTTTAAAGGGTTAATACAATCTTTCATCCCTCAAAGCGTACCCTCATTTTAGTTTTCCTTTTTAAAGTTCCAAATCCTGAATTTTAGTCCAATCAAAGAATAAAATGATCCAAAATTTTATTAAGTTAGGGAAAATCCTATATAAAGACGGTTGAAATAGGAAAATCTTATATAAGATCGGTAAACTTAACAAATATTAAATTGGGTTATTGACCCAATCTAGGATATTTAAATATTGGTTATTTTTCAATAATATCCTTACTAAGATCCAAAGAAAATAAGAAAGAAAAAGTCGGAATCAAATTGGTCAATGATCCTCTTCTTCTCCCCACTGCCGCCTCATCAGTTTCAGAGCCTAATTCAACACCAGAAGCATCAACAAGATTTCGATTCCTTCAATCCAAATGGTTCAAAAGCTCATAGCTTCGCAAACGGACCCTCTTCTCGCCAAGGAAATCTGCACTACGCCTCTTGCCAACCCAACTTCCGTCAATCTTACTCTACCAACCTCGTTCTCATTCTCAAATTGGGTCGCATTAGATATTTCATTTGCTTGAAATCAAGTTTGTAACCCATAACCCCGAAACTCTTTTCATACCTGATCAAAGTCTATGGTGAAGCTTATTTGCTCGATAAAGCCCTCAAAACCTTCTTTACTATGATGCAATTCGATTGCAAACCGCTAGCCAAACACATGAACCACATTCTTGAAATTCTCGCGTCTCACAAGAATAATGTGCGACCCGCTTTTGATCTCTGCCGATTGCCTCCAATAAATTTCTGTAGTTAGGTTCTAACAAATATTCTGTCTCCAATTTTATTTTTTTAATAAGGATATAGAGGTAATTTAGTCCAAATTCTAAATTCCTAATTGTATCACATAACCTAATTAATGATTTGTTAAGTTTAGTAGTTCAAACTAGAATTTGAGTAATTCAACCATCTTTATATGCGATTTTCTCATTAAGTTATAGGAACCAATGTTTTAAATGGGATAAAAATGAAAACTTATGGTTTGAATGAATTTGATTAATCAAAATCAAAATAAAGATAAATTTGAGGACCACATATTGTAATAATGTTTTGTTTTAAATATTCTTAGGTTATTTAGATCTTGCATATTAAGTTGCGAATGTACTTCGCTGGCCAAAAAGAAAGTAGCGAAGGTAGCATTACCATTATATAAAGATGTCGGGAGTTTTGACAAAAAAAAAAAAAGATGTTGGGAGTGATCTGTTCCCTTTTCCCTTCGCTTTCTCCTTTTCTCATCTCCACTCTTGGATGAGAATTTCAACGGTGTAGATTTTACATTTTATAAAAAAAAATACAGAAATAAATGTTACCTCTGAGTTTTTAAATTAATTTAGCAGGCGCCCTCCTCACTTTCGTCGCTTCAATCGTCGGCAACCAGGTTCGTCTCTCTCTGTTGCTTAGTGGTTTTAACTCTGTAATCACTTATTGCCACAAACTGATTCTGCTTCTTTCGTTTTTATTCGTTGTAAATTTCTCAAGTAACAACTCTGTCTCTGTCTCTTTCTATCTGTTTCATTTATGTTAAATACGCTCTAATTAGCTATAAAAAATAAAAGCCTAATTAATTGAATGGTGAGGTTGGAAATATTTGATAGAGCTGATAATAGAGAAGTAATGCTATAGGCCGATGTACTTACTTGAATGCTCACTCACTGTTCAGTGCAGTCACACGCTTTGTATAGAAGAGTTTTTTGCTTTATATAACTTGGAATTTTCAGCAAGGTCTTATTGAGCTGACACTGGATGGTGATAATTCAGTTATGGCCTTCTCAATAGATAAACCAAACAGGGTTGGGATGAAATGCTCAATAGAGATTGATATCTATTGTATCTTTTAAACATGGTTGCTTAGGACTGGAATATGGGCTCCTAAAAAGCTTAGATGAGAGTAAAATGAAGTAAAGATCAAGACTTATAGTTACAAATTGGTGCTTGTTGAGAAACATAGGTCAGTAAAACGAAGGATAAGATTATGTAATTGTGACTCACTTGTTAGTTTATTAAGTATTAATTATATCAAATAAAGTATGAAAAACCTGTGGTAATGAATTTGTTGAAAAGTTTTATAGAGGAGGTGGAAGGATGCTAGCTTCTTCAACTGTCATTCTTGGCGTTGAAAGTTTGAGTGGATGATATACTGGGCTGGATGATTAGTCAGTACAAAATAGTCTATAAAAATTAATGCACGTATGCAAAAATTGAAGTTTGTTCTTATAAATTTACTTTCACACTCTTGTGGCATGTCAAAATATGTCACTAGGAAATTTAAGCCTACAAGAAAATTGGCTACTTAATGATTACAATCCGAGAGAAACATGAAATGAGTTTATATATCGTATATTTATTTATCCCTATCGAATTGTCAATCAATTGTGTTATATTTCAGTTCTTTGTATAGCTTAATGAGTTGTAAACATAGAGGCACGATAAGGAAAACTCTGATTTTAATGAGAGCTTTTTGAGCTGTCAGATAGGCCTTGGTTTTGAAGCAAGCATTTTAAACCTACTCTGAATTTTAACTTTAGTTTCATTGGTGTCTTTTAACTACTGTTCTCCTTCCATCATTTTAGTCTTGGTGATTTTCCTCTTGATCAGTGATCATATTGTGTATTTGTTAGAAGTAATCAGTTGGGCTACTCTAGCTTCTTGATCAGTGATCATATATTGTGTATTTGTCATTGTTACAATTCAAACATTTGGATACTATTCATGGAATCATGATGTTGTATTGATTACCAAGGGGCCTACTTTTGTTGTCTTCTTTTGACCTTAATATTTTTGTACTTAGACTTTGTTTTTGCAGCAGTTTTAGTATTTAAGTGTCATTAGGAAGTGATTTTCATTAAATGAATTTAGGATTTGGGTGGGCTAATGATGTTCTTTGAGGCATAGAAACCTGTGAGATTGGGTTTGGATGGATTGGGAAGAAAGATTGAACTTAATTAAGTTTAAATGGGTTAAAAGTAAGATAAAATTAGTTTAAATTCACCTAAGATTGGGTTTTGCATGTTTGAACTGAATATACCCTTGTTGGAAAGGACAAAAAAATTAGGGCCAAATTTGAATTGCAGAAGCTAGGAGAGGCTATATCTGATGCCAGATATTGAAGTCTTGTAGACAGCTGGTGCTGGAAATTAAGGTATGAGATTAGTTCTAAGAGCCAAATTAGATAGAAACTTGGGAAAAAGAAAGGAGTTTCAGAAGTGGAATTAGTGGGCTTTGCTAGGGCACACTTGTTCATCCATATGATGGTGTTTTGGGGCTCTCAAACCCAAACTTGATTTTCGTCTTGATTCTTTGTTTATTGGGGGCTTTTGGGGGAAGGCATATTAGAGTTTTGAATGGGTTTCAAATTTGAAAGAATTGCTACCAATTGACATGAGTTAGACTGAATGGGGCTAGATAAAGTGTTTATCCATTTTATATTTATTGTAATATATGATTTGGCTGATCTAGAGTTGGGGTTTGATGATAAATTGTGGTTTAAGGTGGATCTTGATATTCACGGCGATTAAGTTTGGATTTAATGGTTGGGTTATGATTATCTAAGGTAGAATTGAGGTTTAATCAGTCTAAATTGTTCTATCAAGCTTGATAGATTAACATTTCTAATGAGTTAGTTGAATGAAGAGATGATTGAAGTTAAGTTTTTGGAATGAGGAATTGGGCATAGAAGTAACGATTGGGATATCTAAGTTGTAAAGTTAGCCTTCATGACTCAATTACCAATAATATTGACGAGTATTTTATTATTGTGTAGATTTGCATCAGTTGGAGTGTTGTCCATTGAATGCTTTCTGAAGTCTTCTGAGCTAGTGAAGGAGTGAGATAACCATGAATTTACTTTGTATGCTTGTGATTGGGTTGTTAGATCACTTTGGTATGTATAGCTAAACACTTTGATATGTATACCTGTATAAAAGGAAGTATTATGTTTTGAAATCCATTTTTGATATGTTTTATAGAAACTCATGGTGAGGCAGGATGTTTGTTGATATATCCATGATAATATCGTTCATGGTATGTTAGTATAGTAAGATAGACTACGCATGAGTTTTTGAGAAAAATTTATATGATTGTTGATTATTGTATACTAAATTGGGCTGAGTTGGATTGATTGCTGATTAATTGATGAGGATGAGTTGATTTCTTGATACTATGGGGTCGCCACTATGTAGGAGTTTAGTGGTTGACTTTTGTATTAAGGCCTTTGATATTATCTGATCCTTTGGCTGGGGTTGGGTAAGCTCTTGGGACATTATGACACCTTTCTAGCAAATGAGAGAGCGCTCATGATCTGGTTGTGAGCTCTATGGTCTTTTGGCTGGATTACACATCAAAATTAGACAGCTTAGAGAAGCTCAGTCCCTTGGGGGCATCTGAGGAAGGTTATAGATGCCTAGATTATTTAGATTGCCTTGTTTACCTCAGTTTATGTATGTGCTTGATTGCTGTGTATTGCCTTTTAAGGCTTATCATATACTATTGATTTATATCTTTTAGAGATTTGTCACTTTGATTCGATAAATAATGTTGTTTGTTTGAGATATTGTAAACTATGTTGACTTGATGTTTTGGGAACTGGTGTATGAATGTTGATATTGGCTTTGAAAAACTTAGTTGTGGCCAGTTGGCCTCACGAAAACTATGGAAGTTTTATCCACCCACTTGAAATGTTTTATGTTAATGAATGAAGTATTCAGAAGCGTGTTTTTAGTTTATATGTTAGGTTACTCTTTTGGGTTTGATGGTTTTGACTTAAGTGCCTTGGCCTTCGTATGTGCCCTCTGCTCCTTTTTATGAAAGAATTGTTTTGAAGAGACCAATGTGATATGGTTGAAACTTTATAACCATGGGAGATCATTTTAATGTGTTGATCGGTTAGTCCATCTGTTATGAACTAAAGTCTAAAGGTTTGTTTGATATTTGAATAGAGGTTGGGTTCTTTTAACCATGGCAGACCTTGATAAATCTGTTTTTTGTCAACAACCGTTGGCTTTTTTTGCGTGGTTATTTATTTATTTATTCTTACTACGGTGATGTATTTTAATAGGTTCTATTCTCTTATATCGAGTAGGGTCAAATTGTTTGATAAAAACAGTTAGGTGCATTGGGTTTTAAAAACAAAGGTGTTATATAACACAACTCTCTGACTCATCGTCTTGCACTTATTCAGATTTTCTATATAGCTCTAGTCTGCATTTCCCATTTCACTAGGACGAAGTCAATAACAAACTTCAAGGCATTAAAACTAAACTCTAAACTTATATAGTGAGGGTAATTTTAGGAAGAAAAATTTAATTTGAATCTCAAATGCCTGGAGGTCTAGTTTCTTGCTCAATAGCTGGTTTAAGGCGGTTTGAGTGAGTTTGACCACAAAAATGCTTTGAAGCATGAAACTAGGCAGTTTATTTGAGCAGGTGGATTGGACCATCCAATCTGCTTCCTCCAGTCCATTTTCTAAGATGTTTTGTACAAGTTATTTGTTGTCATTCTTATATAATGTTTTGATAGTTTCAATGAGTATTGAATATTTTTCCACAAATGCCTATATTTTGTGAGTGTTATGAGAGATGACAAAAATCAATATGATGTTGGTGTTTACTATGTTTAATAAATATATTATAACAGGAGCTAGTACTAAATTGGCCGCTTTACCCTTTATTATTCCCCCCCCCCCCCCCCCCCCTTTTTTATTTATTTATTCCTTCCCAACATGAAATTAAAATATACTAATGGCGTGGCTTCTCCATGTTCTGCTAGGATGTATTTTTGCATTTTTTCTATTTTTTTTTTAGTTTTCATTTGTTGCTTTATGTTGTTAGGCTTCACAGTTGCTATATATATATATGAAAAAACACTTCTCTTGTTGTAGGAGAAATGTTTTCTCATGTCACACACACATAAAATGATGGGACCCACATATATATAATTAGCATTATATATATGTGTGGGTCCTACTATTTCATGTGTGTAGGAATCTTTTTCTTCTCATGCAACATGAGAAGTTTAAATCCCATATATATCCGTTATTCGTTTTTCAATCAAGAAGCCAATGACAACTTAAGACTCTCACGCGATGGCCTTTTAGAAACAGCAAAAGGTTAACTTTGTTATACTTTATGGTCTTAAATCATTGTGTTCACTATCTGGTAAAAAAAATAAATATCATTGTGTTCACTTAGTTGAGAGTTCCTTTCGTATATTATTTATATTAATAGATTAATTAGCTTATAGTCTCAATGAAGCGGTAGCGTGCTGGCTCTTCTTTACATTTTTAATTAGATTGTTCAATTTAAAAACCAAAGTCATTGTCTTCCCTAGCTCTCTCTCTCTCTCTATATATATATATATATATATATTGTAAATCTTACATGTTTATGCACTCACTTGTGACTTTTAACAGCATAATTGAGCAGGTTAGAAAAATAAGAGGCCAGGGATGGATATATCATTACTATTGCTTCTGAAACTGGTATACGTAATTAGTGTTTTATTACAAGCGGTGGTTGTTATTAGCCCCTTGTCGGCTGCTTGTTTAAGAGATGATGACAAATTGTTAGAGCCATCGGAGCTGGAGAAGTTTGTGGATGAGGTTCCTGATATGCCCAGACTCCTTGGCTATCAGCTCCTTCATGGAATTCCCAAACCCAAATCTCTCAACATTGGCATGTTCCAAAAGAATTGGGTATCCTTTTTTCTTTTTTTGTTTTTTTTTTAAAATTCCCATAATTGATTTCTACGTTTTACACTAAAATGATATGTGGCCTCATTTTGTTTATTTCCTCAAACCAAAGTTTCTCGCACAATTCAAAACTTTTTCCTTGAACCAAAGTGTTGATTTAGAAATCATTATATATATATATATTTTGACGCAGAGGGAGCGTTAACTTTCCGAGAAATTCTTGTGTGTGCACCTCTTCTACGCACTGACCAGTGAGATTGTGACACATTAAGCATTTTTATCCCATGTGTCAGCCTAACTCTTTCTTATCTCTATGATTCTAAAAACATAAAAATAGAGAATAAAATCAAATAACGCCTTAGAGTCTTAGTGGCTCTACTTGTCTGTGTAGGTTCAAGGTCAGAAACCAAGATACTACTCTGTTCTTATTTATAGGTTTTTTTTGACTAAATCACAAATACATTTATAGGTTTTTTTTTTTTTTTTTGACTAAATCAAAGTGGTATGCTTTCTAAAGGACAATATGTTGATCATTCTTAATCATCTCTTTTTCAAGGCATTAAAAAACTGTTCTTACTCTTTCAAATAAAGGGACATATCATACGTATTTACCCGGAATTTTTCGTATTCACTATTTGTGCCTCACTTATAATCAGTTTGGCCTATCTATCAATAGGGCACTTGTGGATAATTTTTCTAACGCCAAGTTTTTTTGGAAGTGTAGAAATTCCACAGGGATCTACCTCCAACACCAGTTTTCGCCTACGGTGTAGACCAACACACGGCAACAGTCCCTGGTCCTACAATCGAGGCCCTCCATGGAGTTGACACCTACGTGACGTGGCAAAATTACCTCCCTTCAAAGCACATCCTCCCATGGGACCCCACCATTCCCATCGCCCGGCCCCGCTCCAAGAAAGGTGTTCCCACAGTGGTTCACCTCCACGGTGGCATCATCGAACCCCAAAGTGATGGCAACCCTAACGCTTGGTTCACTAATGGGTTCAACGAAACAGGACCAACTTGGACCAAAAAAGCCTATCATTACCTAAACAGTCAACAACCTGGAAACCTATATTACCATGATCATACCCTTGGGTTGACCAGAGTCAACGTCCTTGCTGGCTTGTTTGGGACCTACATCATCCGCGACCCTCCGATCGAGGACCCTCTTGGCTTACCCCATGGTGACGTCTTTGATAGACCGTTGATGATCTTTGATCTGAACTTTTACAGCAATGGTTCCTTATATATGAATTCCACTGGAAACCACCCCACCGTACATCCCCAATGGCAGCCATTTTACCATGCTAAATTTATCACTGTGAATGGAAAAATTTGGCCACGCATGACAGTACGACGTCGTAAGTACAGATTTCGAATAATCAACTCCAGTAATGATCGCTTCTTTAGATTCTTCTTCACCAACGGCTTGGATTTCACCCACGTGGCATCAGATACCGCGTACATAGAAGAGCCGGTTATAACAAAGGAGGTCTTAGTGGGGCCATCTGAGATCACAGATATAATAGTTGACTTTTCTCAGTCAAAGACTGACACCGTTATCTTAGCCAACAATGCACCGTCTCATTTCCCATTTGGAGATCCAGTGGATGAAGATGACAGCAGGGTGATCAAATTCTTCATACAACCCGATCCAGAAGCCGACACGTCATGCATTCCGGAGAAATTGATAAAATACCCTAATGCTGATTTATCACACGTGTCGCAAACAAGGTACGTCGCAATGATGGGATATGGTGGAACAAAGAAAGGAAACCCAACTCATTTATACTTAAATGGAAAACCTTTTGAGTTTCCAGTTACTGAAACTCCACAAGAGGGGTCAACAGAGTTGTGGTATGTGATTAATCTGACGAAGGCTAATCATCCATTTCACATTCATTTGGGATTGTTGAAGGTGTTGAATCAGACGGAGCTGGTGAATTTTGATGAACTTAATGATTTGTGGAGGACAGACAGTGATGTGGCTGAGCGCCACGTGGAAGAGTACGCACGTGGCAAGAAGCTAGAGGTGCCGGCCCATGAGAAAGGGTGGAAGGTCATGTACAAGATGGCACCCAAGTCTATGACGAAGATTGTGGTGAAGTTTGGTTACATACACACAAATGCATCTTATGAGTTTGATGCAACTGCTGAACCTGGTTACGTGTATCATTGTCATGTAAGTATTTCTTGCTATCTTTTTTTTTTTCATTTATTTATTTATGCAATTTGTTTGATTTTAATTAAAGGGAGAAAAAATATCCTCAAATATGCAAATCCCAATTAGGGCCCTGTAATTGACTAATCATTGCGAGCTCTTCAGGACTAGTATGTGAAATCCCAATTTAGTGAAGTTAGTTGTCATTGCCTTAATTGTTGGGAAGAATATCATTTAGGTCCCAAAGAAGATAATTAATATCAGATAAGTCCTCATAAACAAGTAAAAGAGTTACTAGCATAAGATTTGTCAATATATATATATTTTTTGGTTTGGGACCTAAATGATATTCTCTTTAATTGTTATTATTATTTGGTAAGAGCTAAGTTGAACTAGTTACTTCTCAAACTTTGTCATCTCTCTCTCTCTCTCTCTCTAAAATTTTAAATTAAGAGCATTCAGATAATTTCACTATAAAAATTAATCATAGACTAGTTCCTAGAAGTTTCATAGTAATTAGGTCGTTTCAAGATCCTAAATTGAGATTTACATATTTGATCGGTATTTTTATGTCTTTCTGATCCTTAATTAAAATTCTAAACATTAATAGATATATAGTGACTTTTATTCGCATTGTACGTGAGCATAACAATGCTTTAATTTGCAGATGTTAAATCATGAGGACAATGAGATGATGAGGCCTTTGAAATTGATAAAAGGAAGTGTAGAGTTCAAAGGTCAGATGAAGAGGTATGATAATGTACGAATATATAATAACTAGTATAGTTTCGTGTTTTATAAACATGATAAAAAATCAGTTGTATTATTGATAACATGCCTTATCTCATTAAGTAAGGTTAGCTGTATAGTTCATACGATATCATTATACTCCATCAAATACTAAATCTTTAAAGTCCTTATCTCATTATGTAAGGTTAGCTGTATAGATCATACGATATCATTATACTCCATCAAATACTAAATCTTTGAAGAAATTATTGATCAAGAGGTTCTTTATAACTTTGTTAAAGTGTCCTCCTCAATCAACTTTATTTAACAGGACATAAAAAAATGAAATGCCTCATTATATCTATTATATTGAGTAGTGCAATTAATTTAATAACATTGTTATGTGTGTTTGTATTTGTGTGTATGGACGTGTATATATGTATATATATATATATTGCTATTCTAGGAAATTCTACCAAATATATAGACTCTGATATTAGATATTATACCTCTCACAGTAGTGTAAGAATGAAGATAATAAGTATATATTATTCAAATTATGTCGGCTATTATATATTCAAAGTAATAATGTTTTTTTCCTGGCTTACACATATTATATTTTCAATTCAGATCTATAATATATTATTAGTCCAACTACAAATTAAATCACTAACTAAATGTCAATGCTTACATATGAAAAATGAATTCAGGTAAAAAAAAAAAAAAAAGGTTTTATTATAAGCCATATTTCATAAAATTTAGAATTATATGAAATTACCATTTAATTTTTGTGTTATATTATTTTAAAATATGTGCTACCCTTAGAAGATTATCCAATTTCATACATTGCAAGGGAATGTGGTTAGAAAAGATGTCGAAACACGTCATGCAATAAAATTCGGAATTACCATGGTAAAAATGGCTTCGAGTACAAAAGGTCATTTTTATATTTATCACATCTACACCAGTTGTTGTAGAGACAATGCAAAAAGTAAGACCGTGCATTTTTGTAAATAAGATCCGTAACTTCAGATTTTCTACATTGATTCCTCATGAACTTGGTGTAATAAACTTCTACTACATATTACTACTAATTTGTATATATTTTATGGTCCATACTTAATCGTTATAAGGAAACTGTAAAATATAAAGAGGCGGAGTTACATGTAGGGACGGATTCAGAAAATTTATGAAGGGTGGGCACCAGTATTGAGGGGATTCAGGAGTTCGGGGGCAACTCCCGCAATTTTTTTTAAAGGAAAGTTTTAAATATATTAAAAAATAAAAAAATATAAACAAGAAAATAAAAGAATATCAAAAAAATATTCATGAAATTAAGTGAATACTGATGATATAATAAGAGAGGCAGTTATTTTACAAATCTGTCATTTAGAAGAGCAAGACCAAGTGCTGTTAGAAATGCAACTACATAAATTACAATGAAGAGTGGGCATTCAAGAAGTTCAAGTATATATATTTTAATAACAAAAGTATATTAAAAATAACTACAATCACTACAAAAAAAAAAAGACTTTCGGGCTGAAAGTCGAAATGTCGCCACCGAAAGTGTTTCAATGGCGATAAAACGTCGCCGCCAAGTCGTTGCTGAAACGACTGTTGCCGATACTTTCAGCAGCGACATTTTAATGTCGCTGCCAAAAGTTTACAATCGGTGGCGACAATCAGTCGCCACCAAAAGTTCCAGCAGAAGCCACGAACACTCTTGTGCAGCTGAAGGTCATGTTTCAGCGGCGACAACTGTCGCCACGGAAACCATTTTCAATGGCGATAGAAATGTCGCCACTGAAACTCATTTCAATGGCGACACTTGGTCGCCGCCAATAGTCTATTCAACGGCGACTTTTGTCGCCACGGATATAGTTTTCGGCAGGGACCCCATAGTCGCCGCTGATATTCTTTTCAGTGGCAACATTATTATCGCCACTAATACCTTCTTCTGCGGCGACAACTTGTCGCTGCTAATACCCTCTTCTATTGCAACATAACTGTCACTGGGGATAGTCTTTTCAGTGGCAACATTTGTCGCCACCAAAAGTAATTTTTTTTAAAAAAAATATTAAATATAAATTGATAAAATTAAAAATTATACCACAATTAAAACCTGTACCATATTGCTTAAAATCATAAGAAACTTGAAACTAACAATATATTAACAAATAATGATACCAACATAAGTGTTCAAAAGTAACATGAAATATTTAAATTTTCTAAACAAAAGCTAAAGGTTGTCCATTGGAAGGAAACATCAAACATAAGACTATGAAGAACGATCAGCTGGTGCAATAACAAGGCCAGGAGTAGATGAAGTAGGAGCTATTACTTGCCCCTGTCGCATTAACATAGCTAGAATTCTCTCCTCCATTTGTTTCATCTTGTCATCAAATTGTGCACGTTCTTCTGCGCGCTCTGCTTCTATCCTTGCACGTTCTTCTGCGTGCTCTGCTTCCATCTTTTCACACTCCTCCTAATTTTTTTTTATCAAACTCCTCGCGCAATTGGGTGCGCACCGTCTCCACAGCTGAATTATCACTGGAGTGAGAGCGATTTCTCTTTCTCAATGGCTCTGCTCCATACCCTTTTCCTCTCACATAGCCTAATCTTTCACCAAGAACAGCTGTCAATATTTCATTAGAGGTCATTTGAGCATCAACCTCTAGCTCTTCTTGTCGCAGGCGAAGTTCTCGCAAGTCATCCTACAATTAAAGCATGAAACAAATGAGATAAAAAATTATTGTAGTTAGTATAACATAAAAACACAACGCATACGTATATTAGCTCAGATTGTGGATCTGCCCACTCTAACTGTCCATCTGCTTTCTTCCTAGTGTGTTGGACTAGGTACAATTGGTCCGGGGGTAGAGCCTGTCCAGTAGTGGGGTCCATCTACAAAGCATAATATACAAAAACTGTTGAGATTCGTACACGCAGCGGATTAAAAATTTCTTACGAATCCTTCCGAATGATCACTCAACGACGTTTAAATCAGAGTTAAGGAAACCGAATCATACCTTGTGTTGAACTATTCAGCGTTCCGTTCCTTTGATCAGGTGGGCTACCTTCTCGAACAACACGTCCGCGTCTCGTTTCTTTGATCAGGTGGGCGATCAACACGTCCGCATCTCGTTCTTTCGATCAGTAGAAGTCGACTCTTGGATCGGCTTCCTCTACTGGTATCCACACGAACAATCCCCAAAACACGGTTGCGGCAGCATGCTAGCGCTTCTTGTGCGTCTCTCTCTCTCAAGTTGCTCTAAGGTTTCTCACGGCTTTTCTGAATACGCTCAACTGAAAATCCCGTAGGTTTTTCTAAACCCGATAGGCGTATTATATAACCAAAATTAATCCTTTATTAATTTTGGAAATTCGGATTTTTGAATCTGGTCAACATATCAATCACATCTATCTCATAAATGTAATTGAATATATTAAAAGCCAGATTTGGAAATCCGAGTTTTGAATTTAAATCAAATCTAAATTTAAAGCCTTTTGATTTAATTTATCATCATAAATTAAATCCGAGATATGATATCTATCTATTTAATTAAATCTGAGATACCATATCTCAATTTAATATTAAACAGATATACGATATCTTTATTCGAAATTAAATGAGATACAATATCTCTATTTGTTTCAGATATTTAATTTATCAAATAAATTAAATACTAAACAAATATCATATATAATATTATAATCTCAATTTATAATATATATATATTAATTTCAAATTATATATATATATATATATATATATATATATATATATATATATATATAAATCCTAGATCAAATTTAGTATTCATTTAATCTCAGATTAATCTGAGATTCAATGAACCTGGACACTTTCACCCGTGTTGGATTATTCTTGTGTGCGACCCTGCAGGCCCATATGAGATTGGCAGTGGGCCAACACTGTATCAGCCCACAAGTCGCAAGCGGCCTCTAGCAAGACATTGCAACTACCCAATTCACATGGGGATTGATGACACGATACTACCTATCGTACAACCATGTCACGTCCCTTTTGTCATGCGATAATTTGGTCAAGGATGAGGCATGGATAATGTCAACTTCCTTTTCTTGACCAATGCTTTCTCGATTCTCGAGTAGTCTAATAAGTGAAATGGAAACTCCTTTCCATCACAGTATGGCCATACATTTCTTAGACTCACTCATCGAGGGGCCCAGCATCATCTCTCTACATATGTGAGGGACAAATCCCATCTTGACCACTCACATTCCTCCGCATGAAAACCACTGATCCTGATCCTAGCCTTTATCATCACCCGGTCAAAGGTGACTTTTGACTAGGTCAAAGACCAGTGACTCATCATGTAGGAATCTATGATGGTCTCAGGTCATAGGGCGTCGTGACGCGGTTATACATGAGATAAGCTTATGACTTAATCCATGCAGCTTTCTCATAGTGGGTCGGTCCAGCACCTTGTACTCTTACAAGTGCCCATGATTTTGATTCGTATCTCCATACCTCATCAAAGTCATACTGATCTTATTTCATCTTCACTCCCGTGTAGATGACCGACCAGGGACATTTAGGATAATCTATAAGATTATCCAGGGATGCAGTTATCAATACGAACATGCAAACGAAAATGATAACAAAAGAGAATACTTTAAATAACTTAAATATCCAAAGTACAATGAATTGCCCCTAGGGCATAATTTCCAACAAAAACGACACATGGTACAATTTCAAATAAAAAATGATCCAAAACATAAACTAAAGTGAAGAGAGATTGAACTTACTATAGCGAACTTCATCTCCTCAAATGATAGACAACCACAAGTATGCTTTGTTACTTGTTTTTCTCGATTGCTCTTGTTTCTTTTACTTTTTTTCTACCAAAAGAAAAATTAGTAACAAAGAATTAATGACTAAAATAAATATATGATCCATTTAAAAGGATAGAAAGATACCATGAACACATCAGTCTGGAAATATGCTAGTAACAACTCCCAATCATCAGAACTAATATTTTGAGGAGGATTAGCCTGCCTCTCTTCATCAGAAGCATATTCGTTATAGTGCTTGTGCAATTTGGTCTTCCAATTTCTAAAGGCTTTTTGCAAGTTCATTGTTATAGTTTGTTCGAACTTTTCTTCGTCTGTTGCATCATAAGGTTTGAATTTGTCCTAAAATACATATAAAGAAAAACAAAATTGTTATGAAAACATAAATAAACAAAGATATATATAAATATTTGGAAAGAGTATACCTTTACTTTCAAAATCATCTCATCTTTAAATTGTTTATAAATATTATCCCATTCAGCACCATGACGAAAAGATATTGTGGTTCTAACAACATAACCACTAACTAGCAAAGTTTCTTGCTTTCCCACCTACTGCTCTTGTCATGTCATCTGATAGTTTAACCGGTATCTTTGATCCAAATTTAGTCCTCAAGTCCACTTTATAACATTTGTACACTCCTCTGCCTTTTTTTTAGGATGAGAGGAGCCTGTAATTCATGTGACAGTATTAAAACAATTAAAATTGAGCAACAGCCTAAAGACACAAGCATCCATTAAGAGCAGAATATATATATATATATATATATATCCACAATAAATTATACACACACACACATACATATGTAGCTGAATGTATATGCATCTAGTGCAATAAGCTGCAGTGTGCATGCGTGATTCTGATTAAATCGAAAAGAATGAGCAAGTAGTGACCATATTAATGGGGTTCAAAAATAAAAGGAAAAGAATGAGCAAGATGAACATACTAACTTTAAGCATTAACTTCAAGTATGCAAGATATTATTGAGTCTAAAAGGAGTCCAAATAAAACTAATTAAATCGAAAAGTGTATAATTCTGATTAGCAATCAAAAAATAATGTCAATGCCACAAAGGAAATATAGGCTGGGAAGTTTATCCAGTACCACCACGTGATCCTGGAAAACATTTCAATTCATAGGACCTATAACTTAAAACCAAATCAAACATTTTCATCGATGGCCAAACAACAGCTTGCATTATTTTTTGCAAAGTATACAACATACCCATTATTGTAATTTCAAGCTTGAGAGACTTAGAGGAATATATAGAAAGAGAGGAAGAATAAGCAAGCTTGCATTATTGTAATTTCATGAACAATTAACAAATAATTAAAGGCGAAGGCTTTATATATTTTCCTAGTATTGATTTATCTCTTACGTATACCTAAACCACTGTGACGTAGAGTAGTAATTTATATTATATAAAACTAAAACAAATGTACCTGCACTACTAGCTTGAGTAGGGGCAGAGTTTGCAGGCATTTCCTCAAGTGACTGAGGTGTAGGGGTAAAGTTTGCAAGCATTTCCTCAAGTGACTGAGGTGTAGGGGTAGAGTTTGTGTCATCATGTACTCTAAAGGAAAGATTTTTTCTACCCCGACCTCTCTTTAATCCTGACATATCCTGCAAAAATGCACCACATTCAAATTAAGTTTTAAGCAAGCATAAAAAGTGTGAAGGAAAATTTAAATTATAAAGACTTAATGTACAAATTAGTAAAAGCTACCATAAAGAAACAATAATTTCATTCAATTGATTCTTCTGAGCCACTATCACTTATATCAGTATCTTCTGATTCATTCTCTTGTACTTCATTTTCTGTGTCACTTTCTATTTTGGTATCACTCTCATAATCATCAAGCACATCCTCTTCATTACTATCTTCATGACCCGATGAATGAGTTTCGTTGTCATCGATAAATCCAATGTCCATGACATCATGATTATTTCTTTGTGACAGTTCTCCTGCTTGAACAAAAGTCTATTGTTGTACATCTTCTCCATACAAGTTAATGATAAAATCAGGTTCTACACGAGTTGGATTGTCAATATTTAAGTCAACCACCAATTGTTGATAAGCCACTTCATCAACCATAACATCATTTACCCCACTAACATTATTATCTTCGTCAATTGGCATACTGAACAAGTCACGTGGATTTGTTTTGACAACAACAAGCCAACTAGGTTGAACAAGATCGTCCACATAAAAAATTTGCTCTGCTTGAGATGCTAGAATGAATGGTTCATTAGTTTGTAATGAACATTGAGTGTTAATACTTGTGAACCCATACTTATCAACCTTATACCCTTTGCCATAATGAGCCATGTCCCACCAATGACACTTAAACAAGTATATTTTTCTATTCCCAATGTAAGACAACTCATAAATATGGTCTAACACACCATAATATTCTTTATCAACATTGATGTCATCACCCTTAACCATGACTCCATTGTTTTGGGTCTTTTTTCCTATTGCCCGATCTTTCGTGTGGAAGCGAAATCCATTTCCTATGAACATAGAGTAACGATTGACTACCTTCGATGGACCAATTGATAAACTTCTAAGGTCAGGGCTTACATGGCCTTGTTTGGACAACACTCCCACCTATGCAAACAAGAATCATTTCTTCAATATACAATGCTATTATAATTTAAATAAATACCAACATTTGAATTATTATAACCTACTCGTGAACGAAACCAATCAGGAAACCCCTTGCATTGGCTTTGCGATCCTTGTGCTTCAAGTTCATTCATGTGTTCCCTAAATGTTTTTCACACAAGTTAGAAAAATATAAATTACAACAAATACAATCTCTCTAGAAAAATATGCCAGAACGCAGAGATGTTTTCCAATCTATAATAATTAATTACGACTGAAATCATACCCAAAGATGACATACCTTTTTTTTTGGGGGGGGCGCAAAAAACAAAATAGAAAAGAAAAACATCATCTGAATCCTCAAGGGCTCTTAACAATACAATGAATTGAGAAAAATCTATATGTCCAGGAACATAGACTTAATCCACCTCAAATCTTTAGTGAATACTAAATCTTTCCTAGAGGATTAAAATTCCAAAATCCAATGTCTCAGCAAACTAGCTACTAAAATAATATAAAACTACGAACCTCCTTGTGTATAGTGTTATGCAGTTAGCATAAAACACCTAAACTGTCTACTTCTGATTCCCTGACCATAGTTATACATTCTGAGATAAGTATTTGTCAATTTTCCTATTTCCAACAATAAAAAACAAGACCTGTCCTAGAGCAAGTCCAAGATACTAGCTCAAGACTCAATGATCGAACCGTAGTCAAACCATATATGATCAAACTGGTCATAAAACAATTAGCATATTTAAAATTGTAAATATTAAAATGTTGTATAAGATATGAAAAATTCAATGAAGGCGCCTAATATACATACTCTTAAACTTCCTCAACTTGTGTTTTTATTTTTGAAGTACTCTCTAATGCTTTCATATTTGTTCAAGGTTCATAATGTGTTAAGAATTGTTGGCAGTTATGTGTGAATGTAATTCTAGGGAGTAGGAGAGTGGCATGGGTAAATTGAGGACAGATGAGCCAAAAGAGAGAAAGTCACAGTCCCATATCATCCAAAACAAGGGAGAGGAGAAGGTTTTGCAGCTTCGAATAGATCACTAATGCTCCTCAACTACCTGCCAAGGTCCTTGGGCATCAGGTCTACATTTCAAGGTTTATTTATCAACCAGTTTAGCCCGTATTTTAGTCAGATTTTAACAGTTTATTTAGTCTTGATTTGTTTTAATGATTTTTTAACAATTTTCTTTTTGTCCAATTTTAATAGTTAAATGGGCCAAACTAGCGGCTGATTCACTGGTTTTTTAGTTGAACTAGTGATCCATGACAGTTTTTTTATAACATTGTATATTTCCATTTCCTCTTTTCCTTTCACTCTTTTCTCAACATTGTAAACACTTCTATCCACCTAGAAGCATGGAATCAATCCCTTAAATAGAAAATTTGTGGGAATATGTGAGAATATTATATTATAATTCTCCTTTATTCTCTCCTTATTCCTTTCCTAAATTTCATCCATCAGTTACTCCTTAATTTAAGAGCACAGATATGCACCATTAGTTATGTCTTTCTTTTATTTATTATTTTTCTGTCAACAAGCAATGAAACACGGCAGTAATAGGGAAAAATATTGGACCAAACATATTCAGCAACAGGGAACTTAGAGGACTGAAATACTATGGAATCAGCGGCTTGCACTTCTTACTCGCACTCACACCCTCACAAACGTAATAGACAGTGGAGATTTAGGGATTTTGAACCGGATAGAAATAATCCAAATGGGGAAAATTTTCATATGGGAGATTTAACGTATGGGCTTGTTGAACTTGAGAGAAGTGAAGGGAGATTATTTAGGGATTTACGGTTTTCAAATTTTTAATATAAATAAAATAAATTTCGCAAAACGAACAAGTAAAAACTGATAGAAAGGATTCCTCGCAATGGGATAAAATTGGAGATTAAATTCAGAGAAACACAGAGAATCTCAAAGACAAGTGAAGGGAATGAAGTACCTGAGAGATTGAGGTGAGAATCAAGTGTTGGAGAAGTAGACGGAGATTTGAGGAAACAATGGATCAGTGTATCTTGAACAATTGTGCGTTCATTGTCTCTTTCTTTTGACAGAAAAAGCAGATTTTCTCACGGGTTGAATCAGTGAAAATGGGGCGTGCGCATGGGAGGGAAAGAGCAGAAGGATTGACAATGAAAGAGCGCGGACTGAAGATGAAAATGGGGCGCAAATTGTCTTTGTGCGTGTCATCCTTGCGTGGGGTGTGAATTGTCTTCAATTAGGGATTGAGGGTTTGCATTTTACATTATTTGTAAATGTAAATTATCATGAGTTATTAATTTGTAGCAACGAAACAGCTTATTAAAGTGACTAGCTGGTGGAGTCATTGATATATAAGTATTAGAAAAGTAAATTTTGAATTTTTTTTTAAAAAATTACAACTCAAGTTTCAAAATACACACATATCTGTACTATATAACAATGTAAAAGTAAAACACGTGATAGAAATTGATATACTAGTATATATAGATTGGACAAGGGAACTTATCATAATATAATACTTTTTTTATCCAAAATATAATATTTAGTTGACTTATTTTTGAAGAAATTAAATAAACTAAATAAGTTAGGCAATCATATAATATGTTATTTATTATTATATTATATATCAGTTTATAAGTTAGACAAATTAGTTAATTTGGAGAAAAATAAAAATAAAAATATTTTAAAGTAATTTAATTAGATTCCTTAAGGTCTCAAAAAAATATATTTTATATTGAGGACCAGAAGTAGTATATGAAAATGAATCAAATGCAAAACTCTTCAATTTCATATCTATCCTTTGAAAGGTTGAAGTATTTAATACTATAAACAAGATCTTGTATCAAATCAGATATGTTACCAATAGTTAAATTCTTCATCTCTTTAACACACACACACTAGCACAAATATAATTATCATCTCTATCAAATACACACATGTTCACTATTACAAGTGTACGAGTCACGCCAAGTAATAAAGTGATAAGCAGAGATATGGGTTCAACGAGGATTTGATTAACAAATGATCAAGTAAGAGGCTTAGTGAATTAAATTAAGTTGAGGCTTGACAAATTTCGATATGGAAAGAGTGATAAATACAAATGATTCTTTAACTTCAATGTTTAAATGGAGCCTAAGATTATTTCTCTTATTTGCATTTCATAAAACTAGATCAATTTCCTCTCTACTAGCTAGTATTTTAACGAATATATGTGTTAGAAGTAGGTTTAAAAGCACTTGAAAAAACTTTCTCAAGTCAAAATCATGTTCATCTTTTCATCAAAATGTATAATCTCTTGCTACTATTAATGAAAATAACTTCTAAGCAACAACATTAATGTGATAATGCAATGTTACGTTAGTAAATACCACTCTCTTCCTCTCACTCTCAAATGCACAACACACACTATATCTCAAACTCTCTTTATCTCATAATGATCCAAAAAATTAATTTATTTTTTCATAAAAAAGGACATTAATAAACATATTGATTGTTTTTTTTTTAAAAAAAAAGACTTTTGGCGGCGACATTATGTCGCCGCGGAAACATACTTTCGGCGGCGACATAAGATTGTCGCCGCGGAAAGTATGAATTTCGGCGGCGACAATATTTGTCGCTGCTGAAAGTCATACTTTCGGCAGCAACAATTATATGTCGCCGCCGAAAGTCATACTTTCAGTGGCAACTTCCACTGTCGCCACCAAAAGTCATCGCGGAAAGTCCTTTTTTTTGTAGTGAATGTCATCCTTCTAGGCCTTATATTTTGGAATTCCATCATAATTGTCTTATTATCAATGCTATCAAATACATCTTTTTTAATATAAGGCATTAAACAATCATTCAATCATTCATCCCTCATCCGATTGAGAAGTGCAGTCTTAATATATTAAGGATGAGCATTTAATTTAGGGATGTGCAATCATTTAAATTTGTATTAATTTATTTATTTATTTATTTTTTTTTAAAAAACTCCAATTTCCGAATTCAAGGTGGGCACTTGCCCCCCAATCTCCTATGTGGATCCGCCTCTGGTTACATCAATTAAATAGTTCACATTTATTTCAAACAAACATGAAGTATGTGCGCCGACATTTTATGGCTGTATATGAGAAATGTGTAATAACCTATAAGTATACTGGCATTCATCGGGTATATTGACATTCATCAAAGTATTCATATGTAATTCAATTGGCAAGATAGAAATAGTACAACATATTGATATAAAGCTCTTGATTATATTACAGGGCTACCCATAGGGCGCACACACAATATTTACAAATTACCCGTCGGGGGGGGGGGGGGATCCCACTATGCAATCACAAATAAACCCACAACAGGTCTTGAATTAGACTCGAACCTCTAGTTGCTAGTATTGATCTCCTTGCCCCAAGAGCCACGTCCAGTGCTCTGTTTAATTCATAGATAATAGCAAGGGTTGGGATTCAAACAAATCTTAGGGTAATAGATAATCTCACATAATATACGTACACAATACATGTTAGAGAACCATAAAACAATCCAATCAAAATTCAAAAAGCACATAACATAAACAGTACTAAATGCAAAAAAATATCACATATGTATCGATTGCAAACAAAGGATCTCATTGTTCCATTACCACAGCATGAGCATTTAGCTAGGTATCATCCCATAATATCTGAATGCCAACTAAGTTTCCAAATCCAAAAACCACTAATTCACTAGACCTTACTGCCTATTATGTGTCTTTAACACATATGACACATCATGGCTCACACATGCGTACAAGGCCACACACAGAATGTGAGAGAAGAGTTACCACCTAGATGCTTTACCACTTCTCGATTTGACTCCCAATCCTTTGGTCATCTCGGATAAACGTTGGCTCCTATACACAGTGGCGGAGCCACGTTGGGGCAAGTGGGGGCAAATGCACCCACAAAAATTTTGATAATATATATATTTTGAAGGGATCTCATATCACCTTATGCAGATGATGTGGTTGGTTGGTTTAGTTATACATCTGACACTTAATTAGAGGTCAATGGTTCGATACTTGCTCCCCTCATCCCTTCCTTTTTTTTTCGTTCATTGTCGCATTAATAACCTTGTAGGTCAAACTCTTCCCTCCACCTGTAGGCATTAGGACAAAAACATCATATCCGCTCATTGTCGCATTAATAACCTCTCTCTGATTGGGGTGGAATGAATGATTTCCAAAAACCTTTTTATTATTGACCTAAAAGGAAGACAAGGCAAAAATAAAATACTACTGGACCAATGGTTAGAAAGCATTAGAAGTGGACAATAATTAAATACCTCCAGCTTTTTGGTCCAAGGAAAATTTTGGTCACTCCAGCGTTTGTCTCCAGAACCTTCAATGTATTTAACATCAATAATCTTTGGAATAAATTTTGCTAATGATCAAGTGAGAGTCTTGTATGCATTTAAAATCCCCCCATTAATTGTGCACCCACAAACCTAGAATTTTGGCTCCGCCCCTGCCTATACACATTCACATATGGAGGTTAGTATTTAGCCATCCTCTTCATAAAGCTAAAGGGCCATATTAACTCTAAGTGTTTATCTTAACCCTTGGAAGTTAACCTAATCACCGTTTGTACTTATTTTTCTCATTTTCACACAAGTCAAAACTTGTTGAATTTTCAACAACATTTGAAAATTCGTATGTCATTGTACAAGTGTCTGATTGTAGTGCTTCCAAAGGCAACATGACCAATATTGAGTCTAGTTTTAGGTAAAAAAATATGGTACTTGTCCAATTGGAAGCACAACATTCTAGATTTGCAATTCTTTGGACATTGCTCTAGAAACTTGCCAGTTTTACAAGATTAACTTCAAAAATTCATAACTACTAATAGATAGATCCAATCAGCCCATATTATATGTCAAATTAAATCTTAGGATGTATACTACAATCCTGCAGAGCTTCAAGGCTATTAAATACCATTTTGTTAGTCAAAACATGAGACAACCAAACTACCTCCAGAAAAAGAAAGCTGACAGCATTACTACTTTAACCTCAATCTTTGGGTTTTCAATCCAACCATTCTAAAACCCTAATCACAACATATTCCTACACAATTTTTTCACAAGGAATCAATTTCTGACCTCAAAAATAGAAAAATCATTCTCACTCATACAAATACAGAACTAGCCGATACTTTACGGTTTTTGGCCAAAAATTAAATTTTCTTTACTGATGCTTCCGAGATCGTTTTTTCACCTTTATCCTGCATAGTTTTTCATCCTAAAATCATTGGAAGCATCAAAACTAACAAAATCACACTCCTTCATCCCCAAATAGCACTAGCCAAAAATCAGGGCATATATGAACAACTTAAGAAAACCTTAAACCAACCAGTTCAAAATGAAGCATAATCTTACCTTGTCACGATTCCGCAATTGGTTCGAAAATTCGACAGCACCTCCACCATGTTGCTATCACTAAGAAGAACAACATTAGAGAACGCCTTAGGAGTTAGAAATGCTTAATCAAAGGCGAAATTGACTCCAGTTATTAGTTTCTCTTTCCTCTTGCTCTTCTCCACCACCTCTCTTTCTCTCTAAGTCAGTCTCTCCCCTCTATTTCTCAAGTTCTAGCTAAAATGGCCTAAGAGAAAGGAATGAGAAATATGAATAATACATGTGTTACACATATGTTGCCCAGAGCATGCCGAGTAAGGGAGAGAGCTTGTCGAGTAAGCCAGAGGGAAAGAGGTGAGGTAGTGCAAGCTTAAGAAAACAAGGTGGGTGAGGTGGAACCTCCCCTAACTCCCGGGTCCGGTGTTCGAAAAAGTTAAGTATGTGTTCTGACCTGAGATCGATGAATTCCCTGGACTCAAGCTCTAGGTGGAACATTCTAGTACTGCCAATACAAAAGTAGCCTCTTACTTTGTCATGATGAGAGGACAAGTGTCATATTCCTATTGGGCCAACACAAAAGTGTGTCATGATGAGACAACACATGTCATATTCTTATTGCAACAACTTAAAAATAGTGTCATCATCAGTTATCATGACTTACTTTATGAAAGCTACTTTAATAAAGTTAATTTAATAAAGCTATTTTATCAATGCTCACTAAGGACTCTGCTTAGGTTTTGCTTGGAATTGCTACACGCATATCGAGACCACAAAATGACACCAGGTTAGACTTTGTATGTGGGCCCCACTTGGCACCACATATCGGCATCATGTTCCAAAAACGCATGGTACACATATGTGCCTGGAAATGTCATATGCATTACCAACACATTTTTTCTCAACCAATTGTCCCATACCTCAGGATATAGCTGGGTGGCATCTTTCTACCAACTCAATGGCCTTGTATAGGTGTTATGTGCCCCTCTGCACTGACACTTTAATCTTATGGCCTATATATACTTGGTCCATCGCCCAGTATGCCAAAATCATTTAGTCCCCACTATTCTATCTCTCGACTTTCTTATAACTCTTCCCGATGTGGGCTTAGTCATATGCCTAACATATGCTTATCCTCAAGTCTCTAGGCCCAAAATTCATAATATTACAAAATGTGAAATGTTAGTTTCATTTTTTAAGAAAATTGTGCCATTTACTTCATGATTACATGTGAACAACCGTAAACTAATGTTTGTAGATATGTCACAGTTGTTTGTAAACAAACATTAACTATGAAGTATAGTTTTTTGAAAACCTTTACTAACTTATTTACATTCAACTTTTGAAAGTTACAAGTTATAGAGCACTCACTCCCAATTCCATTGACGACTCGATTTTAGCTTCTCCACCACCATTTTCGCTCTCCTATGTTGCTCCTTAACATTCGAACCTCTGTTGCTCTCCTTTATCTCTCGTTGGTTGAGGTAGATTCTAGGGTTCGTGGTTTGTGGCTTATCATAGCTAGCTTATGGATTCGTCTCTTATTATTGGTTGTTATTTTCTAACTTTGAGGCTTTTGGTTTAGGCATTGGTGTTTTTTGAGCTTGTCTCTTCTTTGTAAGGGTGAGTTAAGTTTAATCCTTCTTTGATTTGGGTTTGTTGATGTATTTTGTAGATTTTGATTTGAGTAAAGTTTCCAGAAATATTGTTTGAGTGATTTTGCATGTGCTTAGGGTTTTGCCACTGATTTGAAGTGTTTGATATTATTAAAGTTGTTATTTGTTTGTATTGCTTTGAGTAAATTTTCTGAAAATATTCTTTTTTGACTGATGTTATATCCGCATAGGTTTTTGCCACTAATTTTAAGTGTTTGCTATCATTCAAGTTATTATTTGTTAAGTTGTTATCACATTTCCCTCTACATACATGATATGCTCTAGATGGAGAGTGGAAATAAACAATGGATGTTTGACAATTGTCTATCCAAGAAATATTGGGATGGGATGAGAGGTTTTATAAGGTTTGTGGTTCATAATTGCTATCATTAAATCTACTTTTTACAATGGTGAGAAAAGACAAAAGAAGGGAAGGTCACTCATTGAAAAGCTCTTCACAAATTTGTTTTGTGAAGCACACCCATATCTATCATTGACAAGACATAAGATATGGGTGTGCTTCATAGAAAAATTTTGTGAAAAGTTTCTTGGCCAATGGCTATTTCCTCTTTGTTCTCTATTCCTTCTGTTGTAACTTCTAGTTTCCTAGACCTAAAATTTCCATTTTCTTTTTCCTCATTTGAGAATTTTTTGTTTTGTTATTCATTTTGAGTTTTCTTGTTTATGGTTTATAGACTTCGCTACTCATATATATATTGTGTGTGTGTGTTTATTTATTTATTTATTTATAGGTTCTTTATTTTTGTTGATTTTTTCAATGATTATTTGGTACTTGATGGTGGCAATTCAAATATGAAAAAATCAACAACAAATCTATAACTTATGGGGTGTAATTGTCTTGCTTGGAAAACTTCTTGGGAAAATCCGTACGGAGGCCCATATAAAAAAGGAAAGGACAGAATGGGCCCTATACTTTTGCTCATCCCAGAAAAGGCCCTAGGGCCTTTTCTGGGATTCAATTATAATGTGAAATGACAAAAAACCCTCAAGGACACAGAACAATACCTCACTCTCTCGCCCGTCACTCTCACTCTCTCACTCTCACTCTCACTCTCGTCCGTCTCTCTCACTCTCACTCTCGTCCGTCTCTCTCGTCCCCGTCAGCCACCGTCAATCTCGTCCCCGTCAGCCACCGTCGCCCCTCTAAAGCGGATAGCGTCACCGGCGCCGGTTGAAATCGCCTGTAATCAAAGGTACAAAAATTTTAGGATTAGGGTTTTTCCGTTCCTGTTTAAAAATCAAAGGTACAGCTAGTGTTCTGTAGATAATCCCTTCTGATCATGTGGAACCAGAAGGGATTATCTCAAGCAGGAAATGCCAAAACAAGTCACTGTCATAACCACGAAGAGACATGCATGCCTAACCAATACCCAGAAAAAAGAATGTCTGGCATAAGAATGTGCGATTAGTGTAAGCAGGTTTTGTTTACTTGATAATTTAACTTGTTGTGTTTTTGGCATTTTGCTAGAATTTGTTTTTGTCCTCATGCCCCATAGCCTCATAATCTTACATATCTTCGTCAAATAAAAGTCCTGCTGCAATAAGAAGCTCTGAAACATGTATGCTTCAAAGAGTAAGCCAAGGCACATGTAAAATTTTGGGTCAAGCACATTTCCCACACACAAAACCATCTTTAGACAGTTCTCACCAACATCAATTATAGTTTTATGCAACCAAATTTGGTTGTTTTCAATGTAAATCTACCATCCCCAATTTGAATGTTTTCAGTCTTTCTTGAAAAGTCTAAATTCAATGTAATAATACTATCTCTAGTGTGCTTTCAATTTTCACTAATCTCATCAGATTTCTCCTGTTTCCTTCTGATATTTGATTTTTGGTTTCTAAACAAAGAATGCTCTCCACATGAGAGATCAATTTGTAATTTCCAATTTTAGTTCTACATAGCAAAAATTTAGTTGCCTAAACTATCATTCTTCCACACCCAATGTTGTAAAACAGAGTCCACATCCTTTAAAGGAAAAATCTGTTTTTAATTAGAATATTCTATTTTCCTTTGGTAAATATACCATAAAAAAATGATCTGTTTCTCACTTTCTTTTAAATCCTGACCAACTAAAGTTTCTTGTCTCGTTCTCATTCACCAAATCCCATTTGCATATCATGGTCTTTGCCCTGCTTTAATAGAACCGTCTATTATATCAACGGCTTCAAAAACAGGGCCTCTTGCTTATGTTTTAAAAGCTGGGTTTGGTATTGAAAATTTTCAGGGTTTAGAAAAAATGACAAAAAAATATCACTTGAATTTCAAAATCTTGTTGATAACAACAATAATTAGATTAACAAAAATAATAAAACAACTGACAATTGGTTTTGCTGGAAAATTATTTATTGAAGATTTTGAAATTCAGGTAGTATTTTTTTTAGAATTTTCCCTTTAAATGATCTCAATGTAAATTTTGTCTTTTTCAAAAAAAGGGCCTTTTAACATTAAACATGTTTTAAACTTTGTAAATCTTTCTTGCACGAGTGAGAGCAAAAGGTAGAGCAAAAGGTAGAGCCGTATGAAAGTAATAAAAGCATCAAGCATGAGCATGAGCTCTGTTTCAGATACTATAGGCCCACTTTTGTTGTTCATCTTTGTACTTTATTCTAGCTAAGGATACAGGAGATCTGTAGTAAACATCATCTGCAGAACACTAGGGGTTTTTAAAGTGAGCTTGGGGTTCACTTCTCATATTTTGTTTGGACTCTGTTTTCTTAATTTTTGTTTTTTTTGGGAGAGTTTTGTGGTTGCCTCTCCCTTAATGATGTGTGTTTTGATGATGATGGTGAATCTAATCTTTTGGAATGCTAATTTTATGTCTCTGGATTTTGTCGCATGCGCAGTTTTCACAAGTTTTCTGCCCCTTGCGTATACTGCTTACCTGAATGAGGAACTTGCATTGTAAACTCAAGTTTTGTGTTTTTGTGAACCAGGGACTTGTTCTGAATCATACACACTCACTTGTCTTGCAGCTACTTTGGCAATTGTGGTAAGCAGCAGCATTTCAATACTACTAAATATTCACTTATGTGTTCTCTGTTTAATGTCTAATAAATTGGAACGCGTTTAGTTTGCCTTGTTAATTTAGATGAACAAAACTGATTGAAAGTTTAGGTTTGTTGTTATTTTGAGCTAGAAAGTAATAATGATTTTCTCTTCCAGTCAATTCATTAGACTTCTGGCACTTCTTTTGTCAACTTACTAGGATTCTTGAAGCGCCAATCTAATTGTTATCTTAGTGTTAACTTACTTTCAATAGGCAGTTTACATATGCCACCTGTACCATGCTCCAAGTTCATGCCATGTTTTCTAGATTTTGTCTTTTAGATCTTAAGAGCGCTGTTAGATTGTTAGAATTGATGAAACATTTGTTGGATAGAATCCATCATACTGCATAGTTGATATCTGATTTTACTAACACTCTTTGTCTATTTTATTGGTTTGCACTTTAAATAATGTGTCTTGTGAAGTTTGATATATGACTTTACTAAAACTCTCTGTCTATTTCATTGCAGCCACTCATGTGGGCTTCATGTCATATCCTGGCTGCAACAATGGGATGGCTCAGAACATGAGACCGATGGGTGCACAATGCCACACTACACCGACGAAGACCTTCGTGAATTGAAGGTGGGCTTCTTGTGGTGGCTCGTCAACCATCCTCGTAACAATCATTGCCAAAAAGTGAAGGCTTTAATGGAGGACTATCACAAGAGATTGAAGAGACATTAGGGCCTTAGTTGTTAGGAATACATGTATTTATGACTCCTATGTATTCAGGAATTCTGACATTAAACATTTTGTATATTTTGTATATTGTTGACTAATGATGACTTGATAATCATTGTGGAATGACAACACAAAAATTTCTTGATTCTGGTTTGATGTGGTCATGGACTGAGAACAACAAATTTTATCCTCTGTGTTGATGTGGTCATGGATTGAGAACTGAAAAATAACAGACAGGATTAACAACTTCATCAGTGGTCATTTACAACTTCATCAGGGTTCATTTACTACTTCATCAGTGTTCATTTACTACTTCATCAGGGTTCATTTACTACTTCATCAGTGGTCATTTACTACTTCATCAGGGTTCATTTACTACATCATCAGTGTTCATTTACTACTTCGTTAGGGTTCATTTACTACTTCGTCAGGGTTCATTTACAACTTCATCAGTGTTCATTTACTACTTCATCAGTGGTCATTTACAACTTCATCAGTGTTCATTTACTACTTCATCAGTGGTCATTTACAACTTCATCAGGGTTCATTTACTACTTCATCAGTGATCATTTACTACTTCATCAGGGTTCATTTACTACTTCATCAGGGTTCATTTACTACTTCATCAGTGGTCATTTACTACTTCGTCAGGGTTCATTTACTACTTCATCAGTGGTCATTTACTACTTCATCAGGGTTCATTTACTACTTAATCAGTGTTCATTTACAACTTCATCAGTGGTCATTTACAACTTCATCAGTGTTCATTTACTACTTCATCAGTGTTCATTTACAACTTCATCAGTGGCCATTTACAACTTTATCAGTGGTCATTTACTACTTCATCAGGGTTCATTTACTACTTCATCAGTGTTCATTTACTACTTCGTCAGGGTTCATTTACTACTTCATCAGGGTTCATTTACTACTTCATCAGTGTTCATTTACTACTTCGTCAGGGTTCATTTACAACTTCATCAGGGTTCATTTACAACTTCATCAGTGTTCATTTACAACTTCATCAGTGGTCATTTACAACTTCATCAGTGTTCATTTACTACTTCATCAGTGTTCATTTACAACTTCATCAGTGGTCATTTACAACTTCATCAGGGTTCATTTACTACTTCATCAGGGTTCATTTACTACTTCATCAGTGATCATTTACTACTTCATCAGGGTTCATTTACTACTTCATCTGGGTTCATTTACTACTTCATCAGTGGTCATTTACTACTTCGTCAGGGTTCATTTACTACTTCATCAGTGGTCATTTACTACTTCATCAGGGTTCATTTACTACTTAATCAGTGTTCATTTACAACTTCATCAGTGGTCATTTACAACTTCATCAGTGTTCATTTACTACTTCATCAGTGTTCATTTACAACTTCATCAGTGGTCATTTACAACTTCATCAGTGGTCATTTACTACTTCATCAGGGTTCATTTACTACTTCATCAGTGGTCATTTACAACTTCATCAGTGGTCATTTACAACTTCATCAGTGTCCTACTCCCATTATCAAATCTTTCCATTTACAATGATTCATTTGAGGCCTGTTTAATGGCACACTTTGTGAAGAACATGGCAATGATGGCAACTCTTGAGTTTCATTGTACATTTGGGGTGGAGACAGAGACAACTCCACTGCACCTCCAAAGACTTGATCCCTCCTGCGACAGACAACAATTATTAGTGCAAGTAATGAGGACCAAGTAATGACAATTTATATACGAACAAATTACAATTCTTAACACAACAAGACTTACACTTCTTGTTCTTCCATTTGAATATTCATTTGTTGTGGTGTATTGTCATTATTCCCATTTTCTTCAATGTACACATGACAATATTCTTCATTATACTTTATTAAATGTTCTACCCCTTCATCATCTACAAGATCAACGAATGTAGATGTATCCATACTAAGTTTGAACTTCACGGAAATTTCAGTATTTTCTGCCCCAATAAAAGACACTATGATTCTTTGCAACTCCTTATATGTTGTTCCTTCCTTGATGCCTCTTGTTCTTACCGTTCCACCAACATAATCACTTTCTTGTCCTCCCCCATGTACAAAGAAACCTCCCACATGGAAGAAACATAATATGTTCTTCCCTGAAGTACTAGCCATCTTTAATTATGATCTGCAACATAAACTTCGTATTAACAACTTTAACAATCACATTAACAACCTTAACAGTAACCTTAACAACAATCTCATTTCAGAGTGTTCACATTTAGTCATTCCCCTAACAAACAGACCTCCCTCTGTTTCGATGCCAAAAAACAGAGCAACCCAAAGTGTTTCAACATTCAGCTCGTATTTACAACTATATCAGTCATATTTACAACTACAACAGTCATATTTACAACTACAACAGTATGTATTAACAACTATCCCATTTCATCGTTTTTCAACCAAGTATATCTTCATCCCATGCACCCATTCCCACTTAAAAACACACATTTCCTTCTGTTTTCATGCCAAAAAACAGAGCCTAATTTTTTCCACCCACCCCAAAACTAATTAAAGATCAACTAGAATGGTGATAATGATATCTTGAGCAAAATCTTAGTATTTCTTACCTATTTCCTATCTGATTATAGCATAAAGTTGCCCAAGGTCCAACCTTTCAGCAACCCAACCTTCAACTAAAAAAAAAAATTCAGCATCAACAAATTCATGGGTAGATGAGTTCAACCTATACAGAAATGGATGATTGGAAATATAGGTTCAGAAAAATGAATGCACGATCAGAAAGATTTCTTCATCTTTGCCAATGGTTTCTCTCTGTGAACTCGTGTGTTGCCGCCAAAATGAATGCACGTTCTGTTCACTCTTTTTATTTCAAGACTTATTCTTTTTGCTTCTTAACTCAGGGGTATCTTGGTCTTTTCCTTTATTAATCCACTCCCATTCAGGGCCCTAGGGCCTGATCTGGGAAAATGAGAGTTTTAGGGCCTTTTTTGGGCTTACCTTTGATAAAAGGGCCTCCAAGATGATTTTCCCAAACTTCTTGGTGCCCACAACTCTTCAATGAAAACCTACGGAACAAAAATGCCCCTTAACCCAAAAAAAAAAAAGACATGGATGCCATGTTGGCATGCCCCACAATATAATCAGTTAACTAATGGTTGACCATTTAGATCTGTTAGGTTAGGTTAGGGTAATATTGCTCCATTTTTAAAATTTTCGAGACAAAATTGCCTCTCAAAAACGGGATCAGATTACCTCAGTAGCTTTTTTCTCAGAATCTCTTAGTATCCCATCATCACCGTTGATTTATTTTAATCCTGGCTTTCCATACATATATCTAATTTTAGAACCTGAACCAAAAACTCTTCGACTTTGCACAGCGGAGCAGCTGCTGAGATGATCTAATCCAGAAGCTTTACTTGCTAATAGAGCATTCTGAAAAAATTATCATGAATTGATGCTACTGGCACACTACTTTTCAAGCATTATGGGGGCGAAAAACCATTAAACATGAAATTTGGGGACCTATGTCCAAACTGCAACATTGAAGGAGGTTAGGGCAAGGCCGATCGATTTCACAATCTTCGACGGAACGCTCGGATGAGCTTCAAAAGCCAGACCATGACCGGCGATACTTTGTATTATGCAGACAACAAGAGCTTGTCTCTTTTTTTGGTCAAGACAACAAGAGCTTGTCGCTGAGTCAAAACCTCGACATCACGGTAATTATTTTCTTGTAGTCCTGAAATTTTATGCCTACGCTTCAAATTTGGATTCCAGTGATGCATATACAAAGGAGAAGTGTAAAATGAAAATAAAAATAATGAGTCCAGGTGTTTTTTGATTTTGTTCTAGTTGGAGTGGGTTTTTTTTTTCTCCAGCAATATTGGTCTTTAAGGTTCAGTCGGTCCAGACCGTACAGTAGTAATTGGTAAAAAAATATGCTTTTTGGAGATAGTTTTTCTTCATCATGAACTTCGTGGCTCTACCTAATATCGAGACCATACTGTAGAAGTTTAAGATGATTTGATATTAAAATGACTAAGTCTTTTGATGACTTTGTGAGGATCCATCGTAAAGCTGCAAGCTTAATGTAATTAAGTTATTAAGTCATGAAATCTGTTGATATATACTTCATGTTGAGAAATAAGAGTTATAAGTTTACTAATTTCTGAGTTGTTTTAACGCACCTGCATTTTTTAGTAGCTTGGTGAAGTTTGGCTGCCAATTCGCTGTTGTCTTACATTGATTAAAACAAAATGATGCTGTCAAGACAACTTTCATATGCTTATATACTTGCTACTGTCATATAGCCTATGTGTTGTCTTACACTGATTAAAAAATGATGCTGCTAAAATAGAATGATATCTTATATTGATGAAAACAGAATTGTTAATGATGTTGCCAAACAAGAATGATGTCTTTCAAAATGAAAACAGAATGACTTGTTCATTCATATGCTTTTGAATTGTTATTTCAGGTGTTGGTTGCCAAATCCTTCATGCTGATTAAACATTGTTGATTCACCTACTAGGAACTAATGGGACATTGATGAAGTTGTTATAGAAATTTGACCTTCACTCAAGATGAAGAAGAAGGAAGATGAAGAAGAAGGAAGAAGCAAGAGCAATGTAGATGTTAGTATATGGTAAAAAAAAAGTTGTAATACAATATATATATATACACACACACATTCAATTCCATTAATTTCCTTAACTTAGCAAAAATAAATATTTGGGGCGACTTAATTTCACCACACCAAAAAAAAAAAAAGAAGAAGAAGAAGAAGCCTAATCTCTATATCCTTACAAGTGTTTTTGTTACAAGCCAGAGGTGCATGAAAACCAGAGAAATATATGAACAAGCCATGGCCAACAGCTATAAACATTACCCAAAGAACCAACTTTGTGTGTACTGGCTGGCAAGAAAAAAGAGAAAAGAATAAACAATAATTCTACAGGTACAAACAAATTACGTGCACTCTTGATCTGTTTAATCAATCTTATCAGCTGCTACAAGGCGAACCTTGTTCAATGACGCTTTGAATGCTTGCCAAGCAACCATATAATGATCTTGTGATACCATTCCTTCTTCAACAACTTGCATAGCCCGTCTGTACAAATGATCATAACACTGAACAGGGTTGGTGATACCAACATTACTAGAGCTTAGATTTGGTACATACAATCTCTTATAATCCTTCCTCCATCTTGACAAAATATACTGACATGAAATTTCTTTTGGCCCCACTTTCCATCCTCTTGTGTGATTCAGAGTTTTGTGCTCTCTCAGGATCAAATGAATAGGCTCAAGCTTGACTTCATCCACTCTCCACTGTTTGGAGATCCTTCCTCTAGCTGAGAAAATGAAATATAAATTCAATAGTAAAAGATCTAATAGAAATGTGCATAAATAGAAATATTTTTGATAAGGAAGCTCTTGTATGTCTTTACCACCTTGAAATTCTTTTGTTATTGACAGGTATTGAGGTTGTAAATATCCCTTGAGCTCTCTTTTTTTCTCTAACTAAAAGATTATACTCTACCGCTCTCATTTTTTATGAAGGAAAAAACAATCTCAGCTGATGAGAACTTCTTTGGAAGCAGCGAGTCAGCTATTTCTTTAACACTATCGAAAGAATTGAATTGCTGGGATCTCAGATGTATATCCATAACATGAAGTATATCAACTGATTTCATGATTTAACCCCTTGATTACATTCTGCTTGCAGCTTTACAATGGATCCTCACAAAGTCATTAAAAGACTCCGTCATTTTAATATCAAATCATAATAAGCTTCTACAGTATGGCCTCGATATTAGGTTGAGCCACGAAGTTCTTGATGAAGAAAAACTATCTCCAAAAAATACATTTTTTTACCATTTACTACTGTACCTACCGAACCATAAAGACCAATATCGCTTTGACCAAAAAAAATAAAGACCAATATCGCTGGAAAAAAAAAACCACTCCAACTAGAACAAAGTCGAAAACACCTGGACTCATTATTTTTATTTTTATTTTACACTTCTCCTTTGTATATGCATCACTGGAATCCAAATTTGAAGCGTAGGCATAAAATTTCAGGACTACATGAAAATAATTACCGTGATGTCGAGGTTTTGACTCTGTGACAAGCTCTTGTTGTCTGCAGAATACAAAGTATCGCCGGTCATGGTCTGGCTTTAGAAGCTCATCCGAGCGTTCCATCGAAGATTGCGAAATCGATCGGCCTTGCCCTAACCTCCTTCAATTTTGCGTTTTGGACATAGGTCCCCCTCGAATTTCATGTTTAATGGTTTTTTGCCCCCATAATGCTTGAAAAGTAGTGTGCCAGTAGCATCAATTCATGATAGTTTTTTTAGAATGCTCTATTAGCAAGTAAAGCTTTTGGATCAAATTATCTTAGTAGCTGCTCCGCTGTGCAAAGTCGAAGAGTTTTTGGTTCAGGTTCTAAAATCAGATATACGTATGGACGGCCAGGATTAAAATAAATCAACGGTGATGATGGGATATTGAGAGATTCTGAGAAAAAAGCTACTGAGATAATCTGATCCCCTCAAAAACTTCATGGTGCCTAATGGTAGTCGGAAATTTGGCCTTTAACCCGATATTTTAAGTAATTTTATATTAAAGGGATAATAACACTGGAGAACAAGGGCAGATCTTCATTGTGACAATGGCTCCCCTAATATATATATATATTTATTGTCCCAAATATCAAATGTAAATTGGATGTTTTTTTTTTTCAAATATTTGTCCCAAAAATTTATACATTTGGCCCCCAAATTTTTTTTTCTAAATTAGTCAATGAGTATACCTTTAGCCTTCCCAAATATTTATTCCAAAGTCTGCCTATGCTGGAAAATATTATAGATCATCGTCTTATTTGTGAATGATCAGATAAAGAAGTAACTTACAAACACACACCAAAAGTTTATGGTTCAAACTACACGTACGTTTGTATATATGGGAATTTGTAGCAACTAAATTTGATTTATCATTTTCATAAAAAGCATATGGTAGGAAAAAAATATATTAACATTTAAAACTAACCTCAACTTTCAAACATGTGACCCAACGCCATTCAACTCTGAAAACAAGGGCTTAAATTTTTGGGAAAATACTATGAGATATCAAGGAATGAACCTAATTATCAAGTAGTCTCAATGACAAGGTATTATGTTTTTTTCTTATCATTAAAACTTCTTGATAATTAAATCCATTCCTTATGATTTTATAGTAATTCTCCCTAAAATTTTTCTTGAAATAAAGCTTCATCCTTCATATTCAAAAATAAGGATATTTCCAAAAAAAAGAAAAGAAAAGAAAGTTAACCATAAAAGTTGATACTCCAATGATAGATATTACATTAATAAATACATCCAACCAATAATTCATTGTAATTTCTCCTTGAAAGTTTGAATTAACAAAATTAAACTACTATATTAGATAATATCTTATTCTTTAAATCCCCCCCTCTAAATTTTGCATTTATTAAATTAGACAAATAAGACAAATTGAAACCCAACATGAACAGTACAACTGCACAAGGGTAAATGAATAAATAATTATTATCAATCTGAAAGACAACAAACCTCAATCTGTCGACACTACTACAAAAAAAAAAAATGAATTTTACTTCCATAAAAGCTATCTGACTTTTATAAATGGAAATAAAAAATAAAGGCAGTGACACTTTAATAATTTAGTGGAGGATTTTGGTGCCAAAAGCAATAATTTTGGTGTCCCAATTCTAAAAGGATGTCAAAAGTACTATTTTTGGCATTCTTTTTATAATTGAAATGGCTAAAAGTGGTCATTAGGTGTTCCAATTATAAATTGGTTCCATGCCCCGTCCGTCTAGTAGAATTTACCTCCTAGGATACCTATTGCCACGCAAGTCGTTCTGTTTCAGTTTCTTTCGCCTTCCTTCTGAATCGTCGTGAGACTGTGAGACAAAGGAAATCAGCAAAGCAAAATGGACGAAGAGTTTTCAATGGAGGATCCTACTCAGCTACTCGGAGCAACTTTAGATTTTGCTCATTATCCTGGTAACATACTGTTCATTCTCTATGTTTCTTTCATTCTTTCCGCCCCCAAATATTCCTAAATCATCATTTTGATTTCACTTCAGAAGTACTTATCGACAGAGTCACCACTTCTAGCTATTATTAAGTCAACCTCTACTTTACCTTTGCTTGGGATCTGGAACTTGAAACCGAGAGAATTCGTCGGCGATGGCGAATTCGGGGAGTACAAGCCACTCCATTCCTCTGTTGACGCCAAGCTTTAAGAAATCTGCGAAAGCTTGGCCAATCCGCAAAAACAGGGGAAATCAGGGAAGTAGATGGGCTCATCCAAAAGGCTAGGCGGGCGATCGATGGTGGGTTCGAAAGATGCTCAGCCGATGGCCAATATAGCCGATGTGAAGGTGGAAAGCTCTCCATCATGTCGATCTATTAGATCTGACTTTCGTGGATGCGAGCAAGTCACAAAGGGACGGGTGTAACGCTCAAAGTAGAGCAATCAGAGCCCGCCTGGCCCTACAGGGCTGGCCCGTGAAGGGCCAGGGCCTAACACGGCCGGCCCGCAAGACCCAGAAGTTACTATTTTAAATTTTAATTATTTTTCCTCCTTTTTTTTTAAAGAAATATAATTAGTAAATTACAACAATCAAAGTTCTAATTTATCAAATAAATGTTGTTAACATTAATATCAAAACAACACGAAGTATCAAATAAATAAGCACAGTCACTAATTCATAATCAAGTAGGCTCTGGTTCATGAGTAAGAATATCATGAATTTCTTCTCCCTCATCATAAACACATCTATAATATTTATTTGCAATAAATAATAAACCAAATTATAAAATTAGAATATAGTTATTATGTATTTGTGTATTTGTTCTTAAATGGATTAATAACTCTATAACAAATACAAAATACATATAAATTAGTAGATTCCAATCATATATAAATTTATGCATAAAACAAAAACAAATTAAAAGGTCCTGCAGGGCCGGCCCGATGGGCTCGGCTCGATTTGCCGGCTCTAGCTCAAAGCGCCCCAACACAGGAACTTCCCAGGAGGTCACCAATCAAATACAAAATACATATAAATTAGTAGATTTCAATCATATATAAATTTATGCATTAAAAAAAAACAAATTAAAAGGTCCTGCAGGGTCGGCCTGATTAAGCTCGCCCTTGAAGGGCCAGGGTCGGGCCGATGGGCTCGGCTCGATTTGCCGGCTCTAGCTCAAAGCACCCCAAGACAGGAACTTCCCAGGAGGTCACCAATCCTAAGATTTTTTTGCCAAAAGCATGTTGTTTGCAGAGGCGCACCACATTAACTTCCTAGGGGGTTACCCATCCTAAGATTTTCCCCACCTGAGCACGTTTAACTTTGTAAGGTGCTTACTATCATGCCAAAAGCTTATGCTGTTAGCAGAGGCGCACCATATTTTATATAAGCCCAGAAACTTCCCTCATCTTACCTGATGTGGAACCCATCACACTCCCTCATCTTGCTCGATGTGAGACCTGTCACGGTGAGACCGTGACAGGGGCTTTGGATAATCTAAATCTACAAAAGCTCCTATTCAAGCCACGTTTGATGCTCGCGGCCTACAGCATTACGTTGCTATTTTGGTTTTAAAAAAAAAAAAGGACGCGTAACTCTCTTATAGTGTGTGGAGCATTTTTCTCAGATTTTACTACATCATTTATATCCTCTTAAAAAAGGACACAGAAAGTGCTTAAAAATAGAAATTAAAAATGTTTTCATTAGTAGTACGAACACAATCACTACATGAAGTTCACAATCTAGCAGCTACATATATAAAGAATTTAGAGGGTAAGATTGTTGCCTTGTTGGAACACCCAAAAAAAAAAAAAAAATCTTTTGATAAATACGCATGTCAATACTTGGGTTCTCATCCAATGTTTTTCGCTGGGATGAGATTTAGATTGTCCAAACCTAATATCAATGATCTAAATTTACGATTTTTAATACGTGATTATTCCAGGTAAGAAAAAACGTGATTATTATAAAATAAATTTATTTCTTAGAAGTAATAATTATAAAATTGTCTTTATTTTAAATTCTATGTATATTAAAATGAAATAATTATTTAAAATATATAAATTAAACGAAATAAAATCTATAATGTCTAAAACCAGTGATATATGAGTACACTATGCTCATCATAATGATAAGAACAGATTGTGCTTCCATAAATAATCCACTCTACTAATTAGAAGGTTAATCCACTCTACTAATTAGAAGGTTTACTTTAATTCTTAATGTAAGACCTCAATCATTTTTGTCTTTAAAATTTTTCCCTCAAAGTATTACAATTGATCACACATGCTAAGAAAGTTTCTGAAAAACATTATTTTAATATAAATTATTAATTAAGATATTTTAGGGAAAATGATACACACTTCTTAATAATAACTATAATTTTCATAATTTATATAAATTAATTATCTAGTTGTTACGTTTAAAGTCAGAGAGAGTATTTCATGGGAGAAGTCAAAGTAAAAGAAATTAAAAGAAAAGTAGATTAGATAGAGGAAGGACGGTACGTGATTATTGACTAATAATTAGCGGACAACTAACCATTCACACTCACACACCAAAACTAACCCTCTCTCTCACTCACCCCAACCAGGCGGTCACGCATATGACCTAAACCACCGGTCCAAGTAACCATTCACCCTCTTGTGTCTTCTTTTATTTTATATGATATCTCTGTTGTGGGCATATGTTTCTGCGCGCGCACGCACATATACACACACACACACATTGGAATTCCCTTTCTTTGTGATGCTACGTATAGTACCCTCCAAAACTAACTCTCTCTCTCTCTCACTCACCCCAACCAGGCGGTCACGCAGATGACCTAAACCACCGGTCAAGTAACCATTCACCCTTTGGAATGTGTGTCTGTGCACACACACATATATATACACACACTTTGGAATGCCCTTTGGGATGCTACGTACCCTCCATTCTTCTTCTCTTTCTTACCGCTGCCATTCCTTGTCATCGTCTTTCTTTCTGTTACTAATTAGCTACCTAGGGCTTTTACACACACACATACTTACATATATATATATATATATAAAGCCTGTTCAATAAGAAAAATGAGGAAACCCTTGTGTGACATTAAGATGGCATTGAAGAGAGGAGCATGGTCCAAACAAGAAGATCAGAAGCTCATTGATTACATCAACAAACACGGTGAGGGTTGCTGGCGTACCCTACCTCAAGCTGCTGGTATGTATATGTGTGTGTGTGTCTCTCTCTCTGTGTTTAATTACTTGCCGAGTTGTTAGTTTGTTGAGTTAATAGGCCTTCTTCGATCAATTCGTAGAAATATAATGCTGAAGTCTTCTTCAGGCTTACTTCGCTGCGGAAAAAGTTGTAGGCTAAGATGGATAAACTATCTGAGGCCTGACCTTAAAAGAGGCAACTTTGCCGATGATGAAGAAGATCTTATCATCAAGCTTCATGCCCTCCTCGGCAACCGGTGAGAATTTTTGTTTTAACCATATATTAATTTGAAACAATAACTAGTGCAAATTTTTTTTGTTTTGTTCCAACAGTTATAAAATGATGACTTGTACAATAGTTTTGTAACTGGTGTAGAAAGTTAACAGTTTCATATGGTATTTATGAAAATGTCACTAGTTATGCTTTCTTTTTTTTTTTTAATATATTATTATTGGGCAACCAGTTTGAGGTTCGTGGTTAACCCTCTTAGTACACTGTTTTAAAAAAAAAACCCTCTTAATACAAATGTCTCCTCTAAAATTTGAACTTAAGACTCAGAGAGATCTAGTAAAGTCTTATATCACTAGATGATCAACTCTAAGTTGATTTGTTTACACTTTCTATACCACCCCTACAACAACGAGTGTAAAAGCCCCAGCCATTACAGAAATGCTTCTTTTCTTTTCTTTTTTTCATTTGGTGCCAATTAATATATATGTTAAATCTAGATATATTATTAAACATCCGGGAAGCATTTAAGTATTTATTAAGTTTCACCCTTGCTAGGATCAATTATTGTTCTTCAATCACTTAGTGAGATAAGTCTTATTATTATATTGATCTAGGATTTTTGTGTTTTTTGGTTACATATTGATCAATGATGTTGTTACTTATAGGTGGTCACTGATAGCGGGAAGATTACCAGGGAGGACAGATAATGGGGTGAAGAACCATTGGAACTCCCACCTGAAGAAAAAGCTCATAAACAAGGGAATTGACCCCAACAATCATCGGTTAAGTCGGAATCCACCATTGATGTCCGGAAGCTCAGCGTCAGCCTCATATATTAGAGCCAGGAATGATGATGATGAGCCAATTACAAAACCTTTTGCTCATAAAAACAACTCTAACAATAATAATTGTGATCAAGTCTCAGATACAGCAAGTTGTTTAGAGGTAGAAGAAGGATCATTTTGCATACCAGATTTGAACCTTGACGTCATTATGAGCAATGAAATTATTTCTTCTTCTTCAACTCCTCCAAATCCAAGCCCAATTCATGAATATTCTGGAAGATCAACCGAACTTCTTCTGTTTAGGTGATCTTCACTTCCTTGAGTATTAATTCGTAGCCCATTTTTGTTTCAAACATGTAAAAGTGGTGACCACCATTTAATGGATAGTTCATTTTCTATTTTATGGACATTAATTTCTTATATAGAAAATGGCTGCCGTTTTTTTCCCCCCCTGGTTTTTTACTGGTGATATTGTTGGCTTTTTAATATTAATGGATATGTGTTTTTTTTTTTTGGCGAAAATCCAATACGGAGATTAAAAAGCTTCCAAGTATGGTAATGTTAATGAGAGGATAATGAGAATCTATCTTTGTCTTTGTTTTAATTTATATATAGAGATAAAACGTGAAGTGAGAAGATTCATTCTCAACGTTTCCTTTTTGGCTATTATCACAAAACTGTACGTTTACAATAATTGGATTAAAAAATTTCACCTCTTCATCACATATCTAAAGATAAAATAAGTACACATGCACTGTTCAAGTGATATTTTTCTTGCAAAAATATGAGATTATACACACCGGTTCATATTTCAGATATTGAGGAAGAGACACGTATATACAATAAGAAAACAGTGTTTTTATTTTGCGGAAAAATACACGAGAAAATCCATTCCATCACATTTTTTCTCATGGATTTATATGGGAAGAGCAAGGAACCAAAAATCATAGCAAACAGTGAATTAGTAGTTCAATTGTCAGTGGTCCAATTATGGTTGAATTAAAGTAAACTAAATCATTATTGGAATAATTTAATTTAATTAAAATAACAAAATTTTCATAAATAACCTTAAAATGAGTACTACTTAAATTTGAACATATTAATCCAGACCTGTCTGAAAACCATGGAAAGGTTAATTATTAATTCAAAGATCTCGCTTTATAATTTCATTGAGTGTTCGCTTCAGTCTTCTTGAACTGTCATTTTAGAGGACTCTATACTGCTTGATTAACCCTCCTTATCGGCACACTCAATGGTTTTCTTTGAACGTGTCCATACCACTTCAAATGATTTTTTACCATTTTCTCTTAAATAAATGTTATTTCAACTCGTTTACATATATGATCATTATGATAGGGCAAAATTTAAAGCCTAAAAAAACTCCGCAAGTACACGGGCCGTATCAAGTAATAAAGTAATAAGAAAAGTATCGTTCCCACGAGGACTTAGTATTACAACCTTTAGTTAAGCATTAATTTCACAATTTCGTTTAAGTTGAGAAAACCAAATTGAATTTAATTAAGAAAAAGAAATTAAAACTAAAATAAAAATAAGAAAAATACCACAATAATCAAACGAGTAACCTAGAGTCACTAATCCCTTATTTGATTCTTAGATTTTATCCCCACTAAATTAACTTTGACTAAATTTAATCAGCTAATCTAGAGTATTAATGTTTATAAGTGCCTGTCGGTCCACTTATACACCTACCTTAAATAATTATGCAATGTCTCACACAATTAATTAAGATGCAATTCAAATCGGGCTCACTCTAATTTGACTATGCGGAGCTTCTAGGTATATGTCTATCCTAGACGCAAATTAGATTAAAACCTAACTTCACGTTAATTAAATTTAAATCTAATTCCACATTATTCAATCCCAAGGTCAATTTAGGATTCCCTCTTTCAAGTCCAACCCTAAATCCCCAAAACATGCTCAATGGTGATCAGTCAATAAGCAATAACAATGAACACAGGATTAAATAAACTGAAATAAAATTAAGCAAAACTAACAAGTGGGAATAATCTCTAAAACCCAAACAAGTTCATAGGTTCTCTAGGTTGCACAACAAACTAGCCACACATGGCTTTATTCAAATCCATAAAAAAGAAAAAATTAAAATTCAGATTCAAAGAAGAAGAAGAAAGAAAATTTCTCCGTCGCCTCCACAGTCCTTCCGTCCTTCCTTGGAAATGATGAAGAGAATCGAAACGCTCAGCCTCTACTCCTTTGCTTCTTCGTTCTGTGTCTCTCGATCTTTCTGCTCCGTCCTCCTATTGCTTGTCTCTGCTTCCTTATTTATAATAATTTAGATCTTGGGTCATTGATTCTCCTTTTCTTATTAAAAAGATATCTCATATCTTGTAATTTACTCCATCAGATCAAACAATTGATTTTGTTTCTATTTTCTTGTAGGGAGCCACTGAGTTTGACTGATTGCATATCCTCTTATTACCTTTTTCTACTTCATTCCAAATCAGCTAATATTTCCTGCACAATAAAAATAGGATATGAGTAGATTTTATGTCGATTTATTCTTTGATCACAAGTTTCATTTAATTATGGAAACATTCATAAAAGATAATTAAATAGGTATATAATATCAATAATTCCAATTAAATCTCATAAAATATACACCTATTTAATCATAAAATATATACTCATCACATTACAAATCTTATTTTTCCTTATATGACCAAACATTTATCTCAAATCCTCATCTCAGCTATCCCGATTTTATGTTCAAGTTAATCCTTTAAAGCCTAACGTTCATTACCATATAACATTGCTAGTCTTATTGAAATGCAATAAAGTTTCCTTTTACCTTATTAGATATTTTCTAATCACAAATAACAAAAGTAACTTTTCTCCATTTACACCATCCAACTTGAATACTATGATTAGCATTTGCACCAATTTCACCATAGGGTAGTATAATTGATGTGTAACATCTAAATTTAATCTGTCACTTGCGAAATGGCTCGTCCTCCCAATTTAACTTCCACTTCACTATTAACATTATAGAAGATGTGTTGTTTTTTGGTGGTTAAAATGGGAAATTTGTAGCAGTTCTAATTGCTACAAATGCAAGTAGTAAGTGATTTTATAGCAGTTCAATGAAACCATTACATGTGGCAACAAAACCATTACATGTGGCAACAAAACCACTACTATATTTGTAGCGATTTTATAACATCTAAAATATGAGTTTGTAGATTACTTTTTCTAGTGGCATCTTGTAGCAATTATATAACCATTACAAATGTCATTTGAATTTTCTTGGATTAATTTTTGAAAAAAAAATGTTTTGTGCATTGGTTATAAAACCAATACAGATGTTATGCCAATTATTATTATTATTTTTGCCATAAATTTATCCAATATTATTTTGAAAGGTCGTATAATAAATAACAATTTAAATGATAATAATTATTATCATTTGAGGAGAGCTATTAAATTCAGGCCAGATAGATAAGTATAGACATTACGTTTGTGATTGAGAAACATAATGTGTAGGTAATAATATGAGTACACTATGCTCATCATAATGATGGGAATAGAAAGTGCTTCCATCAATAATCCACTGGTGTTGAATGTAAAAGCTACTAATTAGCAGGTTTACTTTAATTTTTGTTAATTCATAATGTAAGACCTCATTCATTTTTGTCTTTAAAATTTTTCCCTCAAACTATTGCAATTGATCACACATGTTAAGGGAGTTTTTGAAAGATATTATTTCAATATAAATTATTAAATAAGATATTTTAGGAAATATGATACACACTTCTTAATAATAACTAATTTCTTTAATTTCCACAAATTAATTATCAAGTTGTTACGCTTAAACTCAGATAGTATTTCATGGGTCAAGTCAGAGTAAAAGAAATTAAAATAAAGGGTTAAGGTGCGGATTGGCCAATAAACTATTACACCAGGAGCATCCAGCACAATAAACTTATAGGTGGACCACATCTACCAAAAAACAATTAAAAAACTTAAAAAATCACAATATCGTGAGGGAGAAGTTAACGCCGTCTAAATAATCAGAGCCTCTGTGATCCTCTTTTATCCAATCCCTTCCTTTCTACGGCGACCAGTAAGGGTGATCCACGAGAGGATGAATGGGGGGACTCACTTGTCCTTTGCTATGTGGGTAGCGGGTCTTGAATGATACTGGGATTAGGAAGAACTCGCTACGGTGCTGCAGGCAAGACGATCAACCGAAATTCTATAAGGTCCTGGAACATGGGTTTGCCGCTACTTCAACCATTCGAGCCCAGGAGTTTCTCTCACCCTCACTCTTCCCTCAATCTTAAAGTTGAGAGTCGTGGGTGTCGCCACCGTGGATCTGAATCTGGACCAAAGAAGGAACCAATAGATGCAATCGGTGAAGGAAGCGAGCCATTTGGAGAATTTGGTGGGGGCTGAATCTGCCGTTTGTGGTGTGATGTGAGGAAGATGAAAAGGAACCCAGAAAAATTCTGACAAGCTGATACATACACTCAGACTCCATTATTGGCCAAAGAACAAAGAGACTCGAACCCTAATCTCCCTCGTCTGCTCTCCATTTCATCTTCAGAATCAAAATCTCAGATCTTCTCCTTCGTGATGGCATTCTGTCGTATGGTTTAGCGCCATCGGCATTTCGCTTCTAGGTATTCTTGATTTTTTGTTTTTGTAGCTTTTTATCTGTGATTCTGGTTTGTAAAAGGAACAAAGAAACATTGAAGCACAAATGAAAAGAAAAGCACTAATCACTTTCTCTCCATTACAGTGACTTCACAGCCGCCACTTCACTTCTTCGTCCTAAAGAACCAACTAGTTGGAGTTTAACTTTATTTTACTTCGGGTTTGTGTGTTATCATCACTTTGCTTCAATTTTTTTTTTTTTTTTTAAAATAATCTTCTTTTGGAGATCAACAAGAGAAATACTCTTCACACTATTTCCTCATCTTTTCGCACGATTGTTTGATCATTTTCTCTCTTTTGTTAAATCTGAGCTTTGATTTGGGAATTTCAAAATTGTAGCTCCATTTTGTGATGATTGGTTTTGAAATCTGTTTCGCAGTCAAGTGATTAAATGTGAGTTCATTGCAGGTGGCAGAGGGAGGGATCATATATTCCTAGGTGGCCGAACATGATGATTCAGTGGAAGATGAAGCAACGGCGTTACTTTATTTTAACGGCATTGTGATATTTTAAGCTTTTTAATTGTTTTTTGGTAGATATGGTCCACTTAAAAGTTTGTTGTGTTGGGTGCTCCTGGTGTAATAGTTTATTGGCCATTTTGCACCTTAACCCTAAAATAAAAGTAGATTAGATAGAGGACGGAGGGTACGTGATTATTGACCAATAATTGGCGAACAACTAACCATTCACACACACACACACACCAAAACTAACTCTTTCTTCTCACCCCAACCATACGGTCACGCATATGACCTAAACTACCGGTGCAAGTATACCCTCTCATGTCTTCTTTTATTTCATATATATCTCTGCGGGCGAGTGTGTCTGTGTACCCTCCATTCTTCTTCTCTTTCTTACAGCTCATTGCCATTGTCATCGTCTTCCTTTCTGTTACTAGGTAGCTACCTATGGCTTTTACGACGAGCGCGCATATACACACACATTTATATAGCTGAGAAATCAGACTGAACCCGCTTAAGCCCTGACTTGTCAAGAGTCGGGCTTGAAAAATAGACGTGATATTTGAAATTGGCCTTGCAGGGCCTTGGGCTTAATCGGGCTGGCCCATTAGGGCCTTTTAACTGTAACTTTTTAAAAAAATTTAAAAAAATTACTTAGACTGCCAGCTGCCTAGACTTAACCCGAAAAGTTTCAATATAGCGATCTCTGTATTTTATATTTGTTATAGAGTTATTTATCCATTTAAGTACAAATACATTATAAATACATAATAACTATACTCTAATTTTATAATTTGGTTTATCTTGTTGCAAATAAAGATTATGGATGTGTTCATGATGTGAGAGAAGAAATTCATGATATTTTTACTCATAAAGTAGAGCTCATGCTCAAAGTGAAGCGCTAGCACAATTAAATATCTATGAAATTGATGATAGTGGCAAAGAAGATGACAATTAACAATGATAGTTATCGTACTAATGTTTCTTAGTGGTATGCTTCTTATGTTTTATGTGAGTTATTTCTAGACAATAGTTTTTTTATTACGAATTAGTGATTATGTTTATTTGTTGGATGATTCGTGTTGTTTGAATATTAATATTCACAACATTTATTTGATAGATTAAAACTTTAATTGTTGTAATTTACTAATTCTATTTCTTTGAAAAAAAAACAGAGGAAAAATAGTTAAAATTTGGAATAGTAACTTCCAAGCACCGTAGGGCCGACCCTAGCCTTGGTGCTCCCGAGCCGGGCTTTAAAAAATAGATATTTTTCTTACCCCGGCCCTGTTAGGCCCCAGCCCTTCAAGGGCTCCCTGATTCTCATCTCCACACACACATACACACAAAGCCTTTTGCATAAGGAAAATGCAGAAACCCTTGTGTGACAATAAGGTCTCCTAAAAGATGACATTATCAGGAGCCTCCACTAACATAACCAAAAGCAGAGTAATTGCACAGTATATGAAATATGCAGGAATACAGAATATTGTATGTATAGTAGCGGAGTCGTAATACCCTAAAAATCCTATTTAGCATAACCACTATCTTTTCGATAGAAAATACCTATTAAAAATAGGTGAATCTACAGTCTCAAAAATTTAGTAACTTATTTAATTTAATTTAGGGAATTTTCTCCTAGAATTAAAACAAAGACTCATATTTTCTTTAGAATTTAAATAGGGCAAAATCCAATTTTCTAATTTACATTATGGATCATAAAACACCATAAAATTATCATAATACAACATAGTTCATATTTAATCATAAAGAGTCATAAAATGTTATAAAATACCTTAAAGTCTCCAAAACTAAGTATAATCCTAATTTAATCATAAGAGACAATTAAATGGCATGAAAATACTTATACCAATTAGAGGAAATTACCAATAATTAATGAACAATTAAAATTACAATAGTTAAAATAAATACATTAATTTTTGAAATTAATTAATAAGTTAAAGAATTATAATTAAGAATGTATTACCTTAATTAAGAACCAAAAGCTAATAAGGAACCAAGATTAGTACAAAAGGGGTTACTAATGATCAAGATTAAAATAGTAGCCAATTAATTAAGCCTAATAACATGTAAAACACTATATTAGGATTAAAAATGGAAGGCCAAGATTTAATCTAATAAAGTTAAATCTAGTGGTTCTAATTAATTACATATTAATCTTAATCCATCTGACTCAATTGAAACACAAAGTAAAAATCAAAATGAAAGGGGGAGGGGACAGATTCCTTGTGGTGAAAGAAGGAGAATGATTGTTTATATTATATAATCAAACACATGGATAATTGACTTAAAGACTTGGAAGATGATAAGAATACTATGTATAGAGGAATTTATGAAGTGTGGAAGAGGATAAAGTGGAAAGATAGAGGAGCCGTGAGTGCCTAGTAAAAAGAGTTGTGAGTGTGTGTGTATCTAGTAACAAGAGTTGTGAGTGTGTGTGTGTCTAGTATGTGAGAGAGAGAAAAGTTCATTGAACAACCAATAGGAAAATTGGGCATATGTGAATTTAATTAATCAATGAAAATAATTCAAGACACAGGTAAATGAGAAACTATACAAAATAAATTATAACATGAAATACGTTAATCATAGATCAAATATAAGGACTTATTATGAACAAGCATATTTTAAGCTTGAGATAGATTATCTCCAAAATCTTTTTCTCAACTTTTGGGATTAATCCTAAAATGATTAAAGGGCTAGTAAAGACTCCTAATGAAGCCATGATTTTGAGATTAAAGTATTAAAGAGGAAAACTTGAATAAACTACAAGGAAAACCCTTAATTAATTACATAAAAGAGCTTAATCCATGAGAGAAGTGGAGAACCAATAAGAAACCTTGATTGGCATTTGTGTGAGACAAATGAAACACAAAAATAATCTGAAATTAAGGGGGCAGGATGGTTTGTGTGTGTGTAGAAGAAATAAGTAAGTTTAAATCAATCTTAATTTGAAATCCACCAATAGCAAAAATCAAGAGAAATGTTTTTTAATTAAATTGAAACTTCTTCATTAAGTATGGATCCAATGGTTAAGATTAAAACTTCTTAACTAAGTTTAGATCCCATGGCTCCAATTGAAGAAGAGGTAGGTTTGAAATAATTACCAAAATTGTCATAGCATTTTACTATAAATAGGCACCTTGGGTCTTCACATTTCTCACACCAAAACAAGCTTAGAAATCTGAATATAGAGAGTGGAAGTGAGGGTGAAGAGTCTTGGAGAAGAAGGAGCAAGGTTCTTGGTAAGTTCTCTAACTCAAACTTTAAGTTCTTTAAGTTTTAGTTCTTAAATTCATAGTTAGAAGTAGCTTTGATCTTAAATATGCTAGAGTAATTTCAATATCATGTTTTTATAGTCAAAAATAGTGATATTTCGAAAATTAGATGAGCCACTTGGTATAGGAAAATTTCTGGAAAATTATGATCAAAGTAGAGAAGCTCTAGTGAAAATTCATCAGGTAAAAATCTATGAAACCAGTGATAGAAATGCCAATATTTCATGTTGAAAATGGAATTATAAAATTATGAGAAAATTCATGGTTAAATTAGACATATAGGGCTTTTCAAATATGCTAAGAATATGTTAAAATGAGCTCTGTACCGTGAGATAAAAATTCTCAAAGTTGGTCTACGAATTTTTGGAAAAATTCTGGGCAGAGGCTCAATACTTTAAAATTGGGAATGATTCGTGTAATCTGGGCAAAAGTGAGTATTTTTACTTACAAATAGACATCCTAGGGATTCCGAAGAATTTTAAGGATCCTCGTTTCGATTTTTCTAGAATTAGTTATGGATTTTCAAAGTTAGGCAAAAATCTGCCCAAAATACTGTACCCACGTTTTTTCAGAAAATGAGGGAAATAAATTGAAAAATAATTCTACCAAGAGAAAAATGGTCATTAGTGACTAAGGTACCTACTAGGATATTATTTGTGAATTAATAAATGTGACATTACCATTATAGGATATACGAGATCACCGTCCGACCGGCGAACGTACCGATATCATCAACGAATGTACGGACGTGTACTGTAACACTAACTCTAATGCTTATTGTATGCATATATGTGATAAATGACTATACATGTGATGTGTACTGTTAACATAGATGATTGTACATGTGATGTGTACTGTTAACATAGATAACTTTACATGTGATGTGTACTGTTAACATAGATGACTTTACATGTGATATGTACTGTTGATTAATATTATAATGTCATGAATATATGTCATACATACTTTGTCATACATAAGCATGAGGTTAACCATTACCTGGGGTCCGATGAATATTGGACCTCAGCCCTTACCATAACTTCAGGTCTGGGGAACCGAGGACTGAAGACAGGAGTAAGCAGAGTAAACAACAAGCGTAGAAACCCGACTGAAGATCTTATTTCTAGACTTGTACCATTATGACAAATGTACTGTACACTATGAATAGATGAATACGCCACAGTTAATGATATATCAGTTACTCACTCTTTTACTTACTCCGATGCTCTATTCTGATGGGAAAAAAATTATTCCACTTTTGAAAATTGGGGTGTTACAGGAGTAACAAAAAATTAAGAGATTTTCTATCACTCGCACGTCTTATTCATAGATGATGAAAACTGATTAGATGGACTTGACTCCCACCAGCGAATGATGCATCGTACGAATAGACACAACAAAACGGACAATAAATGAATGCAACACAATAGACATATGTACTGGTTCAGTCACGAACGGATGCAACATAACAGATTAGTGTGCATTGGTTCTCACAGTGTTTTGATTTCAAAAATTACGATCCAATATTATGGTTCGCTATAGCTGCTGCTTGGGAGTATCACAGAGGGGCTAAAAAGGAATTAATAAAAAGTTTAGGGATTGTTTAGACAAAATCTAAAAAGTTATTTAATAAAAAATTATTTTTAATCTCACACATGCACAAACCAAATCGGGCCAAAGGCACACGCAACCAGCCGAGTCGAGCCGGCTGACCGGACGAACGGCGGGCACATGTGTATGGTGGGCCTTCCTCTCTCCTCCACAAAAGTGGGGTGCCCCAAGGGGCCAATTTAGAGGAGTGATGAAGTATAGGCTTATATACCCTTGCACTTCTCATATTTTGTCCAATGTGGGACTTCCACCCACACACCCATTTCACCTTCCTTTTTCCTCTTCTTCTCCAACCCACTTCTTATTCATAAACCATGGGATTTAGACCTAAAAATCTAACAATCCTCCACATGGATAAGAAGTTAGTCCTTCATGACCAAATGTAAATGAACATTATGCAAAGTGTGATTCCTATGTGAGAAGCAATTGCGTCGAGATAGGTAGGGATCACCTTTGGATCTTCTCTAGTAAAAACATATCGGGTGTACTCGGTCATAAGCGGACATGAGGCCTTGAACCATCAACCTTTAGGAAACACCAAGACAATAGGAGTCACACAATTGCACCTCTAGCATCGTTGGTCCTCATTATTGTGTCCATTTTAGCCCTAGCACCTTCCTAGTTCTACGAGTGTTCCAAAGAATTGACCTTTATAAATTCTCATAGAATTGAAGCAGCCCCCACTTCACACTCACATAGATGATTCCTTGTGATATAAGTCAACATACATCATCTTAACACATCATATTAAGAAACCATTAAAAGCACAAATGCTTACCCTCATATATGCATTGTCTTATCAGAGGAATGAGTATGAGTTTGAAAACTCCATAGTGTGTTAGATATGATTAGTTTTGATGATGTCAAATATTGAGAGCCAAAAAATTTTCTTATTACATTTATCTCTTATGTTGACTAATTCATATATTTAATGTAGATTAAAATATTAGAAGATATGAAGTTCAATTATGGTGAATGATCAAGAAGAATATAAATAAACAAGTTATTGAATTGGATTGATTAAGAGGAAGAAGAAGAAGAAGAAGAAGAAGAAGAAGAAGAAGAAGAAAGAAATTAGTTTGGGCTCAAATTTCAGAAATTATAGTTTGATACCACGAATTTCAAAAATAACAGTTTGGTCCATGAATTTCCTAAATGACAGTTTGGTCCACACTACAGTGATACACTTAAGTGATTTTTTTCAAAACTCAAGTTCAGCTCTATTAACTTGAGTTACAGTGTTAGATAGTGTGTAATTCTAGCCTCTATTCACGTCTGTTTTGCGTCTCACTTGAGCGAGCTTCAGTTATTCAATAATATCTCTCAAACCACAGATCCGATTGAGGTAAAACTAGTTTTATATGAAACTAGACTCCCAATGTGTCATTTTGACACCAAAATCAAGCCTAAAGGAGTTCATGTGAAAGAGCTATAAATTTCAGAAGTTGCCACATGAAATCACGCCACGCAGCAAACACAGCTTCAGTAATTTAAGTGTATGTCACAAACTGTACATCCAAATGAGCTAAAATCAGTGGCATATAAAACTAGACTCAAATGCATTTTCTAAAGCATCAAGATCATGAAAAAATGATCAAATGAGAGAGATATGATTTTTTGAAGTTCACAGTCAAATCAAGACTTTACAAAAACGCTAGTACAAAACAATAGTCAGTAGTCTGATCGTAATGTTCAGCACAATGAATTTGGAGCTGATTCTTTTTTGCATTGGAAACAAGACTAAAAGAGCTTTCTAGGCATAGTTGCCAAATTTTGAGCTATATTAAAGACATTATACTTACTTGAATTTGACATTTATGCTGCCAATAAATATCATTGTCAAACACTCGATGTGCTCAAACATTTGAAGAACAACACCCATGTTCATTTTGCATCAATGAAAGGTAAGACTTGAGTTTGTCCATACAAAACTGAAGTGATAAGATAATACTTCATTCCTCTTTGACATTATGATACAGTATTGGCACATTTGAAGTTTTCATTTTATGAAACTTGAGTTTACAACTCGAGTTACTCAAAGAAACTCGAGTTATGATAAACTTAGTATTTTTCCACTAAACTTTAACTCATGAAGACTCGAGTTATAAATATGAAACTTGAGTTCCACGTTTGAGTGTGGAACTCCAAAACTTGAGCATATTGGAAGTTTGATTAACTCCTTTTGTAACAGTCTTGTTCTGACGATAAAGTAATCAGAACTCGAGTTTGTTAAACAAAACTCGAGTTTACAACTTGAGTTTAGCTAAATGAAACTCGAATCATAGCTATATCCTTAGTATATCATCATCCTCATAAATTCAAACTCACTGATCGTTATCTTGTTACTTTAGATTATCACTCATTATTCTTCTCAATTCTTTCAATCATGTTCATTAGTAAGTTTCAGACGATCAAACGAAGGATTATGTGAAAATTTTCAAAATGAAATATTTATGTCAGAAGCATTTAATGAAGTTGCAGAAATAGAGTATGAACACAGAAACTGAGCCAGAGCATGTTGAATGATCATATACTCAGACACCTATTCCAGTGAAAGTGAAACCAACTTATCCTTAGTCAACAACAAACCAAAAGGATCTCGTATGACGATTGATATCAACAATCTAAAAATGACCAATTCTAGAAGTATGTCATATAAAGCAAAGCGAAAACAACTGAATTTCAACATTTTATTCTACAAATTTCACAAAACAGTAAAAATTGATATTTGCAAACTTGTTTATAAATTTTATTGTACAAATTTCATAGAGCAAGAAAAATTGCATTTGAAGATAGAGTTACAACATTTTGAGCTTGACATTCCTAAACATCCATATTTGATTAATTCATCAACAACATCTGAATTATGTCAAGGGCTAGCAAGAACTAGAAAGTCCTTCACTTACCCTCTTATTAATAGAGTGATTAGACTTATACTCACTCTTTTAGTTTCTACAGCAACTACTAAAGATCTTTCTCTGCTATAAAGATAATCAAGAACAAGCTTCGAAATTGAATGAAAGACCAATTTCTTGATGATTCTTTGATTACATACATTGAAAAATAAACTGTTTTGAGTTTTAGCACTGATTCATTTACAGATGAGTTTAACAATATGAAAACACGTAAAGTAAGAGTCAAGTGAAGTGATCTTAATTTCTGTAATAAATTTCTTTTCTTTTTTTTCTTTTTTTGCATATTAGGTCTGTATTGTATTTCAAGCTTTTTATTTATGATATAGTATTTTTAATTTTTGCCTCCTTCATTAAAATTCCTGGGTACACCACTAGATGTAGGTCAATCCTTATAGGAGAGTCATTTGTCTCACCTCTGGGCATTCTAACCCCTTCATGCATGTTCTTAATGGCTTTTTTTAACACTTACATGGTTTAAACTACACAAGTTATGGAAATTCGCAGCAACTAAATTTGATTTATCATTTTTTTATATGAGTAGATTATATAATATGGTAGAAGAAAACATTATATTAACAGGGTTTAAAAGTAACGGTAAACTCTCAAACATGAGACCCAACGCCATTCGACTTTTCAAACAAGGCCTGAAATTTTGCTCAAAATAAAGCTTCAGATTCAAACCTTATAAATAAAGTAATTTCAGAAAAAATAAAAATTAAGTATGAAAGTTAATATTCTAATACTTCTTCAGTCCTAAATATAGGACAAAATTTGTAGTGCAAATTGCACTACAAAATTTGTCCTATATTTAGGACCAAATGTAGTATAATATTAATAAATTTGCTCAAGGATAATTTTGAGCTACAGAAATTTCTCCTTGAAAGTTTGAATTGATCATTCAGTATAGAAGTAGCGCAAAATTAAACTACTATATCAAATTCTATCACGTACATTCTTTTATATTTTACATTTGCTAATTTAGGCAAATGAGACGAATAAGTCAAATTGAAATCCAACATTCACAGTGTAAGAGTAAATGAATAAATATTTACTATCAATCTGACAGACAGATATGCATCTATCGAACACAATCTCACTACATGAAGAACAGAATCTAACAGCTACATACAAATTTGAGGGTGAGATTGTTGGAACACGAAAAAAAAAAACAAAAAAAACAAAGTTATAATGAATACATATGCCAATACATGGGTTGTCATCCAATTAATGTTTATGGCTGTGATGAGATTTGCATCCTAAATCTAATCTGGATATTTATTCTAAGCTTCAAATTCTTAATATGTGAATTTCAAATGATGAATTTATGTTTTAGAAGCAACAGTTATAAAATTATCTTTATTTTAATTTTTTATATTAAAATAAAATAGAAATTTTAAATATATAAATTAAATTAATTAATTCTGCATTGTCTGAGGGTATGAAAAGCACATTATGCTCATCAAAATGAAGGGCACAAACTATGAAAGAATTAGTTAGGAGGTTTATTCCAATTCTAAAAGTAAGACATCGTTCAACCTTATCTCCAAAATTTATAATTATCTAGTTCTTACATTTAAGATCAAATAGAATTTTTACCCTAGAAAACAATGTAAAAGACATTAAAAGACAAACAAATTAGATAGAGGATGTTCGGTACGTGATTATTGGCTAACAGTTAGCGGCCAAGTACCCATATATGCTCACTCACATTTATCCATATATCTAACGCACAAACCTTGCAGTCACACGCATATGACCTAAACCACCGGTCCATATATCATCTTCTGTTTTATTATATATATATATATATATATATATCTGGGCGCGTGTCCATGGATACACACATATATATGCACGCAGTACACACTTTGAAATGCCCTATGTTATGCTAAGTACCGTCCATTCTTCTTCCCTTTTTTACTGCTATTTCCCTCAGCTCGTCACCGTCTTCCTTTCTGTTACTAGCTAGCTACTAGGGTTTTTACCCACACACACGCACAAATATGGTTTTTTTTTTTTTTAGAAAATTGTGCATAACAGAAAGTCAAGCTGCAAAGTATGGGAATGTTAATGAGAGGAGAATCTACCTTTGTCTGTGTATTTATATATAGAGATAAAACTTGAAGAAAGAAGATTCTCACCATTTCCGTCTGGCTAATATAAAGAAACTGTACGTTTTATTTACAATAATTGGATTAATAAATTTCACCTCTTCATCAATTATCTAAAGATATAATAAGTACACATCACTGTTCAAGTTATATTCTTCTTGTAAAAATATGAGATAACATACACAGCAAGAAAATAGTGTTTTCATTTTGCAGAAAAATACATGAGAAAATCCATATATATCCGAGAGAAACAACTTTATCACTTTCTTGGGAGAGATCCATGAGTATTAATTCATGCATCATTTTTTTTTTTTCTATCACGTAAAACTGTAAAAGCAACGGTGAGTACACCATATAATATATTCCCTCTAGTCCTTATTATAAAGCACAAAATAACAATTCTCAAAAACTAATAAAAACAGTCAAAGTCAATAAAGTTGTCCTAAAATTTAACTTCCAATATTACCCCTATTAATTGCACTAAACTCTAGTATTATATTAATTACTACTTTCACCCACTTCCCTTATTAATTAGGGACGTACATAGAAAAGAGTAATTAATGCTCCTTATGAACAAGCAAGTGCTTTATAAAAAGGACCAAATAAACTCGCTAGTTGGTGCCTTATAATAAGAACCAGAGGAAGTAATAGATAGTTCATTTTCTCTCTCGTGAACATTAATTCCTATATACACGTAAAAAATTAATATAAATACCACTCCGTTCCTATTTATAAGTCCCTTTTTGACTAAATCACACATATCAAGGAGAGGTAATTAACTCAATAATTATGAGGTGAATTTTCAACTTTACCCTCATTTATGATTAGGTACCTTCAACTCTTTCTTCTCTTTCTATTTTCATTGGTACAATTAATATGGGCAAAATTATCACAATCTCATTTATTTGGTTAAAGGGGACTTATAAATAGGACCAAATTTTTTTGGTCAAAACGGACTTATAAATAAGACTAGAGTGGTGTGTGTATATATATATATATATATATATATCTTCCTGGGCGCGTGTCCATGGATACACACATATATATGCACGCAGCACACACTTTGGAATGCCCTGTGTTGAGCTAAGTACCCTCCATTCTTCTTCTCTTTTTTACTGCTATCTCCCTCATCACCGTCTTCCTTTCTGTTACCAGCTAGCTACCTAGGGTTTTACCTACGCACACACAAATTTAGTTTTTTTATAGAAAATTGTGCATAACAGAAAGTCAAGCTGCAAAGTATGGGGATGTTAATGAGAGGAGAATCTATCTTTGTCTGTATATTTATATATCGAGATAAAACTTGAAGAAAGAAGATTCTCACCATTTCCGTCTGGCTAATATAAAGAAAATGTACGTTTTATTTACAATAATTGGATTAATAAATTTCACCTCTTCATCAATTATCTAAAGGTATAATAAGTACACATTACTGTTCAAGTTATATTTTTCTTGTAAAAATATGAGATAACATACACAGCAAGAAAACATTGTTTTTATTTTGCAGAAAAATACATGAGAAAATCCATATATATCCGAGATGTAAAACCCTAAAATTCCTATTTATCATAAATATTATATTTTGATAAATAATACATATGAAATAAAGCTGAATATGTGTCTCAAAATTTTGTAGTTTGTTAATTATAATTGTAGGCAATTTTTCCTTGGAATTAAATAAACCAATGGCTAAATTTAAGACCACATTTAAGGATTATAAAATATGATAAATTAAATCATGGTTCTTTTTTTTTCCCCTTATATAACCAAAAGGAGCAAAAAATGTTATGGAAATACTTAAACAAATAAAAGGAAATTAATAAAGATTAATGAGCAATTAAGTTTTCACTAATTAAATAATTGTGTAAATCTTCATAATTAATCAAGGGGCAAATTAAAAAGCAACAATTAGGGAATGTCTTAATTAAAAATCAAGGATCAATTAAAAGACAAGATTAGCATAGAATGAGTCACTAATGATCATAATGAACCTAAGAATCAATCACACCTTGTCAATTATACCTAATACCATCTAAAACACTTCATTAAGGATGCTAATTAGGATTAAATATGGAACCCCCAAAGTCAATAGCCAAGGACGAAATACACATGAAGGAGAGAGGAAAAGATTAAACAATAATATAACTAAGCACATGTGTTTTAGAAATAAAGATCTTCAAATAGTTGTAGGATTTTTCTACATAAATGGAAGGCCAAAATTAAATCTAATAAAGCTGAATCTAATGGTTCTAATTAATCACATAAATAATCAAAATCCATGTGATAATTGGAGGACCAATGGGAAGCTTGAGTCCTTATCTATTAGACTTAAAGAAAACACAAATTCATAGCCAAGAGAGGAAAGGGGGGGGGGGGACGGATTGCATGTTGAGAAAGAAGGAGAATAATTGTTTATATTATAATAACACACACATGGTATAATTGAGGGGACAAATTGGAAGAGATAAGATAAGATAATTAATGAATGGAAGAGGATAAGGAGAGAGAAAGGAGAGGGACGAAAATTTGAAGAGTAAAGGGAGTGAAAAAGAAGACTTTTTGATGAAGAAAAGGGCACTTTGGGCAAATCACAAGCAAGGGTAATTGTGGTCTTTGTGCATGTGAAGCTTTTCCTATAAATAGGAGGGTTTGCTCACTTCATTATTCACACCAAATCAGCTCCAAGAGGTGATTTCTAAAGAGTAGAGAGTGAGTGAGGAGTAGCTTGAAGGAGTAAAAGCAAGATCAAGTAAGTTCTTGAGTTTAGTTTTTAAATTCATAGTTAATTTATGCTTTGATCTTTAATCTTCAAAAGTAGTTTTGTTTTCATGTTTTTATGGTTAAAAATGAGTTTATTTCGAAAATTTGATGAAAAATATGGTGGAGCAAAATTCTTGGAAGTTGAAGATCAAAGTAGCGAAATTTTGGTAAAATTTACGATTAGAAGTTTTTCTAGAGTCAGCCACATTGAGGCTATGATTTTATGTAGAAGATGAAGTTATAAAATTCTGAAATTTTTCATGGTTAAAATAGATATCTAGGGATTTCCAAATATGCCTAGAGTGTATCATTTTGAGTTTTGTGCAAGGAGATAAAAATTCCTTAATTTAGGCTACGTTTTCTGGAAAAATTCTAGGCAAGGGTTGAAAAACATTAAATTGGGAATGATTCACATATTTCCAGTAAAAACCAGTATTTTTCCTCGAAAATAGACATGTTAAGGGTCATGAGGAATTTTACGGAACCTCATTTCAATATTTATGGAATTAATTATGATTTTTCAAAGTTGCTAAAAAATCTACCCAGAAAATCCAACAAATGCATTTTTTAGAAAATGAAAGGGCAAAATTGTAATAACAAATCCACCAAGGGTAGAAATGTCAAAATAGGTGAAAATATCCTTTTTGATATTATTCTAGTTAATATGATATTATAATAATCCGATGATAATATATAGGATATTCGGGAAGTCCGGAGTCGGGTTCAAAGGTCAGGCATGTTGGCCACTACATGGTGAAATGTACGTTCTCGTACTAGAAACTTTAATCACCTATATCTTGTATGATTGAATGATTCATGAAGTCATGGACAAAATTAGGTCTTGGGTCATGCACTGTGACTAAGTTTATGAGCCTTAGGTCACCTATTTATATACATTCAGCTTTATGCGAGTTATAGTCATGATAATGCCGTAATATGTTTTCCTAGCGCTAAAGACATGAGGAGCTGGGAATCAGTTTCCCTGCTCGGCTTTTGGCCGAGCAGGGAGCACTCGTCCCTCTTGGGATGAGCGCTGGGGAAATCTGGGCAGTCCAGATCTCCCCTGGAGATTTGGACCGTCCATTTTTTGCTTTTTTTTTAAATTTCGAAGTTATTTTTTAAGAACCAATTAGTATCTTAAAATATTTTTTTCAGTACCAGTCAATACCCTGAAATATTTTTTGAAGACCCTAAAAAATATTTTAAGATCATGAAATTTTTTTAGTACCAGTCAGTACCAGTTAACTGGTACTGAAAAAGATATTTCAGGGTACGGACTGCTACTAAAAAATAACTCATGCTCTTAAAATATATTTTAGGGTCTTAAAAAAATATTTCAGGGTATTGATTGGTACTAAAAAAAAATATTTCAAGATACTAAGTGGTTCTTAAAAAATAACTTCAAAAATTAAAAGAAAAACTATTTAAAAACAAAAAACAAAAAATGGACGGTCCAAATCTCCAGGGGACATCTGGACCGCCCAGATCTCCCAGCGCTCGTCCCAAGAGGGACGAGCGCTCCCTGCTCGGCCAAAAGCTGAGCAGGGAAACTGGTTCCTGAGGAGCTGTCGTGGCACTGGTTAGTGCAAACGTTGCAAACATTACATTTGCTGTGTGCTATGTATTGTTGTGTTGTTAAACATCACATCTGCTGTGTGCTATATATTGTTGTAACCTTACATCTGTTGCGTGCTATGTATGGTTGATGCTGATATGTAATGAATATCTGTCATATATTGTCATATCTGCTATAGAGGTTAACTGTTAACTGAGGTCCGATGGATATTGGACCTCAGATTTGTCTAAGGTTCAGGAAAGGAACCAAAGCCGAAAAAAGGCACCGATGGACAAAACAGCGAAGAGGCATCGGTCGAGAGGGGAGCCTGATGAAGGTCACTAAAGACTAGTTATTGGACCTCAATATTGTTGTAACCTTACATCTGCTGTGTGCTATGTATGGTTGATGCTGATATGTAATGAATATCTATCATATTTTGTCATATCTGCTATAGAGGTTAACTGTTAACTGAGGTCCGATGGGTATTGGACCTCAGATTTGTCTAAGGTTCAGGGAAGGAACTAGAGCCGAAAAGAGGCACTGATGGACAAAACAGCGAAAAGGCACCGGTCGAGAGGGGAGCTTGATGAAGGTCACTAAAGATTAGTTATTAGACCTCAGTATTGTTGTAACCTTACATCTGCTATGTGCTATGTATGGTTGATGCTGATATGTAATGAATATCTATCATATATTGTCATATCTACTATAGAGGTTAACTGTTAACTGAGGTCTGATGGGTATTGGACCTCAGATTTGTCTAAGGTTCAGGGAAGGAACCAGAGCCGAAAAGAGGCACCGATGGACAGAACAACGAAGAGGCACCGGTCGAGAGGGGAGCCTGATGAAGGTCACTAAAGACTAGTTTTTGGCATGAATCTAACGAAGTTACTTGAAATCGTTTGGTGCCGAAGGCAGGGGTAGTCAATATGGTTCAGTCAATAAGTCGCCATGAAAGACGGGGGGAAACTTCCACTAGACACTTATCTGGCCAATACATTTGATTAGCAGAGTTGGGTTCATTGCTATAAGTCTAGTTAAAGGCTTGATTTAAGGATGTATAATTACTATTCAAGAGTTGTAATTATACACAAGTTCTGTAATTGTATCACATGAATATTCCTTCGAGAAATATTTAATATACCAGCTTATGCCTGGGTATTTTATATCAGTTACTCATTGTCCAAACGTTACTGCATACTCTTCGTTCCACATTACTCTGAGTGATAGCACCTCAAACTCTGTTGATTTTCTTAAAACTAAGTGTCAACCGACACACTTTGAATTATGAAATTTGGGGTGTTACACGAGAGAAACGACTTTTATCACTTTCTTGAGAGAGAACCATGAGTATTAATTCATGCATCATTTTTTTTCTATCATGTAAACTGTAAAAGTGACGGTGAGCACACCATATAATATAATGGATAGTTCATTTTCTCTCTCATGAACATTAATTCCTATATACACGTAAAAAGTTTATTGTTCCTTTTGTGTTTTCTTTTACTGAGATGATCTTGTTTGCTTTGATATCAATGGATATAGGTTTTTTTTTTTTCCTGGGGACAATTGTACATAATTGAAAGTCAAAATATGGCGATGATAATGAGCGGATAACGACAATCTCTCTCTTTGTCGTTATATTTATATATAGAGAGACAAAACTTGAGGTGTGAGGATTCTCAGCATTTCCTTTTGGCTATAGGATAAAGAAATTGTATGTTTACAATTTCTGCATTTGAAAAAAATTTACCACTTCCCTTATCAAAAGGTAATATAAGCATACATGCATGGGATGTTCAAGTGATATCTTTCTTGTAAAAATATGAGATAACACTACTTCATATATTTCTGATTTTGAGAAGAAAATATATATTCACTGGAGGAAAACAGTGTTCTTTTCCTTGGGAAAATTTTATGAGGTCCTTATAAAGGGATTTAATTACCAAAAAGTTCTAATGACAATTGTGGAGTATACAATGACAAATTCTAGTGTAAGAAATGATATCTCACTTGTCATTGGGACTTCTTAGTAATTAAGTCACTTTCTTAAGTTCTCATTGTAACTTCCCTTTTTTAAAAAAGGTAAATGAGAAAATCTTTATAAATCTAAATGACACAATTTTATCATATATTTTCTCATGAATTTTTATGGAAAGAGCAAGGAACTAAAAATCAAAGCTATTATTGAATTGATTGAGAAGTATAGCAAGGATCAGTGTTCCAGTTGTAGTTCAACTAGTCAATTCAATCATGATTAAAATATAAAAATATTCTAAAGTAATATTTAAATAATAACAACATAAAAAACCCACTTTCAGTCGCCGCTAAAAGTAGAAAGTCATGCTTTCAACGGCAATAATGACGTTCACCATTGAAAACTATACATTTTAGTGGCAACACTAAAAGTCGCCATTGATGCATGGTATATGTAACACATCCCTCTAGGGTCACTTATCATATCTTTTTAGTCACTTAAGAACCTCATGTGACCTAAATAGTAGCCACCTGTAGCTGCCTCTATTCTCTTAAATTTCTACTTTCCTGACCTAGATCGGGCTTTTCAATGCAATTTCTTTCCATTTCCTGAGTTATTCTGAAGCTGTCGATAAGCCGATCGAAAAAGCAATTGTCAGCCCAGAATTCATAGCTCGTACTTGACCTTTTACCCGGATTCCATCTTTTATAAATCATTTTCTTTTTTGTGAAACAAAAGGGCCACTCAGAGATTCTATCTCGATGATGCTAAAAACTTGAAAGTCTTTCTCAAAGATTAGGTACTAGGAGATAAAGAATTTTACTAAAACTTTGAAAATTCATAACTAATTCACTATAGCTCCAAAGTTAGTGGTTCAAAGCTCTATTTCTAGATAATGAAGAGATTTTTTAGCGATAATTGTGATTTGGGATAATTTCTAAACCATTAGGTCTAAAAACTCATGTTTGTCAAGACTGGACAAGGTATTTCTGCTGCACTTTTCTGTTTCATTGGTAATGATAGAAAATCATATCTCTTTACCTAAAAATTATGCATGATGACTCATTTTAACGCTCTGAATGTGTACTATAACACTACCAAATTACATAACCTGGTTAAAATGTTTGACCTATCAAATTGCTCTCCTAAAATCATGGCTCATCAATAAAATATTAGTTAACTAATATTATCTACTTCATTAGCAATGCTTTAATATAGCACTTACTGTTGGAAATTATGACCTAAGGGCAAATCATTATACTTTAAACATTAATGTTATTTAAAGTATTTATCTGTTTAGTTATCATATCATTTATATGTTTATTATGATAACTGTATCCTTGGATATATCATAAAGATTATCCTAAATGTCCCTGGTCGGTCATCTACGTTAGAACAAAGATGAAATAAGACCAGTATGACTTTGATGAGTATGGAGATACGAATCAAAGTCATAGGCAATTGTAAGAGTACAAGGTGCTGGACTGACCCACTATAAGAAAGCTTTCTGGATTAAGTCATAAGCTTATCTCATGTATAACCGCATCACAATGCCCTTTGACCTGAAATCATCATGGATTCCTACATGAGAGTTGCTAATCTTTGACTTAGTCAAAAGTCACCTTTGATCAGGTGATGATAAAGGATTTGATCGGGATCAGTGGCTTTCATGCAGAGAAATGTGAATGGTCAAGATGGAATTTGTCCCTCACATTTGTAGAGAGATAATGCTGGGCCCTTCGATGAGCGAGTTTGAGAAATGTATGGCCGTATTACGATGAAAAGGAGTTTCCATTTCAATTGTTAAACTACTCAAGAATCAAGAAAGTGATGGTCAAGAACAGGAGGTTGACATTATCAATGCGTCATCCTTGACCAAATTATCATGTGACAAAAGGAACGTGATATGGTTGTATGATAGGTTGTATCGTATCATCGATCCCCATATGAGTTGGGTAACCGTAATGTCTTGCTAGAGGTCGCTTGCGACTTGTGGGCTGGTACAGTATTGGCCCGCTGCCAATCTTATGTGGGCCTGCAAGATCGCACACAAGAACAGCCCAACACGAGCAATAGTGTCCAGATTCATTGAATCTTAGATATGTCTAAGATTTAATGAATGCAACATTTAATCTAGGATGGATGAAATTAAATAATATTATTATTATTTATATAGATAATAATATTATTATATAATATTTGTTTTACATTTAATTTATTTGATAAATTAAATAATTAAAACAAATAGAGATATAGTATCTCAGATTTAATTTTCGAAGAGAGATATAGTACCTTAGATTTAATTTGAATTGAGATATAGTTCCTCAGATTTAATTAAATAGACAGATTTAATATCTCAACTTTAATTTATAAAGATAAATTAAATTAATAGGCTTTTAATTCGGGTTAAATGAATAGATTAGATTAGATCTGTTAGACAAATTTAATTAATATATTATTTTAATCCAAATTTGAATTTCAAGATTAATTTAGATTAATTTTAAATATTTTAATACAGCCCAATTAGGGTTTGAGAAACTCTATCAGATTAAGATCTAATCATATTAAAATTAGACAAGCTACAAAACTGAAACCCTAAAGGAGAGACATGAGATGCAAAACCTGAAGGCGCTAGCACACTGCCGTCCGTGTTGGAGTGCTATTCGGTGTGTATAACGGTAGAGGGAGTGGATTCGTAGGGTCATCTTCTAATTGATCGAATAGACACACACAAATATATGAAAGGTATGGTTCTTATTACCCGATTTAAACGCCGTTGATAGATTCTCCTATGGGGTTCACAAAATTTTAATGGATGAAATCCTCATGCTGCGTGTACGTGTAACATCCTAAATTTTGGGATTTTAAATTGAATATTACATGGAATTTAATTTTTAAAATTTGGCTTAAAATAATAATGAGAATAATTATAGGAAATTTAGCCGTATTTTCCCTAATTTATTTCAGGAAAAAGAATAAATTCAAGTAAGGAATGATTTAGGCCAAAAAAATTAGGAAATTAATATGTTAAGGCCTGGGAAAAATTAATTATGGAAAGATATGGCCTTAATCATTATAAAATTAATATTTGAAATTTAAAGGCCTAATTTCCGTTGATTAAGGATAAATAGTTGGAAATAATTATTGGCCATAATATTTTGGGGATTAAGATATTAATATTTCATGGAAAAACTAGGCATTTAATTTTTCTCATAATATTTGGAAAATGAAATATATAATAGTACTAATAATAATTATTATTATCAATTATCAATGAAAAAAAAAAAAAGAGAAACAACAACCACGCAGATACATCAGCTCCATCACGTGACAGGAAGAAATTAAACAAAAATAAAACCACACCATAATATCCATTCGATCAGATCACGCCATCAGATAATAGGAAATCTCAGCGCCGTTACGGAAAACGTAGAAGGACTAGAGGCACACAGTAAACCATGTCTCTCACGTCAGCCTATCAGTAAATCTATGTGCTCCCATACTTTCCAAACTTAACGTGAAATACCCAGCGTGTTCTTCCTCTTTGACCGGACCCTTCATTCTTAATATGACCCTGTCTCTTTGGCCTTTCATTAACAAAGTGAAACCGTGAGGATGATGAGGCTGAAAAGATGAGAGAAGGAAACACACATGAGAGTCAGAGTTCCCATTTGTTATTACCATTCTAATTCAAAATGAAGCAGTGAGAGAGAGATACCGAGAGATAGAATGACACCAATCAGAAACATGAGGTTGCATCAGTGGAAGCAGAGAGCCTGAGCATACATAAAAACTAGGAATTAACTGAGGTAAGCCTTCGAGTTTTCTGTTCCCTGATGGATCAACGCAAATCTTGTATATTAAGCTATTATTTATATATTTAAGTTTAGTTCACAAGAAAAGAACCAATAATGTTTTTAAAAGAACCCAACGTTACTGCATAAGAAATGGAATAAGAGAAAGCTGAAATATATATAAAAGTGTGCGTGTGTTAGTTGATGAGCGTGTCAGTCTAGGCAAATTAAAACTAAGGTACGTAATGAATATAGGCTATTTATATATAAGCCTAAAATCAATCAATGAATCAAATCAGGTTAGTTATGGGGTTATCTATTGAAATTTGCTTTTACTCTCACTAGCCTTTTCTAGTCGTTCTTCATCTCTTCTTTTAAATTTCTTTTCCAAAATAAAATATATAACAAAACTTGTTATATATGCTTCAATTTTCCCTTTTTAATATAAATATAAATATATATAAATATCATTCTTCTGATTGGCCAACAAATATTCACAACCTCTTAAGTTTGGGTGTTTTGTTATAGGAAAAAAAGAGAGAGAGAAGACAGCTCTTGTAGAACCCTTAAAACAAAGAAATTAATTAAGAAATTAAGGAATGAAAGAGAACTTTACTGGGTCTTATGGATTTTTCTTTTAGGTATGGATATTTCTTGGTCTTTTTCCCTATCGTTCTTATCGTCCTGTCGATATCTCACTTTTATTCCAGATTTTCTCAATTCTCACGCACACTCATTGCAACGCATGAACCATGAAAAGAAAGAGAGAAACTTGGTGCCATATTGTTATTAAATAATTACTGATGCATATATAGGTAGCCATATTAGACCAAAACGTGCTTTTTTTTAAAATTATAAAAGTATATATATAAGGTTACTGGAGGTAGTTTTGTAAGATGAAAACCTTGGGAAATAAGGAAAAACTTGTTGTATATATGTATGCATATCAGTTTGCCACTTGGTTTAATAAGAATAGGTACATGTTTCCATAGTTCCCTTCTATTTCATTTTTACTCCCAGATAGAAACTTACATTAAAAATAAAATAATAGATAGACATTTACAAATATATATATATATATATATATATATATATATATATATATATATATATATATATATATATATATTAAATTGTAGAAAAAGAATAATAAATAGTAAAATAATAAGAATAATAATACTAATAAAATAAATATTATTATTATTATTATTATTATTATTATTATTATTATTAAAAGGGAGAATAAATAATAAAGGGAATTATTAATTAGTAATAAATAGAAAGTGACTTAATAGTACAATGGTCTCACTGTTTTTTTTAGTCCAGTCAGAATTTGTCCACTTTAAGCATTCCAAATTTATTAGTAAAACTTGTATATTTTTTAATTTTTAATTTTATGAAATTATAATTTATAATTTTATGTAGAGTTTTAGAAGAGTTATTAATGGTTAGTAAATTGGTTGTGGTAGATTGATTTTGGCGTATGTTTGAACTCCTGGATTAGGAGTAATGTGATAGTAGTTAGCTTCGGCGAGAGGTAATCACTTTCAACTTGTTATATATATTAGTATGTTGTTTGTGAGTATTTTATGAAATAATTATGAATATCTTATTAGAAATTGCCTTGTGGAACCTTATGATTTAAATTGTGAATATATACATATTTATTTATTTATGTATAAGAATTGAGAATTTTGATATTATGATATTTATTATGATAATTATGGAAAGGGTTGAATTGGGAGGAAATGAAGTACTTTATTCCACCACGTGGTGAGGCCTCCATTGGTGCACGATGGTTGGCTTTATATTGTCCCACCTGTTCAATGAGGGACTAGCTCACTAGTTCAATGAGGGCGTACGACACCCCGCTGGTTCAATGAGGGGGAAAGACCTATGGTCTGGGACATGTGCTCTGAGGATTTTGGCCGGTCCTCATCACATGACCATTGAGCTTTTGAGTAACCAGTAATATAGAGGTAACTTAGCCCATGGATCTAATCGGAAGAAATAAGGCGGTTCGGATGGATTGGTGGGAGGTATCTTGGGAATTATGTTAATGAAAAGTGTAATGCATAATTTCTTATATGAAATTTTTATGATGTGGATATTGGCAAATTATATATATATATATATATATATATATATTAAAAAAATACTATGTTATATAAATTGTTCCACATGGCACCTCACTAGCACATATTAGTATTCGTAATGAGTTGGATTGATGGTTACCACATTTTTCCAGGTGACAATTCCCGTCCGAGTCCATCAGGGAAAACTTCGGAAGCTTAGGCTACTCCTTCTAGCAGTAGTGCTTCCATCTTCTGGTATACGTTGGATGATTGTATATTGCCACGTTATGGCTCATTTTGCATACTCTGATTTATTTTGTATATTTTGGCAAGCAATGAAGCATTACTTAGTCGTTGATCAACCCTTAAATTGTAATTTCGTTAAGTAAAATGGAGGACGTTACATACGGATCCCAACACTTACCTTGTCTTTTGCTTGGCTCTCATGATTCTCCTTATGGAGGATAGATAAATATCAAAATATATAGGTAACCTATGAAAACCTTAAATAAAAATATATAACAACCATTAAACAAAATCAACTTTAATAATATAAAGATCAAAACAAGCTTCTCAAGAGCTTTCACCTTCAACCTCCACTAGCTTGCTTTCTCCTTTTTGAATACTTTCCCTTACTATTGGTACATGGGAGAAAAGGGGTGACATTCGGGGGAATCTGAGTAGCAAAACATTAACACAAAGATAATCGATCACTACCAAAAAAAGTGACATTTTGTAGCAACTAAAATTGTGTATTTGTAGCGGTTTTAACCATTGCAAATGACAGTAGTAGTAGTTTAAAGAACCACTACAAAATACACTGTTGCAAGCTGTTTTGTAGCGACATTTTAAAACTTCTACTCATGTTTTAAAACCACTACTATACTTGTAGCACCATTAGGTCACTGCTACAAGATGAGATCAACATGACAAATTGTGTGAACATTTTGTCACGGTTTGAAAACCACTAAAAAAGACGGCACAAAAATTTTGAGGGGTAGGAAAGGAAAATTGAGAAATTGGCACCAATATTGTAGTGGATATTAAACCAGTACTAAGTACTTCCAAGTATTTAAAAAAAAATTGGCGGAAAAATTTTGTAGAAGTTTCAAAAACGCTACAAATATTGATGAAATTTCAAAAATTGAGCCATATTTTAAGGCAAATTCAAATTAAAATTTGTAGCGGTTATAAAACCTCTAGAAAATATCAAAAATTTTTAGAGGTTGTAGAACTACTACAAATATTGGTTGAAATTTCAAAAATTGTATCAAATTTTTAATTTAGATTCGGATTAAAATTTGTAGCGGTTTTAAAACCGTTGCAAAACTTTTAATTTTTTTTTTAAAACATAATTTGAGTCCATATTTAAAATATTTAATTTTTTTTAAAGTTATAATTTGATGATAATAAGTAGTTTATAAAAAAAAAACTCTTTAGAAAACGTTGATAGATGAGAGAAAACGAGAAAGAAGATGAGTGGGAAGAAATGAAGGAGTGTGTGACATGAGGTATGGTGGGGGTATTTATAAGGATCTTCATATCTCTTGTAGTGGTTAATGTGACAATTTTTGTAGCGGTTTTTGTTTATAGCAGTTTATGTTAGTATTTGTAGCGATTTTACTTTTTTTTTTTTTGCTATTTTTGTTTATTTTGTGGTGGTTACTAAAATGCTACAAATATTCATTGGTATTTTTTTCAATAAAAAAATATAAAGGTTTACAAGAACAAAAGCATAATTTGTTTAAGCATTCTTCGTCGTCATCCCTACAACAAATGTTGCAAAAAATGCTAGTTGTGAGTTTAATATGTTCGTAGAAAAATTAAACTTAAATTAAGTGATAATAAAGCATAACTTATAAAACACACCAAACTATAGGTAAATTGTCATCACCTTGAGGAAAGAAGTTTTCGAAATTGGCAGGATGGAATGGCTCACTCTTGTAAGTGATGTTATTACCATCACCCATGTCATAAAGGTGTCGAAGCTTTAAGTGAACCACCATATTTCAATCTATGTGCCTCTTGTTATCGACATAATAAACCTAGTATGCCTATAAGGTAAGAATATATGGTCCATCATCTTGTGATTGACCAGTGTAAATTAACTGGGAGAAATTTACTAATTTGATGCCTAAGTTGTCAGTTGTGAGTCCCCAGGAAGTTGTCATATTTGTCGACAAAACACCCTTGGTAATTTAGCTCAAGGACTTCAACAAGCTTTCCATAATAAGGGACGCCTCCAAACTGCATGTTGTCATCACTGCTGCTCGAATAACTCCTTGTCCTAAAGGTGCCATAAACACCTGAGTTTTGGGTTAGCAATCCCTGATCTCATAAAACTGTACAAAAGTTGAAACCGTTAACACTGTATGCCCTAAACTTGGTTGCATAGTCAAGAAGGCTAATTAAGAGAGCTCTGAAATCTGGTGAATGTGGGTTGTGGTAATTTAGTATTATGCGCGCAAACCAACTTGAGAATTCTCTATAAACCTTTTTGTCAATTTCAAAGGATGTTTGTGTATGAATCATGAGTTGATGCTTCACATGACTTCTGAATTCCCTGCAATTATTCATGAAATGGTGATCATGAAATTTAAATATAAAATGTAAGGAAATATATAGGATAACATATAAGTGTACAATTCTTATTGAAGGAAGGCTTCAACTTTAGTGCAATTAATCACGACATATCTACGTGCTTTCAACTTAAGTAGCTCTTAGTTTGAAGTTCTTACTTCCTCAAACTAGTTTACCAACATAGGGATTAGCAACTCTCTTAATGATGGCTCAGGTTTAGGACAATTGTCTACACGAGATGATCAGTTGAAAGATATCTCAATGTCATCAAAGTACCTTAAACATAAATGAAGGACCTCATCTCATAAAGACATAATATTAAAGAACCTCTGTTGGGATCCAAACACGCAGCGGAATTATAAAATTTTTACGAATCCCATCGGAGGATCTATCAATGGTGTTTAAATCAAGGTTCGTTAGAAAAGCCGTACCTATGCGAAGGGTTGAGAGTTTCGTTCAATACGGTCTGGTTCGCATCTCCCTCTTCATGCGTCTCAGCCATCGTACGTCTTAAACGTGGTGCCATCTCGTTCGATCAAACAGGAGCAGGACTTTCGAATCTACTTACTCTACCGGTATCCACACGAACAGCACTGGAACACAGGCGGCAGCGTGCTAGCACCTTCAAACCTTACGTCTCTCTTTTTCTCTCTAGGGTTTCTTACGGCTTCTCTAATTCATCTGTCCCCTTAATACGACTAGATCAATATCTATTTAAAGGGTTTCTAAAACCCTAATGAGTTGTATTAAAATATTCCAAAATTAATCCAATTAATCTTGAAATTCAAATCTGAATTAAAACAATATATTGATTAAATCTATCCAACAGATCTAATCAAATATATTTATTTAATTTGAATTATGAGCCTACAGATTTAATTTACCTTTATAAATTGAATATGAGATATGATATCGTTCCATTTAATTAAATCTAAGATACTATATCTCAATTTAATTAAATCTGAGATACTACATCTTTATTCGAAAATTAAATCTGAGATACAATATCTCAATCTATTATAGTTATTTAATTTATCAAATAAATTAAATCCTATATATAATAATATTATTATCAATAAATAATATCATTATTATTTTTGAATTTAATTATATATATATATATATATGGGGAAATGATTTGTGCAGTCACTGCATCTAACGTTTTTTCCAGTGAATACAAAACGACGCAGTTTAGTTTAATGAACATTTGAAAAAAAAACTCATTCTCTCTCTCGGCTTCACCTCTCCTCGGTGTCGGATCCGTCATTGGCGCCGGAATATTCGTTCTTACTGGCCTTGAGGCCAGGGACAGGGCCAGCCCTGCCGTGGTCATATCTTTTGTCATCTCTGGCGTCTCCGCCTTGCTTTCAGTCTTCTGCTACACCAAGTTTGCCGTGGAAATACCCATCGCAGGTAACTACTGATGATTCGTTCAAATTAATTTAATGTATTTAATTTGAAATTTAAAAAGTAATTATCCCTATGGAATAATGTGAGCATGTACACAAATTGATTCTGTATTTTTTTTAATGTTATTCGTGATCTCATATGAAAAAATTATTTGAAATTTCAGTATATGTTTTGTTTTGAATTGTATATTTTTTTTTTATCAATGTTCATTAAACTAAACTGCGTCGTTTTGTATTCACTGGAAAAAACCTTAGGTGCAGTGACTGCACAAATCATTTCCCCTATATATATATATATATATATATATATATATATTAGATTAAATACTGTATATGATACGATACTACCTATGGTACAACCATGTCACGTCCCTTTTGTCACGCAATAATTTGATCAAGGATGAGGCATGGATAATGTCAACTTCCTATTTTTGACCATTACTTTCTCGATTCTCAAGTAGTCTAATAATGGAAACTCCTTTTCTTCGTAGTATGGACATACATTTCTCAGACTCATTCATCGAGGGGCCCAGTATTATCTCTCTACAAATGAGGGACAAGTTCCATCTTGACCATTTACATTCCTCTGCATGAAAACCACTGATCCCGATCCAAGCCTTTATCATCACCTGGTCAAAGGTGACTTTTGACTAGGTTAAAGATCTGCGACTATCATGTAGGAATCCATGATGATCTCAGGTCAAAGGGTGTTGTAACGCGGTTATAGATGAAATAAGCTTATGACTAAATCCATGTAGCTTTCTCATAGTGGGTCGGTCCAGCACCTTGTACTCTTATGAGTGCCTATAACTTTGATTCGTATCTCCATACCTTATCAAAGTTATACTAGTCTTATTTCATCTTCGCTCCCGCGTAAATCACTGACCAGGGACATTTAGGATAATCTACAAAATATATCCAGGTATACAGTTATCACTATAAACATGCGAATGAAATCATAACTAAATGGAGAACAATGACTTGCCCCTAGGGCATAATTTCCAACATATTGTTCATAAAATTGTATAATTCAAAACCCCTTTTGAGAATTCAATAGCAAAAACTCCACACGTTTACGATAACGAGTAAGTCTCTGATACCACATGAAAGTTAAAAATTGTGATGTTGGTTGACTTCAAGCAACTTACTCATAAGGTTGAATAACGAAAATGCTAATCTTTCTTAATCATTGCAGAATTCGTACCTCTTTACAATGCTTATGATTTATAATCTATAACTTTTTATGGTACTCATAAGAAATCGTAACTCTTTACGGTTCTTATGAGTTATACCTAGGATATGCTTGTTAAAATAGCTATTGGGGTTCAGGATTACCTATGAACCCATAACTCTTTACGGTGCTCATAAGTTGTAACTCATAACTCTTTACGGTACTCGTAAGAACTCATAACTCTTTACGGTTCTTATGAGTTATACCTAGGATGTGCTCGTTAAAATAGCTATTGGGGTTCAGGATTACCTTTAATCACTTAAGGACGTCAAAGTGTATGATGTCTTTTAATGTTGATCCACATGATTGCCTCTTTATTGCAACAAGAACTCCTTCTCATTGAATCATCTTTCTCCTTGGACGCTTGCTAGGTTATGGCAAGGTAGAGGCTTCAAATGTTTGGGTTTATTTTCTTAAGATAATGACGATGTCTTGGGGTTAGATGTAGTGCAACAATATTAGGGTTCTTGGTGCAATATTAGGGTTCAAGCCTTTCTTGAAAGGAGGCACACAAAAGTGGTGCTCAAAATGTGGCACGTTCTTCTTCAAAAACAACGCACGTAAAAGTGCCCCCTTATGCCGCCACTTAATTAAGGTTTTACCCTAATTCAAGTGCCTACAAGAAAAGCTCAATCCAAGAAGATTAATCTTATCATGATCTTGGATTCTATCCTATCATGATCTTTGGATTCTCTATCTAATCTTTATCCAATTTTTATTCAAGGTTTGTTGCAAGAAACCTTATCTAATTCCCAATTGGATATAGTTTTGATAATTCAAAATTATCATTAATCACCTAACCTCACTTATGCCCTAAGACCCTATTGGGCCTTTTAACACATTTGGGCTTATTAGTGGAGAAACAAATTTCCCATTAAAAACCCAAAAATTACACCTATAGTTTTGACAAAGCCCAATAACAACTATTGATCCAACATTACTAAATCAAGCAATTAAAAACAATCTTAGTGTATGACCCATTAGGGCCAATTAATCACTGATATAGATAAACTTGAACCAATTAAACTCCTTTAACAAGCCCAATTTATCTAATGACCACATAGCTCACTAGCAATGTTTTGCGGCCCCAAAGCTAATCAAGTTGATCAAGCCATCTACCTTTCTAATCTTGATGCCAGCATCATCCCTTACATTGTCATTGACATTTAGTTGAGAACAAGGTTATAGTATCATCTCTCTTGGTTGACTAGATGAAGCTTTTCACGGAACTAAAAATCTTTCCCATTGACTCAAAGGCTCTTCATGATTACTTACTATGTAAAGATTCTTGAGTCAACTAGAAGTCATCCAAGCCCTACAATCTTTTGGACGACTAATCCCATGTAGAGATTGTAAATCCTTTCAGCATATCCATCTATACTCATGTATTCGAGTTATACCCAAGAGTACAATATTCTCCCATTTTCAAACAAATAGAGTTGTACAATCAAAGTATAATCCCAGGACATAGTGTTCGATGACATCTTCAAGTCTAGGACAATCCGCACTACCAAAGATAAGAGATTTTACAAATCCAATGATACTCTCTATACTGAATCCTTGTAGAGTCTCTTTGTAACATCCTTCCTAAATTACCATTTAAATAATTATTTTATACCTAAACATACTTAGTTTCAGTCAAAATAAATCATTCCATAATAAAAAAAAATTCAAATCAACAGTCACTGTTCATATCATAAGTTCTAGTATGCAGCGGAATAATCAAAATATGCAAAGTACCAAAGATGCCCTAAGGTTTGGCAATATAGATCAAACTATGCTCATGTAACAAAAAGAGACATACAAGATTGATAACTTGGATCAAGTCTCAAATGCCTTCTTCCCCTTAGTATCAGTGCCTAAATTTTCGCCTGAAAAATATATAATGACAAGGTGAGTCACAAAGACTCAATAACCACATATCCAATTTAACAAGTATACAGGGAGTGATTACAAGATAGTTAAGTGAGCCAATTATCCATTCGTATATCAATAACTCTGAGTAATTTACCAAACCAATTAATAATTCAAAATTATTCAATATGCATGTAACTCCCTCAACCCTCCTTATAACCACTGACAGAACCCATAGGCTATAATATAGTAGGTTTAATCTCTTTGACGAGATTATTCCAAGCTCACCAATGATGAAGTGTAGCCCGACCAAAGGCTATAGAACTCATATCGGACCATGGCTTCTTTCTCTCAAATATAGAAAGGTGTCACTGTCCTAAGGGCTAACCCTTATCTCGACCAAAGGATAAGAATGATACCAAGAGCCTTGAAAATATCCAACCATCCATTGTGCGCTCAGTGGCGGCAATACCACGTGGCATAAAATCAGGCTCCTACCATCACATCTCATCTCAATCCAAAACACCTTAATATGCAGTGCAATATCACAATTTTCAACATCAATAATTCATAGTTATGTTCAATATCCAACACTATGCATAGACTTTCATAATTATAGAATAAACCATTTTTTATCATAACAATATAAACAATTTATGCCCCCTTAACTAAAAATTTACCTTTAAACAAATATCTCACATATATACATTTTCATAGATAAAAAATATATCATTTCAATATATAAGCATACGCTTATAATCACCTCAACAAGTATACAAGATAAATTGGAAAGTGGCTACCTCAAGTTTTTGATATGACACTAAGCATAAAAGAAATCAGTTCCCTTTAAAAATAAATATATAGCTATATGTTAATAGAATTAACAAAAAATAATCACTAATACCATAATTAAATAATTAATTAAACTATTATCGCACTTTAGTTTTCCTAAAAAAATGACAATTTATCTATTCCTCAATTTTTACCTAATACTAACTTTTATAAGTATAATCCAATTTATAATTTCATATAGTTCAAGATTTAACAAAACTAACTGATTAAACCTTAAATAATACTTCTAGTAATCCAAATAAATGTTTAGATTCTCCTTTAATCAGTAAAAATATCCTATATGACACAAACCCTAAATTCTTTTAAATATCACAACAACTAGCTAACAAAAATATAAACCAATTAAAGTTATTTATTTATCGTGCTCTTCATATATATGGTCTTCTATTATCAAAACTCAAAACTTTACCAATATTCTAATCCCAAAATTTTCAATAATCCATATTATTTTACCCTCATTAGAAAGAGAAAAATACAAAGAATAACTTTCATGAAGAAAGTTTATTGAAATTAAATTAATTTAACTACCTAAATGATCTTATAAAATAAATAACGTACCTTAAATAAGCTCCTTTTTCTCTTTCTTGTCCTCTCTCTCTCTCTCTCTCTCTCTCTAATTACACTCACAAGCTCTATTACACATATAACCACCGCACATACATATATATAATAGGGTTAAAGGTGGTGGACTAGGATTTTTTTTAATAATAATAATAATACTCCCTCTACACCACATTAATGGCAAGACATTGCCACTAACTCAAATGGTGGCAGTGTACCTGCCACACAATTTTATATATTTATATATATATATATATATATATATATATATATATATAATTTTTTTAACATTTGCATTTTTTTAAGTTTTAATTAATTAATTTTTTTTAAATTATTTTAAGAATATTACACTCTCGACGGGTCAGTTTAGTGTTATATGTTATCTATCTGATCCACCCACAATATCAGCTAAAGCATCACCATGCCTGCATGCCATAAGGTCCCTACCTTATATCTCTATATAAGTAAATGATGTTAAACTAGTCTTATTGAGATTAGCAATGCCCTTTCTTATTGATTCAAAACTAAGAACAAGATTCAGACAATAGACATGCAGTGTCCTCGAGTCCTCATGATCATAATCCCTAACATAGATCCTCGAGTGAACACATGTTTTATTCCTAGAGCCTTTATCTTTAGACATATATTAGTCATAAAATATAGACGAGACATAAATATGATAAAGATAAAGCGTGTTCAAATATATAAATCATGAAATACCAAATAGTACAAGGTGTTCATCTAATAAAACAGATTATCTCTAGGATACCTACATACTAACACGATCTCTACTCCAACTATGAATTTCCCCCATCGACCTCAAGGCATATCTTCAACACTCTCAATTTGACTACATTAATTTCAATCTTTATTTCACATTTCCTATAATTTCACTATGTCAAATAAATTTCATTATTTATCAAGGAAATATTACTTGGCTGATGCTGGCTATCCAACACTAGTTGGATATATTGGTCCTTATAGACGTGAGCGTTATCACCTTCTAGAATTTAGCGACATTTGGGAGTTCGAAATCAAAACGAGCTCTTCAATTATTATCGTTCAAGTTTGAGGTGCATAATAGAAAGGAGCTTTGGAATTTGGAAGAATAGGTTTTAAATCTTGCAAAATATGCACTCATATAGCTTTGAAACACAAGTTCATATAGTTTGTGCAATAATGGTTATACATAATCTTATTCAGAGATATTCCTAAACTGATATGGATGTTTTTCAAGCTGAACAAGGAAATATGAGCAATGAAGATAATAACGATCCACTTGATGTAGCATCCTCATCAAATATCCATAGATTATCTTTAACACAAATGAAACGTGTTCGTGATAGAACCAAAGACCAACTTGTTGGGGATATGTAATCCAATAAGCAATGTACTATTAAATATACATTTGTATGCATTCTAATTTGTATACGATTTTATCCATAAAAAATATATTTAATTAAGCACTTTAGTGTTTTTAAATTTTTTTTAATGGTAATATTACTATTTTTTTCAAATTTACATTTAAATGTAAATTTTTATCTTCAATTATCACATAATATACAACTTGTGTGTGTATGTGTGTAGTATTCAATAATATTCATGCTTTTTTCAGTCATTTTCTATTCCAATTGATTTTTCAAACATTATTCCAAACAAAAGCCCATATTTTTTTTTAAAAAAAAAAAGTTACTTCAGTCACCGTTATTCCAAACACAAATCACATCTATAATCTAATTTTTATCCTATCTTCTGTTTGCAAAAGCTCATATGGAGGGGGGGGGGGAAACCACTTCTATCACCGTTATCCCGAACGAGCTTAAGTGAGCAAAGACAGTAAGCTTTAGAACATTTAGTTTCCACAAGAAAAAAAATGTTGGGCTTTGGTCCACTTAGGACCCTTTTTAAGTTTCCCCTTTCCATATGAGCCTTGTGAATTCCAACAAAATATATTATCCATAAAAGGTGGACTTAATAAAAGAAGGCCCAACTCAAAACTTACAACTCATTTGGGTCTTAGGGAATACAGTTCCTTCTCTTGAGTCCGTTAAGGACTTGTCTTGATCAATTGGGCTTTCTATACTTAGCCCATTATCATATACCCTAGGGTCACCAATTGTTAGGTCCATTTCACCAGGATCAATCGAGATAGATAGGTCTGCTTCATGCTTTTGCTAAGACTGAGGATTTGGCACCACAGTCTTCATATCCGTTTTCGTTTCTTCATGCTCCATATCAACCTCGTTCCCATAATCCTTATTGTCTCCCATGGTAAGCATCAACATGTGCCCTTCATTCCTCCTAGCAACCCTTGTCCTTTTCTCTGTCCGCCCGCAGCTAGTCCCCTGTTATATTGTCTCACGTATAGCACTTTGCAGCATCTCTTGAGGCTCATCATTTGTTCTACCCTTTGTAACGATATTCTCGTTTTTAATCTCTTTCCTTGCATGGACCTTTGTGGATCATTGTTGGGCATATCTTTCCTCTCCCCTTTTTATAGGTTGTGGTTCTTCCATAATCACTACATTATCACTTGGATTAATCCCTTCCACATCAACTAAAATATTAAACCTGGACCCTATCTTCGCCTGTTGTGACTGTTCTCCTTAGTCTTCTATTAGTGGCGTGGTTTTTGACCTACCTTGCATTGATTTGGTGTGAAAATAGAATCTCTCAACCCTTGTTCATTATCTTTGTCACCCTGATCATTAACTTCAACACCATGTGATTCAATGAAGGAGTTCTTCTTCAAGGGACAAACTTCTTGCCTATGCCCATACATTCCACAATTGGTACAGAGGATATGGAGGCTCTCATATTCAAGATAATGCTCTTCTCCATCCAAATAGAACCCAGACATAAATTGTAAGAGTTTTACCAGTCTTGTTTTCTATCATAGCCATTGCCTCCTCATCGTAATACTCAAGTGGGATCTTTGGTGATCTTACCCACACAACCACCTTCCTTATTGATGCTTTATAGGGCTTAAATCCTGGTTGCCATGGCTTCACAGTGAGGTAATGGTCATATATCATCCATGGACCCCTAGTTAGTGCATTGAAGTAGTCTTCTTTGTTTAATAGTTTAACCATAAAATAGCCATGACCAATATTGATTAGGTTAACAATCCTACATTTCGCCCACTTAGTATGCAATCTTGATAAGAGAGCTTTATATCCAATGCTTCTTCCCACAATGATTGCCTTGCTCCAACCTTGTAAAGGCACTTTTTCATCTTGTTGGAGAAGGTGAAAGCTGGAAAGTTCCTAGCTAGCTGGGTCCTTTGTGATTTTACAAACAGGGTCCTTGTTCTCTATGTCATGATAAGTCCTTTAGGATTTGTCAAACATGGAATCATCAGAAAGTGAGCCTTCTTCGTCAACTTCAGGCAATGTTTCATTCCTTTCAATTTGTGAACAAACGAGGGGGCCCACTCTTGGAGTCCAACTTCGACCACTGTTCCTGATGAAGCTCCATATTCAAGTCTCCAATCCCATTATTTATCTTCTTAGAACTTCATGCTAACAAATCATCCTCCTCACTAGAAAGAGGTGGGACACTTGACTTTTTCCCAGAGAGAATGAGCGTCATTTGTTACTTTGCATTTTGACTCCATTTAGTAGCCACTTCTGAGAAATGAGAGATAAAAATGGGTTTTAGATATACCAAAGTGTGCGCCAACCATCACTCCTTTCAAAGAACATTCATTTTTAAGAGGATTTGAACTCATGAGTCATGACTCAATAGCAAATAGCTGCATCCTGGAGTTCCACCAAACCACTAATCCATTTCTCATTGAAGCTTTATTATTGATATGCAATAAAGACAAATGAGGTTGAAGATAAGTCACAATAATTGGGCTAATACTATAGTGGTCCCAAGGATTGAATAATAGTTCAAAGTATCTTCATCTGTTCTTGGTTTTACTTTCTTTTTTTTTTTTTAAAGGTTTTAGAGTCTAAATTCCAACTCAATAATAGAATTAGAATTGGATTGTGTTGCAGAAAACAACAGACATTTAAAGGGTCTCGTAGAGTAGGGTAAAATTGCTCTATTTTTAATACATGAGTGGTAATATTGTACCCCCAAAATACCTTATAATATTAATTGTACCTAAAAAAATAGCTCAGGGTACTTGGTGTACTTTAGCCCTAATAATAATTCACATTGATAAAATTTCAAAACTCTATTAGACAATTATTATTAATAAAAATCACACATATATGATAAGAGGTAAAGGTGCAAAAATGCGCATGTGATTTACCTTCAGGAGCACCTAACACCAAATGCTTTTTTTTGGGTGCAAAAATACACATGTGGTTACAATTTAGAGCAAAAGTCACACTCTTCGTTAACAGGAAAATTTTGATTGTTAAAAAGAAGCATTTTGGCTAACCATGTTGATTTGAAGGGGAGCAGATTTCCTCAGAATCTCTTTTCTCCTTTTCTTCTCAGAATCTCATTTCCACCTCTGAATGAAAAAATAGACGGTTCAAATTTAATATTTTCTAAAACAATTATGATAGTGTTTTATAAATTATTTTTTTAATTAATTTTGTTTATATTACAACTATAAATTGTATAGATCTTGATTTAATAGTTTAAATTTATTTATTCAAGTTTAAAATACTAGTTTTATAAAATATTAAATCTAACCCATCTATTTTTTTAAATCTGAGGGTAGAGATTAGGGCAGAGCAATGGGCGGGTTGGGCAGCCCATGCCCTAACCCATAGCCCGCCCATTTAACTTTAAATGGGTATGGGCTAACCCATACCCATACCTCAACCCATCTAAACCCATGTAAATGAACTAGCATATAAATAGGCGGGTTTCACTGGGTTTTGGGTAACCCATTTACATTTAACTTATTTATTTTTTGAGAAAAACATACACAAGCATTAAACACACATCCAAATTCATGACAACTTTCACATATTGCAAGATATTTGAAATCATTTGGGTTATTTGGAATGTAGTGTGTTAGCTAGAAGATTGATTTAAATAAGAAAAAAGTAATTTTTTTTGGAAAAAAAGCTGGACCACATAAATTTAAAGGGAAAAAAAAAGTAGAGATGGAGGAACAAATTAATGAGAAGTTAATGAAATAACATTCAGATAGTACGACATTGGCTTGCTCTCTCGTTCTAATTCAGGGGATGAAGACGACACCTACAAATGCTGACCCACGAAGATTATATACTCTAATTCTCTTGTTTGGTCAATCATGACGACTCGCAATTTGAATAGACAAATATAGAAAGAAAGAGAGTGAGAGTCAATATCTATTAGGGTTATGGTAATTAATAAAATAAAATAAAAACACTTAATAGGCGGGTATGGACAACCTAAAGGTGTGCCCATAACCCGCCCATTTAATTCTTAAATGAGCGGGTTTTAACCCAACCCATTATGGTCTTTTTGGGCAGGCTAAAAATGGCCCAGTTACACCGGGTTGTGGGCGGGCTCACCGGGTTATGGGTTTCTTGCTCAGCCCTAGTAGAGATCAAATACTGAGAAGAAAAGGAGAGAAAAGATACTGAGAGAATCTAAACCCGATTTGGAGGGTGACTTAGCAGCAGCTGGAGAAAAAAAAAAGAGAAATACATACACTCCACTGTTGACCACGACGGGACTATGTATTGATTAGCCAACTGCACTTCTTCTACTCCGCCCTGCTCATCGGCAACGGTGACTATGAATGGATGAGACAAGTGCTCTTCTTCTCCTTCGTCTTGGTCATCGGAGGCGACTGTGAATCAACCAACCAGGTGAATCAATCTGCTGAGGAACCTAAAACGAATTTGAAGCTGCTCAACAAGTCAAAATCAGAATCTATTAATCAAAATGTTGATAAGATTGATGGGCCAAGAAACAGAAATGTGAAGATGGGGTTAAGTCAACGATGAAGACATTCAAATGTTCAGAAACCCCTGTTGGGGACGAAGGCCGGCGATGAGGCTCAACGTTCATAGTTGAAAACACCGATCATGAACATCCATAGAGTGGCGAGAGTGCTGAGTGTACAAAGGGAAAGCAGAGGAGAGAATGGGTGGGAAAGGCATCACTAAACTCCAATCTTGAAGGAAGTAACACAACGCCATCCATGGGAGTCGAACCTCTCTCCAACCATAACAATGACACTCCCGCTCCTCTCCTTCTCGGTCTCCAGCCTTTCTCTCTCATCGACCATGTCGCTCCTGTCGATTGGTCCTGGCTTGATCAGATCCCCAGTGAATGCAGCGGCTCCATTCCTGTTCTCCCCTCCTCTCTTTCTTTCTCATCCTAATTGCTCTTGCTCTTTCTCTTTTAGCAATGAGCTTTCTTGATTGTTTTCCTTCTCTGGACTCTCTTGCCTTTCTCTAGGCTGTGGAAGCAAGGAGGCTAGAGGATGATGATTTGAGCCAAAAAGGTGAAGATGATGACGAAGTTATTACACATGGCAATGAGTTTTGTGTTGGAATCTCACCAGAAACGCGGAAGCGTATCGTACCACGCGATATAGGAAAAGTAAAAACCTTCATCGTTTTGATTACCTAGAAAGATGCAGGGATCTAAAGCAGCGATCTGAAAGCCTCTCCACGAACAGTCCTCGTATCTGAAGAGCGATCTAAAAGCCTCTCCACGAACAGTCCTCATCCGCTCTATGATCGATCTTCCAGACTATCTCTCGAGGGGAATAGGATGGTTGTGTGGGCAACCGTTCAAATGATAAACGTCTGCCTCTAGGGTTTGTTTTTTATGAGAGCCTCCTTATGCTTGTGTTCTCTCAAGCAGGTGAAAGTAGGTTTATATGCTACTACACCCAAGACCTAACCCTAAACCACTTGGACCATAGAGTTCTTGGGCTGTAGTCTCAATTAAGCCTTATTGGGCTTAAGTGACCAAAGAGCACATTAACCCAACAATCTCCCACTTGCTCTTTAAGATACAAACTTGAGTTCGTAAACCCAAGACCATGTAGCTCATAAGCCATCATCATCTGATTATATACCCTATCCCTTGTTTCGAGCTAGCCTGGGGATCTACCATTCGTCATTCATCAAGGCTCATGATAATCTACAGAAGATTATCTAGTTCGGTGCTACTCCACTAAAAGCCCGAACGTGATCTCCAAGAATAATGACACTTATAACAAGAATATGCATTACCCCTTTATAGAATGTCTATAACTTGATTGACTAGTTTTCTGTAACCCAATCAATTATTTATTCCCTTGACTTTAATAGTTTCTCTAATGGATTACATGCACTGGCCAGTGTCTTCAATATCCAGGTACCGAAACATATCAAGGGGACATTTTCTATAAATTCCATGTTGTTTATCTCATAAACACCGATAACCAAACGGTCTCAATCCAAAATACCGAGTTATTGGCCGTCATATAGATCAAACCTTACCCGTTGGTAAATCAAAGAATGAAAACTATTCGACTACCTGTTTAGAATAAACTCAGGATTAAGAGCAACTACATGACTATAGTTACCTGGAGATTTGATTCCTTATGACATAAAGAACAACCTTAATCAAATCTCTCCTTGATCCATTCAATGTAAGTATTAACTCACACCAATATTTCATAATGATTCAGACAAAACTATTTCATAAAATATTGCAGCCTAAATAAAGTGCCCAACTTAATTTAATAGCTGTGAACCAATTAATCAATTGTGAGAACTTATGACCATGTCCTCTATGAACGTATCCATATGATCATATACTCCACAATTGATCCGGACCTTAGAGTTTGTAAATAGTGTGCGAAATAAATGAAAAAACACCTCATTTATTAACATTCAGGAAAAATGCAATGTCATAATGTCTTGCTCAAAAAGAACACACAATAACAAAGTGAAATAACAACTACTTAAAGCTATAGCAAATTTGGAATCCTCCTAAGACCCATAGATGCAACATGCCTCTCGAACACACGTTCAGGCAAACTCTTAGTGAAAGGATCAGCAAGGTTCTCGTCTGATGCTATCTTTGCTACCAATGTATATCCTCTTTTAATTATTTCTCGGATCAAGTGGTACTTCCTCTCTATGTGTTTTTGTCTCTTGTGACACCTTGGTTCCTTGGACTGTGCTACTGCCCCACTGTTGTCACAGTAAAGTGTGAGAGGACAATTAACACCTGGTATCACCTAAAGGTCCGTTAGGAACTTCTTTAACCATGCAGCTTCCTTTGCAGCCTCAGAAGCAACCACATACTCAGCTTTTGTGGCAGAGTCAGCGACACATGATTGTTTTACATTTCTCCAACAAATGGCACCGCCATTAAGGGTGTACACATATCCCGAGGTGGACTTTCTTGCATCAATATCTCCCTGGAAATCTGAGTCCGTGTAACCAATGGTTTCAAGACTCCCACTCGAGTAGACCAATATATAATCTCTCGTTCTCCGTAGGTACTTGAGTATATGTTTAACCGCTACCCAGTGTTTCTCTCCAAGGTCCGATTGGTACCGGCTTACTACTCCCACTGCATAGCAGATATCTGGTCTGGTACATAGCATAGCATACATGAGACTACCTACTGTTGAAGCATAAGGTATCCTACTCATGCGTTCTCTCTGCTCAGGAGTTTTAGGAGATTGCTTCTTAGAGAGATGAATCTCATGCCAGAAGGGTATAATTCCCCTCTTGGAATTCTCCATGCTAAACCTGGCAAGTATTTTGTCAATGTATTTAGCTTGAGATAATGCTAAAACCCTATTCTTCCGGTCTCGCAAGAGTTTAATACCAAGAATATAATTGGCTTCCCCCAGGTCCTTCATATCAAAATGCTTGCTCAGCCAGGTTTTTATGCCTAACAATACCTCTGTATCATTTCCAATAAGGAGAATATCATCCACATAAAGTATAAGAAAATATACTGCACTACCTTGGATCCTTTTATACACACACGGCTCATCAGGACTTTTCTCAAAGCCATAAGACTCGATGGCTTAATCAAATCTGATGTTCCATGATCTGGATGCTTGCTTAAGTCCATAAATGGACCTCTACAACTTGCATACCATTTCTTCTTGTCCTTTGGCTATAAACCATTTTGGTTGCTGCATATAGATTTCCTCTTCCAAATTTCCATTTAGAAAAGCAGTTTTGACATCCATTTGCCAAATCTCACAATCAAGATTTGCTGCAACAGCTAAGAGAATCTGGATAGACTTGAGCATGGCAACCGGCGAAAAAATTTCATCATAATCCACACCTTCTTTTTGGGAGTACCCTTTCGCCACCAATCTAGCTTTAAAGGTTTCAACCTTCCCGTCCGATCCTCTCTTTCTCTTGTAAATCCACTTACACCCAATGGGTCTTACCCCTTTAGGTGCATTTACAAGAGACCAAACTGAGTTGGAATACATAGAATCCATTTCACGATTCATAGCCTCAAGTCATTCCTGAGCATCAACATCTCCTAGTGCTTCGTCATAACTTGTGGGATCACCATCTTCATCAATGATGACATCCTGATTTGACTCACCCAACAAGAGATATCTTGCAGGTTTACGAATCAATCTCCCACTACGACTTTGTCGCACTTGATGTTGTGCATCTACAGGGGGTCCACATTTTGTGGGTTAACAGTTTCTAGATGAGGACCCTCATTAAGTGGATTAACCAATTCATGATTTTGTTCTTCATTAAGTTCATCATCATGTTGAACTTCATCATTATGCTGAACTTCTGGTTCTGTCTCTGGTTCCTATGTATGTTCAGGTACATTTTCCCCTCTTTGAACAACCACAGGAACAAAAGTTGGAACCCCTTGAGGTTGTGGTGAAACTTGATCTGAGACTAGCTCATCAAGAATAACCTTACTCCTTGGCTTATAATTTGTCATATAGTCCTCCTCTAAGAAAGTCGCGTGGGTGCTCACTATGACCTTCTTTTCTTTTGGACTATAAAACAACCAACCTTTGGTTCCTTTAGGATAGCCTATAAATATGCATACTTCAGTATGCAAGTCCATCTTATGTGGTTTTTGTTGCAAGACATGTGCCGAAGCACCCCAAATCCGAATATGGTTCATGGTGGACTTACACCCTTTCCACAATTCTATTGGTGTCTTTGAAACCGACTTAGACGGAGCTAAGTTCAATAGATACATAGCTATTTCTAAGGCATATCCCCAGAATGAATCAGAAAGAGATGAATAACTGAGCATAGACCTTGTCATTTCTAAAAGGGTTCTATTTCTCCTTTCAGCAACTCCATTCTGCTGGGGTGTCCTTGGAGAAGATAATTTTGAAACTATCCCCTCTTTGGTCAGGTAAGACCTGAACTCTCCAGATAGGTATTCACCCCCTCGATCAGATCGAAGAGTTTTAATTTGAACACCTAGATGCTTTTCTGCCTCAACCTTGATCTCTTGGAATTTTCCAAAAGCTTCAGACTTGTGACGCATCAGATACACATGTCCAAATCTAGAGTAATAATCAGTAAATGTGATGAAATACTGATACCCGCCTCAGGCTTGGACATTTATTGGTCCACATACATCAGTATGTACCAATTCCAGCTGAAGTGTGGCACGTTTTCCCTTGGCCTTGAAAGATCTCTTGGTCATTTTACCCTCTAAACAGGATTCACATACTAGTATCGGTTCAAAGTTCAGGTATTTCAAAATCCCACTTTTAACCAAACCTTGTATCCTGTTAGAGTTAATATGACCCAATCTCAAATGCCAAAGATAAGTTTCATTGGAAACTTTTCTTTTCTTTAATGAATTAATATGCTCAACATCTTTTAATTCAACATGATTAACTTCACGGGGAACAGGACTAAGGAAATAAAGATCATTAAACTTTACACCAGAGCAAATAAAAGAAGATGAACTTCTTATTGAAACTGAGGAATTAAACTGAATTGTCAAACCATGTTTATGCAAACAACTAACAGAAATTAAATTCCTCTTAAAATCTGGAATAAATAAACAGTCTTCTAAAACCAAAGTTCTGCAATTATCAAAAGTTAAAATGACTTGTCCCACTGCTGACGCAAGCTCCCCAGTTCCAAGCTTCAAAATTCTTTGTCCTTTACTTACAGGCAAGCTATATTTGAACCACTGCAAAGAGTAACAAACATGGTTAGTAGCTCCTGAATCAACGATCCATTTTTTATCGTGATTCTCCACTAAACAAGCCTCAATCACATGTAAATTACCCATACTAGCAAACATGCCATCAAGAGCCTGGAGCATTGTCGCTCCACTTTCAATCATGCTCACTTGCTCCTGAAGGTGATTGGTGAGACTAGCCAAAATGTAACAGCAAACTGACACATTCACCTTCTCCCATCTTTCCTTCTCCTGCTGAAATTGAGTCCGAATTGCATCAGACGCGTCTGCAGCAGGCTGCGCTGTCATAGGGGTAGTGAGAACAAAGTTGAGCTTTTCATATTGAAGAACAATATCCAAATTGGTTTTCCATTGTTTGTAGTTTGTACCATCCATAGGTTTTTGGCTCAAGATTGTAGCTAAAGGATTGAATGAAGACATTTTTCTGAAAATAAGGAAAAAGCACACTAACTACAAACAATAATTAACAACAAACAGATATAGCGCTAGTAGACTCTAATAACTACTATGTGTTTATTGTTTAACAATCTATTAGTTATCTTTACAAGGCTTACGATGGGCATGATTCTTGTAAAACTAATATTGTTAACAATTTTACCAAAGTTGAATGTATTTAACCATTGTTTACTTTCAAAATTATCTTTAGTGTCTAAGTGTTGCCGATGATGGGCCGTGCAAAACTTTACTAAGATTTTGAAAATATTAGGGTTTAATCTAGCGAAATCTGATTATCCTTATCCGATGGGGCTTCAGCGATAACTGAAGATTGGAGCTAAATACCCAAGAGGGGGTGAATTGGGTATCTTTATAAAATTAAAGAGTCTACTCTGTTTTTGACTAATGAACACAGGGTAAAACAGAGGAGAGAGAGAGAGAAGCAATGCACTACAAGATTTATACTGGTTCGGTCCTTTCTCTGACCTACATCCAGTCCCCAAGCCTCACCTGGGATTTTCAATCCACTATAATCAAATATTGATTACACACTCTGTACTAAGAGCTATTCTCTCACTAGAACACACTCCCCCTTACAAGTTGTAATCAATACACCCTAACTACCAAGTCCCCTGACTTGTAGTTATCACGTTCAGTAAATGATTTACAGGATGATAACTCTCTCAAAGAATAGATAGAATAAACACTGAAGTACTAAGTATCAAAATGATACAATACAGATGAAAGCTTGATACAATAAATGACTCAATAAATTTTCGCTCTAAGTAGTTGTATCTATTTGTGAAGAAGTTAATGCTCTCTATTTATAGGTAGAGAACATTAAATGACCGTTGTAGGATGATTCCAACCGTTGGAAGTGATTAGCTTGGGTTCTGGTCATCTTCTCTTTCTAAACTTCTGCTAATCCAAGACTTTGATGAAGTCTGATGTGGCTCTCTGAGGATTTGCCCGTTGGAGATAACTTTACTTGTTGTAGTAAGTATACTTTAACGTTTAGAAGGCGTGCTCAGATGGATTAGCTGAGAATAGGTTGATTTGCAGAAGTGCATTTAATGCACTGTACACTTTTTGCTTTAAAGCTTTGACCTTCATTGATCTTCATCTGTGATTGCTGAAATTCACTCAACAAACTTGTTAAACATAGCTAGGAATATGATTGAATGAATTATAGAAGCAATAAGATCAAACAATAATGATTTGCAAATTCGCGTAATTAAAAAAAAAACAATTTTGACCGTTGTATACTGCAGTATGTTCATCCATACTGCAGTACGCACTGTGCATAAGTGCTCATACTGCGGTATCCAAAGTCATACTGCGGTATGCAGCTTCCAGAGACAAAAACATCGTGATTGATTTTGAAACATATGCTCTATACTGCGGTAGGCAACTAACATACTTCAGTATGCGAGTTTTTGTCAAAGAGAAGAGTCCTCGTGATTGCCCAATACTGCAGTATTCAAACCTATACTGCAGTAAGCAATGGTTATGAATTTTTGAGAGCCTTCTGTATGACCCTTTACTGTAGTATGCAACTCCATACTGCGGTATTGACTAGGGTGAGAAAATTTGATTGCTCTCGGGTTGGCCCTATACTGCAGTATACATGCCTATACTGCGGTATTGGCTAGTTTGAAAAGCACGGTTGCTCTCAGGAAGTCCCTATACTGCAGTATACAAAGATATACTGCGGTATTGACTTGTTTGAAAAATACAGTTGCTCTCTGGAAGTCCCTATACTGCAGTATACAAAGATATACTGCGGTATTGACTTGTTTGAAAAATACATTTGCTCTCTGGAAGTCCCAATACTGCAGTATACAAAGATATACTGCGGTATTGACTTGTTTGAAAAATACATTTGCTCTCTGGAAGTCCCAATACTGCGGTATGTAACTAACATACTGCAGTATTGACTTAACATCAATAATTTGATGACCTTCTGTAAGTCCAATACTGCGGTAAAGAAACCAATACTGCGGTAGACAAACCTATACTGCAGTATTGACTAATCCCGAAAGAATATTGCCTTTCTGGAAGACTCTATACTGCAGTATGCAAACCCATACTGCGGTAAGCAACTAACAGATCATTTTCAAAGGTTCTTGGAAACTTCAAAACATGTTTTATACTTGTTGTTAATCATCAAAACACATTGAGAACTAACATTCTCCCCCTTTTTGATGATGACAACACTTGTAAACCTTCTTTTTAAAGAATTTGAAAGATGTATTCTGTTTTGAATTTAAGTTTTCAGAAAGCAATGTGAAGTTATCAGAAAACAATCAGTTTTGCATTTTCAAGCATGAAAGGCAAGGATTGGCATCAGATATGAATTTGAGAACATAAACACCTTGAAATATATATTCATCAAACATGATGCATACAAGTGGAGCTGATATCAAAAAAAAATGAATACACTGATAATGTCTGAGATCAAAACACAATCTACATAATTATCAAAATACGAATCTAAACACTAATACATATCTAGACACTAGACATCTACATCTTTCTCTCCTTCTCCCCCTTTGTCATCAACAAATTCGGGGTCAAGAACAAAGACAGGAGGAGAATAGAGCACCATGGCGGTGTTTGGATCAAAGGAGGGATCATGGGGCTCTGCATATGGAGAAGGTGTAGGGAAAATCTCAGTAGAGGTAGTAGATGGAGATGGGAAAGAGCCAGGAAGAATCTCTGTGGAAGGGATGACTGGGGAAGATGAGGTGTGGGGTGGACTATGAGGTGGACTAGGAAATGAGAAAGTGGGTGATGATGGTGGTGAGAAGTGAAGTTCTGGTGGGTTAGGGGAAGGCTGAGGAACGGGTATAGATGGTTGGGCTTCCGGAACAGGAGTCGAAGAGGATGGACCAGTGGTGAAGCCGAATGAAGATGAAGAAGAGCCACCAAGTCCAAAGTGCTGAAGGAGTTGCTGAGCCTTGTCTCTGGCATCTGAGGCTGCAGCTAAGGTGACTGACAATGTAGAGCCCAAATTGAGCCCTTGATCATCAATAGCATCTTTCACCTTGACCAATTCGGAGAGGACCTGTGACTGAGCCACGATCACATCCATAACTCCCAACTTGATGTCAGCCCGAATCATATCAAATTCTGCCTTCATCATAGCTCGGTGAGATACAAGTGCAACATCCATAATTGCTCTAATCCGCGCATCAAAATCTGAAGGTAGTGATGGTGGAGCAGACTGGGCCTCATGTGCAACTGACTGAGATGCACGAGTCTGTGACCGTGGTGGAGCTCTCGACTGCCCAGATCCTTCCGGCTCGAACTGAATCTTCATCAAGTTGAGCTGAGTCTTGCCGAAGGCCGGGATATACTTCATCTGCTCGGGAGGACCCACATACCATATCTTATGGTAGTACAATATCAGTGAAACCAGGGATGCAAAGGGCATGTAGGATCCCTTGCGGGACACAAATCTGAAGTGGCTAATCTCCTTGAACAACCACTGCCCAATATTGAGCGGATGCATCCGGATGAAGGCGGTGAAGAAGCGATAGTCCTTCTGCGTGAAGTGCGTGTAGCTCCCGCCTTTTTGCACAAAGTTACGTGAATACACGTACCATATCACACGGTGCAAATGTGGCATCTCCGAGGGCTTGAAAGTCAAGTGGACCCTCTGATCATCCGGTATGTCCTGACCGGGCATAAGTGTGGCATATACTTCCTCATTAGAATACTTCGGAGTGGATGCTTCTGGAGGGTTGACCACCTTAAGGATCTTGTTGAGGATGGCGGCAGATAGTGTAAATTTAACTCCTCTCACAGAAGTTGTGACCCTTTCCTCAATCAGTCTACCTTCCGAGCTCAAGATGTGATTGGTCGCCATGTTAAAGTAGAACATCTTGACCAACTCAGGATAGTAGGCAGCCTCGACGGAGACGAGCGTAGCATATGGCCCAAACCATGGTGATAGATCAACATTACACTCCCGATAGACTTGCTCTAGATTAACAGAGGTTACGGTGCAGAAACCTCGGCTTCCAAAGAGGTCTTTGAATTTGGCATTTAGACTGGGAGGAAGAAGGACAGGAGCAACCTTAAATCCCTCTGGCGCATTCTTATGGTTTTTGATTTCTTCAACCGCATTTGCTACCACGAGAGAGAAATCTAGCTCAGAATCCGTTTCTGACGAAGAGCCAGGAGAATCAGCAGATGAGGGAGAGGAAGGGATAGTTGTGGAAGCCCTCTTTGACCTCGCTTTTTGAGGAACAGCGGTCCTTTTCCCTTGAGCCTTGCTCGGCTCACCGGTCTTCTGCTTCTTGGTGACAGAGGATGGAATAGAAGTTCTGGACGAAGTTCCCCTCTTCTTGGGATACGGCGAAGATGCCTCGGGTATAGGAACACCAATGCCGGGAATCTTACGATCAATACCATCCCCTAATTTCTTAGGAGTTGATTTCGACCTCGGTGCTCTGAGTGGAAGAGAAGAAGAAGGTTGCTTTGAGAGAGATTGTTCTTTGGACATTTTTAACGCTAGGGTTTTGGTGAAAATGAGAATCAGAAGGGAATGAGAGAGATTTGGTGAGGATATGAGGGGGTTTGACTGGGATTTGTGACGGTTTCAGAGAGAGAAGGAAGAGAGAGATGCGATACTGCTAGGTCTTTACTGTGGTATAGACGCGAGTATGAAAGAACACAACGTTTTAGCATATATAGACAGACCCCTATACTGCAGTAAGGTTCTTGCATACTGCAGTATAGCATACTTTCATTTACATACTGCAGTAAGGATGGAAGTATACTGACCTGGACTTCAAAAATGTTGAGAGAATTTTTGAAAACCCGATGGCCATACTGCAGTATAGTACTTACATACTGCAGTATACCGCTTGCATACCTGAAATTTCGTTTCTGTCTGACCCCATACTGCAGTATATGACTTACATACTGCAGTATGCCTCTTGCATACTCAGCTTTGGCTTCTGTCTGATCCCATACTGCAATATATCACTTACATACTGCAGTATACCTCTTGCATGTCTGAAACTCTGAAACCCCGATGGACATACTGCAGTATACTACTTACATACTGCAGTATGGATCTTGCATACTTGGAGATTTGGCCTTTCACACACCCTATACTGTAGTATAGCACTTGTATACCGCGGTATAGTTCTTCTGAACCATCAAAACACCCTGCAAAACATAGACTAAACTCTCCGATGCTTAAGTTAGCAAAGATTAATCATCAATAACACATCTAACATTAATTTGAGAGAGAAAACCTCACAATTCATTGGGATTTACCATTCCCAATTCTCTCCTTATGAAGGTGAATTGTTCCTTGGCTAGAGGCTTGGTGAAAATGTCAGCTAATTGGAGATGGGTTGGAATAAACATCACTTTCACATCTCTCTTTTGGACATGATCACGGATGAAGTGATGTCTCACATCAATATGCTTGGTTCTTGTATGTTGCACGGGATTCTTGGCCAAGCTTATTGTGCTAGTATTATCACATAATATTGGGATCTCCTTCAAGTGCACTCCCAAGTCAGCAAGTTGTTGCTTCAGCCACAACACTTGATTATATAAAAATAAGTAAATAGAGTTGGGCTATTCTTCAACTTATGTCGTCGACCCGTTATTAACCATTTTGATTATGATGGGCCTAAGTCCAAGAGGGGGAAAAAACTCACACACGCACACACAACCCAACGTGGCCAACTTCATTTCCTCCTCCATCAGTATCAAAAAAAAAAAAAAATCCTCCTCCATCAGCCGATCATCTTCCAGGTTTCTTTCTAAAACCGGTTGTGAGGTCTCCATCGGGTCGGGTTAATACCTTATTGGGTAGTTTATCCATCAAGCTCCATTATATGAACTTTACTTGTCAGAAATACAATCAATACTCCCACTAACAATGTATTCATCGTTTAAAATGCCAATTTTCGTGCTTCATGATTCTTTTGTTTTATTAATAGAAAATAATTATTTTTTTTCATATAAATGCTATATGATATTCGGTATGATTGGGTAGTTAATTCTTCTAACATGATTATTTTTCCGTCAAACAAAACTCAAATTCCTTCTTGGACGTTTAGATTTCGGGCGAACAATATTGTTATAGAGTTTGATTATATATTCTTCAAAACATACAAAACTCATTCGTGCTCATACTAAGCTTTTTTTTTTTTTTGGGAAAAAATAATGTTGAATTCAATTAATGTTGAAAAATTATAAAATTCATAAAAGCATGATATTTTAAAAGGTTAAATAGCAAATCCACCTTGAAAGTATACACCTAAGAGTAATGCTGCTTTGGAAGTTTTTTTTTATCTCAATGTTGCCCGGATGTATAAAAACGTAGCAATGTTGTCATTTTCCGTTAAGAAGTTAATGGTAGATTGATTTTGACCATTAACATCTTAACCGAAAAATGGCAACATTGCTATGTTTTTAGACGTCTGGATAACATTGAACCTAAAAAATTTTCAAGACAATATTGCTTATGGGTGTATACTTTCAGAACAGATTTACTACTTAATCCTATTTAAATGGACAAAACGTAAGACCTTGTCATGCGTCCCGGAAATGTCCAAGAAAAAGAAAACAAACAGAGTACAACAAATATTACAAAACCAATAAGAAAAACACAGACAGCAAGAACAACAAACCGAAGCAAACAACTAGAATATAAATGAGAAAACATTTCAATATATGTACTATGTAGTGCAGTCCAATGCATCTTTGGAAGAAGTATTTTTAGGGAAGAATGTCGTTGAGATCCCCATAAGAAAGATCATGGCATTTTGGAATCATCTGATTATGAAAGTTTTTCTGCATATTTTTGAAGGATAAAACTCTAATATTATCAGCAATAGCAAATTCGTGATATTGATTGCATGATTTGTTTCCATAGCTTCCATCTGAAAATTCAATTGATAAGAGGAATTAATACTACCTCCGATCCTAATTATAAGACATAGTTGACTTTCTTTGGAGATATTAAGGAAGCTAAATAAGTTACTTAATCATCTCATATGTTGTGCATCTTTAGATTATATATTAGTTTATTAGATAAATTAATTAGTTTGAAGAAAAAAAATAAAAATAAAAATAAAAATAGTCTAAAGTAATTTAATTAGCTTCCTTAATTTCTCCAAAAAAGTCAACTATGTCTTATACTACCTCCAGTCCTAATTATAAGAGTTAGTTGACTTTCTTTGGAGAGATTAAGAAAGTTAAATTAGTTACTTAATCATTTCATATGTTAAATATTCTTAGATTATATATTAGTTTATTAGTCAAACTAATAAATTTGAAGAAAAAAATAAAAATAAAAATAATCTAAAGTAATTTAGTTAGCTTCCTTAATCTCTCTAAAAAAGTCAACTAGCTCTCATAATTAGGACCGGAGGGAGTAATTAGGACCGGAGGAGTAGCAAATTTCAAACTTCAAATAGAACCAAAGGATAGCAGACAAACGTACATGTTTGGTATCATGAAAGTGGGAAGAGGAAAGTCGAAACGGAACTTGGCCTTTTGTATGTGACTGTGTGTGTTGGTTTGATGGAAGTCACTTCCAGGTGGAATGCACTTCGATGAAAAACGTTGGAAGTGGGTTCCAACACTGACTCGATGGATCTGGGTTCCACCCCTAGTTGGACTCTATTTCCCAGTTTGCCCTTCTTTTCTTTCTCCTTCTCTCCCCCACCCTCCACCGTGATGGCGACCGCGGCCCTCCACCAATGACATTCCTCCATCTTCTTCCTCAACCTCCGCTGCCCCTCCCTCTTCAACCTGCGACATTTCAAGCAGCGATGGTACTTGTTAGACTGCCACGCTGAAAATCCTAATTTGCAGCGTTATTCTAATTTTTGGATTTCAAATTCATTTTTTCTAAAATCATATCAACAACCTATTTTTAAGGTCACCAATGGATTAGCAAAATCATACATTTTCTTCATGCCCTGTTCTAACTAAAATATTAGGGTTTCAAACAACAATTCACCAATTTATAATTTACTCACTAAAGTAGGTTCATATGTTTGTAAAACATTATATAACCACATGCATATAAACAAAACATCATGAAACCCTAAATACCCTATTTGACCAAAACTTCGGGCAACGTACAAGAAGATTCCTTAAGGGCCTATTTGGTTTGAGAGAAGGGAGAGGGAGGAGCAAAGAGAGAGAAATTTTTCTCTCATCTTTACTAAATAGCTCATGAAAATTTTCAATATTCTAAAAATATACTCTCAACAAAAAGGAATATTCTTTTCATTAATGGCAATTTGGTCAATATCTTCTTTTTCACTCCCTTCTCTCCCACTCCCTCCCTTCAAACCAAACAGACCCTAAATTCCATCAATCAACATAATACATACATCAAAATGAAACCCGAGATCACCTCTTTCACTTTCTAGGGCTTGTTCTTGGTTTTTCCAACTTTGGCACTTTGTATACCACACAAAACACCTCTTTTCAAGAAATTAAAACCATAGAAATGCAACTCTTAGTTGGGGGGGGGGGGGACAATTTTATGAAGGCTTCAAGAGCTAGAAAGGTAATTTAGAAAGTAAAAATTGAGCAAAAACGCTTACATTACTTCTTGCTCCTTTCTCTTTCCTTTTCTTTTTTCCCTTGATTTTTCTCAAATTCTCTCTCTCTCTCTCTTTTTCTACATGCTGAAATTTAAGGGTCTTGGAAAGATTAAAGGATCCTTAATCTCATGTAATTAGACTCTTGTGTTGACATGTGTTCAAATGATTAAATCTCACGAAGCGAAGTGTCATTGAAGCATAGCTTCTTTCCCTTTTCTCTCTATCTATTAGGCACCACTTTATATCAGGGAAAGGGAGGCCTGATGAATTCCCCTGACTCCAAGGTTCGGTGTTCGGAAAAGTCAAGTATATAACCAAGCTAGGAACAATGGATTCTCCAGACTCAATCACTAAGTGGTGTGTTCTAGAGGTGCCAACACAAAGTTGTGTCATCATTAGCTATTATGACGTACTTTAATAAAGTTATTTTATCAGTGCTAACTTGGGATTCTACTCGGGGATTTCAATACACATATCAAGGCCCGCCAAATGATGCCAGGTTAGAGTGTGTATGTGTGTGTGTGGGCCTCCACAATGCGCCACATACCGTTGTCTTTTCAAAAAATGCATATATAGTACACATGTCTATACTAGAAATGCCATGTGCAAACCTATACCAGCACATTTTGTTTGACCAATTAATCCCGTTTTCATTCCATTTTTCTCTCTTTTTATGTCCAAGTTAGGCCTTGGGTCATTTATGTCTTTAAGAAAAGGAATTAGGTAGTTAAAATTGTCTATTCAATATATTTAATCCTTGTATACATTTTTGAGATAGTACAATACTCTATTTTTCTAGTTCTAACTTCGTCTTCTTTTCTTCCTCCTCTATTTCTCCAGTGGCTGACCTTTTGATAAATCTTGCCTTAAAAGAGCAAGTTCCTGGGGACAACGAGGTTTGGGTTTCAAAACACGAAGGTTAGGAAATCAAGGGTTCGTTCAAGATTTGAGATAGTTGTGAGCAGAGAAATCTTCAATGGCCAAAACACCCTTAATAGAAGAGGACAGTGTCGAGATTTGATTTCAAGCAACATCAGGTCCAGAAGTCGAGGGTTCATCCTCATATTTGATTTCACACTTATGGTTGTTTTTGGGCTACTGTTGATGGTCGGTGGCTGTGCTCCACCTTCGATCACTATGGCTCCAAAGCCCTCTGTGAAGAATCATTTTCAATATGTGGATTGTTTTTGAATTAATAGGTGGATCTCACTTACTTACAGTCACACTCAGGTTTTTTCATTATGTATCTAATTAATAATAAATCATTATTATTTTATTATATTAAATAAAATATGCCACGGCAACGTGGCAAAAGCGCAATATTATTCACAAGTCCCAAATCGATCCCTTGGACTGATTTGGGATTTGTTAAATTCAACAGATCAGACTAAAATGAGATATGACTATTTTAAGTGGTGGATTTAAAATTTTAAATGGAATCTTACTATTCTAGTATACGGGTCATTGAATGTCATCTATATATAATTTCCTTCACCTTTTTCTATTACTTTCCTCTTACTGCATATACCTCTATGGTCTTAATTATAAAAGGTAATAGATGAGTTTATTTGATTAATTATAAATTTTTGACACCCAAATATATAATTTTTTTTCCTTAAGTTCTTTCCATCAATTATGCTTGCTAAAGATGTTTTTCATCAATGATATTATGTGTAAATGATTAACAGTCTTTTAAAAAATCAATACATACATAGGATTGGAAATTAGAGGTACTTTCAACAAAAAATGAATACACATGCGTATCTTCGAAATCACGTGGGTTTTTGGAGCTGAGCATTAGAAGGAGCCATTAGCCATGTTCAATTAAAGTGAATATTGCAAATACCCATGTGTTGGTGTCAGAGGGATCTTCAATCGGATCGTTAGAGGGACATTCAATCGCAACGTGAGAGGGATCTTCAATAGGAACGTAGGATCGATCTTCATGGAAATTAAAAGTTAGAGGGATCTTCAATAGGAACATTTATTATTTGTTTGAAATAATGATTGGAGTCTCTAAAAGCAGCTTTTTAATTATAATTGACGATATATGAGATGAGTATATGGGATGAATTTTATCACGATTTATATAATTAAGTATGTGTTTCTTAGAACCATAAATAATGTAATATCAAACAAGCATATATTGAATAATCTTTTTAATTTACTGGAAACTGAGAGTAGTATATAGAGTATTACTTTATAATGTTTATTAATTATAGACAATAAGATAAGCGCAAAATAATGATTGGGAGAGGTGTGTTTCTCATTCTACGTGAAGATTGAGGGTACTTCTAGCTTTGGGGAAGATAAAACAATGGGGGAAAAAAAGTCCTCAATTGCTATAAAGTTTGACATCAAAAAAAAAAAAGGACTGATAGATAATAGTGAATACTACCATTTTTTCGGTTTCTTCCCCTTTATTTGTATTTCATTAGTGTTTACTCGTGTGTCTGTTAATTTTAATTATTTTTTACTTTATTTTTATGTTTTATAAATAGATAAAAACTAATTCTTCCTTTAACAATAAAAGCTAAAACCCTTCAAATTACAAACTAAATTGTTTAATTTAAACACAATTATTTTCTGTTTAAGGGTGGAGAGTGCAGGCTATTCAAGCCACCCCAACTTGCTTTTTAGTTACTGAGAATTAAAAAAAAAATGACGATGACCGTGTTGGTTCTAGTAAAAGGAATTCTAACTGCTAAAATATGAGATATCGAGATCAAATTCACATAAATTCAAAAAATATACTTAAGTTCGACTTGACAGTGCTTAAATCTAATTCAATTAAATATCCATATAAAAATAATTTCTTAGTAACATATTTTCTTTTTATGTTGATGAATTATAGTAGGATAATTTTTTTTTGCAGCGTTTACACTATGTTAATGTAAATTACCAAGAAAATTACTAGAGTTTTCTTATAAGCGAGGTAATTGTGGCAATTTGTTTTGTATAAAAAATAAAACCACAAAACGCATTTATTTGGAACAATGCTTGAGATAATACTATATAGGTTATAGTGTATCCAGCATCATGAAGTATCTTCTTAAGTGTGTATCCAGTATTCTAAAATAATTTGTGGTTCGTCCAGAATCCATAATTATTTTTTAAAAATTCATCTAACACTCTAAAGTTTTTTGTGATTCACTCAACACCCTAAATTATGTTTTCAAGTGTGTCCAGCATCCTAAAGAAGCTACTGAAAAATAATTTAAGCGTTAGATACACCTTGATCACTTAAAGGATTTTTGGGAGTTCATGACAAGATTTAAATTGCTCCTAAAATAAAAAACTTCATGGGTAAAATTTCTCCTAAGAAAATAAAGATTTAAAACATAAAATTGCGCTACGAAATACTTTACGTTATGGACTCAAATATTAGGGCCAACTAAAGTGTTGCCCAATAAGAGACAAACAAACCCTAACCCTAAGGTACCTTCTATAAATAGATGGTAAACCCTAAAGGTATTCAACTTCTACTCTCTGCCTGATAGGAAAAGAACATTATACCCTGGATGGTGGCATCTTATTACTACTGGTCCCCCCCCCCCCAAAAAAAAAACTGCATCTTGTTACCAAAAAGAAAGTTGCAGTATCTTTTTATTTTTTTAATTTCATTCCATTGAATAAATTTAATAACGAATAAATAATTATATATAAAAAAATCATGTGTAATTATGGATATATAAAATTTTATGGAGTGTTTCCTATTAAGAACACAACTTTTGGCAGTGCAGGATATGGTTGATTTAAGTATTCTGATCCTAAATATAAGAATTAGTTAAAAATGTTTACCTTAATCTTAAATACAAGACTTCAATTCATTTTATTCTTTATATTTTTTTTGCTAAACTATCTTCATTAATATTTTATATATATATATATATATATATATATATATATATATATATATATATATATAATGAGTTTATATTGAAGAGTAGTTCCAACACAAATTGATTAAATAGGGGATGAAAATAAAACCAATACATATTCTTTTGAAAAAACTAACTTAACTACTTTTTATAAATTATTTACCACTAATTATATATATATATATATATCATGTATATTGTTACAGCTTTATATTTATATATTTTTATACACAAACATAAATACTTTGATTTTGAAGTCATTCATATTTTTTTTTTCAGGTTCTTTCTTTAATAACAAACAAGAATACTGCTTCGGTCAAAAATAAAAAATAAATATGAATACTTATTTATTTTTATTTTATTTTGGGATTTTATAAAGAAAAAATTATTCATTCTTTTTGGGCCTTGTTACGTGTGATTTTCTGGAGTAGACCCACCAAGTGGACAATATGATGGCTTTACAGGTTGGCAAACGACCTTATCTCTTTTCTTCTATTCCAGCTAGCCAAACAAAAACTAAATATTTATAAATAAATAAATAGACTTATCACTACCAAATTATTATAAAGGGTAATGCCGTCAACAATTAGTAAAATTATTATTTTTAATTAAAAACCATAACATGGCCCAAAAATACGATTAAATGAGTTTTAAGTAATTTTATAAATAGACAAAATAGAAAATGAACAAGATTCTTTATTTTGGATAATGAATAATAGAAAGTCATATTTATTCATCCACGGTAATAAAACGGGCATGTCAATGGTAAGTTGTCTTAATGACAATACTATTGACCGCCCCACCAAGCCTGGATGGGGTTTGGGATTGAGCCCCGCATTGATCCGAATATGTGTTTAAATTATACTATCAAAAAAAAAAAAAAAATAGACAAGTAATCTAAAGTAATACTCCCTCTTATCCTAATTATAAGAGTTAGTTGATTTTTTTGGAGAGATTAAGGAAACTAATTAAATTATTTTTGAGTATTTTTATTTTTATTTTTTTCTTCAAACTAATTAATTTAACTAATAAACTAATACATAATTTAAGGATATACAACAAATGAAATAATTAAATAACTTATTTAGCTTCCTTAATCTCTCCAAAAAAAATCAACTAGCTCTTATAATTAGGACCAGAGATAGTATAAAGGTTAAGGGGTAAAATAGTAATTAACATACTCCAAAAGCACAAAAGTTACCATAAAAATTATAAGAGGGAGCAAAAGTGACACCTACCTTAAATTTCTCAAACGTGCATCACTTAATTCTACATTTAAAATTTTGATTGCATTGTCAATTACAATAGCTTTGCATCCAAATAATTTATCATTTTTTTTATATAAGTTAATAACTATTTTTGCACTTTAATCAATAGTATAATCATTAATGATCATTAAAAAAAAATCCAATAAAAATTAGTTCAATTTGTAATATGAAAATGAGGATTTAAATTTGATGTGAGAATTGTTTCAGGAAAACTTATTTTTAGGAAACAAATTCACAAATCTATTATCACTAATAGTAAATAGTCTTTTTTTTAAAAAAAATTAAATGGTCATTATTGTACTTATAAATTTGTGTTTTTTGAACGATAACAAGGTTAAAAGATATTTTTAATTGTAAATTTGTGTTATGTATGTATGCTAAATACTCATAGTTCATTTGGTAAATTGACATCATCTTTGAGAACATTTTTAAAAGGCATTTTAAAACTTGAATTCTAAGTAAATTATTTTAAAAGGAAATTTATAAATATTTTTCTAACCATTTAGTGGTCAAGTCAAATTGGCACTAGTCTTGAAATTTTGTTGGAAAAGTAAAATATAAGGAGCACGAAATCAATATAATATAATTATTACTTACTATAATTATAATGATAACCCAAACAAAATTGAAATAAGAAAAGGTTTAAATAAGAATATATGTTATATAAACAAATAATGTAATAGCGTTTTTATCATTTTACATACTGATACAGTACTGCTAAAGAACTTCATCTAACAAAGCCATATTAGGAGAGGAGTAAGCAAAAAAACACAAAAACAAAAACAAAACAAAAAAGAGAGCATGAGCGAGAGGAAAGCGACGAACGACGGCGATGGTTGAGAGAGAGGCGATGGAGATGGCGGTGGTCAGAATTAGGCAAAGGAGTTACGACGCGATACGTTTGTGTTCGGGAAAGCAGATCCGAAGGCTACTAAGAAGGTTGCTCAGGTGAAGGAGGATGGTTCTGGGCCTCGAAGATCGATTGCTTTGTCATATAAGGAGAAGCTATTGTCTCCAGGGGGACTAGGATATCTAGTTAGCCATGCAGAGGAGGACGACATTGTCAATGGCTGAAAAGGATTTTTTGCACGGAAAAATGCAGAAAAGGAAACAGATACTGCGGAATCAGAATCAGTGATAGAGGAGGATATGGGGGCCAGTCAGATGAGTGGATACCCAATTTTATCTGTTACGTCAGAACAATATACATCGTGGTGCCGGCCGTGGATGAACTCGCTGATTATCAAATTGCTAGGATTGTCAATTCCGAAGCATGTTCTAATTGACCGAGTGAGGCGTATGTGGAAGCCGAGACAGCCATTGAAAGTTATTCCTTTAAGCAATGTTTATTTCATAGTCTTGTTTTCAAGCATGGAAGATAGGGACTATGCTTTGTACGATGGCCCTTGGATGATTGATGACCATTATCTTCTTGTTCAGCGGTGGAGGCCGAATTTCAATCCAAAGAAAGCAGACTGCCAGAGAAAGATTGCGGTATGGGTCAGAATTCCAAATTTGCCGATGGAGTTTTGCACGATGGAGTCGTTCGGCATCATTGGAAGTATGATAGGGAAGATGATCAAGATAGACTGATCGACCTCCATTTAAGATAAAGGCGAGTTCGCAAGGATCTGCGTGGAAGTCGACCTCCAGCAACCTTTATTGCCAGCGTTCACTGCCTTCGGGGAAGACAAGCAGCTGGTTTATGAAGGCTTGCATTTGATGTGCTTTGGGTGTGAGTTGTATGGGCACGAACAGGCCACCTGCCCTCATCGGACGACGGATACAGGAGGTGCAAACAGTGAGCACATGAAACAGAGTGTAGGTGCCGTGGTTGAAAATGATGGTGGACACGTGAAACAAGCCACGACTGGATCTGTTGTTAATAGGGAAGGACCGAAACTCACGGTGGCCGGCGCAACTGGGGAATCAGGTGCAGCAGATAGTGTTGGCAGCGGCAGTCACATGGAGATGGGGGGATCCACGGCGGTATGACGGAAGCTAGCCTTAATTGCGTTTTGAAAACAAGCCCAACTGTTACAAGCGGAAAGGATGGTGGGAGTAAGCACTTGGGACCACAGATGATTTTCACACGTGATCTAAGGGGGAGCAATAATGGCATGGCGAAACCTGCGGGCATGAAGAGTAGGATCACGGATCACTCTCAAGGTTTGAAGGTTGATGGAGTAAATCTTGGTAAATCCTGTGGGATAAGTAACGATACGATCAAGAAGGGAATAAATGAGGTTGATGGAGTAAATCTTGGGAAATCCCATGGGATAAGTAATGGTATGGTCAAGAAGGGAATAAATAAGGTTGATGGAGTAAATCTTGGGAAATCCCATGGGATAAGTAACAGTACGGTCAAGAAGGGAATAAATGAGGCTCAATCTATGGGATTTACGAATATCTTATTAAAGGAAAAAGAAAGGAATAAGCAGTTAATGGGAGGAATTTTGGGAAAGTCTAATGATGCGAATGGGCCAATTTGAGAAGCCCAAGTCGGAATGGGTTATAGTGGGTTCTAAGAGGAAAAAGAAAGAGAAGCGAAAGCTTTATGGCAAGGAAAATAGACTATTGGACAGGCCCAAATTTAAAATCAAGGCGGCTGCCCAAAAAGGTACTCAGATTGTGGAAATTACAAATCAGTATTCTTCCTTGCTGGTAGAGGATGTGATGAACAATGTGGAGACGGAGGTGGTTAGTCCTGGTAAATTAGCTGGAGAACCTACTTCTACAAAAACGTTGGATGATGAAATGGGGGTTGGAGCTCATGAGCCAGATAACGGTTTAGAGACAGTTGTTAGTGATCCGTCGGGCAGTGGTTTGGCCCACACATCCTTTGCACTGTCTTAATGAATTACATGATATGGAATTCATGGGCTACAGGCTCGAGGTCTTTTCCAAGCCTGATACGTGAAATTAAAAAATACTATAAGTTGAATTTTCTTGCTATCCTTGAAACTCGGTCTGATGCATCAAAAACCGAGCGCAGAATTCATCAGTTGGGCTTTAGCAAGTATTCGTATACTGCTGCAGAAGGTTATAGTGGGGGTATTTGGTGTCTTTGGGAGGAGGTATCAATAAAGGTGGTGGTCATGGAAATTCATAAACAATATATACACCTTCAGATTGATATCCCGAAGCAAGGGATGTTATCTTTTACTGTAGTATATGCAAGTCCGAATCGGGTATTCTGACGTATGTTGTGGTCTGAGCTCTTTCGGATCAAGGAAACGATATCGGGACCTTGGTGTATTGGGGGCGATTTTAACACCACAGTCTTTGCAGAGGAACGACGTTCTTGTGCGCACTCAAAGACTACAGCAGATAGTGAGTTTGTCAGATGGATTGATGATATGAACCTGGTCGATCCGGGGTTTGAGGGGCCAGTGTTCACTTGGAAGTGAGGGAATACGGAAGCTCGGTTAGATCGATTATTAGTAAATGAAGCTTGGTGCTCTAAATTTAGTGATGCAAGAATTCTTCACCTCCCGTTCTACAAATTTGATGATCGACCGGTTTTGCTGCGACTAGTGGGAAATTCTTCATATGATCAGGTTGAAAGACCATTTCGCTTTATTGTGTCATGGGTTCTTCATGATAATTTCCTTGACTTGGTTCAAAGCGAGTGGAATCCCGATAAAGGATGGGGCACGAACATCGAGAGTTTTGCTCATGCTTGTCATCGGTGGAATAAGGAAGTTTTTGGGAATATCCAAAAGAGGAAAAGTCAACTACTACGGAGGTTGGATGGAGTAAATAGAGAATTGGCAAGAAAGGGAAGTCTTAAGGACTTAGAAGACTTTCAACAAAAATTATGGCTTGAATTGGATGAAGTCTTGACCCAAGAGGCTCTTCTTTGGGCCCAGAAAGCTAGGGTGAACTAGTTAGTAAAGGGCGACAGGAACTCTAGGTGGTTTCACATGCAGGCTAACAGTCGAAGGAAGAAGAATCGTATCAATGCTATCTGTTTGAGTGAGGGGAACTGGTGTTTTGATGAAGTACTAATTAAAGTTCAAGCTACTGAGTACTTTTCCAGTCTATTTAAAGAGGAGGATGGGGTACGAGCTGATCTTGTGTGTGACATCTACTACCCTAAGCTTTTGGAGATGCATAAACGGGTTTGTGCCAGGGAAGTGGATGAAGCTGAGATCAAGGATGCATTGTTTAGCATGGGACCCTTGAAATCACCTGGGCTGGATGGTTTCAACCCTTTGTTTTTCCAACATCAGTGGGAGATTGTTCGGGAATCTGTGGTGCATTTTGTGAAACAAGCGTTTCATCATCCAGAGCAGGTTCGTGAGGTGAATGGTACTCTTATTGTCTTAATTCCTAAAAAGGAGCATCCTGAGACATTCAGAGACCTAAGACCAATTAGCCTCTGTAATGTGATTTACAAGGTCATTACCAAGGTGGTGGCAAACAGAATGAAAGGCTTTATGGCCCATGTCATCTCCCCAAACCAATGCAGCTTTGTTCCAGGACGGCTTAGTTCGGACAATATTATCGTGGCTCAAGAGGTGATTCATTCTATGCGCATGATGGGAGGGAAGAAAGGGTTCATGGCTATAAAGATTGATCTTGAGAAGGCTTACGATCGTGTGAACTGGAAGTTCCTTATTAAATGCCTTCAGGAGTTGGAACTTCCCTTGAACTTTATCTAGTTGGTGGAGCAGTGTGTTAGCACTGCATCATTGCAGCTTTTGTGGAATGGTAATAAGGCTGACTTTTTTAATTCGTCACGGGGTGTCCGTCAAGGTGATCCGATCTCACCTTACTTATTTGTGATATGCATTGAGAAGCTTGCTCATATGATCCAAGAAAGGATGGAGAGGGGCCTCTGGAAACCTATCAGGCTCACAAAGACGGGTCCGCCGGTCTCTCATCTATTTTTTTGCTGATGACATCATTTTGTTTACAGAAGCTTCAGTACAGCAAGCGGAGATGGTTCGTGATTGTCTGGCTCTGTTCTGTGATTCCTCAGGATTGAAAGTGAATTCCGCTAAGACTCGAGTTTTCTTCTCAGAAAATATTAATCATATTAGGAAATCTGAGCTTAGTAATATCATTGGCTTTTCTCTGACACCGGATCTTGGAAAGTACCTAGGTGTTCAACTTCACCATAAAAGGGTTGTGAAGGAATCATTTCAGGGGGTTGTTGATAAGGTTAAAGACAGATTAGCCTGATGGAAGGCCAATTCATTCTCTCTAGCAAGAAGGGCTACACTCATATCTGCAGTATCCTCTGCAATTCCTGCATATACTATGCAAACTTCCCATCTGCCAGCCAGTGTGTGTGATGACCTGGATAAGCGAAATCATACTTTCTTATGGGGTAGCACAGAGGAGAACAGGAAGACCCATTTGGTTGCTTGGGATTATGTGTGCAAAGAGAAGAGCCGTGGTGGCCTGGGGCTTCGGCATGCGAAAGTTCATAACCAAGCCTTTCTCATGAAATTGGGATGGCAGCTTATTACTCGCAGAGAGGCCCTTTGGGTCAAAGTGGTCCGTGATAAATATAAATGTGGGGAGGATCTCCTTCCTCAAATCACAGAACGGCGCCCTGGTTCGAATACGTGGTCCGGCATTAAGAAGACATGGAAGTCGGTGCTGGGAGGAATAGTCATTGATAGGGAGACTAACACAGCAAAGTGGAAGTGAGAGAAACATGGTAATTTTACAGTTAAATCCGTTTATCGTGTACTATCAGGGGATGATCAGGAACAGGGGTTTGATTGGAGTGGTTTATGGAAAGTTAGAGCACCCCAGCAATGCAAGACCTTGCTATGGCTAGCAGCTCGCCAGTGCTTGCTTACAAATGCGAATCGCAAGAGAAGAGGCCTAGTTGTGGAAGCAAGCTGTGCGCTTTGTGGGCACCTGTGTGAAGACTCTAGTCATGTGTTTCGTGACTGTACTCATTCTAAAGCTCTTTGGAGGAAAGGGGTACCACCAGCAAGATGGAGTTGGTTCTGGAATCTTAGCTTTTCCGATTGGGTGTGGAGGAACATAAGGGGTAGATCGGAAGAAAGCTGTCGATGGGCGTCAACATTTTCAATCCTTTGTTGGTGGTTGTGGCGCCGCAGGAACATACTTATCTTCGAGAAGAAGTGGACCCCAAATAACAACCTTATTGCAAGTACAATAGCAATGGTGGATTGTTTGACGCATACCAAAGATCGTCTCACTGGGACGAAGATTCAGGGGGCGCGGTCAATCCCCAGCCGTGAGTCCTGGCGCCCACCAGAGGAAGATTGGGTGAAGGTGAATGTGGATGGAGCATATTCGAGAGTCACGGAGAAGAGTGCGTGTGGGGGTTTGATACGGGACTCTACAGGCAAGTTCCTTAAAGGATTCATCCATCATATGGATGAAGGAGATGCGTTATCTGCAGAAATTTGGGGGTGTCTCCTTGGTCTCAGAATGGCATGGGATATGGGGTTCAGGAAAGTCTGGATTGAAACTGATTCCACGGAGTGTCGTGATCTGCTTATGGGTGAACTTGGAAGGAACCACAGGGTCGTTGACCTCCTTATGGAAGTCCAAGCCCATCTAGATAGGGACTGGACAACGAAGCTCACTTTTGTGCCTCGTTCATGCAACTAAATGGCAGACCATTTAGCTAAGACAGGTTTGGATAGTCGTCAGGGATATCATGAATTATATGTTCCGTCAGATTACCTATAGGATTTGATTTGTAAGGATTGACATAGTTGTACTGCGTTCTTAGGTATTAGCTGAGGTATCTGCTTTGTATAAAAAAACAAAACAAAACAAAACAAAAAAAAGAAAAAAAAAACTCCCTCCGATCCTAATTATAGGACAACATTTAGAGTAGGACAACATTTAGATGTTGGTTTTGGTCTTAATTCTAGATTGGAGAGCCATGTGACAAAAGCTGTTGATTTACTTTTACTTATGTCATTTTAAATTTATATAAGCGCATTTTAAGAAAATGAGTAAAATTAACTAATTTTACTTTTTTTCTTAATCTTCTCAAAATCAGTTAAATATATCCTATAATTAGAACCGAGTTTATATTATCACCGAAAAAAAAAAAAGGTTAGTTGCATTACAATTCATAATATTCCAAACCCAACTGTATCCTCCTATTGTTTACTTTTTTCTCATCCTTTGAATTTCCTCACCGTCGTCAATCTCTTCCCGAGATTCTCGCTTTCCTCTTTCAGCACACTTTCTCCCGAGTTTATTAATAAAAAAATAATTGTAAATGATTCCTCTAAACTTTGGACCATTTTTAATGGGGTTTTTTCTTTTTTCCCAACATCTTCTATAACTCTTAAAATATTACAATGAAATTCTGATACTCTTGTATTTATGCCTTAAAACTGTCATATGGTTGGGCAAAAAAAAAAAAAGAACTCTCACATGGTTTAATTTTGCACATTACTTATTCGTATATAACTTAAAATATAAAAGATATAAAACTCCAATTACTTGTTGGCAAAAAAATTTAAAAAATTAATATCTACAAATTAATCAAAGTTTGAAGAGTTATATAAATATAAAACGATATAATTTAAGAGGTATATAATTAATAATTGGAGTTGTTCGCACAAAATTGAAAACTTTATAAAAGGTTTATTATTAAGTTTTTAAAATAAAAAGCGTTATTCAATTAATTAATTAATATTTCCAAAAGCCCGTGAACGTGACGACGTGTCGATACTCTTTAAGTCATCCTTAACAACGGTTTATTAGACTGTTTTTACCTTCAGACGACAAACACAGAAAGCCAGAGGGGGGGGAGAGAGAGAGAGAGATAACGTGACAATGGCCGGCGAAGCTGCCAGCGCCGTTGCCGGAGATCGTACTCCGGAGCTCATTGGTCTAGTTTATGACATTGTTGGAATGTGCGGTGGAGTTGGGGGATCCTCTTCTGCTACTGCTGTTTTAGCCGATACTATGTTCAAGAAGGACTGCACCGATCTGGTTCGTCGGATCTCTTTACTTACGTATTTGTTCGAGGAGATTAGGGACTCGAAGAAGGTCGTCATTGATTCTGGAAACTCGGATGCTTCTACTTCGTCCACTGGCTCTGCATCTTCCTGGTCCTCTGATCTGGTGCTCGCTCTCCACTCAGCTAAGCGCCTTATTTCAGTTGCTAGGAACTTCCGTTCTAATTCATCTTCTGTGAGTTGTTAGATCTGCCTTATTTTTCCAATTTCCTCGTTTTTTAAATTTTTTTAGCGTTTTTTTGGTTTTCCAAGCTTCTTTTTGTATTTGGTAGTTGCGACTATCGATTGAATAAATAGAAAAATTCATCGAAGCTGACATTGTGCTTGGTGCCTGCTTTTGTCTCCTGAGATTGACTGCTTCAATGTGAAAGTAAAATCTCATATTTCGATTTTTTTTGGGGAATAATTTAGATTTGTTAGTTAAGCTAATTAGTATCCACAGCAAAATCCTGATCGTTTATCATCATAATTCTTTTACGGAAATATTCTGTCTTAAATTTCCTTGTATGAAAGAATGTCAGGTGCAGCAACTTCTCAGACAGACCATGTGTCTAACTGCAAGAAAGAGGTCTTCATAGATGGTAATGACTGTATGATATGTGAAATCAGATCAAATGTTTGCTTTAGTTATCCTTAGACGAGGAAGCTAGCATGCTCCTTATGGCTTACCCACGGTCTGCTCAGATTCTATGCTTGGTTTCATTGACAAGTTTTGTTCTTCTGTTTCGATTTTTGGTACTTTGTTCTATTTGTCTCTGTAGAAAACTCGACTTCATTGGGTTTTAGTGTGCGTGAAAATGATTTTACACTTCTCCAATTATTATGTTTTGAGTCTTATGACCGCTAAATTTCTGTGGGCATGTATCTATAAAAGGGTGTCTGGGCACATCTCTGAAATTTGCTCTATTTTGATTTAAGGATGGAGCTGCCAAGACAATTGTGTTCCAATTTCAGTGTGTCACATGGAAATTGGAAAAGCTATTGAGCGTCCTACCCTATGATGATCTAGACATATCAGAGGAAGTCAAGGAACAGGTAACACTTGGACATATTAGGGATCCTATAACTATCATTCTTGAATTTTCGTGGCTTAATATTTTGGGTACCTTATGACTTTCTAGGTGGAGTTGGTCAGAACACAATTGAGACGAGCCACCGAAAAATATGAATTTATGATTTCAAAGCTGTCATCTTTTGACTTATCTCAGCCAATGGATCTAGATATTAGTCAAAATCTTGGTAGATCTGTGAGTGGATTGCATAAACAGCATAGCTGTCCTGTTCATTTATCAGATTTAGAAAGCACTGCGAGAAGCAATGGATGGACAAGTTGCAGCACAAATCAGACAAGCCCTTGCTTGGAAAGGGCACAGAGCATCCCTGCATTGTCTGAGGTTTCATTATCAAATCTTCTTGATCCTGAAGGTCAAGAAAATTCTGTGAAAAAGGCTCTGACTGAAGTGAAAAAGCCCGAGGCAATTTGTGTTCCTGAAGATTTTCTTTGCCCTATATCCTTGGAACTAATGAGGGATCCTGTTATTGTGGCCACTGGTCAGGTATGGTTCAATTTAGATATAAAATATAAAGCTCTTCTTCAGAATTCAACGCTAAGTTTCTTCCATATTTAAAGATTCCAAAACAAAGGTGCTTCCCTTTTCAACAGTGTTCATTTTTTTCTTTTTTGCCTTCCAGACATATGAGAGATCTTACATCCAGAGATGGATAGATGGGGGCAATACAACATGTCCAAAAACTCAGCAGAAGCTCCAACATTTGACACTTACACCAAACTATGTGTTAAGGAGCCTTATAACTCAGTGGTGTATGGAGCACAATATTGAGCAGCCAACGGGACTTACAAATGGAAAGATAAAAAAGAGTGATGGGTCGTTCAGAGATGTTACGGGTGACATGGCAGCCATTGGAGCTCTTGTCCTGAATCTCTCTAGCCAGAACCTTGAGGAGCGTAGAGCAGCTGTTGCTGAAATTCGGTCACTTTCCAAACGAAGTACGGATAACAGAATACTAATTGCTGAAGCAGGAGCAATCCCAATTCTTGTGAACCTTTTAACATCAGAAGATGTGTTGACTCAAGAAAATGCTGTTACTTCCATTCTCAACCTCTCTATCTACGAGAACAACAAAGGACTTATAATGCTTGCTGGTGCCATCCCATCCATTGTCCAAATCCTTAGAGCTGGAAGTATGGAAGCAAGAGAGAACGCAGCAGCAACTCTCTTTAGCTTGTCACTTGCAGATGAGAACAAAATAATTATCGGTGCCTCCGGAGCTATCCTTGCTTTGGTTGAATTGCTCCAAAATGGGAGCCCTAGGGGGAAGAAGGATGCCGCAACAGCATTATTCAATTTATGCATATATCAAGGAAACAAGGGCAGGGCTATAAAAGCAGGGATCATTACAGCATTGTTGAAGATGCTTACAGATTCAAGCAAATCGATGGTCGATGAAGCCTTGACAATAATGTCGGTTCTTGCCAGCCACCAAGAAGCAAAAGTTGCTATTGTAAAGGCCAGCACTATACCTGTTCTTATCGATCTATTGAGGAACGGATTGCCTCGAAACAAAGAAAATGCAACTGCCATTTTACTTGCCTTGTGTAAGAGGGATCCTGAAAATCTGGCATGCATAAGCAGACTTGGTGCTATCTTACCTTTGACCGAACTCGCTCGAAGTGGCACGGAGAGGGCTAAAAGGAAGGCTACTTCACTATTAGAGCATCTTCGAAAGTTACAACATATTTGAGAGTTGGTGAAGTTGTGCAGAGAATTTATAATTGGGGTAATATTTTCTTTCCAATTATTTGGCATAATTTTCCAAAGCTTCTTTCTTCAGTTTGCAAGCTGATACGTGAGGGTAAGATAAGAAAAAGCCTCATTGTTCAGCGCATTCTTTTCTTGATTTGTATTTGTTCATTAACCTTGTCTTCTATAAGCGTGTAAAGAAATCAATTGATATATTGTTTCCTCACCAAATTGTTATCGGACTTGTGTCCTCCACTTCTATCTTTTTAGCTCTTCAAAACCAAGTTTGGTAAGACAATGACTTTGTAACCTAATGGTATAAAAGTATAATTATAAGTGGTTGTTTGATCCCATTTATAAGTGCCTATTTGATAAGCTTTCAGTCCTTCACACTTAGACTTAGTCCCCCTATTATAAATAGGGATAACCCTTCTTGAGATAACTAAAAATTCTTTCCACTTTTAATTTGATGTGTGTGTGTTTTTTCTTTGTTAATTTTTTTTTTCATTTTATCTGTTAGATAATTAGCTTTTGTACCGGGGCTAACAATATTAATAGAATGAAGTTACATGAACTTATGTTACTAAAAAAGTACAATTAAAAGATTTAATAGTATTTTGGCACCTTCGGAGAAGCATATAGTGCAGGGTGCTTTTTGGGTAAAAATTTATGGGTATTTTTGTACTTTAATCCTATAATATTTAGTCCTTATAATTTGATGTCATTTTTATTTTTGTTTCTATTGTTTTAATTTTACGTTTTGGTCCTTCAAGTAACAACATGACCAACATTTAGTAAAATATAAGAACTAATGTTTTAGATGAAAAAAAAATCGAGAAATCAAAACTTTTGAAACTACAAAAACACTGTTCCTCCAGCTATGTCAGAATTATTAGGTTTATTGCATAGACTCAACCTTTGTTGAACTAGAGGACATATACACTAACTGGTGTATTCAGATTGCATGGAAGCTATAAATTTTATTACCCGAGGCTCTGTGATGAGGACTATCCCTTTGAGGATGTTGTTGATGAGGCTAGGATGACGCTGTATAGAGATTGGCAGATCACTTTCAGATATATGCATGGGGAAAATTTCAGGATAACAGATTCTCTAACCAAGTTAACGGTAATGGTCCTAATAAAGCAACTCAAGTTCAGATGTTCTAATAAATAAGCTTTCGCTCTTGAGCCAAAAAAAAAAAAAAGCTTTTGCTGATTAAAGAGAGAATCCAAAGCTAATATGAAGCCAGGCTACGGTATTGCTTTATGATGTTTAGATTTTAATTTTTTTAGCAGTTAGCTTTGAGGATAATTAGGTGGCATATTGTCGTTAATGCTATTGTAAATGATTAAGGACAGCTGTGACAGTTGGAATTCTTTTTTTTTTTTTTCCTTTTTAGATAACTGAGACAGTTGCAATTCAGTTAAGACACAAGTCACACAACAATATATAATATTGTCGTCCGATAAGGTTTTGATGAAATTAGAAGATTCTCTCAATCATTGTTATTTGCCTCGCCTCTCTTTATCCATCCCACTGGCTCTTTATTAGCTGTTTTGACCTGTAGCATCAGAAAGAAAGACTGAGAGCATAACCACCTTACCTCTATCACATTTTATTTTTCAACACCAACTGAATAGGTTATTTTTCACTATGAATTATTTTATTTCAAATGAATGCAGATCAATTTTCAGTCGCTGAAGTAGAGAAAATAAAATAATTTTTATTGTGTTATGGATTCTTTTTTTAATAAAATATATTATGACAAACCAGCATTAATCCTAACGAGAAAGGATATACAATTTACAGTTTTATTCCTGTGTAAGTGCAGAAAATAATGTTTTTGCAAGAACTAACCACATTTAAATCATAACCCAACTTAAATCCGGATTAGTAAGAGTTCAATGTAGCTTCAAGTACCGAATGGTTTCTATTAGAAAAGATAATATATTATTACATTATAAACTATTCACCGAACTGGCTTTCATGAAGTTCCGTTCAGAGTGAAATGACAAAATTATATGATTTCTGCTCACCAGAATCGGACTTCTCAAAACAAGAAGTTCAAAGAATCAGAACAGATGAGCAGAGAAACCATCATGATCAAGAAGATGAAGGAGGAAAAAAGTTAAAACGCTTCAAAATCTCTATAACAGCTTACAAAGCCATATCAGTTAATAAAAACATTAGTAATTAGCAACTAAACTTCCAGCTTCAAGATTGTCAGCAGCTAGTTCATATGAAACTGCAGCCAACTGTTCTTCGTATTCATGTTCAGTTCCTCTGCTTCCTTCATCAATAGATGGTTCATCTTTATGTTCTCGCTCCATCTGCTTATGTTCTTTCATCCCAGCATACATTTTCCTTCGGAATTCTCTGTGCGCTTCCCTCTCTGACAGTTTCAATTCTTTGAAGCCCTGTTCAAACTTCTGTTCGTCTTCTGGTGAAAAGAACACAACTTTCATCTTCCCAAGTTCCTCATACAGCTTCTCAATCTTGGCTTTCCAGAAGAGACCGAGTTCTGTGTCCAACTTGTGATATGGAGTTTTCAAGAAATATTCATCAACCCCACCAGTCTTGTCGATACAACGAAGGGCGTGGGTTGTAACCTTAACGCGAATATGGCGATCTAGGATATAACTGAAGAGTCGTTTCTGTTGAACATTAGGTTTCCAAGTTCTCCTTGTCCTATTAACAACATCAGGAAAAAAAAAAGTTTTGTTTAATAATATATTCTTTTATTTCATTCCTCCAAATTTTAAGGGTAAAACCACTTGCTAATACAAATCTGAGCATTCAAGTGGATGACATATCTGACCACATTTTAGAACATTAAATCTACTCTAGATCGATGCATTCCTAGAGAGTATCAATCGAATTACTGCATGCTAAAATATTGGAATCCGAAACTAATCTAAGATAAGAAACTTCAAAGGTAATATGTACTTCATGTATCCACCAAAAAGTTATGAAATAACCAACAATGATGCATATCCATGAATGTAAATGTTGGCCATCAACAAATCACATACACTGGCAATCCTTAATTGAACTGTGAGCACCAATTCTAATATGATGGTTGTAAGATAGGTGATTACAAGTTGGATACTTCAAAGTTCAAACTCAATTAGAATAATCACTGAAAGAATCATTTCAAGAAAATTTCACTAATGTCATCTATCCTTGGAGAAAGGCCAAAAAAGAACAATTCATGCAAATGGTTTTTTCCCAACTCCCATATAAAGTATGATTTTTCATGTCTAAACATGAAATCGATTCCAATTTCTAGATGAATGAATGGGCCACCAACAGATCAACCATCACTCTCCACCTATCCTACCTTTAAAGCAAGAAAGGGGAGGGGGGAAGGCCTAGAGTTGTGTTTGGTAAATAAAAATTTTGTGGGAAGCCGTATTCCCCAATAAAATATAAGGAATCCTTCCCCAGGAAAGAAAAAGTTAATGATCAGAACACCCTTGCTTAATTTTTATGACAAATGCCCTCAATAGACCCATACTCCATCTACTCCATACTCAATTTTCACATCTCAATTAGCCCTGGTTGCGCAAGCACTAGGGAGAGAAGAGGAGCACTTGCAATCAAAGGAGTGGAGGTCACCGCCGAAAGAGAGGAGAACTAGCCCCACGTATTGGATTCTTTATCTCTAGTTCTTCCTAACTATTGTGTTCGATTCTATGCCTCTTGTATTTCTTCACTGGTTCTTTTTCAATATATATATATATATATATATATATATCCTACAAAATATCATAATTCACAAAAAATAATATAGACATATAGACTTGCTTTGAAAATTGGAAATCAGACATTGGCCGATTAAATTAGCTCCAAAATACTACACCCAAGTCATATTGTAATGTTGTCTACTTGTCTAAGAGATGGACACCCAAATGAATTGAGAAGGGACAGCAAAACTTGAAGAAATTGATACTAGAAATGAAACGGACTTTTCATCACCTAGAACAATGCATGAGGAAACATCATCATCAAGAAGGAGAAAGAACATCATTGATTGGGATGAAGTAAGCTGACAGGGCTGGAAAAATCAATAATGGCTCTAGTTCAAAGAATTCAAAACAGCTAGTGAGAGCCATGTTGGATATGTAAAGAAGGTAGATGTGCTAAAAGAGTCAAAAGCGCGCTGATGAAGGTTAGAGGTCTTACTGCAACATGATGCTGTATATTTGAAGATGGTGAAGGATGAAAACTTATTCCTTCAATTTTCAACCATAACCCAACAAGGTAAAGACAGCTATGGTTTTTCAGCTATTTGTCTAAGACAGTAGGACTTCATACATTTTATATTTTGGTATTATGGTTAGTGATGTTGTTGAAAGAAATGTTGTTGAACTTGGGTTCTAGCCTAAATGAAATAGGATAAAGTATAGAGAACAAACTTGTTACCACCATCTTCACTGATGCGATTGTCGAATTGGATGTGTCGTCCGGCATAGATATCGCGTCTGGCGCGACCCATTACGACCTTGCTTTTGGGCATGCATTTCTCCAGACATTCCTTCACTCTAGGTGCCAGAGATTCCTTCACTCCAGACGCCAAATTGTGTTCTCCCACTTTCTTGAGAACTTTTTTGGCATGCACAAACAAAATTTTCCCAAATCCAAATCTCTCTCGAAAATGGAAGCAGGGAGGCCCAGGGTTTAAGAACCAAAACGACTAACTCTATTGACGTTTAGCATCAGTGTATTTTTTTTTATACACATAGTAGGAGAGGGGGCAAAGTTCGAACCCTGGACATGGGGGAGGAGAGCCAAGCTCCCAAACCACAGCACTACTAAGGTGCTGGCAGCATCAGTGTATTAATTAATTAGAAATTGATGAAAAAAGTCGTCAAGGATGTCTTACAGAGTATTGACACGTCGTCACGTTCTCGGGCTTTAGAAACATTAATTAATTATGGGAGAAAGAGCAAAAATACAAATGACCTTTTCCCCAAAAGCGCCCAGCACCACGACCTTTTTTCTGGAGCAAAAATACACACGATATTACGTTTTGGGAGCAAAAATGCCATGGGCCGTTAATTGACCGTCAGTTGACCACTAACTTGGCTGGAACGCTAACATGACACTGATATGGACTGACAAGCTGACGTGGACGTGACTAGGAATAAAAATTCAAATAATTAGAAAAAAATTTAAAAAAATTAGGAAAAAATTAAAATAAATTAGAAAAAAAGTAGGAAAAATTTCAAATAATTAAAAAAATTCAAAAAATTAGGAAAAAAATTAGAATAATTAGAAAAAAAATTCAACAAATTAGGAAAAAAATTAAAAAAGAATTAGGAAAAAATTCAAATATTAGAAAAAAAATTCAAAAAATTAGGAAAAAAATTCAAATACTCCCACCAGTGGGCCGGCGGCGGTGGTTGGATAACCAACTGGTGGAGGAGAATTTTAAACTTTATTAATTTTATCATTAGTTAAAAAATTGTTAACTTTTGTGATAGAATTAATAAAGTTTAGAATCCTCCTCCATTAGTTGATTATCCGACCGCCGTCGCCGGGTGGTGGTCACCGACCACCGACCGCCGGCAACCGACCACCGTGGTTGGCCGGTGGCGGCCGACAGTAGGGTGGCCGTGATGGGGCCCACTAGTGGGGATATTTGAATTTTTTTTATAATTATTTGAATTTTTTTTCTAATTATTTGAATTTTTTCCTAATTATTTGAATTTTTTTAATTATTTGAATTTTTTCCTAATTTGTTGAATTTTTTTTCTAATTATTTTACTTTATTTTTTTTAATTTTTTGAATTTTTTCCTAATTTTTTTCCTAATTTATTTTAATTCTTTCCTAATTTTTTGAATTTTTTTCTAATTATTTTAATTATTTTCTAAATTTTTTCCTAATTATTTAAAATTTTTATATTCCTAATCAGCGTCCACGTCAGCTTGTCATTCCAAATTAGCGTCACGTCAGCGTTCCATCCAAGTTAACGGTCAACTAACAGCCCGTGGCATTTTTGCTCCCAAAACGTAACGTTATGTGTATTTTTGCTCCAGATAAAAGATCGTGGTGCTAGATAGGGCAAAGTAATGAGCGGGTTGGGCAGCCCATGTCCTAACCCATAGCCCGCCCATTTAACTTTAAATGGGTATGGGCTAACCCATACCCATACCTCAACCCAACTAAACCCGTATAAATGGGCTAGCATATAAATGGGCGGGTTTCACCGGGTTTTGGGTAACCCATTTACATTTGACTTGTTTATTTTTTGAGAAAAAACATACATAAGCATTAAACACACATCCAAATTCATGACAACTTTCACATATTGCAAGATATTTGAAATCATTTGGATTATTTGAGACGTGGTGTGTTAACTAGAAGATTGATTTAAATAAGAAAAAATAATTCTTTTTGGAAATAAAAGCTAGACCACTAAATTTAAAGGGGAAAAAAGTAGAGATGGAGGAACAAATCAATGAGAATCTAATGAAATAACATTCAGATAGTACGACCTTGACTTGCTCTCTCATTCTGGTTCAAGGGATGAAGACGACACCTATAAATACTAACCCACAAAGATTACAAACTTTGATTCTCTCGTTCTAGTCAGTCATGACGACTCGCAAATTGAATAGGCAAATATAAGAAGAAAAAAAGAGAGAGTGAGAGTCAATACTTATTAGGGTTTTAGTAGTTAATAAAATAAAATAAAAACACTTAATGGGCGGGTATTGGCAACCCAAAGGTGTGCCCATAGCCCGTCCATTTAATTCTTAAACGAGCGGGTTTTAACCCAACCCATTATGGGTCTTTTTAGGCGGGCTAAAAGTGACCCAGCTACACTGGGTTGTGGGCGGGCTCACCGGGTTATGGGTTTCTTACTCAGCCCTAGTGCTAGACGCTCTTGAGGGAAAATGTCGTGTGTATTTTCGCTCCTCCCATTAATTATTATTGATTTTTCCTAAACGGGGGAATTTTATAATATAATTTTATTAAATTACTTTACAAAACTCTCCAAAAATTTGGATTATACACAAATAACCCTTTTTATTTTTAAAAAATTAATAATAAACCTTTTATAAAGTTTTCAAGTTTGTGCAAACAACTCGAACTATTAATTATATGCCTCTTAAATTATATTTGTTATATTTATATAACTCCTCAAACTTTGATTAGTTTGTAGATATTAATTTTTTAAGTTTTTCTCCAACAATTAATATTTTATATTTTAAGTTATATATGAATAAGCAATGTGCAAAATTAGCCATGTGAGAGTCTTTTTTGTTTTGCCTAACCAAAATGAGAGTTTTCAGGCATAAATACAAGAGTTTCATAGTCATATTTTAGGAGTTAGAGAAGTCGTTGGAAAAAATAAATAAATAAATATGGTCCAAAGTTTAGAGAAATCATTCGCAATTATTTTTTATTAATAAACTCGGGAGAAAGTATACAGAAAGAGGAAAGCGAGAATCTCGGAGAGAAATTGGCAACGGTGAGGAAATTCAAAGGATGAGAAAAAAGTAAACAATAAGAGGATACAGTTGGGTTTGGAATATTATGAATTGTAATGCAACTAACCTTTTTTTTTTCTTTTTCGGTGATAATATATATTGTTTTCCGTTTTTTTTTACTCCTCCCCTAATATGCTTTGTTAGATGAAGTTCTTTAGCAGTACTGTATCAGTATTTATAATGACCGTAAAATGATAAAAACGCTATTACATTATTTTCTTTATATATATGAGTTATTCTTATTTATACCTTTTCTTATTTCATTTCATGCAAGTGTAAAAAGGTGTTTGGGCTATCTTTATAATTATAGTAAGTAAGTAATAATTATATTATACTGATTTAGTGCTCCTTATATTTTACTTTTCCAACAAAATTTCAAGACTAGCGCCAATTTGACTTGACCACTAAAAATTGGTTAGAAAAATATTTATAAATTTCCTTTTAACATAATTATACTTAGAATCCAAGTTTCAAATTGCCTTTTAAAAATGTTCTCAAAGATGATGTAAATTTATTTTGCAGCAGCGTTACCTGTGTCCCTTTTCTAAGAATTAATTGTTAATCAACTCAATGACATTATTGTATTCACATAATTTTAGTGAGTAATAAAGTTTTTCATACTCGATTACTCTGTACTAAATTGAGTTTATAACAATTCCATCACAAACGTTTTAACAATTACATCTCTAGGTTTTTACAACTCCATTACAATGTTTTAATAAGAGTTAAATACCAAATTTACCCCGGAAGTTTTGATAAGGGGGCGCTCAGCACCCGGAAGCTTTTTTGGTACCAAATTTGTCCCGGAAGTATTAAAAAGGTATCAAATTCCCCCAAACGTGACGAAAGTCCACGTAGATCGTTAAAATGTGAGGTGGCATGCCACCTCAGTAATCAAAAGTATCATTTTTGCCCTGGAAGTTTTCATTAAGGAGCAATTTTGCCCTAGAAGTTTTCATTGAGGAACAATTTTGCCTTGGAAGTTTACAAAAGTAGCAATTTTGCCCTTCTTTCTCCCAATATTAAATTTTACTATTAAATCAGTCAAAGACCACACATGTCATGCTTTGAAAAAGTCAAACTTGGAGTCAAAGAAGGAGATCCTTGAGATGTTGAGCTCTAGGCTGCCAGAATTTGTGAAGCCGAACTAGTCACAGGGACTGAAGATCCTTGAGACGTTGAGCTCAAGGAAGCATCACTTACGTTTGTATCAATGTTTTGAAAACCAGACCGAACCGGCTGGTTCAGACCGGAAACTAACATACCTTTTTTTTTTCCCCTCAAGAGGTACCCAACATACTTTAACTCATTATTTAATGGGTATATGAGTGCAGTGAGACATGTTTTTTTATCGGAGGGTGGTATTTGTTTTGTTCTGGGAACAGGACTAATCGAACTTGACTAGGTGTCAAGCCTAGAGCCTATGTACCCTTTGAAAGGATCAAAGTCCATGTAGTTCGATTGAAATTTGGAGGCGTTTAGCCAGGGGGTGGATCGGGTCTGTTGAGATACCGGATCTATCACCCATACTCAGTGAATCATGGTTCTAGACCTGCTCGCCGCTGGGCCACACTATGGATTTGGGCCTTTGGGCTAGTCCGTAACAGTATTTAAAAAAATGATTTTTTTTAATGATTTCATATTAATAACATGAAATTTTTATTTTCACCAGTTTGCCCTGGTTTGACTCCGGTCTGACCCACTGACCCTTGACTCAGTACCTTGACCGATTCAACGACCGGTCCGGTTTTATGAACTTTGGTTTGTATAGTCTGATCATTTGCTTAAATTATAAGTGGTGCTTCCTGTGACCAGTTCGGCTTCACAAATTCTGGCTGCCTTGAGCTCAACATCTTAAGGATCTCCTTCTCTGACTCCAAGTTCGACTTTTTCAAGGCATGACATGTGTGGTCTTTGACTGATTTAATAGTAAAATTTAATATTGGGAGAAAGAAGGGCAAAATTGCTACTTTTGTAAACTTCCGGGGTAAAATTGCTCCTCAATGAAAACTTCCGGGGCAAAATTGCTCCTTAATGAAAACTTCCAGGGCAAAAATGATACTTTTTGATTACTGAGGTGGAATGCCACGTGTGCTGAGGTGGTATGCCACGTGTGCTGAGGTGGCATACCACGTGTACACTCAGTTAAACTTAACGGTTAAAATTAACGGAGGGGCAAATTTGCTACCTTTTTCATACTTCCGGGGCAAATTTGGTACCTTTTAATACTTCCCGGGCAAATTTGGTACCAAAAAAACTTCCGGGTGCTGAGCGCCCCGTTATCAAAACTTCCAGGGTAAATTTGGTATTTAACCCTTTTAATAACTACATCTCTAGTTTTTAACAACTCCATCACATCGTTTTAACAACTCCATCACATTATTTTAACAACACATCTCTAGGTTTTTTACAACTCCTTCAAAGTTTGACAACTTCATCCCCATGTTTTGACAACTCATTTTACATATTTTTACAACTCCATCTTTAGGCATTGGCAACTCCATTGGTGGGTATTGACTAGTCCATCAATGGTTATTAACAAGTCCATCAGTGGGTGTTGACAACTTAATTAGTAGGTATTGACAAGTCCTTCAATGGGTATTGACAAGTCCATCAGTAGGTTTTGACAACTCCATGAGTGGGTGTTGACTAGTCCTTTAGTGGGTGTTGACAAGTGCATCAGTAGGTGTTGACAAGTTCAGCCGTGGGTGTTGACAAATCAAGCAATGGGTGTTGACAAGTCCTTAGTGGGTATTGACTAGTTCATCAGTGGGTATTGACATGTCCTTTAGTGGGTTTTGAAAACTCCATCAGTGGGTTTTGACAACTCCATCAGTTGGTATTGATAAGTTCATCAGTGGGTATTGACAAGTCCATTAGTGAGTATTGACAAGTCCTTCAGTAGGTATTGACTAGTCCATTAGGGGTATAGACAACTCTCTCTTCTTGTCTAACAACTCAATTATTGTCATTTATATACCTCCTGATTATTGACAACTCAATATGTGGTTATCATTTTTACCCTCTACGCGGATCCCAATTGCTTTTGGTGCCATCGCAGACGCCCTTACTCTCAACCACTTTTAATTTCGCCATGGCGAAGAGGAAACAACCATTACTAGTACCAACCACATTATTTGTCCATTAATTTCACATTAACACAATCATTACAGAACAAAAAAAAAAATTGTGATTAGTAACTGAAAATGGAGGGAGGCTTTGGAAGTTAGAAGAAGCGGTTAAGAAGAGAGGTAATTGATGTTGGTGTAATGAAGAGCATCTATGGGTTTTTGAGAAGTGTGAGTCTTGGATTTTATTTGGCAGAAGGAGACGTGAAGGGAGGAAGAGGGTTCGTTGACAGTAACAATAGTTTGAGATGAAGGGAAGGAAATGGGGGAACAAATGCAAGTTCATCTTTTTACTTTATCACCATCAAGTCCCTCAGCACTTTTTTGACAGTTGGCTTTTATCAAGGACTTTTTTGGGCCTTTGGGACCTTAAAGGGGTTTTCTCTATTTTATATTTTCAATGATTGCACAAAGAAAATTTCAAATTGTGATTGGTGGAGCTATTAATTAAGAAATAGGTCACATGTTAAGTTTATAAATTAATTAAACTATCAAAATTTTGGACTTAATTACTTATATGCATAGTGAAATGACCATTCAAGTGCCACTTGGATTATATATAAATATAGCTTCTAATAGATTGATTGGATTTTTCAACCCCGTAACTGAAAAATATATATTTTATTTCTAAATCAAGTTTTTTTTTTCAATTTTATAAATGACAAATTTTATAAGCAAATACAAAATAAAACATAAGAAATGAGGTGATGGAAGGGTTAGTGAAGGTGTGATGTTGGTGGGAGGCGGAAGATGGAGTGGGCAACAATGATGAGTAGTGAGGGTGGAAAATATCAGTGAAGGCAGTGATGGCATAAGGAAGAAGGCAACAACAAAGTGAAGGAGGGTGGTGAAGGTGGTAGAAGATGAAAAATGGAGGAAAGATAAAAGAATGGGGGAGCAATCAATATATTTATAATAACCCATCTCTTCAAGCCATTCAGAAATGACTTATACACGGCTCAAGACCCAAAACACTGTTCATAAGCCGGTCACTACTCTACTTTGGGTTGCGTGTAAGCCAGGCTGAAGATAAAAGAAAAATTTGCATCCCCTCTAATATAATATGAAAGAATATATAAGTATTTTCCCATCAGATAAGCACTAATTTGACACATCAAATAATATAATAAAGTCTCGGGTTTGACACACTGCTTTTCCCTCTGGACATTTCCATTTCCTTCTAGGCAATATTGGTTTTTCAAAGTCATGGGCCATAACGATTTCTCACTTATTTCACAGTCATGGGAGTGCAAAGCACCATATCTTCTTAGGACTAGCTCTTTAGAAACTTTTTGGAAGTGAACAGAGGGAAATGCTCTAAGCTCCTCAAAAAAATCATGCAAGGTAAGTTCTCTATGTCGTCGTGCCTTCGCCGTGTTGCTTTTTGGGAATCCTTACTTGTGCCGCTTGACCTCCTACGCTGTCTCTCGGGAGCAGCGTCTGCCCTACCATGTCCCTATCCGAATTGACATTAGTGATACTGGATCCATCGTTTTGCCAAGGATCTCCAATGTGTCATGATTTCCAACAACCATAGAGGTAACTTTTCCTTCAACTTATTGCATTTGCTTTCCTTTGCATTCGGGATCTCCAAAAATGAAATTGCAAAAGAGGGTTTGAAATATCTTGAAATTGCTTTTGGTTTTAAATCATGTTTACTTTTTTAGGCTTGTGAATTTAAATTCATTCCACCAATTTTTCACATCTTATCGTCTATAAAAGGACTCAATCACAATGTCTGGATTCATCATCATCATCATCACCACTTCTTCATCAATCCTCAGCAAATCTTCAACAATACAGTACAATAATAGATGTCAAATTTATGCTTCACAGTGCATGCTCACTAATCACTCAGCTGCTTTAAGAGTTTGCTTTTTCAATTCACAGAATTGCTTACGATAATAGATGTCAATCTTCAGCAATGTGTCTAGATGTCAAATTTATGGTTCATATTTCTTCTATATTTCATCTTAAGCAACGTGTTTTCTTATTTCTGTAGGTTCCACCATGGTGCGTCGTGCTTCACTTAAGGACTTGGATGATTCAACTAATCAGTAGGTAGTTGTAATTAGAGTCTTCTACAAATATAACGTTTACCAAAAATCTGACCCAGCGGAATTGTTTTGTGTTTTGATTGTCTTGATTGATGAGGAGGTATATTTCAATTTCTATACATAACTTGTCAACAATTATAGTTGCACAAGACTCTAACTTCGCTGGTGTTTAATGGATTTCTTGATTTTTTGCTCTTTGCAGTTTACACCTCAGATTTCATAATACCATCTATATGTATACTCTTGCCAATTCATGATTACATATTAATTTTGCAACTGAAAAATATATGCAAGACCTCAAGTTGCATATTATTTTTGCAACTGAAAAATATCTGGTATGTCGTTTGAAAATTCCCATGGTTTGCCATTAAGACCATCTATGTGTATACTTTTCCTAATCTCGCCTGACAGAAAGGTTTGCCATGAACTGGTAGTAAGTGTTGTGAAACTAGAATCAAACTATATGATGTTTCCTTTCATATCACTCTTGCCATTTCATGATTTGCCATTAAGACCATCTATGTGTATACTCTTACCTGTGATGCTTCCAATTTCACAACCCTTACCATGTCAAGAGCATATGTTCCTGAGACTTTGTAGCAGTGTGTTAGTACTAGCAAGCTAACAATTATTATATATAAACTTCTGGATGATATACTAGTAGTGGGGAACATTACCAAGTCTTCCACGCTGCCATCAGAACTTACCTAATTTGTTGTATTGTATACTGATTGTGCACTAGAGCTTCACTTACTATCAAAACTTGATTCTTTGTGCTTTATACATATTAGTAAAAACTCTACTTTCCTATAGGCTTTAGGCTTACTTCGTTAAGCTATACTTTTGCCTTTTAAGAAAGTATATGATTTTTTCAACCCTTTTGCAAAATAAAGATTTGGAGAGATTTTTTTTTGCAAGACCTCAAGTTAGCCCTTTACTCATTAATATGTAGCTTTAGTGTATGAATTTTTCTGATTGAATCCAAGACCTCAAGTTAGACCTTTCATGCTTTGTTCTTAATATTAAAATATTCTAATATAACTTATTTCCCTTTGCTTATGCTCTTATCATAACTAATTAATAGGCCTATAATAAATATGTTTTTTCAATTATTAATTGTTTCTTTTCAATTATATATGGTCCGACAAACAATAGATTGTTTTGATTGTCTAGATATGTGGTTGGTCTGAAATTACATATGCAATTCATTACTTTTTCCTTTTCTTAAAGTATAGCCTTTTATTTTATATCATCCAAGTCCCTAAAATTGATTTGATCAAAGTTATTTAATATCCAGAATGCAATTGTGATTTTGTCTATCTAGATATTAAAATACATGCTTTTACGAGATAATAATGGCTGATATAGAAGCTTCTGGATATTAAACTCTGTAACACTAAGGCCTTTGATTCGTGATTTAGTCTATCTGCCCTTATATGCCTTGTTCTTAATATTAAAATACTCTAATGTGGCTGATTACCCTTTGCTTCTGCTCTTACTATTAACTCATAAAAATTGCATTAACTAAGAGCAACTACATTTCATTAATATTAAAGCTGAAACCAAATGTTTCATTAATTGTTTCTTTTCAATTACATATGGTTTGACAAATAATAGAATGTTTTTTAACAGTCTAGATATGTGATTGGTCTGAAATTACATTGCTATTTTATTACTTTTTCCTTTTCTTAGAGTACAGCCTTTTATTTAATATCATCTAAGTCCTTGAAACTGATTTGATCAAAATTATTTAATATCTAGAATGCAATCGTGATTTAGTCCATCTGGATATTAGAATACATGCTTTTACAGGATAATAATGGCCAACATAGAAACTTCTTGATATTAAACTCTGTACCATTAAGGCCTTTGATTTGTGATTTACTCTATCTGCCCCTACATGCTTTGTTCTTAATATTAAAGTACTTTAATATGGCTGATTACACTTTGCTTTTGCTCTTACCATTAACTCATTGAAACTACATTAACTAAGAGGAACTACATTTCATTAATATTATCTTTGCTTCTGCTCGTATCACAAGTAATTAATAATTATTGTGTTCCTCTATTTACATATGAACACAGGATAGGACAATTCAATCAAGTGTGCTTAATAGGAACCTCTTTGATAAATTTCGCCTCTTAATTATTGAAGGCCAAATTTACAAGTTTGCTAACTTTGAGGTCATTTCAAATATGAATCAATATAGAGCAACTGGCCACCCATTTAAGATAACATTCACTCCTTGGACGTACTCCACAGAAGATATTGCTACAATTCCAATTTATGCCTACTAATTTTTCCCTATCTCAGAAATCATGAAAATTGATTTTCGTCATCCTGTGGATATCTGTCATTACTTTGTTGTTGTCTCATTCAAAATTGTCATTGGAACATAAATTATGTCTGTGGGTTTCTTCCCTTTGTCAGTGGAACATAAATTATTTATGTGGATTTGTTCCCTTTATTCTCTTAAATGTTACTAGCAACTGGCATGTTATACCTTGATAAAAGAATCTTAGCTTATATGGTCCTTACATATTTTTAGATTTACTTCATAGCAATTACACTTTTTGTCAATTTGTTTAATGGATCCCCTTTTGGTATGTCAATTTGTAGTGATCATTAATATATCTGTACTTGAACATGTTCTCTTTTCTCTTTCATGAATGATATGTCAGTAAGTAATGATGACAAACTAGAGTCTATAGTGTCAATTATGTTTGAACTAATTATCCTGCTCATTTTTCTTTGTTGCTATGTGGATATATGTCATGAATTTGTTGCTGTCTCATTTTTCTTCCTACTTTTGAATTTATTTTTGTTCCTGGTAATATATTTATGATTTGAATGTGCCCTATTGTTCAACTTGAAACAACATGTATTTTTTTGTAAGTGGCTTTCATATCTATTCAAAACTGTCACTAGAACATAAATTATGCTTGTGGGTTTCTTCCCTTTGTCACTTGAGTGTAGACTATTTTTGTGGGTTTGTTCCCTTTATTCTCTTAAATGTTACTAGCAAACGACATGTCATACCTTGATAAAAGAATCTTAGCTTACATGGTCCTCACATTTTTAGATTTAATTCATAGTAGTTACACTTTTTATCAAGTGTTTTATTGAGGAAAGAATGAAAATTTGGAGCTTCATATTGTAATAAGAGTTGCTTGCATGATACTTTTTATAATTGTGACAATGAGAAATAATTGTTAGCATCTATTTGTTTCAATACAGATGTATTGGTGTTTGTAAAATCAATAGGCACATTGGAAGAGTTCCGCCGAGAGAACGTGATGAAAATAAGGCTATGTCTGTTACTAGCAGATTCTGAGTATACTTCTTAATATAACCGCATTTAAGAAATTTACCCAATGACATGTTTTCTTATATTCATATTCATAACAAATAATGAATGCAAATTTCAAGAACAATGAAGTGGAGTGCACTTTGTTTGATTATTGTGCTTTAGATAACAATATGGCTTACCTGCTGAATACTAAAAGTCCTGTTGTGGTTTTATTAAACTTAGCAAGAGTTGGATTTTCTAATCATGGTAATACTAAACAAGTCTTTACTTCATGGTTAAAACCACATCATATGCCATCAATTAAACTAAACTTCATTATAGGTAGACCACAAGTGTGTAGCTCCTTCAATGCTATAAGGGCATGATTTAACCCTCTTGTCATAGAGGTTAACATTTTCATAAAAAGGTATTTATTATTTTTTTTCATTCTATAATTCCATTTATTTAACCATTAACTCATACAAAGGCATTTATGTAGTGCAAAGGATGAAAATTCCCCTGTCATGGTTGCACTCTCCCAACCCATTACTTCACAGCTAAGTCAGCAGTCAAACATGGCTTCTTCACACAATTAGACCAAAGTCACTATCTCTCAAATAGCAGAATAAGGAATTGTATGTAATATTTCTTCAATTGGTTTCTTTTCCAGGTTGATACTTAAAATAATTGATCATTTTTTGTTTTACCATGTCTTACAGGGAGATTCGTTTGTAATCAACTGTCAAATTCATAAGCTTGAAACAAAATACAATTGGATTTATGATGAATGCTCAAAGTGTGGGTCAAAGGTTAAAATAGATGATCCTTAATGGATTAGTCCTCTCTGTAAGAAAATACTAGAGTCAATTGAACCAAAGTAAAAAAGACAATTTCTGCTTAACAATTGTTCATTTATTACATTAGTCTCATATAATTCTAACTTGGTTCATATGTGATAGCATGAAGATTCATTATCTCGTCAAAGACAAAATTGGATCAGCTTTTGTCATTTTTTGGGATAAACTTTCTGTTCAATTGGTAAAGAAGACAACATCTGAATTGAAGCGTTTACTAAAGGAGGTTAACATCATCTACACAAAATATCATATACTATATCATCAAATCTAATCATTCATTAATTGGATTCATATGTTATTAACTAGATGATTGTGAGGATGACTTTCTTGATGAGTTAGACCTTCTGGTTGGAAAGAATCTTATGCTGAAACTGAAGATGAATGACTTCAACAAGAAGCATCCCACTTCTAACGTCAGCGTTGGCCAATACACCATATGCGAAGATCTTTTGAACCAATTCAATGAAGCAAATATGGAAGTTTTTCACTTGTCAACTACTCATGTGTTATGTCTTTATCGAATATCTATTTTTCCTAATGATATATAATTTAAATATTTTTTTTCTAACTTTTGCATTTATGGTTGTATTAAAAAAACAGAGTTTGATAGAAGGGCGTTTTGAAATAAAGTCAATTGTGGAGAGTGTTGATGCTGAAAAACAGTGTTCACAACATTTTTGTGAAACCTATGGCTGAAAGTGTTACTCCACTCGTAAAACCTCTTGATCGTAGCACCATATTTGACCTTTCTCAACATGTCATCCCTACTCCTGTTAAGAGGAAAAGAAGGATAACCAACAAGAGGAATGTTGTTAAGGATGACTTAACAACTACTTCTCATGTGTCTTTTGCTAGTCCTGCTGAGGAAAGAGTAACAAAAGTGATAAAGCAAGAGAAGTAGTTCACACTGTATTAGGTTGTTGTGCGGCTTTTTGAGTTTGATGCTTTTAGGATTTATTTCTAGTGTGATTTTTAATAGTTTAATATCTATCAGGTTAGTGTTTATTTCCAATGTGATTTTTAATAGTTTAATATCTATTAGGTATTTCGTGATATGTAACCTGAGATGTCCTATTTGAACTATGATATTTTTTTCTTTTGCTGGTCTTGCTTTTTTCCTTTTCTCATACTTAAATGTAGTTGAGCATAATCGATACACACTATCATGATTTCTCATGGCTGTGATGGCATTGATAAAAAAAGTAAAAGTTAAATCATTTCTGACACCTGAAGGAAAAAACATTGAGAAACAAAGCAATGCTGAAAAGTGAAATCACTTAATTAATGAAATGTAGTTCCTCTTAGTTAAAAGTGAAAACACTTAATTAAACCATGCCGACACCTAAAGAAAAAAACATTAAGAGCATTTGAAGACAAACTTTCAGTTTGTTATGAGTCAAACAAAGATCAGAACATTGATGAGATTATAAGTAACAAAAAAGTTCAATAATTTAGATTAGAACATTGATGGAATTGATTAGAACATTGATGAGATTGGTTGGCATCTTATCCTCCGAGGGTTATAACATTCAAGGCCAATGGTAGGAGGAGTATCGAGACAAGCACCTGTTGGAGAGGCAATGCAAGGTCATGATGACTTATGACTCTGCTTTAGGATTTTGTCACTTGAAGCATAATAAACTCCTAGAGATGTTGGAATAAGCAAGAGCCTCATTCAATTGGCAAAAATGATTTGATTGGTTCTATGCATTGCATATTCCAAGAGATTAAAAATTTTAAGCATAAAAATTCCTAAACAAAACAATTTATGGGAAGGAATTAAAGGAAGACATGCAAAAATGAAATAACAGGGCAAAAGAGATTAAACCATATAATTTTGAATCCAGAAATAGGTTGATAAGCGATAGCTAAATAAGCAATGTAAAAGTATAGTCCAACATCACACCGCATTTTTCAAAAATAGAACTCCCAAAAATACAATCAAGCATGCATAAATGTAAGAGAAAATAGGCCTCACCACTGTCTATCAAGCACACAGTTCTATGAATCGAAGCTCATAGATGAATGAAAGGACTCAATGCATTAACCGATAAACCTAAAACATGGACTTTGAAAATACAAAATTCTAACACAAAAACATTTATTGAGACGGTAAAGTAGGCTTAAACCAAGAAATGGGAAAACCTTTTTTGGTTCTGTGACAGAAAGGGACAACCTAAAAAAAAGTTTGGAAAAGATCTACCTCTAACTCAGAAAGGGACAAAATGTTAAGGACTTTCATTGAAACTCCTCATGCTTCTCTAAAAAAGATTATGAAATAGAGCCGAAGCTTTTCAAGACATGGACAGAGCCAAAGTGAACTGAAAAGCAGAAGAAAACCAACAATTAAAAAACAAAGCCTCGAGTTCTCACAGGTTAAAAAATAGAGCCTTGAGTTCTCACCAGTTCTCTTTAAAAACCCAATGTTAAATACCTCTACCTCTAGGTCATTGGCTTCTACCGCAGAATTTGTGAAGAAAACGACCTGAAAAGCCCTCATCAATGACAATCAGCCATATATAATGGTTTCAATCCTAACAACTTAGTTGCCAAGGCCTCAACAAAATCGAAATCAATTACTGCACGATTCAAATAAACAACAATGGTATGCTGCAAGAGTCTGGTTTGGTTCATAATTTAATGAAGCATTCAACATAAAGGAAAGTACTATAGGGAGCGATGTCTTTGACTCACCCAAATCGTAGTACTCCATGTAAGTATATTTAATTGTAAATATAAATTTTCACCATTGAAATTTATTCAAACATGTTTTAGTTGATACTTTTACCTCTTATTTGGCCGTATACTTGTGGAGTTATAGACTATAAAGTTTTGTCCTATCAATGAATATGATAAAGAACAGGTCGCATTACAAGAATAGATTCATTGTTGCGGAAAAATCGAAAGAGTCTTCTTGACTTCCCTACTATGCCATTACCAAAGGAATTGCCTCCAATTGATGTCTCAAACCAACTTATCTTGCAAGAGTTAAACTATGACAAACATGCCTTACAAGTAGGAGCAAACAACCTACAAAACTCACTAAATTTATAGCAGAAACAAATTTTCAACAACGTTATGTCATGTTTACAAAAATATGAAGGTGGTTTCTTCTTTCTATATGGTTGTGGTGGAACTGCGAAGACATTCTTGTAGAATGCATTGACATCATCACTTTGTGCACAAGGACAAATTGTGCTCACAGTTGCATCAAGTGGAATTACTGCAACATAATTACCATATGGTAGAACAACACATTCCAGGTTTGCAATTCCTATTCAAATTACTAGCTCCTCAATGTGTTAAAACCAAAAAAAAAAAAAATCCCCTTTAGCAAATCTCATCACATCCACAAAACTTATTATATGGGATGAGGCACCAATAGTGTAGCGTTTTTGTGTTGAAGCATTTGATAGGACCCTAAGGGATATCATGCATTGTGATAGAACTTTTGGGTGTGAAATGTGTTATTATGGGAGGTGATTTTCATCAAATACTACACAAAAGGAACAAGAGGCGCAATTGTCAATGCATGCATAAATTCTACTTACCTATAGGATCACTACATCATTTTCCAATTGACTAAGAAGATGTGGTTGAGTTCTTCTGCTTCAAGGACTGATCATGATAATTTGGTATGGTTCTCAAGATGGTCATTAGTGGTGATGACAAAATAGGGGACTCATATGACGGTGTTGAGGAAATTGAAATACCTAGTGATTTGTTAATTTTAGGCTACCAAGATCCAATTCGTGCGATTGTGGAATCAACATATATAACCTCCTTGAAAACCTTAACTCTAACAAATACTTCAATGATAGAGCAATCCTTGCTCCAACTATTGAAATGATTAATTCTATAAATAAGCACATGTGTGCCATGTTGCTTGGAGAACCATATGAGTTTCTTAGTCGTGACTCAGTTTGTAAGTCAAGTGAAGATAGTGATAGTTTTGACAACCTGTATACCATAGAATTTCTTAATACTATTAGTTGCTCCAGTATGCCTCCACATAAGCTAACAATGAAAGTAGGAGCACCTATAATGTTGTTGAGGAATATTGATCAATCTTCTAGATTATGCAATGGAACATGGCTTTGTGTGACTTAGTTTGGGAAGACTGTCGTTGAGGCAATCACATTAAATGGTTCACATCCAAATTAAAAGGTCCTCATTCATAGTATGGACATGAATCCTTCTGAAAGCAAATAGCCTTATCGCATCAAACGGAGACAGTTCCCTATCACCCTTTCCTTTGCTATGACTATCAAAAAAAGTTAAGGACAATCTCTTCGCCATGTTGATTTATACCTTTGCAAGCCAGTCTATACACATGGCCAATTATATGTTGCATTATCCAGGGTTAAAAGCATGAATGGTCTAAAGATTGTTGTAGATTATAATAGTTGTGGCAACAAAAATAAAACAAGGAATGTTGTGTACAAAGAGATATTTAGGAATGTTAATTGATTATAAGACATTATTGTTTAATATTGGTGAGTTTTCATTTGTAATATATATGTACTTTGAATTGATTGGAGGATATTGATGTTCACTATTGTTGAGGTTTCATTTCTAATATATAGTCATTTATTGGTTGTGATGTTTTAATATTCTTTAAAGACAAGAAAGTTGCATCAGTTTGGAAGCAAAATATGTTTAAATAACCTGTGAAGTAATATCATCCTATGCAATGCACGGGGAAACAAAAGCTCGTTGAGATAAAATAGCGTCAGATATTGCAAAAAAGCACTAGAAAAGACTACTAAAATAGGCACCGGAAATCACCACATAGGTGCCGACAAGAGAACGTTAGAGGAAATACATCCAATAAATTTTTTGATTAATTGTTGAGAAAAGTAATGCATATAATAAGATTAGCGGCTAAATTTTAGAAGTCGATTTGCATGAAGTAAATATATGTATGGGCAATATATATTAGGATTAAGGTGGGTCTAGGACTCTAAAGTATTTTACTAAGTCCATCTAGTATTTTAAAGTAATTTATGGTGTGTCCAATATCCTAAAATATTTTTAGATGCTTTTAGCCCTCTAAAATATCTTGTAACACAATTTGCGCTTGAAATCTTTATCTTTTTAGTAGAAATTTTGCTCATAAAGTATTTTTTCAAGAACAATTTAAATCTCGTCATGAATATAATAGTCCTTTAAGTGGCCAAGGTGCATCCATCACTTAAAGTATTTTTTAGTAGCGTCTTTAGGATACTAGACGCACTTGAAAACATATTTTAGGGTGTTGGGTGAATCACAAAATATTTTAGAGTGCAGGAGGGATCTAAAAAATAATTCAAAATGCTAGATGCACCACAAATTATTCTAGAATACTTAATACACTTTAGAAGAAAATACTTTAGAGTTCTAGATACATCATAATCCTATATATAATTACCTATAGCACTGTTCCAAATAAATGCGTATTGTGGTTTTATTTTTATACAAAAAAAATTGCCACGATGGCCTAGCTTACAAGAAAATTCTAATAATTTTCTTAGTAATTTACATTAATATAGTGTAAACGTTGTTAAAAAAATAATAGCCTACTATAATTTAGCACCATAAAATGAAAATATTTTATTAAAAAATTATTTATATATGGCTACTTATTGAGTTAGATCCGAGCACTGTTAGGCTCAACTCAAGTAAGATCTCCCAAATAAGTTTTTTTAAAAAAAAAAAAATTTATATGAATTAGAACTGGAGACCTCATATTTCAGCAGTTAAATTTTTTTTACTAGAACTAACACATTGATCGCTATTTTTAAAATTTTCATTCTCACTAATTAAAATTTAAGTCGGGGTGGCTTGAATAGCTTGCACTCTCCATCATTAAATATTAAATAAATATGTTTTTTCAATTAAACAATTTAGTTTGGACTTTGGCGGGTTTGAGCTTTTATTGTCAAATGAAGAATTAGTTTTTGTTGTACTTCTATATATAAAACATAAAAATAAAATGAAAAGTAATTAAAATTAGCAGACCAATGAGTAAACACTAATGTTTATATATAAGTCATCGGTTCAATCATGTTGGATCATGAAATTTGTGAACACTAAACTTGCATTTTCCATTTCATGCTCAATCTAGTTTTTAAAACATTGGTTGTAATTTTGTATATAGAAATATTAGAAAAAGAAAAAGAAAACTTAAATTTAACACCAATGACCCGTTTTGTTCGTGAAATTTATGAGAATGTAATTAAATGTGTTGGGAGAAAATGTAATGTAATGGTGACTTTTTTACTTGATAATGTAATGGTGATTACGAACTACAAGTATATGCATTTATGAATGGTGATGAGTGGTCGAATAAAATTTATTTTTAAAATTTAATGAAATACAAATAAAGGGGAAGAAACACAAAAAATGGTATTTGTTATGAAACTAAGTAAAATACAAGAGAGATTAAAATGAGGGAGATAAAGAAATGCAAGAGAGAAATGGAGAGCAAGGGCCAAGGAGAGAGTGATTCTTCTTTCTTATTATTCACACCTTCAACCTTTGATATATGCATACTATATATAGGCAAGGAACCCTTAACTTCTGTTACAAGAGTTACATACCAAAGAATAAATCTCCATAATGGTATATTAAGAAGTTTTGTAAGTTATTTACATGAAACAAATTAAACTCCCACTAAGCCATTCATGTTATAGGTTATACGACTTTAAGAGTAGAATTCCAAAAGACTCTTCTTGAAAGGTTATGGACATTCACGCCAATATTGGAATATTTATAACACTCCTCCTTGAATGTCCATTATGAATGTGCCTCATTAAAAACTTTAACTAGGAAAAACCCAGTGGAACAAAAACCTAGCCAAAGAAAAGAGTACATCATCCATTGATACACTGTCCAGTGCTGTCTCATTAAAAACCTTTCTAGGAAAACCCAGTAGGACAAAACCTAGAAAAGGGAAAAAGAGTACAACGTGTATCAGCTCCCCCTTTCGACAACATCAGTATTACATTACTTTCAATGTCTTTTGAGCATATCATCTTTTTTGGTCGTCAAACATTCTATTGTGTACTTGCAAGAACTAAATATTTCCAGCAAAATCATAATAATACTAACATGATTTCTAAGCATTCTTATAAGATATATCTAGATGCATATCAACAGATATTCATTAAAACGATTATATCATACATGCTCCAATAGCTTTAAGTCATACAAAACTTATTAAGTATTGCTCTCGAGAACTTTGAATTTGATGTTTTTGGCATCTTGAGTCCTTCAGGGACATGTGCTACTAGCACTCTTGGATCCTTTGAAGATTCATATGCAATCTTCATAATTTAATAAGCCATATGCATATGCTATATAACAATATCTAATAGACACATAATTTATCATTCATAAATGGCTAGATTTATCGTATCCACCACAAAATCATTATCCCAATTTCGACTTCAGGTCCTTAACTATCATAATATGATTATATTTGTGTCATTCTCAATTTTACTTATCCTCTTGGCATATAACATCCTCATTTGATCACGTGATATCTTTATCTCATTTGATCACGTGATTTCAGGTCCTTAATCAAAATTGTTGTCGACAACTTTATCTTTTCGGTTCTATTTTTCCAATTCGACATAACAATATCAATATTACTCAGGTACCTGAACCTCTCTTGAGGTTTTCCAATTAGTTATGTCTTAGTACTCTTTTGGAGTACTTGCCTCCTTAATATGATCATCTTAATCATATGCTTCAATTTATCCATAATATTTATATTTGGAACCGAATACTTACTCATATTTCAGGCATGTTACTAATTGGAGTATTTTTAGCTGGAATATGAGATTTAATAAATCTCATTTAGGTCAGTAATTCTATCTGGGAAATATATCATGAATGCATAATCTGATGAACTTCTGGTTCATACTTCTTTATTTTAGGATATATACTTTGCTATAATGCATTCCATGTATTCTCTTGTCCAGCTATTCAATTTCTCCCCCACATGTTGAGAAAATAATGTCAAATATCAATAGACTAATCATACAGTATAAGTCTCCTTAATCCATTTGTTTCCTTTAGAAACATCATTTTGTTTCATATAGAGACAAACAGGAAGAAGAAGATCCTTATACAACATTTATCTCAACTTTCTTTCCATATCCATCTATATGCATTATGGTGGATTAATAATCATTGCACATTCAAACTTTATAAGATAGAATTTGTCTGGCTACTGACCAAAAGCCAACTTTATCGGGAGAATTTTGTTGGCTTATGAGTGCTGCAATATGTAAGATTAAATATACCAACATAAAAATTTTGTTCTTATAAGAATTGATCTAGCTATTTATGGAGGCTTTAAATCATGATTTTTGGATTGTATAATTTAGAAATTGTGTGCTCAATTTATTCAAACATTATTGCAAACTTCAGATTGCAAACATTCTTACAAACTTCAGGTTGTAAGATAATAATCTCGCATATAACCATCTTATCGATGCATCTTTTAAATTTATACAGTGTACATGCTATTTCAATGAGCCCATATAATTCTATTTGATATATTTCCAGAAATACTAAAATCCAATACTAATCATGATCAATGATAATCTTGCAAATAATTTATTTTTGAGAGCAGACAGCACATAAATCATAAATAATATGTTGGTTATTCCTGAAAAATCTTCTGGCTCTTCAATGGATGCCAATATGTGATCTTATTTGCATTATATGACTCGGATGATCAAACAAGTCATGCCAACAATAAATTTCTTTGGATCAGTATGAAAGACCTGGCTATCACCCAAGAGGGGGGGTGAATTGGGTGTCAAATAAAACTTTAGGAATTTTGAAAATCTTTTCGCAACTTCTAAATCGACAATTAGATATTCAAATAAGCATATACTGGAAATATAAAAGATGAGGGAAGAGAATATGCAAACTGTGATTTATACTGGTTCGGTCCAGAATCATTGACCTACGTCCAGTCCCCAGTACCTTTGGGATTTTCCACTATCACTCAAAAACAATTACACCCTCTGTAAACGAAGGATGCTCCTCACTCTAGGACTCACTCCCCCTTACAAGTTGTAATTGTTTACAACAGATACACACTCTGTAAACGAAGGATGCTCCTCAACCTAGGACACACTCCCCCTTACAAGTTGTACTCTGTTTTTCCCAATCTCTAAGTCACCTGACTTGAGATTCTTACAATGAATGATATACAGGGAAATTGACTCTCTCTAAGAGTAGATAATGATACACATTGAAGTACAATAACCGATCACCTCACTCTTTACAGTATACTAGACATTGAGAAACAGAGAGTGTATGAGGGATTGAACTATCGACGGTGAAGTAGTAAAATCATTTCGTTGGCTTCGTCAATTCATTCATCAATCGTCGTCACCCCTTTCAGTTTGAAGGCTTCGCAATTTATATGTCATTGTGTTTCGACCGTTGCGAGTATTCGAACGTTGGAGGCTGTCGGAAGTATCCGTTGAAACTGTTGTTGCTTTTTATCCGTTGAGCTCTAATCCAACTTTAATCGTTGACTTCGTTAATGCTCCGCCTTGATTGTTGTAATAATAGCCGTTGTAAAGATTCAAACTATCCGTTAGTCATAGAGGCTTTCATTAAATGCTGGATTGAGTGTATCAGCATTTTGCTTTATTATGTCCAGCACATCGGTTTCAGGGAATACGCCGGTTATGGTAGTTGCATTAAATGCGTTCAATCGTCTCGATGGTTAATATCAAAGTCCGCTGGTAATTTCTGTCTAAATACTCTGAAACTCATGAACAAACTGGTTAAAAGCATTTGATAATCTTAATCACGAGTAATCAGATGAGTAATTTATCTAATAAGCACAAGGGAAATTCGCAGACAATGATTTGAAAAACAGGGACTACTTTGCTTGAGCAGAGTTTAATGCTTGCTCGAGCAAGCATTTTGAAATAGTGAAAAATCCTCTTCTGCTCGCTGATGCTCAAGTATGAAATTTGCCCTGCTTGAGTATGATGCTTGGGCAAGCTTTTGAGTATGCTTGAGCAGAGCCTTCTTCTTTCTGTTTGAAAGCATTGGAGATTCTTGTACTTGGGCAAGAAATTCATCTTGCTCAAGTATGTTGCTTGAGCAAGGCTATTCTCATGCTTGGGCAAGTATTTTTGAGTCTGATAAAAGCTTAAGCAACCACGTTGCTTGAGTAGGGTTTTTATGCTGCTTGGGTATGATGCTCGGGCACATGATTCTTATGCTTGGGCAGGCTAATTTTCAACACAAGAACACCTGCTTCCTGACCTTGCTCGAGAAGGGTGCTTGGCTTGCTCGAGCAGGCTTGCTCGAGCAGGGTTTCCTTCTTGCTCGAGCAGGGTCCTTGCTGAGGCTTTTCTTGAGGGTTGCTCGGGCAGACTTCCAAGTTTGCTCGGGCAAGGTTGCTCGAGCATACTTCCCTTTATGCTCAAGCAAGCTGACTCTGAACCCCTTTTCCCGATGATGCTCGAGCAAGACTTTTGGTCTGCTCGAGCAAGGTCTTATCGGATGGAATCTGATATGCCTTACTCACGACGTTGCTTGAGCAAGCCACATAGTCTGCTTGAGCATGCTTCCCAGAATTATACTTCTCTGCTCTGAGATCAATGATGCTCGGGCACTAAGTACTCTACTTAAATGGCCATCTCTGTGAGTCAAGCTTCCAGCTACCATTATCATTTGCAAATTTCAGACTTTCAAGAAGCAATTACGTTGACATCAATTTCCAGTGAGCATAACGTCTTCGGTGTAAACCCAAATATAGCAAATCATCCCATCTCAGAAAACTCTTCAAATATTCTTTCTAATTCAATAAGAATCAGCTCCAAACTAGTTTTATTGCATCCATTAACATCATATGAATGGAGGTTGTTCTTATCCAGCGTTTTTGATATATTCAGAACAGACTGTCAACTTCAAAACATCATAACTTCTTCAATTGATCTTCTTTTTCTGTGTTCTTGATGTTTTCGGAAAGGTATTTGAGTCTAGTTTCAAATGGCGCTGGTTTCATCTCAATCCGATTTGTCGTTTGTAAGATATGCTCAAAATACCGAAGCTTGGTCTGGACAGTGACGGTGATACTTGTTCCAACTTGTAAAATTCATAGATAATTCATATGAACTCCTTTGGACATGAATATTTGTCAGAAGTACGTGTTGGATGTCTAGTTTCATTTGCCGCTGGTTTCATGTCAATCCGATTCTTGGTTTGGGAGATATTGTCGAATTACCGAAGGTCACCAGAAACAGAGCTGAACAGAGGAGGCTGGAGATGAGCATACTTCTCGTTTTTGCTTGAGTAAGGTCTGATTTTGGCTGAAAGTATGCCTTGCTCGAGTATGCTTCTGTCCTTGCTCGAGCAAGGTACTGTTTGGGCGAAAAATGGCCTGGAAACATGTTGCTTGAGCATGGAAATATTTATGCTTGAGCAAGGCACTTGGAAAAGTGCTGAAATTGCATTTTGACCCCAAAACAAACTAGTATTCTTCCGGAAGCTTGAACTTGCTCATTTTAACTCCGAATTGAGCCGTTTCAACTTCTGTTTGATCATGGAGACTTGGATATTAATATTCTCATGATATTTAACAAGTTCTTCTTTCTTCAAACTTAATTCTTGATCATTCTCTAAAATTTGATTTGGACTAACCTATAATAAACAAGGTAGTTAGTCAATGTATATGATATAAACTTTTTGCTCTAGATAATGTCATCAATATAAGACATCATCAAAACTAATTACAACTAACATTCTCCCCCTTTTTGATGATGGCAAATACTTTAAGAAAAATATGTATGAATATGAAGATATATTAAATGCAACATATTTTTTCTTGCCATTTCTCTCCCCCTTATTTGTTATTAGCAAAAAAAATTGTCATGGCAACAGATTTATAAGATGGGATTATAATAAATGTAAATAATAATAATTTTTTTAAAATAAGAATAGAAACTAAACACCGTATTATCTTCTAAGCTTATTTGTTATTTGTCTTGGCTTCAAAATAAATCTAGAGATATTTCTCTACAGCTCTTTGCCTCTTTAATATCCCATTGGCAGCATTAGTAAACATTTCATTTGCTATATTTGTAAACTTCTAGTTTACAATTACAATTTCTTGCATTATTATTAGTAAACTTTTGGTTTACAATAGCGTGTTTTCTATGATATCCATTGCTGCAGATATCTTTGAAACTTAATAAGTTTCTTTTATACTCGGTAGAATAATTCATGCATAATTTTGTTCCTTCAGGTAATGGTGTTGCTTTATCACATCTCTTTTTCGTTGACGATCTAATACTCTTTGGGGAAGCATCAGCTCATCAGGCCAATCTGATTAATGCAATCTTGCAGGATTTTTGCCTTTCTTCGGGCCACTCTGTGAGCAAGGAAAAAACCAAAGTCTAGTTCTCCAAAAACGCCAATCCTCAGGTATGCCGGCAACTATGTAACTTACTAGGATTTCACAAGATAGATTCCCTAGGTAAATACCTTGGAGTTTCTCTTCTGCATGGTAGGGTCTCCAAATCCACTTATGAATACATCATCAACAGGTTGCAAGCGAAGCTCTCAGGTTGGAAAAGCCAATCCCTCTCCTTGGCAGGGCGGATCACTCTTGCAGAGTCGGTATTGGCATCATTGCCCCTTTACACCATGCAAAGTACTACTATTCCTCGTCATGTTGTGTTAAGATAGAGAAGTTGATTCGAAAATTTATCTGGGGCTATACAAGCGATCATCGTGGCATTAGCTTGGTTAAGTGGCAGGATTTATGCCAACCAGCTCAGCATGGGGGGTGTGGCCTACTGAACCTTCAATCTCAAAATAAGGCTTTCATGATGAAGCTTATTTTCAAGATACATTCTTAGCCCAACTCCCTTTGGGTTCATGTTTTGAAGCAGAAATACACTGTAATAAACCTCAAAGATGTGCCTCGCCATTCTAGGATGTCGTACTTCTAGGTGAACCTTATAAAACTTTGGAATGAGACCTCTCACCATATTAGATGGTCTCTGGGTGATGATAGCCAAGTCAAGTTCTGGGATGACTTTTGGGTGGGGGATCTGGGTCCCCTTAAAAATCTTTCTTTCACCCTCTCTCAGATCAAGACCTCCAGAAGACTATTATGGATTATAGGGCTGATGATGGATCTTGGCAGTGATCACTATTTCAGCACCATTTGCCATCAGACATTTTGCAGAAAATAGCTGCCATTCATCCTTCGAATGTGCCACAGGGGTCGTCTTGCTACTGGAACTTATCCAACAATGGCTGTTTTGTAACATCCCAAATTTTGGGATTTGAAATTTAGATATTTTATGGGAATCAATTATGTAATTTTGGTTTAAAATAATTGTGAGATTAATTATTGGAATTTAAGTCATATTTTCCCATAAATTAAGGACAAATAATTAGAGAATAATTTTTGGTATAAATATTTGGAGATAATATTTTAAGTCCAAAAAAAATTTAATTGAGAAAGAAAATCCTTAAATAGAATTAAGGATTTAAATTTTAATATTAGGAAGAAAAAAAATAGAACAAATACTATTAAGCATTTGATCTTATTCACTTACAACCTCAACTCCCAAAATTTCATCATCAGACACAAAACCCACCTATGTATTCTCATTCATTCAACGGCCCAAGATTTAAAAACCCAAAACCATTATATCATTTATTCATTTAAACTTCAATTGAAAAGTGCCTATTCACTGATTCCTTCCGTAAAAGCACAAAAGGCAACATGAAAGAAAAACGTATCAGGTATATTATAAACCTAACACCATCAAACCCCATGACCCATATCCATCATCCAAATTACCTGATTCATCTTGGCTCATATAGTCACTTACTCCCATTTAAGCCCAACTTGTGAACAAGCCACCTCCCCTCTATTTAAAAAAAAAAAAATCATTAAGCCCATATAAGTAACTAAAGATTCCAGCCATTCGATTCCAACTACAATAGACAACCTAAACCATTGATTCATTTATCTAATATCACATCTAATATCACCTGACGCCACCAGAATGAAACACCAAAAATGCAGCAGAAACATAAACCCTCTCGGTCAATGACGCAAATACAGAGGAAAATAATATTATTAGCAAAAAGAAACCATTCCTATACCAGGCACGCAACAACGCCGTCCACGCAATGTAGACCCCCTCGAGCCCAGCGATAACCGTTTCTTTTCTTCCTCCTCGGTCCAGACCCACAGCTCGTTATTTAACCATGTCCTTCACTCATTCACCTTCATCTAAAGTTAAGTCAGAGAGTGAGAGCTGAGTGGGAGTTGAAGAGAGAGAGAGAGAAACACATCAGCAAATCAGTTTTCTTCCTTCACTGCACACGAGTCGAACACGTTAGTCGATCACGCCGCATTTCAGATGTCACTTTCGGCCTTACTGTTCACACGCAATCCAGTTCCATGCTTCTCGAGCACAACACCAATATCTGCTGTGTATTTTCTTCTCCGTCTGGTACGTGCTGGAGTATACATACATACACAACCATTGCTCCTTATCTACTCCACCCTTCACACTGCTGCAAGTTGAGTCTGAGAGCGTAACAGAGAGTGAGAGCTTTCAGTCGTGATCATCAAGGTGCTCTGTTTTGAATCCATAAGGCAGAGGTGATAGTTGTCGGTAGGGAAGCTGAGAGTGCAAGCTGAAATCTAGCAAGGTAAATCATTAAGTTTACTGTCTTAGTGCTGCACACTCAGGATATGTGGTTATATAATATATATATAGCTACCTAAATTGCTGATATATATATTAGCATTGGGTGTTGAGAGTATATACTTATGAAATAGCGCTGCACATATAAGTAAAATAAAGAAAGGAAACCGAAAACTTACTCCAACATATGTGTGTGTGTGTATATGTATACCTACGCATGAAGGAAACCAAGTAGGAAGAGTGGTTTTTGAAAAAAAAAAAAAAAATATATATATATATATATAGCATTTGAACTTGGGAAGATGATAGAAATTCCATTGCCTGAAACTGTAAATGACGTTTGAATTTTGACTTACGGAAATGGTTCAATTGCTGCGAATCACTATTCTAACATTCCACCATCATTTCCTTGTGTATGCATTATATATCAGAAACCAGAGGTTTATAAAATTAAAAAAAAAAAAAAAGAATAAACATCCATGAATAAACTTTTTGGCCTGTGGGGGGATTACTTATTTCTTGGCTTTGTCATTTATCATCGTACAAAGGATCCCCAACTGGTTTGACTATTGAAAGTATGACATGGGTGAAAAGTAAATATTCAGATTCTATGTGTGCGTGTTTGTTTTTATTTTAAGGTCTTTGTGGTCATTGATTACTTTGTATTATGTTTGAAGAGTATTATCATCATCAATCATCAATCAATCATCAAATATATATACTACTAAATCTTGTGGCTCAAAGATAATTGGTCCACAGTGTCATCCCAGTTGGATTAAACTAACTTCCTTATTGGACCACCCATTCTCTGAACAACTTTCCACACGTCATTAATGTCCAGTATACGTCTTCCTAACTGTGGCGGAAAATTCAAAACTTATGCTAATCCTATTGGGCCAACTTCTAAACACAGTGCTATACGCGTTTAATCCTCTTCGACTTCCGATGTTTTGTATTTCTTTTCCCAAGTGATAAATCACATATTGGGCTAGTTTTTTTTAAAGGGCATCAGGTCCATTGAATTTACTATGTTTTCCAATGACTTCTATTTACATTTCTCCATACGTCCATGAGTATTCCCATGCAACTACGTTTTACAATTCCAACGTTTGGTGCAACAAGTCATCCCCTATTTAAACCCATAAGAGGTATTCTGCTGGTGACAGTTGAGGTTCCGTAACTCATATATCTGGAAATTCTATTTTGTTGTTGAAAATGTCATCTTCGAGAATGTTTTACACAGAAGTGGCTCCTTCCAAAGTTGTGTCATTTCTCCAATGTGACTGTAGGAACTTCAACTGGTCCATTTGCGTTAGAGTTATTGCTCATTTTTGGGATATTCCTGCAATGAGGAAGCATCGACAGATGACTTATAATGCTGTTTTGTCAGATGCCGAGGTATATTTTATATTTTACAGTATTACTGTGCACGTACTCAACTTTATAGCGAAGAACTTTGCATGATTAATTCAATATTTGCCATTGTTCACATTTTCCTTTTTTTGTGTAGGGATATAATGTAGGAGGAAGACATTTTTTTAAAAAATAAGTCAAAATAATTAGAAAAATATTCACAATATTATAGACATCGTCATGACACTAAGTTTGGAAAGGAAAAAAAAACTCCAAAAAATCAATTTTAAACTTTTCTAGTATTTTTTGAGATTATTTATAGAATCCCCATGTATTTAATCGGTGATCTGTTTCCGAGCTGCGTAGTTCCAATGTATTTATCACAGATGTTTAAAAAGTCAATTGCCCTTTGTTAATACTCTTTTATCATGATGGTAGTAATTAATAATCTCAACCTTCTTTTACAATTGATTCAATTTCCGAATGCCATTCTTAAGCTTTTATTATTTCTTGGCATATAGCTGTTTAATCAATGTTCCTTAGTGTCATGAAAGAACGATGTGGCATGAAAACTTCTACTTCTAATGACCTGGCGATCCACGCCAAATGAATGCTGAACTAATTCCGATATAACTCTCCAATTACTGAAATGTAATTTCCGAAGTTGAAACCATCATTTCTGTTATGAACTTTCGATGAAGATTGCTGAATCATCAGCTACATATATTGGATGATAAGGTTTGAGTATTCAATCAGTGCCGTTTTGAAATACTCTATATTTCGAAAACTTCTTCCCACCATATAAGGAACAAACGAACCCAGGTTGCAAACCAGATACGCAATGGCATAAATGGTAAGGTTTACAATTTCCTTTACTCCTTTTTAAAAATCGTAGTTACTCTTTTATCATGTGTACATAATGTTGGTGTACCTTTGTTATGGATCATTTGGCTACTTTTATAGGTAAGCGAATATGTCCAGAAGATCACGCAACACTTGAAAGCTATAGTTCAGTTGAAAATGTAGAAAAGCAAGTGATAGATACAGTGTATACAAGTTGTTCTCCAACAACCGACAATGATGTTGCAACACCTGGATATGCACTTAGTTCTTCGAATCCAACGTTTGACAAAGGATCCATTTTAACTGAGATCACCAACATTCCAAGTAACTGTATCTCAATTCAAAGAAACATAAAAGCATTAACGGGTGAAAATAGCACTGTTGCAACACCTTCGTATCATATGAACTCACAGAATATAAATCATAAGAGCCGAAGAAGGAGAACCACACAAGCTGTCAATCAAGTTGCAACAGATTTGTTAAAACGGATTAATGAATTGTCAAATGAAAGTAAGTATGATTTGAAATTTCTGTGTTATTATCATCTGATTTTTAGTAATACCCTTTTATTTAATTTATGACTACGCAAACTCAAATTTTTCATTTTTGTTAGAGGTCACTGGTGAACACACTGACCAGGAATTCATGCATGGAGGTATTGACACCAACTTACCTCATACATTCACTTCAACCTATCTAGATGAAGGTGATGCTATATATGTCTGTCAATTTTGTGGTGCCAACATGTGGTCTTTAGAAAGGTTGAAAAGGTTGAAGAAATCTGAAAGACCACAATTCAGCATTTGTTGTTGTCATGGAAAGCTTACTGTGCCTTTTATTCAAGATCCACCTGTAGAGCTCCGTGAATTGTTTTTCAATAAACAATCATCGGTGTCCAGAAATTTTTTTAACAATATTCGTTTATACAACAATATGTTTTGTTTCACTTCGATGGGTGGCAGGATTGATCATTCAATGAACTCAAAGGGTGGAGGTCCTTACTCATTTGTACTTTCAGATCAAAATCCCCACTTCATAGGCAGTTTATTGCCGCTAGATGGAAACCCCCCGTTTATGCTCAATTGTACATTTATGACACTGACAATGAAGTTTCTAATCGTATTTCAACTGTGAGGTAAGATTTGCATGACATTGTTGTTTTCCAAAATCATTAATTTAAAGACTATGAAGCAATAGGCAAGTCGTAATCAAGTAGCATTTTCCATTGTTACAGCTGTCATGGTGGTGCTAAAAATTTGGATCCTAGTATCGTGAAATTGATAAAAAGATGTCTTGACAAGCATAACTGTGTTGTTAAACAGTACAGATCTGCCGCAGAAATTATAAAGCATGATGTTTCACATGACGTCAACATTAGGTTGATAAGGAATGGCAACTCAATTGGTCTCAATAAGCAATATAATATGCCTACAGCTTCAGAGGTTGCTGCTCTGATTGTCGGCGATTTTGACAACTCATACACCAAAAGAGACATAATTGTAAAACGACAATGTGGAGCATTACAAAGGATAGATGAGTTGCACATGGCATATTTGCCACTTCAATATCCCTTATTTTTTCATTATGGAGATAATGGATATGACTCCTCAATGGAACATGGCCAAGAATCATTATCGGGTACTAAAAAAAAGACGAGGCTTACCCCTAGAGAGTACTTGGCTTTTCGACTGATGACGAGAAATGCTGAACGATCAGTCATTTTACATGGGAAAAAATTTCTCCACAATTTATTGTTGATGGATACTCGATGGTTGAAAGTGATAGGTTGAACTACATAAGGACCCATCAAAAAGAATTAAGGGTTGATCTTTACAGTGGAATTTCAGACGCAGTAACAAGAGGAGAAATAGATCCTTTATCAACGGGACGACGAGTTATACTACCATCTTCTTTCACCGGTGGTGCTAGATATATGATCTAAAACTACCAAGATGCTACGGCAATATGTGCATGGGCGGGCTATCCAGATATATTTTTAATATTTACTTGCAATCCAATGTGGCCTGAGATTATTCGTCATTGTGATGAAGTTGGATTGAAACCTTGTGACAGACCAGAAGTGTTGAGCAGGATATTCTCTATCAAACTTCAAAAATTAATGCACATTGTGAAGGATGAAAAGATTTTTGGGAAGATTAAAGCAGGTTAGTTTTTAAAATTATTACACACTTAAATCTTCACACATGACACATCTAATACACATTTAAAGTAAATTGTAATTTCAAAGTAGCAATAATAGCATTGATTACTCTTTTCATGGTTTACAATATTTATGTGCACGAATTCATGTATGGCTATATAGATGAAACCGTTGTGTCAATGTAATTAAATATTGTTTAAATCTTCAAAAGTAATTACTCTTTTATTTCATTGATTACATATTATTTGCATTTGTTACTGCAGAAGTATACATAGTTGAGTTCCAAAAAAGAGGGTTACCACATGCACATAATATACTTTTGTTGTTGAAATCGGATAAGATTTGTACACCATTTGCTGTTGACAAGATAATATCTGTAGAGATTCCAGATAGAGACTCTGACCCAGAATTATATGAGTTAGTTGGAAGCTACATGATCCATGGACCGTGTGGTAGAGCTTCAGGGAGTGCTCCTTGCATGAAAGATGGTAGATGCTCTAAGTATTTCCCAAGAAAATATAATGAGCGTACAATGTTGGATCAAAATGGTTATCCAACATATCACAAAAGAAATGATAAATGTACTATCACAAAGAAGGGTTTTGAGTTAGACAACCGATTTGTTGTCCCTTACAATTGTAGTTTTTGAAATTATTTCATGGCCATTTGAATGTTGAGAAGACAAATCAATCATGTGCCGTCAAATACCTCTTCAAATACATAAGTAAAGGGCATGATCGTGTTATTGCAGGCATATACGATGCTAATGAAGGTGCAGCTCAGCATCAAGGGTTTGACGAAATTTCTCACTACCTTAATTGTAGGTACATCTCCTCATGTGAGGCCTCGTGGAGGACATTTGGATTTGATATTCATCATAGACAACCCCCTGTGGAGAGGTTAAGTTTTCACCTACCTCATCAGCAACCAGTCTATTTCACTCAAACTGATACAATGTCATCGTTGCTAAACAATCCAAGGGTTAAAGAGTCTATGTTTCTTGCTTGGATGGAAAAAAATAAAGATGATCCATTTGCAAGAACGCTTTCTTACTCTCAATTCCCTAACTATTTTATGTTTGTTAGGAAAAAAAGGATATGGAAACTTCGTCAACATGGGTTTTCAGTTGGGAGGTTAGGTCACTGTACACCAGCTCAGGGAGAATTATATTACCTGAGATTGTTGTTGACAAAGGTTCGTGGGCCAAAGAATTATACAGACATCATGACTGTCAATAATGTAGTTTACTCAACCTTCAGAGAAGCATGCTACGCGCTTGGTTTATTAGATGATGACAATGAGTTCATTGATGCAATTAAGGAAGCATCGGAGTGGGCATCTGGAAATTACCTTCGTAAATTTTTCACAAGCATGCTATTGAGTTACTCATTATCTCAACCAGCTGTTGTTTGGGAAAAGACCAAAGATATTATTTGTGAGGATCTACTACATATTAGCCATTTTGACCCACAGTATACAGGTACAAAATGTAAATGGAGCGAAATACCCAAGATGGGGGTGAATTTGGTATTATCAAAATTTTCGATAAGTGCTCTGTTTTTAAACAATAAAATCAGGGGTGAACAGAGTAAGGGAAGAGATAGCTGGACATAAGGATTTATACTAGTTCGGTCCTAACAACTTGACCTACATTCAGTCCCCAGACTCTCTGGGATTTTCCACTATATCAATGATTACACACTCTACACTTAAGAAGTGATTCTCTCACTAGAACTCACTCCCCCTTACAAGTTGTAATCAATGAACCCAACCACCAAGTCCCCTGACTTGTGGTTCTTTACAATAAATGATTAACAATCAAAGAAAACTCTCTCTAAGAGTAGATGATGATAAACACTGAAGCTTATGTTGTCAAAAGACAAAGTACAAGTGAAAACTGAAAGGTAGTTGAAGAACTTGAATGCTTATACATTTTCAGATGTTGTAGTTGTTGTAGAGACTTGAATGCTGTCTTATTTATACTCAGGAAGCATTAATTGACCGTTGCATCTTCAATATTACCGTTGAGAGAAGTTTTCAGGTGTTTAGCAAGTAGCTTAGACATCTTCTCTTTCTAAACTCAGCTTAATCCAGCTGGCCAAGTAATCTAATTTGTTCTTCTACAAATTAGTCTGTTGGAGATGAAGTTTCTTGATGTAGAAAACATTCTTTAATGCTTTGCAACCGTGTGCAGAAGAATTAGCCAAGTTTATGCAACTTTCTGAGTAGTGCATTTAATGAACTGAACCACTTTTTGCTTTTGCTCTAGTCTTCAATTAACTTTCGTTAATCTGTCTAAAACTCATAAAAAAGATGGTTAATCATAGCCAAGAATATAGAAGAATGATAAAAGGAAGTATTAAGATCGAACAAGAGTGTTTCATAAATTCGTCAGATTTGATTTTCAAATTTAGCATTCAATACTCGAGTATGTTCATCAATACTCGAGTTTGTCACTATGCACTTAACTTAATACTTGAGTATTCATCTTGATACTTGAGTATTCATCTTCCAGAGAGGAATCATCGAGACTTGAACTTTGGACCTTAGGACAATACTCAAGTAACAAACCCATACTCGAGTTCTGAACTTTCAGTAAGAAAATAATTTTAAGTTCAAAAACCTCAATACTTGAGTATTGTTCCCAATACTTGAGTATCCAAATCATTGACAAAGGGAAAAGCTATCTGTATGCCCAATACTCAAGTTTCCTACTCAATACTCGAGTATACATTCATTTAAAAACTTTGTGGAGTTTTTCCCAAGTCAATACTTGAGTATGCAAAACCAATACTCGAGTTTTCATAAGGTGTAAAACTTTGATGACTCTCTATATGACCAATACTCGAGTATTCAATTGAATACTTGAGTATTGAGAACTTAAATCAGTGTTGTAATTCTTTCTGTGTGATCAATACTCGAGTATTCATATCAATACTTGAGTATTGTCTCAGGGTGAAAACTTGGAGTGCTCTCTGTAAGGTCCAATACTCGAGTATTCATATCAATACTTGAGTATTGTCTCAGGGTGAAAACTTGGAGTACTCTCTGTAAGTCCAATACTCGAGTATAACATCCAATATTTGAGTATTGCTTTGTGAAAAGGATTTGAGCAACTCTCTGTCAAGTCAATACTCGAGTATTGATAGCAATACTCGAGTTTGTCTTTGACAGTAAGTTTTTACCAAAGACAAAACTCCAAAGTGTGTTTACAATTGTTGATTATCATCAAAACACATAGGGAACTAACACAAAAATCATTTACAACCATCTATAATAGAAACATTTCATTGAAATATAATTTAAACAACTTTGATGCATTATTTGCATTTCTTACATGTAAATAGTTGTCTTAACACTTATACGATGTTGCCTTTTGTCATAAAGATATGCAGATTACAAATGCCAATAAGGAGGCTACTAGTCTATATCAAATTGAACAAATATTGGTACGAAATGGAAAGACCCTATGTGACTATCCGTCAATGCCTAGACTAGAGGAAGACAACATAATCGATACATCATCCCAGCTAATTTTGCAAGAGTTGAATTACAATAAAGATAAAGAGATTGAAGCCTCTGAAAAAATGCAAAGATTAATGACTAAGGAGCAGAAGACAATGTTTGATGATATTATGAGAGCAGTTTTTTCAAAAACGGGGGGTTTCTTTTTTGTGCATGGTTTTGGTGGTACAGGTAAAACGTTTATATGGAATGCATTAACTGCTGCTATACGGGAGAATGGTGGAATCATCCTCAATGTAGCTTCCAGTGGAATTGCAGCAACTCTATTACCATCAGGTAGAACTGCACATTCAAGGTTTTGTATACCTATTGATGTTAATGAAGATTCTATATGTGCAATTGCTCATAATTCACCAACTGCAAACTTAATCAAGGTAACTGATCTGATTATTTGGGATGAAGCACAAATGATTAAGAGACATTGTGTTGAGGCTTTTGATCGAACACTAAGGGACTTAATGAAATGCAGTTTGATTTTTGGGGGAAAATGTGTTGTAATGGGTGGTGATTTCAGGCAAATCTTACCGGTTTTACCTAAGAGTGGTCGAGCTGAAATTGTCAATGCAGCAATCAACACTTCTCATCTTTGGAAGGAGTGCATATTACTTCGCCTAACCAAAAATATGAGGCTGAAATCTTCAAGTGATCCAATTGAATAAGGAAAAATAAAAACATTTTCGGAATGGATTTGCAAGTTGGAGAGGGAGAACTTGGTTTACCACATGATGGTATTACGGACATCTCAATACCGAACGAGCTATTGTTAAACGATGATTGTGATCCGATTAGGTCCGTCGTTAATTCTACTTACCCAAACTTAGTAGAAAATGTTGTTGACGTAGACTACCTCAATAACAGGACCATCCTAATGCCTTTGACTGAAAATGTTGATGCATTGAATGAATACATTTGTTCTTTGTTGCCGAATGATAACATTGAGTATTTCAGTTCAGACTATATAAGTTGAACAAATCAAGCAAATGGCAATTTAGACGATTTGTATGACACAGAATATATCACTGCTATTAAGTGCTCAGGAATCCTTGATCATAAATTGGTTTTGAAAGTAGGTGTACCAGTTATGTTGATAAGGAATATAGATCAAGCAGCTGGCTTGTGCAATGGTACAAGGCTACAAGTAACACAACTTGGCAAGAATGTCATTAGGGCAAAGGCCTTGAATGGCATTAGCACTAGGGAAGATATTTTGATACACAGAATGGATATGAACCCATCTGAGTCTAAATTGCCTTTCAAAATGACAAGGAAGCAATTTCCAATCATAATATCATTTGCAATGACAATAAACAAAAGCCAAGGTCAATCAATGTCACATGTAGGCCTGTACCTACCGAGTTCAGTATTTTCACATGGGCAATTATATGTTGCATTATCCAGGGTCAAGAGTTTCAAAGGGTTGGGGATACTTATATTGGATGAACACAAAAAAAGTAGTAGTGTAACAACAAATGTAGTGTACAGAGAAGTTTTTCAGAATGTGGATTACAAATGATGACATGTACTTTTTGTGGTTGTTTATCTTAGTTAATGGTAAATATTCTCATATCCGTGCAACGCACGGGGAGAAAGTCTTGTTATTTTTAAACCTCTACTATTATTGAGACAATAATTGTTAGTCTTCTCTTCCATGAAAGACATTTTCCCCTTAGCAATAATAAGTTTGCACGCTACTTTTCCTTTAGAGAAGAAGTCAAAAGATAAGAGCAAAACCAAGTAAAGTAAGGGTAAAAACCACATGGAGATCCAAGAGTTGTCCAAGGATGACTATTTTTCTAAAGACAATGAATTTACGACGTGGTTGAAACAAAGAGAAGAATGTGTTCTTCTCTGATCTCTAGCTCATCTGAGTCCGCACGTGATATGTTCTTGGTTTTTGCCAAAGCTTGGAATAAAAGGAGAGAACTCACTTTTATATATATATATATATATATATATATATATATATATATAAGAGTCAAATCTTTACTTGTTACTTGGTTTTAATATTTAACCCAAAATTTTACAAAACATATTTTCTGTAGTAGTGGTATTATAAAACTCCTAATTTAAAGTGTTAGGATAATCTTTTTTAGAGATTAAAATAATTATAGAGAAATACCAATAAATGGTAAAATGATAATAAAATCAATATTGTTATTATTAGTAAAAAGGAAATAAGTATTACAGGGAGTTATTAATAAAAGAGTGTTATTAATTAATTGATTGATTGATTAATCAATTAATTAATAAAAATGATATTCTCATTAAGGGAAATTTTTAGGGATTAATTATTATTTTAATCCTCTAAAAATAATTCGCGCAGTTAGTTACTTTATGACGAAAGAAGTGACTAACGACAATGATAAACGTTTATAGGCATACCTTGACATTTCTACCGATCCCAACAACTTCGGACCAAGTTAAGGATTCAAGTTTGAGGTGGGTAACTGTAATCTTATTAGCATGTATGTATGTATTGTATGTATGACTGATCATGGTTGCTAGATAATTTTGCATGTATATATCCTAGCTATGGATTGAGGCTGCGTGTCTCATAGGGCTGCGTGTCCTAAGAATGGAGCTGCGTGTTCCATAAAGGGCTGCGGTCCTTGGCCGTTAACTGCGATTACGGTGCGACTTGTTTACTGTGAATTGTTCTATGCTTCTACATGTGTTATACTGTGATTTATATTTCAAACGTGCATATGAGATTAACTGTTACCCATGGGGTTCATTCATTTGAACTCCAGACCGCATGAAAGAGATAGGTAGTGGTTCGGGATCAAGAGGCAAGATGCAGCTGTAAGGATTACAGCAGATGGAACCTTTTGGAAAATATGAGTATTTAGCCTGTACTTTAATGTTTATCATATGTCTATTTTGGATTATTGTATTAACATCCCTTTATGGAGTGGATTCGAATCGCGAAAAATTTATCTTCTTATTTTCAAACTAAGTTATTTTATGAAAGTTTTATTCTGTAATTAAGTCGTCCAAATCATTTCGATACCTGTGCGCTACAACTCTAATAAATATAGGCGTAAAAAGGACAGGCGTTACATGTTTCACTACCAAGTCTGCTTATAGAGCGCTAGAATCTCTAAACTGGAATGGGTACAATAAAGTTTGGTCCTGTATATGGAAGCTCCCGATGGCCCAAAGGATTAAAACTTTTACCTGGCTCCTCTTGAAAGGTAAGTTGCTAACCAATATGGAGCGACTTAGACGAGGCATGACATCTGACCCCCTATGTTCCCTCTGTCAGTCCAGCAACGAAGGAGTAGACCATGTTTTTAAAGGCTGTAGCTTAGCCTCCTTGGTTTGGCGGAAAATCTTACCATTAGACATGGGTACTGAATTTTTCAGGATGGACATCTTGAGCTGGCTGTCTGGCATAATCTGTCATCCCTCCTTGGACTCTTCTTGGAAGATAGGTATTTGTATCACTTGCTGGAAGCTTTGGGACACTCGCAACAAGCGAATCTTCTCTGATGCTTCTTTCACTACTGCTGAGATTGTAGCTAATGTTAAATCTTTAGTTGTGCATTCTCAGTCTTGTTTTTCCAAGTTCAGGCTTCTTTTGTAACCATTCAGGCCTTATATGCTGTCCTTTTTGCACAGGTGTATGATTTTGATTTTTAATGAAATTCCCATTCATTCCAAAAAAAAAAAAAAAACTCTCTCAAAGCCCCAACTCCTAACCCATTCATTTAGGTCCTTAACTTGGTCATTTTACCATGATTTTTCCTACTTTTTGCTCCGTATTGTGATCCCTGCCCCCCCTCCTTTTCCTACTCTATTTTGCACAATTTTGCAAGAGGAATTCGTTTTCAACCGCAACATTATAAAGTTCTAGCCATAGTTTTGTGACCACTCTAGGCCAAATATGGGCTTGGAAATTACATACTTCTATTATCTTAATATCATTAAAACCATTAAATTAATCAAATATCAGCTCCTTCATGCTGTAACTAGCTGACCAAAACAGGGCAGAGAAAAATCGATATGTTGCAATTCTATTTCCATTAAACACATCCTAGGGGCCTCTAGACATGACTTAGATACGACTAAATGGCCTAGAGTACTTGTTTCTTATGTTTTCATCTCAAAACATCCTTAGCAGTTCCAAGAATTTGTATTTTACATGCATTTATCGTCATCCATATAACTTGGCATATTGGAGACTCTAGATGCTTAGGACACTTTTATTTTCACTGACATAGGACTTTAGCACACAATGAAGCATCAAAACATTGAGCTTTTCTTAAACTTGGAGCTTCAAGATTTCAAGCTTGATAGCATTCCACTTCATACACCCATTGGTACTTAAAATCTTGCTATTAAATTGACATATGAATGCTCTAACTTCTTCAAAATTCTTAGACAGCGTTCCTTGCTAATCTAGAAATTTTGAAGCTTCAAAAATACTATCCTAACCAACGTATTAGAGTCTTTAGTCATGCTTTAATAATTTGAGACACTTGTTTAACATTTAGAGCCATCAAAACAGTAAGTTCCCTTTGATTCCACTCCAAATTTCTGCTTCAACATACACCAAATATCATAAAAGCAACAATATTTGTATAAACCTTGTCTACTATAACATTTAAGTTTTCTTTTCCATTTCTATTAAGGAACCCATCTCCATAATACTCTCATTTAAACAGAAAATCCAGATTTGAAATCCATCTTTCGCACAGCAATATTTAATATTAAAGCCATGAAGCATCCAAAACAACTTATATTCCCTCGTACCACAATGACTTCTCTTGTATCCCTAATGTGTTTTGCACTTTTTCTATCTAGAATCATATTTTTCAATCATCATCCTCTTGCAGAACACACAACATTTGTAGTAAATAAAGATGGAATGAGGTTTTAGAGGCTTACCTTGGTCCAGATACAAGATTGCATGTTGGAAATTGCTGCTCCACGAACCTCTTCTTCCTCTTCATGTTCTTCCTTTTCTTCCGTCTTCAACTCTGTTCTCTCTCTATTGTCATAATCAATTTTCCTACTGATCCAAATATTATTTGGATGAGTAGGGAGAGTTTTTTCATCTAGACCGTCCAAATGGTATTTGAACAGTTTAAATTTGTTTTTTACCTTTTATTTTTCAAAAAAAAAAATTATTTCAATTGATAAAAAATTTAAAATAAAGATGATCTTTCAACTAATATATTTTTTTTAAATATGATATTTTCATATAAGAATTGATAGTTTAAAAAAATTAAATTGAATCGTCTAAATTTGATCTAAACGGTTTAGATGGAGAAAAAACTCTCCCTATTTATCAAAAGAATAAGTAGGATGAGTAGGGGAATGGGTTGCTCTATTTTCTGCTGTGTGCATTGAAAATGAGAGGCTGAGGAGGTTGATAAAGTGTTTAAGTAAATGGGAGGGAATTAGTTAATTCATATGGTCCCACATGAATATTATCCCCTAAGCCTGCTCTTTCTTCTTGGGCCAAGTGCCGCGCATCTAACACTTCTCAATTTGAGCCTAACATCCCCAATTTCTGTTTATGGGCTTGGGTAGTTATTGGACCATTTTAACCTTCTTGAGCAGTACTAAAATTATAAAATCAATTCTAGAAATTAATCATAATACTTCGTAAAGAATTTCTACCTTAATTAGCTTCTTTACATAAGAAAATAGTTTTCCAAAATTTGTAGGCTGAACATTAACCTCTATTTATTTTTTCTTGAATTTTTTGGTAAATAGGCCTTTAATGTTAAGAAATTAGTTTTAAAATTATTTGAGCCATTTTGGGGAACTAAGCATCTTTATAATTTTTAATCCCCAAAATAACATAGTTCGTACTATTTTATCTGATTAAAATATATTTTGATATGATTTTTCATAATTAATTTGTGCTTTCTAATGTATTTCCTATAACATTATTATATGATTAAATATTAATTTGAGTTAGAGATATATTAATTAAGTGTAATTATGGTTACAAACTTACAATGATTGTAATTTGTCAATTATTTATATAAATGATTTCGTACATTTTTTATGTTACATTGTAATTGATTGTGGGTCTCTAAGAAGAAAATTGGAGATTTTTAAAAAATGTCAATGGTATCAAAATCAATTTTTTATGACAGGGGAAAATTACAAAAAATTCTGCCCTAGAATTTCTGAAAATTTCAAATTAATGAGGAACAGAACCAGGAACAATTACAAAAAGTTACCCATAAATTTTTAAACTTCTCGTTATACCCTATAAAGGTTTCAAAACCTTTCCGTTTGGTTCCTCCACACACCTAGGGCTAATTTCCCAAAAAAACCCTAATTAAATATCTATTTACCAAAATGCCCCTGTTTTCAAACTATTTCCCACTTTGCCCCTGTTTAGTCGACTAAACAGAGGTTTAGTCGACTAAACAAGATTTAGTCGACTAAGCACTGTAGCTTAGTCGACTAAATCTCGGACATAGAGCATTTTTCACTTAAACCCGAGATTTAGTCGACTAAGCTACAGTACTTAGTCGACTAAATCTCGGACAGAGGCTTTTTTAAAACCCCCATTCGCGCATAATAAACCCTAATCACAAGGGCTTCTTTTCCCAACCAAATACTCTCTCTTTTCTCAGTTGAAGTGTGACCCATCAAAGTTTAATCTCATTCCACCTTGTTCAATGTATTATTGTTGTATAATCATTGAAGTTTCACTTTGTTCAGATTGTTTTTTTTTTTTTGTTTGTAAGCTGAGACCCTCCCTTTTGGCAGGTCAAACATTGTGGTTTGAAGGATGAGTTCAAGTTCAAACACGTACGTTACTGTAATCTACCACAATGGGAGGCATTTTGAAGGTCCTGATGGTGTTCAGTTTGAAGGAAAAACAAAAATGATGAAAATCAAACGGGGCACTATGTACAACGAGCTCAAAGAAAGAATTTACCAAAAATTGGGGCTACATGGCAGCCAATGCATTCATCGGTTAATTGCCAAAGTGGAGACTATAGTGGGTAAGGATAGTATATACTACATTAGTAATGATATATGTGATGATGAAGACGTAGAGTGTGTCATAGATGCATTTGCTAATCGGAGAGCACAAAATTTTATTGAGATATATGTTGAGCTTGAATCTGGTGAATCATCATCTATACCCATACATACAAGATCTGCACGGTATTTTGGTCAAGAAGACACACCTGTCGCTGTATCTGCAACTTTACAAGTCTTAAGTCAGGTAACATTGACAGATGAAGGGGAGGATGAGGAAGATGAGAATTTGCACATCGAGGAGGATGATGAATATAAGAGGTTTATTCCACTAGGTGACAACTCAGATACTGATGTGGAGGGTGATTTTGATAGGACATGAGTCCAGTAAACCCGGGTACCGCAACAATGCCTCCGCTTCGTGTTGACCCAATTAGAAGCGGTAAGTTGGTAAACTTATATGTGTAATTGTATTTGTAATTTGTAAATCTTGGGTTTAAGTGATAAATGCTCTCTGTCCAAGATTTAGTCGACTAAATTTCGGGGAAATAAAAAAAAAACCATGCCAGCGATTTAGTCGACTAAACCATGGTTTAGTCGACTAAACAGGGGTAGAGAGGGAAATAGTTTGAAAATAGAGGCATTTTGATAAATAGATATTTAATTAGGGTTTTTTTTGAGAAATTAGCCCACACCTAGACACCTAGCTTTCTGGTCAGAACGTGACCAAATTAGGTCTTCTGCTTCAACCTTATACGCTCGATAGTTTTCGGCCTCAGCGTGCCGCGGAGAACTCCTCTAGAACGCCGGTATCTTCATCGTCTTCCACATCCATCTTCATCTTCTTCTTTCTCGCCGGCGGCATTATTCATCTCCAAGGCCACCGGCGAGCTTCTTCCGCCGTCCACCAGACATTGAGAGAGGCGCCGCGACTGAAAGCTTGGGGACGGGAGAGAGTGATTTGGGGAAACAGAGACCACGGAGCTCGGATCGAACGGCGAGAGAATCAGAAGAACACCACCATGACCTCCTTCTTCCTGACCGCCGGCATCTTGCTTTCCACCAGAGAGAGTCGCGACGCTGGGGAGTGGTGGCCGCGATTCCTAGCCAGAGAACTCGACTCGGAACAGTGAAAAGGAGGAAGAGAACGAAGCTTAACTTACCACCATTGTCCTTCACCATCTCCAGCGGTCTCATCCTCACCGCCGCCGTCTCTGGAAATCGCTACCTTCACCGTCAGTTCTCTCTTTCTCTCCACTGTTAGACTTCCTCCTCGCCTTCCACTATCACAACGCCGGCAGCAACCTCTGTTAACCTCTGTTTGTTCTTTCACAGCCACACCCGGCGTCCTTCCTACTCTCTCAGTGGAGCACCATCACAGTCAATCTGTGTCACAAGTTCACGGAGAGCTTCGCCTTCTGCCATTGACTCTGTTGGTGTGGATACAAAGAAAAGATGACCTGAAAAGTTTGACCAGAAGCAGATTATTCACCAGAACCACTTCCTCACTCAACCCTGCATTTTCTAGCTTTGCTTCTATTAAAGATGCCCCATTCAACCAATCTCTTCCCATGGTCTGCAACTTCTCTTCACTCTTACAGGGAGCCTCAAAAAGCCTTGTCCATGTTAAGTCGGTCCACGCACAGATTATTACGAACTCGGCATTTACTGATCACTTTGTGGTATCCAAACTTGTTAAGGCGTATTCTGATTTCGGACTTCTCAATAGTGCCCGTCAAGTGTTTGATCATGTTTTTCATCCAAAAACCATTCTTGGCAATGCCATGATTGCTGGGTACACAAAAAATCAGCAATACAAGGAGGCTCTCCAGCTGTTCAAAATGATGGGCTCTCAAAATGTAGAAATTGATAGTTATACATGCAATTTCGCTCTTAAGGCGTGCACTGGCTTGGTGGATAATGAAATGGGCATGGAAATATACAGGATAGCTGTTTTGAGAGGGTTTCATCTAGACCCTTATTTTGGCAGTTCGATGATTAATTTTTTGGTAAAATCTGGCAATCTGGATGAAGCAAGAAAATTGTTTGATCAAATGCCTGAAAGAGATGTTGTTTGCTGGAATTCAATTATTGGAGGTTATGTGCAGCAATGCCTCTTTAAGGAAGCAATCAGAATGTTTTTATATATGATAGGTAAGAAAATTCATCCAAGTCCAGTAACAATGGTAAACATACTCAAGGCATGTGGGGAAAGTGGACTTCTTAAGCTTGGAAGATGTGTTCATGGTTGTGTCCTTGCATTAGGGATGGGTGATGATGTTATGGTGCTTACCGCATTGCTAGATATGTATTGTAATGTGGGAGAAATTGAAAGTGCTTGTTGGGTTTTCAATAGTATGTCCGATAGAAATATGGTTTCTTGGAATGCTATGATATCAGGATATGTTCAAAATGGTATGGTATTTGAATCATTTTCGCTCTTTCATAGAATGGTTCTTAATGGCGCCTCATTTGATTCAGGAACCTTGGTGAGCCTTATTCAGGGTTGTTCCCAGACATGTAACTTGGAAAGTGGAAAGATCCTTCATGCTTGTATCATAAGAAAAGGACTTGAATCGAATATTATTTTGTCCTCTGCAATTGTTGACATGTATGCTAAATGTGGTGCTGCAAAGCAGGCAACTACCGTTTTTGAAAGAATGAAAGAAAGGAATGTAATTACGTGGACTGCTATGCTGGTGGGTTTATCAAAAAATGGCTATGCAGAGAATGCCCTGGAATTTTTTATTCAGATGCAAGAAGAGAATGTGTCCGCAAATTCTGTCACTCTTGTTAGTCTTGTGCATTGCTGTGCCCACATGGGATCTCTCAAGAAGGGTATGAGCATCCATGGTCATTTAATCCGGCATTATTATGCATTTGATGTGGTTAATATGTCGGCCTTGATTGATATGTATGTCAAATGTGGTAAACTTGTCTCAGCTGAGATACTATTCAATTATGGATTCCATTTAAAAGATGTTATATTTTGTAACTCTATGATCATGGGTTATGGCATGCATGGTCATGGACTTCGTGCTATTGGTGTCTATGATAGAATGATAAAAGAAGGCCTTAAGCCAAATCATGCTACATTTGTTTCTCTCCTAGCTGCTTGTAGTCACTCAGGACTGATCGAAGAGGGTAAGACTTTATTTTATGGGATGGAAAGAGATCATAACATTAAGCCTACAGAAAAACACTATGCTTGTCTTGTGGATCTTCTTAGTCGAGCTGGCCATCTCAGGGAAGCTGAGGCATTGGTAAAGCAAATGCCCTTTGAACCCAGCACTGATGTGCTGGAAGCTCTGCTTAGTGGTTGCCAAACCCATAAGAACACTGATATGGGCCTACAAATAGCAGATAGATTACTCTCTTTAGACTACTTGAACTCCGGAATTTATATAAAGTTATCAAATATATATGCCCAATCAAGAAGATGGGAATCTGTAAATTACATAAGAAGCCTCATGAGAATAAGGGGGGTGAAGAAAACACCTGCTTATAGTTTGATTGAAGTGGATAACCAGGTATGCACATTTTTTGCTGGTGATGATTCACATCCTAAATGGGCTGATATTTATGAGTTATTAGAAAATTTGAGAGTTGAGGTAGAAGCTCATGGTTATGTGCCCGATACAAGTTGTGTTCTTCGTGATGTGGATGAACCAATGAAGCTGAAGTTGCTATGGGGACATAGCGAGAGATTGGCTATAGCTTTTGGTCTTTTAAGCACACCATATGGAAGCTTGCTTAGAATCACGAAGAACCTTCGTGTTTGTGCTGATTGTCACACTGTTACTAAATACATATCAAAGATAGTTAAGAGGGAGATTATTGTCAGAGATGCTAATCGATTCCATCACTTTGTAAATGGGGAATGTTCCTGCAATGATTTCTGGTAACAAGGAGATTCTAAGTATATGTTTTGCATAGCAAAATTCAAGCCTGGACTTGAACATGACATATTATAGACATTTGGTAGCATTCGTGTTTGGTTACGATTAATTGTATGTGGGAATATCTCATTTTTTATTGTAAATATTTGTATGGCTTTATGAGCATTTACTCTGGTTAATTAGCCTTTTATTACCTGTCTCTTTTCCTGTGCGTGTAATATGGGCATTGTAAGCTTCAGAATTAATGAGAAATGCAATTTGCCCCAAAAAATTCCACACTTTTCCTACATATCTTTTAGAGTTTGTAATGGACTAAGAAATTTTCTTGAAGTTATTTTGATTTGGTTACAATGAAGTTATATTACAGACTGTTCTTTATTATTACTATAGAGGACGTAATTTGCGTAGTTACAATAAGCTGAGCCAATCTGTGTTATAACAGTAAGCCATGTTATGTTTCAGTTATTATGGGGCTTTGTTTGCATTGTTATTATTGTGTTTATTTCCTGGGAAAATAGTACATCAATTTATAGGGAAGAGTTAGCAACATTCTTACTAATCAATACTAGAAAATAAGCCTAATAAACATACAGATTTACAGAATAAAAAGAAGGATGCAGAACAGGAAATAAATCCGAATAATAAAGGATATAAATGCGGGAATATTATTTGAAATATTCCACCGACAAGGTGGGTATCCTTTGTTTGTTTTGTTTATCTTTTAAATTGGTATGATTAATTGCTACGATGTTAATTCGAGTTTTACAGCTTGCCCCATCTAAATCTCATTAGCCTCTAATGCCTCTCTCTCATTTATTTTTATCAAGTCATAAATGTTTCAAATTCAAACCCTATCAAAAAAATGCAGACCTCTCCTCTTCATCTACTTTTCGTCAGTTTTATAACTCAGACTTTGATTTTTCTTTCCTATATCTTTCTTTGATATCTACAACTCAAATTTCACTTTCTATCTCTTCCACCCAATTTCCTCGGATTCTTGCATCTTAGATGATCTTCAATTTGAAAATTTATCAGTGGTTATGAATAAATGGCATGATGCTTGCATGAGTTTTTCAAGCATTTTACTACTTGCGCAGGAAATTTTATGGTTACAGAAGCCACTGGTGGTGTTAGCTTGATTGTATCATGGTTACTAGTAGCTAGACATATTGATTTATTGCTCTTCGTTGACTTTTATCTGCTCTATAGTTCTTGACTATTTTTTGATTCCCCCTATTTTTTGATTGATATGTTATATTAGATTATAGATGTAACTGAACATTTTGTACTGTTTTGACATTTTTTCTGTCTATTCTGTGATATCCACTGGATATAATTTGAAATTTTGCATTTGCAGTGTAATGTTCCCTCTGAAAATTTCTTCGTTCTCTCCATTTGGGTCTTACCAAATTTTTCAAATCAAATCTTATTCTTTTCTTATTTTAATAGTCCCACATGTTACATGTACAAAAGAGAAAGATTGCATAAACATAAACTGCATATTCCGTTGTGCTTAATTGTTATTAATCTTGGATGAGGATTTCAAGTTCCGCTAAAGTATGGTCATTTTAACATATTCTTTTTTGTAGCTTATTGGGGCTAATTTAAGAAGCACAGGTTGAAGAAAATGCTTGCAATTAAATTATATGGTTTGAAGTATGTTCAATTATTCAATTAATACTTCATTATCGTTTGTTACTGTTGAAGTAATGAGGGAATAAGCTTTTTGTTTTAAATAAGCTCACTTACAGGGTAGCTGTAAACACTGCGTGACTTATTTTTTTCAGTGATTTTCTTTTTATACAATCTTATTAGATTTTATGATTTGAGTTTCTTCTGTGCTAGAGAGAGATTTGCTTCAAGTGTGTCATAAGTCATAACTCCATCTTCATATTGTTCTTTTTTAGCCATGATATTTTTTTTCACTTTGGGTTTGTTTTGCATAGAAGGATATATTTCTGGTCACATTATAAATTTTTCCTTCTTAAAGAGTGAATAATGTCGCAGGTTTGTTTTCGACAATTCATGACAGATAAACTAGAACAGTTTCTGTATTTGAAGGATTCAAGAAACAAATATATTCTTAAAGTGTTTCATGTTTCGATTTCTCGATTATCCTTATTTGTCATTTGGAATTACTCGACTTCCTTAGTTAACTTGGATTTATTACATTGGAATTGGACTCATATAGACCGGGTTAGACTGTGATAACTGGATATATATTTTATTTTATTTTCTGTCTAGGCTCATTATGTTAAAGATTGAAAGATCTTCTTTCAAGATCGATATATTCTATCTTGATATTTTTTTTTTCCGATACCTTTTTATATTTTTTGCATTATGCATGTTCTTCCTTCTTAAATAATAAATGATGTGACATGTTTCTTTTCAATAGGTGATGAGACAAAAACCTTAACAGTTTCTGTACTGATGTCTCAGCAGAACTATCCCTTTTTGCTGACTTGAGTAAAGTACATGACCTTTCTGACTTCCATTTGTAGGCATTACCATAGCAGAAACTTATTTTTCGGTGAAAGAGATAAATACCATAGCAGGGTTTTGTTATACACAATTGGAATTGAACTGACAGCTTCAGAGACTGGGTTACTTATTGGAAATGAACTGCAGAGGATGTATCATTTTTCAGTTGTGATCTTTGTAGCTTACTCTTTGTTTCTTGCAATCTTTATCTCCATTGTTACTGAGTTATATATAAACGCTTACCCATTTATATCTTGATTCCAAATCAGCATCCATGCAGATCAAAGTGAACAAAATTTGAATGTTGATACCAAGGTTCTAAAACCCGGACCGGTCACTAAACTGGTCAGGGTATTGGATCAAAGGTCAGTGGGTCTGACCGGGGTTAAACCGGGACAACTAATTCTCCAACCCACTCTACTTAAAACAACTCTTTCTTTCAATCATAAATAACTCTCTGATCTCATCCCACATCCTAGTGTGCCTCCATTCTCTCTCCCCTCCCTAGTTCCCTCCTAGTCATCTTATGCTCCTGATAATATCTCTCTCTCTCTCTCCTCATGTCTCCATTGCAACTAGAAAGAGAGTGCTTATCACGATAAAAGGGCAAAATGGAGAGTGAAAAAAGAGAGTAGAAAGTACAATGATGAGGCGATGCACAAAGGGCACAAAGCACACTATGTGTAGAGACATCTAGTAGTTGAGTTGATGGGGCATTGATATATCCAAGTAAATAAAATTAAATGAGGTAGAAAATAAAATAAAAGATAATAGATCAGATATCACCATTTAAACTACCTTTCGTCCTTAGTAATACTATTATTTTTTCACCAAGACAAAGCCCTTTCATAGATTACAGTTCACACTTCACACTTCACACTGAGTCTGCAAGTCTCACCAAAGAAACACTAAAGGACGGTGTTTCACCAAACAGTGGCAGGATTTAGGCGATGGAGACGATCTTGGACGGCGGTGAGTTTTGCAAGAGTGATCATCGAAGAAACACCAAACCATGGCGAAACAAGATCAATCATATTTGATGATGAGAGGAAGAAGAGAGGAAGAAGAGAGGAACAAGGTTTCATGGATGGAGGTGACTCTTCAGTCTTCAGATCTCTCTCTTCCTTCTCCTTCTATGTCTTGCTTTTTTTTGTTTTTTTTTAGGTGACTTTCAAGCGAACCGTGAGTTTTAGGCAATTTTTTTTTTTGTAAAAAAGAAAGGTCAACTCGACCACTTCGGCTGGATAAAAACGGATGTTGCACTTAAATGAGCTAGATGGATTCCAGCTGTAGGCTTATGAGAATGCTAAGCTTTATAAGGAAAAAGTCAAGAAATGGCATGATAAGTGATTGCTCCAAAGAACGTTTAAGGTTGGCCAAAAGGTTCTCTTGTATAATTCTCACCTGAAGCTTTTCCAAGGCAAGTTGAAATCCAGGTGGTTTGGACTTAGGGCCATTTGTCATTCACTCAATATCTCCCCATGGTGCCATCGACTTACAAAGTCCAACATCTGGACATATATTCAAGGTGAATGGTTAGCGTGTCAAGCATTACTGGGATGACAAGATACCATCGGATAAGACATTCATCAATCTTGAACCACCAACTTGAGGACTGTTGGAAATTATGCCCTAGGGGTAATTCATTGTACTTTGGATATTTAAGTTATTTAAAGTATTCTCTTTTGTTATCATTTTCGTTTGCATGTTCGTATTGATAACTGCATCCCTGGATAATCTTATAGATTATCCTAAATGTCCCTGGTCGGTCATCTACACGGGAGTGAAGATGAAATAAGATCAGTATGACTTTGATGAGGTATGGAGATACGAATCAAAGTCATGGGCACTTGTAAGAGTACAAGGTGCTGGACCGACCCACTATGAGAAAGCTGCATGGATTAAATCATAAGCTTATCTCATGTATAACCACGTCACGACGCCCTATGACCTGAGACCATCATAAATTCCTACATGATGAGTCACTGGTCTTTGACCTAGTCAAAAGTCACCTTTGACCAGGTGATGATAAAGGCTAGGATCAGGATCAGTGGTTTTCATGCGGAGGAATGTGAGTGGTCAAGATGGGATTTGTCCCTCACATATGTAGAGAGATAATGCTGGGCCCCTCGATGAGTGAGTCTAAGAAATGTATGGCCATACTGTGATGGAAAGGAGTTTTCATTTCACTTATTAGACTACTCGAGAATCGAGAAAGCAATGGTCAAGAAAAGGAAGTTGACATCATCCATGCCTCATCCTTGACCAAATTATCGCGTGACAAAAGGGACGTGACATGGTTGTACGATAGGTAGTATCGTGTCATCGATCCCCATGTGAATTGGGTAGTCGCAATGTCTTGCTAGAGGCCACTTGCGACTTGTGGGCTGATACAGTGTTGGCCCACTGCCAATCTCATATGGGCCTGCACCTATTCCCCGACTGTGCTGACCACCACCCCCACCGCCCATGCCCTTTATTCCAATTCTTGCCCCACTGCTGCACTGAACGACGTTTGCGTCGCCCATCTTTCGTACCCAACCCTCCCCCCTGTCACCTTCGAGTCCTTCTTGGTGGTGACACTGCCACCAATGTTGCCCTTGCTCCTCTTGGCCCTCCTGGGCCTTAGTTTTCTATTTTGTTTGTCTTTTCCTTTCTTTTCCTTTTTTAGGTTTTCTTATACTCACCTTGCTGGCTAGCAATAGGGTCTTTTGGTTGAAATCATACATAATATCTTTTCCTTTTTTTGTTTCCTTAGTTTGGTCTGTCTGCTTTTCCCTCATTTTCCTCGAATATTCGCATTTTCTAGTTTGCATGTGCATTGTTTGATCTTATTGCTTTGCTTTCGCCTCACTTTCTGTTCGCAATGGGGACATTGCAACGCTTAAGTGCGGGGAGGTTTTTAGCCTTATGTCTGTGTTGATTTATGCGTTGGATGATTATGCCCTGAAATCCCTAATTTAGCTTTTTGACATCCAGGCACATTTTGAACTTTTGAAATAAATTTAGAGTATGAACAAACACTAATAGCAGTAGAGTGAATGTCCACAGAATTATGTAAAATAAAACTGTCTTAAGGGAATTGAACTGTTTAAACTTGGGAAATTGACGGCATTGGGTTGTTCAATGTAGGGTAAAGTGACAATGAAGGAAAATACAAAGTTAAGCCACATGGAAGGATTTTCAAGCTTTAAATTTCATATTCAGTGAGCATGCCTACTAGTCTTAGAACTCTCTTTAGTTTGTCTTATTTCTCAGGTCTTTGCTATCTTACACCTGAATAGAATTGCATAAGATAAAGGCATTCATTTTCACACACAAATCCCATACAAAGGCCACTTATATCTTGACCCTATTACTACCCCTTTGAGCCATACCACACTGCTATAACAAGGAACAAACAACCAGTTGATTGAAGAATGCTCGTTATAGTGCTATAGCATACCACCCCATAAGTGACAAGTGTTACCAAAGTGGTGCCCTATGATTTTTTTTTAAAAAAATTTAAACATAAGGCAGCAACACAAAAAAGGACTTGTTAAGCACAACATCATGTTTACTTGTGATAAGAACCTATTTGGTGCCTTGCTATAGCATGTTTCGTTTCATTCACTAGCCCAACACACAAACAACCACTCCTTACATTACAACCCAAGTGTTAGACTTGTCTATCACCCAAGAGGGGGGGTTGAATTGGGTGTCTGATAAAATCTTTGAAACTTTGAAAATCTTTTCGCAACTTACTGAAAGTAGTTCGAATAAAAGAAGTAGTTTATAAAGCAATAGTCAATCATTCAAACATATATGCTGGAAGTGTAAGAGTTTAGGGAAGAGAATATGCAAACTGAGTACTGGTTCGGCCCAATCCTTGACCTACGTCCAGTCCCTAAGCTCCACTTGAGATTTTCTATCCACTTTCTCCTTGTTTAATCAAGCACAAGAGAAAAGCCTTTACAACCTCTCACAAGTTTAGTCGGGCACTTGTGCAGCTTTTACAATCTCTTACTGAGATACTCCCCCTTACACATTGTAAGGATACAATTACATACTCTGTAAACAAAGAATGATCCTTTCACTCTCGGACTCACTCCCCTTTACAAATTGTAACTGTACACCTACACTTAAAGGTTCCACAACCTTGAGATTTGATTACTAAACAGATAATCAAATAAGTGTTTAGACTCTCTCATAGAGTAGATGAATAATAATCACTGAAGTAGTACATAATCGATCTTCACACTCTCTACTAAAAACTATATAATATTGAGAAACAGAGTGTATATGAGATATTGAACTATCAACAGTGACGTAGTAAAATCATTTCAATGGGTTCGTTGAGTCATTCATTAATCGTCACGTCTTTTGGTTTGAAGACTTTGCTATTTATAGGCAATGAAGATCATTTAACTGTTGTGAGCATTTGTTTGTTGAGCAATTCTTCTCGTTGGAATATGACCATTGTGACTTGCTCAAAGTTACCATTGAGCTCTGACCTAATTATTCACTTTTTGATAATCTAATGTTAATCCTTCGTATAATCATCTGAAACTCATTAATAAACTGATTAAATATAGTTAAGAACAATAATGATAGATGATATGACGTAATAGAAACAATCTCAGTGAATTTGAACATTTGGTGTTTTTCAAACTGAGAGAAATTGGCTCGAGTCGATACTATCACTGGCTCAAGTCAATCCATCATTCATAGAGAAGGCTTGAAAATGCTGTCTGACTCGAGGCAACAAAATCCTTGGCTCGAGTCTGTGCCCAACCTCGAGGCACCCAAAATCCTGGCTCGAGTCAATCATCAATTGATCCATTAGCTTCAAAAGCATTTGACTCAAAGCACAAAAAACCTTGGCTCGAGTCTGTGCCCAAACTCAACGTTGCATTTGAAGAGGCTCGAGTTAGCATGTCAGATTTCTTCTTCATCAGTTGCTCTGGCTTGACTTGGCTCAAGTTGGAGACTTGTGGCTTGAGTCAAAAAGTCTTCTCCATTCTTCAATCTCTCAGGTTGGCCATTGACTTGAGGTGAATTTTCTGGCTCGAGGTAAAAACCTCTCTCAAAGTGTCTAACTCTCGGACTTCACTTAGACTCAAGGTGCCACTGCTAGCTTGAGACAACTTGCTCTTTTTCATTTTCTTTGATCTTTGATTTGAAATTTTTTGATTCCAAATTCTATGAAACACTTGTTGAGTATAGATTCATATGGAGTTGGTTTCACTTCATTTGGTTGTGTATAATGTGAGTTATGTCCAGAAAACCAAGCCTATGCTGAAATGAATCTGGAATTTCGAGTGTCAACTTTCAAAGGCCATATTTCCCTAGTCCGAACTCCTTTTTGGCTGGTTCAACTCTTGGTGGAACTCATTTTGAGTATACTTTCAAATGCCACTAGTTTCAGCTCAATTGGATTTGTAGTTTGTGAGATACACTCAAAACATCGAAGCTTGGTCTGCAGTGTGGCGTGAATTTCACTGTCAACTTCAACAACCCATAGCTCCTTGATCTAAACTCCTTTTGGCTTGAATTTTATATCAAAATGACGCATTGGGAGTCTAGTTTCATGTGCCTTTAGTTTCACCTCAATTCGATCTCTAGTTTGGGAGATATCATTGAATTACTAGACCTCGCCCGAGCTAAGCTTAAAACAGAGGTGAACAGAGTTGCTGAAAACACGCCTGACTCGTGTCAAACTAAAGCCTGGCTCAAGTCAACTCATACCAGAGAGCGAAAATGGCTTAAAATCACTGTTGGCTCGAGTCAACAATATGACTGACTCGAGTTTAGGCCTTGACTCGAGTCTATGAGTTTGTTGGCTCGAGTCAACTTGTACCAAATGCCCAAAATACTATAGAAACCATTCTAACTTGAGTCTAGACATCCTAGCTCGAGTTAATTCATCTTGAAGCTTGATTTTGCTTATTTTAAGTCCGATTTGAGCCATTCCAACATCCATATCATCGTGGAGACATGTAGAGTCAATCTAAGAACTTGTATAATGATTTTCTCATTCCATTGAGCAAGTTCTTCTTTCTTTCTTCTCTTGATCATTCTTTGTCATTCAACATTCTCAGTAAGTTCTGCCTTCTTCAATATCTCCTCTTCTTCTTGATCATTCCCAAAATACTTTGATAACTTCTTGCTTCCTTGACATTCTTCGCAATTTCTTCTTTCCATAACCTCTTATCTCCTTCTTGATTAATCTCTATAATTCAACTTTGACTAATCTACATTAAAAATATAGTAGTTAGTCAATTTAGGAGATAAATATAGTATACAAAATTTTTGCTTTTAATAATGGCATCCATATAAGACATCATCAAAACTAATCATATTCAACACCAAGAAAGCCCTTTTGATGCAAGTATGTCCAAATGTTCAGAAGCAACCTTAGAACTTTGACAAGCCTATATAACTTCTAGGCCAACATGATAGAGAGAAACAAGTCCCTTAATGTGAGAGAGCGATATACACTTGATTCGAGAATCTCTTGATGCTCCCTTACTAGAGCAATGCTCTGCACAACGTTCCACCGGTGTTGGGCAACAAGATTGTTTACATAGATGAATTGAACTTAAGACAATGATAGGATACATAATTCCTAAGACAGGAGCAAAGTTGCGAGGTTATTTTTGTTCTATCTTTTTATGTTTGTTTTGCTCAAGAGTGCAAAAAGCTAAGTGTGGGAGAGTTTGATGAGTCATATTTATGCCATGTTTTCCAAGTGTGTTTTGACAGTTTTGAATGGTGAACATGAGCTTAATTGTATTTTATTTGATAAAATGTGTTAGAATTCATTCACATAGGGGAATAGAGGATAGATTTTGTAAATTTTTGCATTCCCCTTATTATCTTGCACATGTGCATAAAAAAAGGGCAACTTTATGGTTTATTGTGAAAATGCATAACAAAGCGGATATAATGCTACAACATATGATATCCTTACTTCTATGCTAGCAATTTGATGTGACCACTATGTTATAGTATCATAAGTGATGCAGAGTTATGCATTACTTTACGTTGGCCTTCCTTCGAGGGTTTTTCAAGACTTTGATACAGGTCATCAAGACAAACGTTTAGATGGCAGTTGAATTGATGAAGACTGAAATAAAAGATGTCGAGAATTGAAGGGAAGATTTAAAGAATCCCACATAATTAAAAGAGGATTAATCAACTGAATCTAGGGATTGGGCCTAATAGATTTGGAAGGCCTGGCTCATTGAACGTATGGCGCAAAAGGACTTGATTATAAGAGGAAAGTGCGGTTAAACCTAAAGAGTCGTCGAAGTCGTGAGAGTCTGTACAATCTAATTTGATTGGACTCACTTTGAAAATCATCGAGAGGGAGAGAGAGAGAGAGAGTTGCAGAAGACACTCGATTCTTCCCCAAAGTTAGACAAATTGTAGAAGAGTGGAGACGTCATGTGGCAAGATGCTCCCTATGCTGTCAATCATTCCAACGAGCTTTTCTATTTTTCTTATTTTGTTCTTTAATCTTTCCATGGGCTATTTTGTTCTAATCTATTTTGTGTTTCCCTTATCAGTCATGAACTAAATTTTTGTTGGCTAAGTAAGGATGAAATTCTAAGTTGTGAGATGAACCCAATTTGCTAAGCTTTTAATTTAATATATTCAGTTTGTTTAACAATAATTTAACATCTTGTCTGTCAGTGGCCACTAAGGGGGCTAGATCAGTGGCCTCGGCTTACTGAGAGGGAGTTGAGGTTAGACCTTTGTTAGACAATGCTTGCTGGGCGAGCTTGTGCATGGCTCGACCTAAATTGTAGGCTACAGGAATGGGTCTACCTTACATAACCATTACACCTAGGTTAAACTGACATTCTAAATCGTCATAGGAATATGGGAGAAGTAGAGCGAGCAGTGTACTTACAGGATGCAGACACTTCTATATATGTTAGTGGTGAGTAACTGAATAAAGTTATGAAAGGCATTTTGTCCTAACATTACGGAAGCCGTGCATCAAAATGCTATAGTAATGTGTCACATGCAGATTAGGGGATTAATACGACTTATGATGAAATCTGAACTCAGCCTATTTTTAAACTTATATTTTTTAATCGACTTCCGACCACTCATTTACTTTATTTGTCATTAGTAATAGCTAAAACAAACAAACCAACTTTACTCTCTTCACACACAATTTCAAGCGAAACCGGCTTCATATTGTGTATTGATAGTCTTTGTAAGACGATAACTCTACTTACTCTTTATTACCTGTTCGACTGGTTCACTTGCAGAGTTAGGAATAAAAATAAATGATTGTTGGAAAATTTCTATATACATAAGAGGTGGCTTAACTGCAGAACTTCACTCTAACTTTGTTGTAGCATTACGGTAGCAATCTGGGTAAAGGTTATAAAGAAGGGGGAAATCAACACTTAAGCCTATTTTATCCTAATAACTCTCGACAATATTCATTCTTGATTTGTTACGTTATAATTCTAGATTTAGTAGTTTACATCACTTATTCACATCCACATTTCTTTTGTTTTTACTAAATCAAGCAACCATCATTCACTCTCTTGCGTGCATAATAATCTCTGTAGGATGATACTGTACTCATTATTTTATTATTTGTTTGACTGGTAGACTTGCCATAGAATAACCACCAACAGCTGTGGTTTTGTCATATATTTTGAATGGCCTTATAGCTGAGTATGAACTAGTTTTTACAGTAATCAATTCTTTCAGGCCTCTTTTTGGTCTTGAAACTATTTCTGCGATGTTGTTTGATTCAGAGTCTCGACAAAAGGTTTTTCTCACGAATAATACTACTTAGCCAATCAATCTTGTCACTCATAATTCAACCTCTATAGTGCAAAATAATTATTTTGATGTTGTTGATCTATATCCTAATGAACTTGTTAATGACGATTTGTTTCCTACTATCTTTCATACTCATGGACCTAGTACATCTCATGGAAACAAGGGAGTTCATCCTCCAAATTTTCCTCAAGGAGGAGGCCATGGATATGGTCGTGGATGAGGACATTTTCACAATTGGAGTTTACTTTGTGAAATCTATCATAAATCTAGTCACTTAGTTGATAGATGTTACTACAAGCTTGATTACCCAAATTCTTATGGTTTATCATTTGAGACTCAAGCTCATTATGCTGCAGGCTATGGTATGCCTGAGTTTTATTCTTTGTTTGAAATATTACCATGTCCTTGTTGACTCATCTGTGTCTGCTACATCTTCAAAAGTAGCTAATGAAGATGGAATATCACTTAGAGGGGGGGTGAATAGGTGATCCTCAAATTCTTTTTGCAATACCCACGAAGACAAGTAAGAACAGAGGAACAGAAATGAGACAGGGAAGTAAGATATACACAAGAGAGTTTATACTAGTTCGGTCCAAATCGATGACCTACTTCCAGTCTCCAGAACACCTGGGATTCCACTATCTTCCGAGAACAATTACACACTCTGTAAACGAAGGATGGTCCTCTCACTCTCAGACTCCACTCCCCCTTACAAGTTGTAATTGATACACCTTCTCTTAAGGTTCCACAACCTTAAGATACAACAGATAATGTGATAAATGTTTAAGTACTCCTCATTGAGTAGATAAAACTTGAACACTGAAGCACAAAGTAATGAAACAGTAGAAACAACAAATAGTTATAAATTCGAATTGATTGCACAGCGTTTCGGTAGTTGGCAAATTCAATGCTTCGGCTATTTATAGATGTAGCAATTAATGACTGTTGGTGAAGCTTGTGAAATAGCCGTTGAGTGACTTGAATGTGTCAGTTAGATTGATGAAGTTTTCGTCGAGAATTTCGCCGTTTTAATATTCAGATCGAATGTGCAGAGTTGACATTCTCTTTCATTCCTTTTGTTTTGCCGTTGTGAAATAGCATTTAATGCGCAGACTGAATATTGTTAGTTCCCTATGTGTTTTGATGATTATTAACAATTGTAAACAATGAAAGGATGTTTTTGAAGTAAGTTAGATGTTTGTTAAAACTTGAGATTTTCAACCAAAAACATTCTGTCAGTGCCAAACTCAAGCCTGGATTTGTCAACGTCGAGTTTGCTACTGATAGGAAGCTAAACTAGCCAGTTTGCTCCTTTAAACTCGAGACTGGAACATGCTTGTGAACTTGAGACTTTCTCAAAGAGTTTTTCTTTTAAGAGTAAACTCGAGGCTACACTTAGCAACCTTGAGTTTGCGAGAGTCCGAGAGCATTTTGATTTAAAAACACTTTTAAGCTCGAGACCTCTTCTTATAAACCTCAAGTTTGCACTTCCAGAGAAAATCTTCAAAGAGTTTACAAAAACTGTAAACTCGATTTCCTAAAGACAAACTCGAGTTTGCCTATATATATATATATTATAAAAGTCAGCTATTCAAAGATTGGAGTATGGAGAGAGAAACTTCTCCTTCTCTCTAGAATTCCCTTGTATTATTCGACCATGCTTTACCCTATTCCTTTCGAAAGCAACCCTAAAAACGATCCCTCCTCACCTTGGTGAAGACCAAAATGCCAAACGGGCTAAGATTGATGATGGCCTAATGATGGATACCATTATGGACTTTGATCATCCTTCTGAACTCGCCTCTGACAAAGCTCACGTCTCTCCGACTCTATCTTCAGATTTTTTCCATGAGACATAAAAGCCTCTGTCTTCAGATTTTGTCCCTAAGACACAAATGCCTTCGTATTCTCCTCTAGCTCAGGATGTTCTAATGGATGAGAAGGGTGATAGCGTTCTTCCTAACATTAAAACTCCATCATTCAAAGACAAATTGTTGAACTTAGACTCAAATGCCGCTTAGGAAGAGGAAGATGATATCGTCCTAAACCAAGGAGACGTTTCCATCGGACTCACTGGGAATATCCCAACTGTAGACTTTGCTAACCATGTTTTAGAGACCCTCAATAAAAAGATGGGCCTGGCTATAGTTGTTAAACTTCTTGGCAGGAGAATTGGCTATCGTTCGCTGCGTACTCAACTCCAGAATATATGGAATCCTGCCAGTCAAATCAAGCTTACCGACCTGGATGAAGACTGCTTCCTGGTCAAATTTCAGGATGACTTGGATTATCAAAATGCTCTTCTAACTAGACCTTGAATGGTTTATGGGCACTATATCACTGTTCAGCCATGGACGCCCTCTTTTAAACCTCATGATCATGTGATTAATCAAGTGATAGGATTGATAAGGTTACTTAAGCTTCCGGCTTGGTACTACCATAAGAGTGTAATACAATCCATCGGTAGCGTCTTTGGAGAGGTCATTCAAGTAGATTATAACACTGACTCTGGCGAACGTGGAAAATTTGCACGGATTTTGGTATGTATTGACCTCACCAAACCCCTCATGTCCAAAATTTTGGTCAACAGTGAACTCATTTTTGTAGAATATGAAAGTCTCCTGTCAATCTGCTTTAGTTGTGGGAAATATGGTCATCTTCAAGAGATTTGCCCGACGAAAATGGCTTCAACTTCAAATGATCAACCATCAGTACTGTTAGTGCTTGAACTAAACGCTTCCAATCTTGATCAGCTAGCGCATGAAGCATCCTAATTTGGATCATGGATGCAGGTTCAACGGCGACGTCGTAATCCTGTCAGAGGAGACAAACCAAAGGGACAAAGGGAACCAAGAAAGTGCTTAGTGCATCGAGGTACAGAGGGGGAGAGAAAGCAACTAGATAAAATTTGACAAAGGGGGAGAGAAAGCAGCTAGATAAAATTTTAGTTTTTAAATGTTTTGGAGAGTTTAAGCAGTGTCTATAGTGTCTGTAGTATCTTTTTGCTTAAGCAGTGTCTATAGTGTCTATAGCATCTTTTTGCTTTTATGCACTTTGAATTTCTGTAATACTTTGCATTTTATAAATGACAATGTTTATTGGTTTATCGCTTTTGTTTCTTATCTCTTATTTGTCTATATATTGTGTTTTATCAAATGTGCAAAAGCAATTTTAAATGAATAGAGAATTTCAAAATGCTAACTTTGTCAGATTTCTGAAATTCCAACTACTGAGTTTTGAACAATTCCATTTCAAATTGCAAACTCTCAAATTCTTGAAATTTTGGTTTACAAGTGTTTTCATCATCAAAAAGGGGGAGAATGTTAGTTCTCTATGTGTTTTGATGATAACTAACAATTGCAAATACAAGTTGAAGTTTGTCTTTGGTAAGTTGAAAAACTTACTGTCAAAGGAAAAACTCGAGTTTTGGTTTCAAAACTCAAGTTTTGGCTTTAACAGAGAGTTGCTCATTTTCAATGAACAAAGCAAAACTCCAGTTTTCTTAAGAAAACTCGAGTTTTGGTCTTACAGAGAGCACTTAGTTTTTCATCTCAAGACAAACTTGAGTTTTGACTGGTAAACTCGAGTCTTGCACTATACAGAGACTTCTCATTGTTTTCTGATGAAGACAAAACTCGAGTCTTGATTTGGAAACTCGAGTTTTGGCCATACAAAGAGTCTCCAACATTTTGAACATATGCAAACTCAATTTTGATTTAAAACCCCAGGATTTCACTTTGCCATAAGTTTTCTAAGTTTTCTCAAAGTTGTGAGAAAACTTGAGTTTTGGTTTGGAAACTCGAGTTTTCACTTAGCAGAGAGTTTTCATGTTTTACTTAGTTTTTGAAAACTCAAGTTTTCACATAAAACTCCAGTTTTGACTTGGCTCAGATTTTTCAAAGTTTTCGTACTTAAATGAAAACTCGAGTTTTGGTTTGGAAACTCAAGTTTTAGCCAAGCCGAGAGCATTGCACCTTTTCAATGTTTTGAAAACTCAAGTGTTGGATGAAAACTCCAGTTTTAATGTTTTGGACTAAAACACATACTTCTCATTAAAAGTACAAAACTCGAGTTTATTTTTGGAAACTCGGGTTTTTGAGTTTCTTTTAAAAATGTGTTCCAAAGCTCAAATCGAGACTTTTCTCTCTGGATGGAGGATGTAACACCCCATAATTCAACACCTAAAATCTTAGCCAAAACATTGGAAATATCTCCAACATAGATTATCAACATCCAAATCATAACAATACATAACTGATTCAAATCAAAATATGTTTTTGAGTCAATATAAACTCTCAAAATATTTCATAATAAAATACAAAGCGGAAGTCTTAGAGTTATGGCAAATAAAACGACATAACATAAATTCTAGGAGCAAAACCGAGCCTTCATGGCTCACTCCGCAGATTCCTTCCCTCACTCCCTACTAGAACAACCACCTGAAAATTGGTAATATAGAGTGAGATTTGACATCCCAGTAACTACTGAAAGTTTCTACCATACACAAACAAATCACATATGACAAAATATAAGGGCTGATTACATATATATTTGCATATACCATATTTTCATACAACATTAATTATCACTGTGTCAATGTAAACCGTACGATTATACAATATGCAATATGTAGCCTCCCTTATATCTCCATCCATCCTCAACCGCTGACTGGGGCCATAGGCTAACACATAGTCCAATAGCAACTCATCCATTTGACTGGATTGTCACAAGCTCACCAAAACTTAAGATATACCCGGCCAAAGGTATAGAGTTTAAGTATGGACTATGGCTCCCCTCCTTAAAAGAACACAAATAAGGAGGTGTCACGTGTCCCACAGCTCCAATGCAATCCCGGCCAAAGGAAAACATGGAAGAAGGGGCCCTGACAAGTGTCATCCACTGTGCATAGAGTGATGATATACCACGTGGTAAAAGATCTCGACATACAAATCCCTCCGTACTCCAACCCATCACATATGCATCCACCATGTCAAACATATATTAAATCAGCAATAATATAATTAAATATCAAGATATAACAATTCTTGCTTCAATTCATATAAAATATCAATTTACAATACATACACATATACATATAATACAGTCCTTTAATTTTAAATAAAAGATAATTACTCACAATCATATGCAATTCACAAGTATATGGAAGAATATTCAGAGTTACCAATTACTCCCTAGTATACAGGCAATCACACAAGTGTCACACCAGAGCTCTCAATGAGAGTCTGCAAAGTCACATATAAATATCTATATATATATATATATATATATTTTTTCATACTACCCTAGAGTTGCTCTCAAGAAGATCTAAATACTTAAAACTACCCTCCACACCCCTATTATATATATTCACATCAGCTCTCTCCATTCCACCATATTGTTCTTAAGTTACACTGTTGCTTGAAAATATATATATATATATATATATATATATATATATAAAGTACGGTTTTGCTGTGCCAAGAAGGGAAAAATCTGAAGGAAACATTATATGTATGTATACACTTACAAGGGGTTTGGTGAGGTTGTACAAAATAATAAAATAAATAAATACCTACAGTAAAATAAGGATTTAAGAGGTGAGGAACTATATTCATTTAAAGGCAAAGGTACATGCAATATATATATACACCTCCATGCTCATACATGGGAAAAAAAATTAAAGAGTATTCAACTCTCATACAACAAGTCAAAAGGTATATTTGGCATTTGAAATAAAATGAATAAATAAAAAAAAAAAAAGTCAAGAGTGGTTCAGATGTAGGTACTAGGTGCTAATGTGTTATAAGAGAAAAGTACACACACAAATCAAAAAGGAAACTACTGTAGGTCTTGGATATAAGGTGTGTCTGTGTATATTAGCTTGAGTGGGAGAAATAGAAAAATGAAGTATGAATACGAACTGGGAAATATATGAGTCAAAGGAAAAATAAAAATTTTCATAACAAACCCTCACCCAGAAGAAAGGAAGGTTCACAAATTATGAATAAATCTCACGACGAGCAGTTCAAAGAGAGAGAGTAAAATATGCAGACTAACAATATTATGGAGAGCTTGTGCGTTTTGTTTGTTTGTTTTTTTTTTTTGAAACATTGAAGAGACCACACAGTAATGGAGATAAGCAAGTGGAGTCTGAAGCAACAGAAAAAAAAATAAAAAATAAAAAGTATACCTACACCTATTCAATAGTGAAGGGGAGCAGCCAAAAATGACTGGATATAAAAAGAACCCGTCAGTTTTTAAAGAGTAAATTCCTGAAATGCTCTCTTCTACCGTAAAAAGAGGTAAGAGGGAGCATAGAAGTGACAAGGCCTGAAGAAAACAATGTAAAAGATATATATATATTTTTTTGACATGACAGGCACAGATTGACGCACAAGAAAAATGGAGGAAGGAAGAAGGGCACCTGTGCCAACGGTCTGATGGTGCTGTGTTGAAGTGTACAGGAGGTGGGAATAAAAGAGGGCTTTATAAGAGTAGGGTTAGGGTTTAACTCTCTTATTAAAATAATATTATTTTAAAAGATATAAATATAGATTATTATTTTCTTTCTTATCTCCTCTTTATTTAGATATAGATCATATTATTTCATGAAGATATTTCTTCTTCATATTTTCTTTTCCCTATTATTCTCATCAATATCATTTATCATTGTTAATTAATAATCAACTTAAAAAAATTTGATAATCCATTTATTTATTTATTATTATTGTTTTCAACTCATACTTTTATACTTCTAGATTTTCTCTAAACACATATTACTTAACAAATCATATCCTAATAGCACTTAATTACTATTAGAAAAATTGGGATGTTACAGAGGAAACTCGAGAAACTCGAGTTTTGCCTTAAGTGCACAATTGAAAACTCGAGTTCAGAAGAACAAACTCGAGTTTGTGTCGTAGAGTTTGAAAATCTAAGACGAATTTCTGAAACCTTCCTGTTTGATCTTAATACTTCCTATCATCATTCATCTATGTTCCTAGCTATGTTTAACCACTTTGTTAGTGAGTTTTAGATGATTTAAAAGAAGTTTATTGAATGTTAAAAGTTAAAGCAAAAAGTGACGTCAGCACATTAAATGCAAAACCCAAAAAGTTACATATTTTTGGGTAATCCTTCTGCACACATCTACAAAGGATTAATATCTGCTTTCCACATCCAGTAGCTGCTATTCCAACGAATTAATATTCAAGAAGTCAACCCTAAACTTCTATGCAACTGGATTAAGTGAAGAGTAGAGAGAGAAGAAGACTAAACCACTTCCTAATCTTTGCTGAATGTCTCCAACGGTTATGTTAGAGAAATTAACGGTCATTTAATGCTCTCTTGGTATAAATAGAGCTGCATTCAAGTCTTCTCAACGAATACATCTGTCTCTCATCGGGCCAACAGGTCAACCAAGCAAAAACCAAGGTCCAATTCTCAAAAAATGTGGATGTCCGTGTAAGCAGAGCACTTTGTGATGAATTGGGCTATTAACAAACCGATTCCCTTAGCAAATACTTGGGGGTTCCCCTTCTTAATGGCAGAGTATCTGTATCCACTTTTGAGTATATCTCAAACCGACTTCAAGCGAAGCTCTCTGGTTGGAAAAGTCAGTCACTTTCCCTGGTTGGTAGAATCACCCAAGCTAAGTCTGTTTTGGCTTCTTTACCCCTTTATACCATGCAAAGCACAACCCTTCCTTCTTTTTGTTGTGCAAAGCTTGAGAAGTTAATTCGAAAATTCATTTGGGGATACTCGAATGATCATAGAGGAGTCAGCCTAGTCAAATGGAAGGACCTTTGTCAACCAATGAATCATGGGGGGATTGGCATGCTCAACCTTGACTCCCAAAATAAGGATTTTATGATGAAATTGGTATTCAAAATTCACTCTCAACTTGAGGCTCTTTGGGTTCGGGTGTTGAAGCAAAAATACGACATTAAAAATTTAAATGATCCTCCTTCTCGATCTCGTATGTCCTATTTCTGGAGAAATTTGCTTAAGTCTTGGGAAGAGTCTTCCTTTCATATCGAATGGAATGTGGGTGATGGCAAACAAGTAAAATTTTGGGAGGACTACTGGATAGGTGAGCTTGGTCCTCTTAAGAATTTAGCTTTCTCCCCCCTAATCAGGATCTTGCGAAAACGATCTCAAAGTATGTGAATGATGAAGGCTCTCGGTGTTGGAACCTTTTTCAAAATCTTCTCTCTGCTGATATATTGAAAGCAATCTCAGCCACTAAGGTTCAACGGGATCCTCAGGAGCTCTTTGTTCCTGGAATTTAAACTCAAAGGGGATTTTTCACTACGAAGTCGGCTTACAAAGCTCTTGAATATTCAAACTGGAATGACTACAAACCTGTTTAGTCTTAGTTATGGAAGCTTCCTATGGCCCAGAGGATAAGAACGTTCACCTGGCTCTTGCAGAGGATAAGAACGTTCACCTGGCTCTTGTTAAAAGGGAAGTTGTTGTCAAATGAAGAAAGGCATAGACGAGGAATGACCCTGGACAATTCATGCTCTATCTTCTCTAACAGTAAGGAAAGTTTAGATCACATCTTTAAAGGGTTTTATATGGCTTCAAATGTTTGGAGGAAAATTTTGCCACCTGACATGGCTAACGATTTCCTCTGACTTGATTGACATTAGGAATTGGTTGTCTATTATCATTCAATCTTCTTCCTTTGATAGTCCGTGGAAGATTGATGTGTGTATCACCTATTGGAAGCTTTGGGATGTTCGCAATAAAAGAATCTTCATTGAGGATAACTTTACTATTGAAGCGAACTTAGCTCCGGTTAAGGCCATAGTTGTTCATTCTCAATTTAGTTTTTCTAGGTTTCAATTGATTTTGTAATTTGCTTCTAGTGTATTGTTTTGATCATTTTATGGCCTCGGCTCATGTAATTTTTTTTGACCATTTTAATGGAATTTCACTTCATTCAAAATAAATAAATTTTTATGAAATATAATATTATAATATCATTTCGGTTATATAAAAATAAATAATAGACAATTCAATGAAATAACACTTTTTATAAAAATTTTATCTGGAAATATGATTTATTTTGAAGATTGAACGACAAATAATTTTTTCAACAAATATATTGTATACATATTATCATGAAAAAACTTACAATACTTATCTGATGTAAAATAAATCATTCTATATTTTAAAAAGAAGAATATAAGTTATATTAATGAACACGTATAAAGGGTCAGTATTAATTTATTTCTTAGTCTGATGGTCAAAAATTTTATTTCATAGTAGTAGTACTTTTGCAACATTTTCATTTGGACAAAGGGATGGTTGTTTTGCCTATAATATAGAGAGAGAAGCTTATTTTTTGTCATTTTTATAATGCACCTCAATAAAATTGTTTTTAAGTGAATGTACAATTTAACTCTTTATTTATTATTGTATTGACATTACTTTTATTTGATAATATGTATATTAAGTAGAGGTATAGTTGAAAGTTATAGAATTTTATGGTCGATTTAATTTCCTTAATTTATGTTTAAAAAAAAAACCGATATTGAAAGTGTCCAAGAAATGGGACTAGAGGTGTGTAAGAATTCTAAACTACGCCTTGTTTCAAGGGGTAAATACGTCGCACAAAACCCTATTTATAAATAGAAATTGTTGAATAGTAATTTGTGTGGAAGCTTTGAACCGTTAATTAAATAAATAAAATAATGTTTTGGCAATAAAATAAAATAAAATGATAAAATAATATAGAAGTCTTCAAATCTTTTTCATCACCATAGAATACAATTTTTTTTTTTGGGTATATTTCTTATAATAACATTAACCGAATTAAATGGGGTTTAGAAGTCATATTCTTATGGACTTCTTAATAACTTAATATAGAGTAAAAGGAGGGTTCAAAGTTCAAAACCCACATAAAATAAATCAAAACAAATAATTTTGATGGAATCATTGTAAGCCAAATTGATCAATATATTTAAACTTTAAACCAACCGATTCATAAATTTAACTATTTATATGTGGTGAATAAATTTTTATTTTAAAACACTGAAACTGAGATTTGAACTTAGATATTAGGGAGAAAAGAAAAGAAAAGAAAATACCACTTAAATTTCAAAATTTAAATTTAGATAAGTTAATAGTCTCTACTTCATTTTAAACTTCTACTCTGAAAGAATTAGATATAAGGGTCTGCTTGTAATCTCCTAATTATTAATTACAAGAGATAAAGTCATTATTTTTAGAGAAACATTCAAGCACACGCAGCAATACTAATTATCAACTCAACCAAACACTTCAATGGCAAAACCTTGGTTTCGTTAAAAAAAGATTCGAACACCCCTCTCAATACTTGGCAAAGAACTTTTCTATGGAGAGGTTTCTCCGTTACAATGAAACCATTTTGATGAGATAGAATCTCAGTCTTGGTTTAATATTGTGTCTTGACCGTTAATTGTTAAACCTAGAGAATTTGACAAGCCATAATCAAAAGCTTCTCCCAACTCGATCCTCTTCTCTACCGTCGGCTTTCCTCTGTGAATGCTTGAGACCTGTCAAATTGGCGTTTGATACTTCTTTGTCTTTTTTTCCAATCGTTGTCTGAAGATGTCTGGCTCATCAAGAATATAATTTTCTTTTGGTTAAAGAGCAATTTGGCTAAGAAACTATTATCTTATGAATGCCTATCACAAATAACTTTTAAGTGCACCAAAAATGCCAAAAAAACTTTTCAAAATATGTACTCAGCACAAAAAGTTTCTCTCTAGAAGTGCTCAGCATAAAAAAGTTTTACTCTATTTTTTTGTGCTAACTGTACATTTTTTAAATTGTTTTGGTATTTTTAGTGCTCTTAAAAATTATTTATGATAAACATTCCTGAGGTAATAGTTCCTTAGCCAAATTCCTCCTTAACCTTTTCCTTTTTCCTTCATATTTGTTCTATTTCACATAACTTCATTGCAACTTATTTTTACGAGCAAAATATGAAAAGAAAAAAAAAAACGACTCACAGTTTGACAGCTTATTTTATTCACCTTTTTTTTTTTTGGTCGAATATTTTATTCACCTTCTAGTAGTTACATATTTTGTTATCCTTTGTCTTACAAAAACTGTGTAATGTCCTAGGAAAATACACTCCAGCGAGCTGATCGAAACTGGAATTTCCTGGAAAAAAGCACCCAAACGGCTGAATCTTTTCACAAACCGACAGAAGGAGAAGCTTTTAATTATTGTGGCTCGTTTGGCTCTCTAAGTTTAATAATTAATGGCCAAGATACCGTACCATATTCAACCAAGTGTTGGGATTCTATTGAAACAAGACGCCTTCATTTCTTCGCATAACTTAATAGAGAGGTTCTTTTCTGCTCCACGGTCCTCCTAAAATCTATTTTTAAGCTAAAACAAACCTTAAGGGTGTGCATGGTAACACTCCCAGAATGACTTTTTTCCTAATTTCTATCCCCCGGAATAAAAATGGATGGAAATTGTGTTTGGTAAATCCGGTTTTTTTCTTGCTCCCAGGATGAATCGGTTTATTTTTTGTGCTGGGGAGTAAAAGAAAAAAAACTAAAAATTTTGGCTTCTCTATTTCAGAGCAAAAAATCAGAATTTATTTTTCCCTCAATCAAAACAGAAACTTATCCTCGTTCACCACCACCACCTCCGTTGCCACCCCCACCGCCGCCACTGCCCCACCGCCGTTGCCGCCGCCGCCACCACCGCCACCGCCCCACCACCACCACCACCACCGCCCCGCCACCACCACCGTTGCCGCCACCACCACCGCCATCGCCAGCACCGCCACCGCCGCTGCCACCACCTCCCGCCTCAGCCGCCACCGCCTCCGCCCCACTACCACCGCCACCACTGTCGCCGCCGCCGCCACTACCACCACCACCCCCCCCCCCCGCCACCACCACCACCCCTGCCCCTACCACCACCGCCACCCGCCATCACCACATAAATAATTTTTTGAATATAAAAATTACATAAATAATTTTTTTAGGAAATTTAAATTTAAGTTTATTTGTAAAGTATAATAATTATATTAATTTTTAAAGAAAATGACAAAATGGTAAAAATAACTCATTAATCCTTTATCTTCCTCCTTTACTATTTTTTTAACTCCCAAACAAGAGGAGGAAAAATGTGTTACCAAACGTAATTCTGATTCCCGCAGTAAAAATAAAATAGGTTAACAAACGTAATTCTGATTCTCAGAACTCTTCCAAAGCATAGAATCAGAAAAAACTGTTTCATCTCAGAAACAGTGCTGGACAACAGAATGGTATGCAGTGACTTTACGTAAAAAATTAAACCCAAAAGAAATGATAACATGAATTTCGGATATAAAAGAAAAATTGTTGAAAATTCCTGTTAAAAATATATCAGTCTTTTTTAGCCCATAAAAGTTTTAAATAGAAACTTTTCACCGATTTTTACTGTTGGAAAAAAAAAATGATCGCCTGATGATCTGAATGGTGAAAGTGAAATCATAATTTATCCTTTGTGTTTCACTTTTTTGTTAAATTATAAATAAACTTATCTAACCTTTCGAGTTTATATAAATAACTCACATATCTTTTGTTTATAACTTTTCTGTAAATAAATAAAATTTTAAAGAACTTATATGTATATAAATCAAAGTCTGGGAGTTTACATGCGTACAACAATAACAAGGAGATATAAAATTTCAAGTTTGAGTTTATCTACATAAACTTTAAAATTTAGAAAATTTTTGTTCCAGTTTTTAATTTTGGGGAAAATTTAATCTTTTATTTATTGACGCATTTAAAACTGTTATACATTATCTCATTATAATATTATTTTTAATTCAATTACCATTAGAAGGGAGGCAAAGGATAAATATAGGGCAATTGGCATGTGGAATTTGGAACCACTCAAAGGATAATTTATTTATCGATTTATTTATTATTTTTCCAATAACTAAAAGGATCATTTATAAGTATTAATAAAAATAAATTATGATAATTTTTTTTCATATTTCATTTTCTATTTTTTTAGTTTAAATCATCACCAAATACTTATTGTTTTAATACATACTTTTACTTCTATTTTTTTTATCTATAAAATTATTTTATTATATAAAAATAAATAATATCAAGTCAGTGATTTGATAATCTGTATCAAATTTTTATATGAAAATATGATTTATTTTGAAGACTTATTGTATAAAAATTAGCTATGTTGAAAAATTTACAATACTTATCCAATGTTCATCATTTTCACCAAATTTCTTCTGTGCGTTAAATTCTTGTGTAAAAGAGCTCCAATTACCTCATTTAGTGTGCTTCATTGTTTTCGTATATAGTTGGGTTAAAGACCTAAAGTGCATTCAAGCCTAGAGTATTTCTTCTCACATTCATGATAATGAAGTATTTTGTGGTGGATACAACATCCTGAAATATTTTTTAGGTGAGCCTAATACCTTTAAGTAATTTTAGTGTCTTGATGTTGGATCCACCAAAAAATATTTTAGGATATTGGGCGAACTTTGAAAAAATACTTTCAGATTAAGGTATAAAAATATAAATGAAATTTTCTCAAAAGTGTACTCAACACCAAATGTTTTTTTAGGAGTAAAAATAACTAAGAACTTCTAAAATATGTGCAAAAATACACATTGACCTAATTGACCATTTATTTAAATTTTTTAAGGGTTAAGATGTAAAAATATATATATAAGGATTTACTAAAAGCACGCCCATCACAAATGTCTTTTTAAGAGGGAAAACGTAAATGTCAACTTCCAAAATAAGTGTAAGAATATAATACACATTATAACCATTAGTTGACTGTTTAAATTTTTTAACTAAAAATGGTGACATGAAGAATGACGTAGATGATTAAGAAATAACTTAGAGATAAATATTTATATACTCTTGGAGTACCACGTTATCTGAACTTGTTTTAATGAAAACATAATAACTCATATCATTTCAATTCTGGTTGGCTGATAATTCATCTAAAAAAATTTAAATTTTATCTTGTTTTTAAGAAAAATATTTGATAAACATTTTGTTTTAGGCTTTTCTTTTAAAAAAAATTAAGATGTTTTTTCCCTAAAAAAAAAAGGAAAATTTTTTTATTTTTTTTAAATGAGTCATCAGCCAACTAGGAATAAAGTTATATAAGTTGTTATATTTTCAATGGACAAAATTCTTTAAGCCAAAAAAAAAAATGACAAAGTTTAGATGGCATAGTACTCTTAAAATATATGTGTTTTTCCAACTAATGGTCAATATGTATTTTCACACATTTTTTGGAAGTTCAATTTACTTTTGTTTCTTAAAAAACATTTGTATCAGACGCATATGTACTTTCTCCAACTAATGGTCAATTACACCTTAAACTAAAAAAACATTAAACAAATTGTAACAATCAATTTGCATTTTTACACCTATTTTGAAAGTTCTTGATTATTTTTACCCCTAAAAAAATATTTGATGTTAAGCGTACATTTAAGAAAATCTTATGTGCATGTTTACAATTTAACCCAATACTTTAAGGTGTTGGATTCATGAATAATGACTTCAAAAAATCTACTTTAAGTATTGGATGGATCACAAAATACTTTAATAAAATTGGATACACTTTAAATATATATATATATACATCAACATGCTGAATGCAGTTTAAACATATATACTTTACCACAAATAATTGTGATTCTTAAGCTAGTGAAAACTTGATTAAACATCAACGTTGTGAAGTGAGGAATTCACGACTAACAAAATGGTGCTGTAAATTGTATTAAAGTGCCGATAATCTATTAAATTTTAAAAAATACACTCCTTCGCTTTTAAATATAAGATAAGTTTACCTAATTTAAATAGAATATGAAAGTTAATTAACATTATATGTATTTTCTAGAACATTATAATCTTCTTTTTTATTCTCTCTCCTCCTTGATTATTGTTAAGAGAGCATCAATAGAGGTAAATTAAGAAAATGTTGATAAATATAAAAAATATATCTTATATTTAATATAAAGATCAATTCCTCAAATATAACTTTTATTAAAAACCGGAGGAGTAATAAAAATTATAAGAGGTGATCTTAAGTACTAAATTAATTCAAAATTTTTTGGTCAAACTAAACTAAGTCAAATGGTTAGACTGAATTAGTTATATATATATATATATTTTTATTATTATTTTTTTGTGTTTGCTGTGTCTTTCCTTTTCTCATCAACATAATTGATTGATTGTTATATCTTTTACTTTACATTGTGTAATTGTCCCTCTGAGTTTATAGTATACAAAATTTTTACAGAACAAAATTGATACTATTGTGTTTTTAAGCCATACTTACAATTGGATGAATATATATATATATATATATATATATATATATATATATATATATATATATATATATATATATGATCAAAATTCACTTGCGAAAGAAAAAGCAAGTAGGTAACTGTTGGTCAAAAATAATATTTTTTTTCGTGTTTGTATGTTTTGATTTAGTTGTTGTTGTTTCAAAAAAAAAATTATTAATTTGTTAGGTCATCATTCTTAATTGCCTCTTCTTTGAATCAAAATAACATATCCTTATGAACTGCTGAAATATATGACTAAGACTTGAACTTAGATTTTATAATTTAATAAAGAGATGATTAATCTACAAGTTCTAATAATTTCAACAAATTTTTAATTGGATCCCTATATTTTTTTTTCTTTTATTGCGTCCTTATACTTTCATTTATTTTTAATTAGGTCCCTATAATTATTTTTCTTTTAATTTTATTTTTATGATCTGAATATTTATACAAATAAATAAAAATTATAATATAAAATAAATAATATAAATCTATGTTTAGCTAAAAATTTGAAATAATATTAAAATGAAATTATTAGAATAACTTATATTTATAGATTATGATTATACTATAATATTAAAAAAATATTATACTTAATCATTTTATATTTTATATTTATAGAATAATATTATGAGATAGGATATTATCACTACCATTTTTTGTTACTACCAAATACTAATGTCATTACCATTTGTTCACCGTTAGATCAAAACCTTAATAGGAAAGAGAAATGATAAAGGTAGATAAGATTCTGATCTAACGGTGAAAAAGTGGTAGTGATAAAAAATGATAGTGACAATATCCAATCCCCAAAAGCAGTGAACACGGTGAAGTGCGGTCTGTTGGTTTTAGAGAGAGAAGGTCCAACTTCTCTCTTCTTCTCTGTCACGTCTCTTCGTGATCTTCTTCCCCTTGCCGGCGACTTGTGATGCAGGTCACCAGCGAGCACCCTTCTCGTTCCTGGGGCGAGCTTCTTCCTCTCCTTCTTCAGATCTGATCTGCCGAGGTGAGAGTTTTTTGGTTTTCTGTGTTTTTGTTTCTTTTTTTGTAGTATGGGGTTTTGTGGTGATGTTCTTGTCTCTAGAAATAAACAGATCTGTCAGATCTGAGATCAAATCCTCTTGGTTGGATGACTGTTTGGACGTTATAAGGTTCGACTACCTCTTGGTAGCCCGGATCTGCGTTCTTGGGGGAATATCTAAAGAGGTGTGGTCTGGTTTGTGGTCGATGTCACCGGATCTGTTTGGTCAGAGGAGCAGAAGTGTTCTTCAGGACATCAAGTGTCTTCTTTCTTCCAAGGTTGGGTTTTCTGGTTTTTTTACCCCAAGATGGGGTAGCCAGTTAGCTGATTTAATTGCAGCTATTGCTTTTAAGATTGTGTGCCTTTTAGGGTGGGTTTTTCAACCAACACTCTCTTGTTCGTCACTTCTAACCTTGGGTTTCGAGGAGGCCGATGATGTTCATGATTCTACTTCTACTCTTATATTTTTAATGTACGGTGCTTGGCTGATATTGTATCCAGTGTTTTTTGTTGTTGTTGTTGTTATGTTGGTTGTATTTGTTTTAGATCTGTTTGTGGTTACTTTTATATATTGTATCGTTTTGAAGTATTAATATATATATCCGTAGTTTTGTTAAAAAAAAAAAAAAAAAAAGACAATATCCAATCCCTAATATCATAAGACACTATTTAAAAAATTATTACAGTTTAAAGGATATATAATAATAAATTATAGGGAGCTAATTAAAAATTATATGAAACTATAAGGACTTGATTAAAAATATTTAAAAGTATAAGGACTTGTAGATTAATTATCCTAAGCAATTTAATATAAAGTTGTACAAGAATCATTTTGTTGAAAGAAAGAAAAATATTTATTGTCTGAAAATTTTTTGAAGTCTAACACTATTCATAATGAATATGTTTAACTTGTGATCATGATGTGTGATTGTTTCTTATTTTTGCAATTCTTTCTTTCTATAAGCTTTCTCCTCACCTTGTCTTATGCAAAATAAACATATAATAAGTTTAGAATTAAAAAAATAAATGTAAAGATGCAATATTAAAATTTAATGTTAATACATACATAAAAATTAAAAAAGAAAGTTACCCTAATGTTTCGAGTAGAGTCTTTTCAATTTTAATATCAATTAATTTTCAAAAGTAAGATTAATTTTTTTATTAATTTAGATCAATTTAGCTCGGTTCCTTTACCGTCCCTCTAAACAATCAATAATTAATAATCATTTAAAATTTAATTAAAAAATCCCATGTGATTTTGGGTCCTCCAAGTTAGAAATAAAGCAAAATTCAACAGAACACTCAAGATTGATTAGTTATAAAACTTGTGATAATTTTATATTTTAAATCACTGGATATTCTCTACAGCGCATCAGGAATATCATCCAAACATTTTAGAAATTTATTAAAGTTGATAAAAATTTCTACAACACAGAATTTAAATTAAAACAACATTTTGAACTTAAAGGCTAGTTTAAAATTTAGAAGAACTTGGAGTTAAAATACTAATATGACTTTTCTCCTATAAATCAGGAACAATTTGCGACTGGGTCAGTGACTTAAGATTAACAAAAGACATAAAGAAGAAAAGTATGAGGGCATAATGGTAAATTACCCTTAACGCATGGATTCTAGGTCCAACATCATTTTTAAAAAAATTCTTCCAACTTGATGAGCCGACTATCATTTTAGACCCAACCTTTTGCTTACTCTGCTCTAATACGTTTTCAATACCTATCCTGTATACCTACCTACATATATATATATATATATTATACGTACGTACACACACATTTTTCAGACAACCCCCCCCCCCCCCCCCCCACACACACTCACACTCACACACACAATCATATAAAAATAAAAAAATAATAATAAAATTATAGGACCCAATAAAAATAATGGAAAATTTCTTTTAAATACTATATAAATACTTAAAACCCAAAAGGTTTATTAAAAATTAAAAAGATGTAGAGGTGATTGGGACAAATATGTGATTTTGAAATTTAAGTGTTTTTATTAAAATGGCCCTCACATATTCTTTATCTCTCTTTCGCTTCTTCTTTCTGTCTCCACATCCTCTTTTCCTCTTCCTTTTCTTGATTCTTCATGTTGGAAAGCTTAGGCCTTTTGTATCAATACAACGACGTCCCTTTGGTGGCCTTCTTCTGCTCGTTTTGCTTGTCACTCACTCATTCTCGTCAGCATCGTTATCAAACCTATAGACTTCATTATCAAACCCAATGAATTGATGAATTTTCTGACAAGCTTATGAATTTTCTAGCAAGCTTTTTCAGTTTCCGTCAAAGAGTAATGAAATTGACAAAATCAGTAAATACTGACAATATGTGTAAGGATTGATAAAGAGTTTTGGTTTGTGACCAATTGAGTAATGAGATTGACAAAATGAGTAATGAAATTGATAAAATCCTAAGTATTGACAATAAGTGTAAAAAGATTGACAAAGAGTTTTAGATTGCAACCAAATGAGTAGTAAGATTGACAAAATGAGTAATGATTTTAACGGTTAAATGGACGAAAAAGGAATATTACAAATATAAGGGAGATTTGTATAATGTATATTTTGATGTAAAGGAGGTTTATATAAATTTTAAAAATAAATAGGAGGTTTGTATAATTAAGACAAAACAAAGAGGTGGTTACATTATTTTACTGCAAAAATAATTTAAAAAATTATGTGAAGCATATATTTTATATAAAAGACATGGTATATTAAATAAGAAATTAAAAAAAAAATCAAGGGAGGATATTTTATATGGACTTTCTCCTCTTGATCTAGGTTCTGCACTGATGAGGATACATCCGGGTCAGGGTGGATGAGGTGCTTGTGCTCTCCTCTAGGCAGGTCGAAGATTCAATTCTCTAATCAAATTATAACACATTAATTTTTTATAATAACGAAAATTTACATGAAAATTTTCAAAATGATTTTAAATAATTTTCAATAACACATGAAATTTTGCTTGGTTTTCATTTCTCTATATGATATGGATGAATAATAAATAAATAAAAATAAAACATTTGACTAAAATTGTTTTTTTGTTATGCGAGTCACACTTGACTTTAGTTGAAATCATCTTCTATTTATTTACAAAATGAAAACCTCGTGGCGAAATTCGTTGTTTGATTTTTCATACACACCAACAGAACAACGTCAAACAAACTGAGTTCAAGACGGAAGGGGACGAGGTTATTTAAATGATTACCATTTGTAATTCTTTTGTCCTTAATATAAGGCATATTTTAGGTGTTAATTTTGACCCTAAATATAAGAGACATTTTTTATAGTTGTTATTGTTTTTCTAATTTATTTTTATTGATAATCCCTCAAAAATAATTAAGGGTAAGTCTGAATAGAAGAATTAAATAAGATGAATTTATTCTTATTGATGCTTCCTCAACAATAATAAAAAAAAGGAGAGGAAATAAAAAAATTAAGGAAGATGACTAAAATGTTTTAGAAAATATATATCATATTAATTAATTTAATTGAATTTTTTAATCTAATTAAATTATATAAGCATATCTTATATTAAAGATGGAAAAGAATACTATTTTATTTCATGGACAAGTTGGCAAAATAAAAATTTGGGCTAAGGCAAAAATACCCATGAAAATGACTTAATGCTTAAACTGCCTGTTTGGCAAAGCGGGAGGAAAAAAGCTCAGCGCCCATATATTTAAGCCTAGGGGAGAAAAACGGATCGTTTAGATAATAGTGGTCTTAGATGAGCTTATTATTATTATTATTATTTAAAAAAGACTTCTAATAGAAGTCACTTTTTTCAACTTCTAGTGTGACTTTTTTTAGCTTTTGGAGAAAAATGTAAGGGATAGGTGATCCAATAAATAATGTATTATTAAATATATATTTGTATACATTCTAATTTATTTATTAGAATATATTTAATTATATACTTTAGAGTTTTTAAATTTTTTAATAATCATTTAATTTTTTTATCAAGTTTAAATTTAAATTTTTATCTTCAATTATCATAATATACATAATTAATATATATATATAGTATTCAATAAGATCTATGTTATTTTTAGATATTTTTCATTTTAACTGAGTTTTTAAACAAGAGCCCATTTAGGGGGGGGGGAAACTTATCCCACCGTCATTTTAAACCTAAATCATACTTATAATCTAACTTTTATTTTATCTTATACAAAAATCAAAATTACAAATAAGTTACTTTTACCACTCTTATTTCGAACAGTCCCTCACCTTACATCCATTGTTTTTGGTAAAAGATGACGGTGGGTTCTGCCACAATAAAGTAACGATATGATGCGTTTTTAATAGTATTATGTCGTTTTTCCTCCGATTTTTGAAGTTTATGGTTATGCCTGGAAAAGTTTGAGTATTATTTTAAAATTGAGTATTAGTTCATGCGTATTTGTTTGTACCTTCACCCCAAAAAAAAAAAAAAATCATGAGAAAAAATTAATTAGGAGTTTTTTCTCATATAAATTTTTAAAGAAAAAACAAAACCAACTGAAAAAAGAACAAAGCTTGCCCTCGCACTAAAGTCTAAACCTTGTAAAATCATCGCCGTGATTAGCGTTTCTCACCGATTCATTAAGAGATGTTCATGGAATTCACAGCACAAACCTAATTATCTTCATTTATTAGAGGATATTTGTTCTTGAAAATAGTATAAGATAGTGACTCTTGAAGATTGAAATGATGCGAATGGCGCTCTCGTTGAAGAAGGGAACAAACAACGGTAGTTGAAAATTGAAGCCATGAGAGAAATGAACAGAAGAAGCAAATGGCTTTTCCAAATTCAAAGTACGGCATGTGCTTCTTTTGAGTTTTCTCATTACTATTGCATTATCTGCCCTATTATTGATAGCGAAAGGCTACGTTAGTAGTAGCAATTTTATTTTATTTCAATTTCTCGTTCAGGATTTTCGTCAAACAATTGTCAGGTATTCAAAAAAAATTGCCTTCTTTATTGACCAATGACCCGACCCCTATTTATATATCAGCAACCACCCATAAAACCATGCCTTTGTCCCACCACCACCCACCACCTCTCTCTCATCCAAGTTTAAATAATAAACCCCTTTTAATTTCTTTCGTTCGTAAGGATATACTTTGTTTGTGGGTGTCTTTATATCTGACTCCAAAACCCATTTTTTTCTGTATTGTGCCTGTCCTCGGTTTTTGTACCTCACAGACACGAATAGCTCATTACTCTGTATTGTGTTTGCCTTCGGTTGTTGTATCTCACAGACTCAAGCAATACACCAAATGGGGAACAGTTTAGGAGGGAAAAAGACCGTAAAAGTGATGAAAATTGATGGAGAAACAATGAAGCTGAGGGCCCCAGTGAAAGCTGAGGAAGTGTTGAAGAATCATCCAGGTCTTGTTTTACTTGATTCAGAGGCAGTGAAGCATTATGGTGTTAGAGCAAAGGCTTTGGAAGCACACAAGGATTTAGAGCCAAAGAGGCTATATTTTCTTGTGGAGCCTCCTAAAAGGTCAGCTCCTCCTAGAAGAATTCGTTCTGGGATTAACATGAGTGCCAAGGATCGCCTTGAGAACTTAATGCTTGCTAGAAGGTCTACTTCTGATCTTTCCATTATGAAGCAGAATAGTGATAGTTCCATGGCCACCAAGGAGGAGTCTGAGAATGGTATGGTAAAGCTCAAGTTGAAGCTTCCAAAGAAGGAGGTAGAGAAGTTGATTAGAGAAAGCAAAGATGAGGCTGAAGCAGCTCAGAGAATTATGGGTCTATACATGGCTGCCGCCTCAGCCACAACTACCGCCTCCGCCTCCGCCTCCACCACCCCCACCACGAGCAGCAGCGGCAGAGACAGTGAGAATGAAAGTGAGGAAAGTGGGGAGCTGAGGGAACAGAAGGTGCATTTGAAGGTTGAGAGTAGTAACAAGCCACGTGAAGTAAGTTTTCCAGGACTCTAATGAAGAGAAATTTTGAATCTTTCATGCGTTAACGGTCATATTTTTGCTTCCACCTGACCATCATTTAAGTTTTAGTATTTTCTTAAAATCTGTCAGGCAAAGCTTATGCACTTTCATGATTGATCCGATATGCTTCTTGATCTTTTTTTTTTTTTCCCCTTCTGCAATGGCGAGCAAACGCTCGCACGCAGGGTTTGAATCTTGATAAGGGCCGGCAAAGGCTGGCAGGCGTGCCACTGCGCTCCTTAGGCGCTATTGGCCTTCTTGATCATTATTTAGTTATGTGACATGGCTTTTTAGCAGAGGCAGCAAGTTTTTAGATTTTACGAAATTTGCTTGATATATTTTAACCAAAGTGATTTGTTCCAAAAGTAAGAGACCAATGGATGCAATCATATAGATGTCATATTTATTTTCTATTTTTTAAATTACTTGAATCCAAACGACCATTATAATCATTTTCATTTGAGAAAATAGGAAAAAAGGGATGAGATTCCTCCTTATCAAGCACATTTTGTGATGTATATGTCTGTTTTAGAGTCTTGATTAACATAATATTAGGATTTGTCATACTCATTGTAAGTTTTTCTTCCAGGACATTTAAAACTATATCTCTATATTTATTCATTTCAGAATTTTCTGTCATCATTTAAAAAAAGATAATACTGTCAAACCAATCATAGAGTTATAAGGTGGATTATTGGTGACAAACGAGAGACAGAGAGATTTCATCTCTACTTGTAGATTAAAGGCCAACTTACACTGACATTTGAGTGAAATCTAAATTCCCTATCAAAAGGTTATCAGTTAAAGTCAATACATTGTTGAAAATTCAGAAAGCAGTGGAACAAGATTGACAAAAATGGAGTATTAGGTAGACTTTGTCTGTATAACAGGTAGATTATTCAACAAAATCCACTACTAGCACTTTTTTACTAAGCCTCACACTATATACATCTCTTGATTGTTCTTATGATTTATTTATTTATAAACCCATCATGCAATATAAGAAAATTATTTAGGTGAATATCATTATTAATTCTTACCGTTTGACCGAATTTTGGTTTTAGTCCCTGTAATTTTTAAATTGATGGTTTTGGTCCTATAGTTTTATGAGGAATGTGTAAAGACCAACAATAATATTAACCCAATTTATATATACACTTGGCACTCACTCAGGTTTTCTTTGTGCATCCATAGTGTGAATTCTAGCTTTGTAGATAGGCCATGCTTATAGGTTAGATGCCAAGTCCTTTTCAATTTGTTGGCTATGTGCATCAAACAAGAAGCACTTGTCATTGAACTATTTGTACTTTATATAGCTTCTGCTACTAAATCTTCAAGATCAAATTAATATTTGGGAGAATCTGTAACCACTAATTTGTTTTTTTCTTTTGGGACATTCCAGAAATTGCAGAAAAGGGTCAGCTTTAAGCCAATCACTCATCATGGAGGAAGAGAAATAGTGGTTACTTCATAAGCAACACTTAGAGCCATGGTGGGACTTCTCAGTTCTTAACCCAACCTGAAAGGAGATTTTCTTATACTTATTATAAAGATAAGCTCAGAGTAATACTATTTATGCTGTTCTTCTTATAATTTATAGATGTGTGCCAAAAATTTCTGGTTGGACCAGTTTGTACTCTTGATGATATATAGAACACTTACATATGTAAGAAGTTGGAAGCTTAGCTATTATGTGTATGTATATATGGGCATTACTCACTATTTGTAATATAATGAGTATATTTTGGAGTTAATTTAGGATTAAAGTAGAAATTTGTCCGAAAAGTTTTCATTCAAAAGTTCAGAAGTTTTTTGAAGTTCAATATTATTTTAAGAATTTTAAAAATAAAGCAATATTTTGCCATTTGCTGTTAAAGTTTTTTTTTTTTACCATCAACGTGCTAGTTTTTTAATGGTTAGAGAAAATTTGTGACTTTTTAACACATTTAGGGTGGTATTGATTTACAAACAACTTATGGATGTCTAGTGCTCTTAATTGAAAACTTTTAAAATAAATTTGCACCTTAATCGAATAATTTATAAGCTCTGTTGAACCAATTGAGTGAGAAAATGTTGTGTATATTTGGTTTCACATTGTTTTTGTGGTTTCTAGCATAAAATCGATTATACTTAATATGGGTTGACTTATGAGTGTTTTAGTAATACCCAAACCGCGGTTTTAGAAGCCATTTTCTGTAAGTCAAGATAAAACTTCTCTAACATACTTATCTCATAAATTGTAAAAGATATTCTCCTTAAGCTAATAAAAAAAAATTAACTTATATTCAGCTTTCTTTTCCCTTTTTTTTTTTTTTGAAAAAAATACTAGTTAATCTATTTTCAAGTTAGATTAGGTCACAATCAAGGGAAAACTATTACCATAATTTTTTTTTATAGGTCCAAGCTCAAGATCTTTACTTAAATATTGAGTTTCTTATTATTTAAACCAACACTGATAAAAATAAAACTAGCTTTTTTAATACCCAATCTTTTAAGACCACCAATTTTATTCTCAAATAATTGTGTAGTGTTTTTTTTTTCTAAAAAAAAAAACCACCTGCACTCTTACAAAAGAAATGGAGATTCATGCTACGATAATGAAAAAGCAGCATTTGGACTGAATGGTGTATTTTTGAAGTTTTTATATTTTTTTGGCTAAAGTATACATTTAGTCCTTTATGTTTGCTTCTGATATCATTTTAGTTCCTTAAGTTTGTAAAGTGCGCGTTTGGTCCCTTAATGCTAACACCGTTAGTCTGACTTAACGAAAAATGCTAACTCAACAATTTTAAGCGATAACTCTGCAATTAAATGTTGATTAAGCATGCTAATATGTTACTATTTCAATAAATTCATATTTTAAATCCTATTAATTGAAAAATATTTAATTTTCTTCGACCAAAAAAATAATATTTAATCTTCACAAATTATGAAAAACCACAAAACAGTCTGTAAAGATTATTTTTTTTTCAATTAATAAAATTTAAAATATTAATTTATTCAAATGCTAACATATAAGCACGCTTAGTCAGCATTTAATTGCACAATCATTGCTTAAAATTGTTGAGTCAATATTTTCCTTTAAGTCAGACTAACAGTGTTAACATTAAGGGACAAAATATGTACTTTACAAACTTAAGGGACTAAAATGATACTAGAAGCAAATATAAGGGATCAAATGTATACTTTAACTTTTTTTTTCTAGGCCAACTTGGTGTTGTCGTTTTCAAGCTACTAAAAAAAAAAAAAATCAAAACAAGTTGTTTCGTCCATTTTTCAAAATTGATAGACGCTATACCTTGTTTTTAGAGATTGATTGTGAGACATATGGCACTGACTAATTTTTAATTACTGCATAAATTTTCTGACCTGAAAAAAATAAAAAAAAATTACTGCATAAATTGTAGAGAGAGAGAGAGAGAGAGAAAAGTAGACGTTTACTTCTTTAACTTTATACAAAGTTTATTTTGGCCCATTGACTTTATAAAAAGTCTTTTTTAGTCCTTTCACCTAACGCCGCCGTTAACAGAAAATGCCGATATTAAAATTTAAATGGTTAATTACAAATGCCAACATATTAAGTTTAATTTTTAAAATATAGATTGTTATGAAAAAAAAATAAATCATCAATTGTGACTATCAATGTTAGGATATATAGAACTGAAAACATATTTTTTAAAATTAAAAGATAAAACTTAAATCTTGTATAAAGTTAGGGGGAATTAGCATGTATGCCTTGTATAAATTACAGTCTTGTTTGGTTTACAACCACCAACAATATCTATTTTGTACTTCTGCAAATAACCCACGTTCCCAATTTGAGTTAAGAATCAAAGCCTCCATTTAAGAATATAGCTTTGATTAAGAGAGAGAGAGAGGAAAAGTCGTGAAAAACTGTAATTTTAAATTGTTAAAGTATAAGGGAAGATCATGTGCAAGTCAATGAAGAAGGCTCACAACATGACATGTGCACATACATGTGCTGCAAAAGTTGTGCAACTTCCCATTCAAAGCAAATTCATACACACTTTCCTAATCACACTCACACAACACCCCATGCGCACACAAACTGGAGTTTGCTTTCGTTCACATTACCTCAAGCTTCCGTAAACAACTCATCTTCCATGTTTAGATCAAGTCGCAAACTCGAGCCTAGCAGTAACATGTTTGTATACGTACATGCGCCTTTAAGTGGTGTGAAGTCAAAAAAAATATGTAAATGATTACATGACTATTTTAGAAAAACTAACCTATATTATTTTTATGGATAACTACATTAATTAGTTTAATATTTATAAAGTAAGTATCTCACTCTTACATTTACCATAGGAAGGAGTATATTTTTTTCGGCCCAAGTACCATTTATGAATAAAAAATTATTCGATTTGTTAATATTTTTATATTTTGTATTGATAATGATATTGATTTCTTTTTATAAAATAAATCACCGTGATATAAATCTCTATTCACATTTCTCTTACCGCTGAACCTGGCAATTTATTATTTATATGACTATCTGATTTCTAATATTATTATATTAATCTTATATTTGAGCATTATCAAATCTAATTGTTAGTAACATTTTTCAAGATAATGTTTTTCTATTATTAAATCGTCGAAAATTCTTTTTACTTAACTTAACCACGGTTTATTTTTGAGTGAATTAACCATGGTTGAATAACTAACCTTTATGTATTTTGACTTCAACTTTGTGACTCGCTATAAGTTGAGCTGTACAAGAAAAGCTTCCAGTTATAAAAAAGGAACTATGAAACTATAAATACTTTTCTTTGTCATTGTTCAGAAGTCACCCTCTGATTATGAAGACTTTTATTTGTTTTCCCATTCCCACGTGTGTTTAGAATAATTCGTTTTGGATCATTTTTAAATACTCAAACATGAAATTAATATAATTATAATAAGAGATATAAAACCTAAGGTGACGGGAATACATTAACCTGAAAAAGTAAATGGGAAAAAGATTGTTAAACAATTTAAGTCAATATAAGTTAAAGGTAGGGATCAACCTTATGATGATATTCTAACAACCACACAAAGTGATTATCCACTTCAGCCCTGACGTAATATTCCCTAATTCTAAAATGAATAACCTAGTTGGGAAGTCTAAATATAATATCTTCATCCATTTTAACTTATAATTTTATTTATTTATTTATTTTTTTTAGAAAAAGACAATTTCGTTTGGATGAAATTTTTTCTGAATTAGGTTTATGGGGTAAAAACAAATAATTTGAAAAGCCAGTTTTCCTAGTTTATAGAGTAAAAGCTCTTCATTTGAACCTAGCTTATAGAGTAAAACCTACTCATACAACCACCAATCCAAACATATATCATACTACCTCTGGTCTTAATTATAGGAACACTTTTATAGTGCAATTTACCATACACAAGTATTCCTATAATTAGGATCGGAGGGAGTATTTCATAATCCGACTTTTACCCAATCTGACTTTTTTACAAGTCATTTTTCAACCGGTATCCCAAACAAGTCGATTCTATACTCACAAACAATTAATTTAACTGATTTTCTTAATCTTTGTAAATTAATTATTAAACTTTTTGCCCAGAAAATTCATTATTAAACTTACAATTAGGACAAGGAAGAGTATCATTAAAATCACAAAAAGCGCCTATGTTGTAAACAGTATTCAGATTTTACATAAATCACACAGCAGTACTTTTCATTATATCGTCGCAATCCAAGAAATTAAAAAATATATATTTAGAGTGTCTTGTTATATTTTGTCTCAAATAGAGGATATTCAAGCAGGGCTAGGTTAGGGGGAAATTTTAAAAATAAAATAAAAAATAAATAAAAATAAAAAAGAAAAGAGGATATTGGAAGACTAAGATGTAAAGGAATGAATCTCAAAGCTTGTGATACACAGAGTGAAGAAGGAATCCTCAATTTTCATTAAGCTCTTGTTAAAAGAATAAAGTGCAAGGTTACAAAAGACACTGCCGAGGGATATATGAACAATTAATAGTATGCCACCAACAACTCTAATCCTTATTATTAACCAATGAATGAAAAATAAGATCAAAACAATAATGATAGTACATTTTTAAGGTAAGTCATGAAGACCACTGATCTGGTAGAGTGAGGAAGTAGGTAGTCATAGCCTTCCTGAACCTTTTCTTGTACTGCTTTGGAGAAACAACGGTGGGAGAAGTATTCCTTGGACCACCAAGTATCCCAGATGCCTTCACCCATGTCTCCAGATGTTTGTCCCATGTGTATTGTCTCATGAAGTCAATTATGCCCAGAACCAGCTCCTTTCTTTCTTCATCCACCCCAACCAACAATGAGTAATCCATCACATCCACTGACTGCACAAAAAGAAATTTCAAAAACCAGTAACATCGTAATGTAAGAGAATAACTGTAACAGTTAACACCGTTCATGCGCCATGAGCAATATGACTCATCCCCTAGACTCCGTGTAATGTATAAACTCGCACACATAAAAACAAAAACAAAAACAAAAAAAAAAACAAAAAAAAAACAAAGGTACGACTCAATGCACAAGGCTCCCCACCACCAAGTGAGCTTTTTCAATGATTTGAACCTATGATGTTTAGGTCACAAAGTAGCAACCTTACCATCACTATGTGGTTCACCTTCAAAGAATCTAATGGAGACTCGATAGTATGGGATACCAAGTCCACCATTGAGTAGAATGGGATGCTCAATAGGGTATTTAAGTGGTTTAGTTCTCAATGGCTAGTTTTTGGGGTAGGGTTCTCTATCCCACTTGGGTACCGATCAAATTCACACGACAGCTAGAAATGCTGTCGAGGGCCATTCTACTAAGAAGTTTGTTAAAATCAGGCTCATAATGGTGTTTGTAATCTCTAACCTGTTTTCCAGCACAAGTCTTCTAAATTTTAAGTGTAAAATTATGAGAGAACAGTAAAAATGATCTCTGCCCCAAAAACTAGTGTCAGGACTCAGAATCATTGGCTGTAATTATGGTTGTGATTACACTCAAGATTCCATTTAATAAAACTAGAAGTAATGTTACTGATGGTAGCAACCAAGAAGGAAGTCAGAGGCTCAAGCAAAGACTTAAAATACCATAAAAGTCCTTAATGAAAACGCCAAAGTGACAACGTTGAAACATATAAGGTGGTTAAAAGGCAAGATGGAACAATTACATACCGCCAGAAAGGACGTGTCATTCCAAACGGCCCTCTCAAGCCTCCTCTTGGCCTTGCTGCCAAGGAATAGAGGTTTGGTTCTTAAGGCTTCTAACAAGTTCATGTCTAACATGACTTTGTTTGTCCCAGTTGTATCTGGGTTGTACCTAGATCTCTCTGAGCCCTTAAGATCATATACCCTTGCTATATTTCTCTTATAAAAGAGATTCTCCATTACCATCACATCTATTTTTGTTTCCTTGCCACCTTTCGGGTACTTGACTGTGACCTGTTACAAAAAAAAAAAAAAAAACAACAACGAGATTTTACACTATAATTCCACAATTCCTAAAGGCTGTCTAGAGTCTATATCATCAGCCATAGAATGAAGCCACACCTGAAAAATACCAAGAATTTTGGCAAGGCAAGTTGGGCTTCCTAAGTTGAGGGATTCTGTCAAATACTTGAAATACTGAGGTGCGAATTCCACAAAAGAATCTAATTCTGTCTTTGTGACTTGCTTAATAATAAATCTTTCATCCAACGATTTGGCGAAATATACATTACTTTTGCCTCCTTGTGCCCTCCACCTCCTGCACCGGCTTAGGGACCTTACAAAATCAACTTCATTTGGGCAGCATTTCTTTCTAAGCAAATCAAACTGTTTAGCAAAATAACAAGTGACAGAAAAATTAACTTTCCCTCCTGCACCCGAAGAGTCATCGCCAAAGGGAATTCGCAAATGTACAGATCTTTTGGAATCTGAGAGGAGGGTACCAACAGAAGATGGAGCATCTTCAGGCCCGTAGTTACCATAATGGATATAATCTAAGTCCAGTGAGGCCCAGGCTGAAAAGGTGGAAACAGCTGAATCTTCCCTGCTTCTCTCACGGGTAATCCAACTTCCGTCATGCAGATCCAACTTATCAGAAACCCAGTCATCATATTCTTTAGAACTGAGGGCATAGGCTATTATACTAGAGTAATCATTATCATAAACAGCAATAACCCTATCACCCCGTGTAGTTTGGGAATGCAGTAACCGAACACCTTCAGAGATGCGACACCCAGAGGAGATGAATGTTGGCGTGGTGCTTAGTATCAGATTTAGCTTCTGGGCCTCCAATGACAACATTTGGAAGTGAGTCTCCAAAACATTAGAGACAGGATCTCTAACCAGACTTCTGTAGTCTCCTGAGGCATGAAAAGATCTTGTTGATAAATGCGATGAGAGGGGCCCACTTTTCCTGATTTGTTCCTGAACTCTTATAGCTGAGTCAAAAGAATGAACTCTCATCGGTTGATTCAGTCTTCTGAAAGAAGGGTTATCATTTTGATTAGATGGCTTTATAGATTCAGCTTGGGGACCATCTGCTTGACCTGTATGGAGAGGTTCAACACTTGAAGAAGGTTGATCTGTTCCACTCCACGCAGAATCTATTCTCTCAGAAAGGTTGGATTCGTCTGAATTGACTTCCTCTCCATCAGCATGACCCAATGTAGATGGTTCGGGAGCACAAGGTTTGGGCACCTCGTCCTGCTGTTTCAGCGTATGACTTTCAAAAGGTTCCTGCAATTTCAAAGGATGAAGGTTAATTGGCTGAAGACCACTGTCATAAATGCAAGTTGAAATAGCTCTTTAATCATAAACCTCTTCACGAGACTTGTTTCCATGATTAATACTGGAAGTAGCACTCCCTTTAATAAGAGTCTCCAAGGAATGAAGCCGATGATCCCATAAATGTGAACCGATTAGAAGAGAACGTTTCAAGCGATTTAGTTCAAGAACATCTAAATCTATTTTCCCTGGTTCTGAGGTCTCTGATGTCGCAGACTGTAGCAAACTCTGTACACACATACAAAAGATCTAATATAAACATATTGTTAATGAAATAGGCATATCCTCCACTAGCACTCTACAAAGTATAACGGACCAATGATTCTGATATAACAATACATCTATACCAAATATATAGTTTAACTCACTTGATAATCATTTCCTTCTTTTCTAAGCATATCTTTTAGCTCTGTTATATGGCTATGAATGTCACAAGAATCTGTAGGAAAGGAACTCTTTTTCTCCAAGCTTTCAAGCACATCTGATATCTCCCAGTACAAGGTTTCAACATGACTCAAAAGCTGTAGAAATAAAGGAATTAAAAATTAAAACACACAACACACGTTATTCAGGAGATGTTAAAAAAATTTAAAGTGAATAAGAGAATTAGTATCATAAAGTGACCTCTCTAGACTCCTTTCTAATCCACTCCTCCTGATTGTGATCAAATTCCATCACTGATGGAGGCAAATGAACAGAGAGAATATCAATAGGCGAATACCGGAAGAAAGCAACCATGCTTCCAAACCTGTTACATCAGTTCATTTATCAACTTTCAAGGTCAATAGTAAACAATAATGAACCCCTAATCTGAATGCTCTTTACCCATAATATCGAAGACAGTCCCTCTGCAAAGAATGGCCACATGGTGCAACTCGATTTGCAGTTGCATGGTTTGAAAAGCTTAGTTCCAAGAACTTTCCTAAAGACAATCCCCAGGCAGCATCTGACATAACCACTCTTCGGGTTGCAGGTGGAACTCCATTCTCATCATGAGGACACTTCAGGCAACGGTGCCACATCCAAATCTTGCCATCTCTTTCCCCAGGTAACTTGACAGAGGGAAGGCACCTAACGTTGATGGTAAGATTTCCTTGCTGGTGTGTATAGCATTGGACATGGGCTTCCACAGGCTCCTTACATGACCGACAACAAGATGTCTGAGGAAGGAAAACATCAAACAATCATTTTCACTTTAGAATTGAGAGGTAACAATAACAGTACAACACAACAAAATAAACATGAGTTACCTCATCAAATAGGTCATCACGGAGATATCTCCCAAGAGGCTTATCGAAAGATCCATAGAACTTTATCCGCAGCAACCTCAACTGTTCGCAGATTGTTCCCTTCAACACACAGCGGCTAGAAAAGTACACCAAGATGCTTTGATGATCAGTGGTAGAAAAGTAGTCACCAGAAAGTTCATCCTCTTCGATATTATCTTTAGTTGATTTAGAAATTTCACCATGCTGCCCCTCCTCTTGAACCATGGATTCTTGCAAGTCTGATTGCGAATGGTTTCTCATGCCATATGAAAGCATATAGTCCACATATGATTCACTGTATGAATAAGAATTAACTAATTCTCCTGTCAAATTAGATGTTAAATCATCCTGGCATGCATCAAAATGTATATTTTCAATTCTATAATCTCTGGTGCATGCATCAGAAGGAAAACTGAGATCAGCAAGATACTCTGGTGCTGATCCTGAACCCTCGAACTTTGATTCAAGACCCTCTAGTTCATCCAACGCAGAGGTATTGGGGTCAGTAGTTAACCTATCAGGCTCAGCCATTGAGTGATTTAGTCTCATTTTAGGCAGGGTTGCACCCTCATCAGCAAGGAAGGATGTCTCAAGAGACAAATGATAGGCTGCAAAGACTGCATATTGAACAACATGCTTAATTTTCTTTAGATCTTCACGGCATGCACCTTTCAGTAAGACCTAAAATAAAACCAAAATCAGAAACTGATACTTCCACACATCTTACTCAGCCATCACACATTACATAAAGTGTAGCTTGAAGGAACTTTAAAGGGAAGAATGTATGAGACAGCCCTAGAAATAAACCTTGTTAATGAATACAAAATAGTGAGAATGCCAAACAAGAAAGAAAGAAATTACCGTGCAACCCAAACGCCTAGGACAACCTTCAAAAAACATTAAGGTCTTTGATGACTTTTTGTTTGGCTGGTTGGCAGTCTCATAATCTTCTACCATCCTGTCTAGCCGGAACAACTCACAGTGCCCCAATCTTGCTTTAGCTAAACTATCCACTGATGGAGTGATTAGTGCACCAGTGCATCGGGCAATGCGATCCAGCACTGGCCTTTTCACATTCAACACCAATGAAATTTCCTTTGCCAGAAGATATTCCAGAGCAATTGGAGCCACACTTTTTTCAACAAGCAAAACATTAGGATGGAGAGCCTCAATTTTTGAAATAATCATCTTCAAATGATCATTTTCCTGCCAGATTTTACAAAAGCCAAACAATTGTTTCTTTAAAAAAAACATCTCCATGAAAACTGTATGCAAGATGAACTCATTCATTGAATCAAGAAAGGCACCTGCTGTAACAATGTATCAAAAGAAGCCAGTTGATTTGGAACTTTCTGAAATTCCAATGCTCCACCTAATAGAAGCAATCTAGGCTTTCTATACTGTGAGGTCATGCGCTTATGCTTTATGTTTTTTGTGCAAACTACTCCTTTGATAAGGGTGCTGCAAACATAAAAGCTCACAATTTAATAGCTAATCTAAAAGAATTGCATAGAAAAATATTTTGTTGGCAAAGTTTGAATCACATAATACCTCTCAGTTGGACTTCCGGTTGCAATACATTTAACCTTTACATAATTACCAGGATCCATGCTCCCTCCTTTGCTAGTATCTGGTCTAACATAGTTAGCAGCTTGCCAAGCTAATGTTGCAACAATGTCAAGCCAGTCTTCAGAACCATCTTCCTTACCAACTTTAATACCCTCTCCCTGTAGAAGCTGCAAAACAAGAGCTCTAAAATGACCCTCTATGACAGCTCTCAGTGGTTCTTTGTTTCCCTCATTTTCTTTCTCTTTTGCAGAAAAAACATTAGATAGGCTGCTGCTGGATGAGAACAAGGCGCCTGAGTCACCAACATCATCATCCTCATCATCATACGGAAAGAAAGTACCTTCTGCTTCATCATTCTCATCATCAGGTGGAGGAGGGAACCAGATAAGACCACAGTTTTCAAAATTCAATGGCCTCTGTGAACTCTCAGTCTGGTTCCGAAAAATCGACAAGTCGTCAGAAAAATAACCAGTATTATATGCATCCTCAGTCCCTTGTTCAGGCTTTCCTAAAAGAGCCGTAGTTTGTCTATCAAAGGGACCATCGTGCTGAGAAATGGGGATCCCCTCTTGTCCCTGCTGTACAGGAAGCCCAACCGTACTGGAAGTAAAATCATTCCTAGAAGGGCTCTCAGAAGGAGACTTATAGCTGTAAGTCTCATTTTTAGCACTAATACTACTAGTATCTATATCTGAATCATTATGCCAATATGTAGTCGAAGAGCTGAAGTGGTGCTTCCCAAAATCCTCAGTCCCATCTTCATCGCTCCTGCATTCGTACCATGTTCATGTTAAAGCAATTTTTCCAAATTTTCTAGATGGAGTCAAAAGACATAAATAAAAGCATACAGCTATCCTCTAATTAAGATCAGGTTATGGTTACCTGCCAATAGATTGATGAGTAGACACCGAAGATGCAAGAGCACCAGATGAATCCATACTCCTCTGGAGATAATACCTATAGTCTTGGTCTATAAAATAGCGTTCAAAATTATTTCCCTGATTCAAATTCCAATTCACAGGAGAACTGATTCTTTCACTTTGAACGCTATAACACGGGGATGGCGGCTCAGGACTTTGTCTGGGACCATCTTGAGGAGAGGCTGAAGGATGCACTTTCTCAACACACTTTCTCTGACCTTCATATTTTCTATCATCACCTGAACAGAACTTGCAGGAATTGACAGTTTCCCTGAACCCGGAGTTATCGGATTGAAGATCAGGAAAATCAGAATCTTGCACACATTTCCCACACAACCAGCGGCCACAGCTTTTGCAATTGTATTTGTTTGACATTTCATTGAGGTTTCTATTACACTCACAACACATTTCTCTGCTGTTATTGAGCATATCACTTTTGGCTGATAAAACTTGCAAATCACTTCGTCCCCAAGAAACCCAAGACCTCAACTTTTCTATTAGATCTAGTAGTGAACTATCAGGTATTCCCATAACATGTAATCCCCCAACAGAGAATTCAACCAGTGCCCCAAAACAAAACAAGAAAACTGTTTAATTGAACTCTATCTTCTCCTCTTCGAAACTCAAGTATAGGCCTTTTCTTTAACAAAACTAAAACGAAAAAAAAATTATCCTTCGGCACCGGAAAACTAATTGCTTTCAGTGTCTAAAATTGTAAAATATATGATGAGTAACGATAGAAACCCGTGATAAAATTGGGGATGACTAAAATTATCTAAATCATATTCCTAATGTTTTTTTTTCCTTTTTCGGAATTTTGAAAACTTAAAAATAGGAGCAAATCCTCCAAGATTCAAATAATATCAAAGGAGGAATCGACGACGACCGACCGAGACTCACCAATCTAAAGTTATTTACACTAAAATCTGGACATGATAACGAAAAACCCATAAAACAATCTCCACTGTGACAGCGAAGAACTGAAATTCCGCTAAACCCAGGAAAAGATAACAAGAAACGCAAGTTCAAATGCCAATGACCCCACTAATTAGCCGATCCCTGATTCATCAGCGAAGCATTCAGAAATCAGTTCTGGCATTTACCCCATCAATAATCATAAAACAGAAACAAAAACCCCTAAATAGAAGATAATTTTTCCTTTTTGTACTAAAAAGTTGAGGTCTTTAATCGGAGAGAAAGAACAAGATGAAGAAGAAAAAGAAGCAACAGTAATTTCAGGAAACAACAGATTAAAGAATGAACGAAGGAAGGAAGAAGAAACTTTAATTAGTGGGAAGAATGAGAATCAAAAGGAGAAAGAGAAGAAGAAGAAGAAGTACGAAGAAGGTTCCCTTTCTACCGGAGTCAGGTCAGCTCGCATCTCAAACAACACTTCCTTCTTACCCATCTTTCCCGGCCACGCTGCTTCCCCCTTTTTATTTTTCTTTCCTTTCCTTTTCTTTTCTTTTCTTTTCTTTTTCCTCTCACCGTATTATTATTATTTTATTTTATTTTTTATTTTAAAAATAGAATTCCGCATTCTCTCCCCTGTTTCTTTTTGAGGTTTTCTCTTTCCTCTGTTTCTTTATAAATATAAAAATAACGAGGATGATGATTCCTTCGCAGTTGTTATAGAAAAGCTTATAAAATATTGGATTATTTTAATGACAAAAAATATGCCTCTTTGCTTATTGGTCATTAAGGGGCATGCTTAACCAGATTTAATAAATCTTGAAATCGACCTTTTGGTTAATTAATTTATATTTGGACCTTTTTTTAAGTTTTTGCTGGTTTTGATTTATCTCAAAGCTTCATGTTCATTGGTCAGCATCAACCGAATAAACCATACTCAATCCATTCCTATTGTTACTTCTGAAATTTATAATAAAATAAACCATCCATATTTTTGCTAAACAAAAATCATCCATGATCAATATATTATGGATATGGATATCATTTTATTATTAAAAGCCCAACCATATTAGGGCCTATTTAGACCCGTGGTAATTTAAGAAGCAAATTTTTAAACTCGACCCTTGTAATAAAAGTATATAAAGTATAAACCGAACGACCTGTTTTTCTAAATTTACATCATATCAGTGAACTGAACTGGTAGACTAGTCTTTTAATTTATCATTTTACCAACGGGGGTTGGCATAAGTGGTAAGCGGCTTGTGTCGATTAAGCAAAGGTCTCGGGTTCGAGTTTTATGGATGCAAAAAAACCCCTACTAGGAGACTCTTCCATCAAAGCCAGATGCACGACGCGAGTCGAATCCAGATTAGTCGGAGCGAAGCCCTAGTAAACCAACTGGGCAACCAACAAAAATTTGTCATTTTATATTTTGTCTTTTCCCACCATAAATTTTTTTTATATCTCTAATAGATCACTAATCCAGTCTTTAATCATCAGTTCATTTTGAACAAAATGATGAATATTAATACATTATATAAATTTATACACGGTTATACACAACGCAATATTTTTAGAGTGTAATCCTTTTTTAAAAAATTTTCTTAGTATATATTTAATGAGTCTCAAGCAATTTTATTTTTACCTTATAAATATTTTTAAACGGAAAAATATTAAAACAAGGATAATTTTAAAAATTAAATTAATATTTTAAATATGCTTGCGCCAATTAAAAATAGGAAAAATTACACACAGGTCCCAAAAAAGGGATATATTTACGTTTAGGTCCCGTCAATTCATGAAATTACTCTGAAGTCCCAAGGGACTTCTGTGTAATTATTTCATATGAGTAAAAGACCTTATTGCCCTTCTACTTGAATTTGTGATTTCTGAGTTCCAGAGACGAATAACAACACAAAATGAATAAATTAACAACACAAAATGCATAAATTAACCACAACTTCTGAAAACCTTGAATTTGTGATTTCTGAGTTGCAGAGGCGATTAACAACACAAAATGCATAAATTAACAACACAAAATGCATAAATTAACCACAACTTCTGAAAACCTTGAATATGTGATTTCTGAGTTGCAGAGGCGATTAACAACCCAAAATGCATAAATTAACAACACAAAATGTATAAATTAACCACAACTTCTGAAAACCTTGAATCTGTTATTTCTGAGTTCCAGAGGCGAATAACAACACAAAACGCATAAATTAACAACACAAAATGCATAAATTAACCACAACTTCTAAAAACCTTGAATTTGTGATTTCTGAGTTCCAGAGGCGAATAACAACACAAAATGCATAAATTAACAACACAAAATGCATAAATTAACCACAACTTCTGAAGGGCAATAAAGTCTTTTACTCATATGAAATATTTACAATGAAGTCCCTTGGGACTTCAGAGTAATTTCATGAATTGACGGGACCTAAACGTAAATATATCCCTTCCTTGGGACCTGTGTGTAATTTTCCCTTAAAAATATCTAGCTTTATAGAAATAGAAATAAACGCATTCATTTCATCGTTGAAGGGATTGGTGGAGCGGATAAATTCCCTCTCTACCCGTTATTAGCTTTCATGGTACATGTTTTAAAAGCCGTATCTCTATGTTATAAATATGGATTGATGATTGATCACTTGATTGTACGTTTTCATTTTTAGTATAAAATATAAATCATAATAACAAATTTAAGTAAAACCATTCATTGTTTTTATTTTTTATTTTTGCTCAAGATTCATTGTTTTTATTTTCAACATTTACATGATCCTAGTAATAAATTTGTTTTCAACATCTACAAGATCCTAGTAATAAATTGTAGAATAAAATTATGTTTTGTGAATCAGAAGAAGATTTTTCATTAACAAAAAAAAATCCTAAATTTAACAGAAACATCTGAAACAAAACCTCTAAAAATAAAAAGAACCAAAGCCCAAACGACATAATGTTACAAACCCTAATATTAAGTGAAAGTCATCAAGCGGCCACATGTAGCACTATTGTTGTTGTTGCTGCCAGAAAACAGAAGAAATACCAATAACCAAGTCGGAAACAAAATATTTTCTCACGTCTATGATATCAGACACTTTAACTAATTTACAAAAAATAGAAAATAACAGTTAACTTATTAAATATGTCATAAATTGAAAATATTCTTACTTTTACCCTAATTAAAAAATATGTTTGAAAATATTGTGAGTGGGAAAAATTAGAAATAAGCATTAATTGCATTGATAAAACTAAAAAATGAGTATTAATCATTTTACAATTAACTTATAGTTTAAACCAAGCAATTATTCTACAAATGTCATATATTGTAGACCGAAGGGAGTATGAGATAATAAAATAAATTATTATTATTTTGACAAAACGTTCAAATATAAATTATTATTTATGGGGAAAGATAGAAAAATATCATCAAAATTGATAGAAGAAAAATAAGTATGTTGATTTCAATAATTCTAAAGGGACTAATTTAAAATTTTGAAATATTACAAAATTTGTGAAATTACCTAATTACCCTTTCTTTTTTTAAATAAACAAAATTAACAACCTGCTCGCTAGCTACCGGAGCTTTGGCACTAGTGACTAGTGGCAACAGCCATCACCAGAGCTCCGATGACCTTGATTGCAATCGGCCGCTAGAGCTCCGGTGAAAGTTATTAGGAAATATTCAACAAATACCTTGTTTACAACTGTAATATCGCTATTAATAACTCAAGTATTTGTATTAACAACTGTAGCTTGAGAAATTAAAAAAAAAAAAAAAGTTGCTGGAGCTCTGGTGAAAGTTATTAGAAAATATTCAACAAATACCTTGTTTATAGTTTTAGTATTGCTATTAACAACTCAAATATCAATATTGACAACTTTTGTGTGACATATATATATATATATATACACACACACACACACACACACATGGTTTACAACTTTAGTATCGCTATTAATAACTCAAGTATCTACATTAATAGCTTTTGCTTGAGAATTTTTTTTTAAAAAAAATTGTCACTGGCGGCCGACAAGGTCACCAGAGCTCAAGTCACCAACGGAGGCAGCTGCCTACAAGGGGGTTGGGAGTTTTTTTATTAAAAAAAATAGGGGTGGTTAGGTAATTTTGTCAAATTTTGCAACATTTCAAAATTTCAAATTAGTCCTTTTAAAATTATTGAAATTCAACATATTTATTTGTCTTTTACCAATTTTGATTATATTTTTCTGTCTTTTTCCCTTATTTATATTTAGAATGAACGTAAGTAATAAATTATAAAAATAATAAGTTACTAAAATAACTTCTAATAGAAGAGGCATATGGAAGTCAATTGCGTTTAATTAAAGTTCTAATCTATCAAATAAATGTTATTAACATTAATATATAAACAATATAAATCATCCAATAAATAAACACATTTATTAATCTATAATAAAAAACAAATAAACACAAAGAATATGTTTTTTCTTTTTTTTTTCAAAAAATATTAAACAAAGGAGTTGCTTTATACCCACGACAAAATGCCTTTCCCTCTCGTAATTTTGTGTGTGTCTATAAATTCCTTCGGTTCATGTATGATTTTACTAACAGGTAAAAATAATTATACTTATTTTACACAAAATATCTTTATAATTTATTACTTATATAATATTGGAATACAAAAGTATGTGTTTATTTAATATGAAAATATCCCTTCTTTAAAATTTATAATAACTAATTATGTGTTTTAATGCAGAATAATAATAAACATAAAAAGGGGTTATAGTTTAAACTAAAAAATATATAGGCTAAAGTACCTGTTTGGTCCTTTATGTTTGCTTTAGGTATCCATTTGGTCCCTTAAGTTTGTAAAGTGCTCGTTTGGTCCTTAAAGTTAACACCGTTAAGCAGACTTAACGGAAAATACTAACTCAGCAATTTTAAACGATGACTGTACACTTAAATGCTGACAAAGCAAGCTTACATGTTACTTTTTTAATAAATTAATATTTTCAATCCTGTAAATTAAAGTTTATTTAAGCAAACTTTGGGTATATGTTCTTCGTCTGAGGTATTTAAGTGCACAATCATCGTTTAAAATTTCAATTTACAGGATTTAAAATATTAATTTATTAAAAAAGTAACATGTAAGCTTGCTTTGTCGGCATTTAAGTGCACAGTCATCATTTAAAATCACTGAGTTAGTAGTTTACTTTAAGTCTGCTTAACAGTGTTAGCTTTAAAGGACCAAACGAGCACTTTATATACTTAAGGGACTAAATGGATACGTGAAGCAAACATAAAGTACCAAACAGGTACTTTAACCAAAAATATAAGTGATTACAAATAAACACATTCATCAAATGGAAGTCTAAGTAATTCATTTTTTTAAAAAAAAAACTACAGTTAAACGGGCCTAATGGGCCAGTTCGATTAAGCCTAGAGCCGAAAAATCGGGCCAAGCCCATCGGGCTGGCCTGTTTAAGCCCTGGCCCTGTAGGGCTCGAGCTTGAAAAATAGGCCATAAATTTGAAATTAGCCCTGCAAGGTCGGCCTTGTAAGGCCTCGGGCTTGATTGGGCCAGCCCTGCAGGGCCTCGGACCGGCCCTTTAGGCCCGTTTAACTGTAGGTTTTTTTTAAAAAAAATTAATTACTTAGACTTCCACTTAATAAATGTGTTTATTTGTAATTACTTAGATTTTTTTAGTTAAAACTATAACCCTTTTTTATGTTTATTATTATTCTGTATTAAAACACATAATTAGTTATTATAAATTTTAAAGAAGGGATGTTTTCATATTAAACAAACATATACTTTGGTATTACAATATTGTATAAGTAATAAATTATAATATTTTGTGTAAAATAAGTATAATTATTTCTTACCTGTCACTAAAATCATGCATGAACTTAAGGAATCTGCAAACAGACACAAAATTACGAGAGAAAAAAAGCATTTTGTCATACATAAAGTAATTCCTTTGTTTAATATTTTTTGAAAAAAAAGGAAAAAACATATTCTTTGTGTTTATTTGTTTTTTTATTACGAATTAATGAATGCGTTTATTTGTTGAATAATTTATATTGTTTAGATATTAATGTTAATAACATTTATTTGATAGATTAGAACTTTAATAGTTGCAATTTACTAATTATTTTTTTTTTTGGAAAAAAATCGAAGGAAAAATAGTTAAAATTTAGAATAGTAATTTTCATGCCATGTAGGGTCAGCCCTGGCCCTGGTACTATCGGGCCAGGCTTTGAAAAAAAGATGTTTTCCTTACCCCAGACCCTGTAAGGTCGGCCCTGTTAGGCCCCGGCCCTGTAGAGCCAAGCCCTGTCCCCTGATTCCTATCTCTAATTAAGCCTGAGGCACTGTAGGGCCGGCCCTACAGGGCCAATTTCAAATTTCTGGCCTATTTTTCAAACCCGAGCCTTGCAAGGCCAGGGCTTAAACAGGCCAACCGACGGGCTTGGCCGGATTTCCCGACTCTAATCCTAGCCATGGATTGGGGCTGCATGTCCCATAGGACTGCGTGTCCTAGAATAGGGTTGCATATCCTAAATGACTGCGGTCCTTGGTCAATAACTGTGGTTACAGTATGACTTGTTTACTGCGCATTATTCTATGCCTAATATGTGATATGTTGTCATTTATATTTCATACTTGTAAGTAAAATTAACTGTTACCCCTAAGGTTCGTTCATATGAACTCTAGATTGCATAAAAGAGACAAGTAGTGAATCGTGATCAAGAGAAAAGATGCAACTGTAAAGATTACAGCAGAAGGGACTTTTGCAATAGTATAAGTAGTTGGACTGTACTAATTCATTTATCATTTGTCTATTTTGGGTTAATGTATTGATATCTCACTATGAGATAGATTTGAATCGCGAAAAATTTATTCTCATGTTTTTCAAATTAAGTTATTTTAATAAAGTTTTATTCCGCAATTAAGTCGTCCAAACTATTTTGATGTCTGTGTGCTATAACTCTGATAATTAAAAGCGTAATAAGGATAGGTGTCACAGCTTGGTATCAGAGCATTGTTTTGAACAAAGTTTTTTGAAAAGGATTCAACAAAACTTAGTTATTTTGAAAACAGGATGAGGATTTACGAGGGAGGCTTACCCCTCAACGTACCTTACAGGTTCTATCGTATACGCAGAGGAGCAATGATATAGAAAAGGTAGATGAGGTAGCACAAAATATGGGTTCTGTTTCTGACCCTAGGGCTCCTGATATAGAAGTCAGGGTCTAAATTAAGGTTCTACAGCACAATTTGAAAAGGAAAGTAGTACAGAGAAGTCAGTACTGATCAAGTTTCCCTGTAGGAACAGTAACTTATTGATTAAGGTTTCCTGAGGAGACAATTCTTGCCCAGTAACGGCCGAACACCATGCATGCAATAGGGCATATAGCTTCGGGGACGGGAGTCTTTGACTGAGTCATTGGCGGTGGTGGTTCATTAAGTAAAAAAGGTGCAGTGGATATCAAAGGGACAATACGATCGAGACCATCTGTATTGAGACCAATTCCAAAACAGTCTAAAAAGTGTTTTTTATCCTGTCTAAAAAATATTTTTGTAACAATGAAAAGTGTCGCTAATGTGATTGAAGAATATATTGCTCTTTTCTGAAGGATTTAGATTTCACTTTTATTCAATTATATCCCTTTCTTAGAACCTCTAGTACTTTTTGTGCTTAATGCTTGTTCTTCTTGTTCATTTTCTATGTACGTAATTGTGACAGTTTGTTTCTCTTTACTTACTAATGCATTTTGATATTTCATTAAAAAAAAAAGATAAAAGGTCATATTTTTTTAGTGAAAAAGAAGTATGTTAATCAAGTATGTACAAACAGAATACAAAACACTACAATCTACGCTGCAGGTGTGAGAGGCCAAAGCTCAAACAGAGATGTGATATGATCTTGGTACATTGATTCATCATGAATATGCTTTTATTTCTATTGTCCTAGAGCTTTAAACAAAGTATGCTAGAATAAACACCAATGGATACACATACAACCGGGATTTAGATTCCACTTAAGCCTCTCTAAAAGGTTGGCTGAGGGAAGTTTGCATTAAGCACTACAAAAAATTTCAGATCGGGGACGAATTACCAATAGAACAAATTCCGTCGAAAATTAACAACGGAATTTTGTTGGTTATAATTACCAATGGAAATTACCGACGGAATTCTGTCGATAATGTCTTCCTTCAAGGTTTTTTCTGCAATAGACGTTTTCCGTCAGAAATCCAATTACCGACGGAATTCCATCAGTAATCCGATGTTTTTTTTTTTGTAGTAATGCTAAGAGCTACTCTCTCCACAACTTAATATAATACACAATTAGAGAGTTGATCTTGATTTTAATTAGAAAACATATTTTTCATATTTGTCAATATTTTCCTAATTTACCTCCATCGATACCCTATTAAATTAAAGAAGATATTATGACAAAGTTCACTAGTATCTTCCATTGTGTCATTCCCCTTTGTATGCATTCGACATTGGTTAGAAGCTTGCTATGTCCAACAAGCCAAAGGAAAGTCTTTACTCTTTGGAGTCCTGGCCATTTCCAAAACCAAGTCCATCATCGATCTTGGTGGTTCCAATCAAGTTCATATCTAGCTTGGTAGGCCGGGATAAAGATCTTTTTACAGTGACTAATTTTCCTTATGATTTTTGTTTATGTATTTCAGATAATATTTCTTCTCTTTTAAACTATTATATATACCCCTATTTTATAAAACGAGGATTTATTATGTCGTATCATTTTTTATGTTAACTGGTGAATTGTTTTTTGGGTTAAGGAGCAATTTCGCCAACCAACTATTAGTTCAGGAGTGCTTAGCACAAAAAACTATTGAGTGGACCAAAAACGCCAAAGAACTTTTAAAATTATAAAGTTTTCACAAAACCGTTAAAAGCAATTAACGTCCGTTACTTCCCCTGGAATTAAAACAGGATTAAACAATTAACACACAAAATTAAAACAACAACAAAATTCATCCAAATCTGCAACCTCCTCAACCTCAGGCGTCGGGGATCGCTATACTCAGATCAGTTTCTACAAGAGCCTTTCCACCGCGCTAGATAGATCGTAACCGGTGGAGATAGCGGAAGACCTAGAAGGCAAAATGGCCTTGTCAAAGAGTTTCTTCACTTGAAGAAAAGGCACAAAGGTAGAGGAGAGAATTTTGCAAGAGAAAGAGCTCTCTTCCTAAATCGAAACCTAGGGTTTTTCTGTGGTGGAAGCTATGCCGAAGAATAATGGAAAGGGAGGAAAGAATGAGGCTGAGAGTAGCAATTATCACAAGAAGACGGCCAAGAGTACGCTCAAGTGCTCCGTATGCTCAGCAACAGCCGATGCGAGGCCATGTGTATCGATGGCACCAAGCGGCTCTGCCATATCCATGGCAAGATGCACAAGAAGGTCTGGATTGCTGCCGACGAAATAATCCTCGTCAGCCTCCGGATTACCAGGACGACAAGGCCGATGCAATCCTCAAGTACATGCCCGATGGAGCTAGGCTCTTGAAGGCTTATGGGGAGTTGCCCGACAACACCAGACTCAACGAGGGTATTGGCGGATTGGATGAGGAGGATGATGGCACTGGCAACGATCATATCGAGTTTGAGGACGAGGATATTGATAAGATTTAAGCACTTGGGTTTGGATTAAATTGGGGTTCCGAGTTCGGCGATCTCGGTCTACCTCACTTGGCTATAGTCTTGTTCTACTTGCCCCCTCCCCTTTTTCTTCCCTTTAATTACCATACGATGCTAAATTATTTGTAATATTTGAAGCTCTAGCATGTTTGGTTTTACATGTTTTGGCCTGTGGATGGTGAATTCAATGCAATAATAGCCTGTTATCTATTTAGTTCAAATGTTCTTTGGGGAAAAAAAGGCACAAAGGTTGCAGGGTTTTTCGGCGACACCATTGTGTTCAACCTTTTGGATCTTGGGGGACGGCTCCTGGACCTCACAGCCATTGCTCTGTATCTGATCAGTATAAGCCATTATATGAAGACCACGACGAGCAAAATCCAAATCAGCTCCAAAGTATGTGCATATAAGGTCAGCTCACCCTTCCGCCATTTTCTAAAGCTTGTCTTATCCCCAAATCTCATGCAAGCAATTTGCACAAAAAACCTTAAAGCATTAGTCTAACACGAAAATGACAATATCGAGAGGAATCTTTTTGAGGAGGTTGAGGAGGATCGTGACGCCTGAGGTTAAGGAGGTTGCAGATTTGGATGAATCTTTTTGCTATTTTAATTGTGTGTTAATTGTTTGGTGCTGTTTTAATTCCAGGGGAAGTAACGGACGTCAATTGCTTTTAACGGTTTTGTGAAAACTTTATAATTTTAAAAGTTCTTTGGCGTTTTTGGTCCACTTAATAGTTTTTTGTGTTGAGCGCTCCTGAGCTAATAGTTGGTTGGCGAAATTGCTCCTTAACCCTTGTTTTTTATTCAAAACATAACAGGCATATGGGATAATAAATTTTGGAATAAAATGTGTTATTTCAAATTTTAACATACCCAAGTAACAAATTATAAAATATAATAAGTTGTCAACTAAATTTCTAATTGTATGGGATGGAATTTTTTAATAGATTTTTCAAACTCTTTCGTCGCTTATTTCTGCTCAGTAATAAAATTATAATCTATCTAATTATTAATTTAAATATAAAGGGTTGAAACATTTAATTTTCTAGGGAAATAATATTTAATTTCTATGCACTCCCTGCTTATGTTTACAGCTTCTTAGATGACTGCACATCTTTTCTCTTATTTTAATATCTTATCTTTCAAAAAATTATTAATAAATTAATTTTTAGAAAAAAATATTATCAACTATTTTAACATTATCATCTCATCATCAAAATAGATTACATTATTAAATTAATAATAATAAAAAGATGTGTGTGCGTGCAGCTTCTCGTATCATGTAAGTTGATCTAATTTTAATATGGGTGAAGGTGCAATTTTACCAACAAAGTATTAGAGAAAGAGCATCTGACACAATTATTTATTTAGGGTATCTTATATACAAACAAACTATTAAAAGGGATAAAAGAACACAATGCCGTTTGCTCCGTTTTGTAACGCTGGTTTGAACACTTCTTTTATATTGATTAATTCAGAGAAAAGAGGTAGCTGGGTCCCACTTACAGCTAAGAATGACCTTTCTTTTTGAAGCTTCTCAATCGTTTTGACCTTTCTTTTTCTTTCTTCTTTCTCTTGAAAATTGAAATGATATCCAGGGCACTGTTCCGGCTTGATTAAATATCAATAATTTCTCCAGCCCCAGGGACCATTCATAGAAACCCAGAGTAAATTTCATGGGTTCACATACCCACGTCGAATAATCCCCTAACAAAGAAAAAAGAGGGGGAAATACAAAAATCAAATTACAATCGGTACCTGCTTAAGGCAAGAAGGAAAAGTAATCTTGTCATTGTTGAGCGAAGGGAACCACACGATCTCCTTAGTGATATCCCTCCACCTCTTGCACACACAGGCGCAAGCAACGACGTTTTGGCGGTTAGGCCATTGGTCCTCGGTGGTCTCAACACGGCGAAAGATCTCCCCTAGAAGCTCTGGCAGCATAGTGGCCCACCGCCCATGAATGGCCGAAAGGCGGAGAGTCCGTGGAGCCACCAACGTCGTCGGAGTCACCACCAATCCGCCCCTTCCGCTCATCTTCCTCAACGACCCCGACCTCCTTCAAGGATCTACAGAATTTCCGAGAACAAAAAATGCTTCTCAGAGTCATAGGTAAGGGCTCTGAACTCTCATGAGAGAGGGAGAGACAGGGAGAGAAAGAAGGGGAAAGGTGGGATTTACAGAGAGAAAGTCTGGTCTTCCATTTTTGCAGGTAACTCTCTCTCTCTCTCTCTCGCTGTTCATCTTCTTTAAAGTGATTTAATTGAATTCAAACATACCGCAATGATCGCCGACATGTGATTTTGGCGTTACATTAGCTTCGATCATGCTTTTTCGGCAATTCTTTGCATTTCGCCGACATGTGATTTTGGCGTTACATACCGCAATTTAATTTTTCTGTTTGGGCGTCATTTCTCTGTGGTTTCTGTCGAGATTCTGCATTTCCGGCAATATCTCCAGTTTCCGGCAATTCTTTGCATTTCCCGTCAATATTTCCAGATTCCAGCGAGTGTTTTGAAAAAGCTACTGTGCTGGCTCGCACAAAGAACGATGAAGACGATGAAGAGAGGATGATGAAGAAGATGATACCAGTTCTCTCACCACTCACAGATAGATAAACGTCCATTAAAAAGCTAACGAGCCATTGTGTTTTTTACCCCTTTTAATAGTTTGTTTGTATATAAGATACCTTAAATAAATAATTGTGCTAGATGCTCTTTTTTTAATACTTTGTTGGCAAAATTGCACCTTCACCCTTTTAATATTCACTTTAACTTTTTAGTAAGGATAATATTAAAATGCAACACTGCAAATTATGTCTCTATCTAAGAAATCATTTTCAAACCTGTATATGGCGCATGCGCTTGCGTATATTTAATTGTAGTATAAATGCATGCACTTTTCTGTTTATTCTTTTCTCAAGTTTGGCTTAGAATAGTCATCATAAGTATATTAATGTAACATCATTGTAATTATATTATTCTTTTTTTTTTTGATACAGCCAGTAGGGGGAGGGGGAGGCAGGGCTCGAACCCTGAATAAGGGGGAAGGCCAGCTCCTAAGGCTGGCCCTAGTGCCATCGTGCTATTCTTCCTTATGTTTGAACGATACAAGGTTAAAAAAAAAAGTGATACAATTAACTATGAACAGTGAACTTAATATTTTATTTTAAGAAATTTAAATATGGGTAAAGAATTTCTCCAGTCACTGGAGATACGTTATCTCCGGTGACCTCTAAAACTATGTCGTTTTGGATTAATGAATGGTGTTTTCGCAATTTTGTTTATTTTTTTATCATATAAATTTATCAAAACACCATTCATCAATTTACCTAAACTTACAAATACACCATTCATTAATTCAAAACGATGTAGTTTTAGGGGTCACTGGAGATAACTTTATCTCCAGTGACTAGAGAAGCATTTTTCCCTTTAAATATATACTATCATACGCATTTGAAAAGATAATCTAACAAATTAAATGCATGTGTGTCTTATAGTAATTCAAAATGTACGTAATTATCATCTTTATTTAAGTAACATCATTAGTCGCATTTATTTATATATAGGTTAGACATATTGTATGGGCAAAAAATAATAAGTAGTAGATTGGGGGCGGTTTGTGTATTTTAGTGGGAAAAATGACAGTGTGCAAGATTGAAATATTTCTTCTTTTGCATTTTGAAAATTGAATTCTTAACTGATGGTTAGAAAAAATTAAATTCTTCCTTAACGTAACATAAAGAACACATTTATTTCTACTGATGTTGTAGTTGTAAACTTGAACGAATGAAATCAGTAAATTAAATGCATTTTATGACGGATCTGCTATAGTACAAATTGCTGGTGAAAAGAAAATAAAGTGCGCAGGCAAAATAAAAGAGGGGAAAAAAAAGAGAATAATGCCTGTTTTTAGGCAAAATAAAGTTGTTAATAATTAATCATAACAATTATATATGACATTACAATCCCTTCTGAAAACTTTAGAAGAGTCATATACCAAAGTGAAATAGCTGGAGAAGACGAAGGTGAAAGTGAAAGAAAAAGGGATAGAATAGAGATTTAAAAATATGTTCTACATGCAATATTACAAAAAGCACTTTTAACAACTGTTTTTAAGATTTTGAGATAACTGTTTTCAAAAGTAATATATATGAGTATTGTTAAAAAGTTTAAAAATGGATAATTGTTCTTAAACAATCATTGTAAGTCTAAGTTACAGCGATTGTTACAACGATTGCTTTTTTTTTTTTTTTAAACAGTCATGTATGTATGTAATTTTTTTTAAAAAAATAAAAATCTATATTCGTAAGTCTTATGTACAACGATTGTTATATTAAATCAATCATTGTAAGTAAGACTTATAACAATGTTTTTTTAAAAATAGTCATGTATAGTTTTTCAAAATTATATTTGCAAATCTCATTTACAACGATTATTTTACTAAAACAGTCATTGTAAATAAGACTTGAAAGACTGTTCTGTGAAAAACAGTTGTCTTTATTTATTTTTTTAAAAACTGTATTCTTATTTTGTGTCTATAACCTTTTTTGTGATGAATGACTAGAATAGAAATATAAAAACCAAGTAATAATATAATCAACCAATTTCAAGAACAAAAAATAAAGAAAACTTAGTAACATCACATTATAACGAGTAAAATATATACAAAAGTTATAAAAGTTCTTTAAACATGTTTAATATAAGAATGTGCACAAGTTCACAAGTATAATCAAGTATCACATCTTCTATGTACACTATATAAACCACTACGCTATGTAAGGGGGAAAAAAAAGACTTTTTTATTGATATTTACACATCTTCTATTTGTTGTAGAAGATGTCCCACCAAAAGGTCTCTTAGCACATTAATGTCTCTTAGCATAGTTATACGAGTATGCCTTACTCATAAAATCTCAGAAGGCATATGCAAGTCAACCTTCTTAATTTTTGTGTGGGTAATTTAGAGTCGTGTCATGAAGCCAAACTTTTCCGCTAGTTTTTTTATCCTAACAAAACATAAATTAAAGATTGTAAGTAGCGACACTACTCTTATAGCTCTTGACTATGGTTTGATTTTTCTTCAATAACTTAACAAAATCATTAAATTTTACAGAGGAATAAGAAGAGCATCTTTGACGTTAATACCAATAAACAAAGCAACGAAACTTTTCGAGTCATATAATACCTACTTTTCCTTTAGTCACACCAGAAAACAACTACTCCCATATAAAATCTGTGAAAAAATCCATCACCCTTGAAAATATCTACATGAGAAATAAAGGCGAGTTTGAAAATATCAAACTTAATATGTTTGGAAATTTGCATATATGACTTGAATCTTTGAAGGTTGAACTTGTTTTTGAATTTAATGGCATATATGTTGATTTAGATGTGCTTTCATATGTATGCATATATGGTAAAATGTTTCAATCAGAGATTATAAACTGAAGCGTGCACCTCATCATCAAGTTATGATTCATAATATTAAGCGACTACACAATAATCACTAGAATGGCTACATATAATCTGATATGCAAGAACATTTCTCCCGTAAGGCATGATTAGTTGATCCTAGTTTTGTCTTTTTCTAGGTTGACCAAATTGTTAATTAAATAATTGATTAATATTTCTGGTTAGTGATGAATGACATATATATATACAAGAGGATTCTCGATGTGATTTTCCTAGGTATCTATTCACAATCAAGTGGGACAGTCTCAATTTAACCTATGGCGGATATGAATTTTGTTTGAGAACTAAGTCCCATTTTTCGTATGTAAAGAGAAATTCTAAATCCTAAAGGTTTAATTTAATGCCTTGAATCTAATTCGTTGCCTCTTATACGCTATTATCCTTTAATTTTTAAGTAATGAGACAGAGATAGGAAAATAATTATGAGATTTTTTTTTTCTTTTTGGGAATGGGGGTCACAACATCTACCCACACACAAAAAAATACTGAGAAGTAGCTTCATTCAAAAACAGAGAGAGGGAATCAAGTATAAACAATCTTGGCAACAAAAGAAACACACAATCTTGGCAATGTTGCCTTGCCCCGGCAAAACCAAAGCACAAAAATGAAGGACAAAGAAACCATAAATAAGCAGAGAAACCCATATAAACCAGAAACTCAAATATTCACCTTTTCACGACAATAACATTTAGATCAGAGAAACACACAATCGAAAGGTCCAGTGCAAGAAATGAAAACAAAAACAAACATAAAAAAGAGAAAGAAGGAACCTTTTCGCTATGACTGTTGTAATACCCCACCGGTATATCGACATTCATCAAAGTACTTATGCGCAACTCAGCAGGCATTTATCATATATTCATATACAGTTTAGTGGGTAAAATAGAAATAGCATAATATACTGATATAAAACTCTTGATTATATTACATAATTACCTACAGGTTCTATACATAATGGTACAAATTCTCAAACTTACAAACCCCCCCCCCCCGGCGACGACTATAATTAACCAACGACAAAGCTAAACAGGTCCAACATCTCCACCTGCTGTCATCCGCTGTCTTACCCTGGGAGTTACGTCTAGTACACTTTACAAAGCACAAGTAGTAACAAGGGCTAGGATCCCAAAGGTTCCCACTGTAATAGTTAATCTCACATAGAATGTATAAATAGTACATGATAGTTAACCATATGCAGAAAACACTTTATAGCAGCGTATACAATATTCAAAAATCACATAACACCATTCTCATGTTGCAACAACTGCAAACAGATCACGTAGGACATTTATTTGTAGCACCCTTGTTTTGGGATTGCTTGGCACCAATTTAAAGCCCTAGGATCTCACCGCTCTAATACCAATTGTTAAGACCCAACATAGAAACTACCAAACTTTTACTCGATTAAGAACAAAAAAATACACTGGAAGATGAAAATAAAAAATGAAACACATTACAAGTTGAAATAAAACACTATTTTGATACATATACAAACGCACAAGTGGAAATTCAACCTCAGATTAACACATAAAATAAACAAACACAACGGGGTACGAGTCACGCACAGACACTACAACTCTAAACTAGAACAACCTTGCCAATCCTTCACGAGGTTGGCACTCTCCACCCAAAAGGCCAAGACCAATTTCAAATTCTTGTCTCCCTTCTTACTGAACCAAGGTACAGACTTATAGGCTCCAAAAAGTAACTTTCTTCACCCCCCAAGTCATAGGCTTTGATTGTAGCAGTCCTATAGCCACCCTACTCTTAAGTTTTTTCTTCAAAATAGCAAGTCAACTTCTACCCATCAAAAGGTACCTTTCCCTTAACATGTAATTACCTAGGTTTTCAAATGGAGTTCTCACATTCACCCTCGCCCTATTCACCCAACATAATTCTTGCAAAAACACACATCACTCAAGTAAATATTAAATAGATACATTCAAGTCTTATGAACTGTGAATAACAATTACCTGGAATGTTGGGTTGCGACATGAGATGACAAATTCTCTCCAATCATCCAGTTTGATAGTAGACCGTAGATCCACAAGAACTTATGTCTCACCATCCTCTTCAAAATTTTGCAAATATGACTTCATAAATGTATGACGACATGTGCGTAGTGATTGGCCATCCTCTTCCTTGTTGGTTTTTCTGTCTTTATGATATGCAGACTACAAAGTACACAATTCAAGTTAACATTTTTTTTATAATTACAGAGCAAGTGATTAGCAGGCATATATATATATATATATATATATATATATATATATATATATATATATATATATATTACTCTGATATTGTCCTAAATAACGTTTGTGTAATCTCCCTATACCCAACACTAATTACCCACTGTGATAGGAACGTTGGACTTTGCTGTTAAGATGATGTAGATGATTAAGTGTGACGGCTCAAGAGGTTGATAGTCATTGTTCTATGTCACATGAAATTTTCTCCACAAAGACTTTTTTTTGTTCACAAAAGTCAAGGCGCAATGGCCCCTCCTTACAATATCTTGCACCTATTCTAACGCATGTTTTGGGGTCTCATTTATGGGTTGCCTAGGGACAACATTAGCACCAGTGGGAATACCAGTACTTTGAACATTATTGAAACTAGGGGCATTATCAGTGCTAGAGGGAGTAGAACTATCCATTTTAACTAGAAAACAAAACTCATTTAGCTAGCCACAAGGAACAGAGCAATAGGTTTTCTAGAAAAAGACGACGTATCTATTTATTCTAGTTGTTGAGGTACTCTCCCTTATGATAAGTAAGTGGCAAAATGATAAATGAATTAAGGGTGTTAAATTGAGTCATGGTTGCCCAATAATTGCTCATAGTTTCTTTGCGGATGATGTCATTTTCTATATGTATGCAAGTCAAGGCAATTGTATCCAACTGGCAAAAACTCAAAATTTGTATTGTACTGCTTCTGGATAGACCACTAATCTTGATAAATCTAGCATTTACTTTTCCACTAATACTCTAGACGAAGTTAGATCTATGGTGGGTAATATGTTGGGCTTTCTAGTGACTAAGGATCTAGGCAAATATCTTGGCATCCTGAGTATTTGGGGGAAGACTAAAAACCAAGCATTAGCATATATCCAGGGAACGGGTACTAAGCAAACGTCAAGTATGGGGGCAATCTCTCCTTTCCTTTGTTGGTCGTGAAGTTATGATTAAAGCGGTAATCAGGCTATCCTAATATATCCTATGAATTGGTTTAAGTTTCCATTAAAAACTTGTAAGGATTTAAACAGCTCTGGTGGAATGGTAATGCTTTTAGGGGATGTATTCATAGGAAATCTTGGGATACTCTTACAACTGGGAAGGACAAGGGTGGCATTGGCTTTCATGATCTGACTATAATGAATGATGCACTCTTGGCTAAAACGGCTTGGAGATTAATGGTGAGACTTCAAGAACTATGGGCTTAGGTGCTAAAAAGTGTATATTTTCCCAAGAATGAGTTTATTAAAGCAGACAAAGGGTATAAGGTGTCGTGGTGTTGGTCTTGCATTCTTGAAGGTAGGAATTTTTTCAAAAAAGACCTCAGGTGGGATGTGGGGATGAGAGCTACAATCAAAATATGGGGAGATAATTGGGTCTGGTGTTACTTTCCCTGAGAAACTGCCTAATATTGATGACTTTAATGTATCCTATGGTAGAGTCTGGGAGCTTATAATTGATGCAAATGGAATTCACTTCGATTAGTCATTACGTAACAAATGAAGTTAAGAGTGCCACTTATGAAATCCCAATTCTTGTTAATGGCTTGGAAGATAAATTGATATGGTCTAATGCCAAAAATGGAGAGTACATGGTGAAATGGGGATATCATTCTGGGAAAGATAGTCATTATGCCTGTCCCAACAAGGCAGGGTTCTCTACCATCATTCCTTCTTTGAGTTGGAAATAACTTTGGAAAATTAAGACTATCCCATGTGTGCATCAATTTATTTGATGCATTCTTAGTAATGCTATTGCTACTAATGTAGCCCTTTTCAGCTAAAGAAGATCTTGGATGAGTCAATGCCCCATTTGTACAGTGGATGAGGAAATTATTGAACATTTATTCTTCTATTGCCTATGGACCAGACGCATCTGGTTTGGTTGTACTCTTGGAGCCAAAATTGCTGCAGCTAGTATGCATAATATTAATGCTTGGTAGTTACAAATGATAGGTACAAATTCACTGAGCTCTCAAGATATTTCTATAATTTGCTGGATCTTATGGTTTACATGGAAGCAACAAAATGCTAAAGTTCGATCATATAGAGCCAAATTCGTCAGTTGTGATTGAATTAGCTATAAAGAGAAATCATGAATACTGGGATTCCTAGGACAAGACGCATACTGGTAAGGGAGATTAATAATCCCGCAACTCATTGGAGCCCTCATACTCTAGGTTGTTTAAAAGTTAATTGTGATGGGTCCTTTTCCATTAGTAAGGACACAGCTACGATAGTTGTGGCTTGTTGGGACTACTCTGGACAATATAGCTGGGGCTATGTGGACAAAAGTTAAATCCATTTCTACATTTATGATTGAAGCTCTGGCTTTGAAATGGGCAATGTTACCAGCTATGAATTTAGGACATGATAAAGTAGTTTTTGAAATTGAATGTCTTTCCTTGATTAAATGTGTTGAGACTAAGTCACTAAATATGATTGATTGGAGGAGTAGAAGTGTTGTGCAGGATATTATTTGCCTTTTTTTCTTCTAAGGTTGGGTTCTCTTTGTCTTTTACCCTTAAAAAGGGAAATCGAGTAGCTGACTTGCTTGCAGCTAATACTTATAAAAGGGTGTGCTATGCTGAGTGAGTTTTGTAATCAACACCTTCTTTGATATCATTTTTAACCTTAGATGTTTTGGAGGCAGATGAAATCGCTGGTGATAATGCTCCTTCCGATCACTAATGGATGGTGTCTAATTTATTTCCTTTTGCACTTGGTTTTGTTTTGTTTCATTATGGTTTGATTACTTCTGTTGACATTCGGATGGTTTCATTTCTGTACCATTTATCTCTTTGAAGTAGTAATACATAGTCTCCTTCTAAGCAAAAAAAGAAAAGAAAAGGTGAATGAAAACAACAACAACGACGACAACAATAATAATAATAGCTAAAAAACTGAATATACTTTTTTTTTTGTCTTTTTAAAACTTTAAATTCTTATTATTTATTTATTCTAAAATTTAACTATTTATATTTTAATTTTAAACTAAGATGTCAAATCCCCAAAATAATGCACTAAATTGATTTCTACAAATAATTTCATAAAAATCTCTCAAAACTGCCTTGCTGATTTCTGAAATATACTTCAAATATATCTCAAATCTACTGAAAATGGGGAATCATCACTCATTTGATCATGTTGACCCAAGTCTTCAATTTATTTGATTCTACTAAAGTGTTTTCCTTTTTATGATTAAGAGCTTGGCTTTGTGGTGACCCAGTATACTCCCTCCGGTTCTAATTATAAGAGCAAATTTTGGAGTTGGTTTTGGTCTTAATTATAAGAGTAAATTTTAACTTTTGTCAATTTTTTCCTATAGTACCCCTATTTATACTTTTACAATAATAATTAATAAAGACAATAATAATTTAATAATGCACATATATATTTTATAAAGTAAATAATGTTTGCAACTCATTAATTTTATATACACCTAAATTATACTTTTTTTTATTAATTTTGAGCAATTTTTGTCATATTTTTCCCATATCACCCCTATTAATACTTCTTCTACAATAATTAATTTAACAATACACTTATATTCTATCAAGTGAGATATTCTACTTTATATTTTATTTTAATAAAAAATCATTTAAATTTTCCATTAAGGACATTTTTTTTAACTATTCGTCTAAAGTGATTAAATGTATATAATTAAACAATTTATTAGCATTAATGCAGTGATGCTAACTATATAGCGAGAAAAACGACAATCAGAGATCAAATAACAAATATGTTATCTTTAATCTTAATGTCCTGAAATATAAAAATAGAATAAATAAAGTGGTAATAATAATAAAAAGCTGAATTAAATATTATAATTGTTAGATAATGTTGACTGGCAAAGACAAAATTAGCTATAAGCGATTAAACTAAACGACGTTGTGTTTTTTCTCCGGCAAAGACAAAATTTGGGGAGAGAAAGAAAAAGATATGTCATTTTAGATTTTAGGTAAGGCTATTTTAGGAAAATACATATAATTAACTAATTTAACTTCCCTCCTTAATCCTCTCAAATTCGTGTAATTTACTCCTATAATTAGGACCGGAGGGAGTAGTAGCTAATTCAGAGTTAGTGGTTTTTGTTCCATTTTCTAGTTCTTGAAATTTCAATCTAGTGAACATTTATATAGGGAAAATCTCAAACAAAGCTTTTTAAAATAGAGAAATTTTAAATTAGATTGCTAAATTCAAAAAAAATCATTAATTGAGTCATTAGCCCAATTTAGGTTTTCAAAATCTGTATAAAATGACTTTAATGCCCTTTCTCTTTTTCCCCCTCTTTTTTCCAAGATCTTTTTTTTACCCCCTCTTAAAAGAGTATTATTGCTTTATTACTTTATAGTTCTATATATTAACATTAATATATGCAAAATCAAATGAATTTCCTCCCTAAAAGGATAATCAAGAATAATTCAAATATGTCATGTCATATCAGTATCATTGATATGTAATTGAGAATCAATTAATTGATATAAATGATAAAAATATTAAATGTTAGTTTTTCTAAAAAAATAAAGTTGTTATTTTTATCATGTGAGACAAAACCACAAAAAAGGAAGCAATTTTTAATTGAAAATCAATTAATTGATATTAATGATAGAAAAAATGAATGTGAGTATTTTCTTAAAAAAATAATTTGTTATTTTTATCAGGTGAGACGAAACCAAAAAGATAAAAGAAAAGAAAAAAAAGCATAACCTATACTGACTTCACCCTTAGCAAATTAAAAATGAATTCAAATAAAAATCATTTTTACCAATATTAACCTAAACTATATTAATTTTCCTTAACACAGAAATGCGAATTTTTTAAAAAGTAAATTATTAATATTTCATATACTTCTATGGATATTTTAGAAAAAAGATATAAAATGCACTTAAAACTTCATAAAATGGTTTATATCAATATAAAAATTTCACAAATAACCTATATATGTGTGTTTGTATTTGAAAAATATATTAGTATTCATACTTAATTAATATATTTACTAAATTACAAAAACATATCATTTTATAGTGACATATATTATAAGTTTTTCTTAAAAAAATAATTGTTCATGTCAATAAAATGAACTCTTTGCTCAAAATATTCTAGGTCTTTATTCTTATGATGATAGTTAATATATTTGAACCATAGACTAATCATATTTTATTGTATTAAAATTAATTTTGATATATATCTATATTGGGAAACATAAGGTAGGGAGTAATAAAACTCTTTCATAAGGAGTGAGGAGAGGATATTAAAGTTATTTTATCTATATTTTAAAATCATAAATTTGATTCATGGTTCAATTAAAGATTTATTTTTTTGGTCGAACAATTAAAGATTTATTGAATTTATTAACCAGAGTTAGATTTTTTTTCTATTTGAAGTATCGGGATTTTCTCTTTTATATACGAATTTGATTTTAAGAAAAGCACATATAATGGATCCTTAACTTCGGGATTTTCTCATTTATATACGCAGTAAAATAACGCTTTCCATGATGATGAGGGCACTTCTGTCAAGTAGATGAAGCATGTGGAAATGAGGCCGCATGTTGAGACAGTTTGGGTAAATTTATTACTCTTAAAAAAGTTTTCAAATACCCAACACTTCTTTTTTTTTTTTTTTTTTTGTTTTGATACAGCCAGTGAGGAAGGGGAAGGTAAGACTCGAACCCTGGATAAGGGGGAAGGCCAGCTCCTAAGGCTGACCTTAGTGCCATCGGGCTATGAGGCGCTTGGCAGATACCCAACACTTCTAATTAGAAACTTTTGAGATAAAATTGCATCTTAACATATTAAACCGTTATTGTATACTCCATTATCACATATGACTTGTTTTTATTTATAAGAAGGGTAAATGAGCGCTCAGCACCATGAAGTTTGCCCCCAAGAACGCTCAGCACCACAAAGTTTTTTCAGGATGCCCAGCACCACAAAGTTACGTTTTGGGAGCACCCAGTACCACGGCTGTTAGTTAACCATCAACTTGGATGGAACGCTGACGTGTCGCTGACGTGGACTGATATGTTGACGTGGATGTTGACATGGAATTTAAAAAATTCAAAAAAGTAGAAAAAAAAATTTTCAAAAATTAAAATAAATAGAAAATTTTTTTTTCAAACAATTAAAATAATTAGAAAAAAATTAGAAAATTAGAAAAAATTTCAAACAAATGAGGAAAAATTAAAATAATCAGGAAAAAATTTAAATAATTAGAACAAAGTAAAATAATTAGAAAAAAATTTAAAAAATCAGAAAATAATTAAAATATTTAGAAAAAATTCAAAAAATTAGGAAAAAATGCAAAAAATTATGTTCCAGCAGCATGGATTGTCCTCTCTCATTTGGGGAAATGACAATGACCAAAATAAGAAATTAACAAAATTTCAAGATACTTTTGAATACCTTTACAATTTATTATATACTTTTTCTAATCCTAATTATAAGACAACATTTGAGAGTTTGTTTTGGTCCTAATTATAATACAACATTCTAATTTTTGTTAATTTCTTCGTGAAAGATGCCTATTGATGTAAATGAGGGATTATGTGAAATTAGTAAGATAGTTGAGGTATAAAATTTATATAAGGGCATTTTAGAAAAATAAGTAAATCAACTAATTTGACTGCCGCCGCCGGGAACCAACCGCCGCCGTCGGGGTGGCGGCCAGCGATAGGGTGGCCGGTGGTGGGGCCCACTGGTGGGTATTTTAATTTCTTTCTAATTATTTTAATTTTTTGAATTTTTTCCTTATTTTTTGAATTTTTTCTAATTATTTTAATTTTTTTCTAACTATTTTAATTTTTTCCTCATTTTTGAATTTTTTTCCTAATTTTTTAAATTTTTTTTCTAATTATTTTAATTATTGGAAATTTTTTTCTATTTTTTCTGAATTTTTTTCCTAATTTTTTGATTTTTTTTAATTCCACGTAAGCGTGTTAGTCTACGTCAGCGTTCCATCCAAGTTGACGGTCAACTAACGGTCGTGGTACTGGGCGCTTCCAAAACGTAACTTCGTGGTGCTGGGCGCTCCTGAAAAAACTTCGTGGTGCTGGGCACTCTTGGGGGCAAACTTCGTGGTGCTAGGCGCTCCTTTACCCTTATAAGCATGGTTCTTAAAAACTCGTTTTATCACTGCGATTTTACGTTTTTACGATTTTTTTTTTCATTAAAACGATTTTACTAATTTTTCAAACACTTTTAAGTTTTTACGATTTTACTACGTTACGATTTTACGTTTTAAGATTTTTCATTCTCCTTCTGTTTTCAGGTAAAACTCGTTTTTAAGAACCTTGGTTATAAGAAATATGTGGAGAATGTCTCAATTTTTTAAAATTAATTTTCTATTTTACCACTCATTTAATTACTCATATTATCTGCACACTGCACATTCTCTCTTTTATACATATATCTTTTCCTTCTTTTCTTATTCTCACTCTTATCCCTATCTTATTAAAGAAGGGTATTATTAAAAAAAATGTTACAATTTTAATATTTATTGTCTTTAAGAAATTTTTTGATCTGCATTAAATGTTTTTTTTCCTAAAAATTTCTTATAAAAATGACCGGTTAGAGTATATAGACTAGGTATTCGAAATTTAAAATAAGCATATTTTATTTTGTAAAGGAAAAGGTTGCGGTTCCTTAAATGAGAAAAAAAGAAGAAGAGAAGGTCATAGAAGGCAGCGGCACAAACGTCAAAAACAAAAGCGTGAAACACACGCTCCCAAGGCATTGTCAGATTGTGGTAAGCGCGTAGGTTTGGTAAAGTCAGGCAAGTAGGTCCATTAATGGGACCCAATCCACATTCCCTCACCTCTTTTTCAAATGTTTGAAATTCTGACCCCTTCTTCTCAGACACATTTCCTCAACTATGTATGTATGTTGACCCTCACAATTTCCCATTTCCATTATCCAATCAATTATACTACTATTTGGATTGATTGAAATCCTATGTAATTTCCTTTAAAATCGTTGGTCTATATAATTTTTTTTATAGGAGTACTTGTTTAAAAATTTTAGTTTATGCTTGGATGGAAAAATAACAAAAACAGTAAATTAGAGGGAATAAATAAGAAAAACAATATGTACATTAATTACATTCCTTTAATTCTTTGTATTATTTTTGTTTAAAGTGTAAATTTACTAGAAAGTATTTCACTAATCACATGGACAATAGACACAATGAACTTTTTTTAAGCGTAAAAATATACATTAAATTTCTAAAATAGTGTAAAGATACCAAGCTGTTAAGTCAACTAACGTTGATTATTATTTTTTTAAAAAATATGTTAGTCAAAAGAAAGTACAAAAATACATATAGGAGGTCTTCAAATTAACACAAAAATGCCACGACCATTAATTGAATCAATTTTAACTATTTGAGAAATCCTCACGAGTTGCACGATGTTTTCACCCTCCAATGGCTTTGTCCTCATTTACGGGGTCATTTGCACTACACAATAATGGCACCTCAGTGTTGAAGCCGCCCTTCCCCTATTGCTTTATCATCCACTTTCCTTTTATTATTAATTAATATTAATATTATTATTATCCATGGTTTTGCTTGGAGCTAACCAACTATGAATTAGGGGCATTGTTTTTATAAATTAAACTATCCAAATCGTTGATAATATTCATTGACAATGAAAAAACCAAAAAAAAAAAAAAAAGAGAGAGAGAGAGAGAGAGAGGGTTTTACGACGTGCGTCTTGCAAAAGGCTTGTAGTAGCAAAAAGGGCTGCTGGGAGAAAAACACTATATAATGCGTATGGGTACTTTTAGTTAAACGGTCAAAACATTAGTTGGCTTAATGACTATGATGTATTTACATCATTTTAGAAATTATACGAGTATGTTTGTATCATTTTCTTAACTGACTAATTTATTTTCTAAATGCTTAACGTGAGTTAATCTAAAGAATGGCTTTTTTGCATCATTTTAAAAACTACATTTATATTTTTGTATATGATTTATTTATTTATTTATTTTTTTTTTGTGTCAGGCACCCAAGAAGGAATACCTCATGAGTATATTCAAAATCTATCCTTGTTTTAATTCATTTAAATATAGAAAAGAAAAAAATAATTTATTTCTTTTTTGCTTTTTCTTCTTTTTCCCCGCCCTCCTCAACTAGACCAATCTCAAGCCTCCTCTTATTTTTAATTTTTTGTTTAGGAGTATATTCGTGCATATATACTTGCAGTTATTGAGAAGATTCAATGCAAAGTCAAGAATCTACGCTCGAATATTCAACACGTAAATGAATTCTTATATCCATGACATGTTTCCAAGTAAGGCATATATGTCGTTTCTTGTCATCTGATCTTACAATATCCATAAATATTTTGCCCGCATTCATGAGTCATATTTTTACAATAAGATCAAAATTTTGTCAAGGTTAAAAAACATTACCAATAAGCTACTGATTGAGATGGTGATGAGTCTCAGTCCAAAATAAATAAGAGAACACAAGTTCAAATTTTAGAAATCACATTTGTTAAGAGATGTGAGAAATATTATTCTCTAAGCCTCGGGGGCAAACCCGTAGTTAAATAAAGAGAGTAAAAGACATTTATTAATACTTTTTTAGCTAGTATAATGGGAAATTTCTTCCCATGCAATTTTATTTATTCATCAAATTCAGATTGAAACTTTTATATTTAAGTTTATTTTTCTTCCACTGCCAACTGATTTGTATACAATCTATCTTTATTAATTTGTTATTTTGGGGGGAAATTTCTGTCAATTTAACTTTCTTAATAAATATCGTTCGAATTCGAAACCATAACATTTAAGAAGTATTGAAACAGTGTGAAATAAAAATGAATGTTTGAATATGCTCAAGATATTAAACATAATAAACTATAGTGACATAATTAAAAAATGAGCTAAATTATAAAGACATAGGGATTAATTTTCCCTTTTTTAATTATTACTTTTAAAAATATTATAGAATTCGGACTTATGACTTTTTATAAATAGTGAAATAGGATTAATGTTATATTCTTCAACATAAGAAGGGGTGGATCTAGGGGTTTGGGGTAGCCCCCTAAAATTATAGAATTCAACACAATTTTTAGGCAATTACATTTTGGCTTTTTAAAAATTTCAATATTTTCACTTTGGTCTCCCCTCTAAAACTTTCATGCAGGGACTAAAATGAAAATATTAAAATTTTATGGGGTTGAAATATACTTTCATAAAAATCTAAGTTATATTTTATAATTTTTGCCTCCCTTAATTACATTTCTAAGATAGCAAAGCCAAATTGGTTGAGTCTGAATGTGTTTAATTTTCTCTTAAGCAAACCATCGGAATTATATTAAACGAAAGCCCTACTTCTCACATTTGCGTAACTAATTATTTAAATATTTGTTTTTACATTTTTTATTTGTCTTGCACTCCACTCCATCTCCACATATTCTTTTTCTCCTTAAATTATTATTATTTGTTTTGCTGCCGAATAATCACAAGTTTGATGCTTTCTAGAATCAATAGAAAACACAAAATTAAATAATTCATTGAGACTTAATTATTCTCCATTAAGCCTGAGAATATATGAGGAGAAAAATCGCCATTGAGACTTTGAAATTAAATAATTTAATTCATTTTATTTTTTTATAATTCATTTTTCGTTAATACCTTATATATAAATGAATTCTGGTCTGAAGAATACATCGTTTGAATAAAAAGTCAATGGATGGCAACTTTCTTTCTTGTGTTTTTTTTCTTGCCCAACGGATAGCAACTTTTCAAGAGCGTGGAGATGTGTTATTTCTTGTGCACGCGCTACTTGTTTCATTAATTTAATCTTTTTTTCGGCCAACTGCATTAATTTAATCAAATTATCTAATTAATTAGTATTTGATTAGTGATGACCTGAACGTTTCATACCAGATTTTGATTTGATCCCTTGATAGCTTTATTATTATTTTATTATATTTGCAGACGGCAGCTTACGAGAATAACTTACTGCAAAACGCATCTCACTAATAATTTATATTTTACTTTTCAGAAATATAATTGTTGTTTTTTAATTTTTTTCGCTCAAGGGAAAGACTACTTGTATTACCATAACAGAAACGGTACAAACTGATACAGGAAAGAAAGGAAACAAGCAGCCAAATACATGCGCAGAAAAACCTGACAGAATCAAATATAGACAGAACAAAAGTAAAAGAGTTCAACAAATGATAAAAATTAACCCCCATCCCTTACAAGACTTGGAAAAGAAGCATCGTTTGGCCTCCTGAATGTCCAATGTTGGTAGTGATAGCAAAGGAGGTGCCAGCTGCCAAATTCACCCGATAAGGCACACCCCTTTATAATCATTTGTTGCAAGTAAATCAACAACTTGATTACCCCATCTTGGAGTAAATGATACAGAGAACCCAATCTTGTCAGATAGAAAACAAAAAATATCATGCATAATTTTACACTTCCAATCAAATAAATCAGGAGATTTAGCTTTAAAATAGGAAAGTAAAGGAAGACAATCGGTATAAAAAACAATTTTCTCATGACCTAAGTCTAAAGCTAACATCAAGGCTCATTTGAGGGCCAAGACTTCGGTCATAAAAGCACATATAGATTTAAATTTATCCACAAAACCCCACTTAAAGTGGCCTAGACTATCTCTACAAACCACACCAATTGTAGTTGACCCAACACCAGTGCAAAAAAGGGTTTTAAGGCCACCTCATTTAAACCGGACAATCGACTCCCCGGTCTTAAAGGTATGACCGGTGGCAGTTTTGTAAATATAAAGAACTTTAAAGGTATGACCGGTGGCAGTTTTATAAATATAAAAAACTTCTTGGACCGGATCCTTTATCAATGGGTCTTAAATATATTATTCAGACCGCTTAAAAAAACAAACGGTCTTAAAAATGTCATTAAAAAAATTGAAATATCAAATTTCTTTATAGAGAAATCTCGAACAGGCCAACTTATATTTTCTATGGTCCAAAATAATAAGAAAAAAAATTAAATATACAGGTAAAAAACTTTTAAGACTGAATATATATAACATGAGGTTTTAAAGATTATACTTTTAAGACCGGACATAAATTGTGCCCGGTAGTAAATAGTTTATTACTTTTAAGACCAAAGTTTAACAAAGGACGGTCTTAAAACTTAACTTTTAAGACCATTGTTGTAGTTCATCCTGTCTTAAAAATAAAGCGGCAAATATACTTCTTCGTGCGAAACGTTACCTTACAACTTATGTTGTCCCTCTGAACTCTGAAACCCCTCTTCTTGTTGTGAAACTACTCTTCTTGTTGCATTACCTCTCTTCCTCGCCCACGTACTATTAGCCTTTGTTACTCTCTCATTTGCTTAGGCATTCCTCTCTTCCTGTCTCGAAAATGAACGATGAAAACGATTCCATTCGTGTTCCGAGAATGCCAGTTACTGGTGTGAGTTAGAATGAACCCTCTTCATCTAACAATGTGCCTCGTAACCGCCCTGCACGCCGTGGTAGAAGAGGCACACGAATGATGGATATAACCTTAAGTCAAACTTCTGGGTCAAGGCTCGAGATTTAGTTTGATGAAAATTTGCAACCTTTCGGTCCTAAAAAAAGCAAATATACTAGTTTTGTCGGCTATCTTACACGCAGCAAGGTTAGCATCTTGACAGATGAGTGGAAAAATATGGACTTTGGCAAAGTAAAGCAACCTATTTGGGACACTATCCGGCTTACATATACTGTCCCTGACTCTAAGAAGTTGAAAGACAAGACATTGTCTTATTATGCTGATCGGTGGAGGAAGTTTAAGACCTTTCTCGCTAACAAGTATATTTTTGCCGAGGTTCAGCCTGACAAACATCCTTGGGACAGTTACACATTTATTGATGAACAAACTTGGCAACAATCTGTTCAGTTGCGGACCACTCCTGAAGCTCTGGTGAGTCTATATTTAGTTTTGTTTGCCCTTTTGTTAGCTTATATAACCTGTGCAGATATGTGATTGTTATTGTGTTCATCTAATCCTGTTAGTTAAATTGTTTGGTATGTGAATAGAAGTGTACATTTCCTGCCTTTGTCTATGCAAGTCTGATATGTAAACCCTAAAAAGGTAAAATACAAAGAAGGTAATTAGGGAAATAATAATGGCATAAGAGTCAAGCCATTATTATAGTCTTAGTTCTGTTATAGTAGGTAGTGGTTAGACATTGCTGTTAGTTCTGTTACTATTTAATGAGGATTGCTGATCCCACTGGACGCCTTAAAAAGAATCAAGTTTGTATTATTCTGTAAGCATAATTCTCTTTTGTTTCTTAACCTATCAACCTAGCAGTACAAAACATAATTCCAATTTCTTCTACAATTCTATATATTCCTTAAATAAAATGTTGAAACTTGATGAAGTGAATTTGACTAGTGTTTGAGGTTCATATTAGTGAAATGGCTAGAATTCATAATTAATAGTTGTTTTCAATTCTGATTCACAGGAAAGAAGGGAACAAGCACAGGAGATAGGGAGAAAGAATGATTGCCCGCATAGGGCTTCTCGCGGCGAATATGAAAAGGCTGAAAAAGAATTGATGGCGGCCAAGCGGAATCCAATCCTTCTGCAGTACATGATCCGCCATCTCCAATACGTCGCGAGGAGTTGTGGTTGCATATTCGGCAAAAGCCAAGCGGCGCCTACACGAGTGAACAAACTCGTGTAGTTGCTGAAAGAATTGTAAGTATCGTTATTGCTATTTTTTAGTTGCTAAACATGTTTCCTTACTAAGCTTCTCGTTATTTGTACCTTACAGGAAGATCTTAAAAAGAAAGAAGCAGAGGGATCTTTTGTGTCGAACGGGAGGAGTGATGTTTTGACCGTTGCGATCGGAAAACCGGACCATGGTAGGCATGTAAGGGGGATTGGAGGACGGGTAGGCCTGAAGGAATACTTTGGTAAATCCGCTAAATGCCATAGACAAAATATGGTTACCCGGGAGGAGATGGAACAGATGGTGGCCAAATTAAGTGAGGAAGCAGCGGCTAAAGAAGCAAGGTTTCAATCCAAGATGAGCCAGATGAGGGAGGAAATGAATCAGATGAGGCTGCTTTTGAGCGATTGTCCAGAGACCAGTGTTCCCTTCACACACTCACCTGTACCTGTTGCAGTAGAGCACTAGAGGGATCTACATTGTTGGACAGTCAGAGCAACCTTGTGACCTGTATGTAGAGGGTCGTGATATGCAATGTAAATTAGTTGCAAAAGGGACTGTCCACAACTTATTGTGATCAACTGTACACCACCAACAAATGGCTGATGATGAAGCCAGAGTGTCAGTTGAAAAGGTGATCATTAATGCACCTCTCCCTTGGACAACTGATTAGCTGAAGCTTGTGAGTGATGTCAAGGGAACCTTCTTCTCTTGGCCAGTGAAGCTTGTACATGTCTCTACTTCTCTTGAAGCTCCATCCCTTCCTCCTTAAGTTCCATCCCCTCCTCAAGCTCAATCCCCTACTGTTAAGTTGACTGCCAGGGAAAAAATATTTGATAGGGTGAAGAGTGGATATTTTAAAGATAAATCATGGCCTGTCAATGAAGTAGTAGGCGTCCCTCATCCTCTACCGGTTCAAGTTGACACCGTTGATGTTCAGTCCCTTCTACTTCTTAGAAGTGAGCTTACTGATCCAATCCTTCAATTGTGGATGAAGTAAGTATCTTCTTCTATGAGTACATTATTTAAATGCATTGTTTAGACACACATACATATATACTAATTCCTTGATCAATGTCATTATTGTAGGTTCATGCATCAAGAATTGGTTCAAAAGGGCAGGAGCAATGATTTTGGATTCTTGTGCCCTGTCTATTCAAGTGCAACATCCATGCAGGAGAGATAGAAGTACATATCAAAGAGGTTGTGTGAAGTGAGAAGAAAGGTGTACATGTTTCCATACTACCACATGTACATATTACAAATCTTGTCTACAATTCACTTAATTTTGCTATATATATCACTGAGTACTTTACTGCTGTGAATTTTCAGCCGCCACTGGAAGTTGGTCCTCATGTGCATGGAGGAGCATAAAATTATCTTCTTATGCTCCACTCACAGCGATCCAGTGCCTATGTTGACGTAGACCATCAACGAGTAAGCATGTCATTTTGATTCTCTTGTCTGAAATCTTTACTATGAATTTTCAGTGAACATTATTGATAAATTTATGATTTTGATGATAGTGCCATGAGGACCTTCCAAATCAAGGTACACAAAAAGCGTTCTTATCAGGCCAAAGAGCCTAAATGGCTCACACCACAGGTTGGAACAATATTTGTACACTGGCACACTGCCTTGTGAACTTGGTCAGTAAGATATATATGCTCTTATATATATTTCTTGTTCTTTTTAGACCCGTCGGCAACCACCAGGGTCCAACTTATGTGCCCAGTACGTCATGAAACACATATATGATATTATTACTAAAGGAAGAACTAAATTATTTGCAAAGGTAAATGTATTTGATGTTACATATTATGCACACAAGTTAATTCAGTTTCTGGCTTAATGTTACATATGAAATATGCACGCGAGTTAATTCAGTTTTTGTCTTTGATGTTACAGATGTTTGACTGCCCTGATCCCTTTCCTGATGATGAATTGGAGCACATACGCAATGAGTTTTGTGAATATCTGTATGATCTGATCTTAAAGTCAGGACAATAATTAATGTCCTGAATTCATTTGTAAATATATCCTGTAGCAACAATAATGTTCTATAAATTTGTTTATTTTTTCGAACAATATTCATTTGTAAATATACATAGGCAATGTAAAATTCAATAAATAAATTTGTTTAATTTTTCAAACAATTGTCTTGTGTCCATTTTGGGTTTCTGAATGTATTGGATGGTGGATAAAGCTACTTAGTGCTTGAAATTTGAGGTTTAGGATGTTGGATTTCTGAATGTATTGGATGGTGGATAAAGTATATTGTAAACATCCAGTCCTAAAAGTCTTAGTCTAAAAATATGAGACTTTTAGGACCATATATTGTAAACATCCAGTCCTAAAAGTATTCGGTCTAAATAATGAGACTTTTAGGACCGTATATTATTTTACTGTCCGCTCCTAAAAGTCTAGAATTATCTTATTTTTATTTTAAAAAGTATGGCTTAACCTTTAAGACCATGTAATTGTTAAATGTCCAGTCTTAATAGTCTTCCTTTAAATAGAAATGTTGACTCGCTTTTTAGACAAATCATTAGGGTTCAAGGTAACCGAGGTTTGGCGTTCTGCTCAAGCTAGGTCCTTCATTATAGTCGATTTTACCTCTCCTGATTTTGATTATCGGTTTCCCTTTTCTTTGTCTCTTTTATTTTTGTTAGAAAAAGAAGGAATATATTGAAAAGGACACTTTGTTTCAAATCACGACGAGGTAAAACCGACGACAACGACAGTCCAACCTTGAGAAGAATTGTCACTGTGTTTGTTTTTATTCGAATAAGGTAAACGATGTTTTTTGTTTTGTTGGTATGATCTTAATTGTATATTGTTGGAGTTTTTAATGTGCAAGTTTTTGATATTGATCATACACACGAGGACAATGTTTTGTTTTTTTTTTTCCTTTTTGTCAGAAAAAGAAAGAATGTAATGAGAAGGACAAGGCGATCGAAATAGGAAAAAAAAATATATTATATTTTTTTTATACTGCCCCGTGGGGGGCAGCAGCAGTACATGAAAAAAAAACATAAAAATATTTACTCCCCCCATCGTTGTCGGAGGGGAAGGAGTCATCAGAGAGGTCGGAGATGTTGTCGTCTAAAGGATGGTACTCAATGTCCTGGGCATCGAGTACCGCAATCAGCTTGTTGTTGACGGCGCGATACACCCGAAACAACTGGCCCAAGTGTCGGTCTATATGATCAACGCGGGCTAGAAGGTGCTCCATCATCTAGTAGAGGGTCCGGTTTGGGGGTAGTGGCGGAGGGTACGGAGATGGAAGAGGATTAATCGGAAAAGGAGGACCTGGGGTGGTTGAGGACCTCGTGGTGGTGGTGGAGCAGCCATTATTGTGGAGGAAAAAGAAGTGATGGAGAAGAATGTATGTGAAGGAAGTAAAGTAACATCGGGTTTAAATAGAGAACCCTTCATGAACAATGTGAAACATCGGAAACTTTAATGAGGAGACGTATAGTTCATCACAATACAAGGAGACGCCTAGTTGGGAAGTTTATTTGGAAGCCGAAGAGACTTTGAATCATTCATTTGAACTGAGTGTAAGGATACGACTCTGCAATTGGATTTTGAAAACAGTGAACTTTTAATACCAGATATTATAAAAGATCCGTTCTGAAAACTAATATTTTTTACGAAAAAAATCTTACTTCAAAAAATATTGAATTGAGAAAAATAAATGAATTTTAGGACCGGATAAATGATAAAAGATCGGTCTTAAAAGTAATTTAATTGATTAAAAAAAATAATATACTTTTAGGACCGGATAAATGATTAAAGCTTGGTCTTAAAAGTAATTCATTAAAAAAATAAATAATATACTTTTAGGACCGGACATATTTTAAAAGGTTGGTCTTAAAATAAAAAAAATTAAATAATAGATTTTAGATCGTATATTTCTAAAACCCGCTCGTAAAGTAGACCATTTATCTGTTTTTTGCCTTTATTAATTCCTCATACTATTAATTTCTCACTACCTCGTAACTCCAAACTACGTATGTGACTTATTTGAGAATTGCTCTCTGCCTTTATTAATAAACTCCTCATACCTCTTTGCGCCAACTGCTCAAACCATGGTTAGATATAAGAGAACCACTTGTAGGAGTGCTCTTACTTGTGATGCTTGTGCCTTCCGTAGATTGTTATACGGTGCGCCTCCTCCAGCGAGAGTGCGTTCTATTGAGACAGAAGAGTCTCGAGTCGTTGGATCCATTGTTATTTCGGATGATGAAGAGATTGTCGCACCCCCAACCTTCAGACCATGATGCGCTGATGCGAATAAGACAGGAACTTGCTGATATCCGGTGGGAAGTTAATGCTGCTCACGCCGATATCGCAAAGGCTTTGAAGGATAATAAGCTTTAGGGTGTATATATAGTTAGATTCTTGTTTTTGATAATTTTCTGCTTGTTTTTCTTTTATATTTTTTCTTGTCTACGTGCATATTCAAGTAATATATGTAGCATTAAGAACTAAGCTTGTGTCTTTTTAACTTTTTGTTCATATTCTCCAGTAATTAAAGAAATTAAACTCCAGCTTTCCTTTAATTTTTATTCATTCAGTTGCTACGCTTGCCAAAGCCAATCCTTTTTTCTTCAAAAAAAAAATTGAGAATTTAGGACCGGAGATTTAGGAGACTCCGGTCTTAAAAAGTTATATAAACATTTAAGGCAAGAATTTGAATATACAGATTTAGTTACTTAAAATATGGATGATGACAAATGCTGATGTATTTGAGTAACAAGAATGAGTGTTGGGATTCATAGATGATGAAACACAAACTCATTAGTTCAAATGACTAGAGTTCCATAATATTATCCTAGTAAGTTATTCCATATAATGGTTAATGCATTAACATTTAATGCATTAATGAACATTCATAATGCTTAGAGTAATTGGCCAATGAGAATGTATCCAATAAGCATAAGATTTTCACAAATTGAATTTTTTTTTTCTGGAGATAAGCTTGAAACTCATATATGATTAACTTGTTAGACATGAGGTCCAACTAGTTAGAGAATGAACTAAAGAGTTCAAGCAAAACATTGAATTCCAAATATCAATATGTGAAAGATAAAGAAAAAACTCAACTGGATAAATTTGAAGCATATCCAACATTGAATATACAATATTAACTTCCAATTTTGAAACATCATTTGAATGTAATGAAAGCATGGATATATTTTCAAAACATTTGGATGCATCTTCACAAAACAGAGTGAATTGAAATCCAAACAAATTTTAGACTTGTGCATGTCAAAAATATAAAATAAAAAAGTTTTGCATAAATTCACTTGTTTGATCATCAAAAACTCACTAATAAATTGATTAAACACAATTAGGAATATTAGTTATTGATGATATAGAGTATATAGATCATACATGAATTCTCGGAAATTCGAGCAAGATGATTTCAAAAGCATGGTTGATTCAAACTTGAGTTTGGAAAGACAAACTGGAGTTTGGAAAGACAAACTTGAGTTTGGAAAAATTACTCAGGAACCAAACTCGAGTTTCCAACTCTAAACTCGAGTTTAGAGCTTTGTCGAGGAAACCATCGTGAAATCATTTTGAAAGACATTTTGAGCAAAATGCAAACTCGAGTCTATAAGTGACCAAACTCGAGTTTGACACTATTCATGTCAAAAATCTGTTTAGTTCTCAAAATGTAAACTAGAGGTTTTAAATGTAAACTAGAGTTTGCTAAGTTCAAAATAAAGCATAGCTCTCTGTATGGCCCAAACTAGAGTTTGCAAAGGCAAACTCGAGTTTGCTCAAAATATGAAAATTTTGAAGACTCTCTGCCAGACGTAAACTAGAGTTTACAGAAGCAAACTTGAGTTTACAACTTCTAAACTGGAGTTTGCATTTCTAAACTGGAGTTTGTCTTTGACAGTAAAAAAGCTTATTGAAATTGAGTAAGTTTCAAAATCTTTTAACTTAACCAAAGACAATCCAAAAATGAATTTAATATAATCATAGTATTAGGTAAGAATTAGATATCACTGTAATTCCTCTTATCCTCATAGAAGCTTGCTTGGTTGAGATGGATTGATGTAGATAACTCCTTTTCCGACGTTCACCATCAACATCAAGCATAGCTTGTTGAGATTTCTCAAGAGTTAGATCATTCTTCTATGTTACATTCTTGAGAAGCTTTCTCTAATCCTACAAAACCGTATAAATCTTTTTCTTTCTTGGTATCCACCTTTACTTGGATCCAATCATCATTAGCTTGTAGGAACCAAAATTAAATCACATGCTCTTATGAATATAATCAATTCAAAACAACTGAGCAAAGTAAATGACTTTATGCATAAAAGAAATACTTTCTTTTCAAATCATCATATTTGCATAAAGAGTTTAAACCTATTGAACATTGCAATCACTTTAAAAAATATATTAGGATGTGAGAACCCAGTTTTTAAAGAAAATAATTTGCAAAGCTCATTCCTAAGACTACAAGATATAAAGCCTCAATAAATATTTCAGATAATAGCATAGGAGGTTTTACCTTTGCATACCTTAGCCTTAGGTACTTGAAGGATTGCATTTACTCACCCAAATTCGTTGATACTTTGTCTTTTTGAATTTAGTCTTGGATGAGGCAATGCTTTCTCACATGATGTAGATTGCAAGAATCTTTTCCCTTGTGCATAAGAGATCCTTCTTTTCTTATCCTCCTCAAGATAGTTGAGTGGTATTCTGTGGTAATCCATTCTTGAGGTAGATGATACTCTTCTTGCTTGTATCCATTGCTTCCTTTGATGTTTAAACCTTGTAGTTCCAACAATGGGTGCCTTATGAGTTCTCTTGCTTGATATAGATACTATGATCTTCTTCATTGGTGCATGAGAAACTCTTGGCTTCTTCTTCCTCTTTTCTGTACCTTGATGTCCATTGATATTCAAATCATCCTGCACGCATGGAGCATTAAATGGACATTTTGGTACCCACTTATACTTGGGTCCTTGACTGTTAGCATTGTGAAGGTTTGGAGCTAGATACTCAAGAGTGGGGGTGAATTGGGTATCTTAAAAAATTTAAAACTTTGCTCTGTTCTGAAGACTAAGAACAGAGATCAACAGAGGAGTAGGGAAAAGAAGCTTTACACAATGCGATTTATATTGGTTCGGTCTTTTCTCTGACCTACATCCAGTCCCCAAGCTTCACCTGGGATTTTCAATCCACTAACTTCACAAACTTGATTACAATCTCTATACTTAGAGTAGTTCTCTCTCTAGAACTCACTCCCCCTTACAAGATGTAATCAATACACCCAACTACCAAGTCCCCTGACTTGTAGTTAACACAATCAATAAATGATTTACAGAAATAACTCTCTTACAGAGCAGATAAAATAAACACTGAAGCACAAGTATCAAATTGATACAATTACAGATGAAAGCTGAACACAATAAATGACACTTAATAAATTTTCGCTCTCAGAATGTGTATCAGCTTGAGAAGAAGTTAATGCACTCTATTTATAGGTAGAGAACATTAAATGACCGTTGCTTGATGAATCTAACCGTTGTAGGTGATTAGCACTAAGTCTGGTCTTCTTCTTTCTCTAAACTTCTGCTAATCCAAGTGTAAATGTGATCTGATGTGGCTCTCTGAGAATTTGCCCGTTGGAGATGACTTTACTTGTTGTAGTAAACATTCTTTAACGTTTAGAAGGCGTGCTCAGATGGATTAGCTGAAAGTAGGTTGAATTGCAGAAGTGCATTAAATGCACTGATCACCTTTTTTGCTTTTTTGCTTTGATCTTCATTAATCTTCTTTAAACTGTCTGAAACTCACTAAAAAGATAGTTAAACATGTCTAGGATCAATGTATATTAAACATGTATAGCATTGAGATCAAACAAGAAGACATAACAGATTTGCCCAATTCGAATTTCCAGTAACGGCTACAAACCTGGAGGTTTGTTCCACAAACCTCGAGGTTTGCTTGAACATCTCAAGCAATCTCAGTTTCAGAAACACATAACCTCGAGGTTTCTTGGTGAACCTCGAGGTTTCCCTTGTAAAGAAACCTTGTGAGAGAACATTGAAGACCACAAACCTGGAGGTTTCATAAGAAACCTGGAGGTTTGATATTTGGTGAAAAATTCATTTCTTTTCTGGAACCCACAAACCTCAAGGTTTTCAACAATACTCAAGGTTTGAGCATTTTTGAAAGATTTTAAGCTTAAGTCAAAACATCAAACCTCGAGGTTTCAAAGTAAACCTCGAGGTTTTCATACTTGATGAAAACCAAATGCTCTTTGGATGAAGAAAATTGGAGGTTTCATATAATACTCGAGGTTTCACATTGTTTTCAAAACTTCCAGTTAGGCGCCAAACCACAAACCTGGAGGTTTTCCAACGAACCTCGAGGTTTCATGCGTTGGTGCAAAACTGAGTTTTCCTGAGAGATGCAGAACCTCGAGGTTATCTTACAAACCTCGAGGTTTCACACAAAAGTTGTGAAACCAAGTTTTTGAAACATGAAACGCTTAAACCTTGAGGCTTTCTTGCAAGGCCAAACCTCGAGGTTTCAGGGCAAACCTCGAGGTTTGCTCTTACTCAGGGTTTTCAAACCTTAAGAGCAAATCCTCATACATTGTTTATAGTTGTTGACAATCATCAAAACCATTAGAGAACTAACATATTGGACCTTGATTGTCCTTTAGGAACCCAAACAAATTTATTTCTCACATTAGAATTTCTCCTAATATAGCATGAGTGAGAAATATGTCTAGATTTACCACAATAGTTGCAAATAACAGAATGATGCTTATTATGAACAACTTTACAAGAATTGTGCGAGTCTAGTGGATGCAATGTCAAGTGACTCATATTTGAATATTCTTTCTTCCCACATGATTTTCCAGCATCATTTTCGAAAATATGTTTGTTTTTTAAAATAGAATCAGTAAAAGGTTGAAAAACAATTCTATGCAATTGTTCAAAAACATTTTTCTTTTCTACACAAGAAGAAATGGAATTGTTTACCTCATGTGTATCTTGAGCTCTAGCTAATGATTGACCACAATCATCGATGAGCTCTTCCTGGGAATCATCTTCCTCTTGTTCTTTTGTGTTGACTGGATTATGGGAGTATTCAATGATTTCTCCTTCTTCAATCTCTAGCTGTTCCTCAGTCATAGATGTGCAGTTTATAATTTCGGATGAATTGTCAACACTATCAACTTCAACACAATTGTTAGAAGCATATATAGAATCAAGAGTATCCCTGATTTCTTTAGCACTAGAGCAAAATTTGATTTCTCAAAATCATTTTCGGTTAAGGCACAGTGAAGAATCTCCGTTGCTCTGATGTTTAAAGAAAACATCTTCATTTCTTTTTTTGTCCAATCCTTGATTTGAAATCAAAAGCATTTGTAAAAATATTCCACATATAAAAATCAGTTGCTTTGATAAAACTAGTCATTCTAGCTTTCCAAAACCAAAAATCAATATCTTTGAAAAGTGGTGGAATGGTAAAATCAAAACCTTCTGAAAGCGAGGAACACCCAAAATTAGCCATTGAAACTCTTGAGACGGTTAAGTCCTTTAAACAAGAAACTTGGCTCTAATACCAAATGTAAGAACTGTTAGTTCTCTGATGGTTTTGATGATTGTCAACAACTACAAACAATTGAAGAGGTTTTGCTCTTAAGTGTCAAAACTCTGGTTAAGAGCAAACCTCGAGGTTGGGTTTGTAACCTCGAGGTTTGACCTTACAGAAGCTTTAAAAATCAAGTGATTCGAATGTTGCAAAACTTGGTTTCACAAGTTATATGTGAAACCTCGAGGTTGAGAAGTCAACCTCGAGGTTCTGGTTCAGTTGGAGAATCCAAGTTTCTTCATTATCACTTGTAACCTCGAGTATGCAAAGCAAACCTCAAGGTTCAACTCATACAGAAAGGTCATGTTGTTCATCAAGCACATGAACCTCGAGGTCCATATTTCAACCTCGAGGTTGGACACTTTGTTTTGAAACTTAAGCTCGATGAAAACACCTTTGACCTCGAGTATGATGTTGCAACCTCGAGTTTTATCACTTACAGAGAGCACACTGGTTTTCAAAGTATTGAAAACCTCGAGGTTAACATTGTAACCTCGAGGCTGGGCTTTATGTTTAACTTTGAACTTTGCACTTTCAAAGAACCAACCTCGAGTACAGATGTACAACCTCGAGGTTGTCGGGCTCCAGTGAAAACTGAATGTTTGAAACAAACTTCAAACCTCGAGGTTACCTTTGGAACCTCAAGGTTTGCAGGTTAATGAGATTTATCAGAAGGTTTCTTCTCAAGAGAAACCTCGAGGTTCACTTTGCAACCTCGAGGTTGAATGATTTTAAAACGAAGGTTTGCCTGAGGATTTCAGGCCAACCTCGAGGTTGGATGAACTAACCTCGAGGTTAGTGACCGTTGAAGCTTTTTCAAATTTGTGAAATCTGCTATAACTTGTTGTTTGATCTAATTGCTTTCATAAATCATTCACTCATGATCCCAGATATGTTTAACAAGTTTGTTGAGTGTTTTTCAGTTAGCACAGATCAAGATTATTGAAGATTTGTGAGAAAAAGCAAAAAGGTGAACAGTGCATTTAATGCACCTGCACAATCTCATCTACTTTCGGCTAATCCATCTGAGCACGCCTTGTTAACGTTAAAGAATGCTTACTACATCAAGTAAAGTTAATTCCAACGGGCAGAAACTCAGAGATCCACATCAGACTTCATTAAGACTTGGATTAGCAGAAGTTTAGAGAGAGAAGATGACCAGAACTTAAGCAAATCACTTCCAACGGTTGGAATCATCTCACAACGGTCATTTAATGTTCTCTACCTATAAATAGAGAGCATTAACTTCTTCTCAAGCTGATACAACTACTTAGAGCGAAAATTTATTGAGTCATTTATTGTATCAAGCTTTCATCTGTATTGTATCATTTTGATACTTAGTCACCCAAGAGGGGGGGGGGTGAATTGGGTGTTTGATAAAACTTTAGGAACTTCGAAAAACTTTTCGCAACTTATTAAAAGCAGTTTGAATGACAATAATAATTGATAAAGCAATAGTCAGTCATTCAAACATGTATGAACATTTAGATATATATGCTGGAAATATAAGAGTTTAGGGAAGAGAATATGCAAACTGAGATTTATACTGGTTCGGCTCAATCCTTGACCTACGTCCAGTCCCTAAGCTCCACTTGAGATTTTCAATCCACTATCCTCTTGTTTAATCCAGGCAGAAGAGAAGCCTTTACAATCCCACAAGTTCACCCAGGCACTTGTGAAGCCAAATCTCTCATCGAGATACTCCCCCTTACACAATGCAAGGTTACAATATGTTTCCCTCTCAAGATTACCCAATCTTGAGTAACACTCAAATAAATAGATAGAATGTTTCTAATGAATCTTATCTCTAGAAGTGAATAAGATAAACACTGAAGAGCATTACAAATAATTTCACTCTCTATGCTAAGCTATGTAAACATTGAAAACAGAGAGTAAATAATATGAAAAACAGAGTATGAACATTTTTAAGATGTGGGCTTATGTCTTTGCGTTTTTCTACTTGAATCTGTCTTATATTTATAGGTAGAGATCAATATATGACCATTGAGAAGATTTAATGACTGTTGGATAAAGAAATATAGCCGTTAGACTCAGATGGAACTAGCCGTTAGAACTTTTGCATAACTTTTGATGTTCTGACACAAATTTGCCTTTTTGAGATTTGCTTCTAATCCTTAGTTTAATCACCCGAAACTTGTACCCAAATGATATAAATAATGTTCAGAAGTAGTATAAGTCATTTGGGTAATCATCTAGATGTTTATCAGAAGAATCAGGATTTCAAAACGGTGATTTTATGAAGTAGAGGTGTAAACTCGAGTTTGCATTTAATAGACTCGAGTTTCCTTTTGTTGTCGAAGGTTAGATTTATCTTTGATTGAGCCAAACACGAGTTTGAAACTTATTGACTCGAGTTTGATATCCTTTCAGCTTAGAAGATGGTTTTGATCGAAGGCAAATTTGAATTGAGAACTTGGAAAACCCGCAAATTCGAGTTTGTTACTTATAGGCTCGAGTTTGGATGTTCTTCTGGACCTGGTTGCTCTCTGTCTGAGCTAAACTCGAGTTTGTTCACTTATAGGCTCGAGTTTGGCTTTTTCCAAATGTTCATTTCTTCTTTGGAACTCTCGAGCTCGAGTCACAGTTGTATTGTGACTTGGTTGCTTTTGACTTAGCCTGGCTCGAGTTTGCAACTTCGTCAACTTTTAAAGGCCATATCTCCCTGGTTCGAACTCCGTTTTTGTTCGTTTAAAGCTTGATGGAAATCCCTTTGAGTCTACTTTCATATGCCACTGATTTCAGCTCAGTTGGATTTGTAGATTGTGAGTTACACTCAAAACATTGAAGCTTGGTTTGCTGTGTGGCGTGGATTTCTTTGTCAACTTCCACAATTCATATCTCCTCGATCTAAACTCCTTTGGACTTGAATTTTATATCAAAAAGATGCATTGGGAGTCTATTTTCAATATAAGAACTTGAATAATTATATATTCATTTCATTCAGCAAGTTCTTCCTTCTTCCATCTCCCAACTTGATCATTCTTCATCATTTAACTTGGAATGACATCTTGCTTCCTTGACAACCTCTACAAGTTCTTCTTTCTTTAATGTTTCTTCTTCTTCTTGAACTTGACATTTTCTCCAATTTCTTCTTTTTATAATCTCTTATCTCCTTCTTGATCTATAATTCAACTTGAACTAATCTACATTAAACATAGTAGTTAGTCAATGTAGGAGATAAATATATCATCAAAACTTTTTGTTCTTATAAAGGCATCTATATTAGACATCATCAAAATTAATCATATCTAACAGCTGCTTCTCCTTCCCATAAACGACACTGTGACCCTGTTCATTGTGTTTTCATGTTTTGATGGAATGAATAAAATTGTAGATACTGTGTAAGTCAAAGAGGGAGTCCGAATGGAATGGTGTATGGGTAATTGGTTTTGGTCCAAATGGATAATGGGTTGGACTTTGTTGGCACACATGGGCTGCTTAGTCTAGTAATGACTGAGAATGAAGAAATGGAATAATGGACTTTTAATATATATATATATATATATATATGTTGCAGCTCATGTAACATGATGGCTGATGAAATTAGGATGAGTTAGAGAAGTTGGTTTGGGATAGATGATCAGATGGCCTCCATTCCAAAATTTCTTCTTTTGCAATTATTGGAAAATAAACTAATCCTTAATTCCAAACCTTGAATTCTGCCCAATCCAATTACACCACCATTGAAAAAGAACTTTTGGCTATAATGTTAGCATTTGATAAGTTTAGGTCATATCTATTAGACTTTAGAGCAATTGTTTTCTCTGGCTATACCGCTTTAAAGTTTCTTTTGAAAAGCCAGATGCTAAGCCTAAACTCATTTGATGGATGTTATTGCTCCAAGAATTTGATATTGAGATTAAAGATAAAAGTAGTGGAGCACAAAACTAGATAGATGATTACTTGAATCACATTACTCACTCTCCTTGTGACCCCTCCTCCATTTAGGACGATTTCCCTGATGATCAGCTTTTACAGCTGCAAGGTACGCTTCTATAATATGTTGATTTGGTTAATTATTTGGTTGTTGGTGTTTTGCCTACTAATTCCACAAGGACCTAAAATCTAAAATTGAAAAGTGAATCTAAATATTATGTTTGAGATGACCCTTATTTGTGATGATTTTGTAGCGACCAATTGATTAAAAGATGTGTGCTTCATCATGAGTTTAACTCCATATTACACTTTTGTCATGCTTTTGCCTATGGTAGTCACTTTGGACCCCAAAGAACTACTAGGAAAGTATTAGACTTTGGTTTATATTGGTCCTCCCTATTTCATGATTCTCATTTGTTTTGTAAGTCGTGGGATAACTATCATATGGCAGGGTGTATTTCCTATAGGCATGAGATGCCCCCACACCCTATACTGTTTTGTGAAATTTTGCCCTATCAGTCTTAATGAGATGTAGACACTGTTAACTGATTTACATAGTTGAATCCATATTTGGATTAAAATATGTTGTTTGTTTGTGTACAATGTGCTGTGCTTTTTGTGAATGATAAATGTTGGAATAATGTAAAGTGTGTTTATATATGAAATTAATGTTGGGTGATGGTATGCGTACTGAAAATCAAATATGGGTTTTGTAAGTCTGTTAAAGTTGAAATGAAAACAAGAAATAGCAAAAAAAAAAAAAAACTAAAGATTACATTCCAACTAGATAGCCTAGTTCGAACATAAGATGTGGGACGTTAATTCAATGAGTGTGATGTTGGGTGATAAGTAGTGGTGTAAATTGAGCCGATGGGATGAAAGATAGAAATGTTTGAATGTTAAATAGTGGTAGCTTGTAAAGAGAAGTGGCAGATTATGATAAATAGGAAATTGGTGTGGTGAAAAATTGTGTAGGTATGGAGCCAGGTTCACGGGAAATGATTGGAATGTTGGCTGGGTGCTTAGCTTTGCTACTAGCAGAAAGGACCTTGCTTGTGACGATGATAGTAGCTGTGGGAGTAGGTAGACCGAGGCACTTACCGGATAGGACATTTAGATTAGATTTTCATGCCAAAAGAGCGAATTTGAGGGCGATGATATATAGTAGTGACACTACTTGCTTCAACCAAATTAGGATGTACCAGGCAAGTTTGATAAAATTGTGTCACATGTTAGACACAATTGGCAGATTGAGAGCAACTAAACATATGCTAGTTGATGAGCAAGTGGCTTTGTTCTTTCACATATTGGCCCATCATGTGAAGAGTAGAGTCATTCAGTTTGAGTTTGGAAGGTCAGGAGAAACCATTAGGAGATATTTCAAACTAGTGTTCAATGCTACCATTAGACTTCAATTATTGCTTTCGAAGAAACCAGAGACAATTCTACAGAATTCAAATGATCATCTTTGGAAGTGGTTCAAGGTATGTACGTTACGTTATTGTGTGAGTACTTTAATTGAGTATTGAAAGTGTAGTTTGACCTTAACTGTGATAATGTTTTTCTCATTTAAGGGGTGCCTTGGTGCATTGGATGGTATGCACATATGTGTTTAAGTCTCTATACAACACAAGGGGAGGTATCGAAATAGAAAAGGAGAGGTAACAACTAATGTCCTTGGGGTATGCTCACCGAATGGGCAATTCATATTTGTTTTGCCCGGGTGGGAAGGCTCAGCTGTGGATGGGAGGGTGTTGAGAGATGCTATAAGGAGATCACATGGCCTAAGAGTACCATTAGGTACCGGTGTGAGGGGGCATTACTTGGTTTAAATTAAGTTATACTTTTCTTCGTTAACTTGTATTTGTTTGCGTAAGGAACTACTACTTGGTGGATGCGGGGTACAATAATTGCTAGGGTTTTTTGGGCTCTTTTTAAAGGTCAAAGGTACCTCCTTAGTGACTAAAGACAAGGACATCAACCCCAAACTGCATATGACTGTTTTAACATGCGACATTCTACAACCCGAAATGTAATAGAAAGGTGCTTTGGCATACTCAAATTATGGTGGGTAATATTGAGAAGCCCATCTTTTTATCCAATAAGGCTGCAAAACAGATACATCATTGCTTGTTGTTTGCTCCATAATCTCATTTGTCTGGAGAGTGTTCAAGATCCCCTTGATGAGCAACTTGAGTCCTTTAAGACTGGACCTGCAACGATTGACAACACATCCATAGTTCCTTTGGAAACCAATGATGTCTGCAATATAATTATAGGGAACATGTTGCAAATGACATGTTTGCTGCCTTTGTTGCACTTAGAGATAACTAATAATGTTGTACACAAGTATTGCTAGGTTTAAGGACATTTTATTTTGTTTGTTTATGTGATAAACAACAACCATGTACTATGTCAATCTGAATTTCAATTAACTTCATCTTTTCCTTTGTGGGTGGTGCAATGTGGTTTTTTGTTACTTTATTGTTTTGTTAAAAATAAGGATACTTGCAATATTCTGTCTCAATCAGTGTTTTTTTTAGATGGATCCATCTCAACAGGAAAGCAAGATGAGGATCAAAATGTAGACTGCAGTTGAGGACAAGGTCTTGGTGGAATGCCTTGTTAGTTTGAGATTGGACCAAAAGTTCATGGCGGACAACGGGTTCAAGGCCAGATATGCAAATGTCTTGCAGTCCATTATGGAGGCCAAGCTACCTGGATGTGGCATAAAAGTAACTCCTCACATCACCTCCAGACTAAAGACGTTGAAGCGGCTATGGCGGACGGCTTATGACATTGTTTATGGCCCTAACACCTTGGATTTGGTTGGGATCCAGACACGAAACTTGTTACTGCAAATGACGATGTTTGGGATGAGTATCTAAAGGTATGTTATCCTACAATTGTGTTCAAATTATTACTTTACTTGTGTATAACGCATAAGTTTGTTCCATTTGATAAACTCATCTACTTGTTAAAAGTGTAAGCTCATCCAAAGTACAAGGAATTTCGAACCAAAGCTTTACCAAACTTTGACTCTCTATGCATGGTTTGGGGAGGGGATAGGGCCATCGATGATAAAGGAGAGTGCCCTGGGGGAATGGAGGAGTAGGTTAATCTTGAAGATGACGACCTTCTGAAAACATCACATAATGTTCTTAATGAATTTGAGTTGTCACAAACAAATCATGAATCTATTACCACTCCAATAGATCCAACTGACGCATTATTGGGTCCAAAGAAGAAGCGCAAACTGAACAATGCAGAAGTCATAGCTGAGGCCTTGCGAGATACAGTGACACAATTGGAAAAGACCATCGTTATTGTGTTTGAAACATAGGCAATATGATGTCAATGCAAGATAGGGAAACTGAACTTGCTGCCAAAGGGGTGACTTGTTCATGGAGCTACTGCATTGAGGACTTGACTTGGGATAACAAAAATATTGCCCATATAAAGATCCTTGTGTATGACAAACTGTTAACTGCATTTGGAAAGATTCCTCCACAATTTAAGCTTTCATGGATCTGTAGCTTGTTGAATTAGTAGACCCTATATCAGCAGTATATAGTAGTATAGTGTAAGATTGTGAAGTACATAGCTGGCCTTTTTGTTTTTGTTGTTTTTTGATTGGCTAGGGGTAATTCGTTTAGATCAAGGTTCGTTAGAAACCATACCTATACGAAGGGTTGATAGTTTCATTCAATTCGGTTTAGTACGCATCTAGAACGTCGTGCGTCCCAACTGTTGTACTTCTTGAACATGGTGCCATCTCGTTCGATCAAACAGGAGCAGAGCTTTCAAGTCTCCTCCCTCTATCGGTATCCACACGAACAACACTGGAACACGGGCAACAGCGTGCTAGCGCCTTCAAACCCATCTCCCTTTTCTCTCTAGGGTTTCTTGCTGCTTCTTTAATTCATCCGTCTTCTTAATACAACTAGATCAATATATATTTAAAGAGTTTCTAAAACCCTAATGAGTCACATTAAAATATTCCAAAAATCCAACTAATCTTGAAATTCGAATATGAATTAAAATAATATATTAAATAAATCTGTCCAACAGATCTAATCAAATATATTATTTAATTTGAATTATGAGCCTACAGATTTAATTTATCTTTATTAATTAAATCTGAGATATCATATCTCAATTTAATTAAATTTGAGATACTATATTTTTATTCGAAAATTAAATCTGAGATACAATATCTCAATTTATTATAGTTATTTAATTTATCAAATAAATTAAATACTATACATAATAATATTACTATCTATAAATAATATCATTATTATTTTCAAATTTATAATATAATATAATATATATAAATATATATATATATCAACCATAGATTAACAGTATTCATTAAATCTTAGACATTTCTAAGATTCAACGAATCTAGACACTTGCTCGTGTTGAGCTATTCTTGTGTTCGACCCTGCAGGCCCACATAAGATTGACAGCGGGCCAATACTGTACCAGCTCACAAGTCGCAAATGGCCTCTAGCAAGACATTGTGACTACTCAATTCATATGGGGATCGAAGATACCATGCTGCCTATGATACAACCATGTCACGTCCCTTTTGTCAAGCGATAATTTGGTCAAGAATGAGGCATGGATAATGTCAACTTCTTATTCTTGACCATTACTTTCTCGATTCTCGAGTAGTCTAATAATGGAAACTCCTTTCCTTCATAGTGTGGCCATACATTTCTCAGACTCACTCATCGAGGGGCCCAATATTATCTCTCTACAAATGTGACGGACAAATTTCATATTGACCATTCACATTTCTCTGCATGAAAACCATTGATCCCGATCCAAGCCTTTATCATCAGCCGGTCAAAGGTGTTTACTAGGTCAAAGATTAGCAACTCATCATGCAGGAATCCATGATGATCTCAGGTCAAAGGGCATTGTGACGCAGTTATATATGAGATAAGCTTATGACTAAATCCATGCAGCTTTCTCATAGTGGGTCGATGTTAGTTCCCTATGTGTTTTGATGATAATCAACAATTGTAAACTCACTTGGAAGTTTTGTCTTTGGTAAAAACTTACTGTCTAAGACAAACTCGAGTATCGGTATCAATACTCGAGTATTGACTTGACAGAGAGTTGCTCAAATCCTTTTTCAAAGCAATACTCAAGTATTGGATGGTATACTCGAGTATTGGGCTTACAAAGAGCACTCCAAGTTTTCACCTTGAGACAATACTCAAGTATTGATATGAATATTCGAGTATTGAACTCACAGAGAGAATTTCAACATTGACTTAAGTTCTCAATACTCAAGTATTCAATTGAATACTCGAGTATTGGTCATACAGAGAGCCATCAAAAGTTTTATACCTTCTGAAAACTCGAGTATAGGTTTTACATACTCGAGTATTGAGATTCCACAAAGTTTCCATACTTAATGCTCGTTTATGAATGAAGATTGGAGCTAAATACCCAAGAGGGGGGTGAATTGGGTATTTATATCAAATTAAAGAGTCTACTCTGTTTTTGACTAATGAACACAGGGTAAAACAGAGAAGAGAGGGAGAGAAGCAATACACCACACGATTTATACTGGTTCGGTCCTTTCTCTAACCTACATCCAGTCCCCAAGCCTCACCTGGGATTTTCAATCCACTATAATCAAATATTGATTACACACTCTGTACTAATAGTTGTTCTCTCACTAGAACACACTCCCCCTTACAAGTTGTAATCAATACACCCTAACTACCAAGTCCCCTGACTTGTAGTTATCACAATCAGTAGATGATTTACAAGATGATAACTCTCTCAAAGAGTAGATAGAATAAACACTGAAGTACAAAGTATCAAATTGATACTATTACAGATAAAAGCTGAACACAATAAATGACACTTAATAAATTTTTCGCTCTTAGTTGGTGTATCAGCTTGTGAAGAGATTAATGCTCTCTATTTATAGGTAGAGAACATTAAATGACCGTTGTAGGATGATTCCAACCATTGGAAGTGATTAGCTTGGGTTCTGGTCATCTTCTCTCTCTAAACTTCTGCTAATCCAAGACTTTGATGAAGTCTGATGTGGCTCTCTGAGGATTTGCCTGTTGGAGATAACTTTACTTGTTGTAGTAAGTATACTTTAACGTTTAGAAGGCGTGCTCAGATGGATTAGCTGAGAATAGGTTGATTTGCAGAAGTGCATTTAATGCACTGTACACTTTTTGCTTTATGGCTTTGACCTTCATTGATCTTCATCTGTGATTGCTGAAATTCACTCAACAAACTTGTTAAACATAGCTAGGAATATGATTGAATGAATTATGGAAGCAATAAGATCAAACAATAATGATTTGCAAATTCGTGTAATTCAAAAATCAGTTTTGACCGTTGTATACTGCGGTATGTTCCTCTATACTGGAGTATGCCACTGTGCATACTGTAGTATCCAAAGGCTTACTGCAGTAAGCAACTTCCAGAGACAAAAACCTCGCGAAATGATTTTGAAAGAAATGCTCTATACTGCGGTATGCAAATAACATACTGCAGTATGCGAGTTTTTGTCAAAGAGAAGAGACCCCGTGATTGCCCAATACTGCAGTATGAAAACCTATACTGCAGTATGCAATGGTTATGAAATTTGAGAGCCTTCTGTGAGAGCCTTTACTGCAGTATGCAACTCCATACTGCGGTATTTACTTGAGTGAGAAAACTTGGTTGCTCTTGGGTTGGCCCTATACTGCAGTAGACATACCTATACTGCGGTATTGGCTTGACCAAGAGATTTAGTTGCTCTCTGGATGCCCCTATACTGCAGTATACAAAGCTATACTGTGGTATTGGCATTATTTGAAAAACACGGTTGCTCTCTGGAAGTCCAATACCGCGGTATGTGACTAACATACTGCAGTATTGACTTTACATCATCAATTTGATGACCTTCTATAAGTCCAATACTGCGGTAAAGAAACCTATACTGCAGTATTGACTTTACTTCAAAAGATGGATTGTTCTCTGGAAGTCCAATACTGCGGTATGTCATCCTATACTGCAGTATTGACTTAACATCAAAAATCTGATGACCTTCTGTAGGTCCAATACTGCGGTAAAGAAACCTATACTGCAGTATTGATTAACCCTGAAAGAATATTGCCTTTCTGGAAGACTCTATACTGCAGTATGCAAACCCATACTGCGGTAAGCAACTAACAGATGATTTTCAAAGGTTCTTGGAAACTTCAAAACATGTTTTACACTTGTTGTTAATCATCAAAACACATTGAGAACTAACAATGAATACTCATGTACTCATTTTAAAACTCAAGTATTGACTTGGAAAAGACTCCACAAAGTTTTTAATTAGATGCATACTCGAGTATTGAGTTGCATACTCGAGTATTGGGCATACAGAGAGCTTTTCCATTTGTCAATGAATTGGATACTCAAGTATTGAAAGAAATACTCAAGTATTGAGGTTTTTGAACTTAAGCTTATTTTCTTACCAAAAGTTCAAAACTCGAGTATGGATTTGCATACTCGAGTATTGTCCTTGTTTTTCAAAGTTCAAGTCTCGATGGTTCATCTCTGGAAGAAGAATACTCGAGTATCAGGATGAATACTCAAGTATTGACTTAAGTGCACAGTGACAAACTCGAGTATTGAAGAACATACTCGAGTATTGAACGCTAAACTTGAAAATCAAATCTAACGAATTTGTGAAACCTCCTTATTTGATCTTAATACTTTCATTCATCATTCTTATATATTCTTGGCTATGATTAACCATCTTTTTGATGAGTTTTAGACAAATTAACGAAAGTTAATTGAAGGATAAAGTGAAAAGCAAAAAGTGGTTTAGTTCATTAAATGCACTGCTCAGAAAGTTGCATAAACTTGGCTAATTCCTCTGCACACGGTTGCAAAGTATTAAAGAATGTTTTCTGCAACAAGCAACCTCATCTCCAACGGATTAATTTGCAGAAGAACAAGTCAGATTACTTGGCCAGCTGGATTAAGCTACGTTTAGAGAAAGAAGATGCCTAAAACACTTGCTAATCACCTGAAGACTTCTCTGTAATATTGAGGATGCAACGGTCAATTAATACTTCCTGAGTATAAATAGGACTGCATTCAAGACTCAACAACAACCACAACATCTGAAAACGTATAAGCATTCAAGTTCTTCAACTACCTTTCAGTTTTCACTTGTATTTTGTCTTCTGACAACATAAGCTTCAGTGTTTATCATCATCTACTCTTTGAGAGAGTTTTCTTTGATTGTTAATCACTTATTGTAAAGAACCACAAGTCAGGGGACTTGGTGGTTGGGTTCATTGATTACCACTTGTAAGGGGGAGTGAGTTCTAGTGAGAGAATCACTTCTTAAGTGCAGAGTGTGTAATCATTGTTATAGTGGAAAATCCCAAAGAGTCTGGGGACTGGATGTAGGTCAAGTGGTTAAGACCGAACCAATATAAATCTTCTTATGTCTTGCTACTCTTCCCTTATTCTGTATTACCCTGTTTTCATAGTTCAAAAACAGAGCATTTAACCAAAAATTTGAGAATACCCAATTCAACCCCCCCTTGGGTATTCAGCTCCATTTACAGTCGGTCCAGCACCTTGTACTCTTATAAATGCCTATGACTTTGATTCGTATCTCCATACCTCATCAAAGTCATACTGGTCTTATTTCATCTTCTCTCCTGCGTAGATGACCGACCAGGGATATTTAGGATAATCTATAAGATATATCCAGGGATACAGTTATCACTATAAACATGTGAATGAAATGATAACTAAATGGAGAACAATGACTTGCTCCAAGGGCATAATTTCCAATAGTTTGTGTGTAGCATCTTGTTATAGTTGAATTTAGTCAATGTATTGTAAGTCAGGCCATTTGGACTATGGCTAGTGCAGGGCATGTACTCACAATATTATCAATGTATAAAAGTGGTTAATAGCAACTACAATATTGTTGTTCACTGTTTCACAATTTGATGACTTAAAATGCAATGGTTTTTATGGTTTTGACTATTTATGTACCTGTTTCTTTTAACAAATAACCACATCAAAACTTTTGTTGCTGTCAAATTGTTGCTTTTTCTATTACTATACCTGTTTCTTGTAACAAATAACCATAGCCAAACTTTTGTTGCTATCAAATTGTTGTTTTTTTCTATTACTGTACCTATTTCTTGTAACAAATAAACAAAGGAAAAACTTTTGTTTTTGTCAAATATTGCCCTAACTATTATTGTACCTGCTTCTTGTAAAAAATAAAAAATAAAAAAGCAAAAGTTTGACTATGGAACATGTACAAGTATAACTATTTTGCACTAACATTGTCCAGCGTACTGTCACATAATCAGAATCAGCAGGGTGTCCACTGTCAAAGTTTTAGTTCGAACACGTAATTAGTTCATACATAAGGTAACTGCATATTGTGGAAGGTAGATCGCGTATCGGTTCTACTTACATATTATAAAAGGTGGTTATATATTCCAAAATATAACTTGATCATTATGGAAGGTATTACATATTGAGGAAGGCAAATGGCATATATTGCTTTTAATTAAATATCAAGGGTATAAAGGTCATTTCATGTGGTTGCTTATTTCCCCCAAAGAACCTCATGGCTTCACCTTTTCCTGGGTCGTCCCATTCTTTAGTTAATTTCTCTAAAGTGGATTTACCCCCAATCGTCTCTGAATTTAATTCTTGGGAAACTATTATAATTATAATGATCACTATATATATTCTAATGAAGTAGTTGTACAACACATCATGAAAAGACTTTCTCATCTGGAAAAGAAGAAGAAAGAGGAACATGGACTCTATGTACTAAGGCGTTGTTTAGTACGTGCAATTGAATTTTGATGAATTGGGATTGAAAATAAAATTGGAAATGAGGGTGGGAATGAGACTTTAAATTACGTTTGGTACAGAGTAATATTTGGAGGGAAGTATGATTACTTTTATTTATAATTAGCTATATATTATGAAACGAAAGAAGATTGGAAAACGTTCCAACAACACCGCTTTGCTTGTTATATCTTCTCTTCTTCTCCTACTCGCTTGTATTCTTATTTTCTCTCAATTTTATAGCAAGAATTTTTTATTCCCCTTAATTAAAAATTTTAAATAACATAGCTTAGATACTATAATAAAATAGCAAGGTTAGGCATATATATCCACACACACATATCATGGGGATGATAAAAACCAAACATGAAGTTCAACTACTAATACATGTAAAAATGGAATGCATGCCTAGCTAGCTGGCTATGTTTAATTAATATTATTTTTATTTAATTGATTTATTGCATGATGCAATAATGTTTTTAACGTTCATTATGAAGATCCTTTTATGATTTCAATCTCTTAATTAATTATGACAAAAAACATAATTAAAACGATTGAGCTTCCATAATTTTAATTTTGAACTCAACATTATTTTTGGTGTTTTTTGAATTAGAGAATAAGTCATTAACAGCAACTTTTACCACTAAATATAATTTTTTTTTAATTGGGTCAACTTTTGGTGCTTTTTGAATTAGAGAATAAGTCAGACAACCAGGAGTTACAAGCAAGATATATTAATCCCACATTCTCCCACTTATATAGGAAAGTTTTATGCCATTAGGGTAGCTTGATATTGGCTCCGTTTGGGTTGGCGGTAGGAGCGGTAGCTTAAAAGCTATCTGACTTTTTTTTAAGCCCGGTAGGAAAAAAGTCAAGTTGTAAATGGTGAGTTGTGTTTGGATTGGTAGTGTGGCTTTTTGCAGAAGTAGCTTTTTTCTTAACTGATGAGTGTTTGGATTGTTATTTGAAAAGTCAGTTAGGATAGAAAATGACTGAAAATGACATGAATCATATTGAGTACTACTATACTTATTAGTTGTATATATTGAGATAATAAAAATTTAATTTAAATTTGAAAAAAAAAGTTAAATGATTATTAAAAAAATTATTAAACAATAAATTCTTTAATTAAATATATTTAATGGATAAAATTGTTTATAAAATAAAATGCATATAAATAATGGGGTTTACTTTTCTTATGTTGCATGAGAGAAACAAGATTCCTACACACACATAAAATGGTGGGACCCACATATATATATAGTAATAATTATATATCTATGCGGGTCCCACCATTTTATGTGTGTGTGACATAAGAAAACATTTCTCCTACAACATGAGAAATGTTTTTTTCCATAAATAATACATTAATTTTTCCTTTTGTTAGGCCTAACTCGGGATGAATCCAGATTAATTGAAACTAAAAGTTCTCTAGAATTAGTGGGCAACCGAAAAAATATGAATCATACGACAAGAGTGAGAAAGAAAGAATTTGTATCTGTAATTAAAGATGAAGATATGTGTGTGAACAGTCCATGTCTGACAGCTTCAGGGTATAATAGTAGTGAATTACGTGATGGTTTCTCCTTCTTGGTCCTTGCGTCATGAAATAAGCTGCATTTTAGAGCGTTGCAAAAAGCCCAGCACGTTAAGGTTATTTTAAAAAGTCCAGTAGATAGAACGGATCATCCAAACAGGGAATATTGACTTTTTTTTCGCTGAACGTTTTTTCCAACGCCTGGCCATATATATTTTGCCTGCAATGCTCTCATCCAGCAGACTCCAAACAGGCCCATTGTTCTCGCCAAAACCTAGTTAGATATTATGTCATCTTGAACCCATATGGGCTACTTGTTAAAAATATATAAATTAAAAAACTGTACACTTTCCACATCTGTTTTAGGCTATGTTTGGTTTGAAAGGAGGGGAGGGAAAGGGAGGGAGGACTTTTACTAAAGAAAAAGGTATTTTTTTGAGAGTGTATTTATGGAATATTAAAAATTTTTCATGGGAAATTTGCTCAAAATAAGGTAAAAATCTTCCCTCCTCTCTTCTCAAACCAAATATATTATTAAGGAAAACAGACACGGAAACTACTACTTTTCAGTTTGTTTTCCTAAAAACAAATGTGGAAACTACGACCTTCCACATCTACCTTAAAACAGACGTAGTTAAGCTAACTTTCTACGCCACTCATTTATGTTCCCCGAAAACGGATATAGAAAGCTCTAAAAATTAGACATAAAAAGTGTTTGTTGTAGTAGTATGTTTTAGGCCAAAATGCTGCTATATGTTTGAACTAAAGGGATTAAATAAAAAGAGTTAATTGCTTCTTAATTACCAATTATAATTTTTTGGCTTAGTAACCACAAAAATCCTTTGTATGTATCAAATTATGAATGCAAAATTAAATTAAATTTATATATAAAATAACCTTGAAAATGTGAGATGGCCCCGTGAGGATACTAACACGTGATAAAGGGTTTTGTGATGGCATTTGTTGTAAAAAGTGGGTTTGGTAGGCAGATACTAGAGAAGAGCATCTACAAAGGCGTTTGCCGAATGAGACTCTTCTCAAAATATCTTCCCTTTCATTATTATGAATTGTGTTTGTGTGTGACTGCTTATTTTGTGGGCGTTTTCTTTGGTAATATGTAATTCTCCAACGTGCCCTTTCCCTCTTCTTGATATCCGTAAACCAATATTTTAAAAGTAGGATAGGATGTCAAGCAGAAAAGGCACGTGAGTCCCTAGTTTTTAGGGTTTAATCGATTCGACTGGCTTGAGTCAAATTGGCAACATAATAATTAAATAAATAATTACATGCATATATAATAATATATACAAGAAATGAATCTAGGGTTAAATTGTTTCCCAATTTTTACGATAGTTTTAATTTTTTTTTCTTTCCAATATGTTCTTTCTTCAGTCCAAAACCGATCTAGTTCTCTCAAAGACATTTTCTTGTTTAAATTGAGCTGATAGCTCTAATTAATTGTCCAACTAGTAAGACAGATGGGTTCAACTAGATTTTCAAAATAATATATTAGTGCAAACTGAAAGTTAAAATAAATTTTATCTTCTAATTTCCAAAACTATAGATAAATATTATATTTATATATATTTTTTATTTATTATACTCTCATTGATCTCAATATAACAACAACAACGATCGGGTGAGTCAACAATTTGCATTAAATAGGTTGGGGTTTAAATTGATTTTTTTAAAAAGAAAATGTTAAAAGATATGTTCATGCCAATGCGCCTACTGGCATTGAAGCAATTTTATGCAAGTAAAAGGGTTGTAAGTTTGATCCCACTTGTAACCTACTATGCACCATTAATACTTACCACTTTAAATTAAACGAGTTATTTTTCATTGACTCTAATTGTACTTAAATTTAAATTAGTAGTGTCATATAAAACAATTTTATATATTCGAATCTTTCATCATCAAATTAATGTCCAACTTTGCCTTTTTTTTCCCCCTCGATCAATGCGTGGCTCTCTATTGATAAAGTAGAACGACCAAGCCACCGCCACTAATAAGACTAGACTCAAAAGTACCCAATAATTCGTCTTCTCATTTTTTTTCTTCATTTATGAGTCATCTCCATGTCGGATGAATGCACTTTCCATATTTATTCTTAGTTCAGGTAATAAAAAATCTCAGCAACAGAAGATGATAGGGACCTCATAAGATAGTTAGATACAAATAAGAGGAGGAAAAGATTAGATCAACTCGTACTCGTAGTATAAAAATTCAATTAGGGTTAGTTAGCTAGACTATTGGCAAACTGGTGAACCTTTCTCTTGGTTGGTTCTATCAAGAGGTTTAACTTAACACTCAATACTAAGATACAAAATCATTTTTTATAGATTAAAATTTGTAACAATATGTTGGGGTAAAGGCATATATAGTTAAATATTGTAAGAACCATCTTGTTATTTGTTGTAAGCACAATATATGCGGCTAAATAGTGTGCACATCCTTGAAGATTTGTTCTGTACACACGTCTTATTGTTATAATTATTTAGATGATATTTAGATAGTTTATATTTTATTATTGGGCCAAGGTGTAGATTTGCCAACCAACTATTACCCGAGGAGCATCTAGCACAAATAACTATTGAGGGGACCAAAATTGCCAATCAACAATTAAAAAGTAAAAAAAAATAATAATTTGGAGTAGATTTGCCAACAAACTATTATCCTGTCACTGTCTTGGTGTCTCCGTCTTCCATTGACTGTCATAATGTTGGCGACATCAGCATTTCCAAAACTTCTATTGTTTCTGGGTGTTCCACTCACCCTCTTGAACTTATCCAGTAATCCACAGCGTTCGACTGACACGCACCTTGCACCCTGATTCCATCCCTCCGATGCCACAAGCAGCAACCGCTGCTGCCACAATGGCTACTCCCATGGATTCCATCTCTGTTGGTGTTTTCCTTTTTCAACAAGAAGGCTTAACTGCTCTTTTCTCCAGCGTTTCCGCCACCGTCCTACACCAGTGCCTCATATTTTAACTTATTTGTAATAGTTGTTTTTTTTAATAGTTATTTGATGTTTTTTTTTCACTTTTAATAGTAATTTGGTGTGTTTTTTTTCACTTTTTAATTGTTGATTGACAATTTTGATCCCCTCGATAGTTATTTGTACCAGACACTCCTCAGGTAATAATTGGTTGGCAAATCTACACCTTCACCCTTTATTATTTTAGTTTGAGAATATTGGAAGAAGAGTCAACCATTGAAAATTTTATTAATGAGAACGACCCTAATTAGAATAATGATATTCTATGTGTACAAAATTGACAGTTCTATTGCTTTCTGTGTTCTGTCATGTCATATTTACCAATAAAATTTTTAATGGATAATTTTTCCCAAATTTCCTTGTATTTTAATTTTAATTTATAGTATCTATCACTTACAATATGATAATTATAAGATTGACACTTATCAATATTTAATTGAAAAAATTAAAATTTTCCGAATTTTACTTGAACTTTCTAGAAAAGAAGTGCTCAAGCACACATATTTATGGTTTTTATTTTCAGAAAGTTATACAAAATTGTTCTAATCTTGAACTATATATGCACCTCATTGACTTTTAAAATTTGTTAAAGGGTTTAATGTTTCTGCTTTTACTGTAGAAACATTTTTTCTGCCACATTCATATAAAAGTGAGTGGGTCCATATTTCTCTTCTCTTTATAATGGAACCCACTCACTTTTATGTGAGTGTGGTAAAAAAATATTTTTAAAGCAAGAGCAGAAACATCAAACCCTTTGATGAAATACCTTCTTAAACTTTCAATTTTTGTGTAGATGACACTCTATTGTCAATAATTATGTTGTTTAGTAATAGAAATATGTCATTTCTATGCACTACTTAAACTTTATTATTTTGTAACGTAGATGAACTTCTAAATTTTGAGTTGTATAAATATAACATTTGTTCTAAGTTTTAATTCATGTGTATGGATATATAAACAGACTAATATATTTATTTCTTTTTATTAGTGAGATAACATATAAATTAACAAGAGAAAGGATTTATTTGCCTAAATAAACAGTTTAATTTTTTCATAACAAAATTTAGATAAGTTGAATTCTGAGCGTTCTCTAAGATAAAATATGTTCCTTCAAAGTTAAGAAAAAGGGTCAATGTGCAGATTTGTCAACTAACTATTACCCAAGGAGTGTTTAGGCCAAATAACTATTGAAGGGACCAAAATTGCCAATCAACAATTAAAAAGTGAAAAAAAAAAACAATTTGGAGTAGATTCACCAACGAACTATTACCCCGTTATTGTCTTGGTGTCTCTGTCTTTCATTGACTGTCACAGTGTCAGCGACGTTGTCATTTCCAAAGCTTTTATTGTTGCTGGGTGTTCCACTCACCCTCTTGAACTCATCCAGTAATCCACAGCGTTCGACTGACATGCACCTTGCACCCTGATTCCATCCCTCCGATGCCACAAGCAGCAACCGCTGCTGCCGCAATGCCTGCTCCCATGAGTCCCATCTCTGTTGGTGTTTTTCTTTTCTAACAAGAAGGCTTAACCGTTTTTTTCTCCAACATTTCCGCCACCGTCCTACACCAGTGCCTCATATTTTAACTTAATTGTGATTGTTGTTTTTTTTTTAAAAAATAGTTATTTGGTGTTTTTTTTTCACTTTTTAATTGTTGATTGGCAATTTTGGTCCCCTCAATAGTTATTTGGTCCAGACGCTCCTCGGGTAATAGTTGGTTGGCAAATCTGCACCTTCACCCTTAAGAAAAATATATATATATTTACATATAGCTACTCATAAATTATTTAAAACAAGATTTATATATCAATTAACGATAGGAATCAAACTCATGTCTTTATGAAATATGAGTTACATCATTACTAGCTAGACCAATTTTTATCGCCAAATTTGGGAAATTTTGCTGAAAAAAATCGCTTATATTAAAAAGCATATTATTCCAAGGCATCAAATAAAATCACGTAGGCAAGTTGCATCATTTTTAAGCCAGAATGAGGTACGCATACGTCCAAGTTACATCATTTTTGTGTCACCAATTGGCATGGCATAGAGAAGAATAAAAATAATAATAATAAGCGTGATGCTAATGTTGTCATCGTCAACTTTAATTAGGAACCAAATTAGTCCTTAGCCCATGGTATTGAAACTTAATCTGGGTCTATCGTTCAAATAAGTGAATCAATCCTCTAATCAATGATGGACCTTGGGATAAATATTTAGGGGGATAAAATGTATACTTATTAACTAATTAAGAAAAAAAAATATTGGGGAGTCAAATGCATAAAAAAAAAAATCCAATTTAAATTAAATATTTAGGATTTTTTTTTTGGGGCCACTGTACAAAGCTCCATCATTGCCTCTAACGGTTTTTGGAGGGGTTGAATTTATATTTTTTTGTACCTTTATTTAGCCTTAAATGACGTCATCCTAAGTTAGAACAATAACAGTTGGTCTGACTTATACTTTAGCAGCCTTCCCCCCCCCCCCCCGCCCCCCAATTTGATTATGTGCAGTTTATCCAAGAATGTTCCATATACTTGTAGGTTTAAAGGCTTTTTTAATTCAAATAGTATTCATTTTCTGGTTTATATATACGTGTGTGTGATTGAGTTGAGCTTGATTCGATGATCATTAGACCATCGACTCTTAAACCACAGTCTCCAAAGGTAGCATAACCGCTCCAATTTTGGATACATGGCCATAACCAAGAAGAGGCTTTTTTACTAAAATAATATTTTTTTAAAAAAATTTTACCAATTTAGAGCACTTTTGAAACTATTTACTAAAGTAGGGTTGTTTTGGCCCAGTCCGGGCAGGAAGTACGACGGCACTATTAATGCCATCAAACTGTCTGACGCCACAACCTGTAATGTCAAACACTTTGATGCCACTCTTTTGTGTGGCGTCAACACACAAAAGTGTGGGGTCATAACACCAATTGATGCCACATTTTTGTGTGGCATCAATTGATTATTAAAAAAAAACTATTTTAATAAGTGGCATCGGAGTGGCGTCAGACAGTCTAATGGCACTAACAGTGCCGTCATACTTCCTGAAGAGACTGGGCCAAAACAACCCTACTTTGGTAAATAGTTTTAAAAGTGCTCTAAATTGGTAATTTTTTTTTTAAAAAATTATTTTGGTAAAAAAGCCCCAAGAAGATTATCATTGCATAATCACTTATGAGGGGGCAATTTGGTAATTTGAGGGAATTGATCTCTTTATGACTGACATTTATATATCCCAAAGCTAAGGCACATCTTGTGCACGTATGTCTCCCTACATTGGTCGGTAACACCACATTCCTTGTGACTTGACAACCCACAGACATATGCCCCATTCAATTTGTTCAATGATATGTCGCCATCACTATATTCGAGTCCTTGTGGATGCAAAAAACTCCTCTGGGAGAGGTCCCCGCGTATGCGCCCGACAGAACCTCGATCTGGACTAGATAGGGCAAAGCTCTGGTGAACCGGGTGTAATAGCAAAAAAAAATTCCTCACTAATCAGTTGGTAAATATCACAATCACAGAGAGTTTCTCCATTATCCAAATTAAAAATTAAAAACAAGAAAGCATCTAAAAATTGTTTAGGTTTTTTTATTTCTTAAAGACCTGTTCTTATTATTATTATTATTATTATTTTTAAAAAAACCTAACTAGAATTAAATTACTAAACAAATTGCTTTTTTTCTTTTTTTTAAAAAAAATATTTGCTTTCAAAACAAGAAAACAAACACGTCCTTTTTTTTTTTTTTTTTGAGAGGTAAGCATATAGGCATTGGCAATAAGTTTCTTAAGAATGTGAAATGAACCAGAGGCGTAGGTATTCAAATTTTTGAATGAATTTTTTGATACGCTAAGGGCGAATGCAAGCCATAATATATTCACCTACATTAAAGTTTTTAGCATGATGATGAGCATCAACTGATAATTTATATTGAACGTTACTAAGTGCTAATTTACGCTTCATCTCAGCATGCTTTTTTTTTTTTTAACAATATCTCAGCATGTTATTCGTAAAGGCAATGGGTAAGGGATTGTGCATATTCAAGTTACGGGCTATTATTAAAGGGGGAGGGACCAAGTCAATGGGTTGTTTTGGGTTAAAACCTTGAATGATTGATTTCAAATGGGTTTTGCTTGTGGGCCTATTGGCTGAGCTATTACAAGCAAACTCAGCTGGGAGTAAAGATGAGATTCTAATTCCTTAGTTTGTCTCCAACTAAAAGCATGTTTTCAGGACTACGATTGGTCACTATAGTTCAACCATCGGTTTGGAGTGAAAATCAGAAGAGAGCTTCAGTTGGGTATCAAAAAGTTTTTAATTAAAGTGTCTTCCAAAAGTAACTAACAAATTAAATCTGACATCTCTATTCGACACAATAGAAGTGAGTAACCTATATAAGAACACAATTTCTTTCAAAAAGAAATTGCCTGAGTGGGATACATCGTTGGTCTAACTATATGGGATGAAGTGGGCCAACTATGAGATCCTATCAATAACAACAGATTCATGTTGCTGAACAGAATGAGAAATCGTGAGACAAGGTTAATCCTATGAAAGAATAGGGAGAGTGTACCAATCTGTATTTTGCTCCTTAACCTTGGACGTTTGACAAGCTCAACGCTAGGAGAATCACTACTATAAAAAAATGGGCTTTAGACCGTGTTCGAATTAAGCTTTATTTAGTATTATTGTTAATGATTGTATCATGAGTGCATTGTAATTAGTGTGTGGTCCCAATATTTTGTTATTGCTGCATATTTGCTGTAAATCCTGCACATACGCTTCAGCATATACAGCCCCATACATGTCATTATCTTATAGGTTCTATTAGGATTATTGTTGTTGCACAGATTGTTTTGGAATGTTGTATTGCTTGCTATATATATGAAAGAATCACTGAGTGCTATTTTCATCGCCTTAGTATTATACAATTTCCCTTTCTTTCTTATTTGGTATCAGAGCTATTTTAATTCTTCAATAGCCGACTTTGCTTCTTCAGCTTCTGTTGTTGACTCTGCTTCACGTATGAGCACTACAGATTATTCCCTATTCAACTCTTCAAGCCAGGCCACTGCAATCAAGCTGGATCACACCAATTTTCTGGTCTAGGAGTCTATTGTTCTTCCCTTAATCGAAAGAAATCAACTAGATGGCCATATTGATGGATCTTTGACTGCTCTGGCGAAGCTTCTGTTTGGAACTCCTGAACGCACTTGACCAAACCCGGCTTATACCGAATGGTTTTTGGTTGATAGAATGCACGTGGGTTGGCTACAAAATACAATGTCACAAGAGGTTGGAATCCAACTTCTTTACTGTCAGATAGCCTGTGACCTATGGAGTGAAGCTTGAAATCTCACTTGTGCCTCCACAAAAGCACAAGTAATGGTGATTAAAAGTAGGCTACACGATACCCAGAAAAATTCAATGAAGATGGAGGAACATCTGAATAAGATGAAGGGTTTTTCAGATGAGTTAGCTCTCACAGGATCTCCAGTGGCAATGGAGGACCTCATTCTCCACACACTTAACGGTTTGGATTCTGATTACAATCCTATTATCGTTAAGCTGATAGACCAGTCTAATTTGACATGGGTAGATGCTTAAGGAGCTCTACTTTCCTTTGAGACAAGAATGAATCAGTTAAACCACTTTTCAAATCTAAGTATACATCCCTCGGTTGATGTTGCCTCTCTGCTTCTTGAAATGACTCAGCGAATCATGATTCCAATAGTAACAACCGAGGTGGTTAGCAAGGTAATACATGAGGTTTCAGAGGAGGAGGAGGTCGTTCTTGTGGCAACCGACACGGTGGTGGTGGTAGTCCATTCTGCATCCACGGCCAGTGTCCAGGACACACTCTCACCACCTGCTATTATAGAGGAGACAATGGTGGTAACAACTACTCAGCTCTACAAATCCACTATGCCGACAATTATGCAGCTCCACAAGCTCATTATGCAGATCTGTATGTGATAAGTAGATATTTTATAATTAAATAAGTATAGATTCTGAGATATATTGGATTGAATTTATTAATATCTTATGCTTATGTAATTATCTTTTAAATACTTATCTATCTTTTAATTAAATATAGGATAAAATGTGATTATAACAGAAAATCTATTCATATCCTATATTTTATTGTGCAGGAGATATTATAGGATCTAAGAGAGGCAACAAATTAAATCGAAAAGAATATAATATATTATTATATTATATTATAAAAAGATATAATAGATAATATTATTATATTAGATGATAAATATTCCATCAGACAACGTACCTGCAAAAAGAAAAAAAGGTCTTGGATTATATGAGATTTATACGTGGGCCCACCGCAAAAGAATCCAAGCAATATAAATTGAAGAACACCACAATCCAGACGGGAGAGAATCAGAACGCAAAAAAGAAAGAAAAGAACGCAGAGCAAGAACAACGCAGAGAGTGGAGGAAGAAAGACGCAACAACGCAATTTAAAGAAGGAGTTTGATTTCATCTTTCATTTTATTTTGTTAACCTAGCCATGCTTGGCTAGTTTTCTTTTGTAGTTAGGGCGGGGATGAACCCTATGCGAATCTAAAATATTTGTTTGGATTCTTTATTTATTCTTTATTTTCTTGATTGAATGAATTATCTTTGCTTAAAGCTTTCTTAAAGACTGATCACCTTTTAGATTGTTCATAGGTTAATGTATGACAATAGAGATGTTGGTACATTTAACCAGAACCGTTAATTCATCATAGAGTTGTATGACCTAGACATAGGCTTACAAGTTTATGCGATCTCATAAATTCTGGATTAGAATATGATCTTTCCAAACAATACTAAGACATTAGGTTGTTTTCAAAGATAACGGACTAAGGTAGCATCAAGACATTGGGACTTAGTCTAATTTTAGAGAATTGATCGTCAATCATGAGAATAATAATCAATTAGGGATTCAATTTGAATATTTGGAGGAACATAGGGGGATTCTCATCCCTAACTGCGTTTTTCTTGATTTTGGAATACTCAGTTTTTTTTACTCTCTCAACTGTTCTTGAATTCTTGATTTTAGATTCTTTTTCTTTATTTAATTCTTTAAATTCTGTTAACCTCATATCACTTGATTCATCCAACTAAAGCAAAAATAGCAAAATTAGTGATTGGAGTACTATTCCTCGTGGGACGATCTTTTTCTCACTACTTTATTACTTATAACGACCGGTGCACTTGCCGAAGTCGCTATCAGTATGCGGTCAATGATCCAGCATGGTATGTAGATAATGGATCAAATTACCACATCACTTCCCAAAGCATCTTGATGAAATTAATCTAGCAGGTAAGTTATACTATCTCACTACTTGTATTGGTGACAAAAGGAAAATTCTAGGCATTGGTTCAGCCACACTACCATGTAAAAACCAATCCAATTTACTGCTTAAGGACGTGCTCTATGGTCCCACAACCAACAAAAACTTAATCAGTGTTGATTGATTAATAAGAGATAATCATGTTGATGTGAACTTTATTAACCATGGGTGTCACATGAAGGATTCGGTGACAAAAGATCTGTGAATACAGGGAGCTCTAAGGAAAGGAATGTATCCACTAACAGCAAGAAAACTTGAAGAACGACCCAAAGTGTTGATGGCCACGTGTGACAAAAGGCAGTCAGAACATCTAAAATGGCATCATATATTAGGACACCCCAGTGTTAGAGTGATGAATCAAGTCATGAATAAATGTAACAAAAGAGTTTTTCATAGCTCTATTTATGACAAAATTGTATGTGAATCCTGCCAGTTGGGCAAATCAAAATTTTTACCGTTTGAATCCTCTGTTTCTCAAGTTTCTCGCCTTAGAGTTTATTCACACTGATCTCTGGGGTCAGCTCCTACTCAATCCAGTGGTGGTCATCGCTTTTACATTCATTTTGTAGATGACTTCAGTTGCTACACCTGGCTTTATCTGTTGAAACACAAAGGAGATGCCATTCCTATGTATAAACATTTCAAAACATTTGTTAGAATTCAATTCAATTTGAAAATAAAAGGAATACAATGTGACAATGGGACTGAGTACAAGCTGTTTATACTTGTTGCACAAGAGGCTGGATCAATCTAAGGTTTACTTGCCCTTATACCTTGTTCAAAATGGTAAGGCAAAAAGAAAACACCATCATATCGTGGAAACGGTATTGACCTTATTAGCACATGCTAGAATGCCTCTGCAATATTAGGTAGATGCTTTTCAATATGCAGTGTATTTGATTAATAGACTGCCAACGCTAATACTTAATGGAAATACTCCTCTATTCTAGCTCATGAAAACAGAACTTGATTACCTGAGCATACAGTCTTTTAGGTGTGCTTGCTACCTATGTCTTAAACCATATAATACACATAAGTTTCAATTTCACATTTATATTGGTCTGGCGCCACAACAGAAGGGCTATAAATGTCTGGGTGGCATAGGTAAGATTTTCATATCACGCCATGTTGTATTTGACTCAAAATTGTTTCCTTTCTGAATAGATTTTTAAATCAGTCAATTGTTGCCCAAGATCAAGAAAATTCAGTTCCCTTTATAATTCAATCAGTAAGAAATTCTAATGTTCCAATGGAAGGTGATAATGAAAATTCAGTTGAGCTCAAGGAGTCAGCTTTATCATCTCCACCATTGATGACAAATCTTATAATTGAGCCCAATTTGATGGCTAAGTCTGTGAATTATGGTGAACCCAACATGAATTCTGGTGCACCCAATGGAAATGTGGAGAGTCCAATTCAGAGTGGGCCTGTCAATCAACATCACGTGTTGACTGGATCCCAAGTGGGCATTGCCCAATTCAAGGTCCCATACTTTGGATCCCTAAAAGCGAGCACGCACTCAGCATTGTCTTCATCCTCACAGAAGTCCTCTGAACCACTATCCGTCCGACAAGCCTTGTCGTCCCAAAAGTGGCTTGATGCAATGAAGGAAGAGTAAGTACTTTGCTCAAAAATCGTACTGGGTGTTTGTTCCTCACACAAACCAAAAGCTTATCGATAACCGATGGATTTTTAAAACGAAATTCAGAGCAGATGGTTCGATATTGAAGCATAAGGTGAGGTTGGTAGCAAAAGGATTCCAACAAACCTCGGGTATCAACTTCGGTGAAACCTTCAGTTTGGTGGTGAAATCAACGACCATCAGAGTAATATTATCAATTGTTGTGCCTTTCAAATGGGTTATTCGCCAACTAGACATGAACAACGCCTTTCTCAACGGATTTTTGAAAGAGGAAGTATTCATGCAACAACCAGAAGGATTCATCAATCAACATCAGCCTATACATGTATGTAAGTTAATCAAAGCCATATATGGACTTCGACAAGCACCGAGAGCTTGGTTTGACTGATTAAGGTTAACTCTTCTCAGTTGGGGTTTTCAAAATCTGAAAAGTGAAATCTTGTTGTTCATGTTACAAACACATAGTCTTACTATCTTTATTCTGATATATGTTGATGATATAATTGTGACTGGCAATGATCCTGTTCTAGTTGAAAAGTTTGTCAAGCAATTAAACCTGGTATTTTCTCTAAAAGACTTAGGACCTTTGTATTATTTCTTGGGGATAGAAGTCTATAGAGATGTTAGGGGAATTTTTCTAAATCAAACAAAGTATGTAATAGATCTACTCAAGAAATTTGGTATGGCTGATTATGCATCTGTACCTACACCAATGGTCATGGGTAGGATGATATCTGCATTAGATAGTGATTTGTTGAATAATCCTACAAAATACAAACAAGCAATAGGATCATTGCAATATCTCACTACTACTTGTCCGGACATATCTTTTGCAGTGAATAAGTTGAGTCAATTCCTTGCTCAACCTAGAACTACTCACTTTCAGGCTGTTAAAAGAATTTTTAGGTATTTTAAGGGTACTTGCAAACTTGGTTTACACATAAAAACATTGTCAGAACTTTAGTTAGTAGCATATACAGATGCAGATTGGGCATGTGATTTAGATGATAGAAAGTCTATGGGAGGAATGTGTGTTTTTATTGGCAATAATCTTATTTCTTGGGCCTCAAGGAAATAGAGGGTAGTCTCACGGTCAAGTTCAGAGTCTGACTATCGTTCATTGGATGATGAGTCTGCTGAAATTAAGTGGTTAAATTCCTTATTATTTGAGCTAGGTCTATTTCTGAAAAGACCATCTGTTGTTTGGTGTGACAACTTCAGTGCAAAGGCCTTGGCGTTAAACCTGGTTCAACATGCTTGGAGTAAACATATTGAAGTGGATGTTCATTTTATTCGAGATCCAGTTCTATCTAGATTAATTGATATCAGATATGTTCCTTCATCATTTTAGATTGTAGATTGCTTCACCAAACCATTATCTCATTCTCAGTGTCGGTTCTTTATGTAACACCCCAAATTCCATACTCCAAATTGTGTCAGTTGACACTTAGTTTTAAGAAAATCGACAGAGTTTGAGGTGCTACAGCTCAGAGAAATGCGGAAATGGAGAGCATGCACTTACGTTTAGACAATGAGTATTTGATATAAAATGCCTAGACATATGCTGATGTCCCGACATAAGTTGATATATTAAAAATTTCCCGAAGGAATATTCTTGTGATACAACAATACAAAGCTTGTATAATTACAATTCTTACATGGTAACTATACAACTTTAAACCAAGCCTTAACTAGACTTGGGGCAATGAACTTAACTAGTTAATCAAACAATTTGGCCAGGCCGGTGTCTAGTGGAAGTCTCCCCGAATTCACGGCGACTTATTGACTGAACCACATAGACGAACCCTTTCTAGACACCAAATGGTTTGGAGTAACCTTATTAGATTCATGCCAGAAGGTAGGCTCTGTTAAACTTCTTCCGGCATTTGCTTTGACCGGTGCCTCTTCACGGCTCCGTCCATCAGTGCCTCTTCACGACTCCAACTACTGGTGCCTTCTCTGATCCTGGTTCATTTCCTAAACCTTAGACAAATCTGAGGTCCAATACCCATCGGACCTCAGGTAACAATTAATCTCTATAGCAGATATAACAATATATGACAAATATTCATTACATATCAGCATCAACCATACATGGCACACAACAGATGTAAGGTTACAACAATACATAAGCATACAGCAGATGCAATGTTAACAGCACAACAGTACATAGCACACAACACATGTAAAGTTTGCAATGTTTTCACTAACCAGTGCCACAATGGCTCCTCATTTCTTCAGCGCTAAGAAAACTTAACGGCATTATTAAGACTATAACCCGTATAAAGCTGAATGTATAAACAGGTGATCTAAGCCCCATAAACTTAGTCACAGTGCATGACCCAAGACCTAGTCTTGTCCATCACTTCATGAATCAATCAATCATATATAATCATACAAGATATAGACGATTAAAGTTACTAGTACGCGAACGTACCTTTCACCGTGTAATGGCCAACATGCCTGATCTTTGCACTCGACTCCGGACTTCCCGGATATCCTATACGTTATTGTCAGATTATTATATGATATTTGATAAATATCATATTGCTTAGAATAATATCATAAAGGTTTAACTTACCTTTCTACCCTTGGTGGATTTATTATTCCATTTTTACCCTTACTTTTTATTAAAAACGCATTACTGGATTTTCTGGGCAGATTTTGCAGCAACTTTGGAAAATCATAATTAATTCTACAAAAATCGTTTTGAGGTTCTGTAAAATTATTCATGACCCTTGACATGTCTATATTCAAGGAAAAATATTCCCAGAACCTAGAATACCAAGAATCATTCCTAGTTTAATGTTTTCTCAATGCTGCCTAGATTTTTGTCCAGAAAAATAGCTTAACTTCAAAAATTCATTACTCTTTGTGTAGAACTCAAAACGCTTCATATTTTATATATTTAGAAAGCCCTACATGTGTACCATATTCCAGTAAAATATCATGATTCATTTACAACATAAAATAATAGCCTCAATTTTCGCTGCCAGCAAAAGCTTAAAACTTGGAAAATCTACAACTTTTATCTTAATGATCTATTGATTCTATAAATTATCCACTAATATGTTTTCCATTCCATTTTGCGTTTTAAAAGTGATGGAGACTTCCAAACATGAAAGGGAATTTCCCTAATTATTTCCTAGATCAAACTACTATTTTACTAAGAACTTAAAAAGAACTAAAGACTAAAGCTTAAGAACTAAAGAACTTACCCTTGAAGCTCCTTGCTACTCCTTCCTCCTTCTTGCTCCACTCCTCTCTTAAATCCACCTATTTGGTTTGAGTTTGGTGTGAAAAAATGAAGAGGAGAGCCCTCTATTTATAGGAAAATCTCAAGCCCAATGTGGGCCCCACCATTTGCCTCTTCCTTGATCTCAACCATTGGATCTAAACTTAATCAAGAAGTTTTAATCTTCACCCTTCACTATAAAACATGTAATCTTGTGATGTCATCTTGATGACATAATCAAGGCTTAAGTGTCATTGTTGACTTTTCAACACTCATTAGCAATTCTTAATTATCATGTTAATTAAGTGTTTACATGCTCCTTAATTATATTTTGCCATTAGCTAACTCAATTACATGAAGATTTAGACTTAATTACTTGAGATATTATTTCATTCTCTTTGGCTTAATTATTTTCAAATATAATTAGCCCTTATTTGATACTTTAAATTTGTCTCTAATCATCTTGAAGAATTATGCAACTAATCTTGATTAGTGCAAGCTTATTTTGTTAAGGATAATTTTTAATAAGTAATGATTAAACTAAGTGTTTCCCTAATCCCTTTTCTTGTTTTATGATCATTTAAAATAGCTATTTATTTCATGTGATTTAATGTCACATTTTATAGCCCCTAATATGTAGTCTCATCATTAACCATTGGTTAGTTAATTCCAAAGTGGAATTTGGATGAAAATATAATCAATAGATTATAATTCTTTGAGACACATATTCACCTTTGTATTTTGCTAATTATTTGCTAAAATGCAATATTTATATGAGTTATAAAAATTAGGGTATTACACTTTAGAGGCAAACTCGGATTAGTAGTTGCTCCTCCTCGTTTGAGGGAGAATATTAGAATATAAGTGTTATTTAGTATTATTGCTAATGATTGTATCATGAGTGCATTGTAACTAGTCTGGTCCCAATATTTTGTTGTTGCTGCATATATGCTATAAATTAATCTTGCACATACGCTCCAGCATGTACAGCCCCATACGTGTCATTATTTTATAGCTTTTGTTAGGATTATTGTTATTGTATAGATTATTCTGGAATGTTGTATTGCTTGCTATATATATGAAAGAATCACTAAGTGCTATTTTTATCACCTTAGTATTATACAATTTGCCTTTCTTTCTTACTAACCGCCTCGTTCAGGCTGAAGAATAGAGGCTCTGGTCTAAAAAGTATAACTGGTGGTAGTTGCTTAAATATAAAGAAATTTGTAGACCAGATTATAGAGGATTAGGTTTAAAAAGTATGACCAGTAGCAATTCCATAAATATATAAAAAACTTTTTAGACCAGATTATAAAGGATCAGGTCTAAAAAGTATGATCAAGGGCAATTTTGTAAATATATAAAGAACTTTTTAAACTGGCACTAGTGCAAAAGAGTGTTTTAAGACCGAACAAAAGAGGCATCGTAAGACCAGACCTGCGGCCGGTCTTGTTCCAGCCGGTATTAAAAGTCTAACATTTAAGACTGGACTTGAACCGGTATTAAAGAAAATCTTTTAGACCGGACATTTAAAATATTATGTCTTAAAAGTTGTACTAAATAAATTGAAATATATTTTGTTCGGTCCTAAAACCCAACTTTTAAGACCGGAAAAAAAAACCTTGGCCGGTCTTAAAGAATCGGAATTTTAAGACCGGACGAAAATAAATTCAGTCTTAACAGTTGAACATTTAAGACTGGCGTATTTATTCCGGTCTAAATTTTCCCGAAGTTTTTCCCTGATCTTCCTAATCAATATATATATACACAAATCCACCACCCAATCTAGCACATAAAAATTGCTACAAGCTATGAAAAATTATGAATACATTGAATTGTGAAACATACACACACAAATATATATATGTATAAGAATTGAGAATTGAGATATTAAGACATGAATATGAGAATGATTTAAATAACATGATATGAACGTGAAAATCTTGAAGAATTCCTATTGAGCTTTTTATTGTGAGAATTATTGTAATGGTTGAATAGGGAAGAAATGGAGTAGTTTGTTTCACCATGTGGTATAGCCTCTATTGGTGCATGATGAATGACTTTTTATTTTCTCATTAGTTTAATGAGGGACTGTCCCACTGTTTCAATGAGAGATTATGACACCCCACTAGTCCAATGAGGGGAAAAGACCCATGGTCTGGGGGCATGAGCTCTAGGGATTTTGGTCGTTCCTCATCACATGAACTGTGAGTTTTTGAGTAACCAGTAATATGGATAATAACTTAACCCATGGATCTAGTTAGTGGAAATATAGCAATTCGGTTGGATTGAAAGGAGACATCTTGGGAATTGTGTTAGGGAAACTGCGATTCAGAATTTATGATACATAATTCCTGATATGGAATTTGACATGGAAATTATGATATAAAATTTGTGATTTGGAAATTGTGAATTATATTTTTAATATTTTGTTATATAAATTGATCAATTTGGCACCTCACGAGCACATATTATTATTTGTAACGAGTTTGATTAATATTTACCATTATTTTCTAGGTGATAGTTCTCGTGCAGGTGCATCAGGGAAGACTTTAGAAACTTAAGCTACTTCTGTTGACAGTAGTGTTTCCATCCTTTTAGTATATGTTAGAATATTGTATAATATATTGACACGTTATGACTCTTTTTGCATTCTCTTCTTGATTTTGGATATTTTCATAAATGGTGAAGCAGTATTCAGTTATTGAACAAACCCTTAATTAGTTACTCCTTCCGATCCTATTTATAAGACACATTTAACCGATTTTGGGGAGATTAAGGAGAGGAGTTAAATTAGTTAATTTTACCTATTTTTCAAAAATGCCCTTATATAAGTTTAAAATGACATAAGTAAAAGTGAATCAACAATCCCTACTACATACCTCTCCGACCTAGAATTTTCCTTTCCACACACTTTCTAATTAAAATAATGGTCTTGCTACACACACAGATATATATATATATATATATATATATATATATATATATATATATATATATATATATATATATTTGTGTGTGTCTATATAAAATAATGGTCTTGCTACACACACACACACACATATACAAACTTATATAGACACACACAAAAATATATATATATATATATATATATATATATATATATATATATATATATATATATATATGTATGTATGTATGTATATATATGGCTTATGATATATCCTGTCACTGGAATAAGCTTTTTTCCAATGCACATTATACTATGACATATTACTTTCTCATGCGCTAGCTCTACTTAAAATCGCAAAAAGGGAGGGAAAAAAAGAAGTAGAATAAACTGAAAATGGATAATTTATATGGGGAACCATTACCATATGAGACCAAGCCTTTCTTTCCATCTAGGCTTTAGGAGGATGACCTAGATCTATTTTTACTTGCCGTCGGAGGAGACTCTAATTCAATAGAAGACTTAGACTTCGATAGATTGTGGCTTTGGCTTCGAAAAAATGACCAACGCTTCTCCATGAGAGGAGAAGGACGAGATCTATATGGCTCAACAAGGGAATGACTGTGAACTAGGCTTTGGCTCACTACTAGAAAATTCACTATTTGCGACGGAATTTGCGAGGGAAAAAAATTCCGTCGCAAATTTAGGTAAATCTGCGAGGGAATTAAGTTTCCGTTGCAAAATGGTCAATTGTGCGAGGGAAAAATTTTTCCCTCTCAAAAATCACCATTTTTGCGAGGGAAAAATTTTTCCCTCGCAAAATGGAGGGAAATTGGCGGGAATTTTCCTCAATTTTGCGAGGGAACTGGGTTTCCCTCGCAAAAGGGTTGGTTTTGCGAGGGAAAGTATGTTTCCCTCGCAAAAATCACCATTTTGCGAGGGAAACTTTTTTCCCTCGCAAAATTTATGTATTTTTTTAAAAATATCTCTACAATATATTTATTGGAAAATTGAAAATTTGCGAAGGAAATGGTTTCCCTCGCAAAAAAAGATAATTTTTGCGAGGGAACCAAGTTTCCCTCGCAAAAAAAAAAGATCATTTTTGCGAGAGAAGCCTAGTTTCCTCACAAAATTACAACTATTGGCTTATTTTTGCGAGGGAATGTGATTCCCTCGTAAAAGAGGTTATTTTTGCGAGGGAAAGTTCCCTTGCAAATGGAAAATCGTTTAATCAAAGCACCCGAGGGAACTTAGGGCTTCATCTTCCCCATTCCAGTTTGATTCATTTCGTGTCCGGCGCTCCTCTCTCCTCCACCACTCGTCTCTTCTCTCCTCCTCGTCTCTTCTCTCCTCGTCCGGTCGCCTCTAGTTCGTCCGCCGTCGGGGGTATGTAAAGGACGCTGTACCATTCGACTCTCTCGTTGGCATTTCAAGCAAGTGAGACGTCGACATTTTGCGGGTACTTCCTATTACTTTCCTTCCTGTCTTCTGTTGAATCTATTTCACTATTTGAGCGGATTCGAGTTGTTTTCTAGTCAGCTAACGAATTTTTAACTTGTATTATGCTTGTCGAATTCTATCTAATGGCATTGGCTAAATTGCCCCCCCCCATTTTCATTTCATAGTAAATTACTAAGCATAAATTTTCTGTTCCCGGTTCTCTCTTCGGAAATTCCAACTTCTTTTTCCACGAACTTTTTAGAAATGACTGGCATCCGTTTTGATTTTCAGTTGCTGCATCAGAGAATGGTGTCTTCACCTCACCAGAGATTGCAAAATCTTTCGACTTTACTGTAGAAGAGCGGATATATAACTGGTATTTTTTTCTCTTATTTGTAAGAGCTTGTTTTTCTGTAATTTGTTTACATTTATAATAGTAATTTCCTTATGGAATCAATGATGTGTGGATATTCCTATTGTTGCCTTGGGAGTTAGTTTCACATTAAACTTAAATATGGGGTATGTCACTTGAGGTTTTCTTTTTAAAATAATTTTCCCTCATACTGAGAAGATTTTAACTGCACAAACAGTTTTGAGTTAGCCTAGCGGGTAGGCATTAATGAAGTTTCAGAAAGCATGATGGCTTTCAACACCAACTACAAGGACACCGGTCTTTTTGGTGTTTATGCTGTTGCTAAGGTGAGCAATCTTGTAGTTCTTATTTGGAACTTGGTGAAATGAGCTAACAGTATAACTTGTATTCGAGTACATTGAAATCTTCTGGACAAGAGACCTCGTATCTTCCTTGCATAAATGAATTTTTGTTTATTCTCTTGAACTTTCTTATAGGTCTATTGCATGACTTTTCTCCTTACACCAGATCTATTTCATTAGGGATATATAGCTCCTTTTGTCTAATTTGTATATACATGACAGAAAACATTTTATGTTATCTAGTGACCATAATGATTGGGGTTTTTTTTTTTTTTTTGGGTGTTGGGGGGCGGGGAAATGATGTTGGGTATAATTTTCCTCCTAAACTTTGACCTTGAAGAAATAATTTTAACTAAGAATGCCAATGAACTGCTATTCTCAATTTTGAATTTGTACACTGTGTGTATTGTGCTGGTGCGTGAACTCAAGTTTTGACGTTTCAAGCATTCATCTTTAAGCTGTAAGAAGAATACTGTGTTGGGCGTTATCTCTTGTTAACTGTTTTTTTCTTAACTATTCTCAATTTTGAATTTGTACACTGGGTGTTATCTTGCTCCAGCAATGGTTTCTATTACACCCACAAGGGTAATTAGACCTTTTAATTGTTATAAGTCTCAGTTCATGCCTTAAAACCGCTTAAATCTCCGTGCCAAGTTTTCATTTAATTCCCCTTCAATGTTGAGAACCACATATTAAAATCCAGCTTATGAGGGCAAGTAGCCATTTACAATCGTCGGGGAGGTTCCTGCCCTCTTGTTAGAAATAATATTGCAGTGCTCAAAGTTGATCCTTTGCATTTCTGCTGAGAAATAATAGGGTTGGATGTTCTGTTTCTTCTTTTGCTAAATTAATTTTTGTAGCCTCTTTTCTTTCAATACACTGAACATGTGTTATGATATTGGTATGCCCATCAGAAGGTTCCTTTAACTTACTGTCTGTGTTGGGTGCATATATTGAACCTCAATGTTTATTATATCACATGCTATAAGGGGTCATTCTCAAATTACTCTGTTTTGGTTGCATTGGTGCTTTTGTATTTGGTTCTTATGTCTTATGATCACTTCAGCTAACGTTTTTATTCTGTTATCCTTGATTAGCAAGATTATTGATTGGAATAAATCAAATGAACAGCTTGTTTTCTTTCTTATGATGCCTTACCACTTGATTTGCCACCTGGTAATTTCAGCAGAAATCTAATTGAACATATTTCAAGAGTTTAATTTTGAATTGAATTTAATCTTCTAATTTAGGTTGGAAGTGTGAAATGCAATGATTAAGTTAAAATTTTTGTTATAAAGGAGGCTCAAATCATTTGGATCTGGAAGTGGGGAAATGGGCATGGGTAGGGATTGAAATTGAACCCTTGATGTCAAGCACATCTCAATCTTAAAAAATTAAAAATGCTCATGTGAACCATCAGCTCAATCACAATTAAGTTAAAATTTGATTATGTCAGGATTGAAGCACAATTTTTTTTCCCTCAAGTTATTTCTATTGTTTCCTTAAGACTAACTTCTTGCTGCATTGATACAACACAAAATTGTTTATTGATCATTATTTTTACAGATAGTCTCAGAAGGATGTCAAATTTCAGGCGCCTTAACGGTGCCTTGAAGGCTTACCTCCTCACAATGCCATTTGAGAGTTTTTATTTGAGTCTCATGAAACTTCTGCTTTCTGGGTTTCTACATTTTGTTCTTGTATAATGAGAGTGTTTACTTTTTAATTTTGTAATAAAGCTGTGTAAATTTGTACATATTTAAATCCTCACAATGCCAGACTGCTGCTGTTTAGACTTTTTTTTAGTTTATTTTCCTCTCAACATTATAATTTGTAATATTTTTTTTTTGCTATGTTAACTCTTATGATTATTACAATTTATTTTTATAATATATAAGTCTTTTTATTTTCTAATTTTTAAAATTTTTTTATGTAATTATTTTATTTTTTCTGATTTTTTATATTTTTTTAAAAATTAATTGGAATTTGCAAGGGAAAAGTGTTTTCCTCGCAAACTCCTCACTTTTACGAGGGAAACACCTTCCCTCGCAAAATTTTGGAGTTTGCGAGGGAAAAAACTTTCCCTCGCAAAATTCAGAAATTTGCGAGGGAAACTGCTTCCCTTGCAAACTCCACAATTTTGTGAGGGAAGGTGTTTCCCTCGCAAAATTTGAAAATTTTGCAAAGGAAAATTTTTTCCCTCGCAAATTTCAGAAATTTGCGAGGGAAAAAAGCATTTTTATAACGGAAAAGTAGTTTGCGAGGGCGCTTTTTGCGACGGAACATTTTCCGTCGCAAATTCCTTTTCCGTCGCAAATCTATTTTACGACGGAAAATGTCTATTTTGCGATGGAATTTTTCCACCGCAAAAAAAAGTTTTTTTTTGTAGTGGCTGTAGCGACGACAACGATAGTGAGGGGGTTGCAAGATATTGAGGGTGTCCTACTTCTTTTGCTTCGGTACCTACACATAAGAGTTCATTTAATCATATTATTCAACCAAAAAAGGTTGCTAGCATAACTAATAAGAATGGGGAAGTGTTGGTACCAAAAAGATCTCAGTAGTGAACCAACTCTTGCAATAATAAGAAAATGTACCTCACACAATTTTAGTAACAAATACCCCAGAAATTCAATATATCAGAGGAAAGGGGAAAAAAAAACTGAGTGGAGTTCTTCTTCGATATGGGGGGCTTCTGTAAAGCCTAGGGGAATACCTTCTGTGACTACAATATCTGGGAACAGTACATTGTAAGATTTTTTCTTTTGGCTCAGAATAAGATAGAGAGGGTGCTATAGGGTGTGTGTGTGTGATGTCACTCAGGGGCTTGTTTGTTTGTTGGTTGGTTTATACTTAACACATACGCCATGAGTGATTTTACAAGTTTAAGGTGATTTTTGCCTCTCAACAAAGTATTTGGTGTTAGATATACTTTAGAAATAATCACATATATATTTTTACACCTTATCAATTAAAAAATGCCTCCTTTGTAATCAAATCACACCGTAATAGTGCACTCTGCAATTACAACACAACACGCTCATAGGGATACTTTCTAAATATAAAAAAATATATAAATACCAGATGTCAAGCGTGTTTTTTGTAAAATGATGTGGAATATGGTAAAAATTTACAAAATATTATGAAATGGTATTTAACTCCAATTTTAACGGTAGGAGAGCTCATGGTCAAAATATGATATGTTAGGTACCAAATTTACACTTTCAAAGATTAGGGTGTTATACGCAAACATTCAAAGTTTGGCGGGGTTTTGCGTATTTTAGCCTAAATAAAATTATTTGAACCAAACTTATTTAGTTTTTTAATCCGAACTAGCTGGTATATAAAGTTGATAAAATAGTGACTCTAGCTAATTGAATGATGCTCGGTCAAAAAACTGAGCAAAAAAAAAAAAAAGAAGAAAAGAAACTCCAAAAAACAAAAACGCATTGAGGCAGAGCTGACGTTAATAGATTTAATTACCACCAACTGGGTGCGCAAGCTTGAAAACTCAACTTTGATAAACCGGTCCATGAATTACAATTTTGCCCGCCTCTTAAATCTTACTCCCTCCGGTCCTAATTATAAGAACACTTTTTAGAGTTAGTTTTGGTCCTAATTATAAGAGTAAATTTTATCTTTTGTCAATTTTTTCCTATAATACCCCTATTTATACTTTCTCAATAATAATTAAAGACAATAATAATTTAATAATACACCTATATATTTTAAAAAGTAAATAATGTTTTCAACTCATTAATGTTATATACACCCCAATTATACTTTTCTCTTATAAAATAATTTTGAGCAATTTTTGTCATATTTTTCTCATATCACCCCTATTAATACTTCTTTCACAATAATTAATTTAGCAACACGTTTATATTCTATCAAATGAGATATTGTATTTTATTTTTTATTTTTAAATAAAATAATTCAATATTCCTTTAAAAATATTTCCAAATTCTGGTAGCACCACTCTGAATATGTCTCGTGGATATTTAAAAATGTTATTCCCCAGAACATTTATTTTATCCTATATTTCCTCATCATCATCAGCTAAGCTTAACGCTGCAGCTCTTCTAAGAATACACTTACGCTTTTCCAATCAAATTCAGAGTGGTCCTTCTTCAAAAATATTATCTACTGTTAATTGGAGGTATTTTGGAAAATAATTTCAATTAACTAATTTAACTTCCTTCCTTAATCTCTCCAAATTCTGATAAATAGCTTTTATAATTAGGACCGGAAGGAGTAATACTTCTTCTAGTCCTAATTATATGACAACATTTAAGGCTTTATTTTGGTTCTAATTATAGGATAGTCTTCTATTTTTTTTATTTCTTCCTAAAATACTTCTATTAATATGAATGAGGGATTATGTGAAATCAATAAGATAATTGAAGAACAAAATTTATATAAGGACATTTTTAAAAAAATGAATAAAATTAACTAATTTAATCTCTATCCTTAATCCCTCCAAAATCGATTAAATATAGGAAAAATTATAACAAAGGACCTGGAGGAAAAAATATTTATTGAGGAGGACCATAAAAATTATAATTATTTAGAAGGACCAAATATCATAACATAAATTTAAAATTGCTAAATTGTCCTTAATCAAACCTCCTACATTATCTCTTATATTCATAATTAAAAAATAACTAAAATTAAAAGTAAAACAGGCCTTCATTCACATATAAGATCATCGTATCTTTATTTATTTATTTATTTATATTTCACCATTTCAGGCTCATGTAAATCAATATATTTTTAATTAACTATTGTTCAAACTCATATTTTTATTTTTTTTAACAAGTTTTATCTTCATATAATCGATAGATCATTTAAGGGTAAAGGATTTCTCCTGTCACTGGAGATAGAGTTATCTCCAGTAACCCCAAAACTACGTCGTTTTGGATTAATGAAGGGTTTGTTAGTAATTTCAGGTGAATTAATGAAGGGTGATTCTGTAATTCTGTTTATTTTTTAATCATATACATTTTATCAAAACACCCTTCATTAATTTACCTGAAATTACTAACAAACCCTTCATTAATCCAAAACGACGTAGTTTTGGGGTCACTGGAGATAACTCTATCTCCAATGACAGGAGAAATCTTTTTCCCATCATTTAATTAACGAATATATTACCAGGTTTCTAAATTTATATTATCAAGTATCAACGTTGACATCAATTAAATACTTTTTTTATGAAAATAAAAAATAAATCCATTTTAATTTTTTCAAGATATAATAGATTTTTTAATTTTATTAACACTAAATGAATTTTTTAACCCACATAAATTTCTTTTAAAATAAAAATAAATCATATAAACTTTTCGGGTCTAACATATATACTAAATTGTAAAAGACTTTTTGTGTTATTAAAATCATATAGTTAATATTTTTATTTAAAACTTTATTATTTTTTTAAAAAGCATATTTTTGAAAAGATTGAAGAATATGTGATTGTTTTCCCTAAAATATCTAGGCAAGTTGTGAAAAATGAAACTTGAGAAAAAATTATTTAATTTAATGAAATTTAGAATTTTGTATTAATTTTAAAAATAGGGTGTGGAAGGGAATGAAGAAGATTTTCTTAGGAGTAGTTTTGTATTTTTTATTTTATATTTCTTGGATTTGGTCCTTCTAAGTAGTTCTAATTTTTATGGTCCTACTCAATAAATATTTTTTCCTCCCGATCCTTCATTATAATTTTCCCTTAAATATATCATATAGGATCCGAGTGAGTACAATAATAATATTAACAAACCAAAAAAGAAACTCGCAAGCAAGCAAAAGAAATTAAGTGAAACCAAACGATGGTGATTGTGACTAAAGAGGCTCAAGATTAATTATCTGGTACCGTGAGGAAAATTGGACATGGAGAAAACAGAGTGTGCAGCATCATCATCGCTCAAAGTAGAAATCACTTCTGAATCAACTTGCGTCGACAGTGAAGGAAGGCGTCTTACGTTGGACAGTTCAATTGATGCTCCTGTTCCTGTATTATTACTATCCTCTCCTGATAAGTTCCTCTCTCTCGCTCCTCTCTGAAGTTGCAGTGAATATTCCAAATCCCACAGCACATCACCCATCGTTGGTCTCTCGCTCCCTTCTTCTTCCAGACATTTCTCCACTGTCTCATTGAACTTCCTCAGCGAGTTCGGATCAATCTGGTCCTTTATCCTCGGATCTATCAGTTGATCTAATGTCCCTCTTCGCTTGCAGAACATTCCCCACTCAGCTAAGTTCACTTGGTTCCACGGAAGTGTAGGATCAAGGGCTGGTCTTGCACATAGCACTTCAAGAAGAACCACCCCAAATGAGTAAACATCAGATTTTTCTGTTAATATTTGAGTTCTGAAATATTCAGGATCAAGATACCCAAAAGTACCCTTAACACCTGTGGTCACTGATGGTTGTTGATGATCAAGAGGACCTGTTTTTGACAGGCCAAAGTCGGCAACCTTAGCAACATGGTTTTCGTCGAGCAATATGTTTGTTGACTTCACGTCACGGTGGATGATTCCGCCGGCTGCTCCTTTATGAAGATAGTTCAAACCTCGTGCTGCTCCAATGCAGATTTCGACCCTCTGTTTCCAGCTTAAGCTTGGTAGATCTGAATGGTACAAGTGATCTCTGAGTGTTCCTTTTTCCATGTACTCATAAACCAGAATCATCTCTGACCTCTCGTCGCAGTACCCAATTAACGAAACAAGATGACGGTGGCGAATTCGAGACAAGACCGTGATCTCTGTCTGGAATTCTGGGAATCCTTGTCCTGAACCTGGTTCACTTCTCTTCACTGCTATTTTCACACCATTCTTGAGAATTCCCTTGTACACATTTCCAAATCCACCCTTACCAATTATCCATTTTGTGTGGAAATTATTTGTTGCTGATTGAATCTCGTTAAAAGACATCTTCAGTTCAAGTTTTAAGTTGCCAAGAGATGAGCCATGGCTGCTTCCTCTTTTGCCATGTGAACTTCCTCCTCCTCGAACAGAAAGTGGGGCCCAATCCAGATTTCTAATCATCTTTGATTTTCTAGATTTCCAGATCAAACAAAACACAACCACCATAATGCAAATCAGAGCAAATGATCCAAGCACCGACTCCAGAACATGACGAATGTGATTTTCCTTCTTACATTGGTAATCGGCTACTTTTGCATGTTGACCTCGAGTTTTAATGATTTCCATCACTTCAAGACCATTCAAGAAAGCATTTCTAACAGTAGATGATTCATCAGGGCCAACACTTATCCTCAAATTCCCAGAGTTATCAGAATCCACAACAAAATCGCGATAAATAGGAACAGAAGACTCCCACCCATTGGTAGGGACCGACCAATTGAAGTGGTCGTAGATATAAAAATTGAAGTATGTAAGACCAGTGCTCATACTGATAATGTCACAAAAGTGAGCTCGAATGAAGTAACTATAATTCTTCTTCACCTGAAGTGACCATGATATGTTAAAAAATTTATCAACATTGCTTGAATCTGTAGACATCACTCTAGCTGTCCGGTAAACATCTTCTGGGGCTATAACATTAGTGGAAACCGCACCACTTTCTTCCGAACCATTATTATTATCTTCTCCTTGGGCGTCGTAATTAATAGCAACAGACCTAAAAATCGTTGTTCCATTTTTAGCGTATTGACCATCTTGTTCCCATCTTCTCCGCAAGGCATCGTACGTTTCCTCGGAACTACTAGAATTACCAACATCGAGCCTGTACCTCGTACTTAACACCCATGAGTGAATGCTCTTGTAATCACCGGTATCTCCTTTGCTAGTAACGTGTGATGCCATATCGGGGATAAAGTTATCAGGGATTCGAAACAGTTCTATGGCGTTTACAAATGCGAATTTTGATTCCACTGGGAAAAAATCGATTTGCAGGTTCGTTTTGCTATTGATGTTGAGATAAAACTCCTTTACAAAAAGAGAGTTTGTTTGAATTTCAGCACCGAAATTCTCCAACAACAAGACTCCGGCACTGAAAACATTGAATCGAGCACTAGAAAGAGACGAAAAAGCATAGAAATGGAGACGTGCCAGATAATATCCGCCTTCATTTTCGCCGATTTTGAAATTGTAACCAGATGGAACAGGAAAAATTCTCGCGGTTTGATACAGGGGAGGTGTGGTTGACGAATCATTACGCTCCTTCACGGAGGAGCTCTGCTTCGGAATGCAGACGGAAGCAGAAGTAGAGTCGTCACCAATGAAAACCCAACCGTCGTCGTATGTTTCGTTGAGATTGGACCCGCAATTGATGAAATACTTATCGGGAACAGTGTAGGCTGAAGCCATGGAGGAGGAGAATTGAAGAAGAAGAAGAAGGAAAGAAAACATGGAGATGATACGAGGAGGTTTCATGGAAGAGAAAATTAAAGTTGGGTACTTGTTGATGAATGCTGCAATAAATGAAGTTGAGTTTTAAGTGAAAGGTGGTAAAGATGAAGATGATGGAATGGATAAATGAAGGAACACATAAACTGCGTAAAATGGAAGACTTGAGAGTAGTCAGTCAACTGAGTACAAATTACAATCTATCAATTAATAAATGAGTGTGTGGAAATTTTGGAAGACGTCGGAGAAATTTCAATCTCTCATTTGTCACTTGGAGAGGGATTTGATTGAGCATTGTCCAAGTTTTGGCCCCATGAAAGGAAACGTTACATTGTTTTCACTTGCCTGAACTAGACAAAGAATTTATTAATATTGCTAAATGCTGCTTTTATTGTAGAGGATTAGAATTATTCAATGTATCCTAAAAAAGTTTTATTCAAATATTTGAAACCTGGTCTATACGTTATTGGCTTGGAGGTCTTGCGGGGATGTTTTCTTCTGAGATATTTTTAGATGTCCTTCTTGTCCTTTTCCCACTTTAATTTTTTCTTACTCCTTTCTCAGCTTCATAATTCTGTTTTCATTTTTCTCTCAGACAAGAGTGTAATTTAATAATTTGAGTTAATCTCGTTTATAATTCATAAATACTTGCATTTTCGTGTTTTTCTGAAGAAGATTTTATGCTTGCATGGAAGACGTACGCACGTACCGAACTCTTTACAGAAAAACAGAGCTCATAGCTATAAAAAAAATTGAAAATAAAAATGTGGAAATGGTGAATATTATATGATGATTCTTTAAACCCCCCCCCCCCCCCAAAAAAAAAATAAAAAAAAAGGTTAGATAATGATTTTAGAAGTTTAAAAGTTATTAAAACTTGTAGCATTCGACGAAGATAATTGATAGTGTTATGGACCGGCCCGAAAGGCCCAGGTCCGGACCCTGGCCCAATCCCGTTAGGGATAGGATCCACGCCAAAATAGGAAGGGATCCGAGATCCCACAAATATAGGATCTCATTAATAGAGATTCTCCGACAATCATGGCACCAGCCAATCAGCCCTTGACGGGTCAATCTAAGATATTGCTCATTAAGGCAGAGATACGCGCACCAGACTCCTCTATAAATAGAAGGAAACCCTAAACAGGTGCACACGTTCTATCTTATGCTCTTATTACTTTCTGCCACACAGAGCACACACCCCACTCCTCTGGCTATGTGCCTTCCAGTTTGCTACGAACTACGTGGACTTTGATCCCTTCGAGGGTACGTAGGCTCTAGGCTTGACAACCTAGTCAAGTCCAATCTCTGTTTCTTCATACAGAACATTAGCGCCGACTGTGGGGACCATAAGCTTCAATCTCCGTGACTATTGATGGTGAGCACTAGAAGCCATAGCAGAAATCCCCAACCGGTGGGAGGAGATCCACAAGCCAGCTGCCCGCCGCCAGGCTAGGCCAGCCGCCGGCACCACCACGGAGAGGAAACACCCCAGAAGGACATGTTATTGACACGGTGACTCCCTCCCCTGAGAGGGAACAGCCGCTCCATGAGGAGCAGCCGCAGCAGGAAGACCAGCGACCACAAGGAGCACTCGCGCCGTCTCCAACGCGTGATGTCCAAGCAGTTGATGCCGACGTCCGCATGATGCAAAGGACACAGGAATCGTTCCTGCGGCGCCTGGAGAACAAGGAAAAACATGATGACCTGCAGAGGCGGGCTGACTTTGAAGCTATCGGAAAGATGATCCAGGAAGCGCTCGAGAAGGACCGCCGCGAGCGAGGCCGCCGCAGGGGTCATGGTCGTACAAGGAGAACCCCGGCAGGTGACAGCAGCTCCTCGAGCAACTCTGAGTCGAGGAACCCATGCCATGACAACGGCGAACCGAGGCGGTGCCCGAGTGCAGACCGGGGCAGACCACGGTCCCCGAGAGACAGAGAAAACCACGGTGTCGATCCTAACCGCACTGATCGGCACGCAAGGGAGTACCGAGATCGAGAAGAGCTCCGCGCGGAGGACAGAACTCCCCGGCCTCGCCACGGATCACCTCGGGAATATCGCGTGACTTACCTATTGGAGACTGGAAGATCCCCGTTTTCGAGGGAGGCGGCAACCGCCCGCTTCACAAAGCGCTTTGATTTAACCAGCCTGCCGAAGTACGATGGGAGTCAGGACCCGCGCAACCACTTGGTCACCTTTGAAAAGCTCATGTGGGTCCGGCAGATCAGCGGCCTAGTTATTCAGCGCCTTTTTGCAGCTACTCTGGACGGGCCGGCACACAGATGGCTGACTTCCCTCCCGGACAACTCTATCCAAGACTACGAGGACCTCGGACGCAAGTTCGAGTTGCATTTCGCTACCAGCAAGAAACAGCCGAAGACCACCTTCACACTGAGCAAGGTGAGGCAGAAGAAGGGTGAGACCCTGCAAAAGTACCTAGACCGGTTCCCCGACGTGGCCATGCATGTAAAGTCACTGCCTGAGGACGTCCATGTGTACTGCCTAGTCAACGGATTAGACCTATCATCCCGGCTGGCTCGCCATCTATGCAAAAACCCAGTGTACACCTTGACCGAATTCTACACCGAAGCCCAGAAGTACCTGGAGATGGAACAGATGGAGGCGGCCAATGCCGATGAACCTGAACGGACCAGGAAGAGTCCGCCCAGTGACAAGGAACGACCAAGAAAGGTGAAGACCGACCACAGACGACGGAGACGAGACAGCCGAGCCAAGGCTGACTGGGCCGACCAGAAGGCCAAGTACGACAGCTATACCCCGCTGAATGTCCCTCGGTCCCAGGTATGGAAATAGGTAGCCCAGACCGAGATGAAACGGATGGAGAGGCCGAGGCCTATCAGAGGACGCTCCAACACGGACCGATCCAAGTTCTGCAAGTTCCACGACTGCAACGGCCACACGACCGACGAATGCTATGACCTCCGCGACGCTATTGAGAAATTCGTGAGGGAAGGAAAGCTACGTCAATACGTGATCAAGACCCAGGGAAGGGCGAGCGGGAAACGCAGTGACTGCGGCCGCTCCAGAAGTCCGCCCAAGGAGAACCGAAACCCAGGAAAGAAGCAGAAGACGGCCTCAGACGATGAATTTCCCGACGTAGACTTCCAGTGCAACGTCGTGAGCAGAGGATTTGGCGGAGGAGGGGACACTATAAGCCAGCGGAAGAAATACCTCCATGAGGTGCTGATCGTCCGAGACCCCCCCAAATTTAAGGAAGATCCCAAGAAGCCCAGGCCACCCACTTTGACCTTCACCGACGAAGAGCTGAAGGACGTCATACCCGGACACCTAGACGGACTGGTAATCACTGGAACTTTGGTCAATTGCCGCGTTAAAAGGATTTTTGTGGATGCAGGAAGTTCGGCCGACATAATAAGCTGGGACGCCTACAAGAGGATGCACCTCGACCCTGAAGATCTCAAGCCGTGCAAGACCACACTGGTCGGTTTCAACGGCGAGCAATCTTTCCCAAAAGGCTACGTCGACCTCAGATTGACCCTCGGCACTAAAGAAGCCTTCAAGTCGGAACGGGTAAGATTCGTGGTCACCAACTTCCGGTCCCCCTACAATATCATCCTTGGCAGACCAACGATCGACAAGTGGGACATACTAGTGTCCACCAAGCATCAGAAGATGAAGATGGTGAACGACAAGAACCAGATAGTCGTGGTGTCCGGAGACCAAAAAGAGTCTAGGCAATGCTACTTTGAAGCTCTCCGGGTCGAGAAAGGAGGACCCTCGTCTCCACCTCGGCTCGGATCCAAGGAGCAAGTGGCCGAAGCCGGCTCGGGAAAACGATCGCGGCAGCAGGTCAACATGGTGGAGCTCGACCTCCAAGAGCTAGATAACCCGAGGCCAGAGCCGGAGGGAGAGCTGGAAGAGATAGTGCTAGGCGAAGACCCGTCCAAGACCGTGAAAATAGGCCGAGATATGGAGGACGGCCTAAAGGCTCTCATGATTCGCTTCTTAAGGCAAAACCAAGACATCTTCGCATGGACCTCGGCCGAGGTCCCCGGCATCGACCCCCACTTCTGCTGCCACAAGCTCGGCATATGGCCGGGGTCAAGACCCATGGCCCAGAAGAAGAGAAACATTGCAGATAACAGGCAAAAGGCCCTGGAGGATCACATAGAAGAACTCCTAGAGGCCGGCTTCATTCGAGAGGTGCAGTACACCACCTGGCTATCCAACGTGGTCATGGTCCTCAAACCCAGCAGAAAGTGGAGAGTCTGCGTCGACTACACCAACCTCAACAAGGCCTGCCCAAAAGACTCATATCCGATGCCTAACATTGATAAGCTCGTGGACAACTCGGCCGGGTACCAGCTCCTCTCCTTCATGGATGCCTACTCCGGTTATAATCAGATCGCCATGCATCCAGATGACCAGGAAAAGACCGCCTTTATGACTGATAAGGCGAATTACTGCTACAATGTGATGCCCTTCGGACTGAAGAATGTCGGGGCCACCTATCAGAGGATGATGAACCGGGTTTTTGACGATCAGATCGAGCGCAACATTGAGGTCTACATAGACGACATGATCGTCAAGTCGAAGCTTCCAGAAGACCACATCCGGGACCTAGAGCAGACGTTTGAAAAGTTAAGAAGACATCGTATCAGGTTGAACCCGGCCAAATGTGCCTTCGGAGTTCCGGCTGGAAAATTCCTCGGGTTCATGCTGACCCATTGAGGGATCAAAGCCAACCCGAACAAGTGTAAGGCCGTGCTCGACATGCAGCGCTCGAGAACCAAGAAGGAGGTACAGCAGCTAACAAGCCGGCTAGCCGCCCTGACGCGGTTTCTACCAAAGTCGGCCGAGAAAGCCCTACCTCTCTTCAAATTGCTGAAGAAGGAGACCGGAGGCGGCTGGAACCCGGACTGCAACGCCGCTTTCTCAGAAATCAAGAGATGCTTGGCAACCCCGCCGGTACTCACAAAGCCGGACCCCGGAGAAACCTTATTCCTCTACCTCTCAATCGGCAACGAAGCCGTAAGCGCCACCCTAGTAAAGGAGTCCGAGACCGGACAAAAGCCGATATACTTCATCAGCAAGGCACTACAGAGCTCTGAGCTCCGGTATCAGAAACTGGAAAAAGTGGCTTTCTCCCTGCTTACCGTGGCACGCAGACTCCGGCCCTATTTCCAGGGACACTGGATCGTGGTCCGAACCAGCCAGCCGATCAGACAGGTTCTCCACAAACCCAACTTAGCCGGGAGAATGACCAACTGGGCCATAGAACTCTCCGAGTTCGACATCACTTTCGAAGCCCGCCAGGCGATTAAGTCCCAAGCGCTTGCGGACTTCATCCGAGAACTCACACCGGCCACTACAGATGATGGGATCTGGAAGGTCTATGTTGATTGCTCATCCAACGCAAAGGGCAGCGGTGCAGGAGTCATCGTAGAAAGCCCACAGGGGGTAGCCACCGAACATTCTCTGCAGTTGAAGTTCCAGACCTCCAATAACCAGGCCGAATACGAGGCCCTTTTGGCCGGACTCCTTCAGGCCAAGGATAATGGCGCCCAGCGGGTAAAGGTTTTAACCGACTCGCAGCTCGTCGCGGCTCAGGTAGACGGCACTTATCAGGCGAAAGGCCCACTAATGGCAAAGTACCTGAACAAAGCCAAAGAACTCATGGCCGAGTTCGAGACGGTCACAGTTTCCCATATACCTAGAGAAGAGAACGCTCGGGCTGACATCCTCTCTAAGCTCGCCAGCACGAAGGGGCCGGATAACCATAGGACCGTGATCCAGCAGAATCTGACTGAGCCGAGTTGCATCATGGCCATCTCGACTGGGGCTGATTGGAGGAAGCCAATTGAAGACTACCTCGAGAGGGGAATTATCCCAACCGACCCGACCGAGGCAAAGAAGCTGATCCGTGAAGCCGCCCTCTACGCTATGGTGGATGACCAACTATACAGGAAGGGACTCCATTGCCCCATGATGCGTTGCCTTGGAGACTCTGAAGCGAAATATGTGCTGGCCGAGCTACACGAAGGCGCTAACGGTCACCACATGGGGGGCAAGGCACTCACCCGGAAAGCATTACGCGCCGGCTACTATTGGCCCACTATGAGTCATGATGCCATGGAAAAAGCCAAAACGTGCGACAGTTGTCAGAAGCATGCTAGGATAATATGGCCTCTACCCTCAGAGTTGAAAGTAATGCCAGCCCCCTGGCCCTTCTAGAAGTGGGGCATGGACATCCTCGGACCATTTAGGCCGGCACAAGGGCAATGTAGATGGCTCATCGTCGCAGTTGACTACTTCACTAAGTGGATCGAAGCAGAGCCACTCACCACTATAGCCTCGGCCAGAGTGATGAAGTTCTTCAGGCACAACATCGTCTCTCGTTTCGGGATACCAGCCGAGGTCGTCACGGACAATGGCACCCAATTCATGGACCATCGGTTCCAAGCACTAATGTCCAACCTGGACATCAAGCAGCACTTCTCATCCGTGGAACACCCCCAGACCAATGGCCAGGCTGAAGCCGCCAACAAAATCGTCCTGGACGGACTACAGAGGCGAATGTTGCAAGCCGAGTCCAACTGGACCGAGCAGCTCCACAGCGTCCTCTGGGGATATCGCACGAGCGTCCAGTCTTCGACCCAGGAAACCCCGTACAGGCTAACCTATGGATGCGAGGCAATGATACCGGTTGAAATCGGACACCCATCCTGGAGAAAGGTCAGAGCCAGACAGGAAGGGCAGGAATCGAATGACGACGCCTTAAGGACAGACTTGGACCTCATCGACGAAATCCGGGTCACGGCTGAAAGAGGAGCTTTATACCCAAGAGGGGGGGTGAATTGGGTATATTAAAAATTTTTGCAAACTGGTTCTGTTTTTACACTCTCAGAACAGAGCAGAACAGAGGAGATAGAGAGAAGAGCTTTGCACACAACGATTTATACTGGTTCGGTCCTTTCTCTGACCTACATCCAGTCCCCAAGCCTCACTTGGGATTTTCAATCCACTAACTCAACAATATTGATTACACACTCTGTACTAAGAGCTGTTCTCTCACTAGAACACACTCCCCCTTACAAGTTGTAATCAATACACCCCAACTACCAAGTCCCCTGACTTGTAGTTATCACAATCAATAAATGATTTACAAATATTTGACTCTCTTACAGAGCAGATAAGATAAACACTGAAGAACTAAGTATCAAAATGATACAATACAGATGTAAGCTTGATACAATGAATGACTCAATAAATTTTTGTTCTAAGTAGTTGTATCAGCTTGAGAAGAAGTTAATGCTCTCTATTTATAGGCAGAGAACATTAAATGACCGTTGTAAGATGATTCCAACCGTTGGAAGTGATTAGCTTGGGTTCTGGTCATCTTCTCTTTCTAAATTTCTGCTAATCCAAGTCTTAATGAAGTCTGATGTGGCTCTCTGAGAATTTGCCCGTTGGAGATGTCTTTACTTGTTGAAGTAAGCATTCTTTAACGTTTAGAAGGCGTGCTCAGATGGATTAGCTAAGAATAGGTTGATTTGCAGAAGTGCATTTAATGCACTGTTCACTTTTTGCTTTATTGCTTTGACCTTCAATAATCTTGATCTGATCTTACTGAAATTCACTCAACAAACTTGTTAAACATAGCTAGGAATGTGATTGAATGAATTATGGAAGCAATAAGATCAAACAATAATGATTTGCAAATTCGCGTAATTCAAAAACCAATTTTGACCGTTGTATACTGCAGTATGTTCCTCTATACTGAAGTATGCCACTGTGCATACTGCAGTGTCCAAATGCTTACTGCAGTAAGCAACTTCCAGAGACAAAAAGCTCGCGAAATAATTTTGAAAGAAATGCTCTATACTGCGGTATGCAAATAACATACTGCAGTATGCGAGTTTTTGTCAAAGTTGAGAGTCCCCGTGATTGCCCAATACTGCAGTATGAAAACCTATACTGCAGTACGCAATAGTTATGAAACTTGAGAGCCTTCTGTGAGAGCCTTTACTGCAGTATGCAACTCCATACTGCGGTATTTACTTGAGTGAGAAAACTTGATTGCTCTCGGGTTGGTCCTATACTGCAGTATACATACCTATACTGCGGTATTGGATTGTTTTAGAAATTTAGTCGCTCTTTGGATGCCCCTATACTGCAGTATACAAAGCTATACTGTGGTATGGGCTTGTTTTGAAAAATGCGGTTTCTCTCTGGAAGTCCCTATACTGCAGTATACATAGCTATACTGCGGTATGGACTAACTTTGAAAATACAGTTGCTCTCGGGTTGGCCCTATACTGCAGTATGACATCCTATACTGCAGTATGGCCTTTCACTGGGAGTCCAATACTGCGGTATGTAACTAACATACTGCAGTATTGACTTATCTTCATCAATTTGATGACCTTCTGTACGTCCTATACTGCGGTATATCACCCTATACTGCAGTATTGACTTTCTGGAAGACCCTTTACTGCAGTATGCCATCCCATACTGCGGTAAGCAACTCTTAGATGATTTTCAAAGAATCTTGGAAACTTCAAAACATATTTTTCACTTGTTGTTAATCATCAAAACACATTGAGAACTAACATTCTCCCCCTTTTTGATGATGACAACACTTATAAACATTCTTTTTAAAGATTTAGAAAGATGTGTAGCTTTCAGATTGAAGTTTTCAAAATATCAGAGTTGAATTATCAGAAAAATATCCAATTTGCATTTTTTAAACATAGACATCAGAGAATAGCAGCAGATATATAATTGAACTCGTAAACATGTGCAAAATATGTTCATATTCATTTAAAACATAATACATGAGTTGTATCTAACTGATATCAGAAGAGGATAAATACTCTGATAATCACTGATATCAGCAAAACATCAACTAATCATCAACTAATCAGCAAAACAAGATTAAAACATTACAAGCTTCCTACACCTACATCAACTAATCATCCTACTAAACCTCTAAACACTAAGCATCTTTCTCTGCTTCTCCCCCTTTGTCATCATCAACATACTCGGGATCTAGGATAATAAGAGGAGGAGAATAGAGGACCATAGCTGTGTTGGGATCAAAATCGGAATCATGGGGCACAGCATATGGAGAGGGTGTAGGGAAGAGCACAGTAGATGGAGTAGGTGGAGATGGAAGTGGATTCGGAAGAATCTCTGTGGAAGGGGTGACCGGGGAAGAGGTGGTGTGGGGTGGGCTATGAGGTGGACTGGGAAATGAGAAAGTGGGTGATGAAGGTGGTGAGAAGTGATGTTCTGGTGAGTTTGGGGAAGGCTGAGATACAGGTATAGATGGTTGGGCTTCCGGAACAGGAGTCGAAGAGGATGGACCAGTGGTAAAACCGAATGAGCCACCAAGTCCAAAGTGCTGAAGGAGTTGCTGAGCCTTGTCTCTGGCATCTGAGGCAGCAGCTAAGGTGACTGACAATGTAGAGCCCAAGTTGATCCCTTGATCATCAATAGCATCTTTCACCTTGACCAGTTCAGAGAGGACCTGTGACTGAGCCACTATCACATCCATAACCCCCAACTTGATGTCAGCCCGAATCATATCAAACTCTGCCTTCATCATAGCTCGGTGAGATACAAGTGCACCATCCACAATTGCTCTAATCCGTGCATCAAAATCTGAAGGAAGTGGTGGTGGAGCAGACTGGGCCTCATGTGCAACTGACTGAGATGCACGAGTCTGTGACCGCGGTGGAGCCCTCGACTGCCCCGATCCTTCTGGCTCGAACTGAATCTTCATCAAGTTGAGCTGAGTCTTGCCAAAGGCTGGGATAAACTTCATCTGCTCGGGAGGACCCACATACCATATCTTATGGTAGTACAATATCAGAGAGACCAGAGATGCAAAGGGCATGTAGGATCCCTTGCGGGATACGAATCTGAAGTGGCTAATCTCCTTGAACAGCCACTGCCCAATATTGAGCGGATGCTTGCGGATGAAGGCAGTGAAGAAGCGGTAGTCCTTCTGCGTGAAGTGCGTGTAGCTCCCGCCTTTTTGCACAAAGTTACGTGAATACACGTACCATATCACACGGTGCAAATGAGGCATCTCCGAGGGCTTGAATGTCAAGTGAACCCTCTGATCATCCGGTATGTCCTAACCGGGCATAAGTGTGGCATATACTTCCTCATTAGAATACTTCGGAGTGGATGCTTCTGGAGGGTTGACCACCTTAAGGATCTTGTTGAGGATGGCGGCAGATAGTGTAAATCTAACTCCTCTCACAGAAGTTGTGACCCTTTCCTCAATCAGTCTACCTTCAGAGCTCAAGATGTGATTGGTCGCCATGTTGAAGTAAAACATCTTGACCAACTCAGGACAGTAGGCAGCCTCGATGGAGACGAGCGTAGCATATGGCCCGAACCATGGTGAGAGATTCACGTTGCACTCTCGGTAGACTTGTTCCAGATCAACAGAAGTGACAGTGCAGAATCCTCGGCTCCCATAAAGATCTTTGAACTTGGCATTTAAACTGGGAGGAAGTAGGACAGGAGTAACCTTGAATCCTTCTGGCGCATTCTTGTGAATCTTGATCTCCTCGACTGCATTTGCTACCACGAGAGAGGAGTCTTGCTCAGACTCAGTTTCTGACGAAGACCCAGAAACATCAACAGACGATGGAGAGGAAGTGACAGTCGTGGAAGCTCTTTTGGACCTTGCCTTTTGAGGAACAACGGTCCTGTTCTCTTGTGTCTTGCTTGGCTCTCCGGTCTTCTTCTTCTTCGCGGCTGAAGATGGGATAGATGCTCTGGATGAAGTTCCCCTCTTCTTGGGATTCGGCGAAGATGCCTTTGGTAGAGAAACACCAACTCCGGGGATATGACGATCAATACCTTCCCCTAATTTCTTAGGAATTGATTTCGACCTTGGTGCTCTGAGTGGAAGAGAAGAAGAGGGTTGTTTGGAGAGAGATTGATCTTTGGACATTTTGACGCTAGGGTTTCGGTGAGAATGAGATTGGGAAGGAAATGAGAGAGATTTGGTGAGGATTTATGGTAGTTTAACGAGGATTTGTGACGCTTTCAAAGAGAGATGGAAGAGAAAGACGCGATACTGCTAGGTCTTACTGTGGTATAGACGCGAGTATGAAAGAACACCGTGTTTCAGTATATATAGACAGACTTGTATACTGCAGTAAGGTTCTTGCATACTGCAGTATAGCATACTTTCATTTACATACTGCAGTAAGGATGGAAGTATACTGACCTGGACTTCAAAAATGTTGAGAGAATTTTTGAAAACCCGATGGCCATACTGCAGTATAGCACTTACATACTGCAGTATGCCTCTTGCATACCTGAAGCTTCGTTTCTGTCTGACCCCATACTGCAGTATATGACTTACATACTACAGTATTCCTCTTGCATACTCAGCTTTGGCTTCTGTCTGATCCCATACTGCAGTATATCACTTACATACTGCAGTATACCTCTTGCATGTCTGAACCTCTGAAATTCCGATGGACATACTGCAGTATACCACTCACATACTGCAGTATGCATCTTGCACACTTGGAATTTTTGCCTCTCACACACCCTATACTGCGGTATATCACTTGCATACCGCGGTATAGCTCTACTGAGACATCAAAAGCACCCTGCAAAAACAAAGACTAAACTCTCCGATGCTTAAGTTAGTAAAGATTAATCATCAATGACACATCTAACATTAATTTGAGAGAGAATAACTTACAATTCATTGGGATTTACCATTCCCAATTCTCTCCTTATGAAAGTGAATTGTTCCTTGGCTAGAGGCTTGGTGAAGATGTCAGCTAGTTGAAGATGAGTTGGAATGAACATCACTTTCACATCTCTCTTCTGGACATGATCCCGGATGAAGTGATGTCTCACATCAATATGCTTGGTTCTTGTATGTTGTACGGGATTCTTGGCCAAGCTTATTGTGCTAGTATTATCACAGAGTATTGGGATTTCCTTTAAGTGCACTCCCAAGTCAGTAAGTTGCTGTTTCAACCACAACACTTGAGCACAGCAGCTTGAGGCAGCCACATATTCAGCTTCTGTTGAGGACACGGCCACGGTAGTTTGCTTCTTGCTAAACCAAGAGACAAGTGAGTTGCCAAAGAACTCGCATTGCCCACTTGTACTCTTTCTATCCGTCTTATAGCCAGCATGATCCGAATCTGAATATGCCACAAGATGCTCCGGCTGACCTTTGGGAAACCATAGCCCAAGAGTCTTCGAATCAGAGAGATATCTGAATATCCTCTTCACATTTTCAGCATGAGACTCTTTAGGAGCGGATTGAAACCGAGCACACATTCCAACACTAAATTGGATGTCTGGGCGACTTGCAGTGAGATAGAGCAATGATCCAATCATTCCTCTATACTTGGTAATGTTGAAATCCTTGCCCTCTTCATCAGCATCCAAAGAAGTTGTTGTGCTCATTGGTGTGTCAGCTCCATTGCACTTGTCCATTCCAAACTTCTTCAGCAAATCATTTAAATACTTGGTTTGAGATATAAATATCCCATCCTTACGTTGTCTGATTTGCAGTCCAAGGAAGTAATTGAGCTCTCCCATCATTGACATCTCAAATTCACCCTGCATAGTCTTGGAAAATTCCTCACACAAAGAGTCATTAGTAGCACCGAAAATAATATCATCAACATATATCTGTACAATTAAAATTTCATTCAATTTATTTTTCTTGATAAACAATGTTGTATCAGCCTTTCCTCTAATAAATCCTTGATTGAGTAAGAATTGACTCAATCTTTCATACCAAGCTCTAGGAGCTTGCTTAAGACCATACAAGGCTTTCTTAAGTCTAAAAACATGATCTGGAAATTGATCATTTTCAAAACCTGGAGGTTGTTCAACATACACCTCCTCTTGAATGAAACCATTTAGAAAAGCACTTTTGACATCCATTTGATAGAGTTTAAAGCCTTTTGTGCATGCAAATGCTAGAAGAACTCTTATTGCTTCCAATCTAGCTACTGGAGCATAAGTTTCTTCATAGTCTATTCCTTCTTCTTGATTGTAACCTTTGGCCACTAATCTAGCCTTGTTACGCACAATGATGGCTGACTCATCACGTTTGTTCTTGAATACCCATTTTGTCCCAATTACCGGATGGTCTTTGGGTCTAGGCACCAAGTCCCAAACTTGATTTCTATCAAATTGATGTAGCTCCTCTTGCATAGCAATCACCCAATCATTGTCTGAAAGAGCTTCTTCTATTTTAGAGGGCTCTATATGAGAAATAAATGCAGAAAATGTAACTTCATTCAAGGTACTATTTCTGGTCCTAACTCCTTGATTTACATCACCTATAACTTGGTCTAAAGGATGATTCCTTATAAATCTCCAAGCTCTAGGTTGGGGCTGATCAGGATTTTCAAGATTATTTTCTGGATCAGCCTCAAAAATATTTTCAGAATTTTCAGAAAGAGTAGGAGCATTTTTCGAAAAGAATTTGTTTTTGAAAATAGTCTCTTCTTCATCATCAAGGGATTTATCAGATTCAGACTCACAAAATACAACATGTACAGATTCTTCAACAATTTTAGTTCTAGTATTAAAGACTCTATATGCTTTGCTCCTATTAGAATAACCAATAAAGATAGCTAAATCAGCTTTAGGATCGAATTTACCAAGACTGTCTTTACCATTATTGTGCACATAGCACTTACAGCCGAAGATACGAAGGTGGCTTAGGTTTGGCTTTCTTTCCTTGTAGAGTTCGTATGGAGTCTTATTCAGCTTCTTTCTCAAGTATGCTCTGTTGGAGACGTAGCAAGCCGTACTCATGGCATCAGCCCAAAATACTTGAGAAGTGTTGTACTCGTTCAACATTGCTCTAGCCATTTCAGTGAGTACTCTATTCTTTCTCTCCACAACACCATTTTGTTGTGGTGTTCTTGGTGCTGAAAAATTGTGATCAATCCCCATACTGTCACAGAACTCAGCAAAGGCTTGATTCTCGAACTCTCCACCATGATCAGTCCGTATTCCTGAAATTGATAACCCTTTCTCTTTTTGGACCTTCTTGGCAAATGAAACAAACTGATCAAAGGTTTCATCTTTAGAAGATAAAAATATTGTCCAAGTAAATCTAGAGAAATCATCAACAATGACCAAGGTGTATAAGTTTCCACCAAGACTTTTCACTCTAGCTGGTCCAACTAGATCCATGTGAAGAAGTTGAAGAGGTCTGTTTGTTGAAATCTCATTTTTAGCTTTAAAAGAAGATTTGGTCTGTTTTCCCTTTTGACAAGCATCACAAATCATATCATTTTTGAAATTCAGTTTGGGAATGCCAATAACCAAATCCTTTTTCAATAACTTGTCAAGTTGATACATATTAACATGAGCTAATCGCTTATGCCATAGCCAACTCTCATTCAAGTTACTTACAAAACAATTTTCAGAAGTAGAAGCATTGCTAGAGAGGTTCAAAGTATAACAGTTTCCATCTCTAGGTGCTCTGAATAAAGCTTTATTTTTCAAATCATTTATGGAGATCAAATCCTTTTTAACAATAAAGCATTCATCAGAGTCAAATATTACCAAATTACCCTTATCGGTGCTTTGGCTCACACTTAGGAGATTGTGACACAATCCTTCTACAAGGTAGACGTCTTTGATGAGTGGGCCTTCATTGTTGCCTATCTCACCAATGCCAGCGATTTTCCCGGATTGATCACCTCCAAATGTGACTCTACCTCCGTCTTTTGGCTTTATTGATAAGAACTTTGATTTGTCTCCAGTCATGTGTCTTGAGCATCCACTATCAATGTACCACTTGTTCGGCCTTGATGCTCTAAGACATACCTCATTTATTTCACTAGGTTGTTCTTCTTCCTCAGCAACCAGGCATATGTTGGCTTTTTCACTTTCATCCTCTTCAGCTTCATCCTCATCCGATGAGCTATCTCCCCATATAGCTGACACATATGCCTTCTTTTTGTATTTCTTGAATTTCTTCTTTTCTTTCTCTTGGTTTTTCAGCTGAGGGCATTCTGCCTTGATGTGTCCGGGCTTCTCGCATTCATAGCAGATGATAGGCTTCTTTGATTCATAGCTCGAACTTCCTTTCTGAAATTTCTTGAAGCCTTGATCTCTTTTATAAAACTTCTTGAATCTCCGGACCATCATGCCAATCTCTTCATCCTCGTCCTCATCTTCCTCATCCTTTTCCGCATTCAGAGCCACTCCCTTGTTGCGATTGTTGCCACCATTGACATCTTCTAATTCCTTCTTGAACTTCAACTTGCTCTCATATTCAGATAAGCTACCAAACAAGGCTGCAACTGACGTCATCGACTCTCCACGAGCCTCTTCGATAGCTGTGACCTTTGCTTCCCAATCTTTGGTCAGAATATTAAGAATCTTTCTTACTTGAGACCCTTGATCAAAGATCTTTCCTAGAGCAGCCAGTTGATTTGTCAAATGGGTATATCTGAGCTGAAACTCTCCAATGCTTTCTCCTTGCTTCATCCGCAACAAGTCATATTCAGTGGTTAGAATATTAATCCGGTTTTCCTTGATTCCAGAAGTTCCTTCATATGCAATCTCTAGTGCTTTCCACATCTCCTTAGCTGTTGACAGATTGCAAATGCGAAAGAACTCTTTTTGGCTAAGAGCACTTTGAAGCATCAGGATGGCCTTGCTATTGAGAGTAATATTCTTCTTATCATCATCGTTGAACTCAGCTTCGGTCTTTGGAACAGTGATGCCTCCTTCAACCTTAACTGGTACATAATCTCCAGTTTCAAATACTCTCCACAATCCATATTCTGTAGCCATTACGAACACACGAAATTTTGCTTTCCAGAAAGAGTAGTGTTCGCCATCGAAACCGGGAGGTCTGTTGATTGAAGCTCCATCAGGAAGAATTCCTTCCATAGTGATCCTTCTCGAGTGGTTAAACTCTTCTGAGAAGACCTTGCTCTGATACCAAATGAAAGAGGAGCTTTATACCCAAGAGGGGGGGTGAATTGGGTATATTAAAAATTTTTGCAAACTGGTTCTGTTTTTACACTCTCAGAACAGAGCAGAACAGAGGAGATAGAGAGAAGAGCTTTGCACACAACGATTTATACTGGTTCGGTCCTTTCTCTGACCTACATCCAGTCCCCAAGCCTCACTTGGGATTTTCAATCCACTAACTCAACAATATTGATTACACACTCTGTACTAAGAGCTGTTCTCTCACTAGAACACACTCCCCCTTACAAGTTGTAATCAATACACCCCAACTACCAAGTCCCCTGACTTGTAGTTATCACAATCAATAAATGATTTACAAATATTTGACTCTCTTACAGAGCAGATAAGATAAACACTGAAGAACTAAGTATCAAAATGATACAATACAGATGTAAGCTTGATACAATGAATGACTCAATAAATTTTTGTTCTAAGTAGTTGTATCAGCTTGAGAAGAAGTTAATGCTCTCTATTTATAGGCAGAGAACATTAAATGACCGTTGTAAGATGATTCCAACCGTTGGAAGTGATTAGCTTGGGTTCTGGTCATCTTCTCTTTCTAAATTTCTGCTAATCCAAGTCTTAATGAAGTCTGATGTGGCTCTCTGAGAATTTGCCCGTTGGAGATGTCTTTACTTGTTGAAGTAAGCATTCTTTAACGTTTAGAAGGCGTGCTCAGATGGATTAGCTAAGAATAGGTTGATTTGCAGAAGTGCATTTAATGCACTGTTCACTTTTTGCTTTATTGCTTTGACCTTCAATAATCTTGATCTGATCTTACTGAAATTCACTCAACAAACTTGTTAAACATAGCTAGGAATGTGATTGAATGAATTATGGAAGCAATAAGATCAAACAATAATGATTTGCAAATTCGCGTAATTCAAAAACCAATTTTGACCGTTGTATACTGCAGTATGTTCCTCTATACTGAAGTATGCCACTGTGCATACTGCAGTGTCCAAATGCTTACTGCAGTAAGCAACTTCCAGAGACAAAAAGCTCGCGAAATAATTTTGAAAGAAATGCTCTATACTGCGGTATGCAAATAACATACTGCAGTATGCGAGTTTTTGTCAAAGTTGAGAGTCCCCGTGATTGCCCAATACTGCAGTATGAAAACCTATACTGCAGTACGCAATAGTTATGAAACTTGAGAGCCTTCTGTGAGAGCCTTTACTGCAGTATGCAACTCCATACTGCGGTATTTACTTGAGTGAGAAAACTTGATTGCTCTCGGGTTGGTCCTATACTGCAGTATACATACCTATACTGCGGTATTGGATTGTTTTAGAAATTTAGTCGCTCTCTGGATGCCCCTATACTGCAGTATACAAAGCTATACTGCGGTATGGGCTTGTTTTGAAAAATGCGGTTTCTCTCTGGAAGTCCCTATACTGCAGTATACATAGCTATACTGCGGTATGGACTAACTTTGAAAATACAGTTGCTCTCGGGTTGGCCCTATACTGCAGTATGACATCCTATACTGCAGTATGGCCTTTCACTGGGAGTCCAATACTGCGGTATGTAACTAACATACTGCAGTATTGACTTATCTTCATCAATTTGATGACCTTCTGTACGTCCTATACTGCGGTATATCACCCTATACTGCAGTATTGACTTTCTGGAAGACCCTTTACTGCAGTATGCCATCCCATACTGCGGTAAGCAACTCTTAGATGATTTTCAAAGAATCTTGGAAACTTCAAAACATATTTTTCACTTGTTGTTAATCATCAAAACACATTGAGAACTAACAACGGCTCACTGCCGGGAGCTAGCCGCCAAACAACTACTCACGGCTAAGTACAAGAGAAAGGTCCGACCCCGGTCTTTCAACTGAGGCAACCTCGTACTCCGACGGTCCGATATAGGCAATAAGAATGCCAAGGACGGGAAGCTGGCGGCAAACTGGGAAGGGCCATACCGGATTAAGGAAAAACTCGACGGAGGAGCATATACCCTCGAGACTTTGGCAATAAAGCCAATCAAAAGGACTTGGAATGCCGACAAGCTGAAGATCTACTTCAGCTAGATCCTTCCTCGGCAGTGTTTGTTTACTTAGCAATTGTCCCTTTTCCTGCATGTCTTTTCTTTTCGTTTAAAGTCCAAGTTATGTCATTTCTAATTACGATGCTCTGTAAAGCCCCTTAGGGCTATTTCTCTTATCAATAAAGGATCCTGTTGAGCAAGTTACGAATGTGCACAACACTCGCTTAAGCATGAAGCCGAAGCCGCAAAGCTCGGCCCAAAACAATAAGTCGAAAGCCGAGGTCCACAAGCCCGGCATCGGCGAAACGCCCCGAGGGCTCAAACCCGGCTACTAACAAAAACATCTAGATGTACGAAAACCGGCCGTTGTACTCCGACAGGCATTGGTTAGAGCTCAGCGAAGGCGCCATCCGTGGCCCTTCGTGAAATTGACGCGTCAATGCTCGCCTGGCTAAGCAAGTAGCCTACCATGCCGACCCTGATCAGGTCAAAATGTCCGATCTCAGGCAAATGAAGCCTCGATTAGACACGTGGTAGCCCTGCCCTTACGCCGGCTCAAATTAATCCGACTACACGAAAGTTGGAGTCCGGCTATTTGAAAGCCAAACCGAGGCAGTACGGTTAGTTAGGCCTGACGATGCTGAAACAAGACAACCTTGCCCTAAACTCCCGCACACCAAGTGTGGTAGAGTGTGTACGGCTTGCAGCCGATACAAAACAAAACTTGGACAAAAGAGGGACGAATCTACCCATTGTCTGTGACGTCTATACGGCCTATACGGTCAAACACACACATACGGCTGACAACCAGCTGCACTTAGACAAAATAGTGATAAGCTTTCCCATTGTCTAGGGTACCCGAGCTCAGGAAGCCGATCGAAACTTGAACCTAGGCAAAAGAGCGTTCTAATTACCCATTGCCAAGGAGCGGCCCATACCCGCATAAGCGTACACAAACCAAGGTAAGAGGATGACGTCGAAAAATATACCATTCGTTGCCTATGGTACCTAGATACGCATTTAAATCGTTCGACAAAAGGACGAATAGCAGTCAACGAAAGGTAGGCTAAGACAAGGAAAGCTATTATCATAAAGTCTGTACAGAGGGCACGAAGACCCGAGCCGTTCAAAAAATACAAGGACACCAACGCCCAAAATAAACAAAAAGCAAACAGAAGTAAAACTACTCGGGCGGGCCGGTCGCGGCATCAGCAATAGCCGAATCCTCAGCATCACCCTCCACCTCCTCCGCAGGATCTTCGGCGACTTGGGGCTCATAGGGAAGGAAGGACCCGTCCTCCTTAACAAAGGCACGATGATCGTACCCTCCCACCTGAAGTTCGACCCCGGCATTGAAATGCCGGATCTGGAGCAAGGCCTGCTTAAAGCAGGCCTCAGCAGTCTGCACCAGGGCATCAGTAAGCTCCTGGGAAGTCACCTTCTCTGCAGCAAGGGCTTCTTCAACCGCCTTCTTCTCCCCAGCCAGAATAGCCAACCGCTCCTCTAGAGCCTTGACCGCAGCCCGGCTTTCGGACCCCTCCTTCAAAGCCCGGGCATGCTCCTCAGCAACCCTATCGGCCTCCACACGGGCGAGTTGAAGCCCTTGGTCAGCTTTTACAGCCGCAGCCTTTGCGGCATCCCACTCCACCCGAGCAGCAGCCAGTTTCGCCCGGACCCCATCCAGCTCCCCCAGGGCAGCATCCCGCTCGGCCTAGCCCTTGGCGAGCTCCACCCCTGCCGACCTAGCCTTGGCCTCAGCCACCTCCAGCTCCTCCTTCAGGTCGCCAGCAGATGCGGCCTTGGCCTCCGCCGCTGACAAACCCTTAGCCAACTCCTCGACCTGCGCCCGCAGCCTCTGGACGTCAGCATGGGAACGAGCATATTGCTCCCGGACCAGAATCAAGGCTTGGTTGTATCCCACCACCCGGCAAAGCTCCACCTGGTTCCTGTGTAGCTCATCCAGGGCCGGCCGAGTCAGTGCGGCACAGCCAGTGAAGTGTCGGGGAGGCAGGAAAGCGGTAGAGACCTCAGGAACTACCCCATCGTGCCATAGACGGCCACGAGGGAGAAGAGACTTCGGGAGCGGTGGAGGCGGAAGCGACGAAGAGGAAGGCAGATCCGGCAGGGAAGCAGAAGGCTCATTGACGAAAAACTCAACCTCAATCTCCTCATCAGAAATCGAGGCCTCTCGCCCCTCAAAAGCATGGGACTCAGGCGCCGGGGTAGGACCAACAGCAGCAACCTCCTGGCCCTCCAGAGCCGGAGTCTCCACCACGGGAACGGCCTGTGGTGCCGTGGCGGAAGAAGGGCCGTCAGCAGCAGAACCCTTAGCCTTCTTAGAAGCTGGAGCACCGGCAGCACCGGCAGCAGAAGAAGCCGCGAGTTTCTTCTGGCGACTCGAAGGCGCAGCGGCCGCTCTGGACAGGCGAGCGTACAACGGCAGGTCATCCATAGTCCTAGCTGCAAATAAAGACAAACAGAGTAGGTCAGAATCCACCAATTCAAAAGACCAACTCTAAAGCAAAAACAAACACAACTGCTAAAGATCCTACAGGAAGAAGGCAGCGGCTCGGCGGATATGTAGAAGCCAGCCGGCTGCACACCATACTCAGCCACCAAAGCCTCAATCCGGGCCACTGCAGAAGCTGATTCTGGCAGGAGGTTTGTGCGCGGAACTTGAAAGGATAGGGCCTTGGCTTTATAATGACCCTCCTCCCAGTACAGAGGGAAACGACCGCCCCCTTCCAAAAACCAGGGCCGCTCCCCTGGCACGGCCTCAACCTTAAAAAACGATCCCTTAAAGCGTTTGAAGGAATCCGAGAAGGGCGTCATCAGTTGGCGGTCCGGATTAATACGAAGGGATACCAACCCCCTCCGCTTATCGCCTCCCTTCGGCGGGCTGGGTGTGAAAGGCCCGAAGAAGTAAAAGAAAAGGTTGGCCGACAGTCTAAAAGGGGCGAGAAATGGCCACAGAGCCTCTCGAAGGCTACCAGATAAGCCCACCTATTCGGATGGAGCTGGGACGGAGCGAGGCGAAGATGCCGCAACGCCTCCATTTGGAAGGGGGAGAAAGGGAGAGAAACTTGGACCCGCGACAAGTAGTCCCGGAAGAAGAAGAAGAAGTCCGGCCGACCCTCAGACCGGGCCGCGCAGACAGGCTCCTCCGGCTCCGGACACCTAAGCACGCACCCAGGCATGGCCGGCAACTTTAAATGGGCTAGGTCCGCCTCAGGCATCAGCGACGGCGTAGCCAGCACATCGTGCGATACCCAGCCGTACCGACGAATCAAGGCCTCGGGCGGACTGGAAGAGTCCGAACCACCGGCCTCCGAACACTTTTTAGACGATCCAGACCTTGGAGCCATAAATAAGCCTATATGAAAATAAACAAAGCCGGTATTGGCAAAGAAGCAGAAGTACCTGGCACAGGCATAACAGAAGGCAAAAAAGGCCATGGACTCGGACGAAGGGGAGCACGAGAAGGAATAGCCGGGGCAGACCAATGCTGGCAGGAGCCCAGGATGGATGAAGCCTCGGCATCTCCATCACCTGTCATCAATACGGAAGCTTCCGCCAGGCAGTCCCAGCAGGGACCGGCATAACCCTCTAGGGCGGACGTCTGGTGAATGGCAGAAGGACCCTCGTAAAAATTCAGGGGTCGAGCCATCACCACCGGGGCCTCAGAACTGGAAGAGGAGCTGACCCAGGTCCCACCAGGCGACTCAAGAGGAAGAGCCCGTGCAAGCGGCCGGAAGGGATGACGTGGAATGGGAATAGAAACCCTTCTCGAAGACGGGCGAGCCCCAGCTTGCCCCGGATGCGCGGCGTCACCTTGGCATAAAGGATCCAGGATCCCCGTAGCAGGAGGCTCACCCCCAAGAACCCAGTAGGTCATACGAGGAAGACGAGCACGGAGGAGCATTTCCTCCTCCGGCGTCAGCGACGCCCGCGGTCGCGGAATGTTTCTACCTCCCGCCATAATCAAAGACCTATGGTATTAGGAACCGATGTTTGAGGGAGGTTTGGGAAGAACTTTGGGTACAATGACGCTAACGGAAACCCAGAAAAACCCAGAAGAACAGAAACACAGACAACGATTCCCAGTATAAATGGAAAAATACAAAAAACTACCGAACAAATGCACAAGGGAACAAGCGCAATACCTGTGTAAGTAAAATAGAAGAGACCGGAATGCTGGAAGACGGCGAAAATCTCAAGAAAAGAAGAATCCCCACTCAAGCTCTAGGGAAATCAGAGAAATTTCTGGACAACAGAGTGAAGTAGCGGGAAAAAGTGGAAATGAACAGAAAGAAGGCTATTTAAAAGCCAACGCAGGGGCACGACGGTCTATTCCCGCACAGACGTGACGAGATTGGCGCAGCACGACGCCAGCGCAATAAATGCTCACTCACCTCGAAAGGCGAGAAGACGTGGCGGTTGCAAAACGCCCCCAATAAAAGCCTGACACCTGTACGCCCGCAATAATGGCGCGTAAGAGCGAGCCCCAAAGCATCCGCAGAATCCCAAAAGGCGGAAGGGCCAGGGGACTGGGTAGGGCAAATAACCGCTCAGTCAAAAACAAACCCAGCATTCTTGGCAGTACGAGGAAGGGTTGAGCCGACCACTGCTCCGGACCGGACAAATGGCCACGGCGCCAAAAAGGCCGACCTAGTCCGAACTATAGGCCTCGGCCCTATAAAGGACCGGGGGCAAGAAGCACCTCGGCCGTCCAGAAGCCTGAACAACCAAGCTGGGGGGCAACTGTTACGGACCGGCCCGAAAGGCCCAGGTCCGGACCCCGGCCCAATCCCGCTAGGGATAGGATCCACGCCAAAATAGGAAGGGATCCGAGATCCCACAAATATAGGATCTCATTAATAGAGATTCTCCGACAATCATGGCACCAGCCAATCAGCCCTTGACGGGTCAATCTAAGATATTGCTCATTAAGGCAGAGATATGCGCACCAGACTCCTCTATAAATAGAAGGAAACCCTAAACAGGTGCACACGTTCTATCTTATGCTCTTATTACTTTCTGCCACACAGAGCACACATCCCACTCCCCTGGCTACGTGCCTTCCAGTTTGCTACGAACTACGTGGACTTTGATCCCTTCGAGGGTACGTAGGCTCTAGGCTTGACAACCTAGTCAAGTCCAATCTCTGTGTTCTTCATACAGAACAGATAGCAATTTGCATTTATAAATGAGAAAAAGTATAAGTCTTTTCATATATTGCATGCATTTTAAGACTTTTCATTCACACATGTGGTCCTCCAAATTTTCTCAATCACGTCCTTATGGTGATTCATGATCCTGATGTGTTTGATCATTGCATTTTTCTTTTTCTTTTTGTTTTTCATGTGACACAAGTATTTTCTTATTTGAGGTAATCTTATTCAAAGCATTTTCAATCACTAAATGCAAACATTTTCTTTATATGGAATTCAAACCTTGATTCATCAAATTACAAGAGATTAATATCTTCTGCTAATAACTTATAGTATGTTTGGGTAAGCGGTGGAGAGAAAAAAAACCAATGAGCAAAAAGAGTTCGGTTTCTCTAAGCGGCCACTTTCTCCTCATCTCCATATCCTTACCGTCCAATTCATTCAAACACTTACAAAGCACCACGTCATAAAGTTTTTTAATTATCATTTGAATTGAATATTCTTGGTTATCTTCCTCCGCCTCTTTCTCACCATCGTCGTCCTACACGGCATCATTGGCGGCTACAAGTTTGGTAGCCTCAGGCAAGAAGGTCCTTTGGAATCCAGCAACTATAAAACCTTTGATATATTGAAGCTCATGGTCAATGAAGGAGGCAATGATGAGAAGAGCAATCCAAATACACCTTATAGTCATAGCCCCACGATTTCAAATTGGAACAAACAACATGCTAAGTGGTTTTTAAACAACCTAAATTGTTGGAATTTTATCAAACCCAAGAAGCCTAGGTTGCTTCTGGTTAATACCCAAGCCTTGCGAGAATCCAGTACAGGATCATTATCTGTTGAAATCAATTAAGAACAAGATTGGTTAGTGTAGGCTACATGAGATTGAAATCTTCTGCAATATGACTCTCCACCTATTGATCTTCTCGGCATTTGAAAATGGGATTTTCATCAAGCTTCCATCGTAGGCTTCAGTTCTTTCGATAGGTGGGGGTTTTTTTTCTCTTAACTTGTTTATATTTTTAAATACAAGGAATTTTCTTTTGTTTTGTGAGGTAGGATACTTCATCATCAGTAGTAGCTTCCTGTTAGCGAGGTTGAAGGGATTGGTACTCTAACAGAAAAGTGATTTAGGGAGGCTAAGAAGATCTTCTCGTTTTGGTTTGGTACTTTGAGATGAGGGGAGGTGATAAGGATAGGGAAGAATATGAAATTTTAAAACCTTAATGACATGTCACTTTGTGAACCGTCAGATGAATTGGACGGATGAGATGTGGAGATGAGGAGAGATGTGGAGAAAAACACCAATGAGATAATCTAATCCCGAGAAAACAAGCATGTTTTTTTTTTTTTTTTGTAGAAAGAAAAAAAGCTAGTTGGAATCCAAAAGAGGAGTTTGCACTCTTTGCATCCGGCCTTTCCTGCCATCCGACATCCTCTTCATTTATCATCGTTAAACTCCTCTTAATATCTTTTTCTTTTATTCATATTTATTAATTTTTTTTTATTCAAACTATCCCTAGAGTAAGATTAGTACATAGTGTATAAGTTATTTGGACTCTACTATAATTTATTAAAACGAGTATTTTTAGAGAATCAGTATACATTAAAAACTAATTAATCTAATTTTCCTAATATATAAGAATTAGTTAATTGACTCATTCATCTAGTGATCTATTTATAGGTATAAGTTTATAACTTCAATCTTATCGATGTTTACAATCTTAACAATAAGAAGATATATTATGAAATAATGAAAATACCAATACGAAAAGATACAAGAAGATAATTGATATTTACATGATATTATTCACAACGAAAACAAGAATGCTAGCACTTAACAGAGCTATTTTTATTGTTGAGCTAGCTATTTGACGGATGTTTGAAACACCATACGAGATTTCCCCGTATATTTGAAAGATCCTCAAGAGATTTGATAAATAAATTAATTACTTCAATTAAAGAAGGTGCATAATATAATATTGTTGTCCTTGGATGTTTGAATGTGATTTTCCTTCTTACATTGGTAATCGGCTAACTATCACAGGTTGACCTCGAGTTTTAATGATTTTCATCACTTCTAGAACATTCAAGAAAGCATTTCTAACCGTAGGTGATTCATCACTCATCAGGGCCAACACTGATCCTCAAATTCCCAGAGTCGTCAGAATCCACAACAAAATCACGATAAATAGGAACAAAAGACTCCAAGCAATCGGTACAAATCGACCAATTGAAGTGGTCGTAGATATAAAAATTGAAGTATGTAAGACCAATGCCCATACGGGTAAGGTCACAAAAGTGAGCTCGAATGAAATAACTATAATTGCTCTTCACCTGAAGTGACCATCATATGTTAAAATATTTATCAACAATGCCTGAAGATTTTGAAGTCATCACTCTGGCTGTCTGGTAAACAATTTCTGGGGCTGTAACATCAGTGGAAGCGACACCATAAACAGCAACACCACTTTCTTCCGAACATTATTATTATTATCTTCTCCTCGGACGTAGTAATTAATAGCAACAGATCTAGAAAACGTTGTTCCATTTTTAGCGTATCGACCATCTTTTTCCCCATCTTCTCCGCAAGATATCGGACATTTCCACAAAACTACCAGAATTACCGACATCGAGCCTGTACCTCGTATACTTAACACCCAGGAGTGAATGCTCTTGTAATCACTAGTATTTCCTTTGCTAGTAACATGTGTTGCCATATTGTGGATAAAGTTATCAGGGATTCGAAACAATTCTATGGCGTTTACAAATGCGAATTTTGATTCCACTGGGAAAAAATTGATTTGTAGGTTCGTTTTGCTATTGATGTTGAGATAAAACTCCTTTACAAAAAGAGAGTTTGATTGACTTTGAGCACTAAAATTCTCCAACAACAAAAATCCGGCACTGGAAACATTGAATCGAGCACTAGATAGCGTTTCTCCAGACGAAAAAGCATAGAAATGGAGACGTACCAGATAATATTGTGAAAGCAAGAAGAGAAAAATCTGATTGTATTGAATTGAATATTCGGGAGATATGTACATCTTATTTATAGACTTTAACAGATAAAATAAGTCTAACTAACTCTCTTCTTGTTACAACAAACAAAGCTAACTAATTCTATTTACACTCAACTAATTACAGTAAAAAAGCTAATTAAAACAGTTACAATCAAAGCTACTATATACACTAATACCCCCTCTCAAGCTGGGGAGTGAATATCTATCATGCCCAGCTTGCAATTTTTCACGAACGATATGACAATCGATGTCAAGATGCTTCGTGCGTTCGTGAAAAGTGGGGTTAGCAGCAATGTGACGAGCAGATTGGCTATCACAATATAAAGAAGCAGGGGAAGTGAGTGGAAGACCAAAATCACGAAGTAAAAAGGATAACCACTGAAGCTCACAAGTAGTAGTAGCCAAAGCATGGTATTCGGCCTCAGATGATGAAGTAGAAACAGTGGCTTGCTTCTTAGATCGCCAAGTGATCAAAGCCTGATCTAAGAATCCACAGAAACCAGTAATAGATCTTCGAGTATCAATACAACCAACCCAATCAGAATCACTAAAAGCATTTAATTTTACAATAGAATCAGCAGGAAAAAACAGACCACGACCTGGAGCAGCCTTAATATACCGAAGGACTCGATGAGCAGCCCGTAAATGTAAATCAGTGGGGTTCTGAATGAACTGAATTAATTATTGTATAGCAAAAGAAATGTCAGGCCGAGTATTAGCAAGATACAATAAACGTCCAACTAAGGTGCGATAATCAGATCCATCTTCCAAAACAATACCCGAATCAAGTGAAAGCTTTAGAGATGTAGCCATAGGAGTAATAGCAGGTTTACACTCAAGAAAACCAGCATCAGACAAAATATCCAAAGCAAATTTACGTTGACAAAGAGAGATGCCCTTAGAACTACGAGCAATTTCCAAACCAAGAAAATACTTAGCATCACCTAAGTCTTTGATTTTAAAAGAAGTATCAAGAAAAGTCTTCATATTGTTGATGTCAGTCAAATCATTACCACATATGAGAATATCATCCACGTAAACCAATAAAGCAGTGAAGGTAGTAACGGATTGCTTGATAAACAAAGAATGATCAGCAGAAGAATGATGATACCCACAAGAAAGTAAAGCTGAAGAAAGCTTAAAAAACCATTGTCGACTAGCTTGTTTAAGTCCATAAAGAGAACGTTGCAACTTACACACTTGAGTAGGAGAAGAAACAGGTAATCCCGGAGGAGGTAACATATAAACTTCCTCATGGAGATCCCCATGAAGAAAAGCATTATTGACATCAAATTGCTTTAAATGCCAATTCTGGGCAGCGGCAAGAGCAAGCAATAAACAAACAGTAGTAAGCTTTGCAACAGGAGAAAAAGTATCATTAAAATCAACTCCTTCAATTTGAGTATAGCCCCTAGCAACTAGACGTCCTTTATAACGATTCAAAGTACCATCAGAGTTATATTTCTTAGCAAAGACCCATTTACAACCAATTGGTCGTTTTCCAGGAGGTAAATAAGTTAAAACCCATGTTTGATTTTGTTGTAAAGCCTCAAGTTCAGCTGTTATAGCATTTTTCCAGCCCTCATGTTTAATGGCTTGAGAATATGTTTTAGGAATATCATCAGTGGAAATAGACAAAGCATAATGACGACAAGGAGAAGAAAGACGATTATAAGAAAGAACATGAGAAAGGGGATGATAACTACCTGCTTCCAAGGAATTTGGTAAAACTGAATTGCATTGAAGGGCACAATGATAATCATGCAAATAATGTGGTAACTGTCGAGACCGTGTGGACCTCCTAATCAATGGAGAAAGAGGAGTAGAAGAAGGAACAGAAGAAGAGGATTCGGAAGGAGAGACACATGATGAAGATGAAGTTGAAAAATCTAAAGGAGGGAGCTCTTGGGGCAAGGGAATGGTGTTGGGAAGAGAAGGAGAGTCTGAATTACAAAAAGGAAAAAGAGATTCATAAAACTGAACATTTCTAGAAACTAAGATATGACGATGATGTAAATCTAAAGTTATAAAACCTTTTGTGCCTTGGGGAAAACCAAGAAAAACACACTTATGGGCTCTAGAATCAAGTTTAGTGCGCTGTTGGGTGATAGTAGAAGAAAAACACAAACAACCAAAAACTCTAAGATTACTCAAATCTGGAATTTTCTGATATAAGAGTTCAAAAGGTGATTTTTGGTCCAAAACAGGGGTAGGTAATCGGTTTATAAGATACGCAGCATGAGAAAGGGCATAAGACCAATATACCTTAGGAACATGGGCTTGAAATAACAAAGCTCTTGTAACATTTAAAATATGTTAATGTTTTCGTTCAACCTTGCTATTTTGTTTAGGTGTTTCTACACAACTAGTTTGGTGAAGTATACCATGTTGTTTATAAAAATCTTCCATGGTAAATTCAGCACCATTATCAGTTCGAATGACTTTTACCAAAGTATTATATTGTGTAGAAACCATTTGAACAAAAGAATGAATAACAGAACGAACCTCAGACTTGTTCTCAAGCAAATAAATCCAAGTATAACGAGAAAAATCATCAACAATTGTAAGAAAATATTTGTGCCCATGAACAGAAGGCAAATGATAAGATCCCCAAATATCCATATGAACCAAGTCAAAGATGTTATGAGACTTTGTAGAGCTTACATGAAAAGGCAACTTTCGTTGCTTAGCATAGTGACAAACATCACAACATTGAAAAGAAGAACTAGAAGAAACATAAGGATGTGTTTGATGAATTGAATACAATGTGGATTTGGAAAGGTGTCCTAAACGGAAATGCCAAAGATCAAAAGGACGGTTATGGACTAGTGGTGTGGAAACAATACCAATTACAGTAGGTATAGAATTTGCATGTTGCTTGAGAATATAAAGCCCTTCAAACTCTTTAGCTGAACCAATCATCTTCCTTGAAGGTAGGTGGTGGATGAGACAACGAGACATCTGAAAAGAGACATCACAAGGAAGCATCTGAGTCAACTTTGAAACGGAAATGAGGTTAAATCGAAATTCTGGAACAAAGAGAACATTATGAAGATAAAGAACATCTGAAAAATGAATAGTCCCACTAGAAGTAGCTAGGACTTTAGAGCCATCTGGTAAATTGACAGTAATGGGAGAAATAGATTTAGAAGATGTAAACAGAGCAAGGTTAGAACAAACATGATCTGTGGCTCCTGAATCTATGATCCAAGAATCTGAAAAAGAAGAAGAATGATCAGGAAAAAACTTACTAGCGGCTGAAATATGATTAAAGAAGCAGAGGGCTGAATTGAAGAATTATCAGCTTGAACTAAGGCCAACAATTTTGTATATTGTTCAGGTGTAAAACTGTAAGATTGATTAACAACCTTATTGGGCTCAAGTAAACCTTTAGCATCAGAAACAGAGTCAGCAACAGAATCAGTGGTACCCACAGAATTAACATAAGAATTCCGAAACTTAAAACCGGGTGGGAAACCATGCTTTCTGTAGTAAGTGGCTTCAGTATGTCTTGATTTCCCACAATAAGTACACTGTTTACCAGTATTAGGAACATGTGGACGCTGACGACCAGTAGAAGAAGCAGACCGTGTATGCAATGATTTATTGAACAAAGTAGTGATTGCTGTAGTTGAAAAACCAAGCTCTCGTTCTAGTTGTATAACTAAAGAAAATACATGGTTTATGTTTGGCAAAGGCTCAATCAACATGATTTGAGATTTAACAGCAGAGAATCGATCACTCAATCCTTTTAAAAATCGGATAACATAATCTTCTTCAACGTGTTTCTTAAACATTGCAATGGCACCACATTTACAGCAAGGAGTACAAGAACAGGAAACCACAGGGCGTAGGATTAAAAATTCATCCCATAGTATCTTGAGTCTAGTGAAATAGTCACTTACAGGTAAATCACCTTGTTTCAGACTCTGGATCTCTTCTTGGAGATCAGCCAATCGGAAAACATCATTCTGAGAAAAACAATCCCGGAGGTCCGACCATACATCGCAGGCTTTGTCAATCCACAAGACACTTTGAGCAATGGTTGTTGAGAGAAACCATGTAAGCCAAGAAAGAACCATCATATTACACCTCTCCCATGCCGGAAAGAGTGGATCAGCACTGTTGGGGATGGGAGATGCACGATCGATGAACCGGCTCTTATTCTTGGACATCAGAGACATACGCATTGCACGAGCCCAAGAATGATAATTCGGACCGGTCAAGACAGATGAAACAAGGAGGAGAGAAGGATTTTCATTCGGATGAAGGTAAAATGGGTTACCAATATGGTGAATTGAATCTGGTGAAAGATTGGTGGAAGTACCGTTAGGGTTTCCATCAAGAGAAGAAGAATCAGCTGATGATGGAGTCGTCACCATGGAGAAATCAAAGCAATCGGTAGAATTTGTGAGCAATCGAAGGAGATGACCACCGTGAGAGAACGGTGAGACTAGCAGGCGGAGCAATCAAGAGAGACGAAGCTCAGGCAGAGAACACGTGAATGAGAGAAAAATGAGGAAGAGCATGAATGAGAACAAGTGAAGGAAGAGAAAAATAGTGAAGAAAAATGTATAGAAAGAAAAACAGAGAAGGTCAAAGACTCTTGGCTCTGGATACCATATTGTCAAAGCAAGAAGAGAAAAATCTGATTGTATTGAATTGAATATTCGGGAGATATGTACATCTTATTTATAGACTTTAACAGATAAAATAAGTCTAACTAACTCTCTTCTTGTTACAACAAACAAAGCTAACTAATTCTATTTACACTCAACTAATTACAATAAAAAAGCTAACTAAAACAGTTACAATCAAAGCTACTATATACACTAATAGATAATATCCGCCTTCATTTTCCCCGATTTTGAACTTGTAACTAGATGTGTTAGAATATAATCATTTGTGTATTGTACATTCTGTAATCTATTGTAACCATAAGATTCCATTTTGTATACGTGTCAGTGTCCTATAGGTGCTGTTATGATTTTGTACCTGGAAAGATCTTCCAGAATTCTGTATTGGTGACTATAAATGAATCCATGAGCCAAAGCTATTGTGCTACGCCTATCATCCTTTTGCTTTGTATTATTCTCTAGAATTCCTAACTTCATATCAAAGCCAATCATGTCCGGGACTACCATATCAGTTGACTCCAATGACCTCACCGCTGTGAAATTGTACTCCCTCTTTAGCTCATTAAGCCAGCCAACAACCATCCACCTGGGTGGTTGTGATTTTCTTGTTTGGGAATCGATTGTTCTACCACTCATCAAAGGCATTCGCCTTGAAGAGTATATCAGCGGTCTGGTTTGTTCGCCAGCGAAAGTTGTCTCTAGCAACACAAGTAACTTATAAGTAAATATTTTCTAATTAAATAAGTATAGATTTTGAGATATATTAAATTGAATTTATTAATATTTTATACTTATTTAATTAACCTTTAATATACTTTTCTATTATTTAATTAAATATAGGATAAAAGGATATTTTGACATAAAATCTATTCATATCCTATTTGGTTACGCAGGAGATATTATAGGAGGAAAGCGATAAAAAAGAATCAACTAATATATATATAGATATATAGAATCAGAGGCTTTAAGGAGATTCAAAGGGTGGACCCCACATGAAGCTACTATCACGGATGTGTAATTGTTGAAGGATCATTGTGATATGATTTAGATATAAAAAGAAAAAGAAGATCAAAGATCACGCATAAAAGCCGTTGACCCAAGTATTTAATTGAGAGACGTGCAAGCATTATAAAAGATATAGGTTGCAAATAGATGCAAGCGGAGACACACAGAGCAGCGAGAGGAGCAGCAGCTGAGAGTGAGACAATTGTTTTGGTTCTCCACATCATCTCCACGGAAGGACCGTGGAGAGGCGACGAAGTACACAGTCGGTGACTTCATCTTCTTCATCCATGGCTCATTATCAACTGAATTAGAGGGAGCACTTTTTTTCTTAATTTCAATACTCTGTTCCTATTCCCTTTCCCTTTGATTTTCAGTATGGTTTTGAACCTTGTGTTGCTTCGATGGATTTTAATCTAGCTATGTGTGGTTAGTTTCTTTGCAACCTAAAAGAGCTATGAATTTATTTGTGGATTAGATTTTATTTTCATTGTTTAGTTATAATTAATATTAATTTTGGTTATTTAATCTTGTTTAGATTTATCTATTTAGTGATTAGCCATTATTGGATATGAATTTGAGTATTAGGATTTACCTTGGCGAATGAAATTTTAATTAGGCTCTAAGATTAAGTAATATGGGATTAGATTACGATTTAATTTGCAATTAGGATAGACATATACCTAATAGTCCTATATAGTTGTCGAAGAGTGTGTTCGAATTTTATTGCCTCTTAAGTAATTATGTTAGACATAACAAAATACACTTAAGAGAAGATTGTAAGTGAACCGACAGGCACTTACAGCTATTTATACTCAAGATTAACAAAATTGATATTAAGGCTAATTAAATTGGTGAAAATAAGGTTTATAAAGCTAATAAGGGGTTAGTGACTCTGGGCTCGTTCGATTATTGTGGTAGTTTAATTATTTTAATTTCTTAATTAAATTCAATTTGTTTTGCTCAAACTTAAATGAAAGTATAAAATTAATGCTTAACTAAAGTTTGTGATACTAAGTCCTTGTGGGAATGATACTTTTCTTATCACTTTATTACTTGATAGGGCCCGTATACTTGCGGAGTTATAAGCTATAAAATTTTGCCCTATCAAGTAATAGAACCAATCCAGCCTATCTTGACTGGTTTACAGTTGACCATCTTCTTGTTGGCTATTCAAGAAATACTATGATCCAAGAAATCGGAGCTCAGCTCCTCCACTGTAAGACTGTTGAAGCACTGTGGAATGAAGCACGCAATCTTACTAGTGCGTCTACCAAGGCCCAAGTGATGATCATCAAGAATGACCTTCACAACACTAGGAAAAACTCATTGACGATTACATATAGTACTTGAACAAGATGGAGAATCTCTCTGATGAAATTGCACTCGCCGGCTCCCCCATTGCCACCGATGATCTCATCCTTCACACAATGAATGGCTGGGATGCAGACTATAATGCCATTGTGGTCTAGTTAGTCGACCAACCTGAACTGACATGGGTCAAAGCTTAAGCTACACCACTCTCTTTTGGATCACGCACTACTGCAAAAAAGGGTTTTAGGACCGGACAAAAGAGGCATCGTAAGACCGGACCCGCGATCGGTCTTGTTCCAGCCGGTATTAAAAGTCTAACATTTAAGACCGGACTCGAACTGGTCTTAAAGAAAATCTTTTAGACCGGACATTTAAAATATTAGGTCTTAAAAGTTGTACTAAATAAACTGAAATATTTTTTGTTCGGTCCTAAAACCCAACGTTTAAGACCAGACAAAACCTTGGCCGGTCTTAAAAGGATCGAAATTTTAAGACCGGACAAAAATAAATCTGATCTTAACAGTTGAACATTTAAGACCGGCATATTTATTCTGATTTAAATTTTCCCGAATTTTTTTCCCTGTTCTTCCTGATCAATATATATACACAAATCCACCACCCAATCTAGTACATAAAAGTCGATACTTTAAGCTACAAGCTATGAACAAATATGAATAAATTGAATTGGGATAAAGAATACAAATATTATTCACTATGAGTTATGTGGCCTCTTAATTAATGATTATATTATGACTACAACACCTAAATTAATTTATACAATAAGATAACTTACTTACAAATATAATGAGCTGAATTACAAATACAGCACGTAAATCAACATACATGCCCAATATAATATATTCACCATGCCTTCATCTGATTCCCACCCAACAACGTAAACACATCCTCTTTTACAACATGCCCCTTTGAATCGGATCCTGCCACAAAAATAAAACAAAAACAAACTTCATAGTTAGTGACATTGTTTAAGAACATATATAGAAGGAATATCATAGTGTATATATATATATATATATATATATATATATATATATATATATATATATATATATATATATATCGATGCGGCAACACATTATGATCCGGAAGCATGTCCTTAAAAGCCTCAAGCATTTCAAAAAAATTGTTGTTGCTATGCCTTCAAGCTTACCAAGTTCAATACAACGTTCAACAATTGGTATTTTTTACACCCAGGGTATAGTGGGGTCTTTGCATCACTGTACACATTATCAATATCCGTGTCATTATCATCAAAGGCCACTTCCCCATGTTGAGACCCACTTGGGATTTTTTCACCATGCCATACCCACCATACTGTATAGGTCTTACAAAATCCTTCATAAATTAAATGTGTGTGTATAACTTCAGGACTTAGTCGCCTCTCATTCAAACATTTTACACAAGGGCAATAAAACTTCCCACTATCATCATGGGCATTTTGTTTAGCAAATTCTATAAATTCCCTCGCCCCATTTTGTTTAACATACATAATCCGAAAAATTTGAAACTTGAATATAAAATAAGCCAACTCAAAATGCAAATTTATGCTCAATGTCAGTTAGGTCTTCTTCTTCTTTTTTTTTAACGGAGAAACTTGTCTATTAAATGCATAACGAAGAATCACTTTTGGTCATAAATGTATCACAGTGAATCCAAGAAGCAAAATAAATGCATGACGAAGAAATTAAATGCATCACATGAAGATCTAGTGGACTCACTGTAGCATATTAATTCAAATGCATTTGCTGAGTCTTTCTTCTCCGGCCACAAATATTCATGTTGCAGACAGCAAGAGTAACTTAAAAACATTTGTTGGTCAGTTGGGTTGGTCTAAAGTGCAAATATAATCTTCAAAATACAATATTCATTAACAACAGAGAAACCCATAAGAGCATTTCATCGATTTCATTAAACCCATGAAAAACCCAGAACGATAAGCAAGAAAATCATAAAGTTATATAACCGAAACACCTCTTACAGCTTGGTCTATAGACGTTTAACTAAGGAACCAGAAAGTGATTGCCGAGAGAGCGACGCGAAGCAGCGACGAAGCAACACACAAACATTGGAGACAAAACCTGAGTAATCACTTTTAGCGCGACAAGAGAAGTTCAAAGAGGGAAATTTAATTTTACGCGCGACAGAGACATCTTTTTGTATTTTGGATTTTATTAAGACTGATCAATTATAATGCATCCGATCCTAAAGATTTTATTAATTTAATTTTTAAGCCCGAAGGTTTAGAAGACTCCGATCCTAAATTTTTATTAATGTTTAGACCGGAGATTTATACAACATCTGATCCTAAAATTCAAATACTTTTTAGACCAGTTACTTATAACGTATTCGGTCCTAACGGTCTATTTATTAAACCAAACCGGAAAAAAGAGGATTGGCTTTGGCGAGCGCAGCGGCAACTAAATGAATATAAAGGAAAACTGGAGAATTCATAAGCTTCTTTAATTATTGGTGAGGAGTTAGGAGGCAGTGAGGAGTTAATAAGGACATAGAGGTAGTGTGAGGAGTTAATATAAGGGCAAAGAGCAAGAGAGATAACAATTGATGATTTTCTACTTTAAGAGCGCATTTTATAAATATTCGGTCCTAAATGTCTTTATTGAATTCAAATTACTTTTAAGATTTACCTTTTATACATATCCAGTCCTAAAATACTTTTAAGATCTACATTTTATATATATCCGGTCCTAAACTTCTATTATTTATTTTTTTAATCAATTCAATTACTTTTAAGACCGACCTTTTATCTTGTATCCGATCCTAAAATTCTTTTATTTTTTTAAATGAATTAAAAATATTACTTTTAAGAACGGGTCTTTTAAAATATCCGGTATTAAAAGTTGTATCTGTTTAATGAATAGATTCAGAGTCTCTTTGATTGGCTTTCAGATAAACTTCCCAACTAGGCGACTCCTCGTATTCTGAGGAACTATGTGGCTCCTCATTAAAGTCTCTTTGAATAATAATTTGCTGACTCAGCAAGGGAAATTAATTTCCACCTAACCCTTTATTTCTACCTCATTATTTCTTTCAGAAGAGAGAGGGAGAGGAAAGGAAGGATTAGGTGGAGATAAAGTAATGAGGTGGAAATTAATCATCCACGATATCCTCTATGTCACCAGTTTTAGTCAAAAATTCAAACAAACAATCAACTAAAAGTCAATATGTATTTTTATACATATTTTGGAAGTTCATAATTACTTTTGTTTCTTAAAAAAGCATTTGTGTCTGGCACATTTTTGGAAAAATCTCATGTGTATTTTTGCTTTTTAACCCTTAAAACATTCAAACAAATCAAGGTTCTGAAATCTAGACCGAACACTGAACCGGTCGGAGTATTGGGTCAAGGGTTAGTAGGTCAGATAAGATTCAGACCAGAGTCAACTTAGGCTTAGACCAATGAGGTATAAAATATTGAAAAATTATCACACCATCCAAAATTATTTATTTCATTTTAATACTTTGAATCACTAAGAAAATAATTATATACTTATCAAATATTCTTTATAGTTTCCTTTACAAATTAACATCACATGTCATATCCCACTAATGACAACTGACTCTGTAATAAATGAATTATTTTATAATATATATTACTTATAAAAATAAATAACTTGTCCATCCATCAAATTTTGCTGAAGACCATGCTCCTTCTGGAACAAATTGTACTTGCCTCCTACATATAAGCATCATCAATCTATTACTATAGGTTTAGAAGGTTCCTTTTTCAAACCAAGGAAATATCCAATAGGTTTTAGACTATTTCAAAGTTCAAACACCTTTTTGCCCATTCGCCATTGGAAAAAGGACCAGTTTCAAGAACCCAAAAATGCACTCATATTTCCTGATAATCTCTCTCGCTCCAAGTCTCCATTCTCACTTTCATTGAGACTGTGCCTCTATTCTCTCTCTCCTCCCTAGCTCCCTTCTCATATGTTCCCCATGGAGACGACCTTTGATGGTAGACGATCAGTGATGGCGAGATTTAGGCAATGGATATGATATTGGACGGCGGTGAGTCTTGCGAGAGTGACCATTGAAGAAACACTGCGAAACAAGATCAGTCAGATTCTTCATATCTCTCTCTATCTCCTCCTTCTCCTTCTATGTCTTGCTTTTTTCTCAGTGTCGAGTTGATTGATAATCGGTGGAAAACTGCAAGTGTTTTTGGTGATTTCAAAAAAAAAACAAACAATTGACTATGTGACTCGGTTAACTGGCTTGGTCATGCTGAGTTAGTCGAGTTGACCCCAGGTCAACTCGAAACTCCGGATCACCTCTTCACTCACACTAGTTTTCCAGCCGATTCGTAGGTTTTCGGTCCCAACTGGTCGGTCCAGTCTGGGTTTTAAAACATTGAAACAAACGGTCAACAATGGTCAATGTGTATTTTTGCATTTACTTTAAAAGTTCAAAGTTACTTTTGCCCTTAAAAAAACATTAGATATTAGGCACACTTTTGAAAAAATTTCATGTGTATTTTTGCACCTTAACCCTTATTTATTTTGTATTTTTTAAAATTTGAAATTCTGAAAAAAAAAAAAAAGGAAATGCTCAAACTCAAGATAATATTATAGTTTCATATCATGCTTCAAATTCGAACATTATAATATTGAATGATTGTTGATTGTGTTGAAGGTTAATCATGGATTTAGGATTTATGTTTAGTTTGTAATGTATTGAAGTGTGATGTATGTTTAACTTGTAATATTTGAAAGTTTGAATTTTTTATGTTTTACTATCGCTTTATGTTTTTGTAGTGCATTTTATAATTTAGGTTTGTAAAAAGATAAATTTGCATTTTATGTTAGGTAATAGCCTAATAAATTATTAGATAAATATCATTATATTGTTTAAAAAATAGGAAAAAGCAATATGCAAATAATAATAATAATAATAATAATAATGAAGAAAAATAGGGTGGGTGGGGCCTGCAACCTATAGGTTACAAGTTGGGTTGGATAAACATTACAAGCTTTTAGTACAAATCAAAAGAAGCTATATCCAATGCGACATCTAATCTAGTGGAGAAAAAGAACGGGAGATAATTTAGTTTTTTTCTTCCTTAACTTGTTTAGAAGGAGAAAATGAGGGAGAAAAGAAAATTAAGGAGAAATGGGTTTTCCCTTGTTGGATAAGAGAGGAAATGTGGGAAGAAAGAAAAGTGAGCAAAAAATGGGGTGTGATACCTACCTCGTTTTCTCTCCAAATCAATGAGGGATTTGGGGGAGAAAACTCAATTCCCATTGGTGCCATCTCTCTTTCCATCACATTGGAGGAATGAAGAAGAAAAACAAAGGCAAATACGTCTTGGTGTGGGTTTGGGTTTAATTTTTTAAACTATCCTTTTCTTTTTTTTAAAATTATTTTATTGAATGTTTACTTACTCATAAATTCTTATATTGACTTAAAAAAAATATTTGAACAATCTCTATAATATACAAATAAATAATTTTTTGAGAAACTAATTCAAGTATCTTTTTTTCCTACTTAACCACATTATTTTTCCCTAAAAATCATGACTTGGGATTAAATCCTATTTTGAGTAAATTCTCCTTACCATACAATTTGAATTTATATAATTTGCTTATGTTAATTTTCTTTTCATTGTGATATTTAATTTGATTTTAAACATAATACTCCCTCATATTCTTAAAACATATTTGTGGAGTTGATATTGGTTCTAAATATAAAATATATTTTTCATATTTATAAATCTTTTCCTAATTTGTCCCTATTAATGGTCTCTCAATAATAATTAATGAGAAGAGAAAATGAGAAAATTAAAGAAGATAATAATCATATTTTAGAAAATACATGTCATATTAATTGATTTATTTTATGGGTAAAGGGGCAAAAATACACATGTGTTTTGCCCCAGGGAGCGCCCAGCACCACGAGAAATTTTCTGGACCAATTTTACACATGTGTTTTGTTTTTGGGAGCAAAAGTCACATTTAGGGTTAGTTGACCAGACGGTTAACGTCCATTTGGATGGCAATGAACAGTGACGCTGATGTGGCTAATGATTTGGAGAGAGAACATGCTAAATGGAAGGAAAAATGCTGACTGGGATTCACAAGTTAATTAAAAAAGAAAAAAAAACTTAAACACCCAAATTACTGCTCCAGATTCCTCTCATACGCGAAATGGATCAAAAACTCAGAACAAGCTCAAAAACTCATATCAAAATTCAGATCAAAAACCCAAATTACTACTCTAGATTCCTCTCATACGTGAAATGGATCAAAAACTCAGAACAAGCGCAAAAACTCAGATCAAAATTCAGATCAAAAACCCAAATTACTACTCCAGATTCCTCTCATACACCCAACTCAGATCAAGCTCAAAAACTCATATCAAAAACTCAGAACCAAAAAATCAAACTCAAACCCAGAACAAAAAAGGAAGAAAATCAAACTCAGATCAAGCTCAAATCATCAGCCAAATCATCAGCGGCATAAACTCAGATCAGCCAAATCCGATGGAGTATTAAAAAGACTAGGGCATAAACTCAGAACAAAAAAATCAAACTCAAACCCAGAACAAAAAAGGAAGAAAATCAAACTCAGATTAAGCTCAAATCATCAGCAGCATAAACTCAGATCAGCCAAATCCGATGGAGTATTAAAAAGACCAGGGCATAAACTCAGAACAAAAAAATCAAACTCAAACCTAGAACAAAAAAGGAAGAAAATCAAACTCAGATCAATCTCAAATCAACCGAAAAAAACGTTAAAAAAACCAAGGCATAAACTCAGAACGAAAAAATCAAACTCAGAACAAAAAAGGAAGAAAATCAAACTCAGATCAAGCTCAAATCAACCAACAAACTCAGATCAAGGCTCAAATCAAACTCAGATCAAACTCAAGAAGGCTCAAATCAAACTCAGATCAAGGCTGATTACAGGCCACAAACTAAACACAAAAACCAGGGCATGAACAACACAGAACATAAATCGACCAGACCAGATGAGAAGAGGGAGTAGATGAAAAGGGGTCCAGGTTTGTAGCAGACCCAGTCGCAGATCAGACCCAGTCGCAGATCAAGAAGCCGCCGTCGACGACCCAGTCACAGATCAAGAAACCACTGTCGACGACCCAGTCGCAGATCAAGAAGCCGCCATAGCCAGGCCACTCAAGATCGATTCACTCTTCATCCATCGTGATTCGCGACCTCAACCCATTTTGTCCAATGGCGCTGCGGGTAGAACGGCAGTTGACGATGATGAACACTGGTGGTCAGAGATGATGAACAATGGGAGAAAATTAGGGTACTCAGATTTCCCAATTTGATCTGTGTATTTCGCGTATGAGAGGAATCTGGAGTAGTAATTTGGGTGTTTAACTTTTTTTTTCTTTTTTAATTAACTTGTGAATCCCAGTCAGCATTTTCCCTCCCATTTGGCATGTTCTCTTTCCAAATCATCAGCCACATCAGTGTTACTGTTCATTGCCATCCAAGTGGACGTTGACCGTCTGGTCAACTAACCCCAAATGTGACTTTTGCTCCCAAAAACAAAATACATGTGTAAAATTAGTCCAGAAAATTTCTCGTGGTGCTGAGCGCTCCCTAGGGCAAAATACATGTGTATTTTTGCCCCTTTACCCTTATTTTATCTAATTTAATTATGTAAATATGTCTGAAGACATGACTAAACATATTTTAACATAAAGATAAAGATATAATTTTTTTCTCCCAATTTTCTCTCGTCCATCCAAAAATGAGAGGTGATAACATTTTCTCTGCAGTTTTCTATTTTCTCCATTTTCTATTTTCTTTATTTTTATATGGTTTTTGGCCCTTGATGCATCATATCAACTATCAAGTAATTGAATGCATTGTTGAAGGTTTGACAATAGACTAGGTTTTATTTACCCAAAAAAAAAAAAGACAATAGACTAGGTTTTGACCCCCCCAAAAAAAAAAGACAATAGACTAGGAAATTAAACGCGTTGAAAAAGCAAGCTTTTCTTCTCTTGTAGCCATGGAACACGACGGCTGCGGCATGAAAAAGGAACTATAAACTATAAAGCCTCTGGCAACTTTTTTATTTTTGCTAATTTTCTTAAATAACTACTTTAATTTATTAGATCCACTTACCACACCCAAAATATTTTTTTAAAATTAAATTGACTTGTCCTTCCTCAATCGCGCGCATGCATGTATGTATTTCAAGAGCTTCTAACTTTCATGGCACCCCATATCTGTTTTTTTTTTTTTGTGGGTCAAGGGCACCCCATATCTTCTCTCATAGAGAAAGTTGTGGATTCTAGATACTAGGGGGCTAAAAGATAAGGGCAAGGATAGTTGGTAACGTGGGCCAACCCAGGAGTTAGGCTGAAAAGACTTACCTCCTAGCAGGCTACTTAGCTAACCTTGCCCTTTTTATTTTTAGGTTCAACTAGCAAAGGGGTCGAACACTCTCATCAAGAAGAGGGGGGTTCGAAGCACTATGGGAGGCATCCTAGGGGTTTGCAAAGCAACAGTAACCTATGTTAAGGTAAATGCATGTGTATTCTTAGTCCTGAATTCCTTGCGAAGTAGGCTCCAATATTCTGTCCTTGGACTATGGATGAGTCTAACCTCTTTCCTAAATTTTTTTAAAAGAAACAAAAAAAAAACTGCTAACCTAGCCTTTGATGGTTAGTTGCCCGCCACAATTATGATAGAGTTTTTTTTTTTTTTTTGCTCGAAATATTATGATAGAGTTAAACTAGCATATATATATATATATATATATATATAAATTCCCAATCCAACTTGGATTTTTTTGGGGGGCTTGGGCGTGGACCAGCCCATAGTATCAACCCAAAGATAGGTGAGATGAATGTGTGCTCCCCCTTGTAATGTTGGGGTTTTACATTTTTTGTTATTGCCTGGGTCCTACAGTAGAACAAGGCTAAATTATGTGTACTTTTTTTTTAAAAAAAAAAAGTGTACTTCTTGTAATTGCCTGGGTCCTAAATACAATAGCTATTAGAGGGATTTGCGTTAATCCTAAATATAATATTTCAATATACTTTTTCTTAGTTTTATAATTTTTCTTCATAAGCTCTTCATATTGATTGCTCGAGTTTTCCATCAAAGGGAGTAGTTTACCATACAAATGATTAATAAGTTTATTTTAGGGAAAACAAACACATTGTTTATAAATAACTAGTTTCTTAATGGGCTTAATGTTTCCGTTTTTGCTGCACTTTTTTTTTTTGTCATACTCATATAAAAGTGAGTGGATAAAGAGAACATAGAAAAAACATTAGTGGGAGCCACTTATTTTTACATGAGTGTGACCAAAAATATATATATATATATATATATTTCTACAGTAAAAGCAAAAGCATTAAACCCTTTCTTAATATATATGCAAATTAATTACTTAGCTCTAATATTTGGGACTGTTTGAAATAATACCCTAATAATTCCAATATGTTAAATACAAAAGTTCTAATAAGCTTTTCTCTTTTTTAACCCAACAATAAGCTCTACTATTCACCAGTTATAAAGAGTGAGACTTATTTTTATAAAATTTTGTATAATATACGGAACCCACACTAACTTGTGAGGAAAAAAAGTAGATTATGCGTGTGAATATTGCTAGGATAGTCTACATTAAGAAGAAATTTAGGCTTTAACGGGTGAAGAGACGTGAGATCGAGAAACCCAAAGGAAAAGGGAAAGCGAAAGGGTAAGGCATAAAGGGAAAAGAGATCCCTTCACTTTCTATAGAAAATTAAACCCAAAGAAAGCATTTTCTACATTTAAAAATGAATCATTTTTAACATATTTATTTTCTTTTATCAATTTTAACCAACTTTCAAATCTACATAATTTGATTATAAAGTACTACTCCCTCGGTCTTAATTATAAAAGTTAGTTGATTTTTTTGGAAAGATTAAGGAAGCTAATTAAATTACTTTAGAGTATTTTTATTTTTTCAAACTAATTAGTTTAGCTAATAAACTAACATATAATCTAAAGATACACAACATATGAAATGAATAAATAACTTATTTAGCTTCCTTAATCTCTCCAAAAAAAAGTCAACTAACTCTTATGATTAGGACCAGAGGTAGTACAATGTAAATTTCTTATAAAAATGAAAACCGGTTAAATTCCAGAAAATGATAAATGTATCTCCAAGTGTTCCAGATTATAAAGAACCAAAAAGATAATCCCAGAATTAGTAAGTAGACATTCTATATTTAAGAATGAATCAGATTTCATTCAATATTTCAGCAGGTGCATGAATATACTTCAATTATTTTCTATGGGTAGGTTGATGAAATTACGTACAACTTACATAAAGTGGGAAAAAGCACATGTGAACCAAAATTTCAACACCCACACCCTTCCATAACAAAAGAAGAATTAATATAGGAGTATAATATAACCATCAAATAAACTATATTTAGTCCTTAATGTAGGACCTAATTTGTAATGTAATTTGCAGTATAAACAAAGTCTGGCATTTAAGATCGTAAGAGAGTGTGTGTGTGTGGATGTGCTCTCATTTTTCAAGAATAATGTGTGTTAAATCACCCATTCTCATTATGAAAGTTTTGGTGTATATCAAGTGTATCATCGAGCCACTAACTACTAATTAATCTCTTTTAAGACACAGAAATTCTAGAAGTGTACATGTTTTGCCTCTCCTAATAAAAGTTTTTACATACACATGGTTAGAGTCGAACCTTTGATATCAACGTGAACATGGGTGTTTGACTAATCTCTCACAACATAAAAGGTAAGGTGTAAATATCCAAGGAGAGAGGTGCTCAGTAATGTCTCAAACAAGATTATCTCAAGTAAGAGGATATACGTGCCTAGAGTGAGAGGGTATAGTGTAACTCAAGTAAGAGGAGAGAGGTGCTCAGTAATGTATAGCGTAGGTTCTATTTTCCTTTATCCAGCTAGTCTTTTCTGACCCAGCCTGCAAAAATGAAGGTTGGGTTTTAACTTTTTATGAGCAGATTCCGTAGAAAAAAAGATCAAAGAGGAACCGGGTCAGACTGAGTTTTGGGTTCTATTTTCCTTTTTTTTTTTCCTATCAAAAAAAAAATCTACAAATATTCAAATAGGATTTCTTTAGGGAAAATCCCTAATAAAAAACTTAAAAAATGCAAAATGACAAAAAGACATTTTGAATATTCATAATCCGAGAGAAATGATAGGTGCAATTTGTCTTTTTTGAAATTAAAAGAAAAGATCAATTTTCCCTTATATATTTTTTTATTTTAAAATAATTACCCCCACCGACCACCATTGCCCACCCTGTCAGTGGTTGAATCTCTAGTGGGAATAAGTATTCCCAAAGTGGCAGTGGTGAGGTTCGAACCCCGACTACTTGTTTGCACAAAATGTTAGTGATTATTAAGCCACCAATGTCATTCAATATAAATAATACAAACAAACATTATGCATATTAACCCTTGATATTTAACCCAAGCCCATTAAACAAGTTCAAATAAGGAATTAGTTTAGATAAGGAATTCATAATTTTCGTTTTTTAAGTAAAAAGTTCACTTATTCTCTCAAGTCATTTACAAATTTAGATAAGGAATTCACAAATTCATATAAGAAATTTACAAATTCACATAAAAAATTCACAAGTTCATATTTTTTGTTTTTTAAAATAAAAAATTCACTTATTTTCTCACGTCATTCACAAGTTTAAATAAGGATTTTATAAGTTCATATAAGAAATTCACAAGTTCAGATAAGTCACATCATTATTCACTCTAGTTTTGTGTGTATATATTTTTTGAAATTCATCTTATATGTCTTTTCCGAAATTTATCTAATATGTGAAAACAACAAATACACGGAATTAGGCTATTTATATGTGTGATAAAAGAAACAAATGGATTAATGGTAGGCTTTTACTTTAAACAAATATATATTGAATACTCGCATATCTTTGAAGGTTTTTCTTTCATATAAGAAAAATATAGTTATTATATTGTTTATAATTGCGAACTAAGATAGCTTAGTATTGTGAATGATGTACCAGAAATCAAGTTGGAATGGTGGTATCGAATTTGCAGTCCTTTTATGACTTTGTGAATTCTATATATAAATTTGTGAATGACCTAAAAGAGTAAGTGAATTTTTACTTAAAAATTGAAAGTTGCGAATTCCTTATCTAAACTTGTCAATTCTTTATCTAAGTTTATCAATTCCTTATCTAAACTTATGAATAGGCTAAGAGAATAAATGAAATTTTCACTTAAACAAAAGTTGTGAATTCTTTATCTAAACTTATCAATTCCTTATTGAATTTGTGAAAGACATGAGAGAGTAAGTGTATTTTTTACTTTAAAAAAAATTGTGAATTCCATATTTAAACTTATCAATTCCTTATATGAACTTGTTAATTGGCTTGGGTTAAAGATTAAAAGTAAAAATATATATTTTATTTGCATTATTTATATTGAATGACATTATGACCTAATGCTTACGAATATTTTGTGCAAATAAGTGGTGCAGTTAGAACCCCACCCCCACCACTCTAGAAATCCTAATTTCTAAAGGAATATTCTCACGGGAGCTCCCACCATGCAGATTTTGTTGGGTTGAATTGGGTCTTTTATGAGCCATGGCTTTAAAAGCTAAAAAGGGCCCATTGAAAGCTCCCTGAAAGGAAAAGCAAGAATAATGAGTATTTGATATGGCTTCACATTTTGATGGGCTTCAAAGTCTGAAACCGCTTTTTTTGTGAAGCCACCTATCCAAGCTTCAAGGTGTGAAGTTGCTTTTTCTGAAGTTATCCCAAATACAAATCACATTAAAAAAAATCCATTAGAAACAAAAGTCCATCAGAAACAAAAGTCACACAAATCACATCATAATATTTCCTGTTTATATCACCTCTTGAATGACAAAGAAGAAAGCGCTTGGAACCCATGTCATAAAAGGATGATAGCATTATAAAAGGGAAGTCTTTAGGCCCCCCCCCGGGGGTCTTTTTTCGATAAAAGGTAAAATGCATTAAAAGATATACTTCTTCGATCTTTAATATAAAACATATTTAAAGAATTGATCTTAATCCTAAGCAAAAAACAAAATTTTTATATTTGTCAATCTTTTTCTAATTTACTCATATTAATGTTCTTTCAACAATAATCAAAGAGGTCAGGGAATTGGGGAATTAAAGATGACTTAGATATTTTAGAAAATATAGTCATATTAATTAACTTAATCAACTTTTTTAATATAATCAAATTAGGAAAATATATCTTATATTAAGAACCGGAGGGAGTAACAACTACAAAAGTTTAGAATTACTACCTCCGGTCCTAATTATAAGAGCTAGTTGACTTTCTTTGGAAATATTAAGGAAGCTAAATAAGTTACTTAATCATTTCATATGTTGTATATCCTTGGATTATATATTAGTGTATTAGTTAAATTAATTAGTTTGAAGAAAAAAATAAAAATAAAAATACTCTAAAGTAATTTAGTTAGCTTCCTTAATCTCTCCAAAAAAATCAACTAGCTCTTATAATTAGGACCGGAGGGAGTACAAACTAAAGGACGACATTGGATATAACTAAGAAATTGTAAAAAGCATGAAACCATGGAGTAGGCTAATTGGATATTAGTAAACATAAAACAATTCAAGGAAAACCATAATGTCTCACGACAAAAATATTTGTCGAGTCTTTAGCAGCTCCAGCCGTCGGAAGGATTATCCTTTCAAGTAAAAGACTTAAAACAAACAGGCACTAGATGAAGATATGCCTGACGGAAAAAATGCTCTGCTCGTTCTGCTCTCACGGGGGAGGATGACCACCTCATTCGTACTTCTAAGAAGATTAAAAATGTGGGTGGCTGTTAGCGATCGTCTCCCTACCAATATTTGGAGACAAAAACGGAATCAATCCTCACCGGCCTACGTCTACTGCAATAAGGCGAAGGAGAGTGTACTTCACATTTTACAGGATTGGTATAAGAGATGTGACTTTTGTTTCTGATGAACTTTTCTTAATGGACTTTTTTCTGATGTGATTTGTGTTTGGGATAGCAATGACAGAAGTGTCTTTTGTTTCTAATGGGCACTTGTTTGGCATAGCTTTTAAAAAATAGATGAGATGGAAAATGACAGAAAAGGGCATGTATCAAATTCATATATATATATATATATATGATATATATGCTGTACAAAATGTGATAATTTGAGATAAAAATTTAAAACAAATATAAATTTGCCAAATAAAATAGTACCCCAAATAAAATAGTAACATTACTATTAAAAAATTTACAACACAATTATTAATGAGGATAAATAAACAGATAGGTCGGATAAATCTAAGAAGCACTGAAACATACAGGAAGCCACTGGACCTGGACACAAAAACTAAAGCATATATGCCTTTTTCTTTTGGGGCAAAATGGTCTTTCAAAAAAATGGGAGCTTCAATGGGATAATAAGCAAAGGGAAAGTGGCTTTAAAAAAAAATACTCCATTAACCTCCTAAGTCCATTAAAAATTTAGGTTTTCCAAACACTCTTTTTTTTCTTGATGGACTTATTATCCCATTTAATGGGATAATAAGTCCATTTAGGGTGTTCCCAAACAGGCTCTACGAGATTGTGAGTATGCAAGAAAATCCCATGTTCACTCCAAAGAATTTTTCGTGCCCCTTGCGAAGTTGGTTTAGTCTGAATTTTAAGAAAGAGCTTGGGAAATTTCAAGCTGGGAAATGGAATCTTGTCTGGGGAGTTGCGATCTGGAAACTATGGCTATGGAGGAATAGTTGCTCTTTTAATGAAGAGGTTGAAAAGCCTCGAACTCTAGCAAGTGTTATCTTACATTGCTGGAAGAGCTATACCCAAAGTAAAGCCTTCCTTGGTGAAGTTCATCTCTCTCCGTTGGGGCCATTGTCGTGGGAGCCCCTGACAGTGATTGGATCAAATTGAATGCTAGTGGAGCAGTGTCACAAATTACGAATGTTGCTGGGTATGGGGGTTTATTATGGGACAATGAAGGGAATTGCGTGGTTGGGTTCTCCCACACTTTAGGGCACTCTAGTTGTTTAGACGCTCAAAAATAGGCATTGCTTAAGCGCCTCGATTTGGCGAGGATTTTGGGATGTCGAAGACTTATTGCCGAGTCGAATTCATAGGAATTTCTTGAGAGTTAGTGTACTAGGGGAAACAAATACTTTCAATATCCATTCTCTCAGTATGTCTCAAAACGTTTACACCTTGGTGGTCCAATATTAATCTAAGTGTTCAGAAAGAGCCACATCATCTTTTTTCAAATTACCTCATGTGGTAAAAATTACCTCAAAGTGGAAATGAGATTTTAAAAAGTAGATAACGTGACTCTTTCTAGACTCTTAGATCAATATTGAACTGGATTTAAAGCTACTGAGAAATACTAAGAGAATGGATATTGAAAAAATATGGATCCGTGTACTAGGAGGAGGCTGAGGCTAGAACAGACCTCATATGTTGGAAGATCAGAGATTTTATGGAGAAAGAATGGTGTCTTCTGGTACGGTATACCCCAAGAGCACATAACAGGGTGGCAGAATCACTTGCTAAGAAAGGCATTTCATCATGAAGCTTTTTAGATGTTTTTCCTGATTTCCTAAGGACTTTAGTCTCACAAGAGATGTTGGGATTTAATTCCCCCTTACAATTTCCTTATTCTAGTTTATCTATCTTCACCCTTATTTAAAAAAAGAAAGAAAGAAAGAAAGAAAGTAAAGGACTTACAAGATCTCTTTTCTAGTAGAGAAGAATTCATTTTCTATTTCATAGGGCTAACCGTATAATCCTTTTTCAGGCTTAAAGCGCAACATATGTTAATTAACTTAGATAGTCATGATGATGAAATATAATATTTTAGGAAAACTAACCTACATTTTATTACAATTAACTAAAATAACTAATTTTTTTAACCTACCTAAATTAGTTAATTAGCTCTTATATTAAAGACAAGAAATAGTAAAAGATTTCCTATTTGTTGTAAAAACGAAGTCCTTTCGGCAATTCCTTTTCATATCCCCTTACATAGTTTTGGTAAGGTCTGGAAAAATTTGAATCAGCACTAGGCCTCCCACCTAGGATCTGGATGAGACATCTTTGGGCAGGGGATGAGACATAAGCAAGAAAAGTGACCATGCCATTTGACGGGATGAGAATGTAAATAACCATATCAGATAGTTTTACAAAACAAATTCAAGATATCCATATTTAGTTATTTCAAACAAAATTGCCTCCTATATGTTTATGAAAAAAAAAGAAGATAATCATGGCATGTGAATAATTTAGATAGGAAAACATCCAACTACCGAACTTCTAACTACGCTTCCCTTAAAAAACCATACACTATAACTAAAGCAAGAAACATGCTTCTAGCAAACAGAACAAACCACAATAGCAGCAAACTCTATTTGAAGTTTTCCAAAACTAAAAGACATGATGGAGATTTCCAGAACTATGATATCTCATTGTAGCTATCTGTTAAATCTCAAAATAGATAGGGGAAAAAGCACTTCCAACTTATCTACATTGTGCTCCTCCACATGAATAGAACTTACCTACTTCACATTTCTATTTCTTTGATACATTCTGCCATGCGTACACAATTGAAAATATCCCATGTTCCTCACAATTGAACTGAGTTTTGCACCATTCAATTCCTTTCTTTGCCATCCTCCTCCTTCCACCAAAATGGGTGGGGAAATTTTAAGCCACTATGTCTTGCAAGTTTTAGAAAACTAACATTTTTAAGACTATCATCATCCACATAGCTCTCTTTACTAAGAGCTTTAAATATATCAAACACAAAATTCTTATCATCCCTTATTTCCTTCTTTATTTCAGCTACCTTCTTCAAAAGGTTAATCGCAGAGGAAGAGAAAGCACTTGATTCTGGTTGCTCCTCGCCGCCTTTCTTCCTCTCAACAGTTTCAGCAATCACATTCACTATCTTGTCCCCTTCATCAGTGCCTTCTTCAGCTTCATAATTCCCCTCTTTGCTTGAAGGCAATTTCCTCTTTAAAATCCGAAACTTGTCCACTTCAGATCGGGAAATCTCAATTATTCGAGCTCCATCGTTACCATCCAAGCATTCAGCTACCAATGTGCGTTCAGTCCCCTGGTTTAACATGCCTTCTGCAAACCCTAATGGTGAATCATCCCTTAAATCAACATACTCAGCTGCTTCTGCATTCTCACTGAAATCGAAGAAACCCTGAGTTTCATCATCGGTCTCAGCCGCCTTATGCACTGCGCGACCGTGACCTTCGGATGCGGATTGCGATGACTGCTGCTCAGGGGGGGTATGAAAAACGTCTTGTGAAGCCCTGTCTTTGGCAGGGTCTTGAGCCGTCTCCGGGAGAGACACCATCGCAATCCCGGTCGAAGTTACCGGGATTTCACCAGAGCATACCGGTGCTCCGTCGTCGGGGTCAGAAAAAGAACAATGACGAAGGATTTCTTCCTGAGAGTAAGATATTGGGCGGAGCTTGATTCCATCGTCAAATATAGCGTTAATCTCAGTTGCCGCCATCGAAGCCTAGGGTTGGAGTTTCCTATTCAAAAGTTAAATTGGGACAAGATGAAGCTGCAAAAGTTACCTTCGGTTATAGAGGAAGAGAGGAGAGGAGAAGATGAGAGAAGACTGAAGCGAACTAACTACATTCGGCCCCGTTTCTCTTTAGCGGCTACCGAAGGCGAAGGGATCGCACGTTGACAGAGCTACAGGCTAGATGCCGGCACGAGGAAACGACAGTGGAGGTGGACTTGCACGGTTGAAAGTAGTCGACGGCGAAGCCAATGGCGCCGGGCTAAGCTCTCAGCTTCCCAGTCTCCTCCACAAAATGGCGGCGAGGCAAAGCCGGACTGAATTTCTGAAATTGATTCTTTGGGGGCAGCGTTTATTTTATTTGAAAAATAAAATAGTCTTAGAGTAAATACCCTATTTGATCCCTGAAAAAAATCATGAATCCCTTTTTGGTACCTCAGTAAAAATAACTCATCCCGTAATCCCTAACCATATTCGGGATACTTCACTGCATATGTCCTCTTCAACCTGGAAGGACTAACGTGGACGGTTTTTGGATTTTACAGGGATTACAGGATGAGTTATTTTTACTGAGGGACCAAAAATAGGTCCGTGATTTTTTTCAGGGACCAAATAAGGTATTTACTCATGGTCTTATTATACGTATTTTTTATGGATATTTTTTTCTAGAGAAAATCCCTTCCAAAAAACCAACAAAATCCCCAAAAAAAAAAGTTTTTAAGAAAAGTCACATCTTAGAAAATATCATACAAATAGAGTTGTTAATTAACAACTCCATCTATAAGGTTAAGGGATAAGGGTCTTAAATACCATGGAAGTTTTCCTTCAGGAGTATTGGTAAGGTGGAAGTTTTTTTTTTGGACTAAAAATGTCGTGGAAGTTTTTGTTGAGGAGCAATTTTGCCTTAGAAGTTTTCACTAAGGAGCAATTTTGCCATGGAAGTTTTTACTAAGGAGCAATTTTGCCCTTCTGTCCCCAAATATTACATTTGACTATTAAATTAGTCAAAGATCACACATGTTATGTCTTGAAAAAGTCAAACTTGGGGCAAGAGAAGGAGATCCTTGAGATGTTGAGCTCAAGGTGGCTAGAATTTGTGAAGCCAAACTGGTCAAAGGTACTGAAAGGTTGACTGCCACAAAACCCAAAGGAAGCATCACTTATGATCTAAGCAAATGATCAGTTTATACAAACATAAATATTATTACTATTGATTTGTTTTAATGAATCAATTTTTGGAACAATTCATTTCTCGTTTTGCGTTTCATTTGTGTTTTGTGATAGACCTTTAAGTCCCTTTGACCAGTTCGGCTTCACAAATTCTGGCCGCCTTAAGATCAACATCTAAAGGATCTCCTTCTCTGACTTCAAGTTCGACCTTTTCAAGACATGATATGTGTGGTCTTTGACTGATTTAGTAGGCAAATTTAATATTTGGGGACAGAAGGGCAAAATTGCTGCGTTTTGTAAACTTCCCGGGCAAAATTGCTCTTTAGTGAAAACTTCCAGGGCAAAATTGCTCCTCAGCGAAAACTTCCGTGGCAAAAATGATACTTCTGGGGCAAAATTGATACTTCCTATGAACTTCCGTGACATTTTTTGTTCAAAAAACACTTCCGTCTTACCAGTGCTCTTGAGAGAACTTTCATGGCATTTAAGACCCTTATCCCTAAGATTAATATTACCTTATTTGGATTGATCCAAAGGAAACGGAGAGGAGGGATTTTAATGTTACCTTATTTGGTTTAGGAAGGGAGGGGAGGGATTTTTTTTTTAACATTGACAATTTTATCCTTATATTGGAAGAGGGGTTTAATGTTACCTTATTTAATTTAGAAGAGGAGGGAAGAAAAATTATTTTCACACGTACAACTTTACTTATATTATAAATGATTTTTTTTTTCAAATTTTATTAAATGTATTGTAACTTTTAATTATAAAAAAAATTTTTATGCCCTAAAATAAAAAAAACATTTTTCAACTTATATTATACCCTTATATTGGAAGAGCAAATCAATGAAGGATTGTTGGAGGAAGGAAGACGATGAAAAGAATAAGAGCAAGAAGGAAAATAAGAACAAGAAAAAGGGATTTTACAGTGATGAAGAAGCATTTGATAGAGAGATTAAGAAGAAAGGTACTAGGAGTATCGATTGGTGGTTTGACAGAATTAGAAGGAACAGCCATGATTCTTTAAGCGGAGAAATTCAAATTCCAAAGAGTGGTGGAATCAGTAGTACGCCAAGTCTGAAAGGAACAGTTTGTTACGTAGCTCTAGAGTGCAGCCATGGCGGCGGAGAAATGACAAAGAAATGCGATGTGTACAGTTTTGGGGTTCTATTGCTTGTGATAGTTTCAGGAAAACGGCCGATTGAGGTGGAGATTGGTTCACCATTGTCAGAGATTCAGAGAGGGAATCTAATTTACAGGGCACGCCATTGCGCTCGAAATGGGAAGCTTCTAGAACTGGTGGATCAGAGAATGTGTATGAAGTTGTCGGATAAAGAGCAGGCTCTGCTCTGTATTAAGGTGGCTCTGCTCTGTCTTGTAAAGACACTGTCTCCTCGTCCTTCGATGGAAGAGGTTTTGAGAATTCTCTGCGGTGCTGTCGCTGATCGAGTTAGTCTTATAGGTTGCAGGGTATTTTTGGTATAAAAGCAAAAGATTGAGGATAAATTTGTCCTCTCATACTTCCATTTTAATAATCCCTCCGATCCATCCGATTTGGGGGGTGAAGGTTTTGAGGGAAGAGAAGGGAAAATTTTAAAAAATTTCCCCTCCCCTCCTAAAAAATGTCATTAGACAAACGAGGGGAGGGGACTAAAATCCCTCCATCCTCCTCCCCTCCCCTCCAATCCCCTCAAACCAAATAGACCCTTAGGGTTTGAGATGAATTTTCCCTATTTTCTAAGGTATGGCAAATGGAATCAAATAATTAATTAAGTTGCGTTTTTTCTTTTAAAAAAAGCAAATGTAATCGGTTGGTGAACTGGTCAACACAGTGATTCAAGACAATGATTTAGTGAGTGTTTGGTAATTCTTGAAATCGCAGTTTTAGAAGCCTCTTTCTGTAAAGTAAGACAAAATTTACTTTATATGCTTACCTTGTAAATAATAAAAGTTATTCTTCAAAAGCTAATCCAAATACACCTTTAATTTAAGGGTTAGTGGTTAACTCCATTTGCTTGAAGTGAGACCATTAGTGATTAAAATAATATTTTTAATTAAATTTAAAGTGTGCTTCTAGGAATTCAGTCATCTATTTCTACCAAATAAATCATATTTTTATATACTTTTATAGCTTTAGTATAGGTTAAGTCTTTTGATTTTATATTAAGTTTCAATTTAATTAGTCCCTTAAATTTATCAAGTGCATTTTCAATGCCTTACTACTGATACTGATAACTCTCATTAATGAATAATGTGGAATAAGCACATTTTTTTTGTTAACTCAACAATAAAATGATGGCAAATAATTCTACTTAAATTTTAATTCCTCTAATATAATGCTTTTTATATTTTAAAATAAAAATTGAAAAAGCCTGTTCTCTCCTAAGTCTTGCCACACCCAAGTATAGAATTCTTAGTTCAAGTCTTTCACTCAAGAAGGGGTGAGTTGGATAATATAAAAAAATTTAAACTTAAAACAAAACTTAATGAAAAGATTAGAGATAGAAATATATCACCGGAAAGATAGACACACAAGATTTAGACTGGACTATTAGTTCAGTCTAACCACTTGACCTACATCTTGTCTCTAGAAATCATTCTGAGTGTTTCATTATGCTTCTAAGATTTGTTGGACTTTTGGTGCTTCAGTAAAAGCAAGCTAAATTCCCTTCACTATAAGCACTTGCTCTCTCTTACACTTTGTAATCAATGCCCACTCAAAGTCCCACTACCTTGAGCAACTCACAAGAACAAAATTAAATGAAGTTTCAGAAGCTCTCTTAAAGAGTAAATGTAGTGAACACTGAAGTAAGGAGATATTAGAAAATAGACCACATGACTAAGAGTTAATGTAACAATAAATGTTCGTCGTTTGTAGTTTGCTTTGTCTTGAATGCTTATGTAGTTATAGCTTGGAATGGGTTAGTGATCGTTGAAGCATTTGAATCTATCTGTTAGAGAGAGATGATATAGTAGTGTCGTAGTGAAAGAGAGTATTCAGATTGAATCAACTTTGTCACATTTAATGCTTCTAACACAAAAGTGTTTTTTGTTGATCTTGATATTAATCCATGTTTAAGTACTTGAAACTTATATATAAGTGTGATTAATAATGCTTAAAATAGTAGGAAGTATTTGAAAGAGAAGGAAATCACCAAGAGGGGGGGTGAATTGGGGATTTCAAAAATTCTTTTCGGTTCACCCACACAACAGATAAAATCAAGGCAAAGTGGAGATAGAGAAGAAAAGCTTGACACAGATGATTTATACTGGTTCAGTCTAATTCCTTGACCTACGTCCAGTCCCCAGTACCTCTGGGATTTTCCACTATCACTCAAGAACAATTACACCCTCTGTAAACGAAGGATGCTCCTCACTCGAGGACTCACTCCCCCTTACAAGTTGTAATTGTTTACAACAGATACACACTCTGTAAACGAAGGATGCTCCCAACCTAGGACACACTCCCCCTTACAAGTTGTATTCTGATTTTCCCAATCTCTAAGTCACCTGACTTGAGATTCTTACAATGAATGATATACAGGGAAATTGACTCTCTCTAAGAGTAGAAAATGATACACACTGAAGCTCAATGTATCAAAGATACAATCAAATGACTATACAGAGAAATAGATGATATTTTCGTGCAAAACTTCTGTGTCTGTCTTCTCTGCTGTCCTACTTCAAATCTTCAGCCATTTATAGTGATTTGAAGCTTGTGAACGTTATAGATCCGTTGGGGCTTTTTCCTTTTCGAAAATATAGCTGTTGTTGGTGTTATAATAATATATCTCTTGCTGAAATCTCTCCCTGTTTGTTTTTAGCCGTTGGAAGGATTTTTACAAATCTGGATATTTGATTTCTGTATCTTCTCCATGTTGATCTAGTCTGAAGAATACTTATTCTTGATTCGGGGAGATATCGCATAACGGCTATCAGAAGATTCTGCATAACGGCTCTCCATGAATTCAGCAAGTTTCCTAAAATGACTCTTCTTTTCGAATCTCAATCAAATTCAAGAATCTTTCTGAAATCTCATGAATAAACTTGTTAGGACTGGTTAGAAACATAGATATGAATCATATAAATCATATAAGATCAATTCGCAGCAAACAAGTCAATGGGTAAATCATTTTGAGCATTTTCTGCAAAATTGCATTTTTCTGTCAGAGGCACCAAAACTCGAGTTTTGATAATCAAAACTGGAGTTTTGAACTGTTCATTCTTCATAACCTGCAGTTATCAAACCAAAATTGGCAGTTTTCAAGCTTTAGAAATGCTGAACCTCTCGGGTTAAGCAAAACTCGAGTTTTGCTTCTCAAAACTCGAGTTTTGAACTTTTGGTATCAAGTTCAAAACATCAAAACCGGCTGTGATGGTTCATAACTGGAAGTTTTCATTTGTGAGATTCTTGAATGCTCTCTGTCTGATGAAAACTCGAGTTTTCACTTGCAAAACTCGAGTTTTGCCTTCTCCTGGATTTGCTGAGTTTTCTTGAAACAACCATCAACTTTGGAAGACCATATCTCCCTGGTCTGAACTCCGTTTTGGTCCGTTCAACTCTTGATGGAAAGCTATGTGTGTCTAGTTTCCAATGGCACCAATTTGAGCTCAATTGGATTTGTAGTTTGTGAGATATACCCAAAATACTGAAGGTGGGTCTGGACTGTGACGTTGATTATTGGGTCAACTTGTAAAACGCATATCTCCTTGATCTGTACTCCTTTTGGCTTTAATTATATATCAAAATGACTCATTAGAAGTCTAGTTTCATATGCTTTTGGTTTCGTCTCAATCCGATTTCTGGTTTGTGAGATATCATCGAAACATCAGAGGTCGCCCGTGCTGAACGTGAGACAGTGTGGAGCTTATGTGCTGATAACAGTCCAAAACTCGAGTTTTCAACTTCAAAACTCGAGTTTTGGTTCTCCAATTTTCCAAAACTCGTGTTTTGCCCTGAGAACTGATTCCAATGTTCCAAAACTCGAGTTTTCACCCCAAAACTCAAATTTTGATAGTCCAGAGACCCCAGAGACGTTGTAGACACTTCATAACTCGAGTTTTGCCTCAAAACTCGAGTTTTCTCCTCTTAGATGAGTAAATTATAGCAGCAAGGTAGAAAACTCATGTTTAATACTTGGAGACTCAAGTTTGCTCATCCAAAACCTCATTCTTGCTTGTTTTAACTCTGAATTGAATCATTCCAACTTCCATATGATCTTGGAGGCTTCTATCATCAATATAAGAACTTGAATGATAAAATCTTCATTTCATATATCAAGTTCTTCTTTATTTGGTCTCTTCTCTTCTTTCTTTCAACTCTTATCTCCTTTTTGATTAATCTCTATAATTCAACTTGAATTAATCTACATTAAATACAACAATTAGTCAATGTAGGAGATAATTATATTATTCAATCTTTTTGTTTATAACAATGGCATCTATTTAAGACATCATCAAAACTAATCATAACTAACAGTATTATAACAATATTTGTTCATACTAAGAATGTGTATCAAAATCTCTTGGATGCTATTTAAAAAAGTTGCTAGCAATATCACTCGGGTCATCAAGTAATGTTGTCGTATTACTCGAGTGATTAGCTATCACATGACTTAAATGTTAAAAAAACATTTCACTAGAGAGACACTTGATAGTTATGTTGGAAAAATATATAATCACAAGAATATATATATATATTCACTTGAGTGATCTATGAAAATATTTGAAAATTGTCTACTTCACTATTAAGTGACTCTTTGGTGATACTTTATATCATTCAACTGACTCAATAGCACTCAAGTGCACTACACTCTTCCATTTGAAGATATGTGAATCGCTATTAAGCAACTCATGTGATGAGGCAAAACTGGTTGTTACTCAAGTGACCAACGTAGCACTCGAGCGATCTTTTTCAAAGATTTTGAATAAAGTGGCCCATCACTATCTAGTGACTTGATAGTGATCAACCTCATTTGAGTGAGCCTTGTAGAATTTGAGTGATATGTTACACAAGATCACCAAAATTGCTAAATCACTATTGAGTGCATTAATAGTGATTTAGAACAAATGATAAATCACTCAAGTGACCCTTCAAACTTATGAAGAAATCACCATGAAGTGATTGTGTAGTGATGAGTTTTCAGGCTATAACTCGAGTGACATGTTAAATCTTGACAAAAACATACAGTCACACTTTGGTAGTGAGATGAATAGCTATATCACTTGAGTGACTTAAATCAACAAGTCATCTCACACTTAGTAACTCTTTTTCAAAATCATTTTAACTTGAAAATCATTGATCCTAAGATTTGTTATCATGAAAGCAATGAATTCTATTAGGTCGACATGTTAAACCTAAAGTCTCATAACAAATATCATGTTTTCTCTAAGAAATTCCCTTTGTCAAGAATCAGCCAAGTTATCATTGGTAGGAATATAGTCCATCTTTATATTCTATCTTTCAACAATCTCTTGGATGAGATGATACTTGTGGAGCACAAGCTTGAATCTTTGATAAGACCTAGGTTCTTTGCCATGAGCTATAATTTCGATGTTGTCGCAATACAAAGGTATTAGATCAACAATGCTGGGAACCACTTCAAGTTCATTAACAAACTTCTTGATCCATACTGCCTCCTTAACAATTTCTGAAGCTGCTATATATTATGCCTTGGTAGCAAAGTCTATCATGGTCTTTTTCTTGGAACTCTTCCAACAAATTGCTCCACTATTTAAGGTGCATACAACACCTGACTGGGATTTACAGTGATCTCTATCACTCTGGAAACTTGTACTAGTGAACCCTTTCACTTTAGCTCATCACTACTACCATAAACCAAAAACATATCATTAGTCCTTCTTAAGTATTTTAGGATAGTCTCTATGGCTATCTATTGACCATTTTTGAGGTTAGCCTAGTATCGGCTCATAATGCTTAAAGTATAAGAGACATTTGCTCTAGTACATAACATGACATACATGATGAATACAATCGCAGATGTATATGGAATTCTCTCAATGTGTTCCCTTTTGGCCGGTGTCTTAGGACATATAGCCTTAAAAATATGAACACCAGATTGACAAGAAGAGAACCCCTTTTCAACCTATCCATGCTAAACATCTTTAGCATTTTGTCTATGTACATGGATTGAGATAATTAGAGCAAATTTTGGATCTATCTCTATCTCTATCAATCCTAATACCTAGCATATAGGCTGCCACTCCCATATCTTTCACAGTGAAGTTCTTTGATAACCTAATCTTTGGTAAGACTACAAAGAGTATAAATGAAAAAAAATATGGAGAAAGAGATATGTCTTCTTCCATCTTCTATATTGACGCAATTTTGATGTGATACATTTTATTGATATCATGCATGTGGAGAAAAACGTATGTGATAGTATTGTTGGATACTTCTCAACATACAAGGTTGTTTTAAGGATGGTGTGAATGCAGGATTAGATTTGCAAGCAATGGAAATACAAGTAGACTCACATCTAAGGCCATTAGGTACGAGAACTTATTGTCCCCCAACTTTTTATACTTTGTCTAAGAATAAGAAAATAAGTTTTATGAGTGTCTACATGGAAAAAAAGTTCCCTTAGGATATTCTTCAAATTTTAAGAAGCTTGTGTCTATGAAAGACTTGAAATTAGTAGGTTAAAAGTTTCATGATTGTCATGTCTTAATGCAAGAGCTATTTCTAGTAGCTATTCGAGGCATTGTTGAATTTGATTTTCAACACATTTTGACTAGACATTTTTCTTCTTCAATGCTATATGTAGTAAAAATTTTTAGACTGAAAAATTAGATGAATTGAAAAATGAAGGATATCTTATCTTGTTCCATCTTGAGAAGCTTTTTTTCTCGACATTTTTTGACATCATGGGGCATCTAATTGTTCTTCTAGTGAGAGAGGTAAAATTGTGTGACACTATCCATTTACGATGAATGTACCCAATTGAAAGAACTATGAAATTCCAAAAAGGGTATATGAAGAATGCAAACTAGCCTAAAGTATCTATTATTCAGAAATATATTTTTGAAGAAGTCATGTAATCTTGTCAAAATTATTTGGCTAAAGTAAGACATATTGGGCTTTCTAAACATTATCATGAAGAAGGGGGTAGATGCAAGGCTTCAGTAAAGAGTGTTGATCTCGATGAATTGTATTGTGACATGTCCACTTATACATCTTAAATAATATTGATGAAGTTCAAGATAACATAAATGCACATAAAGAAACTACAAGGAAACAAAATAGTCGAATAACTGAACAAAAGTTAATTAGGGAGCCTAATGGAACTTTTGCAAATTGGTTCAAACAAAAGGTTGAGGGAGAGGTGTGTGTTTTTAATACAATAAATTGGTTAGCATGTGGTCCTAAGATTGATGTTATAAGTATAGAGTAACCACACATCAATGGAGGTTCAACTATCATTCCTTCACTATCTTGAAAAGTCAGATATATCCATTTTGGATAAGGCTTATAATTTTAAGTCTATTACAGACATACAACAACGTAATCTTACCGACGGTGGACTAATAGGTTTGCACGCAACTTACGTTCCATACTTTTCCCTATTACAGCATTTTTTATGTTTACTTTGCTGTATGTTTTAACCATATACTGTCTATTGTCTTTGAATTTTTTTTACAAAATGCATACGTGATTGGTTTTTTGCAAGCATGTGGATGTTTGCAAGATCAAAGAAGGGAGTTTGATATAATAAAGAGGCTTAACTTTAGCATTGCAGATGAAAAGTACTTCATGTTTATTATATTGTAATATTACCTTTTGGTATTTAAATACCGGTTTTCTTTTACTATAGAACATGTTTTTATTCCTTGTAGTGAAAACTTAATCAACATTAACCTTTGGGGTGATTGTGCTGAAGACACGTATGCAAAAAACCATGAGGACATGGAACCTCCAATTATTGTGCTTGTGCATTTTGCTAGATTAAATAGGAACACAGGTTGGTCACTTGCTTTCATACTCTTTCTCTTAATGAGAATTATGACAAAAACTTACAATGAATTAAAAATTATGTTTTGGAATGTCTTTTTATCAGAGTATGGGCATTTGAGTAATGCCTTTAATACAACTTTGGTTACTCTCGATCCGAAAATTGTAGAAGCAAATTTGTTGAAGGAAAGGTTAGATCATTCTTCAAATTGTGTATAAATTCTTAAATAAATGGTTTTAATTTGTTCAACCTTTTATATTGGTTTCAATTTGTTGCAAAGATAGATCAAGTAAGCTAAAATTTTGTGTAAATTTGTTCAACCTTTTATATTGGTTTCAATGTGTTGATTATACTATGATAATGTGTCTTAATTACACTTAGTTGCGTAAAAGGAAGTTCTCTAATAAGTATTTGTTTAGGAATGTGATGTTGTGACAAAAGTAACAATTCAGAAGGTTGAAACACTTTATGGGTGGTCATATGATGCTTGTCCGTGTCACAAGAAGCCCGAGTACCAGTTAAATGGTACCCTCAGATGTTCAAAGTGTGATAAAGATGTATTGATGGTTGTTCTTAAGTATGATTTCTATGGTGTTATTAATTTTATCAAATATATCCTCATTTGTAAGTATAACTCCTGATCGGTGTAATGACATTCATTTTTGTAGATATAAGATTCACTCAAGGTCTATGACGACACAGCAAAATGTTCAATCATATTCTTTGATCGTCATGCTACTGAGTTATTGGGAATATCTGCATCAAAGGTCAAAGAAGATATGTAGGAGTTTATTTCGTTTTTATTATCTCATTTACATTCATATACATTTTAATGTTTCGTTGTAATTTTTTTTTATATTTTAATTTTTTATAATAGGAGGGTCGAAATTCTACTGTTCCGAAAGAGCTCGATAAAGTTGTAGGAAAGGTTGTCATTGTAAAATTAAGGATTAAAAGCCACAATATTAAACATAGGACAAGTAGCATTGGTGTCACTCAATTTTGTGCTGATACTCACTTGGTTGAACAATTTCAGTATTCAAATGGCGAGGTTGATTCTTAAGTAAATTTAACAAATTAGATGTTATAATAATACTAATATAGCTTGATTAATTAACGATTTGTTATTTTGAATCATGTAGGTTCAAACTGGAAACGTGGTAGAGGTACAAATTTATACAAAGTAATTATCATTATGTGTTTCATGTAACTTAATTTTTGTATAACATTTACAATCCCATAGGAATCAACCGCTTCGAAGGACTCACAAACTATTGCCATTGAAAATGATGATAATTCATTGTCACAGCTTATAACTCTGTCAGATAGTAACACCAAAAGGAAGACACTGACTGGTGACATTCTTAATGTATGTGAAGATCTTGGCCTTTATGAATTGTCGACACCAAAGTTGAGCTCTAGCAAAACCTCTCAAAAATATCAAGAAGGAGAAATTTTAGTTTTATGAGTTATTGTAGTCCACATTACTTATTTCATTTTGGTCCTCATTGTGATGGTTTATTATTATGCAACACTTCTGTATGAGTGTTATTGTACTTTGTTGTTGTTAAGTTTGACAATATGAATCATTTTATGGTTTTTTTAATGCAATTTATGGTTGGACTCTTCTATTATTTTTCAATTTACACTTATTTCCAACATAATTATTAGATAACAATGTATTCCATCACACTGCAAATATCGGACGTTCAAATTAGCTTGAGTAGTTAACTCTGATATTTGTCATTAATTCAATAATTATAAAAACATCATTTAATCTATGTCAATATCTTTTTAAATCTTTTTTGATGTATATATGATTGATTGATGAGATCAACTGTCTAATTTTTCGTAAACACACACACACACATATATATTAACAATTATTAAATTTTTTTAAATATTTTATAACAAAACTTTTTAATAAAAACAATTTGGACATTTTAAAATTCTGCTCTCGTAATTTTTTAGTTATTCAATATTTTTACATTATATACCTTAGTTTCAAATATATAAGTGCAGAGTTTCTTAATGGATTTGAAATACATGGATTGATGTAAATAGTTTATTAGACAATTACAATTTAACATTTTCAAGTAATTATTTTTTTCAGAACAAATTTTCAACTAAATGTTAGTATTATGCTATCCTATATAGTAGATATTATTTTTAAAATTATCAAATTTTCTTAACATATAAAGATTATTAGCCTAGAACCTTAGTTTCCTATTTTTCAACGTTTGGCATTGAGTATATTTATACCCTCTTAAGGTCTTAACGCATTTATTGTATTTATTTGACTACATCTATCCCCTCTTAATGAGTTAACTCATATATTTAATGGGGTGCGTTTTTCCCAACTGTATAGACTCCATTAAAAATGCATAGAAGTTTAATAAGTCAATGGCACTTTGATCAAACTGTCATCTCATGATGAAAGCAATTAATATTTTCAACCTTCTTCTGAATAAGGTGCAATTTCCAAAATCCATTCTTAAGATGTCATGATTTTTCAACATTCAACTGGAGAATTAGTCTTTTTTGCTGTAATGAAGGAACGATGTTAATTGATAGTTTTAAATACTGCTGACCTGGCGATCCATGGCAAGTATATGCAAAAGTTAATCCACTCCATCCGTCCATTTCCTTAGATGTTCTTTTTGAAGTCCAAATAATCCTTTCGGGTTTAAATTTTTTGAATCTATCATTAGAGTTAGATCATATACATATATTGCATGATGACGTATGAATGTTCCATTAGTGCCATTTCGAGATAATTTTTGTCTCCAAAACAGTTTTTCATCACATGAGGAAGAAACGGACCAACCTTGGAAACCAAATACTCAATAGTGGAAGTGGTAAGTTGTCCAAATTGCTTTTGTGTTATTATTAAACTAATAAGTCAGTCCTTTATCATGCATGCAAAATAATGTTTTTTATTAGGGTTAAATACATAATTTGCCACAGAAGTATTGATAAAGGGGGCACTCAGCACCCGGAATTTTTTTTGGTACCAAATTTACCCTGGAAGTATGAAAAAGGTAGCAAATTTGCCCCGGAAGTATGAAAAAGGTAGCAAATTTGTCCCGCCGTTAATTTTGACCGTTAAGTTTAATTGAGTATACACGTGGCATGCCACCTCATCAACCCAATAAGAGTTAAGTATCATTTTTGCCACGGAAGTTTTCATTGAGAGCAAATTTGCCCCAGAAGTTTTCACTGAGTAGCAATTTTTCCCCAGAAGTTTACGAAACGTATCAATTTTGCCCTTCTTTCCCACTTATTAAATTTGACTATTAAATCGGTCAAAAGCCCACTCATGTCATGCCTTAAAAAGGTCGAACTTGGAGTCAGAGAAGGAGATCCTTGAGATGTTGAGCTCAAGGCAGCCAGAATTTGTGAAGCCGAACTGGTCACAGGAAGCATCACTTATGATCTAAGCAAATGATCAGTTTATACAAATGTAAATATTATCATTATTGATTTGTTTTATTGAACTAATTTTTGGAACAATTTATTTCTCGTTTTGCGTTTCATTTGCTTAGATCATAAGTGATGCTTCCTCTGGGACCTTTCAATCCCTGTGACCAGTTCGGCTTCACAAATTCTAGCCACTTTGACCTCAACATCTCAAGGATCTCCTTCTCTTACTCCAAGTTCGACTTTTTCAAGGCATGACATGTTGGTCTTTAACTGATTTAATAGTTAAATTTAATATTATGAGAAAGAAGGGTAAAATTACTACTTCTATAAACTTCAGAGGCAAAATTGCTCCTTACTGAAACCTTCTGGGCCAAAATAGCTCCTCAGTAAAAACTTCCAGGGAAAAAATGATACTTAATTCTTATTCGGGTTGATGAGGTGGTATGCCACGTGTCATGTGATGGCATGCCACGTGTACATTCAATCAAACTTAATGGTCAAAATTAACAGAGAGGCAAATTTGCTACCTTTTTCATACTTTCGGGGAAAATTTGATACCAAAAAAACTTCCGGGTGCTGAATGCCTCCTTATCAAAACTTCCATGGCAAATTAGGCATTTAACCCTTTTTGTTATGGTTCATTTCAATGCTTTTGTAGGTAAGCGAAAATCTTCAGAGAAACAAGCAACACAAGAAAGTCATAGTTCAGTTGATAATGATAGAGAACAAGTAATAAATATAAGGTATGATATTAGAACACCTGAGTCCGCAATTGGTTCTTCGATTTCAACATTTGACAAAAGATCCATTTTGACCGATATCACCAGCATTCCAAGTAACTGTAACTCAATTCAAAACAATGCCAATTCAATTATGGATCAAAATAGCATAGTTGTGACTCCATCATCTAAATTAAACTCACTTCATATAAATCAAAAGAGCCGTAGAAGGAGACCTGCAAAAAATGTCGATGAAGTTGCAACAGATTTATGCAAACTGATAGATGAATTGACTAAAGAAGGTAAGTATTCCTAACAATTTCTTGCTTATTCTTAACTGATTTATTATACTGTATGTTGTTTAAATTAATATTTTGTCAACTTAAATATTTAAGAATCTGTGAGGGTTACTAATGAACAATGTCATAAAGGATTTATGCATGGAGATATTGACACCAACTTCCCTCATACATTTGCTTTAAGTTATTTAGATGAAGGTGATGCTATTTATGAGTGTCAAGTTTGTGGTGCCTATATGTGGCTTTCAGAAAGGTTGAAAAGATTGAAGAAATCTGAAAGACCATAGTTCAGCATTTGTTGTGGTCATGGAAAGATTATTGTCCCCTTACTATAAGATCCACTTGAAGAGCTTTGTGAATTGTTTTTCAATAAACAATTGCCTCTCTCTCTCTCTCTCTCTTTTATTTTGTTTTTTTTTTTACATTTATTCGTTTATACAACAATATGTTTTGTTTTACTTCGATGGGTGGCAGAATTGATCATTCAATGAACTCATAGGGTGGAGGTCCTTACTTATTTGTACTTTCAAGACAAAATCACCATTTCATCAAGAGTTTATTGCCACCAGATGGAAACCCTCCGATATACGCTCAATTGTTACGACACTGACAATGAAGTTTCTAATCGTATTTCAACTCTGAGGCAAGATTTGTATCAAAAAGTTGTTTTCCTTACACATTAAGTTGTCAAGTATGAAGCAATGTTAAAGTCGTAATCATATATCGTTATTGAATGTTACAACCATAATGGTAGTGCGAAAAATTTGGATCCAAGTATTGTGAAATTGATAAAAGGATGTCTTGACAAGCATGGCTCTATTGTTAAACACTATAGATCTGCTGCAAAAATTTTAAAGCATGATGTTATCCATGACGTTAAACATTAGGCTAATCAGGAATGACAACTCAAGTCGTCTTGATAGGCAATACAATACGCCTACAGCTTCAGAACTTGATGCTCTCATTGTTGGTGATTTTGCTCATACACCAACAAAGACATGATTGTAAAACGACAGTGTGGAGCATTACAAAGGATAGATGAATTACACATGGCATATCTACCCCTTTAGTATCCCTTATTTTTTCATTATGGAGATAATGGATATGACTCCCAAATGGAACATAGCCAAGAATCCTTATTGAAGACTAAAAAGAGAATGAGGCTTACCTCGAGGGAATACTTGGCTTTTCGACTGATGAGGAGAAATTCTGAACGGTCAATCATTTTGCATGGGAAAAAATTACTTCAATAATTTATTGTTGATAGATATTCGATGGTTGAAAGTGACAGGTTGAACTATATTAGAAACCATAAAAAAGAATTAAGGGTTGATCTATATAGTGGAATTTTTGACGCAGTAACAAGAAGAGAAACAGATCCTTTATCAACGGGACGACGAGTTATTCTACCATCTTCTTTTACTGGTGGCACTAGATATATGATTCAAAACTACCAAGATGCTATAGCAATATGCGCATGGGCTGGATATCCAGATATTTTTTTAACATTTACATGCAACCCAATGTGGCCTGAGATAATTCGTCATTGTAATAAAGATGGATTGAAACCTTGTGATAGACCAGAATTGTTGAGCAGGATATTCTATACCAAACTTCACAAATTGATGCACATATTGAAGGATGAGAAGATTTTTGGGACAATCAAAGCAGACCAATTTTTAAAAATATGACATATATAACTCTTCACTGATTTTTCTATTATATATATGATAGTTGAATACATATTTTCACTAAAATGTATTTTTCTGACAACACTGATTACTTTTATGTTTTCAACGTAAATAACATATATTTTTCTAAATAACTTCATGCTTTATGCCTTTATAATGTGTTATAATTCAAATATGACTACGTAGAGAAAACCATTCCAACCTCGTAATTAGGGTTAAAGATATTTATCCTAATCAATTAACATTCCTTTAGTAAATTAATTGGTAAGTATTGATGAAATGACTTTTCAATTGTAAGTTTGTGATTATGATTAGTGGAAAATTTTTCCATTTATTTTGGACTAATCTTTAATTACTTTAAGGTAGCAGTTGAAACGTAAAAGTAAATATTTTTTATGGTTTTTTTTTCTCGGCAGTTTCAACTAATATCTAAATATTGCTTTATCATAATTTTCTAAAAATAAATGCTAATTCATTTTTTTAGTTAATTAGTATATATGTATATTACCATGTATAAAAAATAACCTTATTGGGAACTAAACATTTGTTAATTATAAAATCTCATTGGTTAACAACATTATATCAACAATTGTATTATTTTATTATTACTGTGGTTTATTCTTATTGTTTTGACAGTTCATGTCTACATTAACTATTTGAAATTTATAATGGAAAACCCATTATCTTATATTAAAGTCATTAAATACTGTTTACATTTATTATTGCAGAAGTATACACAGTTGAGTTCCAAAAAAGAAGGTTACCACATGTGCATATTATACTGTGGTTGTCGGAAACGGACAAGATTCGTACACCATATGATGTTGACAATATAATATCTGCAGAGATTCCACATAGAGAATCTGACCCAGAATTATGAGTTAGTTGGAAGCTACATGATTCATGGTCCATGTGGTAGATCTTCAGGGAGTGCACCTTGCATGAAAGATGATAGATGCTCTAAGTATTTTCCAAGAAAATTTAATGAAAATGGTACGTTATCCAACATATTTTTGAAGAAAGGATAACCGTATTGTGACAAAGAAGGGTATTGAGTTTGACAACCGATTTGTTGTTCCTTACAATTATAGGTTGTTGAAATTATTTCATGGCCATTTGAATGTTGAAAAGTTAAATCAATCACATGCCATCAAGTACCTATTCAAATACATAAGTAAAGGACATGATCGTGTTATCGCAAGCATATATGATGCTAATGATGGTGTAGGTTTGCAGCAAGTGTTTGACGAAATTTCTCACTATCCTAATTGTAGGTACATCTCCTCATATAAGGCGTCATGGAGAATTTTTGGATTTGATATTCATCATAGACAACCACCTGTTGAGAGGTTAAGTTTTCACCTTCCTCATCAGCAATCGATTTATTTCAGTCAAACTGACACGATGTCGTCGTTGCTTGACAATCCAAGGGTTAAAGAGTCAATTTTCCTTACTTGGATGGGGGAAAAAAAACAAAGAAGATCTATTTGCCAGAACCCTTTCTTCTTCTCAATTCCCTAACTATTTTACATTTGTTAGGGAAGAGAGGATATGGAAACTCCGTCAACATGGGTTTTCAGTTGGAAGGTTAGTCATTGTACACCATCTCAGGGAGAATTATATTACCTCCATTTATTGTTGACAAAGGTACATGGGCCAAAGAATTATATAGATATAATGACTATTAATAATGTAGTTTACTCAACATTCAAAGAAGCATGTTATGCACTTGGTTTATTAGATGATAATAATGAGTTCATAGATACAATTGAAGAAGCATCTTTGTGGGTATTTGGCAATTACCTTTGTAAATTTTTCACCAGCATGCTTTTGATTTACTCACTATCTCAACCTACTGTTGTTTGGGAACAGAACAGATATATTATTTGTGAGGATCTATTACACATTAGCCATGCCGACCCACAATGCACATGTACACTATAATTTGAATCATTTATAATACCCATATTATATTGTAATAATAAAATAAATTATTCATTTCATTATTTAAATTGCATACATGTAAATAGTTGTTCAATCACTTATACTATGTTACCTTTGTCATAAAGATGTGCAGATTACAAATGCCTATAAGGAAGCTACAAGTCTATATCAAATTGAACAAATGTTGCTATGGAATGGCAAAAGCCTATATGACTATCCATCAATGCCTACACCAGAGGAACACAATATAATTGATACGTCATGCCAGCTAATTTTGTAAGAGATGAATTACAATAGAGATAAGGAGATTGAAGCCTCTGAACGAATGCATTTTGTAAGAGATGAATTACAATAGAGATAAGGAGATTGAAGCCTCTGAACGAATGCAAAGATTAATGACTGAGAAGCAGAAGCAAGTATTTGATGAGATAATGAGAGCAGTTTCTTTAAAAATGGTGGGTTCCTTTTTTGTGCATGGTTTTTGTGGTACAGGTAAAACGTTTGTATGGAATGCATTGACAGCTTCTGTACGAGGAAATTGGTGGAATCATCCTTAATGTGGCTTCCAGTGGGATAGCAACAACTCTACTACCATTAGGTAGAATTGCACATTCAAGGTTTTGTATTCCTATTGATGTTAATGAAGATTCTTTTTGTTCAATTAGTCATAATTTGCCAACTACAAACTTAATCAAGGCAACGGATCTCATTATTTAGGATGAAGCACCAATGATTAAGAGACATTGTGTTGAGGCTTTTGATGGAATGTTGAAGGACTTTATGAAATGTAGTTCTATTTTTTGGGGAAAATATATTGTCATGGGTGGTGATTTCAAGCAAATTCTACCAGTTATACCTAAGAGTGGTCGAGCTGAAATTGTCGATGCAGCAATCAACGCTTCTTATCTTTGGAAGGAATGCAAATTACTTCGTCTTACCAAGAATATGAGGCTTAAATCTTCAAGTGATCCTGTTGAACAAGGTAAAATTAAAACATTTTCGGAATGGTTGCTAGAAGTTGGAGATGGAAACCTTGGATTACCACATAATGGTATTGCAGACATTTCAATATCGAACGAGCTATTGTTAAATGATGACTGTGATCCGATTAGGTCCATCGCTCAATCTACCAACCCAAATTTAGTTGAACATGCTGTTGACGTAGATTACATCAATAATAGGACCATTTTAACTCCTTTAACTGAAAATGTTGATGCTTTGAATGAGTACATTGAAAGTGCAACAAATCACCAAGAGGGGGGGTGAATTAGGGATTTTAAAAATTCTTTTCTAAGGCTTTGTTTTAGTATACTGAAAATAGGGTATAACAGAGTAAGAGAAGGAGAAGCAAGACATAAGGAATTTATACTGCTTCGGTCCAACCACTTGACCTACGTCCAGTCCCCAGACACTTTGGGATTTCACTATCTCAATTGATTACACACTCTGTAACTCTAGAGTAATTTTCTCACTAGAACTTACTCCCCCTTACAAGTTGTAATCAATATCTCAATCTCCAAGTCCCACGACTTGAGATTCTTACAATGAAATGATTTATAATAAATGAACTCTCTCTAAGAGTGGATAAATATAAACATTGAAGTACAGATGTATTAAAACATACTTTTCATAAGAAAACTCAAAGAGTAGTTGGAAACTTGAATGATTTTCGTTTTCAACAGATTGGTTGTTGAGAAGAATTGAATGCTGAAAGTGGAGCCAAATACCCAAAAGGGGGGGTGAATTGGGTATTATAAAAATTTCTGAAATTGCTCTGTTTTTAAACTATGAAAACAGGGATAAACAAAGTGAGGGAAGAAAAGCTAAACACAAGAGATTTATACTGGTTCGGTCTTAACCACTTGACCTACGCTAGTCCCCATACTCTTTGGGATTTTCCACTGTCGTAATGATTACACACTCTGCACTCAAGAAGTGATTCTCTCACTAGAACTCACTCCCCCTTACAAGTTGTAATCAATGATCCCAAATCACCAAGTCCCCTTGATTTGTGATTCCTTTACAATAAATGAATATTCAGAAGTAAAACTCTCTTAAAGAGCAGATATAAATGATCACTGAAGCTCTTGTATCAAAAGATACTATACAGATGAGAACTAAAGGAAATGAATGAAAACTTGAATGCAATTCGCTCTCAGTTGTTGTGTTAGTTGTGAGGCCTTGAATGCAGCTCTATTTATACTTAGGAAGTATTAAATAACCGTTGCAATGTTAATTTGACCGTTGGTGATGATCTGCAGAGGTTATGAGCTGCTTAGGTCTTCTTCTCTCTCTAACTTCTTCTTAATCCAGCTAGCTAGATGATCAGAGTTGACTTTCTACAAATTAATCCGTTGGAGAGGCTGTTGCTTGTTGTAGAAATCAATCTTTAATGCTTTGCAATCATGTGCAGATGGATTAACCAAAAGTAACCAAGTTTCTGGGTTGAACATTTAATGTTCTGACATCACTTTTGCTTTTGCTTTAAGCCTTCAATAAACTTTCCTTAGTCTATCTGAAACTCACTAAAAAGAAGGTTAAACATATCTAGAACCATTAGAGATTAATCATGAAAAGCATTGAGATCAAACAAGAAGGTATAGCAAGATTGGCAGATTTGAATTTCTGATAACGTTCAGAAACCTGGAGGTTTGTTCCACAAACCTCGAGGTTTTCGACTTCTGTGGGTGAAAGTGATTTTGTTTTAAAACAACAAACCTGGAGGTTCCTTGTAAGCCTCGAGGTTTTTTAGAAATACAGAAGTGAGTTGAACTCTCGGATTGCCAAAACCTCGAGGTTTCATGAGAAACCTCAAGGTTTCATGAGAAACCTCGAGGTTTCACTTTAACAGTGAAACCTTGAGAAATCTCTGAAAGTTCACTTGCTCTCTGATACACACAAACCTCGAGGTTTGTTGCAATACTCGAGGTTTTGCAAAAGGTGTGGAAAATCAGAGCTTTGATTCAAGACAAAACCTGGAGGTTTTGAGGAAAACCTCTCATAGACAGAAAAAATTTGATTGCTCTCTGGATGTCAGAAACTTGGAGGTTTCCAACAATACTCGAGGTTTTGAATTAATTTCGAAATTCTTAGTTTTGAGCCAAGCCACAAACCTCGAGGTTTATATGGAAACCTCGAGGTTTTCAATGTGATTGAAAACCATTTGCTCTCTAGTTGAAGAGGTTTCTACAAATACTCGAGGTTTCTTATTGTTTTTCAAAAAATCTCAGTTTGGCGCTAAAGCATAAACCTGGAGGTTTTGTTGTAAACCTCGAGGTTTCAAGAACCGGTGTGAAACTGAGTTTTCTCTGGAAGTCCAAAACCTCGAGGTTTCTTTATAAACCTTGAGGTTTCACATAAATTTGTGAAACCAAGTTTTCGCAAGACAAAACACAGAACCTTGAGGCTTTCTTTGTAAGGCCAAACCTCGAGGTTTTTTGGGCAAACCTCAAGGTTTGCTCTCACTCAGAATTTTCCAACAGCTGAGAGCAAATCCTCATCATCATTTTTTTTTGTTTACAATCATTGACAATCATCAAAACCTTTAGAGAACTAACAAATGCAACTCTATTTATACAAAGAGAGCATTAAATGACTGTTGTAATCTTTAATGTGACCGTTGCCTTCATTAAACAAGGATTAGGTTAAGCTTTGGTCTTCTTCTCTCTCTACTCTTTGGTTAATCCAGTTGCACAGATGTTTATGGTTGACTTCTTGACTTTTAATCTGTTGGAAGAGTAGCTAGTAGATGTGGAAAGGAAACATTAAACCCTTTGCAACGTGTGTAGAATGATTGTCCAAAAGGATGCAAGTATTCTGAACTTTGCATTTAATGTGTTGACATTACTTTTTGCTTTTGCTCAAATCTTCATTTAAAGTTCTCTAAACCATCTGAAACTCATTAGCAAATTGATTAAACATAGCTGGGAATAGTAATGAGTGATGATAAGAAGTATTAAGATCAAACAAGAAGATTTCACAAATTCGAGCAATTGATTTTCAAACTCAGTGATACAAACTCGAGTTTGTTTATCCAAACTGGAGTTTGTTACTATACTTAGAAGACAAACTTGAGTTTCCAAATCCTAACTCGAGTTTCCTTCTTCAGAGAAGAATGTCGTGTTTTGAGTTTAAAAGCACATTTTTGAAGATTGGAGCTAGATACCCAAGAGGGGGGGTGAATTGGGTATCTTTAAAAATTTAAAGATTAACCTCTGTTTTTAAATAACTAAAACAGAGTAAGACAAAGGAGAAGGGAGGAGAAGCTTTGCACACAACGATTTATACTGGTTCGGTCTTTTCCCTGACCTACATCCAGTCCCCAAGCCTCACTTGGGATTTTCAATCCACTAACTTCACAATATTGATTACAATCTCTGTACTCAGAGTAATTCTTTCTCTAGAACTCACTCCCCCTTACAAGATGCAATCAATACACCCAAACCACCAAGTCCCCTAACTTGTGGTTATCACAATCAATAAATGATTTACAAGAAAAGACTCTCTCACAGAGCAGATAAGATGAGCATTGAAGCACAAGTATCAAATTGATACTATTACAGATGAAAGCTTGTACACAATAAATGAACTCAGTAAATTTTCACTCTAAGTTGGTGTATCTGGCTTGAGAAGAAGTTAATGCACTCTTTTTATAGGTAGAGAGCATTAATTGACCGTTGCTTGATGGATCCAACCGTTGTAGATGATTAGCACTAAGTCTAGTCATCTTCTCTCTCTAAACTTCTGCTAATCCAAGTGTTAATGTGATCTGATGTGGCCCTCTGAGAATTTGCCCGTTGGAGATGACTTTACTTGTTGTAGTAAACATTCTTTAACGTTTAGAAGGCGTACTCAGATGGATTAGCTGAAAGTAGGTTGATTTACAGAAGTGCATTTAATGCACTGTACACTTTTTGCTTTATGGCTTTGACCTTCAATAATCTTCATCTGTGCTAACTGTAATTCACTTAACAAACTTGTTAAACATAGTAGGGAACATAAGTGAATGATATATGAAGGCAATTAGGTCAAACAATAAGGATTTGCAAATTCGTGTAATTCAAAAATCAATTTTGACTGTTGTATACTGGAGTAAGTTCATCCATACTCGAGTATGGCACTGTGCATAAGTGTCCATACTGGAGTATTCAAAGTGATACTAGAGTATGCAGCTTCCAGAGGCAAACCATCGTGACTTGTGTTTGAAGAACAAGACCTATACTACAGTATGTTAGTAGTGTACTCGAGTATGACACTATTTGTGAGAAAAATTTTAAGTTCAAAATGCCTCTATACTGGAGTAAGCAAGTCTTGACAAGTTGAGTGACCTCTCTGTATGGTCCCATACTCGAGTATACAACTCTATACTCGAGTATGCAACTCTAATTTCAAAAAATGTGAAGTCTTCTCTTGTTTATACTGGAGTATACAAATCCATACTGAAGTATGCAAGAACATGTGTCAAGTTGAAAATTAGTTTAAGAGCCCAATACTGCAGTATGCAAACCTATACTGTAGTTTGCAAAAGTTATAAAATTTGGGAGCTCTCGGTATAAGCCTATACTCAAGTATGCATACCTATACTGCAGTATGCAACTCAAGTAGAAAAACCTATTTGCTCTCTATAAGTCCAATACTCGAGTATAGCCCACTATATTGCAATATTGACTTAACTTGAAAACTTTGTTTGCTCTATGGATGGCCTATACTCGAGTATGCATACCTATACTCGAGTATGCACCTATTTTCAAAATACTTGATTGCTCTCTGAGACTTCAATACTCGAGTATGTCTACCCATACTGCAATATTGACTTGTAAAATGCAATTGAGCAATCCTTTAACAGTCCTATACGCGAGTATGCATACTTATACTCGAGTATGCAACTATCAGATGGTTTTTAAAGGATTTTGGAAACTTCAAAACATGTTTACACTTGTTGTTAATCATCAAAACACATTAAGAACTAACATTCTCCCCCTTTTTGATGATGACAACACTTGTAAACTTTCTTTTTAAAGAATTTGAAAGATGTAATCTGTTTTGAATTGAAGTTTTCAAAATTCAATGTTAAGTTATCAGAAAACAGCCAATTTTGCATTTCAGCATATAAAGTTCAGAGAATGGCAGTAAAATGGAATTCAAAGGTGTAAACAAACTGAACTATGTTCATTTAAACAAACTACATACAATCAGAACTGATATCAGAAAGGGTAAACACTCTGATAATCACTGATATCAGAACAAGCTCAGAAACAGCAAAAATAGCTCAATGAAATGCAAACTACCTAGACACAACACCTAGACCCTATACATCTACATCTTTCTCTCCTTCTCCCCCTTTGTCATCAGCAAACTCTGGGTCAAGGACAAAGACAGGAGGAGTGTAGGGCACCATGGCTAGAGGGTTTGGATCATGAGGCATGGAAAATGGGGAAAGTGAAGGGAGAATCTCAGTGGTCGGAGTAGGTGGAGATGGAAATGGGTCAGGTAGGACCTCTATGGTAGGAGTGATAGGTGAAGATAGTATGACTGTGGCTGGTGTGGAAGTAGAGGTGATGAGTATATATTTTATGATTAAATAGGTATATATTTTATGAGATTTAATTGAAATTATTGATATTATATACCTATTTAATTATCTTTTATGAACGTTTCTATAATTCAATGAAACTTGGGATCAAAGAATAAATCGACATAAAATCTACTCATATCCTATTTTTATTGTGCAGGAAATATTAGCTGATTTGGAATGAAGTAGAAAAGGCAATAAGAGGATATGCAATCAGCCAAACTTGATGGTCCCCCGCAAGAAAATAGAAACAAAATCAATTGCGTGATCTGGTAGAGTAAATTACAAGATATGAGATATCTTTTTAATAAGAAAAGGAGAATCAATGACAAGATCTAAATTATTATAAATGGGGAGGCAGAGACAAGAAAGAAAAAGACAGAGCAGAGAGATCAAGGAGACGCAAACGAGGAGGAACGAAGAAGCAAAGGAGTAGAGGCTGAGCGTTTCGGTTCTCTTCATCATTTCCACGGAAGGATTGTGGAGGCGACGGAGAAATTTTCTTTCCTCTCTCCTCTTCTTCTTCTTTGAACCTGAATTCTTATTTATTTATTTTAATGGATTTGAATAAAGCCATGTGTGGCTAGTTGGTTTTGCAACCTAGAGAATCTATGAACTTGTTTGGGTTTTAGAGATTATTCCCACTTTTTAGTTTTGATTAATTTTATTCAGTTTATTTAATCCTGTGTTTATTGCTATTGCTTAGTGAGTGGCCACCATTGAGCATGTTTTGGGGATTTAGGGTTGGACTTGGAAGAGGGAATCTTAAATTGACCTTGGGAATAAATAATGTGGAATTAGGTTTAAATTTAACGTGAAGTTAGGTTTTAATCTAATTTGCGTCTAGGATAGGAATATACCTAGAAGCTCCGCATAATCAAATTAGAGTGAGCCCGATTTAAAACGCGTCTTATTTAATTGTGTGAGGCATTACATAATTAATTAAGATAGGTATATAAATGGACCGGAAGGCATTTATAGACATTAATACTCCAGATTAGCTGATTAGATTAAGTCAAAGTTAATTTAGTGGGGATAAAATCTAAGAATCAAATAAGGGATTAGTGACTCTAGGTTGCTCATTTGATTATTGTGGTAGTTTTCTTATTTTTATTTTAGTTTTAATTTCTTTTATCTTAATTAAATTTAATTTGGTTTTCTCAACTTAAATGAAATTGTGAAATCAATGCTTAACTGAAGTTGTGATACCAAGTCCTCGTGGGAACGATACTTTTCTTATCACTTTATTACTTGATACGGCCCGTGCACTTGCGAAGTTTTTAGGCTTAAAGTTTTGCCCTATCAGGAGGCTGGGGATGATGTGACATGTGGTGATGTGATGTGCGGTGGGCTAGGAAATGCGAAAGAAGGTGAGGGAGGTGGAGAAGTATGAGTCTCAGGTGTGGATGTGGAAGGCTGGGTAATAGGAATGGATGGCTGGACCTCTGGGTCAGGAGAGGATGAGGAAGGAGCAGTCGTGAACCCGAAGGTGGATGTAGAAGGAGCTCCAATACTGAAGTGGTTGAGCAGGCGATCAATCTTATCCCGGGCCTCTGTTGCAACATCATATGTCATGGATAGTTGGGAATCTAAGTCAATGCCCTGGTCGAAGATCTCGTCCTACTTCTTGTCAGATGCATCCTTCAGCTTGCCCAAGTCATGCTTCACATCCATCAGACCCAGCTTAATCTCAGCTCGTATCTTGTCGAACTCGACCTTCATTATCAAGGTCTGTGATGTGAGAGCAGCATCCACAAATTCTCTGATCCTCTGCTCAAAATCCAATGATAGTGGGGGCGAAGCCGACTGAGCCTCATGTGCGACTGACTGTGATGCACGTGCTTGAGATCGTTGTGGAGCCCTCGACTGACCAGATCCTTCCGGCTCAAAGTGAATCTTCATAAAGTTGAATTGGGTCTTCCCGAAGGCTGTGATATACTTCATTTGCTCAGGAGGGCCCACGTACCATATCTTATGGTAGAACATGATCAGGGACACCAGAGAAGCGAAGGGCATATATGATCCCTTCCGGGATACGAACTTGAAGTAGCTAATCTCCTTAAAGAGCCACTGCCCGATGTTGAGGGGATGCTTCTTGATAAAAGCAGTGAAGAACCTATAATCTTTCTGTGTAAAATGCGTGTAGCTCCCTCCCTTCTGCACAAAATTACGCGAGTACACATACCAAATGACTCGGTGCAGAGGTGGCATATCCGAGGGCTTGAAGGACAATTAGGCTCTCTGATCATCCGGTACGTCCTGATCGGGTACAAGTGTGGTATACACCTCCTCATTGGTGTATCTCGGTGTAGATGCCTCTAGAGGATCAACAACCTTGAGGATCTTGTTGAGGATGGCGGCAGACAATATGAATTGTACCCCTCTAACAGAAGTTGTGATCCTTTCTTCAACCAGCTTTCTTTCTGAGTCCAAAATGTGGTTAGTCGCCATGTTGAAGTAGAACATCTTGACCAACTCCAGGTAGTACACGGCCTTGATGGATACAAAAGACTAATATGGCCTGAACCACGGTGAGAGATCAACATTGCACTCTCTATACACTTGTTCCAGATCAACTGAAACAACAGCACAGAATCCACGGCTTGCAAATTGATCTCTGAACTTGGTGTTCGAGCCGGGCGGGAGTGGAACTGGAGCAACCTTGAAACCTTCAGGAGCATTCTTGTGAAGCTTAATCTCCTCCACTGCATTTGCAATCACAGGTGATGCCCCTTCCTCTGACTCTGTCTCAGACTCAGAGCCGGTAACCTCGACAGTGGATGGAGAAGAGACGATAGCGGTAGAAGCTTGCTTTACTCTTGCCTTCCGGTGTACGACAGTCCTCTTCCCCTTTGCTTTGCTCGGCTCTCCGATCTTCTTCTTCTTGCTTGCCGAAGGTCGTGCCGGATCTTTCGACGAAGTACCCATCTTTTTGGGGTTTGGAGAAGCGGTCTCAGGAATAGTGACTCCAACTCCAGGAATCATTTTGTCAATGCCCGTTTGCAATCTTTTTGGAATCAATTTTGTCCTCGGTGCTCTTGGAAGTTGAGAAGGAACCGGTTGATCAGATTGGGATTGCTCTTTGGACATTTTGAAGCTAGGGTTTTGACGATAGAGAGAGAGGAGATGATTTGGAGGAGGTTTGATGGGAATTTATGGAAGTTTAAAGGAGGAACACGACGGTTTCAGAGTGAGAGAAGAGAGAAAGATGCGTCTGCTAGGGTTTACTGGAGTAAGGAATGTGAGTATGAAAGAACACGACTGTTCAGTATATATAGACAGACCCCTATACTCGAGTATAGCATACTTTCACTTACATACTGCAGTATAGATGGAAGCATACTTACCTGGACTTCAAAAATGTAGAGTGAATTTTTGAAACCCCGATGGACATACTCGAGTATGCCACTTGCATACTGTAGTATGCCTCTGGCATACCTGGAGCTTTGGCTTCTGTCTGACCCTATACTGCGGTATAGCACACTGTACTCGAGTATAGCACCACTTTTCTCAGCAATGTGCTCTCTGCCTTCTGGATACTCGAGTATCCACTTACATACTGCGGTATAGCTCTTCTGAACTTCAGTTTTAGCTTTCTGCAACTTCCATACTCGAGTATCATCACCAATACTGGAGTATGCAACCTCTGAAACATCAAAACATCCTGCAAAAATAATGGCTATACACTCCGATGCTTAAGTTAGTAAAGATTAATCATCAAAAACATAACTAACATTAAATTGAGAGAGAATTCCTTACAATTCATTGGGATTTACCATTCCCAATTCTCTCCTTATGAAGGTGAATTGTTCCTTGGCTAGAGGCTTGGTGAAGATGTCAGCTAGTTGAAGATGGGTTGGAATGAACATTACTTTGACATCTCGCTTTTGAACATGATCCCGAATAAAGTGATGCCTCACATCAATATGCTTGGTTCTTGTATGTTGCACCGGATTCTTGGCCAAGCTTATTGTGCTAGTATTATCACACAATATGGGGATCTCCTTCAAGTGCACTCCCAAATCAGCAAGTTGTTGCTTCAACCATAACACTTGAGCACAGCAACTTGAGGCGGCCACATATTCAGCTTCAGTTGATGACATGGCCACAGTTGTTTGCTTCTTGCTGAACCATGACACAAGTGAGTTCCCAAAGAACTCGCATTGGCCACTTATGCTTTTTCTATCCGTCTTGTAGCCAGCATGGTCCGAATCCGAATATGCCACCAAGTGCTCCGGCTGACCTTTAGGAAACCATAGTCCAAGAGTCTTCATATCAGAGAGATATCTGAATATCCTCTTTACATGTTCAGCATGTGACTCTTTAGGAGTGGATTGGAACCGAGCACACATCCCAATGCTGAATTGGATGTCCGGGCGACTTGCTGTGAAATAGAGCAATGATCCAATCATTCCTCTATACTTGGTGATGTTGAAATCCTTGCCCTCTTCATCAGCATCCAAAGAGGTGGTTGTGCTCATTGGTGTGTCAGCCCCATTGCACTTGTCCATTCCAAACTTCTTCAGCAAATCATTTAAATACTTGATTTGAGATATAAACATCCCATCTTTACGTTGCTTGATTTGCAGCCCGAGGAAGTAATTGAGCTCTCCCATCATTGACATCTCAAATTCACCCTGCATAGACTTGGAAAATTCCTCACACAAGGAGTCATTAGTAGCACCGAAAATGATATCATCAACATAAATCTGTACAATTAAAATTTCATTCAATTTATTTTTCTTAATGAACAATGTTGTGTCAGCCGTGCCTCTAATAAATCCTTGATTGAGTAAGAATTGACTCAATCTTTCATACCAAGCTCTAGGAGCTTGCTTAAGACCATACAAAGCTTTCTTAAGTTTAAAAACATGATCCGGAAATTGATCATTTTCAAAACCTAGAGGTTGTTCAACATATACCTCCTCTTAAATGAAACCATTTAAAAATGCACTTTTCACATCCATTTGATAAAGTTTAAAACCTTTAGTGCATGCAAAAGCTAGTAGGACTCTTATGGCCTCCAATCTTGCTACTGGGGCATAAGTTTCCTCATAGTCTATGCCTTCTTCTTGATTGTAACTTTTAGCCACCAATCTTGCCTTGTTACGGACAATGATTGCTGACTCATCATGTTTGTTCTTAAATACCCATTTAGTCCCAATTACCAGATGGTCTTTGGGTCTAGGTACCAAGTCCCAAACGTGATTTCTGTCAAATTGATACAACTCCTCTTGCATAGCTATCACCCAATCATTGTTTGAAAGGGCTTCTTCTATTTTAGAGGGTTCTATATGAGAAATAAATGCAGCAAAGGTTACTTCATTCAAAGTGCTTCTTCTTATTCTTACTCCTTGATTTACATCACCTATAACTTGGTCTAAAGGATGATTCCTTATAAATCTCTAAGCTTTAGGTTGAGATTGATCATGATTTTCTAAATTGTTTTCAAGATCAGCCTCAAAAACATTTTCAGTATTTTCAGATTGAGAAGGAGTAGTTTTCGAAAAGAATTGATTTTTGAAAATGGTCTCTTCTTCATCATCCAAGAGTTTATCAGAATTGGTTTCACTAAATACAACATGTATGGACTCTTCTACAATCTTAGTTCTAGTGTTAAAGACTCTATATGCTTTACTCCTATTAGAATAACCAATAAAGATAGCTAAATCAGCTTTAGAGTCGAATTTACCAAGATTGTCTTTACCGTTATTGTGCACATAGCACTTACAACCGAAGACATGAAGGTGGCTGAGGTTTGGCTTTCTCCCTTTGCAGAGCTCGTATGGAGTCTTATTCAGCTTCTTTCTCAAGTATGCTCTGTTGGAGATGTAGCAAGCCGTACTCATGGCATCAGCCTAAAACACTTGCGAAGTGTTGTACTCGTTCAACATCGCTCTTGCCATTTTAGTGAGTACTCTATTCTTTCTCTCCACAACACCATTTTGTTGTGGTGTTCTTGGCGCTGAGAAATTGTGGTTGATCCCCATACTGTCACAGAACTCAGCAAAGGCGTTGTTTTCAAACTCGCCACCATGATCAGTCCTTATTCCTGAAATTGAGAAACCTTTCTTATTCTGGACCTTCTTGGCAAAGGCAACAAACTGATCATACGTTTCATCTTTAGATGATAGAAATATAGTCCAAGTAAATCTAGAATAATAATCAACTATGACCAAAGTGTAAAGATTTCCACCAAGACTTTTGACTCTAGCTGGTCCAACTAGATCCATATGAAGTAATTGAAGAGGTCTATTAGTTGAAATCTCATTTTTAGCTTTAAAGGAAGATTTGGTTTGTTTTCCTCTTTGACAAGCATCACAAATCATATCATTTTTGAAATCCAATTTAGGAATACCAATTACCAAATCCTTTTTCAATAACTTGTCAAGTTGAAACATATTTACATGAGTTAATCGCTTATGCCAAAGCCAACTTTCATTCAAGTTACTAACAAAACAATTTTCAGAAACAAAAGCATTACTAGAGAGATTGAGAGTATAACAATTACCATCTCTAGGTGCTCTAAATAAAGCTTTATTTTTCAAATCATTTATGGAGACCAAATCCTTTTTAACAATAAGGCATTCATCAGAATCAAAGATAACTAAGTTACCCTTGTCGGTGCTTTGGCTCACTGTAATATCCCGAATTTTGGGTCTAAAGATTTGGAAATTAGTCTATATTTGAAAGACTACTGGACCCAGTATTTGAATGTGACAAATTTGAGATCAGTATATTTTGGGACTATGAATAGTAATTTACTATTCACATGTACGTTTTTACTATTCACGTATACATTATGAAAAATTGGTCTGAAAGACTATATGAGTAATTATTGAAAATAAGAAAATTTTATTGGAGGATTACAAGTAGGAAATTCCAAATGCTCATATGAATATATTTCATTGGTCAATAAGAGTAGGCTATACAGTATATTGTTTAATAGCTACTTGATCATTCTTTGCGGTTTTTCATGCAGCCAAATGAATTATCCAATTAGGTAGCATTTTCCATCCTCAAATTTCCCTTAAGTTGGCAGTAAGGAAATGTACGCATGCACATCCATTTCATTTCTTAATTTCACACCATCAAAATTACCTTTGGCCAACCTATATGAAAAATTGGAAGATATGTTGAAGTGTGCTGTAGGAAAAGAAAATTAGGTGAAGTATGAAATGAAGAAAATTTCAATCTACGCAAATACCTACCACTATCTTGCAAAATGCACAATTTTCACACACATATTTTCTTCACTAACTTTGGCCATTATCTACCAATATTCCACCAAACTACAACACTCTTACTCCACCTTTTGGCCTATATAAATAGAGGACACACATCAGATTTTTCCATTAATGTTGTCCAACGAAAGAGAGAAATTGTGGAGAGTTGAAAGACAAAAGGAAAAGAATAGTGGAGATACCAAGAGAGTAGGAGAGAACAATAGAAATTGGGAGAGTTTTCGGTGAAGACAAGAAGATTTAATACAACTGATTTTTTTTGGGCTTAGGTAAGGATTTTAATCCCTCTCTTATCTTTATTTCAACGGATTAATATTGTTTTTGAGGTTCAAAAGCTTGCTAGAAAATAAGAGTTTTCATAAGAATTTTCTGTCACCTCATAACACTGTTATTTTGAAAAGTTTTTATGAACAGTGTTCACATTTTTAAAATCTGGGAATAAACGGCATGTGATAAAATTATGAAATTTTCCAGATATAAAGTAGACATCTAGGGCTTTCCGTTGATATATAATTTGTAACGTTTTGAGCTCTAGACAAGGAGATCATGATTTTTGAAGTTAAGCCTTATTTCTAAAGTTACAATCTGAACAATGTTGAGAAATATTTAAACTGGGAATGATACAGAGATTTTGAGTTTGTACCGTTATTTTTTCTTGAGAATAGACATATCAAGGGTTATGTGGAATTTTGCAGCACCTCATTTGGAGTTTTGTAGAATTAATTATGATTTTTCAAAGTTATCGAAAAAAAAATCTAGGAAGAAATGCAGAAATTCCGTTTTTGAGGAAATGTAAGGGTAAAATGGATCAAAAAAAAATGAGGAACAGAGTCAAACAGAGTAGGTGCTACAATGATTTCAACGTTTTTTTTCGTAATGCAATAGTGGTACTGTAGCAATAGTGGTACTATTACAGTATACGGTATGGTACTGTAGCAGTATACGGTTACTGTAGCAACTGAAAGAATTTTTCCCAGAATTGTGAAAAAAATGGTATTTAAGATAATACTTTGCAATTTATAAAGGAAAAATGTTGATGGATTGGGAAACCATGAGAAACATTAAAATAAATTATATTGTGATAGTGTTGCTAGACGTGAAGAAGTGACTAATGACAATGATAAACATTTTAGGCATACCTTGACACCTCTACTGATCCCAATATCTTCAGACGAGTTAAGGATTCAAGCTTGAGGTGGGTAACTGTTATCTTATTAGCATGTATGTATGTATTTCATGTATGATTGATCATGTTTGCTAGATAATTTTGCATGAGTGCATCCTAGCTATGGATTGAGGCTGCGGTCTCATAGGGCTGCGTGTCCTAAAGGGCTGAGGTCCTTTGCCGTTAACTGCGGTTACGGTGTGATTTGTTTACTGCGAATTTTTCTATGCTTATACATGTGTTATACTGCATTTACATTTCATATATGCATATGAGATTAACTGTTACCCCTGGGGTTCATTCATTTGAACTCCAGATCACATGAAAGAGACAGGTAGTGGATCGGGATCAAGAGGAAAGAAGCAGCTGTAAGGGTTCCAACAGAAGGGACTTATATATTATAATAAAATTTATGGTCCATATTATATTGTTTATCATTTGTCTACTCTGGATTATTGTATTAAGAACCCGCTGTGGGATAGATTTGAACCACGAATTATTTTCAATTTACTTATTTGATTCCGCAAATAAGTCGTCCAAACCACTTCGATGTCTGTGCGCTTACACTCTGATATATAAAGGCGTATTAAGGACGGGTGTTACAATTTTTGGTATCAGAGCCTGGTTTGGACAAAATATTTGGAATAAGGAAACCCAATTTAGTATTGGTTTGTGAAATGCGAGTAACAAGTATGACATATGTTTTAAGTGCATATGCATATTAGGAATGATTATTATACCTCTGTTATTAATAACTAAACTTCTTGACATATAGTACTAGAGTATTACAAATGGAGCCCCAGCAGGAAGCAAATCCACCTACACGTGGAAGGGGCAGAGGCCGAGGTCGAGGCAGGGGAAGGACCAATCAACAGGAACTTCCAACTCAGGATCCCATGCAACAAGCACGGGCGATGTTGGGTGAATATCAAGATTCGTTGAGGGAGTTCAGAGAAGAGGTAATCTTATTGAGGACAGAACGAGATGAAGCAAGGCAGCGTGCTGAAGCTGCTGAAGCTCGACTAGCTCAGAGGGTAGAGATGGAAGAAGAGGAGAACCAAGAAGATAACCCTCCACAGAGAGAAGCTCCACCTCCTATTGAACCACAAAGACAGAGATCTGTTAGAGAGTCTCAATTCTGGACTATTCAATTTTGCAAGCATAACCCGCCATCATTTACTGGTGAACATAATGCAGAAGCTGCTGAGAATTGGCTACTCAGACTGGAGAAAATATTTGAGGTGATGGACTGCCCGGAAGAGCGGAAGGCACAACTAGCCATTTACAAGCTGGAAGGTGATTCGGACCATTGGTGGAAAAGCATAGCCAAGGTTCTGCGTGCTCAATGCAGACCAATAACATGGGAACTGTTCCAGGAGAAATTTAATGAGAAGTACTTTCCCCACTCAGTCCAAGTAGAAAAGGAACATGAGTTCATAACCATTACCCAGAAACCAGGAGAGTCTTTTGATAGATATCTGGCAAGGTTTGTCAATCTGTCCCGTTACTCCTCCTACCTAAAGGAGAATGAAGCAGAGGGATGGAAGATAGACAGGCTCATCAAGGGATTAACATTTGAAATGAGGGATAGACTAGTCTCTCGAAGATTTCTTACATTCCACCAAGCTGAGGAAGAATGTAGGATAATTGAACGCAATCTGAAGGAGCTGCATGCGAGTAGGATGATGATAAATAACAGTGGACATAGCCGTGGGAATTCCATAAGTAATCAGAAGAGAAAAGGGAAATGGTCTGGTTACAAGGGCGGAAACAAGAAGCCTAATCACTCCAGGCAGGAAGATCCAAGACTACCAGTACCCCGAACATGTGGAAAGTGCGGGAAGAGCCACCCGGGGGTGAATTGTGATGGAAAGTTGATCTGCTTCAAGTGTAACCAACCGGGACATCTCAGTTTTAATTGTCCGCAGAAGGCTGGGGAAAAGAGGCCACAAAATTATGGAAGGGTCTTTGCTTTAACCCATGAAGAGGCTAGAAAATCTCCTGACATGATCCAAGGTACAATTTCATTAAATGGTAATTCTTTACAAGCACTATTTGATTCAGGAGCTAGCCATTCTTTTATTGCTAGTAATTGTGCTAAAAGACTAGGGATGAATACCTATAGGTTACCATATGATTTGATTGTAAATACACCGCTAGGTGTTAAGTCTGTAGTATCTGATGCATGCTTAAATTGTGTGTTGATTGTAAATGGACATGAGTCCACAATAGACTTAATTTGTCTACCGTTAGTTGGTATTGACATCATACTGGGATTGAACTGGCTGACGACCAACAATGCGTTGATCGATTGCGGTAACAAGCAAATCCTGTACACACAGTCAACAAAGGATACTACGGCAGGCAATTTGAATCTTCTCACTGCTCGAGAGGCGAAGAAATGTCTGAAACAAGGTTGCTTAGGATATATGGTGTTTCTCTCAGTGCAGGCAGAGACTGAACCATCATTGATTGATATACCAGTAGTGAACGAGTTCCCTGAAGTATTCCCAGAAGATATTAGCGGATTGCCACCGGTGAGGGAAGTTGAGTTTACTATTGAGTTGATGCCTGGCACGGGACCGATATCTAAAGCACCCTACAGAATGGCGCCTAACGAAATGGCAGAATTAAAGAAACAAATCGAGGAGTTACTGGAGAAAGAATTCATCCGACCCAGTGTGTCACCCTGGGGAGCTCCAGTACTGTTTGTGAAGAAAAAAGATGGAAGTCTTCGACTCTGCATTGATTATAGGGAGTTGAACAAGGTGACAATAAAAAACAAATATCCACTCCCTAGAATTGATGATCTGTTAGACCAATTATCTGGTTCTTGCGTTTTCTCAAAGATTGATCTGCGCTCGGGATACCATCAATTACGAGTAAGAGCTGAGGATGTTCCGAAGACAGCTTTTAGAACCAGATACGGGCACTATGAATTTATGGTAATGCCCTTTGGTTTGACCAATGCGCCTGCAGTGTTCATGGACTACATGAATCGAATCTTTCGTGAGTACCTAGATCGATTCGTAGTAGTTTTCATTGATGACATTTTGATTTACTCCAAGAGTAAGGAGGAACATGAGCACCATCTGCGACAGGTACTTAATGTACTGAAAGGGAAGCAACTCTATGCTAAGTTGAGCAAATGTGACTTTTGGCTATCAGAAGTTAAATTTCTGGGCCATGTGATATCACGAGATGGGGTCGCTGTTGATCCTAGTAAAGTGGAAGCAGTACTAGACTGGAAGAGACCAGAAACAGTAACAGAAATACGGAGTTTCTTGGGTCTGGCGGGATATTACCGCAGATTCATAAAGGATTTCTCCAGACTTGCCTTGCCATTAACAAAGCTGACGCGAAAGAACCAATCATTTGTTTGGGATGAGCATTGTGAGGGTAGCTTCAAAGAACTGAGGGAGAGGTTGACTACAGCACCAGTGTTGATCATCCCGGATCCGACTCAGACATTTGTTGTCTATAGTGATGCTAGCAAGCATGGATTGGGATGTGTCCTGATGCAGCAGGGCAGAGTGGTGGCGTATGCCTCTCGACAGTTGAAGCCTCACGAGTCAAACTATCCAACTCATGATTTGGAGCTCGCGGCTGTTGTTTTTGCATTGAAGATTTGGCGGCATTATTTGTATGGTAATACCGTGGAACTATACTGTGATCACAAGAGTCTCAAATATCTCTTTGACCAGAAAGAGTTAAATATGAGACAACGTAGGTGGATGGAGTTGCTGAAGGATTACGACCTGGAGATTAAATATCATCCAGGGAAAGCAAATGTTGTCGCAGATGCTTTGAGTAGGAAAGTGGTGCAGGCAGCATTCATGATGATTCAGGAGCAGAAACTGTTGGAGGATTTCAGAGATTTGAACCTGTCCAACCAAATCACGATAGCACGGAAAGAGTCCCATAAGGTTTATCTTGCAAGTCTTCTTGTTAGCCAAGAAGAGTATGATCTGAGAGATGAAATTGAAGAAGCTCAGAGGCATGATGAACAGGTGAATGCTATACGAGAATTAATATCTCGGAATGAGACTCAAGACTACGACCTGTCACGTAACGGATTGGTTAGATATAAGAAGAGAATTTATGTACCGAAAAACGATAAGTTGAGACAGAAAATATTGGATGAAGCTCACAAGAGTAAATATACCTTACATCCAGGCATAGTCAAAATGTACCAGAATCTGAAATCTGAGGTCTGGTGGCCAGGGTTGAAGAAAGATGTAACCCAATATGTGGCCAAATGCTTAACCTGTCAGAAGGTGAAACTCGAACATCAACGGCCACCAGGACCACTACAGAGGATTGAAATCCCAGAATGGAAGTGGGAGGATGTTACCATGGACCTGGTAGTGGGATTGCCCAAGATTAGACATTTTGATGCAATCTGGGTAATTGTTGATCGTTTTACAAAGTCAGCACACTTTATTCCCATCAGTGCTAGTTATTCTCTTGTGAAGTTGGCTGAGGTCTACATCAAGGAGATAGTGAGACTCCATGGTATACCAAAAAGTATTATTTCTGACAGAGATCCTCGATTCACATCTCGATTTTGGAAAGCTTTACAGGAAGCTCTGGGGTCAAAGTTTAAATATAGTACAGCTTATCACCCCCAGACTGACGGTCAATCCGAACGGACCATACAGACGCTAGAAGATATGTTGAGGGCGTGTGTATTGGACTTTAAAGGAAATTGGGATCAATATCTTCCACTAGCAGAGTTTGCATACAATAACAGCTATCATTCGAGCATTCAGATGGCTCCGTTTGAAGCACTATATGGAAGGAAATGTCGATCACCCATTTGCTGGATAGAGTTGTCTGAAAGAAGGCTAATTGGACCAGAGATAGTTGACAAAACCTCTGAGGGTATTGAACTAATCAAGAAGAGGCTATTAGCAGCGCAAAGCAGGCAGAAAAGCTATGCAGATAAAAGGAGAAGACCTCTAGAGTTTGATGTAGGAGATCACGTTTTTCTGAAGATATCTCCTGTTACAGGTGTTGGTAGAACATTGAAAAGGAAAAAGCTAAGTCCTCGATATGTTGGACCATTTGAAGTGTTGGCGAAACGTGGACCAGTAGCTTATCAGCTAGCCTTACCCCCAAATTTGAGCAAGCTTCATGACGTATTCCATGTTTCTCAACTAAAAAAGTATCAACCAGACCATGATCATGTCATAGAATATGAGAATGTAGAACTCCGACATGATAATACCTTTGTAGTTGAGCCGATACAAATTAGTGATAAGCGAGAAAAGCAGCTCAGGCATAAAAGAATCCCATTGGTGAAAGTGATCTGGAAGGGGTTATCTCCTGAGGAGGCAACATGGGAAACATTGGAAAGCATGAAGGAGAAGTACCCGGAATTTATGGCTCAGAGTTTACATGATGTGTAGCAAATTTCGGGGACGAAATTTAAATTAACGGGGGGAGAAATGTAATATCCCGAATTTTGGGTCTAAAGATTTGGAAATTAGTCTATATTTGAAAGACTACTGGACCCAGTATTTGAATGTGACAAATTTGAGATCAGTATATTTTGGGACTATGAATAGTAATTTACTATTCACATGTACGTTTTTACTATTCACGTATACATTATGAAAAATTGGTCTGAAAGACTATATGAGTAATTATTGAAAATAAGAAAATTTTATTGGAGGATTACAAGTAGGAAATTCCAAATGCTCATATGAATATATTTCATTGGTCAATAAGAGTAGGCTATACAGTATATTGTTTAATAGCTACTTGATCATTCTTTGCGGTTTTTCATGCAGCCAAATGAATTATCCAATTAGGTAGCATTTTCCATCCTCAAATTTCCCTTAAGTTGGCAGTAAGGAAATGTACGCATGCACATCCATTTCATTTCTTAATTTCACACCATCAAAATTACCTTTGGCCAACCTATATGAAAAATTGGAAGATATGTTGAAGTGTGCTGTAGGAAAAGAAAATTAGGTGAAGTATGAAATGAAGAAAATTTCAATCTACGCAAATACCTACCACTATCTTGCAAAATGCACAATTTTCACACACATATTTTCTTCACTAACTTTGGCCATTATCTACCAATATTCCACCAAACTACAACACTCTTACTCCACCTTTTGGCCTATATAAATAGAGGACACACATCAGATTTTTCCATTAATGTTGTCCAACGAAAGAGAGAAATTGTGGAGAGTTGAAAGACAAAAGGAAAAGAATAGTGGAGATACCAAGAGAGTAGGAGAGAACAATAGAAATTGGGAGAGTTTTCGGTGAAGACAAGAAGATTTAATACAACTGATTTTTTTTGGGCTTAGGTAAGGATTTTAATCCCTCTCTTATCTTTATTTCAACGGATTAATATTGTTTTTGAGGTTCAAAAGCTTGCTAGAAAATAAGAGTTTTCATAAGAATTTTCTGTCACCTCATAACACTGTTATTTTGAAAAGTTTTTATGAACAGTGTTCACATTTTTAAAATCTGGGAATAAACGGCATGTGATAAAATTATGAAATTTTCCAGATATAAAGTAGACATCTAGGGCTTTCCGTTGATATATAATTTGTAACGTTTTGAGCTCTAGACAAGGAGATCATGATTTTTGAAGTTAAGCCTTATTTCTAAAGTTACAATCTGAACAATGTTGAGAAATATTTAAACTGGGAATGATACAGAGATTTTGAGTTTGTACCGTTATTTTTTCTTGAGAATAGACATATCAAGGGTTATGTGGAATTTTGCAGCACCTCATTTGGAGTTTTGTAGAATTAATTATGATTTTTCAAAGTTATCGAAAAAAAAATCTAGGAAGAAATGCAGAAATTCCGTTTTTGAGGAAATGTAAGGGTAAAATGGATCAAAAAAAAATGAGGAACAGAGTCAAACAGAGTAGGTGCTACAATGATTTCAACGTTTTTTTTCGTAATGCAATAGTGGTACTGTAGCAATAGTGGTACTATTACAGTATACGGTATGGTACTGTAGCAGTATACGGTTACTGTAGCAACTGAAAGAATTTTTCCCAGAATTGTGAAAAAAATGGTATTTAAGATAATACTTTGCAATTTATAAAGGAAAAATGTTGATGGATTGGGAAACCATGAGAAACATTAAAATAAATTATATTGTGATAGTGTTGCTAGACGTGAAGAAGTGACTAATGACAATGATAAACATTTTAGGCATACCTTGACACCTCTACTGATCCCAATATCTTCAGACGAGTTAAGGATTCAAGCTTGAGGTGGGTAACTGTTATCTTATTAGCATGTATGTATGTATTTCATGTATGATTGATCATGTTTGCTAGATAATTTTGCATGAGTGCATCCTAGCTATGGATTGAGGCTGCGGTCTCATAGGGCTGCGTGTCCTAAAGGGCTGAGGTCCTTTGCCGTTAACTGCGGTTACGGTGTGATTTGTTTACTGCGAATTTTTCTATGCTTATACATGTGTTATACTGCATTTACATTTCATATATGCATATGAGATTAACTGTTACCCCTGGGGTTCATTCATTTGAACTCCAGATCACATGAAAGAGACAGGTAGTGGATCGGGATCAAGAGGAAAGAAGCAGCTGTAAGGGTTCCAACAGAAGGGACTTATATATTATAATAAAATTTATGGTCCATATTATATTGTTTATCATTTGTCTACTCTGGATTATTGTATTAAGAACCCGCTGTGGGATAGATTTGAACCACGAATTATTTTCAATTTACTTATTTGATTCCGCAAATAAGTCGTCCAAACCACTTCGATGTCTGTGCGCTTACACTCTGATATATAAAGGCGTATTAAGGACGGGTGTTACACTCACACTTAGGAGATTGTGACACAATCCTTCTATCAAGTAGACGTCTTTGATGAGAGGACCCTCATTGTTGCGTATCTCACCAATGCCAGCGATTTTGCCCGATTGGCCACCTCCAAATGTGACTCTACCACCATCTTTTGGCTTGATTGAAAGGAATTTGGATTTGTCTCCAGTCATATGCCTTGAGCATCCACTATCAATATACCACTTGTTGGGTCTTGATGCTCTAAGACAAACCTGCAATTCATAAGGGATCAAGTTTTAGGTACCCATCTTTTCTTGGGTCCTTTGGGGTTAGCTTGCACCTTGGGAACATAAGTTCCTTTTGGTACCCATTTATAGTTCCCTACAGGCTTAATCTTTCTTTCCTTTTTATGAAAGCAAGATGAGGTAGAATGGCCCTTCCTATTGCAATAATTACAAGGTGCAAAGGGATTTGAAGAATGAACAGATTTTGTAAAATAATTCATATATGATTTTTGTCCACTCTTTTTCTTGCCTTTCCTCTTATCAAAATCTGGTTTGTAACCAATGCCCGATCGATCATTTATAAATCGTTGTTGTTTGAGAATCACATTGAGCATTTCACTTCCCTTAGTGAATTTCTCAAGTGCTTTTGTTAATTGTAAATTCTTTTTCTCCAAAATAGGGCATTCATCACAGACTAGAGATTTAGGAGAAGAAAGATTTTCAATTTGTGATTCAAGAGAAGAGTTTTTCTTTTTCAAAGTCATATACTTGTCTGCAAGTTTTTCAAACTCCTTTTGCACAACATTGTATTCAACAAATAATTCATCATAGGAGGGCAGAGATTCGTATACCTCATTGCTTTCATTATGTTGCTCTTCTTCCTCAGCAACCAGGCATATGTTAGCTTTTTCTTCTTCTTCTTCAGCTTCATCCTCATCAGATGAGCTGTCACCCCATATAGCTAAAACATAAGCCTTCTTCTTGAACTTCTTGAATTTCTTCTTTTCTTTCTCTTGGTTCTTCAGCTGAGGACATTCTGACTTGATGTGTCCAGGCTTCTCACATTCGTAGCAAATGATAGGCTTCTTTGATTCATAACTGGAACTTCCCTTCTGAAACTTCTTGAAGCCTTGATCCTTTTTGTAAAACTTCTTGAATCTCTGGACCATCATCCCTATCTCTTCATCCTCATCTTCATCTTCCTCATCCTTTATCGTGTTAAGAGCAATTCCCTTGTTGCAATTGTTGCCGCTGTTGACATCATCTAAATCCTTTTTGAACTTCAATTTACTCTCGTACTCAGATAGACTACCAAACAGAGCAGCAACTGAAGTCATTGACTCTCCACGAGCCTCCTCGATAGCAGTAACTTTCGCTTCCCAATCTTTTGTCAAAACATTTAGAATTTTTCTCACTTGAGGCCCTTGATCATATATTTTTCCTAAAGCTACCAGTTGATTTGTCAGATGAGTATATCTAAGCTGAAATTCACCGATGCTCTCTCCTTGCTTCATCCGAAGTAGATCATACTTAGTGGTTAGAATGTTGATGCGGTTCTCTTTGATTCCAGAGGTTCCTTCATACGCTATCTCCAGATCCTTCCACATCTCTTTTGCAGTTGACAAGTTACAGATTCGAAAGTACTCCTTTTGACTAAGCGCACTTTGAAGCATCAAAATAGCCTTACTGTTGAGAGTGATGTTCTTCTTATCATCATCGTCGAATTCAGCTTCAGTCTTCGGAACAGTAATACCTCCTTCAATTTTAACTGGTACGTAGTCTCCAGTCTCAAAGACTCTCCACAATCTGTATTCAGTAGCCATCACGAACACACGAAATTTTGCTTTACAAAAAGAATAGTGCTCGCCGTTGAAGCCGAGAGGTCTGTTGATAGAAGCTCCATTGGGAAGAATTCTTTCCATAATGATCCTTCTCGAGTGGTTAGACTCTTCTAAGAAGACCTGGCTCTGATACCAAATGAAGATTGGAGCTAGATACCCAAGAGGGGGGTGAATTGGGTATCTTTAAAAATTTAAAGATTAACCTCTGTTTTTAACTAACTAAAATAGAGTAAGACAGAGGAGAAGGGAGGAGAAGCTTTGCACACAACGATTTATACTGGTTCGGTCTTTTCCCTGACCTACATCCAGTCCCCAAGCCTCACTTGGGATTTTCAATCCACTAACTTCACAATATTGATTACAATCTCTGTACTCAGAGTAGTTCTTTCTCTAGAACTCACTCCCCCTTACAAGATGCAATCAATACACCCAAACTACCAAGTCCCCTGACTTGTGGTTATCACAATCAATAAATGATTTACAAGAAAAGACTCTCTCATAGAGCAGATAAGATGAACACTGAAGCACAAGTATCAAATTGATACTATTACAGATGAAAGCTTATACACAATAAATGAACTCAATAAATTTTCGCTCTAAGTTGGTGTATCTGGCTTGAGAAGAAGTTAATGCACTCTTTTTATAGGTAGAGAGCATTAATTGACCGTTGCTCGATGGATCCAACCGTTGTAGATGACTAGCACTAAGTCTGGTCATCTTCTCTCTCTAAACTTCTGCTAATCCAAGTGTTAATGTGATCTGATGTGGCCCTCTGAGAATTTGCCCGTTGGAGATGACTTTACTTATTGTAGTAAACATTCTTTAACGTTTAGAAGGCGTGCTCAGATGGAATAGCTGAAAGTAGGTTGATTTGCAGAAGTGCATTTAATGCACTGTACACTTTTTGTTTTATGGCTTTGACCTTCAATAATCTTCATCTGTGCTAACTATAATTCACTTAACAAACTTGTTAAACATAGTAGGGAACATAAGTGAATGATATATGAAGGCAATTAGGTCAAACAATAAGGATTTGCAAATTCGTGTAATTCAAAAATCAATTTTGACCGTTGTATACTGGAGTAAGTTCATCCATACTCGAGTATGGCACTGTGCATAAGTGTCCATACTGGAGTATTCAAAGTGATACTAGAGTATGCAGCTTCTAGAGGCAAACCATCGTGACTTGTGTTTGAAGAACAAGACCTATACTGCAGTATGTTAGTAGTGTACTCGAGTATGGCACTGTTTGTGAGAAAAATTTTAAGTTCAAAATGCCTCTATACTGGAGTAAGCATCTGTATACTGGAGTAAGCAAGTCTTGACAAGTTGAGTGACCTCTCTGTATGGTCCCATACTCAAGTATACAACTCTATACTCGAGTATGCAACTCTAATTTCAAAAAGTGTGAAGTCTTCTCTTGTCTATACTGGAGTATACAAATTCATACTGAAGTATGCAAGAACATGTATCAAGTTGAAAATCAGTTTAAGAGCCCAATACTGCAGTATGCAAACCTATACTGTAGTTTGCAAAAGTTATAAAATTTGGGAGCTCTCGGTATACGACTATACTCAAGTATGCATACCTGTACTGCAGTATGCAACTCAAGTAGAAAAACCTATTTGCTCTCTGTAAGTCCAATACTCGAGTATAGCTCACTATATTGCAATATTGACTTAACTTGAAAACTTTGTTTGCTCTCTGGATGGCCTATACTTGAGTATGCATACCTATACTCGAGTATGCACCTATTTTCAAAAAACTTGATTGCTCTCTGAGACTTCAATACTCGAGTATGTCTACCCATACTGCAATATTGACTTGTAAAATGCAATTGAGCAATCCTTTAACAGTCCTATACTCGAGTATGCATACTTATACTCGAGTATGCAACTATCAGATGGTTTTTAAAGGATTTTGGAAACTTCAAAACATGTTTACACTTGTTGTTAATCATCAAAACACATTGAGAACTAACAATTTTGAATTATGAGCAAAACTCAAGTTGATTAATGACAAACTCGAATTTTGGACTTTTATAGTATAAAACATGTTTAAGTCCAAAAACTCAAAACTGGAGTTTCCATTGTAAACTTGAGTTTTCAAATCACTAAAAATGAGTAAAGCTCTCGGCTTGACACAAACTCAAGTTTCCAAATGTTAACTCGAGTTTTCTTTTAAGATTGAAAACCTTTGAAAAATCTATGTCAAGTGAAAACTGGATTTTTCCAAACAAACTAGAGTTTTCTCAAAGTGATTAAAACATATAAGCTCTCTGTCAAGCCTAAACTCGATTTTACAAATACAAACTTGAGTTTTCTCAAAACTTTGGAAAACTTAGAAAATTCTTGGCTAAGTGCAAACTGGAGTTTCCGTATCAAAATTGGAGTTTTCTTAGACTTAAAACATTTGAGGCTTTCTATATGCCCAAAACTCGAGTTTACTATCGCAAACTAGAGTTTTGTTTACTTTAGAAAATATTGGAGAGTCTTTGTATGTTGCAAACTCGAGTTTGTCTCAATGTGAAAAACTTAGAGTGCTCTCTGTATGTCATAAACTCGAGTTTGCTTATGCAAACTGAAGTTTTCTCAGTTCATTAAAATTGAGCTATTCTCTATGAAGTCCAAACTTGAGTTTTCTAACCAAAACTCGAGTTTGTCTTTGACATTAAGTTTTTCAACTTATCAAAGGCAAGCTTCAACTTATGTTTACAATTGTCAGATATCATCAAAACACATAGAGAACTAACATACATTTGTTCTTTGTTGCCAAGTGATCCGGTAGAGTATTTCAGTTCAGACTACATAAGTCGTATAGATCAAACAAATGGAAGTTTAGAGGATTTGTATGACACAGAATATCTCAATGCAATCAAATGCTCAAGGATTCCTCATCATAAATTGGTTTTGAAAGTAGGTGTACCAGTTATGTTGATAAGAAATATTGATCAAGCAGCTAGCTTGTGTAATGGTACAAGGCTACAGGTAACACAACTTGGCAAGAATGTCATTAGGGCAAAGGCATTGAATGACATAAGCGCTGGTGAAGATATTTTGATACACAGAATGGATATGAACCCATCTGAGTCTAAATTGCCTTTCAATATGACAAGGAGGCAATTTCCAATCATAATATCATTTGCAATGACAATAAACAAAATCCAAGGTCAATCAATGTCACATGTAGGTCTCTACCTTCCGAGTCCAGTATTTTCACATGGCCAATTATATGTTGCATTATCCAAGGTGAAGAGCTTCAAAGGTTTGAGGATACTTATATTGGATGACTTCAAAAAATCCAGTAGTACAACAACAAATGTTGTATATAGAGAAGTTTTTCAAAACCTTGATTTCAAATAATTTCATGTTATCATTAATTAGTTTTCTTATCAAATAGCAGCATGTGTGCTTCATTTAAATCCATGTAGAAAATTGACATATCCGTGTATCGTACGAGGAGAAAGTTTTGTTTTAAATGACATCTTGTAAATATCACAATATTTTAAAAATTCGAGTAAGTTTTTTTGATGTTTGTAGCAAAGATATGAGATTATAAATTTAAATGACTTATACAATCTCTAAAACTATATTTTTTTAATTATATTTGAAAGAAACAAATGTGTTTGATATATATTTGTAGTCATTTAAGAAAGTAAAAATAAATAAGTTTCAATAAATATAGTGACAAATTATAATTACAATTCTTCTAATATCGAAATTGATAACCCTAGTGCAAAAAAGGCTTTTAAGACCGGACAAAAAAGGCACCATAAGACTGGACTCGCGGCCGGTCTTGTTCCAGGCGATATTAAAAGTCTAACATTTAAGACCGGACACGAACCGATTTTAAAGAAAATCTTTTAGACTAGACATTTAAAACATTAGGTCTTAAAAGTCGTACTAAATAAACCTAAAATAATTTTTGTTTGATCCTAAAACCCAACTTTTAAGACCAGAAAAAAACTTGGCCGGTCTTAAAAGGATCGGAATTTTAAGACTGGACAAAAATAAATCTGGTCTTAACAGTTGAATATCTAAGACCAGCGTATTTATTCCGGTCTAAATTTTCTCGAAGTTTTTCCCTGTTCTTCCAGATTAATATATATATATACACAAATCCACCACCCAATCCAACACATAAAAGTTGATACTTTAAGCTACAAGCTATGAACAATTATGAATAAATTGAATTAGGATAAAGAATACAAATATTATTCACCTTGAGTTATGTGGCCTCTTAATTAATGATTATACTATGATTACAACACCTAAATTAATTGATACAATAAGATAACTTACTTATAAATACAATGAACTGAGTTACAAAAACAGCACGTAAATCAACATACATGCCCAATATAATTTATTCACTTTGCCTTCATTTGATTCCCACCCTACAACGTAAACACATCCTCTTTTATAACATGCCCCTTTGGATTGGATCCTGCCACAAAAATAAAACAAGAACAAACTTCATAGTCAATGATGACATTGTTTAAGAACATATATAAAAGGAATATCATAGTACGTATATATATATATATATATATATATATATATATATATGGGGATATGATCTATACTATCACTGCATATAACATTAGGTGCAGTGAGACTTTTACTGCATCGTTTCAATTGGAAAAAAGGATGAGTTTGTATTAGCGACAATTACGGCCGATTGAATTATTTTTGTATACTTGGTCAAAGATTGAATTACTTAATGCTTCAATTGAATTATTTAATGAGGATCTGATCTGCAATCATGGCCAAATAGGAAGATTTGAGGTTAGTCAAATTCACTGTTCTTCTTGTTTCCAACATTTATTTTATCTTTCTCTTCTTTTTTCTCCGTGCGTCCAATAATTTGAAGCGCCACACGAAATCGATCGATAAGAATAATCTCAAACCTTCGTTACTTCCCAAATTCATCTCTTTTATCTTTCTCTTCTTCGTTAAGTGTATTATTTCAGCCTCATAGCATGTGTTTAATTCTCTATTGAAAAAGCGATTCTGTAGTTTCTATACTCATCACATCTCTTTTGCAGGGTGTTCTTTAAAACAAAAATCAACTGTGTTTGCTGAAAGCTAAAGAGCTGATTTGTCCCTTGCGAGCTTGAATTGATTTCCAATTGCTTCTTTCCTTGAGGCTCAAGCTTATCTGGCTTATTTGATCAGGTTTTAAAAATAGATTACGAGAGTTACCCCAATTTTTTTAGTAAATTTATTCTTGTGAGATTGGAATAGATGAAAATTGAATTCCATATTCTATCAACCTGCAAATATGTTTTTATCTAGGTTTGCTTATTTTGGTTAATGATGTAAATATTGTACAGGCTAATGGTCAATTTTTTCACATCTTTGTAATAGATCACTCCCAAGTAACAACTATTGAAGACATCAACATAAGTGGGAGTTTAGTACATGCAGATAACGTTGTTGATTTGGGGAAAGATAATGATGAATTTAGAGAAGATGATCAATGTAAAATCATGGAAGATGAAGATGGTGATTATGGTGAAGACAATGTCGAAGTAATTGTGGGAGATGATGATAGTGGATTGAGTGAAGCCCCTATTTTAGGGAGAGTGTTTAAGATAGCAGAAGAAGCTTATGGTTTCAATAATGATTATGCACAAGGTAAAGGATTTGGAATACGTAAGCATTATACTAGCAGAAATATGAAAATATAGCAAATATATAGGTGGAATTATGTGTGCTCAAAGTAAGGTGTCAAGAAAGAAAATGATAAAAGAGTTGGTGATCACAATGTCAAAAGGAGAAGGGATTCAAGGACAAATTGTGCAGCGATGTTACAATAAAGTTAGTGGATGGATTATGGATCGTGGAGAAGTTTAATGATGCACATAATCATCCATTGATTATGACTCCTTCAAAGTGAAGAAATTTCTTTCTCATAGTGTTTTATGATGCTCAAATTTCACTAAATCACTTTGTTACTAAGCTTTTTGAGGAGGGTTTGACGTCATCAAAAATTTCCAAAGTGGTGAATGCTATGAATAAAGAAGTTAATATTACTCCTATTCAAGTCAGCACTCTTCTATCAGGACAAAGAAAGAATAATGTAGGACGAGAATGTCAAGGCATCATCAAACACTTTTGAAGGAAGTCCGCTCTTGATGCATCTTTTTATTTTGATATGCATCTGGCAGAAGATGGTACACTAAGAAGTGTTTTTTGGGCGGATGGTAGGTCGAAAGCTACATATGCTCATTTTGGCGAAGTCCTTGTGTTTGATGTGACTTATAAAACGAACAAGTTTAGGTTTCCTTTTACCCCTTTTGTGGGCATTAATCACCTTGGGTAGTCAATTTTATTTGTTGCTGCTTTGTTAGAAGATGAAACAGAGGCAACATTTACATAGTTGTTTGAACAGTTTTGGACATGTATGTTTGACAAGTCTCCTATTGCTATTATCACTAATCAAGACAAAACTATGGGAAAAGCAATTGCTAATGTATTTCCATAAGCACGACACCGTTTTTGTGCATGGCATATTAAAAAACATGTTATGGAGCATAGTCAAGCATTGCGAACACAATTTAAAGATAGTTTTGATATTGATTTCCGTGAGTGGTATAAAAGTCGAGACATTGAGGAGGTTGAAGGCAAGTGGGAAAAATTGAGGACTAAATATGATATTAGAGTAGGTAGTTGGTTGTCCAACATGTATAACTCACGTCATCATTGGGCAAAGGCATACTTGAAAGATACTTTTTTTGTTGGAATGACCACAAGTGGCCGAAGTGAGAGTGTCAATTCATTCTTTGATGGATACGTCAACTCTAACACGAGGTTAAATGACTTTGTTACCCAATATGTCAAAGCAATCAAGTCTAGGAGGGATGCCAAAGAAGATGAGGATTTCAAAACTAGAAATACAAAAGCAATTTTGGAGACTAATCATCCAATTGAAGCAATAGCTGGAGAGCATTACATAAGAAAATTATATGAGATCTTTAAAAGAGAGTGGAAGGCTGCCATACATGATTACTTTCATGGAAAGATTTCAATAGACAAAAATGTGATCAAGTATCGGGTGGGGTCTCCAGAAGTTGATAAAAAGTGGTGGGCAATTGTCAACTACGATTTGACTAAAATATTCACAGCTCATTGTTCTTATGGAAAATTTGAGACTATGGGGATTTTGTGCAAAGATATTTTATACATCATGAAGAAGAAACAAATAATAACCTTACCTGAAAAATATATTCTGCCTAGATGGATAATGAATGCAAGCTATAAGGTTCATAATCTTGTAGGTGTTAATGTAGATACAACTACTAATAAAGTTAGTGCGTTGTCTTTGTGGTCGGTTCACTCTAAAATCAACATTGCTGTTTCTGAAGCCTCAGATTCTATTTTTGAGATTAGAAGGCTTGACATTATGATTATTGAATTTTTGCAACAACAACTAGAAAGAAAGAGGAAGACAATTGAAGATGAACCAACTCCCAAAATTGTTCCTTCACCAATTCTTAGTATTGTTTCTCAAGTTTCACTCATTAATGATATGTGTGATGCCACCCAACTAATCAAAACTAAAGGGCGTCCAAGGTTTGCTTCACGTATAAAATCAAGCATAGAAATGTCGACAAAACAACAAAGGACTTGCAATTATTGTTAAAGAAAGGGTCATTATAAAACTGTTTGTCCAAAGCAAAAGGTATGTGCAAAGTTGATGTTTGTGTTTGACTCTTTAAACTTGATGAAAAGTTTGTAAGTTTTATTTGCAGATGGATATTGCAAGAGATAAGCAAAAAGAGTAGAAATTATTGTTCATATTTGCAAGAGATAAGCAAAGGGAGCTTAAATAACTGTAAGTTTTATTTATTGATGTATTTATTTTAAATATAACATTTTTTTTATGGAGCTTTTGTATTGTATGTTAGTTCTCTATGTGTTTTGATGATAACTGACAAGTGTAAACATATATGGATGTTTTGGATGAGTTAAAAGATTGTTAAAACTTACTGTTTTCAACCAAAAACATTCTGTTAGCGTCAAACTCGAGCTTGCTATTGAAAGAAGGAAAAACTCGCCAGTTTGCACTTTTAAACTCAAGACTGGATCTTATATTTGAACTTGAGATTTTCACAAAGTTTTCTCATATCTGGAGTAAACTCAAGGCTACCTATGGTAAGCTCAAGTTTTCGAGAGACCAAGAGCATTTCAATTGGAAAACATTTTTAAACTCGAGACTATCTCTCTAAACCTCAAGTTTGCAACCTCCAGAGAAAATCTTCAAGAATTTGCAAAACTTGTGAACTCGAGGTTGTAGTTGACAAACTCGAGTTTATGTCTGGCAGAGAGCTTTGCATGTTTTATAACTTAAGCAAACTCGGGACTATGTGTTTAGACTCAAGTTTGTGTTTGGTCAAGAGTCTTTCAAAAGTTTTCTAAGTTGACAAAACTCAAGTTTAAGTTTCTAAACTCGAGCTTGCACCATACAGAGAGCAAAATGATTTCAACTTGAGAAAACTTTAGAGTTTGCACTGGAAACCTCCAGTTTACACTTTGAGAACTAAAACTAATATTTGACTTGAACAGTGACAAACTCGAGGCTGCCTACTAATAAACTTGAGTTTACGTTTCACTCAGAATGTGTTTTGTTAGTTCTCTATGGGTTTTGATGATAACTGACACTTGCAAACTCAAGATGAAGTTTTGTCTTGGTAAGTTGAAAAACTTACTGTCAAGACAAAACTCGAGTTTCGGTCTCAAAACTTGAATTTTAGGTTTGACAGAGAGCTGCTCAAATTTTTCTAAATATGACAAAACTCAAGTTTCCTTTGGAAACTCGAGTTTTGACCTTTACAGAGAGCACTCAATTTTTCATCTCAAGACAAAACTCGAGTTTCAGTTTGGAAACTCGAGTTTTGACTTATACAGAGACTTTAAAATATTTTCAACTAAAGACAAAACTCGAGTCTTGAATTGAAAACTCGAGTTTTGCTCATACACAGAGTCTCTAAGTTTTAAATCCAGTTTTGCGCCAAGAATCTGCAAGTTCAGCCTGTTTTGAGATTTTCAATGTTTTCTCTAAGTTAAGAGAAAACTCAAGTTTTAGTTTCAAAACTCGAGTTTTGACTTGACTAAGCATTTTTAACGTTTTACACAGTTTCTAAAAACTGGAGAGTGATCTAGCTTAAAATCTTCAAAGTTTTCATTTAAAAGTGAAAACTCGAGTTTTAATTTGAAAACTCGAGTTTCAGCCAGACAGAGAGATTCTAATGTTTTCAACTTTTTCACTCTTAAAGTGAAAACTCGAGTTTTGGTTTCGAAACTCGAGTTTTGGCCAGGCAGAGAGGTCTGAACTTTTCTTAGTTTTCATGTTCAAATGAAAACTCGAGTTTTGTTTGAGAAACTCGAGTTTTGATCAGACCAAGAGCCTTAGAACTTTTCTCAATGTTTTCACAATCAAGTGAAAACTCGAGTTTCACTTTGGAAACTCGAGTTCTGATCAAACAGAGCTTAAGATTTTTCAACGTTTTGAAAACTCAAGTTTTGATTTAGAGACTCAAGTTTTGATGTTTTGGACTTCCACGTGCTATATTCATTAAAAGTCCAAAACTCGAGTTTTGTTTTGAAAACTCAAGTTTTAGGTTTTACTTAATCATTGGTCCAAAAGCTTAAAACACAACTTTGCTCTCTGGAAGAAGAAAACTCGAGTTTAGATTTTAAAACTCAAATTTGGTCTTAAGTGTACAGTTGAAAACTCGAGTTTTGATGAACAAACTCGAGTTTCCATCGCTAAGTTTGAAAATTGAATTTCATGTTTTTGCAAATGCTTCATGTTTGATCCCAATACTTTCCAGTATTAATCTTCTATATTCTCATCTATGTTTAACCACTTTGTTAGTGAGTTTTAGATGATTTAGAAGGTGTTTATTGAAGGTTAAAGCATAAAGCAAAAAGCTTGTTAGAACATTAAATGCTAAGCCCAGAAAGTTGCACATTTCTGGCTAATCCATCTGCACACGCCTACAAGGAATTAAAGAATGATTTCTACTTCCAGCAGCAACCTCTCCAACGGATTTATTTGCAGAGAGTCAACTCTGAAGTCTTGTCTAGCTGGATTAAGTGGAAATTAGAGAGAGAAGGTGCCTAAACCATTTCCTAAACCTTGGCACAACTTCTCCAACGGATCTATTGGACAGCAACGGTCATTTAATGATCTCTGAGTATAAATAGAAGAGCATTCAAGTCTTTCCAACAACCACAACTACTGAAATTTTATTCATTCAAGTGTTCATTTATTTTCATCAGTTTTCACTTGTATAGTATCCCTTGATACAAAAAGCTTCAGTGTTTATCATTATCTACTCTTAGAGAGAGTTTCTGATTGTAAATCATTTATTGTAAAGAACCACAAGTCAGGGGACTTGGTGGTTGGGTTCATTAATTACAGCTTGTAAGGGGGAGTGAGTTCTAGTGAGAGAATCACTTCTTAAGTGCAGAGTGTGTAATCATTGATATAGTGGAAAATCCCAGAGAGTCTGGGGACTGGATGTAGGTCAAGTTGTTAGGACCGAACCAGTATAAATCTCTATGTCTAGCTCTCCTATCCTTTACTTTGTTTACCCCTGTTTTTATTGTGCTAAAACAGAGCCTAAATCGAAAAATTTTCAGAATACCCAATTCACCCCCCCTCTTGGGTATTAGGCTCCATTTCTCATGTTCCAAAGCTCAAAATCGTGACTTTCCTCTCTAGATGGAGGAAACTCAAGGTTTCATATGAAAACTCGAGTTTTGGCCAACCCAAGAGCATAGTAGTTTTTAAAGTGTTGAAAACCTCCGGTTTTGGAAGAAAACCTCTAGTTTAGATGTTTTGAACTTAAATCGTTTTTACATGCTAAAGTTCAAAACTTGAGGTTTGATAAACCAAACTCGAGTTTACATCGCTGATTCAGAAATTCAAATCTGACGAATTTGGAAAACCTTCTTGTTTGATCTTAATACTTCATATTATCATTCTCCTATATTCCTAGCTATGTTTAACCACTTTGTTAGTGAGTTTCAGATGAATTAGAGAATGTTTATTGAAGGTTTAAAGCAAAAGAAAAGAGTGACATCAGCACATTAAATGCAAACCCAGAAAGTTGCAATCTTTTGGGTAATCCTTCTGCATACGTCTAGAAAAGAATTAAAGAATGATTTCCTCATCCAGCAACTGCCATTCCAATAGATTAATCTTCAAGAAGTCAACCATGAACTTCTGCACAGTTGGATTAAGTAAAGAATAGAGAGAGAAGAAGACAAAACCACTCCCTAATCTTTGCAGAATGTCTCTAACGGTTATATTAGGGAAATCAACGGCCATTTAATGCTCACTTAGTATAAATAGAGCTGCATTCAAGTCTTCTCAACTACTACAACTACTGAAAACGAATTGCATTCAAGTTCTTCATTTATTCTTTCTGTTTTCAATTGTATTGTATCTTTTGATACTCAAAGCTTCAGTATTTATCAATATCCACTCTTAGAGAGAGTTTCTACATGTAAATCATTTATTGTTAAGAATCACAAGTCAGGGGACTTGGTGATTGGGTACATTGATTACAACTTGTAAGGGGGAGTAAGTTCTAGTGAGAGAATTAGTCTTGACTACAGAGTGTGTAATCTTTGATATAATGAAAATCCCAAAGAGTTTGGGGACTGGACGTAGGTCAAATTGTTGGACCGAACCAGTATAAATTTCTGTGTCTTACTCTTCTACTCTTCTCTCTGTTCATCCTTGTTTTGTTGTCCCAAAACAGAGAAAGTTTTTAAAAGTTTTAAAAATCTCCAATTCACCCCCCCTCTTGGGTATTTTGCTACATTTACATTGTACTGCAGGCCAATCTGAAGCTCAAGACCTACTTAACTAAAGAACAACTGAAGACTTAGTACTTAATGTTTTTGATAATGTATTGCACATGCTGCACATAATGTGTGCATTATTTTTTTGCCAATATATATAGCTTCTACAATGTATTGCACATGCTGCGCATATTAGCCACTGAACAACGTTGCCTGCCTTAATGATCAGAGTTCCAAGCATAAATATTCCACGGGCATATACACATAGTTAAAAATAAAATGCATCAAATGCACAAGTCATACATTTAATTAGTTTTGGACCAATAGAGTATAAACTGTTCAGCAATTTTTCTTTTTATTCTTAAAATTGAGAATTAAATAATTAATTGAAAGGTTAAAATAAGAGTCTGAATTATTTTTTAGAATTGTGGGGTTGAAATAAATGGGAATATGGGAAATAGTTTAAAAAGAAAAAAAAAATTTGGTCAACATATTGGACGCACGGGAAAACAAGAAGAGAAAGATAAAATAAATGTTGGAAACAAGATTTTTTTTTTGCACCATAAAAAAAAAAATTTATAGATCACAAGGAGAACAATGAATTTGACTAACCTCAAACCTTCCCATTTGACCGTGATTGCTACAGATCAGATCCTCATTAAATAATTCAGTTGAAGCATTAAATAATTCAATCTTTGACCAAGTATACAAAAATAATTCAATTGGTCGTGATTGTTGCTAATACAAACTCATCCTTTTTTTCCAATTGAAATGATGCAATAAAAGTCTCATTGCACCTAATGTTATATGCAGTGACAGTATACATCGTATCCCATATATATATATATATACATATATATATATCGATTCGGCAACACATTATCATCCGGAAGCATGCATGTCCTTAAAAGCTTCAAGCATTTTAGAAAAACTGTTGTCGCTATGCCTTCAAGTTTACCAATTTCAATACAGCGTTCAACAATTGATATTTTTTACACCCAGGGTATAGCGGGGTCTTTGCAACACTACACACATTATCAATATCCGTATCATTATCATCAAAGGCCACTTCCCCATGTTGAGACCCACTTGGGATTTTTTCACCATGCTATACCCATACTGTATAGGTCTTACAAAATCCTTCACAAATTAAATGTGTGTGTATAACTTGAGAACTTAGTCGCCTCTCATTCAAACATTTTACACAATGGCAATAAAACTTCCCACTATCATCATGGGCATTTTGTTTAACAAATTCTATAAATTCCCTCGCCCCATTTTGTTTAACATACATAATCCGAAAAATTTGAAACTTGAATATAAAATAAGCCAACTCAAAATACATATTTATGCTCAATGTCGGTTAGGTCTTTTTTTTCTTTTTGGTTTTACGGAGAAACTTGCCCATTAAATGCATAACGAAGAATCACTTTTGGTCATAAATGTATCACAGTGAATCCAAGAAGCAAAATGAATGCATGACGAAGAAATTAAATGCATCGCATGAAAGTCTAGTGGACTCACCTGTAGTATATTAATTCAAATGTGTTTGCTGAGTCTTTCTTCTCCGGCCACGAACGTTCATGTTGCAGACAGTAAGAGTAACCTAAAAACACTTGTTGGTCAGTTGGGTTGGTCTAAAGTGCAAATATAATCTTCAAACTATAATATTCATTAACAACAGAGGAACCCACAAGAACATTTCATTGATATCATTAAACCCATGAAAAACCCAGAATAATAAGCAGGAAAATCATAAAGTTATATAACCGAAACACCTCTTACAGCTTGGTCTATAGATGTTTAACTACGGAACCAAAAAGCGATTGTCGAGAGAGCAACATGAAGCAGCAACGAAGCAACACACAAACACTGGAGATAGAACCTGAGTAATCACTTTCGGTGCGACAAGAGTAGTTCAGAGAAGGAAATTTAATTTTACGCATGACAGAGACATTTTTTTAGTATTTTGGATTTTATTAAGATCGATTAATTATAATACATCCGATCCTAAAGATTTTATTAATTTAATTTTTAAGCCTGGAGGTTTAGAAGACTCCGATCCTAAATTTTTATTAATGTTTAGACCAAAGATTTAAACACCATTGAGTCCCCAAAGTCAAATACTTTTTAGACCAGTTACTTGTAACGTATCCGGTCCTAATAGTCTATTTATTATACCAAATCGAAAAAAAGAGGATTTGCTTTGGCAAGCGCAGCAGCAACTGAATGAATTAAATAAAGGAAAATTGGAGAATTAATAAGCTTCTTTAATTACTGGTGAGGAGTTAGGAGGCAGTGAAGAGTTAATAAGGACAAAGAGGTTGTGTGAGGAGTTAATATAAGGGCAGAGAATTTAAGAGTGCATTTTATAAATATCCGGTCCTAAATGTCTTTATTGAATTCAAATTACTTTTCAGATCTACCTTTTATACATATCCGGTCCTAAAATACTTTTAAGATCTACCTTTTATGTATATCCAGTCCTAAACTGCTATTATTTATTTTTTTAATCAATTCAATTACTTTTAAGACCAACCTTTTATCTTGCATCTGGTCCTAGAATTCTTTTATTTTTTAATCAATTAAAAATATTACTTTTAAGAACGGGTCTATTAAAATATCCGGTATTAAAAGTTGTATTTGTTCAATGAATAGATTTAGAGTCTCTTCGATCGGCTTCCAGATAAACTTCCCAACTAGGCGACTCCTCGTATTCTGAGGAACTATGCAGTGAAAGATCTGGCTATCACCCAAGAGGGGGGGTGAATTGGGTGTTTGATAAAACTTTAGGAACTTTGAAAATCTTTTCACAACTTACTAAAAACAGTTTGAATGACAATAATAATTGATACTGCAATACTCAGTCATTCAAACATGTATGGACATTCAGATATATATGTTGGAAATATAAGAGATAAGGGAAGAGAATATGCAAATAGTGATTTATACTGGTTCGGCCCAATCCTTGACCTACGTCCAGTCCCCAAGCTCCACTTGAGATTTTCAATCCACTATCCTCTTGTTTAACCGGGCACAAGAGAAGTCTATACAAATGCACAAGTTCACCCAGGCACTTGTGAAGCCACCGAGATACACCTTTCACTCAGTTACACACTTTGCACTCGAAGTTATCCTCTCACTAGGATACACTCCCCCTTACAAGTTGAAAACTGATAACCCAATCTCCAAGTCCCACGACTTGAGATTCTTACAATGATTTAATAATCAGAAATTTTCTCTCTGAAAGAGAAAATGAATAAACATTGAAGTACAATCAAATCATTTCACTCTCTAGTATAAACTATATAAACATTGAGAAACAGAGAGCGTGAGCTAAATATAGGATTTAAAATATCAGCATTTTGATAGTGCAAGCTCTTATCATCATCGTCTCCATTTTGAATGGTTGTCCTTTTATAGTCAGTGAAGACCATTGAGCAATTTCTCCATTTTTGAGTATCACCGTTGTGAGCGTATATGACCGTTGGAAAATATTACCGTTGGGATGATTTGAAATTCTGTCTGTTGAGGCTTCTATCCGTTGGAGCATTTCATTGTTTGAACATTTGAATCCATTGGAGAACATTATTGCCGAGTATTCAACTTCATTTCTTCAAGTTCCTTGTTGAATTTGATCTTCTATGTAATTTCAGAAAATCTGCAGAAACTCCTTCTTCATGCTTGTGACAGATTTTGATTTCTCTCAAGTTTGATGTAATCTCAAACTTTAATCACCTAAGACTTATACACAAATGATATAAATGATGTTAAGAAGTAGTATAAGTTCTTTCAGAATTCATCTGGATGTTCTTGATGAGAATCTAGAATCTCGGACGCGGTGATTTTTTGATGCAGAGAGAGTAACTCGAGTTATGTGACTCGAGTTGTTTTAAATGCCAGAAGCTTTCTGTTTGAATTCTAACTCGAGTTGTCGTCTGTAACTCGAGTTGTCCTTTTGTTTCAAACTTCTGGATACTTCCTGTCTGCATTGTAACTGGAGTTATCCTTAGTAACTCGAGTTGCCAAAGTGACTAATTGCTCTCTGCCTTCTTGAGTAACTCGAGTTGGTGGACCTGACTCGAGTTGGAATCTCTTCTCAATATTCTCTCTTCTCTTCTACCTTTCTAATTGACGTTGATTCGAGTTTCCAATCCTAACTTGAGTTATCCAAACTCAGTTAACAACTTATTCAAAATCTCATTGTATGTTGAGCGTTTTTAACCATCTTGAACTTACTGTAATTTTGGAAAGCCATAGCTCCTTGAATATAACTCAAAATATAGCAAATGACCTATCACCAGAAAGCTCTTTATGTCTTCTTTCAAATGCCGCTGGTTTCAGCTCATTTGGATGTGTGGTTTGTGAGTTACACTCAAAATACCAAAGCTATGTCTGCACTGTGGCGTGAATTGATGTGCTAACTTGTGAAATTCATAGCTCTTTGATCTGAACTCCTTTGGGCTTGAAACTTTGTCACAATGATGCATTGGGAGTCTAGTTTCATATGCCTTTGGTTTCGTCTCAATACGATTCCTGGTTTGGGAGATATCATCAAAATACCAGACCTCGCCCAGCTGAAACGCGAAACAGAGGTGAACAGAGGTGCTGAAAATCACTGGTAACTCGAGTTATTAAGTGGTAACTCGAGTTACTCCTATCTGAAAACATTTTGTAACTCGAGTTATCATACAAAACTCGAGTTGGGTCAGTCCAAAAACCCAGAAACACTGTAGCGAAGCACTCTAACTCGAGTTGGACCCCATAACTCGAGTTGGATCATTCTGAACCTTATATTTCCTTGTTTTTAACTCTAGTTTGAGCCATTCCAACTTTCATTTGATCATGGAGACTTTTAGGATTAATTTTAGAACTTGGATAATGATATCTTCATTCCATTCAGCAAGTTCTTCCATTTTCCATCTCTTATCTTGATCATTCTTCATCATTTAGTTTAGGCTCATCATTCTCTTCAGCTTCTACCTTTTTCAATATCTCCTCTTCTTTTATTCTCCTAATCATTCTATACTTCACATCTACATTAAACATAAGAATTAGTGCAAGTAGAATGTAAATGTAGTGTGCAACCTTTTTGCTCTTAAGAATGGCATCTATATAAGACATCATCAAAACTAATCATAACCAACATGCAGCTCCTCATTAAAGTTTTCGGCGTTTCGCATTGTTCAGGATGAGTTCTCTATTTAGACCCGTTGTTACTTTACTTTCTTCACATTCTTCTCCATCACTTCTACAACCTCAACCACCGTAATGGCTGCTCCACCACCATCAAGTCCTCCTCGTTCGCTCAGTCTTCACAATCCGTACCCTCCTGTTAGTTCTTTAATGGTTTTGATGATTGTCAACAACTATAAACAATGAATGAGGTTTTGCTCTTGAGTTTTGAAAATTGTGTATAAGAGCAAACCTTAAGGTTGGCACTGAAACCTCGAGGTTTGGCCTTACAGAAAGCCTCAAAGGTTAAGTGTTTCATGGTTCAAAAACTTGGTTTCACAAATCAATGTGAAACCTCGAGGTTTATAAAGTAACCTCGAGGTTCTGCATCTCTCAGGAAAACTCAGTTTTACACCAACACATGAAACCTCGAGGTTTGTTGGAAAACCTCTAGGTTTGTGGTTTGGTGCCTAACTGAGAGTTTTGAAAAACAATGTGAAACCTAGAGTTTTGTAAGAAACCTCGAGTTTTCTTCATACAGAGAGCTTTTGGTTTTCATTGAGTATGAAAACCTCGAGGTTTGATATTTTGTCTTAAACTTGAAGCTTCATGAAAATACTTGAAACCCCGAGTATTGCCTTAACCCTCGAGTATTCTGCATACAGAGAGTAAACAGGTTTTCACATGAATGAAAACCTCGAGGTTCAGTTTGAAACCTCGAGGTTGTGTCTCTGGTTCAAAGATTTGGCTTTACAATATTTTAGCCAAACCTCAAGTATTGTTGAAAACCTCGAGGTTTGTGGGTTCTAGAGAAGAAATGAATTTTTCACCAAATATCAAACCTCCAGGTTTCTTATGAAAACTCCAGGTTTGTGGTCTTCAATATTTTTCACAAGGTTTCTTTACAAGGGAAACCTCGAGGTTATGTGTTTCTGAAACTGAGAGTGCTTAAGATGCTCAAGCAAACCTCGAGGTTTATGGAACAAACTTCCAGGTTTGTAGCCGTTACTGGAAATTCGAATTGGACAAATCTGTTATGTTTTCTTGTTTGATCTCAATGCTTTACATGGTTAAAATATATTGATCCTAGATATGTTTAACTATCCTCTTAGTGAGTTTCAGACAGCTTAAAGAAGGATTATTGAAGGACTAGAGCAAAAGCAAAAAGTGTGTCAGAACAATAAATGCTCAGCCCAGAAACTTGCTTCCTTTGGTTAATCCACTTGTACACGACTACAAAAGATTAAAAGGAAGATTACTACAACAAGCAACAAACTCTTCAACGGATTTATTGCCAGAAAGTCAACTAAGAACCAAGTGACAGCTAGATTATGCATAAACAAGAGAGAGAAGATGTCCAAGGTTGAACCAAGTCTCAGCAGAAGTTTCCCAACTGTTCAATCCAGTTTGCAATGGTCAATTAATGCCCTCTACCTATAAATGGAGTGCATTAACACTTTCTCAAGCTGATACACCAACTAAGAGCGAAAATTTATTGAGTTCATTTATTGTGTTCAGTTTTCATCTATATTGTATCAATTTGATACTTGTTCTTCAGTGATTATCATATCTATTCTGTGAGAGAGTTATTTCTTGTAAATCATTCATTGATTGTGATAACCACAAGTCAGAGGACTTGGTGGTTGGGTGTATTGATTACAACTTGTAAGGGGGAGTGAGTTCTAGTGAGAGAACTACTCTTAGTACAGAGTCTGTAATCAATTGTTGAATTTAGTAGATTGAAAATCCCAAGTGAGGCTTGGGGACTGGACGTAGGTCAGAGAAAGGACTGAACCAGTATAAATCGTGTTGTGCATTGCTTCTCTTCTTTTCTCCTCTGTCTTACCCTATTTTACTTAGCCAAAAACAGAGTAAAAGCTTTAAATTTTTAACAATACCCAATTCACCCCCCTCTTGGGTATCTAGCTCCAATCTTCACCTCCTCCGCTGCCTCTGAACCCGTCATTGGAGTAGATAATGCAGCACCTCCTAGCCCGTGTCGATCATATAAACCGACGCATGGGCCAACTTTTTCAGGTCTATCACGCCGTCAACAACAAGGTGACCTTGGTACTTGACGCCCAAGACCTTGAGTACCGTCTTTCTGATGATGACGTGTCTAACCTCTCCGACGACTCACTCCCCTCTGACAACGATGGGGAGGATTAGATTTTATGTTTTTTTTATGTAAATAAAAAAATTATTAAATAAAATTGTTATTTCAATTTCTATACATGTCTATTTCTATTTCAATTTCAACATGCTGAATGCGATACTCGACACCCACGAACGTTAATATAATTTTTCTAAAGAAACAAAACAGGAAATTCACAAGTAATATTGATGCATCTCTTGAAGGCAAAGAAACGATATCGATCGCCTTGTCCTTTTCATTATGTTCTTTTTCTTTTCAACAAAAAGGAAACAACCAAAACATTGTCCTCGTGTGATCAACATTAAAAATTCCTAGAATACAATTAAGAGCATAAAAAAAGCATCGTCTACCTTATTCGAATAAAAACAAACTGAGTGACAATTCTTATCAAGGTTGGACCGTCGTTGTCGTCGGTTTTACCTCGTCCTGATTTGAAAATTTTCAGTGTCCTTTTCATTATCTTCATTCTGTTTTCAAGAAAAAAGACAAAGAAAAGGTAGATCGATAATGCTGCTCAAAATCAAGAGAGGTAAAAACGACGACAACGAAGGTCCTAACTTGAGGAAAACGCCAGAACCTCGATTGTCTTGAAATTAATGATTTGCCAGATATTTAAAGGAAGACTATTAAGACCGAATATCTACAACTACATGGCCCTAAAGTTTAAGTAGTGAGGACTTTTAGGAGCGGACAATTTATAAACATACAGTTTTAAAAGTCTCGGGACTTTTAAGACCGCACGTTTAATAAACATATAGTCTTAAAAGTCTAGACAAATTTTTACTAAATTAAATGAAACTAATTAATTATTTGTTTGATTTTCGTCAATATTGTTGTACCAGCCAAAATTTAAGTTCGACCTTAAACTATTTAACTTTAAGACCGGATAAATTAGTACTCGGTGTTAAACGTTAACCTTTAAGACCGGTCCATATATAAATCAGGTCTTAAAATTAATTAATTTTTTATTTAATCGTTTTCTTTATTTTATACCGGCCTCATTTTATGTCCGATCTTAAAAGAATAACTTTTAAGATCGGCTAATAAACATGTTCGGTCTTAAAACCTTAATACCTTAATATTTAATTTTTTCCTTATTATTTTTGGATCACAGAATATTAGTCCGGCTGTATGACATTTATTGATAAAGTAATTGATATTTCAATTTTCTTAATAACATTTAAAAGATTGGTTGTTTTTTTGTCTGGTCTAAAAAATATATTTAAGACCTATGAAAAAATGATTCAGTCCAAAATGTTCTTTATATTTACAGAACTGCCACCGGTTATTCCTTTAAAGTCAGGGGCACGCTACTCCGGTCTAAATGAGACAGTCTTAAAGCCTTTTTTTACATTAGTGTAAATTTTTAACATATTAGAAAGTTAAAAAATCTATTAGAATTAAAATTTGGTGGTATAAATTTTTTTGGCCCATATATATGTTTAAATAATTCTAATATTAAAGAGAGGCATCTTGATAAAAATAAAAGTCCAAAAATCAAACTTAATAGTCAATTAACGATTTTAGTAGATGGAAATAGAATATTAAAATATAATGGATGTTTGTGTAATATATATTTTAATTTTAATGGAAGTCTATAAAGTATTTGTTTTCACCTAGCTAGTATCTTGAGGCATTTTTTTCATGCACGTTCAACACCCTCAACTACTCAACGCACCAAGGCAAAATAATACTTTAGGGTGCTTGGTGCATTTGAAAAAGTATTTCAAGTTCTTAGATGCACCACAAAATACTTTAGGATGTTAGAAACACTTTAACTCTAGAAACTAAATACATACAAAATTAATTTATATATTAATATAATATTATCAACAATTGTGTAACATACATTTTGATTTAATTTTTTTTTAAAAAAAGGGCGGTATTTATGATTTAAATTAAATAGTTTTAATTTGATCCTAATTATTTTTAAATTTTATAATACTTTTTCTAATTATTATTTTTTTTGAATTTTTTTATTTTTTCCTAATTATTTAAAAAATTTCTAATTTTATTCTAATTATTTTAATTTTTTTTCTAATTTTTTGAATTTTTTATTCCACGTCAACATCCAAATCATCACGTCAGCGCCACGTTAATGTTTCATCCAAGTTGACGGTCAACTAACGGCCGTGGTGCTGGGTGCTCCCAAAACGTAACGTCGTGTGTATTTTTGCTCCAGTTGGTGCTGGACGGTACTGGAGGAAAAGATCGTGTGTATTTTTGCTCCTTCTCCCTTTTTTATATTCCTTAGTGTTGTATTCAATTCCTTAATTATTTCTATGAATGGAAGGTTCGAATGTGCTTTAATATAACTTAAGTAACAACATTTTAGAAGGACAATTACTACATTTTTCTTATACAATAATAGGTTCATGTCATACCTTGACCAACACTTTCATCAAATCATCATTTTTTAACAATTGAATTTCATTACTACACACAATCGGGGGTATGTGAAATCATTGTCTGATACAATGTCATTGGCATCACATATTTACAGCAACACATGAATCAAGCTTAGTTGAATATTGTAGAGTGACTCTATTCAGAAAAAGCAAATCTCTTGCAGATTATGTACATTAAAGGGGGCTTAAGCTTGGTATATATTATGATGCAGGCTATGATTATGATATTGTGAAACCGCATGGTACATATTGTTAATTGTCATATGCAAGGGACTTCAAGATTGATTTTTTGGACTCATTTTGATATTGTTAATTGCAGACGATAGCTTTAGATTGTCATATTATCCATTACATGTTGTCTAAAACTCTACATTTACTTTATAGCTTTAGCTTCATTACTCACTCCATTGTTCAACATTTCAATTACACTTAATTTGGAATGATAAAGATTTATACAATTATTAATATTTAATTTATTTCAACAAAATTTCGTGTCCATGTCATCTTACATTTCTGCATACCTTTGCATTTCCCATTAAAGAAGGGTCTTCATGCCATAGAAAGTCCAAGGATCCTGATTAAAATCTGATTATTGCATGCTGATTACAAATTGTCTGTATTTATGGCTATTTCTTTCAATGTAGTGTAGGCACAAGAGGGGGCAGATTAGTTGATATTAGTCATGCGATATGACCAAGTTTTCTTCATGATTGAAAGCTGAGATCTCTTCAAATCCTGAACATTAATTTTACTTAGCCTAGACCTTGAAGTGAGATCTTTTCTTAATAGTATACAAATGGCCAGAGTTACTAATATTTCTATTGTAAATAATATGATGAAATGACAGTTAGGGTAGGTAGGGGAAACAAACTTAATCTACCCCTTGCCCAATTCAAGAAAGGGTTTCAACCGTCATTCACTTTATGTTGAATTTGAGAATCAAGTAAACATTCAGATCACTTTATGCCATTATTCATCAACGGACAAGGCTTGCATTGTTTAATGATTTTGGATGAATGGATGAATGGATGGTGATTATGTGCTTTCATGTTATCAAATTGTTGCATCCGCGCATCGCGCGGGGAAGTTGCTTCTTGTTTAAATTAAATAGTAGGTCAATATATTTTATTCTTAAAAAGTTGTTAAGCATTTAGAAAAAAGAGAATGGTCCAATCAAAACTAGAAGTACCCGTAAATAGTACGAGGGTTGGTAGGTAGGAGATTGTGTGGGGTTGTTTAAAACACACACGAGCACATCTAACCCTCTCTGCTCTCTCCCTCGTTCTCCGTGTGTGTAAATTAAATTTATTTGCTTAAATATATTATAGGAGAGTGAGCTGCACATGCGTGTTTCACCCACTAGTCAAAACTTCAAACACCACCTATTTTTCTGCCCTCCTCAAGTTATAAAAGCACGCGGTTAGGACCATGAGGGCCATCATGCTTCACAAAATATCGGAGACCCTCTCTGGCAAAACTTCATCATCAGCTATTTCTTAATTAAGGTTCTTATTTCTTCACATCTCCATGATTTTGTCCTTCACTCTTTTCATTAATTCTACTATTATTAGCTGATTATTCATGGGTTGTATTAACTCCTATGTATAATTGTTTTCTATGATTTTCAGATTGGATTTTAAAGCATATGGCTCCAAATTAATAATGAATCTCTTCTTATTTGGGTGAGTGGATTCCATGCCGTTCTTGTCAAGTGAAAAGTTTTCTTGTGGACTTGCCTTTCCTTCGTTGTCTGTTCGACCTTGAAACCCTAATAACGTCTTTAATTATTATTAGCATCATGGTAGATAGATACTAAATAGAAGAGGTAAAATTCTCTATAAGATTTTCATCGATTAAACCATGTTATTCATTATTTTTATATGCTTACACATGCATGCACACACGTCATATCCTTCATCTTCATAATCGGATTTTGACCCCAGATTAAAAGACTGAGATAATCAATTTGAGTGGGAAGAGAACTTAGCAATTCGTTCTTCATTTAATGCTTTAAGGGGTTCTTTTTGCATGGGGAATCACACTCCTTGGCATCTATCATGTTCTATAGATGTTTTGTGTTTAGCACCAAAAGTATAGTACTGGAATTTAATTTCCTTGGGGACCATACGCTTTAATTTCCTTGGGGACCATACGCTTTAATTTCCATATGTGTGTGGGTAGAAGTGTTTCCGTACATACATATAAATGTGTGTATTTCATACGTACTATAAATGGCGAATTAAATTTTATTCTCCTTTGTAAATACGAATACGCTATCTTTACTTCAACTACCATATAAGATGTTTGAATCGAAGTAGTTGTAGGTGAACATGTGTGTGTGTTGGTAGCTTGGGCTCTCTTATCAAGAACATCATAAATATATGGAACCACATGTATGTTCATTAACGATACATTCAAATTATAGTCATTTTTGTTTTGATTGTAGATTGATGATAATAACACTTTCTGGATTTCTTGATTTTTGAATGATTAGGAAAACCTTTCAACTCTATATTTGTCCTTACCCTAAACCCAGAGGAAAAAGTACAGAAGATTAAAACAAGTACTCCCTCCGGTTCTTATTATAAAATACCAACTAACAAGTTTATTTGGTCCTATATTTGTCCTTACCCTAAAGCTAGAGGAAAAAGTACAGAAGATTAAAACAAGTACTCTCTCCGATCCTTATTATAAGACACTAACTAACAAGTTTATTTGGTCCTTTTTATAAAGTACTTGCTTGTTCCCAATGAGCATTAATTATTTATTTCCATGTCTACCCATAATTAATGAGGGTAGTGTGTGAAAGTAATAATTAATATAATATTAGAGTTTAGTGGAATTAGTAGGGATAATATTAGAAGTTATTTAAATTGTAGGGCAACTTTCAGTAGAAATATACACCTGTAGCCCCTATTATCAGACACTTTTTAGAAAGAATAGGGATCCTTATTATTAGCTCATATTTAAAATTTGATATAATTTTCCTTTTTCTCTTCTCAAGGGATAATTCATTTTTTAAAATATACATAAATTTGAAAAAAAAAAATCTTTTTTAAAAAAATTAATGATTTAAACACCTCTCCTTAATTTTGACGATTAAGAAATTTCGGTTTTGCTCCACCAACTACTTCAATTAATTATTGCCTTGAAAGTAAGTTGAAGCAGATCCATGTATTTAGGACTCCCTCCGATTTTTTTATAAAATTTTGAAATTTGAATTTCTTTATTCTTTTTTATAAAAATTTACTTAGCTCTTTTTAGTGTTTAAGTGTTTTACCATTTTTTCCTATAATTAATTATATTCTCTCTCCTTATCTTTTTCCTCATATTACATTATCATTCATACATTCTCTCATTGCTACTAATTTATCTCTCTCTCTCTTACTTGCCCCTTATAAATAAAGGCATACTTAAAAAAGGTTAATTTTTAATATATTTGTAACTTTTAACTTATTTTTAAATTGTGTAATTCGATATTATTAGACTTTTATAAAAAAGGAGATGAGGGAATATTAACCAAAGACTCATGTTGTGTCACTATAACTAGCTAGCAAGAATGTGCATGTGTATGTGTTCTGTAAAAGTTGGTTTGGATTGAGAAATATGTATGTGTATTGGTTATTCATTTAAGATGACACGAATTGATATTTGAGTGATAGAGAAAAAAGCTTTTTGTGGCTTCAACGAAGAGGACAAAATCACTTTTGGGAAGGTGTGGCCCTAATTATAGTTTCCTTAAACCTTACACTTTCTGGGGAGGGACCCCATGTTTCTATATGGCCTCTTGTTTATTGATCACATTAATTTCAAGATTTGAACGTTCTTTATCGAATCTTATTAGGGTTACAAGTCAAAAAATTATTTCAAACGTTTTCATTTTTACTGTGTGTGGATCGGAATTGAAAGGGTGTTAATAGACAATTTCTTCTTCTTCTTCTTCTTCTTCTTCTTCTTCTTTTTGATAATAGACAATACTCAAGTATGGGATAGATGTAGAATTATTAAAATGGTTCAGTTGTTAATTAGTTTCTTTGCATCAACTATAATAATACGTAATAGTTAAATGAGTATGATTCAGATTTTTTCGCTAATATGAATAAGAACTTTAGTAGCTAGCTAGTTGTGAGGAATGTTAAGGTCGAATAGACAACTAAAGCAAGGTAATTACTAAGAGACTCTTCATTTGACGAGTTCAGCATGAAGCTCAACACCCTCCTATTCATTCTCACCAATTTGTATGGACACAATTTGCAGGTACTCTCTCTCTCTCTCTCTAACTAATCTGTCACAACATGGTTAATTGCTACTTCTTTTGTCTTATTTGTAAGGCGGAGGCAGGGTATATTTTCATGGTCTTCTTTATAAGGCATCTTATTAAACTTTTATGAATGTACAATTTTACCTTTCATATATTATTATGTAAGTTGTTATTTTCTTGCAAATAATATAACTAAATAGGGGTAAAGTTATAAAGTTGCTGACTTTTAGGTCAGAATTAATGCAGTTTAAAATTGTTCTTAGTATGTAAAATATGTTGGAAGTGTCTTATAAATATGACTAGAAGAATATTGTACGGGAACACAATACACCATTTTCAAGTTATTTTTTTATATCACCATTTTCAAGTTATTTCTTTATATATAGGTCCTTGGTAGGTGAGCAGCACGCACCCTTATTAATATAATCCCTTTGGTTCCACCCGTGAATCAAAGTGTAGAAATTATTGTTTTTTAAAAAAGTGTTGAAGTTCGCTTCATTGCATAAAAATAAGCATTTAACATGAATTTCGCCTCACTATACACACACGCACATTATTAAAAAATTGATTCTTAATTAGTATGTGACTCGTTGGATTGGTTTACTCTTTCTAGGACGCTGGATTATAGAGGACCTTAATTTACATTATCTCTTTAATTAGTATTTTTAAAACTTTTTTATTAAATGTATATAGGGAAAATTAACCTCTTAGTTTTTCAACTTTTAACTTACTTGAGACTCTTAGTTCCTTAGCTATAACTTGGTGCAACTTAAGCATTGAACTTTTAACTTCCGTGCTTTGACTTTTTATATTATTATCTATGCATGTCATCTATAACTCATCCTATTTGGGAAGAACCCCCATCCAACTCAGAGCTTCACCTCAGAAAAGAAAGAAGAATTGGAGAGGACAGGAGAGGATGGGAAAATAAAGCTGCAGAGACAAAGAAAAAATTGAGCTGGTGGAAACGCCTCCTTCGAAGTCTTCTGCCATAAGGCTTGTAATTGCATTGAACCATTGTAGTTGTCCATCGTGCAATCTCCCAGCATCACCAACACCGTCAGCTGGCAACGTACATTTTCTCAACAGATTTATCAGCCCCTCCGTTTGCCAGCTGCTTCGTTGCTTTCCACTTTTAATTATGCGTTCATATATGATCGTAGATTGATGAGATCTCTTGTTCCTGAATTACTCACAGCAAGGTTTCCATTAATTTTGGCTAAAGTTCCCAATTTTGGCCCATTGATATCAAGTTCTTTGGCCTGTATAAATTAATGAGGAGGTGGAGATGCACAGATGAGAGAGAGGATGAGTAGTGGATAAGTGTTCCTAGAAAGTCATAACGAACCTTGCCGTTGGAAAACCGGGATGAGTGGATAAGTGTTCCTAGAAAGTCATAACGAACCTTGCCGTTGGAAAACCGGCCAGTGGGGATACCTCCCTGAAAATCTTTTTCGGTCTGTCTGCACCTTTATTAATTTTGCCTGTCCTCTCCCGTCCTATAGTCTAATTTCTTTCTTTTCTGAAGTGATGCGCTAAGTTGGAAGGGGTTCTTTCCAAATAAGATTAGTTATGGATGATAAGGACATAATAATTTAAAACAGTGAGGACATGAGGAATTAAGTTACGCGCGAGTTAAAAGTTTAGGGGTTACGTTGAGCCGTGCAGAATCATAGTCAAGGGATTGAATTATAAGTGAGTTAAAATTTGAATGATTAAAAGGTTAGTTTTAACAAAACCAACACACATTTTCTGCAAATAATTGATTGAACTAATTTTCTTAATATCATCGAATTAATCTTTTAATGATATTTACAAAGCAGAGATAGAATACTTTTTTTCTTGTCTTATTTATAAATTATCTCATTAATTTTTTGCATAAATGTACAATTTTATCGTTTATTTAATTTGTTATTGTAGACTATGTATTAGTTCGGTAGAGTATATGTTAAATAAGGAAAAAGTTCTAAAGTTATTAAATCTTAAGATAGAGTTCATAAAATTTTGGGCCTCATTTGATTCTAGTCTGTTTTTTGTTCTCATATAGTTTTATAAAATTATTTTTTGAAACAAGTTTTTAAAATGGAAAAAAAAAATGTTTGGATGGTTGTTTTGAAAAATTTTCTTTTGACGTGATGTGGCGGTGATCATCGTCAATGGTGACATATCAGTGGTCGTCACTAATAATATAGTTTCGATAGTGGAAGCTGGCGACCTAGAAAAATTGAAAAGCAAAAATAACAATTTTTTTTTTTAAATAACAATTTTCCAAACAAGTTTTTTTGTTTTTTTAAAAAATGAAACAAGTCCTTATATTTTTTTTGTTTAGTGAAATATGTTCGGAGCGAATTAATTATAAATAGGATTAGAGGAGTAATGATCTAACTCCTATAATAAAATAAACATGATGGAGTAATTAATTAATTAAGTACTAACTCCCACCCTATTTATAAGCAAGATTCTCGCTTATGGGCGTGGTCATATATATAAAAGAAATAATTTTGTTTTGTTTATACATTTAATACACTTTTTTGCTACTAGAAAATTTATTCTATCTATTCTTCTCTCTCATCCTTTCTTACTCAGTTTCTTTTTATAAGAAACAACCACTACATATACCACGTTTTTATTTATAAGAAACATTTATCGAATGCTTTAATTTTTGCCTATTACTTTCCCATTTTTCCCTATCAATTATCCATATTTCTCATCACACTCTCTCTCCACTACTCATTCTCTCTCTTATAATCTTCTTTATTACTCCGACAATATTATTTTTCTTAATTATTCTCTCTCTTCTGCAATCCTCTTAATTATAATAATTTCTTTATTCTCTCTTTTATTTCCTATATCCTCATAAATATAAATAAAGGTATTTTTTTCAAAAGATTATAATTTTTACATATTTATTATCATTAATTGCCGCTATATTATTAGGTGAAGTGTTTCTTATAAAAAGGATGGAGACAGTATATTCTCTCTCTCTCTCTGTCTCTCTCTCTCCTCCCATCCTTAATAAACATGGGTATATTTGAAAACATATATATCTCTTACACATTAATTGCTATTAATTAATTTTAACCACTACTCCATTTTTGCATGATTTTAGAGCCTGTTTGGCATAGCTGTGGAAGCTAAAATAAGTCCAGCCACATCAAATCTGTAATTATAAGGTGTTTGGGATAGCATCATTTATTGATGGGCTTCAAGTTGTGATGCTCTTTTTTTTTTTTTTTGAAGCTAGCCCTTGGAGCTTTTAACCCTATCACAACAACTTCTCCATTTTTTTAGTATCTCCTTCTCTCTGAAAAGTATCATGTGTGCATCGTCCTTTTTTTTTCCCCCCCGAAATGGTTCCCGCGCTGTAATATGTTGATTGGTGACTAAAATACTAGGTGGCTATAAATATTTTTTTAAATTTAAAGATATACATTTTTATTTAATTTTAAAGATTTGCAAGAGACTTTGAAATATCTCTCCTACTATTAATTAAATAAAATTAAAAATTTGCATCAAAATAATTACTTCTCGAGCAAAGGAAAATCCATATGTCGAACTGTTTATACATGTAGAATCAACCGAGTGTTTGATTTCTAAGGGTTTGTTTAAAATAGTAATTAAAACCTTTAAAAACAATTTTTTATTTTAATTTATATTGCATGAAGTAAATGGGGAAAAAGATTTTAAAAAAAATACCACATAAACTTTAAAATTTTAAATAAATGATTTTCTATTAAAATAAAGTTATCAATTACTATACATTTGTGTGTGAATTTGATTCATGTCATTTTCAGTCATTTTTCATTTCATCTATCTTTTCAAAAGCTATGTCAAACAAGTGCCCATCAAGAAAAAAGCTACTTCTGTCATCGCTATCCCAAACACAAATTACATCAAAAAAAAGTCCATCAGGAAAAAAGTCTATCAAGAAAAGTCCATCAGAAAAAAAGTCACTTCTTTCGCCGCTATCCCAAACAGGCTCTTAGTAGGTGTTTCTGATGAAAAGAGTGTGAAATGAGTACTATAACAACCAACTCATTGTTTCATAAAATGGATCCTCATTCAAAACTCATCGCAGTGATGAACACATGATATGATGCTGATGATCATCATCATAATATATCCTACTAAACCTTGTAAGTTAATGGTAATTGGTCCTCCTAAGCATCTGACTTGTCACTTAAACAACATAACCATTGGTTATTAAAGGTTCAATGTTCGCAGCGTACACTTATCCAAAACCCTACCAAATATACCTCATCACAATAAAGGCCGTACTATCCTGAAAACCCATTGGCTGCTGAAGTCCATTTCACGATGGCAGCAGCATTTATTAAGAACCAGTTTGGGTGCCTATCCAAAGGATAGGCACTATTTATTTGTCTGATCTGAACAGTCCAGATTTTATTTTTTTTTAACTTCTGCTTTTTGAATAAAAAATCATTTTTTGAAAAAATGTTAGTTAAGAGATTATCTTTATTTTAGATTCTGTACCCAATAAAATAATTTTTTTTGAAAAAAATAGAAAATAAAAAAATAAGATCTAGACTGTCCAGATTTAATATGGACAGCCCAGAGGAGAAGAGCTCCTCCTACCTATCCAAAGGATAGGTAGGAAAACTTATTCCGCATTTATTATGCCTTTGTAATTCTTGCGACTTCATCCGTTTGCCCATGCTCGTGAATCATCATCTAAATGGATTGAAAAAGTAGTTCCAACTCTTCTTGGTTGTTGTAGTCTATGTATCATAATTACTTCCGCTATATTCCGCCCACGAGCCAATCCTAATTTAGTGCTGTTTTTTCCTATATAAGATAGTTCAACAAAACTATTTATCAATCACTCTGATTCTATTTATAAGTTCATTTTAACTAAAAAAATTTGGTCCTAATTATAAGTCCAGTTTCATGTAATAAATGAGATTGTGACAATTTTACCTATATTAATTGTACACATGAAGATTGAGAGAGAAGAAACAAGTTGAAAATACTCAATCATAAATGAGGACAAAATTGAAAATTTATCGTCATAATCATCGTCTCAACTACCTCCTTGGTATATAAGATTTGGTCAAAATGGACTTATAAATAGGACTAGAGTAGTATTGTATAAACAAGGCTGTTCAACAAAACTATTTACCTATTGTATAAACACTCGCCTATTGGTTCGTCCCCACTACTAAAGATTTGGGTATTTATAATGCTTAATATTTATAGCTAATAAACGTTATGTAAATCGAGGCGGAGGTCATAAAAGGATACTTAATGTTTAAAAGTAACGGTTAATTAGTGCACTGCCACTACTACAAAAAATAGATATTACTTCCCTAAAAGATGTCACTTTTTTGGAAAGAAAGTAAAACATGTAGGCAGTGGCATATTGGTAATTATGTGGAGGCTCCTAATTTTGAAAAAGGATGCCAAAAGTTACTTTTGGCGCCTAATTTAAAATTGGGATGCTAAAAAAGAGACTTTTGATATCCTAATTTAAATTTAGAACGTTAAAAGTGAACTCTGCAGCGTCAAAAGTTGTATTTTAGTGTCCTTTTGGCGTCTTAAAATAATTTAATGATGCCAAAAGTAGTATTTTTCGCGTTTGAAAAATATATTGGGACGCCAAAATTCGCCAAACCACTGTGACCTTTTTTCATTTTTGTTTTTTTGTTTTTTTGGTTTTGGGTCTATTCTCTCTATTCTCCATTCTCGCCGGCCAATGAATCTCATTCTCTCATTCATCATCAACTCTCATCTTCCCTCTTCTTCTCTCTCTCAGCAGACGACCCTCTCAACTCTCGACTCTCACAGCTATCGACCCTCTTCTGCACGCTCTCACTCATCTATCGGTCTCTACCTCAGATCTACACCTCTCAGTTTTTCTCTCTTCTTCCCTCTCTTAGGTCTCGACCCTCTTTTTCATGCTCTTACTTAGCTCTCGATCTTTGCCTTAGATCTATACGCTCTCGGTCTCTGCCTTTGATCTGCTCCCCTCCACGTTGCCGCAGATCTGCTTCCCTCCGCATCGCTGTAGATTGGCATTGTCTTCGCTCAAATCTCTGATTTCCCTCACTAACGATAATGGACAAACCATGATCAGTGGACCGCTAGGTTCATGCGTTCAGTCTGATGGTCTTAGATCTTAGATTTTTTGTTTTGATTTTTTACTTTTGATTTTTCCTATGAATGTTTGTAGATCTTTGATTCAAATCCATCTCGTCAGATCTGTATACTCCAGATTCAATTATCTCGGATTTCATTTGATTTTTTCGATTTGATTTTTATGTTGATTTTTGGATTTGAGTTCTGGATTTGTAATATTCCATATTTGATTATCTTGGTTTTCATTCGATTTTTTCGATTTGATTTTTATGTCTACTATTGGATTTGAGTTCTGGGTTTGTAACTAGTATATGAAAGTATGATGAAAACGAAGACATGGTTACTGGGTTCTGATGAAAGTATAAGACGCCGGCGAGTGTTTTGTTTGTTTTTCTTTTAAGAAAAACTTACGGCGTCCTAAATTTATTTAGGGCCCGTTTGGGAGTTGCTTTTGGAAAATAATTTTCACCATTTACGAGGTAAAACCTAGGTTTTGGAGAATGATTTTGGAAAAAAAAATGATAGTGTTTGGATGTTTTTATCAAAATAGCTTTTAGGGGATCAAATTTACCAAAAAGGACATTAGTTTTTTATATAATTGCATTTAAAGGATAAAGTGGTATTTCAAATATTATAAACATTATATTTAAAAAAAAAAGAGTTTTCTGAACCAAAAAAAAATGAAAAAATAAAAAATAAGCAGAGTTGGTTCATTACCCGAGGAAATAGAAATTCAACATTCAAAAAGTATCCACCATCTTCACTTCTGCGTCTTTCTGCAGATTTAACCAAGAAAAAAAAAGAAGACTTTATGTCGACTGATTCAATTTTGGAGGAGTATGAGCGAGATGGGGAGGCAGATGCTGCAATCTTAGTAATTCCACAGTGCACCATCAGCGTCAGAATTCTTATAACTTTCTTGATACAACTTCATGGGAATTTTTTCAGCTATTTCTCTGGAATCGAATATGGCGCTGGTTGAGCTGAGCTGATTTGGAATTGTTTTTGGAGCTTGCAAGAGTTTGGGTCTTATGTGGGAACAGGACGAGAACACACCAGAGAAAAGCAAAAAGATGATGAAGATGAGAAGAGAGAGATGAACATTGCAGGGCATTTTGGGGTTTTTGCAGTGATAGTGGGGCCCAGGAGCTTGGCAGAGAAAGCTAAAAGCAAAAAAAAGTTGGATTTGTCAAAACCTAGGTTTTGGGGCCAAAATGATTTTTGAAAAAAAATGAGGTGTTTGGTGGGATTGTAACAAAACCTAGGTTTTGGAAACCCCCAAACAAGCTCTTAGTGTTGTAGCATCTCAAGTGATAGTCTGCTATGCAATATAATTCTCTTAAAGAAGCTTGACAGAACTCCCTATGAGCTGTACAAAGGAAGAAAGCCCAACCTAGCACATTTGCATATCATTGGTTGCAAACTCTTTGTGCATAACAATGGTAAGGAGAACTTAGGAAAATTTGATCCTAAGTCAGATGAAGGTATATTCCTTGGTTATTCCAATAGGAGTAAAGCATATAGAGTATTTAATAATCGCACTTGTGTTGTAGAAGAGTCAATGCATGTTGTATTCTATGAAGTGAAATCTGACAAGTCTTTGGATGATGATGAACCTATTGTTCAAAGTCAATATGTTTCAAGAACTTCTTTTGTTTTGAAAAATTTTGAAAAAGCTTTGGAAATAGAACCTGAAGTTGAAAATAATTGCATAAATGTTTGTGAAAACGCTGATCAACCTTAACCTAATCTTGGATATACGGTGGGAGTCATCCTCTGGATCAAGTGATAAGTGATGCAAAGCAAGAAGTGAGAACCCAAAAAAGTACTTTGAATGAAGTTACTTTCTCTGCTTTTATTTCAGAGATTGAACCCTCTAAGATTAACAAAGGTCTTTCAGACAACTATTGGTTATAGCAATGCAAGAGGGGTTACATCAGTTTGAAAGGAATCAAGTTTGGGACTTGGTTTCTATAGGACCATTTGGTCATTGGCACTAAATGGGTATTTAAGAACAAACAAGATGAATCCACAATCATGGTCCATAATAAGGAAATATTAGTGTCCAAAGGCTATAATCAAGAAGAAGGAATTGATTATGAAGAAACTTATGCTCCAATGGCAAGATTGGAAGCTATAAAAGGTTTTTCTAGCCTTTGCTTACATTAAGGGATTCAAGCTTTACCAAATGGATGTGAAATCTACTTTTCTAAATGGTTTTATCCAAGAGGAAGTCTCTGTTGAACAACCTCTTGGATTTGAGGATAATCATCATCTGGATCATGTCTTTCGGTCAAAGAAAGCTTTGTGTGGTCTTAAGCAAGCTCCTAGAGCTTGGTATGAAAGACTAAGTAAATTCCTTCTTGATTAAGGATTTGTTAGAGGCAAAGTAGATAAAACTCTCTTTATAAAATCCAACAAGAGGAATGATTTGTTAATTTTGCAAATATATGTTGATGATATTATATTTAGTGCTACTAATGATGCCTTCTGTAAAGAATTCTCAAAGTCAATGTAGGAAGAGTTTGAGATGTCAATGATAGGAGAGTTGAACTACTTTCTTGGATTGCAAATCAAACAAAAGAAGAATAGAATCTTCATATCTCAAAGCAAATATCTCAGAGATCTTCTAAAGAAATATGGCTTAGACAAATGCAATGGAGATGACACTCCAATGAGTTCAACTGCTACTTTGGATGTTGATGAGAACGGAAAAATGATGAGGACATAGGAGGCGGTATGATCAAGGCAACAAACTTGGAGGACATACAAGGTCTTGGAGGCCCAATGACAAGAGCAAAAGCTAAAAAGGCTAAAGAGGCCCTAAATCTCTTGGTGACCACCTTACTTGAGACTGAAGATGAAATATCACCTAGAGGGGGGTGAATAGGTGACCTTAGAAATTTTAAACTTCTCTTCAAATTGTAAACAAAATAGAGACCAATAAGATAAATAAACACAAGAGAATTTATCCTAGTTCGGTCTAAAACTTCGACCTACATCCAGTCCCCAGAACACTTAGGATTCCACTACTTTTCAGAACAATTACAAACTCTGTAAGCGAAGGATGGTCAGCTTACTCTCAGACTCCACTCCCCCTTACAAGTTGTAATTGATACACCCTTTCTTAAGGTCCCTCAACCTTAAGATACAAACTTAACAATGAAATAAGTGTTTAAATACTCCTCACGAGTTGATACAGATATGAACACTGAAGTGCAGTTAATAATACAGATGAAACAGCAAATGAAATTAATTTTGAATTGATTGTGCAGTGTTTCGGTAGTTGGCGAAATGAATGCTTCGGCTATTTATAGTTGTCTCCATTAATGACCATTATTGAAGCTCATGAAGTAGCTGTTGTGACTCCTCAATCTGTCCGTCAGACTGATGATGCATTTGTTTGAGGATTTCACTGTTTTTCAGATCGAACATTCTCTTTCCTTCTTTCTGTTGTATCCGTTGTGAGATGGCATTAAATGCGAAGTCAGAGAATATCAGAGTTGGCTTTACTTTGCTCAGAATATCAATCTCTAAGAATATAACGATTTAGGTAGCTGCATTTAATGCGTTTGACGGGCGAGATTGATTTATTTAAATTCACCAGTAATTTGTGTCTAAATGATTTGAAACTTATGAACAGATTGGTTAATAGCATTTGGTAATCATAATCAGTAATAATCAAAAGAGATATTAATTCATTCAATGATTCATGAATCTCGTATACGGTGATTTGAAAACAGAGATGATATTGCTTGAGCAATGATCCATGCTTGCTGGAGCAAGCTCCTTTGAAAAGATGAAGAAAACATACTTGCTCGCTGATGCTCGAGCAGGAAAATTTCCTTGCTCGAGTAATGAATATATCATGCTCGAGCAAGCATTTAGAAATCAGTTCAAATCCCCTTTGCTTCGCTGTTGCTCGAGCATGCTTTCCAGCTTGCTTGAGCATGATTAATATCATGCTCGAGCAAGCCCTTTATGTTCCAGTTAAAAGCACTTGTCCCACGTTGATGCTCAAGCATGAACCAGATCATGCTCGGGTAAGCTTCAATTGAATCAGAGAGAAGCCCCCTAGTTTACTGATGCTCGAGCATGGATTTTTTGTCTGCTCGAGCACATAAATTATACCATGCTCGGGCAAGCTCCCATATAAACATGACAGCCCACGTTGCTCGACTTTGCTCGAGCAACACTTTATGCATGCTCGAGTATACTGCTCGAGCAGCATTTAATCCTTGCTCGAGTAAGGATTATGCAGAAGACAAGAATCACTGGTTGCTCGAGCATGATGCTCAAGCATGCTTTTTCCTGATGCTCGAGTATGCTTAACCTTGCTGTTGCTTTGTTTGCTCAGCTCGTTGTTGCTCGAGCAAGACCACATGGTCTGCTCGAGCAAGGCTTTCTCAAACCTCATCTGAATAGCCTTGCACACGATATTGCTCGAACAAGCTTGATACCTTGCTCGAGTAACCTTCTGAAAATCACCCTTACCCTTTTATCAGGTTATCTTATCAAATATTCTTTGCTTATTTTAATTTAACAACTTGGAAATTGTAATCGTCAAAAACTTAAGAGCTAACAGAGACAAGCCCAAGTCTAAAGGAAGAAGAGACCGAAATGATACACTTAATTCAGGTTGAAGACCTTGAAGAAATAGCCTCAATAAATATGCATAAAGGCTTCATTTTTACTTGGCCCAAATTCTACACTTAGTTTTATCTTTCTTACATTTAGTTAAACTTTTGTAATAAGGCTTATTGGGCTGTCTTATTTTCCCTTGTGTGTAAGCATATTCATTATTCAGGTTAAACTTAATATGGATGTTGTCCACTATATAAGGGAACACCATAGCTTTTGGGACGACAGGTTTGAATTTGAAAGTTAACCTTTTTGGTGAGAGGCAAACTTCTCTAGGGTTCTTTTGAGAATCTCTGAACTTATCAAGGGCATCAATCCTTGTGGCGTTCTTGGGCTTATCAATTCTTTGGAATTGTGGCGCCTACCAATAATCCATAAACTGCAATTTTCATTCTAAATTTCTTGGTTTTGTATCTCTAGATTCCCTTATCCTTTTTCGGTGTTTCTCGAACCAAAATCGTGTTTCAGAAAGCCATCTTTCACCTTGTTTTGGAATCACTCAAATCCGAGGTCTGTAGCGTCAGGTACGTTCTGTTCTTTCAGGACGTGTTGGAGGCTGAATTTCTGGTGCGAAATTTCATTCCTAATTGATCAAATCATCCTTTTCTTTCGGGAATCATATCATTTGGTACCAAAGCAAAGGTTCTAGTATTGGAATTGGGTTATCTTCTCTCGATTGTTTACATCCAAATCTGGTCACACATTTGGTAACCCTAGTCCCTAAAATTTGTGTTTTTGATTTTTTGAATTGTGCAATTCTGTGTTAGCCGTTGTTGTTTGTTCCTAATTTGTTCTTTCAATCTTCTGGTTGTTGTTTCTTTCAATTTCTTGTTCAGTTCACATATTTTTGCACTTGGTTCTTGGTGTTCATCATCGTTCTTGAATTTTAATCCTTTCAATCCATGTTTCTTGAGTAGTGTGTTGTTAGTGTGATAAGTAATAGCTCAGTTTATGGGGAATTCTATCTAATTCAGAACTGAATTAGTACAATTTCAACGCTTGATTCCAAAATCACAAATTCCTTTTGTTGAAGAATCAGGTGTTATAAAAAAAACATACAGCACCTTGCTATTCAATTACACACACTACTACGTGTGAATCAAGTCCAAAGTGTCTTCCTTGAATAATTCCTCCAAATTGTTTTGGATTTTCTTTGTCTTGTCTTCTTTGACATCTTTTCCAATTTGTATTGTGAGTCACCACCAATTCTAGAGTTTGGGATTGTACTTTTGAGTGTTCTTGGAGATTCTGTTAAGAACTTAAAGAGAGCTATTGAGTGGTAAAAGGAAAGAGAGAACACTACATAAAAGCCTTATAGAGAGCAACAAACATGAGTGATACATTTTTAAGAGTGTAAACACATGAGCGAGTGGTGAGGTCCTATTACTTTTGTTCTTTTCCTTGAATTATGGCAGGTGCAGGTGGTGAAGGTGCTCCTCCTCCTATAGGAGATAATAGATTGCTAATTGAAGCCATTACAACTCAAATGCAAAGGATGATGAGGGAACACACAGAGGAGTTATATGAGAGAATTGAGAGAATAGAAAATCAGGGGAATCATGATGAAGATAGACAGAGAGGGAGGGATGAAAGAAGGAGAAGAAGAGATAATGAGAATGATGCTAGAGAGTATAGAATCAAGGGAGTGAAGCTTAATATACCATCTTTTAAGGGAAAAAGTGATTCGGAGGCCTATTTAGAGTGGGAAATGAAGATTGAGCACTTATTTGCATGTCACAATTATACTGAAGAGAAGAAAATAAAGGTAGCAGCCATGGAGTTTAGTGATTATTCTCTCATTTGGTGGGACCAATTGCAAAAGGAGAGGGTGAGATATGAAGAACCATTGGTGGATAGTTGGGTGGAGATGAAAAGGCTAATGAGAAGAAGATTTGTTCCTTCCCATTATCATCGAGACCTTCACAATAAACTTCAAAAACTCACACAAGGTAACAAGAGTGTAGATGAGTATTATAAAGAGATGGAGGTGTCCTTGATTAGAGCAAATATTAGTGAAGAACGGGAGGCTACTATGGCACGTTTCTTGCATGGGTTGAATAGTGATATAATGGATGTTGTGGAGTTGCAAAATTATGTGGAGTTGGAGGATTTAGTGCAACAAGCTAGTAAGGTAGAACAACAACTCAAGAGAAAGGGTGTCATGAGGAAAAACTCTTCAAATTTTAATTCTTCAAGCTGGAAGGATAGAAATAAGAAGGAGGGAGGTACTTCATCAAGCAATCCCACTGCTACACCTCAAAGGACTCAAACTAAATCCAATTAGATCCCTAAAAAGGTAAGGAGTAGTGAAATAAACTGCTTCAAGTGTTTGGGGAGAGGTTACATAGCTTCAGAATGTCCAACTAAGAAGACTATGTTACTTAAAGAGGATAGAGAGCTTACTAGTGAGTCTTCTTTAGACTCTGCCTCACAAGATGAAGAAGATGAATATATTGAAGAAATAATTCCAGAAGGAGATTTGCTTTTGGTAAGAAGGATGTTGGGTAGCCAAGCAAAAGACATGGATGATAGTCAAAGAGAGAACATTTTTCATACTAGATGCCTTATCCAAGGGAAGGTATGTTCTTTAATTATTGATGGAGGAAGTTGTACCAATGTTGCAAGTGCTAGAATGGTGTCTAAATTGGGCATGGAAACCAAACCTCACCCGCTGCCATACAAGCTTCAATGGCTTAGTGAGGATGGTGAAGTGACCATAGGCAAACAAGTGGAGCTGAACTTCTCCGTAGGAAAGTATGATGATATAGTTTAATGTGATGTGGTACCAATGGAGGCTTGTCATTTGCTTCTTGGGAGACCTTGGCAATATGATAAGAAAGTTTTGCGTGATGGTTACACCAACAAGTTCTTTTTTGTACATAAAGAACGCAAGACTATTCTTGCATCTTTGACACCAAGAGAAGTTAGTGAGGATAATTTAAAAATGAGAGGAAAAAAAAGCAAGAGAGAAAAGAGAGTGGAAGAGAGCAAGAAAAGAAAGAGAACAGGAGAGAAAAGCACCAAACTTGTTTATAAAAGAAAAAGAGGTGAAAATGGCAATGCATTTGAAAAAACCAATGCTCTTACTTTTGAGTAAAGAGAATAATTTTGCAGATGCAAGTCCTACTAACTCTCTTCCAAATGAGGTTTCTAATTTGTTGCAGAAATTTAAAGATGTTTTTCCTAAAGAGGTACCTCACGGACTACCGCCTCTAAGAGGCATAGAACATCAAATTGATCTCTAAGAGCTTCATTGCCTAACAAGCCAGCCTATAGGAGTAACCCCCAAGATACCAAGGAGATTCAAAGGCAAGTTGGAAACTTGATGCAAAAAGGGTGGGTGCAAGAAAGCTTAAGTCCATGTGCAATTCCAGTCATTCTAGTACCTAAGAAAGATGGAACATGGAGGATGTGCACTGATTGTAGAGCCATCAATAACATCACGGTAAAGTATAGACATCCCATTCCTAGATTGGATGATTTATTGGATGAATTGCATGGTGCTTGTTTCTTCTCTTAAATTGATTTAAAGAGTGGATACCATCAAATTAGGATTAGAGCTTTTAAAACTAAATATGGGCTGTATGAATGGTTGGTTATGCCATTTGGTTTAACTAATGCTCCTAGTACCTTCATGAGATTAATGAATCATGTGTTAAGGGAATTTTTAGGGAAGTTTGTTGTGGTGTATTTTGATGATATTCTGATTTATAGCAAATCCTATGATGATCATCTTGTGCATTTGAGGTGTGTTCTGGAAGCTCTTAGGCATGAGAAATTGTCTGCTAACGTGGAAAAATGTGTGTTATGCATAGACCATGTAGTTTTTCTTGGTTTTGTTGTTAGCTCACAAGGAGTGCAGGTTGATCAAGAAAAGGTGAAAGGTATTCAAGAGTGGCCAACTCCTAAGAATGTACGTGAAGTAAGAAGCTTTCATGGCTTAGCTAGTTTCTATAGGAGGTTTGTCAAAGACTTTAGTACAATAGCTACACCTTTGAATGAAGTGATTAAAAGGCATGTTGGTTTTAAATGGGGGGAAAAACAAGAGCAAGCCTTTGTTGCCCTCAAGGAAACATTAACCAATGCACCTATTCTTGTTTTGCCTAATTTTGCTAAGTCATTTGAAATTGAATGTGATGCATCCAATGTGGGGATAGGGGCTGTTTTGAAGCAAGAAGGGCATCCCATTGCTTATTTTAGTGAAAAATTGAATGGGGTTGCTCTTAATTTTCCACATATGATAAGGAATTGTATGCATTAGTAAGGGCTTTGCAAACTTGGCAATACTATCTCTTGCCCAAAGAGTTTGTCATCAACAGTGACCATGAGTCCTTAAAGTATTTAAAAGGACAAGGCAAGCTTAACAAAAGGCATGCCAAATGGGTAGAGTTCTTGGAGCAGTTCCCTTATGTGATCAAGCACAAGAAAGGTACGTCTAATGTGGTTGTAGATGCACTCTCAAGAAGGTATGCTCTGTTCTCTACTCTTGAAACTTTTTTTTTTTTGGCCAAACTACTCTTGAAACTAAGTTCATTGGCTTTGATCATATTAAGGCATTGTATGAACATGATCCAAACTTTGCACAAATCTATAAAAACTGTGTGCATGCTGCTCAAAATGGATTTTTTAGGCATAATGATTACTTGTTTAAAGAAAAGAGATTGTGTGTTCCTAAAGGTTCCATTAGGGAATTACTTGTGAAGGAGGCACACGAGGGGGAACTAATGGGATATTTTGGGATCCAAAAGACTCTAGACATGCTGCATGAGCATTTTTATTGGCCACACATGAAGTATGATGTACATAAATTGTGTGAAAGATGCATTGTATGTAAACAATCTAAGTCTAAATTATTGCCTCATGGGTTGTATACTCCTTTGCCTATTCCAGATTGCCCTTGGATTGATATTTCTATAGATTTTGTGTTAGGGCTACCTCAGTCTAAAAATGGCAAAGATTATATTTTTGTTGTGGTGGACAGGTTTTCTAAGATAGCACATTTTATCCCATGCAAAAAGGTTGATGATGCAATCCACATTGCTGATTTGTTCTTCAAGGAAGTGGTAAGACTCCATGGACTTCCAAGAAGCATTGTCTCTGATCGTGATACTAAATTCTTAAGTCATTTTTGGAGGACATTATGGAGTAAGCTGGGGACTAAACTTCTTTTTTCTACTACTTGTCATCCACAAACTGATGGCCAGACTGAGGTAGTGAATAGAACTCTTTCTTCTCTTTTGAGGGCTATAATTAAAAAAAATATCTAGTCATGGGAACAATGTTTGCCCCACGTTGAGTTTGCATATAATAGGGCTGTTCATAGTGCTACTCATTATTCTCCTTTTAAAATTGTTTATGGCTTAAACCTTCTCACTCCTCTTGATTTGCTGCCTTTGCCTAACAACTCTGTTTTTCAGCATAAAGATGGTAAGGGTAAGGCTGAATATGTGCAGAAACTACATGACAAGGTAAAGGCAAACATTGAAAGGTAGAGAGTTACGTCAAGCAAGCAAACAAAGGAAGGCAAAAGGAAGTGTTTGAACTAGGTGATTGGGTTTGGGTTCATTTGAGAAAAGAAAGGTTTCCTGCCCAAAGGAAATCTAAGCTTCAACAAAGGGGAGATGGTCCTTTCCAAGTGCTATCCAATATTAATGATAATGCCTATAAAATAGATCTCCCTGGTGAGTATGGTGTAAGTGCTACTTTTAATGTGGCTGATTTGTCCCTTTTTGATGCAAGAGACAAGGATTACAATTTGAGGACAAATTCTTCTAAAGGGGGAGGGAATGATGAGGACATAGGAGGAGGCATGACCAAGGCAACAAACTTGGAGGACATACAAGGTCTTGGAGGCCCAATGACAAGAGCAAAAGCTAAAAAGGCTAAAGAGGCCCTAAATCTCTTGGTGACCACTTTACTTGAGACAAGCCCAAGTCTAAAGGAAGAAGAGACCGAAATGATACACTTAATTCAGGTTGAAGACCTTGAAGAATAAGCCTCAATGGATATGCATGAAGGCTTCATTTTACTTGGCCCAAATTCTGCACTTAGTTTTATCTTTCTTACATTTAGTTAAACTTTTGTAATAAGGCTTATTGGGCTATCTTATTTTCCTTTGTGTGTAAGCATATTTAGGTTAAACTTAATATGGATGTTGTCCACTATATAAGGGAACACCATAGCTTTTGGGACGACAGGTTTGAATTTGAAAGTTAACCTTTTTGGTGAGAGGCAAGCTTCTCTAGGGTTCTTTTGAGAATCTCTGAACTTATCAAGGGCATCAATCCTTGTGGCGTTCTTGGGCTTATCAATTCTTTAGAATTGTGGTGCCTACCGATAATCCATAAACTTCAATTTTCGTTCTAAATTTATTGGTTTTGTATCTCCAGATTCCCTTATCCTTTTTGGTGTTTCTTGAGCCAAAATCGTGTTTAAGAAAGCCATTTTTCACCTAGTTTTGGAATCACTCAAATCCGAGGCCTGTAGCATGAGATACATTCTGTTCTTTCAAGACGTGTTGGAGGCTGAATTTTCTGGTGCGAAATTCCATTCCTAGTTGATCCAATCATCCTTTTCTTTCGGGAATCATATCAAAAAGACTTCAGCATTACAAGATATAGAGGAATGATTGGATCATTACTCTATCTAACTGCAAGTCATCTTGACATTCAGTTCAATGTGAGAATGTATGCAAGATTCCAATTCGCTTCCAAGGAGCTCATGTTGAACATGTGAAGAGGATCTTCAGATACCTTGCAGACACATAAAGTCTTGGGTTATGCATGGTTTCCCAAAGAACAACCTGAATACCTTGTGACATATTCAGATTCGGACCATGCTAGATATAAGACTAACCAGAAGAGCACTAGTGGCCAATGTTAATTCCTTTGTGGTTCATTGATGTCTTGGTTTAGCAAAAAGCAAACTACGGTCTCATTATCATCAACCGAAGATGAATACATTGCTGTATCAAGTTGCTGTGCACAAGTTTTATGGCTCAAATAACAACTTCAAGATTTGGGAGTCCATCTCAAGGAGACACCAATTCTGTGTGACAACACTAGCACAATCAACTTGGCAAAGAATCTTGTTCAACATACAAGAACCAAGCATATTGATGTTAGATATCACTTCATCAAAGATCATGTTCAAAAGAAGGATGTCAAAGTAATGTTCATTCCCACTCATCTCCAACTTGCTAATATCTTCACAAAGCGATTAGCTAAGAAGCAATTTACATTATTAGAAGAGAATTGGGAATGGTAAATCCCAATGAGTTATAAGTAATCTTTACTTAATGTTAGTTATGTTGTTTATGATCAATGGATGCTAACTTAAGCTTCAAAATGTCTAGTTATAGCTTTTGCAGGATTTTGGTTGAACTTGAAAAGTTTGCAGAAGTTTGTTGTCAAAAGGGGTTAACTCGAGTTTCATAATCTCAAACTCGAGGAAATGTGAGTCAGAAAGTAACCTAAGTTTTTGGAGAAAACTTAACTCAAGTCTACGCAAAGCAAACTCGAGTGAAGCTCATACAGAAAGCAACCAAGTTTTTGGGGAGATATTTTGACTTGAGCCAACACATACCAAACTTGAGTCAAGTCGAGACAGAGAGCAACCTAGAGAAAAACACAATTCCATACTTGAGCCATCAAGTGGTAAACTCGAGTCAATGACATTTTTCAAGTGCTTTCATATACATACTTGAAGTCCAGGTTAGTACAAATTTATGTTAACTTGAGCCTGTTCTTAATCACTCAAGCAGATTACTCGAGTCATTAAGTGGAAACTCGAGTTAAGTGCTTTCTGTATATACTGAAACACGATTGTTGCTCTGAAATTTTCTCGTCTTTCTTGCCCTATACTCGAGCCTCCCTTTTGAAAAGGCCTCCTAAACCTTCCGCCAAAACCAAGAATGATGATTCCAACTACAAGGCTACTAAATCTGTATCTCCACCCCCTCTGAAAAGACCTAGGAGAGAGAAGCATACACCTAGATGCTTCCAGCCTAATGTGGCTGTAGACGAGCCTTCTCCTAAAGTAAAACCAAAGAAGGTCATGATTCAAGAGCCCCCTAAGGTTCCAAAGAAGAAGCCCATTGATTCAAAGGCAACCAAATGCAAGGAGTTCCTAAGCCTAAGAAGAAGAAGAAGGCTTCTGTTGCCTCCACTGACTTCAAGGGATCTCCTAAAGGCCCTACTACTTCTCATCCTCGTGAGCAATCTAACTCCAAGGTATTTGTAGAACCTTATGCTCTTCAAGATATTTACTCTCATTCAAAGCCTCCTAGGGATTTCTCTTGCAATCCTATTTTATTCAAAAATTCTTAACGAAAACAATTTAGGGAACACTATGCTAATAGAAATTTCTACCCTACTATTTATGTTGATCTTGTTAAGCTTAAGGAAGATTGCAATCTTGATCTTTTCCTATGCCTTAAGCAATTTGAAAATCTCTTTCAATTTGCACCTCTTATAGTCCTAGCATAGTCAAGACTTTCCATTTTAATATGACCTTAGCCAATCATTTGGATGGCGATGGTAATGTTGCAGAGGAGCGAATTATCACACATGTGAGGGGTCAAAAGATTATTTTATCTTCTAAATTTATCAACTCTTTACTTATAAAATCCCCTACCTGTTCCTGTGTTGAACTATGATAACAGGGAAATCTTTCAAATTCTAAGGCCTAATGAACCTGTACCTAATGGGCCATTAGATACTTTATGCTTTCCCCTGTTGTCATGCCCCCATTGCATAGAGTTATCTAGTACATCTATTCAAGGAATCTCATGTAAAGGGTAAAAATTTCACACATTTTGCAAAAAGAGATTACCCCATTTTTGCTTCTATCATTAACAAGGTGCCTCACAATATAAGGCAATGGGTCTTTCAGGAGATGACTAGGTTTAGATTTGCTTCTAAAATTATCTCTACCATCCCTTTTCCAAATCTTGTATCCCTCATTCTTTTTCAAGAAAAGATTTGGTACTTAGCCTTGAATGAGCAAGCTGTAAAGCCTCAGATATTTGGAAAACATCATCTCAATTTGATGAGGATCTCATTTGAGGAAGGATCAGGACAATCAAAGGCTCCTTCAAGATCAAGTGCATCTCAGTCTAGGGTGAATGAAGCTCAGTCTATTCCACCACCAGTTAGATCACCACAGCCTGCTTCCTCTACTGGTTTACATGCTTAGATCAAGGAAATTGTTGAGAAAGCAATTTTTGACTTGATTGATGGGATAGAGAATGAGGTAGGGAGACTGGTCTCTGAAGTGACTAAAGGAAAAAATACTCTTGTGGATGCTCAAGATGAGATGACAGAGAAGGTTGACAACCTGAGTGGACACTTTGAGGATCAAGCTGCTAAACTCTCTACTCTTCATGTAATGATGTTGATTCTCAATGTGAAGATGGACAAGATTTTGAAGCATCAGTAGTCAGTTGGTGATGGTCTTGGTCTTGGTGTTTCTTCACCACCTCGTGTTGGCCCTAGTTTCAGCATTCCTTCCTCTTTACCCTCATATCCTTCACGTATTCCTCTCATTCCCATTATTTCATCTCCTATCCCCTCAACTCCCATTTTCACCTTTACCGAACCTATCCTTACCACTATACCAGTAACTTCTTCAGTTCCGACTTCTTGAACTTCAACAGTCAAGATCTTACCTTCTGGAGAAATTGCTGATTTGTTTAATGAACAATCTTCGACATCTTCTATTCATCTCTTACCTGATTCACCTGCCTTTCACCACACTCCTCCACATACACCTCTGTTAGACACTTTTGTCTCTTCCCCTCTACGTCAGCCAAATGTTCTTAGTTTAGCCCCACCTACTGCTTCCTCCTCTAATCCACCCATTTCGAGTGATGACAAAGGGGGAGAAGAGAAGTAGTTGAGCACATTTGAGCATTTCAGCTTGTATTGTTCTTCAGTTGTATTTTTTTTCCATTTTTTCAGCTACTATGGTTTCACTATCTTTTCACTGATCTAATTAGCTTCTAAATGAATGAAATGTATGATGTACTTAGCTTCTAAATGAATGAAATGAATAGAATTTAGTCTTTGTAATTCTATTCTAAGCTCTATTCATTTCTTTTCAAAATTCCTTGAATGATCAAATTTTTTAGATTTGAAAAATGTTTACAAGTGTTGTCATCATCAAAAAGGGGGAGAATGTTAGTTCTTTGTAAGTTTTGATGATAACTGACAATTGTAAACAAAATGAAGTTAATCGTTTAAGTCAAAATGTTTTTAACTTGATCATTTTTAAACCAGTACCTTACTGTCATACTTGACTCGAGTTTAGAGTTCTAAAAATCGAGTCAACACAAGACAGAGAGTTGTCAAGATGTTTTGAACTTAACTTGACTCAAGTTAGAGGTTGCTTAACTCGAGCCAGTGCAAGGCAGAAAGCTTTCAAAGTATTTTGAGCTTAAAGTGACTTGAGCCTGGGCTATTTGACTCAAGCCAAATTTTGTGGACTTAAACTTTTTACAAAATACATAAGTCCTTGACTCGAGTCTGTGCTTTGTAACTTATTCTCAAATGAATCAGTTAACTTGAGTTAGTTAATTAATGACTCGAGCTAATACGATTTCAAACCATTTCCAAAATGCTTCTCGAACTTCACTTGCGAAAGAAGAACTTGACTTGAGCTAACCTTATTTGACTCGAGTCATGCACTTGAGTTAAACATTTTAACCTCGAGCCTAAGCAATATAGAGACATCTTCATTTAAACTTCAAACTTATTTTCAAAGAAGATGATCCAGTGACTTGAGCCTAGAATGGTTAACTTGAGTCATGCATTCCATTTTGCTTGAAATTAACTTAAGTGTGATGTATCTCTTTTTACAGTCACCGTGTCTGGAAATGCTAAATCTTCATGTATGATCTGTATACTTCATATCATCACTCACTATTGTTCCTAACTATGTTTAATCAGTTTGTTAGTGAATCTCAGATGATTAGATGATGGATTAACTGAAGATTAAAAAAAAGCATGTGATTACATCATATGCATTAAATGTCAGTTCAAAAAATGAAGCACGGATTTGGTCAATAATCTCAAGGATTCATCTGCTTAGCATGGTCCCTATGGTGTTTCTTCTCCTTCCCTCTGTCCTATCATTCCTGCCTCATCTCCTACTTCATCATTCACCACTCTATTGTAGCCAATCTTCCCAACCTTCCTCTGTGAAGTTATCACCATTCTCTTATCACTCCCCTCTAATTGATCATTCACGTCTTTCTCCATTAGATAGACCCTCTACCATTTTGACTAATGACAAAGGGGGAGAGACCTAGTGAAGTATTTAGAGTTTAAAATTTTCTGACTAATGCAGTTTTTTTCCAGTTCAAGTGTATGTATTTCATTTCTAGTGTATCTCTGAACTTCATTGCATGAAATACATGTCTTTTGTTCAATGCTTGGACTCTAATGAATGAAATGCATATCTTTTATTTCTACGAATAACTAGTGCTCCCTTGAAGTATTTTTCATTGCTATTATTTCTTTTATCTCAAGGTAATTCTTTTCAAAAACTTCAAAAACATTATAAGTGTTGTCATCATCAAAAAGGAAGAGAATGTTAGTTCTCTATGTTTTGATGTTTTGATGATAACAATTATAATGGAAATAGTCTTAAAGATTCAAGGAAAATCCCATGTTTAAATCTATCTTGAATCAATAAACATTTTGAGGTGTCTATGAAAAGCAGACTCGAGTCATAGTTAAAAAGACTCGAGTCAGTTGTTTCAAACCATTTGTGAAAATAACCTCTGGTCCTATCCATCTTTTTGTCGTCCAAATAGACTCGGATCATGAGTCGAACAATATAATCTCCGTCATAGATTTCATTGTATTCTTTAATAGATTTATATATATATGAGCATAAACCATAAGTTTAACTCCAGTTAATGCCTATAAAAGTTTTTAACTCGAGTCAATTATGTTTCAACTCAAGTTAAATATTTTGAAAGATTTAAATTTAAATTCTCGCGCTAAATCAATCTTTCTTCAACGTTCAAACTTGCATGAATTGACTCGAGTGAATATTATCTTACCTTGAGTGATCCACTTGAAGTTAATAATATTACCTTGAGTTATCTTTGCCTGAAATGTTTTAGAAGTCATCTAGTTAAGAAGCAAAACTACTTGACTCGAGTTAAATCATAAGTAACTCCAGTCAATGACTCTAGGTTTCTTTTTCTGAACTCAAGTCTTGTGTAATCTTCTTGTTCTAAAAGAAGGTTTTTGACTCTCACATAAAGAATATTGCATCAAGCCACTGACTTAAGTTAGTAACTCAAGTCAATGATTTTTGTACTCGAGTTAAAGACTTACAAAGACTTGTTTCTTTTTATACTCGAACTCTTTTCCTAAGAACATGAAGCAGTAACTCGAGTTACTAAATTATGACCGCAAGTCATGAACTCAAGTTAGCTTTGTTGGATATGATTAGTTTTGATGATGTCTTATATAGATTCCATTAGTAAGAACAAAAAGCTTGTATGATATATTTATCTCCTACATTGACTAACTACTATATCTAATGTGGTTTAGTTCAAGTTGAATTATAGAGATTAATCAAGAAGGAGAGAATGTCAAGGAAGCAAGAAGTTATCAGAGTATTTTGGGAATAATAAAAAAGAAGAGGAGATATTGAAGAAGGTATAACTTGCAAAGAATGATGAGTCCAAGTTGAATGACAAAGAATGATCAAGAGAAGAGAAGAAAGAAATAATTGGATTATGAAGAATAATCAAGATGGGAGATTAAAGAAGGAAGAACTTGTTGAATGGAATGAGAATATAATTATTCAATTTCTTATATTCATGCTAGAAGGCTCCAAGATCATATGGAAGTTCAAATAGCTCAATTCAGAATTAAAACAAGCAAAAATGAGGTTCTGGATGAGAAAACTCGAGTTAAAGACTCAAAACTTGAGTTTGGAGTGTCTTCAGCATCTCTAGCATCTCTGGACTAGGAAACCTCAAGGTTCCAAGTGAAAACTTGAGTTTTCAGCATTGATCAGCAACTCTGGTCTACTTTGTTTCACGTTCAGCTCGGGCGAGGTCTGGTAATTCGATAATATCTCCCAAACCAAAGATTGGATTGAGGTGAAACTAGTAGCATATGAATATAGACTTCCAATGCGTCATTTGGATATAAAGTTCAAGCCAAAAGAAGTTCAAATCAAGGAGATATGAATTATTGAAGTTGATAGAAAAATTCACGCCACACAGCAGACCAAGCTTTGATATTTTGAGTGTAGCTCACAAAATACAAATCGAATTGAGCTGAAATCGGTGGCATATGAAAGTACACTCAAAAGGATTTCCATAAAGATTTGAACGGACCAAAACAGAGTTCAGACCAGGGAGATATGGCCTTCGAAAGTTTGACAGTCAATTCAGGACGCTGCAAAAACGTTGGTCAAGAACAGCCTTCATTCATCGGATCATAACGGACATAATACATTGAGTTTAGAGTTGATTCTTCTTGCATCGGATTCTTACCTCGAGCTTGGACATGTGAGCTTGAGTTTGAGATTGGCCAAGAATTTTCCAAGTTTTCTGAACAAAGCAAAACCGCCGGTTTTCAGAGAAAACTCAAGGTTTCATCACTCAGAGACTTCTCAGTATTTTCTGGAAAATGCAAAACTCGAGGTTTCTGGTAAAACCTCGAGGTCTGGCCTTACAGAGAGTCTCCTAATTTTTGACAACTTAAAAACCTCCAGTTTTGTCTGAAACCTCCAATTTTTAGTTTAACATGAAAAATTCCAAGTTTTCACAAGTTTTGTGAAAACTCGAGGTTTGACAAGAAACCTCAAGTTTTGACTAGACAGAGAGGATTTGTGTTTTAACCAGTTTTCAAAACCACCAATTTTAGAGAAAACCTCCAGTTTTAGTTTTACATAGTTTTCTCTAAGTTTTTCACATTTGAGTGAAAACTCGAGGTTTGGCCTGGCAGAGAGGACACATGTTTTTCAAGTTCTAAAAACTGCCAGTTTCATTTCAAAACCTCCAGTTTTTGTCTTGGCACGATTTCTCAAAGTTTTCATATTTGAAAGAAAACTTGAGGTTTGATCTGAAATCTCGAGGTTTAGCCAACCCGAGAGCACACCTGTTTTTCTCAAATTTTGAAAACCTCCAGTTTCCAAGAAAACCTCCGATTTTGGTTTGGGGCAAAATCTTCAAGTTTTCACATTTAAGTGAAAACTCGAGGTTTGATCAGAAACCTCGAGTTTTGGCCAACCCGAGAGCATTACAATTTTTAATGTGTTGAAAACCTCCAGTTTTGGATGAAAACCTCTAATTTCAATGTTTTGGACTTAAATCAATTTTACATGCTACAATCCAAACCTCGAGGTTTGAGAGACAAACCTCAAGGTTTCATTGCAGATCTAGAAATTCAAATTTGACGAATTTGCAAAACCTTCGTGTTTGATCTTAATACTTCCTATCATTATTCTCTAATGTTCCTAGATGTGTTTAACCACTTTGTTGGTGAGTTTCAGATAAACTAGAGAATGTTTATTGAAGGTTTAAAGCAAAAGTAAAAGTGACGTCAGCACATTAAATGCAAACCCAGAAAGTTGCATACTCTCGGGTAATCCTTCTGCACACGTGTAGCAAAGGATTAAAGATTGCTTTCCACATCCAGCAGCTGCTATTCCAACGAATTTATTTTCAAGAAGTCAACTCTGAACTTATGCACAGCTGGATTAAGTGAAGATTAGAGAGAGAAGAAGACCAAAGCTTAACCAGAACCTTGTCTAATGAAGGCAACGGTTATATTGAAGATTACAATGGTCATATATTGATCTCAACCTATAAAAGAAGAAGCATTCAAGGTTGATGGGATAGAGCTTGCACTATCAAGATGCCAACACTCTGAATTCATCATCTTTCTCATACACACTCTATTTTTCAATGCTTACATAGTTCATCATAGAGAGTGAGATTATTTGTAATGCACTTTAGTGTTTATCTTATTCACTTCTGAGAGAGAAGATTCATTATAAACATTATATCTGTTTATTTGAGAGTTACTCAAGATTGGGTGATCTTGGGAGTGAAACAGATTGTACCCTTACATTGTGTAAAGGGGAGTATCTCGGTGAGAGATTTGGCTTCACAAGTGCCTGGGTGAACTTGTGGTTTGTAAAGGCTTCTCTTGTGTTAGTTCTTTATGGGTTTTAATGATATCTAACACTTGCAAACACAAAAATGAGGTTTTGTCTTGGTAAGTTGAAACACTTACTGTCAAAGACAAAGCTCGAGTTTTGGTTTCAAAACTCGAGTTTTGAGTTTGACAGAGAGTTGCTCTTTTTCAATGAACTAAGCAAAACTCCAGTTTCCTCTTGGAAACTCGAGTTTTGGATTTACAAAGAACATTCCATTTTTCACCACAAGACAAAACTCAAGTTTCAGTTTGAAAACTCGAGTTTTGCATTATACAAAGACTTTACAATGTTTTCAATTGAAGACAAAACTCGAGTCTTGTCTTGGAAACTCGAGTTTTGCCCATACAGAGAGTCTCTAAATTTTTGAACATATGCAAACTCAGTTTCGCGCTAAAAATCCAGAATTCTACCTTGCTATGAGTTTTCTAAGTTTTCTCAAAGTTAAGAGAAAACTCAAGTTTTGATTTCAAAACTCGAGTTTTGACTTGACATAGAGTTTTCAAATTTTCACTCAGCCTTTGAAAACTCGAGTCTTCAGAGAAAACTCAAGTTTCCAAATTGAACAGATCTTTAAAGTTTTCATCTTTAAATGAAAACTCGAGTTTGGTTTTGGAAACTCGAGTTTTGAGCCAACCCAAGAGCATTACAAGTTTTCAAAGTTTTCATAACTATATGAAAACTCGAGTTTTGATTTTAAAACTTGAGTTTTGATCAGGCAGAAAGCAATGTGTTTTATCAATGTTTTGAAAACTCGAGTTTTCTCTCTTAAAACTCAAGTTTTGGTCTAACTTAGATTTCTCAATATTTTCATATTAAAGTGAAAACTCGAGTTTCACTTTGGAAACTCGAGTTTTGGCCAAACAGAGAGCTTTGAAGTTTTTCAATGTTTTGAAAACTCGAGTCTTAGATGAAAACTCAAGTTTTGATGTTTTGGAGTAAAACACTTACATTTCATTAAAAGTCCAAAACTCGAGTTTTGAGTTTGATTCAAAATGTGTTCCAAAAGCTCAAATCACGACTTACCTCTCAGGAAGAAGGAAACTCGAGTTTATGTATGGAAACTCAAGTTTTGCTTAAGTGCACAGTTCAAAACTCGAATTTTGAAGAACAAAACTTGAGTTTCAGTCGCTAAGTTTGAAATTAAAATCTGACGAATTTGTGAAATATTTTTGTTTGATCCCAATACTTTCCAGTATTAATCTTCTATATTCCTAGCTATGTTGAACCACTTTGTTAGTGAGTTTTAAATGATTTAGAAGATGTTTATTGAAGGATAATAGTAAAAGCAAAAGTGATGTCAGTTCATTAAATGCTAAGTGCAGAAAGTTACATACTTTTGGGTAATCCATCTACACACAGTTGCAAAGCATTAAAGAATGATTTCCACAACAAGCAACTGTCTTTCCAACGGATTAATCTTGAGGAAGTTAACTCTGAACACTTGGATAGCTGGATTAAGTGAAGATTAGTGAGAGAAGCAGACCAAAGCTTAACCAAAACTTTGGTTAATGAAGGTAACGATTATATTGATGAATCCAACGGTCATTTAATGCTTTCTCAGTATAAATAGAGATCCATTCAAGTCTTCACAACAACTAGAACAGCTGAAAACGAAAATCATTCAAGTCTTGCATTTATTTCTTCAGTTTTCATCTATATTGTATCATTTGATACTTTGAGCTTCAGTATTCATTATTATCCACTCTTAGAGAGAGTTTATCTTTGAAAAACATTTATTGTAAAGAATCACAAGTCAAAGGGACTTGGTGATTTGGGAGTTCATTGATTACAACTTGTAAGGGGGAGTGAGTTCTAGTGAGAGAACTACTTCTTGAGTACATAGTGTGTAATCTTTGTGATAGTGAAAAATCCCAGAGAATCTGGGGACTGGATGTAGGTCAAGTTGTTAGGACCAAACCAGTATAAATCTCTATGTCCAGCTTTTCTTCTCCCTACTCTGTTCGTCTCTATTTTTATCACTTGAAAATAGAGTTATTTGTGAAAATTTTCATAATACCCAATTCACCCCCTCTCTTGGGTATTTAGCTCCACTTACATCTTGTGCGCGGATTAAACAAGAGGATAGTGGATTGAAAATCTCAAGTGGTGCTTGAGGACTGGACGTAGGTCAAGGATTGGACCGAATCAGGATAAATCTCAGTTTGCATATTATCTTCCCATATCTCTTATATTTCTAGCATATATGTTTGAATGACTGTCTATTGTTTTATAACTCTTTACTGTCATACAAACTCATTTTACTGAGTTGCAAAAAGATTTTCAATGTTCCTAAGTTTTTATACTTCACCCAATTTACCCCCCTCTTGGGTTCAGCCGGTTCTTACAAGCTTTAATTCAACTCGAGTTAAATCTACTGTTTTTTAAAATCATCGTGTTCATAAATCTATAAGCATTGTTTGTGATCTTTTTACTTCTTATCATTACTCATTACTCTTTCTAACTATCTTTAATCAGTTTGTTAATAGGTTTCAAATGATTATATGAAGGATTAACAACAAATTGTTATAAAGCAATTTGTGTGACAGAATGCATTTAATGCTCTTGCCTAAACGAGACACAAACACAGCAACCATTCCTCTGAGCATTCTAAAGTACTTTATGCTATTCCATTTTTGTAATAAAAGTTGTTTCTTAATAGGCAAAACAAATGGAGTGAAGGAATGTCAAAGCGATGCATTTACGACTACAATATTAATGGCGAAAGTGGCTATCAAGCTTTTACGATTTAACGGCTATTTTGAAGAGTCACAATGGATAATCTTCATGCTTCTCCAATGGTCATTAATGTCAACCAATATAAATACCAGAAGGATTTAATTCGCCAACTACTGAAACTCTGTGCATTCAATTTGAAGTGATTACAATTTACTGTTCCATTCGTTTCATTTAATATCTTCGGATATCATTGTACTTCAATAATTATTTTCTTTCTACTTAGTGAGGAGTATAAACACTTTTTATTATCAGTTTATTAGTTTAATCTCAAGGTAGTGGGATCTTGAGTATAAGTGTATGATTACAATTTGTAAGGGGGAGTGAATCCTAGTATGAAAGGATTACTTTGAGTACGAAGTGTATAATTGTATTTGTGACTGTGAGATAGTGGAAATCCTAAAGTGTCTAGGGACTGGACATAGATCATAGAGTTGGACTGAACTAGTATAATTTCTCTGTGTTCATTCCTTCTATCTCTGTCTCTATTTTAGTGTTCTTTGGGCGAATAGCAAAAAGAATTTTTAAATCCCCTATTCACCCCTAGGTGATATTCCACTTTCACAAAAAACACCCTAAAATATTTTTTAGTGGCTGCTAGTATCTGGCACAAAACACTTTGAAATATTTTTTTAGTAATACCAAATATCCTAAAGCAATTTTTAGTACATTCAGATACTAAATGCCACTAGAAAATAATTTATGGTGTTCATAGTACAAAAAGTTTTTAAGGCATGAGATGCTCTTTTTTTACACAACCAAAAATAGTGGATTACTACTATAAAAACTAGATTTAACGAGGCGAAACAGAAGTTAAAAAAAAAGGCAGTGGCATTTTTAAAATTTTGTCTTAACATTCAACAATTGTTCTTAAAAACAGTCATTGAATCTTGCAACAGCACACAGTTGGCTAGAGGGTTAGTTTAATTATCCTAAGGTATAGAGTTCAAGCATCGTCAGCCCACTTATTTTTGTTTTTTTTTGTTTTTGAGGTACAGTGCCTGTTTTATTAAAAATAGTCATTGAATATTTCAATAAGTCTGATGGTGGCACAATTGGCTAGAGCCTTTGGTCATTTTTCCTGAGGTCCAATGTTCTAGCCTCCCTAACCTCGTGTCTTTTTTTATTTTTTATTTTAGTTTCAATGACTCGTTTTGAAAAACTAGTTGTTGAAAGTTGTCAACTAATGGTTTTTCTAAACCTGTCGTTGTAACTCAATCCGCCATTTTTTTAAAAAAATTTTAAGGTATGATGACAATCATGAAATATTTCAACAATCTTGTGGTGGTGCATTTGGCTAGAGCCTTTTGTGAGTTTACTTGAGGTCATGTGTTCGAGCCTTATTACACTATACCTTTTTAAAAAATAATTAAAAAAAATTGGTTACAACGATTGGTTTAAGAAAACCATTCATTGAAAGTTTTTTATTTTTGGTTTTAATGGCTGGTTTAGAAAAACCAATCATTGAAAGTTAAAAGTTTAAACCCAATCTTTTTCAAAATCCCGTACCTATTCCATTTTGTTCTTCAATTATTTTTTGCCTTAGTTCACGGGTGGAAAAAAGGATTTTAAGACAGGACAAAATAGGTACTGTAAGACCGGACGCGACATCGGTCTTGTTCCAGCCGGTATTAAAAATCCGTAACTTTTAAAACCGGATACGAACCGGTCTAAAAGAAACTTTTCCAGACTGAACATTTTAAAAGTTAGGTCTTAAAAGTTGTACTATATAGACCTGATATATATTTTGTTCAGTCCTAAAACTCAACTTTTAAGACCGGGCTAAATCATAGACCGGTCTAAAATATCAACATTTTTAAGACCGGACAAAGAAACGCCGGTCTAAAAAATACCGACTTCTAAGACCAGACGAGTAACTAATCCAGTTCTAAAATTAATTAAATTTAAGACCGGGTAGTTATTACATCCGGTCTTAAAAATTGAACTTTTTAGACTGGTCATAATAAACAGTGGTTTTAAAAGACCAACTGTTATAAGATAGGTATAGACTTTTAAGACCGGAATATAAATTCATCTGGTCTTAACATTTGAACTTTTAAGACCGGCGTTATTAATTCACGGTCTAAATTTTCTAGAATTTTTCCCTATTTTGTTCTTCCTGATAATAATATATACACACATCCAACACCCAATCCAACACAAAAAAGTTGATACTTTAAGCTACAAGCTATGAACAATCCATTATGAATAAATTGAATTAGGAAAGAATACAAATATTATTCACCATGAGTTATGTGGTCTCTTAATTTATACTATGGTACAACACCTTAATGAATATATACAATAAGATAACTTACAAATACAATTATGATGAGTTACAAATACAGCACCATGCCTTCATCTGATCCCACCCAACAACGTAACATGTCCCCTTTTATAACATATATATCGGATTTTGCCACAAAAATAAAACAAGAACAAAAGTTTCACTGTCAATGACATTAAGAACATAGAAGGAATATATATAGTTAAAACCTTAAAGTTTTTAAAGAATTCTGCATATGAATATTACCTTATGAATTGACTCTTTTATAAAGGGATATCCTCTCATATCCCTTCTTGATGATCATTTCTTATTCTGAGTTCATTATCCATTTCATCTTCTTCGTTCATGTCCGATAGACCCCTTGAAAAAGCAGTACTCTGACGAAGACCGTAATTTGAATGAATTCATCATCAATATCAATGACCCTTTTTCCTTGGAGAGCTACAGACCACATTTTATTTTCCTGATCAGTGATATAAAACACTTGTTTCGCCTGGTCTGCCATAAGAAAAGGCTCATCTCCAAAACTTCTACCATTGATATCGACTAATGTAAATCCTAGCCAATCGATCCAAACATCATTATTGACATTAACCCACTTGCATTTGAAAATGGGAAATCTAGTTTGAACATAGTCCACCTCTTAAATCTCTTCAATAACCCCATAATATGGCATGACTTCCAATTTAGGCCTCTTGTCTTTCGAACTAGAGAAGTACATAGATTTAGCTTCTAACATAACACCACTGTTCTGGACGGTGCTCCTATCATCTAGGGACTTCGTGTAAAATGTATAACCATTGATCACATACGAATTCCAACTTATGACATCAACCTCCGGACCATGTGCTAATCATTTGATTGTATCAGAAGCACATTCCTCTCCCTCGACCTTTTTTTTTTTTTAGACAAAGAGGCAAGCCAAAGCCTGAAAGAGTTTGAGGGATAAGACTATGAAAGTCTATCCCATAATACAATAAAGTACATCAGTAAAAACTAGGATTGACAGATCGCTAGGTCCTTCAAAAACCCTTCGAGACAGCTGTTTGGAACTATTGGTATTAGGACCACGTCCGCTCCATCTGGAGCACCATGACCATGTTTTGAACCAGTTTGCAAAAGTTTTGTTATGCTCCCTAATCAACCTTTGTTCAGTCATTCTATGATTTGCTTTCCTTACAGCTTCTTTATGTGCTTCTACTCTGTCTTGAACTTCATCAACATTATTCAAGATGTATAAGTGGACTTGTGACAATTCATCAGGATCCACACTCTTTACTGAAGCCCCTCGCTTACCCCCTTCAGGATGCTGATGTTTAGGAAGACCAATATGTCTTACTTTGGCCAAATAATTTTGACAAAATTCCATGGCTTCTTTAGAAACATATTTCTAAACAATTGATGCTTCTGGCCGGTATGCGTTCTTCACGTACCCTTTTAGTAATTTCATAGATCTTTCAATTGGGTACACCCACCGTAAATGGATAGGGCCGCACAACTTTATCTCCCTCACTAGATGAAAAATTAGATGAACCATGATGTCAAAAAATGTAGGGACAAAAAGCTTCTCAATGTGGCACAAGATAAGATATCCTTCATTCTCCAATTCATCCAACTTTTCAATCTCAAAAACTTTACTACAAATTGCATTGAAGAAGAAACAAAGTCTAGTCAAACCGACACAAAGATCATATTCGGCGATGCCTCGAATAGTTACTGGAAGTAGCTGTTGCATCAAGACATGACAATCATGAGACTTTTGGCCTACTAATTTCAAGTCCTTAATCGATACAAGCCTCTTAAAATTTGAAGAATACCCCGAGGGAACTTTTGTGTCATGTAAACACTCACAAAAACTTTGTTTCTCATCCTTAGACAAAGTATGAGAAGCCGAGGGACAGTAAGTTCTCTTCCCATATGGCCTTGGATGTAAGTCTTCGCGTATTCCCATTGCTTGGAAATCCAATCTTGCCTTCACACCATCCTTGGAACTACCTTGTATGTTGAGAAGCGTGCCAACAATACTATCACATACGTTTTTCTCCACATGCATGACATCAATACAGTGTCTCACATCAAGATTGTGCCAATATGGAAGATCGAAGAATACAGATCTATTTTTCCATATATTTGTTTCTTTTCTACTCTTGGCTGTCTTACCAAAGATGACACTGATATTTTTCACCTTCTCATAAACTTGCTTCCCAGTCAATGGCACCAGAGCATCTTCATACTCTTGGCCACCAAAACAGGTTTTCTTTAATCAACGATATGGGTAGCCCCATCTAAGAAATCTCCTATGTCCAAGATAAACCGTCTTTCTTCCATGTTGGAGTTGATGGTAGCATGTGCCTTCTTCACAAACCGGACATGCTTTATGGCCCATTACACTATACCCTGACAAGTTACCATATGCTGGGAAGTTGTTTATAGTCCAGAATACCATGGCTCGCAATTTAAAGATCTCCTTCTTGAAAGAGTAAAAAACATCAACACCTTCTTCCCATAACTCCTTCAAGTCTTCGATCAAGGGCTCAAGGTAAACATCAATGTCATTTCCTGGTTGTTTTGGTCCCGAAATCAACATAGACAGCATGATGTACTTTCGTTTCATGCATAACATAGGAGATAAGTTGTAAATAATGAGGAGTAAAGGCCATGAACTATGTATGTTGCTAAGGCTTCCATAGGGATTCATGCCATCTGTGCTAAGGGCAAGCCTAAGGTTCCTAGGTTCTTTGCCGAAGTTGGGAAATAATTGATCGATTTTCTTCCATTGAGAAGAATGAGCTGGATGACGAACCTTTCCATCAGAAATCCTCTCATCTGCATGCCACCGCAAATTTTTTGCATCATTTTCATTCGCAAACAACCGCTTGAACCTTGGTATGATTGGAAGATACCACAACACTTTTGCAGGCCCCTTATTTGACTTGTACCTTGGGGTTTCACATATCGGACAATTCTGCTTCTCTTCAAACTCTTTTCTATACAATATGCAATCATTTGGGCATGCATGAATCTTTTTGTACTGCATCCCTAGTGGAAAAAGTATTTTCTTAACATCATAGTATCGATGCGGCAACACATTATCATCTGGAAGCATGTCCTTAAAAGTCTCAAGCATTTCAGAGAAACTCTTGTCACTCCATCCATGACGTGCCTTCAAGCTTACCAATTTCAATACAGCGTTCAACAATTGGTATTTTTTAGGGATAAGGGTCTTAAATGCCATGGAAGTTTTTGGTCAGGAGCACTGGTAAGATGGAAGTTTTTTTTGGACCAAAAATGACACAGAAGTTCACAGGAAGTATCAATTTTGCCCCAGAAGTATCATTTTTGCCACGGAAGTTTTCGCTGAGGAGCAATTTTGCCCCAGAAGTTTTTACTAAGTAGCAAATTTGCCCCGGAAGTTTACAAAACGTAGCAATTTTCATAGCAAATTTTCCCTTCTGTCCCCAAATATTAAATTTGACTACTAAATCAGTCAAAGACCACGCATGTCATGCCTTGAAAAGGTCGAACTTGGAGCCAGAGAAGGAGATCCTTCAGATGTTGATCTCAAGGCAGCTAGAATTTGTGAAGTCGAACTGGTAAAAGGGATTGAAAAGTCTGTCACAAAATGCAAATCAAATGCAAAACGAGAAATGAATTGTTCCAAAAATTGGTTCAGTAAAACAAATCAATAGTAATAATATTTACGTTTGTATAAACTGATCATTTGTTTAGATCATAAGTGATGCTTCCTTTGGGTTTTGTGACAGTCGACCTTTCAGTCCCTTTGACCAGTTCGACTTTACAAATTCTAGCCGTCTTGAGCTCAACATCTCAAGGATCTCCTTCTCTGGCTCCAAGTTTGACCTTTTCAAGGCAGAACATGTGTGGTCTTTGACTGATTTAATAGTCAAATTTAATATTTGGGGACAGAAGGTCAAAATTGCTCCTTAGTGGAAACCTCCGGGGCAAAATTGCTCCTCAGCGAAAACTTCCATGGCATTTTTGGTCCAAAAAAAACTTCCGTCTTACCAATGCTCCTGAACGAAAACTTCCATGGCATTTGATACCCTTATCCTTTTTTTTACACACAGGGTATAGTGGGGTCTCTGCATCACTGCACATATTACCATATGCATGTTATTGCTCAAAAGCCTCTCCTCCTACATCATGAATAATGTCCTCTATGCGATCATCCATATCCGTGTCATTATCATCAAATGCCACTTCCCCATGTTGAGACCCACTTGACATTTTTTCACCATGCCATGACCATACTGTATAAGTCTTACAAAATCCTTCACAAATTAAATGTGTGTGTATAACTTCAGAACTTAGTCGCCTCTCATTCAAACATTTTACACAAGAGCAATAAAACTTCAAACTATCATCATGGGCATTTTGTTTAGCAAATTCTATAAAGTCCCTCACCCCATTCTGATATTCAACACTCGTCCGTAAAGCATTTATCTAACTGTGATCCATAGTAGAATTCCTATATATATATAGACGGAAAGATTTAACATACATAATTCAAAAAAATTGAAACTTGTATATAAAATAAGACAACTTCAAATGCATCTATATGCTCAAATGTCGGTTATGTCTTTTTTTTCCTTTTTTTCGGATAAACTTGCCCATTAAATGTAGAACGAAGAATCACTTTTGGTCATAAATGTATCACAGTGAATCCAAGAAGCAAAATAAATGCATGACGAGGAAATTAAATGCATCGCATGAAGGTCTTTTGGACTCACTTGTAGCATATAAATTCAAATGCGTTTGCTGAGTCTTACTTTTCCGACCACGAACGTTGATGTTGCAGACAGCAAGAGTAACCTAAAAACACTAGTTGGTCAGTACGGTAGGTCTAATGTGCAAATATAATCTTCAAAATAAATATTCATTAACAACAGAGAAACCCACAATAACATTTCATCGATTTCGTTCAACCCATGAAAAACCCAGAACCATAAGAAGGAAATCAAAAAGTTATATAACCGAAACACCTCGTACAGCTTGGTCTATAGACGTTTAGCTAAGGAACCAGAAAGTGACTCTCGAGAGAGGAACGGGAAGCATCGACACGCAACACACACTGGAGACAGAACCTAAGTAATCACTTTCGGCGTGACAAGAAAAGTTCTGAGAGGGAAATTTAATTTTCCCCGCGACAGAGACATGTTTTAGTATTTTAGATTTTATTAAGACCGATTATTTAAAAAGTATCCGCTCCTAAAGATATAATTTTATTCATTAATTTTTAAGACCGATGATTAAGAATACTCTGGTTCTAACTTTCACTATTCATTTAGTTTTTAAGACGGGAGTGTTATAAAAAGTCCGGTCCTAAAATTCAAATATTTATTAATTAATTTTTAAGACTAGCAGTTACGAATACTCTGGTCCTAACTTTTACTATTCATTTAATTTTAAGACCGGATTTTTTATAAAAACTATGGTCCTAAAAGTATTTCGTTTATTAATTAACCAAACTAAAAAAAAGAGGTTTGCCTTTGGCGAGCGCAGCAGAAACTGAATTAATAAAATAAATTAAAGGAAAACTGGCGAATATAAATATTAGAAAGACACAAGCTTAGTTCTTAATGCTTCCATACATAACTAGAGAATATGTACGTACACAAGAAAAAAAGAAAGAAAAACAATAACTGAACATTATAAACGACAAGAATCTAACTAGACATCCTAAAGCTTATTATCCTCCAATGCCTTGGCGATATCGGCGTGAGTAGCATTAACTTCCCGCCGGAGATTAGTAAGTTCCTGTCTTACTCGCATCAGCCACAATGCACCATTAGATGAAAGAAGAGAAGGGTCAGTAGTAGGCGCGCTGGGGCCAAGAGGTTGGAGAGGGGGAGCGGGAACCTCTTCATGGTCTGAAGGCTAGGGGGTATGGCAACATCTTCATCATCCGAAATAACAATGGGTCCAACGACTTGAGACTCTTCTATCACAATAGGTCGCACTCTCGCTGGAGGAGGCGCACCGTATAACGATCTATGGAAGACACGAGCATCACTAGTAAGTCTACCCCTACGAGCGGTTCTCTTGTATCTAACCATGGTTTAAGGAGTTGGGGCCGAGAGGAGTTACGAGGAGTTGGGGCAGAGAGGAGTTACGAGGAGTTGGGGCAGATAAAGAAGAGTTACGAGGAGTGAGGAGTTAATAAGGAGTGATGAGTTAATAAGGATAGAGAGAGAGATCGATACGCAATGTAGGCGGTGGATAAGGAGTTTATAAGGAGTGAGGTGTTAATAAGGATAGAGAGAGAGATCAATACGCAATTGATTATGATGTTTGTGTTTCTACTTTAAGACCGTCCTTTTATCATATCTTTGGTCCTAAAAGTATATTATTTATTTTTTCAGTTAAATTACTTGTAAGACCTCATTGTATTATATATCCGTTCCTAAATGTCTAACCATGCTTTGAGGAGTTACGAGGAGTTGGGGCAAAGAGGAGTTATGAGGAGTGAGGAGTTAATCAGGACAGAGAGAGAGATCGATACGCAATTGATTATGATGTTTGTGTTTCTACTTTAAGATCGTCCTTTTATCATATCTCCGGTCCTAAAAGTATATTATTTATTTTTTCAATTAAATTACTTTTAAGACCATCATTGTATTATATATCTGGTCCTAAATGTCTAACCATGGTTTGAGGAGTTACGAGGAGTTGGGGCAGAGAGGAGTTACGAGGAGTGAGGAGTTGATAAGGACAGAGATAGAGATCGATATGCAATTGATTATAATGTTTGTGTTTCTAATTTAAGACCGTCCTTTTATTATATCTCCGGCCCTAAAAGTATATTATTTATTTTTTCAATTAAATTACTTTTAAGACCATCATTGTATTATATATCTAGTCCTAAATGTCTACTATTTATTTTTTCAAGAATTTTTCCTTAAAAAATATTACTTTTAAGAACTGATCTGGTATTAAATGTTTAGTCACTTCAAAATTACTCAGATAGCAGAGTCGTATCCTTACACTCTGTAAACTAATCCAGAGAGTCTCTTCAACTTCAAGGTAAACTGTCGAACGATGCGTCTCCTCGTATTCTGAGGAACTATGTGTCTCCAGGATGGGTTCTCTATTTAAACACGTTATTACTTTAGTTTCTTCACATTCTTCTCCATCACTTCTACACAGCCTCCTCCACCGCCTAGCCTCCACTATGATATAATGGCTGCTCCCCCAGGTCCTCCGTTTCCTCCTCCTCCTCTTCAACCTCAGCCCCCTCCGCCATTGCCTCCTCCAAATACGACTGTGAAGCAGTTGGTGCAGACATTGGTGGCCTGCGTCGATAACATCGAGCGATGCTTGGGCCAATTGGTTCAGCTTGTTCATACCGTGAACAACAAGCTGAACATGGTACTCCACGCTAATGACGTGGAGTACGATCCCGCTGAAGACGAAACCTCCGACGCCTCCGACTCCTCCTCCCTCTCCCTCATTGACTATGAGGGGGATTAGTTGTTTTATAGTTTTTTTTGTTGCTTTTTTCTTGTTTTGTTTTGTAAACGCTGCCCTAAAAATTATTAAATAAATTACTTTGTAAATTTTGTTCTCGTGCGAGTTTATTAGTACTTTAATTAGTTAGTTTATGCATTATCTGAACCCGGAAAGCAATAAACAAGGCAATTATGAAATATGGATAATGGCAGACTCAAAAAACTAAAATTAATAAATAAATAAATAAATAAAAGCGGGAACCTTATGAAATATGGATAATTCGTGGTGCTGGGCGCTCCTTGGGGCAAACTTCATATGTAAAATAACACCTTTTGAATATAGGTACACAGTATTTTGTAACTTAATTAATAAAAGAACGAAGACTTGTTGGACCGGGCATTTAGTAAATTTAGGGTCCTAAAAACACTACCATTTTTAAAAAAATTAAACGAAGACTTTTAGGACCGGCGGTTTAGTAAATCTACAGTCCTAAAAGACTGCCTCAGAATCTCTTCTCTTCATTTCTTCTCAAAATCCAATATCTTGGCTTCTACCCTGTTGTTCCAATTCACGATGCATAAACCTATAATAATGACGTTAGGAAATTAGTATATACGTATGTGAGTGTCTCACATTTATGTTATGTACTCATAGAAAAAGATACTTATTTTATAAGCATGAGAATAATTGCATCAGTAAGCTCCTGTTTATCAAACAGTAGGGACATTATATCATCTTGGTCAACATAAACCGGGAGCTTGTTTTTAAGACCTACTTCTATATTGACAGGCCAGTTATTAACTCCAACTTGTTTATTGGATACCATAAGGACAAGCTTGTCCTTGGCACTCAACTTAGTGGTGCCAACCAATTTAGGAAGGGATGGAGCTTCAGGAGGAGTAGAAACATGTACAAGCTTCGCTAGCCACGAGATGAAGGTTCCAATCACATCACTCATAACCTTCACCTCACCAGTTGGGAGAGGGACAGGTTCATCAATGATGACCTCTTCAACTGACACTCTGAGTTCATCACCAGCCATTTGCTGATGGTGTACAGTTGATCCCAAGTTGTGGACAGTCCCTTTTGCAACCAATAATCGTCTGTCATGATGATCAGGATCCTCCACATAAAGGTCACAAGGTTGCTCTAACTGTCCAACAATCCAGCTCCCTCTAGTGCTCTGCTGCATAGCAACTGTAGGTGAGCGTGGCAAGGGAACACTGGTCTCTGCACGAGAGCTCACAATCAGCTTCATTTGATTCATTTCCTCCTTCATCTCCCTCATCTGGGATTGAAAATAGGCAGTCAATGAAGCTTCTTTAGCCGCTGCTTGCTCACTCATTTTGGCCAGCGTCTGTTCCATCTCCTCCCGAGTAACCATACTTTGTTTATGGCGTGTGGATTTACCAAAGTATTCCTTCAGGCCTACCCGTCCTCCAATCCCCCTTACACGCCCCGTGTGATCCAGTTTTCCAGTCGCAACAGTAAGAACATCATTCCTCCCGTCCGACACAAAAGATCTCTCTGCTTCTTTCTTTTTTAGCTCTTCCTGTAAGATACAGATAATGAGAAGCTTAATTAGTAATGAAACATGTTTAGTAACTAAAAATTAACAATAACAATACTTACAATTCTTTCAGCTACTAGACGAGTCTATTCACTCGTGTAGGCGCCGCTTGGCTTTTGCCGAATATACAACCACAACTCCTCGCGACGTATTAGAGATGGCGAATCATGTATCGCAGAAGGATTGGATTCTGCTTCATTCTCCAATCTCTTCCGCTTGGCCGCCATCAATTCTTTTTCAACCTTTTCATATCCGCAGCAAGAAGCCCTATGCGGGCAATCATTCTTTCTCCCTATCTGCTATGCTTGTTCCCTTCTTTCCTGTGAATCAGAATTGAAAACAACTATTAATTATGAATTCCAGCCATCTCACTAACAAAAATTAGAGAACTTCTGCTTGATATGAACCTCAAAAACTAGTCCAATTCACTTCATCAAGTTTCAACATTTTATTTAAGGAAGATGTAGAATTGTCGAAGAAATTGGAGCTATGTTTTGTACAGCTAGACAGATAGGTTAAGAAACAAAAGAGAATTATGCTTATAGAATAATACAAACTTGATCCTTTTTAAGGCATCTAGTGGGATCAGCAGTCCCCATTAGATAGTAACAATTGGGTATATAAAGTTTCCCCCTTTTAAGACTACTCATTTCCTCCTTTACACAATTAACATACTAACTAACTAATAGCAATGTCTAACCGTTACCTACTATAAAAGAACTAGCTAAGACTAAAATAATGGTTTGACTCTTACGCCATTATTTTTCCCTAATTACCTTTGCACGGTTTACATATCAGACTTGCATACAACTAAGACATGCTCCTCTTATGTAGGACAAAGGATGGAAACATATACTTCTATTCACACACCAAACCATCTAACTAACAGGATTACATGAACACATACAATAACATTCACAAATCCGCACAAGTTAATAAGCAAACAAAAAAGGGGAAACAAAACTAAATATAAACTCACCAAAGCTTCAAGAGTGGTTCGCTGCTAAACAAATTGTTGCCAAGTTTGTTCATCAATAAATGTGTACTTGTCCCAAGGATTATGGGAGGGCCTAACCTTGGCAAAAATATATGTGTTAGCTAGAAAGGTCTTAAACTTCCTCCACCGTTCAGCACAATAAGACAATGTCTTGTCTTTCAACTTCAGAGAGTCAGGGATAGTGTATGTAAGCCGGATAGTGTCCCAAATAAGATCCTTTACTGTGCCAAAGTCCACACTTTTCCACTCATCTGTCAAGATGCTAACCTTGCTGTATGCTAGATTGCCGACAAAACTAATATATTTGACTTTATTAGGACCGAAAGGAGCCAATTTTTCATCAAACTGAATCTCGAGCTTTGACCCAAAGGTCCGACTTATGGATACGTCTTTCATTCGTGTGCCACTTTTACCACGGCGTGCACGGCGGTTACGAAGCTCATTGTGAGATGAAGAGGGTTTGTTCTAACTCACACCAGTTACTAGCGTTGAATGAACAGGAGAATAACCATTTTCTCCGTTCATTTTCGAGAAAGGAAGAGAGGTTGAGAGTGGTGATGCGAAAGAGGAATGCCTAAGAAAGTGAGAGAGTAACAGAGGATGGTGGTGGTGGGCAAGGAGGAGAGGAAATGCAACAGGAAGAGGGATTTCGTAACAACAACAGGGGTTTCAGAGTTCAGAGAGAACAACATTAAGTCGTAAGGTAAGGTTTCGCGCCAAGAAAAGTATATTTAGCGCTTCAGTTTTAAGACCGGATGAAGTAAACGACGGTCTTAAAGGTTAAAATTTAAGACCGTCCTTTATTAATGTCTGGTCCTAAAAAAATTTCAATATTTAGTACCGGGCATCATTTATGTCTGGTCTTAAAAGTATACCCTTTAAGACCGTTTTTTTATATATATCCGGTCTTAAAAGTTTTAGACAATATATTTAAATTTTTCCTTATTTTCTTGGACCACAGAAAATATAAGTTGGGTTGTACGAGATTTCTCTAATAATGTATTGATTATTTTAATTTTTTTAATAACATTTTTAAGACCAATTTTTTTTTCCAGTCTGAATAATATATTTAAGACCTATGAAAAAATGATCCGATTCAAGAAGTTCTTTATATTTACAAAATTGCCACCGGTCATACCTTCAAGATCGAAGCGTTTGTTGGTGCAAATTCCCTTATGGCAAGCGAACTAGTCGAACAAGTAATAAAGTGAAAGTAGAGTATCGTCCCACAAAGACTGAGATACCAAAGAGTGACGCTCGATTGCTATGATAGTTGTGCAAGTGGAAAATAAATTTAATCAGGTTGAGAGGTTGTTTAGGACTATGCTACTAGAAAAAGTAAACAGAATGACTTTAAACGTGAGAAGATATAGTAAGAGGTTAGGCTGGACTCAGAATCACCCTTAAGTGCATTAATCCCCCAATTGTGTTACCCAATGCTATAGCATCTATACTGTTCAGCTTCCGCAATCGCTACAGCATAGCTACCATCTACAAAGCTATTTGGTTAACCCACCACGATAATCTCCCGAAGTTTCCGCGTCCAATACATATGACACTGACTATACTCCTTCCATATTCATATGGCAACTTTCTAGTCAGGCCTGCTTTTCGCTCAAGGTGTTATGGTTATGAGAGGTAGACCCATTCCTGAAGCCTACAGTAACAGGTCAAGCTGTGCACAGGCTGCCTAGCAAACATTGTTTCTCAGAGATCTAACCCCAACTCCTTGCCAGTAAGCTGAGGCCATAAATCTAGCCATTAACTACCGTTAACCGACTAGTAATTAAAACACTGATAAGCAAACCAAATTTATTAAATTAAGAACTTGCAATTGGGTTCATTCAACGCTTAAAGATTCATCCTCGTCCAGCCATATAAAAAATTAGTTCATGACTAACGAGGGACGCACAAAACAGACACTAACAGAATGACCCATGATCAGAAAACTAAAAGGAAAAGAATAAACAGAAAGCTTGGCGGAATTTCCGACAGCGTGAATGCAGCCCTGTCACGTCAGCACTCCACGTCTTCTTCGTTCCATTGAACTGCAGGGAAGGATGCTGGGTTGTCCGGAAAGTCTCGTGCTCTTGTGAAATCTCTCACTCTTCTCTGGAGTCTGCCGAAAACTAAAGTCTCGTTCTCAGGCTCTCCCTTTAGGGTTTGCTCTGCTGACTTTTATAGGCGGGCTTCCTTGCGGCGCACATTATAGTGCCTTTCCTAATTTTCCAAGATCCATGATATCTCCGAATCCAAATAGATTGATTCTGCTGATCCTGCGGGATTCTTCAAATCTTTCAGTTTCGATCCTCCGGATCTTCTATTCCGTTGTGTCATCATCTATCTGTCATTATCGCCCTTTTCTTTAATTCCTGAAATCATCTGGGTAAAAGGGTCAGAAAACATACTGCATTGCATTGCGTCCTCTACTTTGCTATAGCATTCATGATGCCTTGTGTTGCACTTCGAGTTGCTATCAGAATACTATAGCATCGTATCAACTCTGCTACACAGTTTCCCTTAAAAACAACGCAGATTTCTCCATTCTTAGCACATGTAGATGATTTCTATCCTTCAATCCCTATATCATGAATGTATGTCTTTTGCTTGTTTAATTCATAGTTAAGCTTACTTTTACCATTCAATTTAGTCATGAAATATAGGGAAAAACATGGTAAGAATTGTGCTTATCAGCGTCGCTACTCCGGTCTAAATGAGGCGGTCTTAAAACGTTTTTTTGCATTAGTGGTTATCTTATTATTTGCACCTATCTATTCTTTTTATATATCCATATCTTTATCCAGAGAAATAGCATTGTACACAATATCTTAAATCATGAGATTTGGATACCCAAAAGCACGAACAAATAGAGGATAAAAGGGAGGCTGCACTATTCATGCAAAAGGACTGGAACACCGTATCCAAGAATAGAGACAGCCGAAAGAAAAAGATAGAGGAGGATTACAATAATCAACTTCTTCCACTGGATTGTTGAGCGAGAGCAATAGAAGCAGAAGGAAGAAGAAAAATTCTGAGAGACATGAAACAGAGAACCAAAGGCGCAGATATGGGGAACCAGAGGTAAATGATCGACTGAAGTCTTCTTCTTCTATTAGTGAGACCTAAACAAGGGAAGTAGAGGAGAGGTTGATGGCACCAAGCTCTAGTTATCTTCCATCTTTTCAAAAGACCGTGGCTGGAGGGATAAAGAACATAGCTGCTGCAAACGCAAGGACTAGAGGATACACATATCTGTGAGTAACCTATTTCCACACTTGCTCCATTTTGATAAATACACATCTGTGATTGAAGTTGTCCATCTATGTCACTACTTGCCTTGATACTATTTTGTATCTTGGACTAATATGCTTGCAGAAATAGACTTGTTTGATGACAACAACTTTACTTTGGCCTCATCAGCATTGAAGCAACTTCAATAGATGAGCAGTAACAAAATATTGATCCCAGAACTTGTTATCAAATGATCGCTCCAATTCTTCAGTCCCATGGTTCCCCTTTTGTCTATAAAAGCTTGACTTCACCCCTCCTCTTAGGTTGTATACCAGAGATCATTCAATTTGAAAAAGAGAGAGAGAAAGAGAGACTTACAATCATTTTTTTTCCAAAAACAATCGTTGTAACTTAAAACTTTCAACGACACTGACATACACTACCCCTCAAAACAATTGTCTGAGGGTCCTTTAAAACGGACGTTAAAAATGCCTTTTGTAGTAATGGATTAGTGAAAGATCAACTAGATAATTTTGTCATCAAATTACACTATTACTAACTAATTAGCAACAAAATTCATTACTAAGATAATTTAGTAGCGGAATTTTGTTACTAAATTCCATCAGTGATTACTGTTTTTGTAGTGTTAAAATTAAAAAAGGAGAAGGAGGAAATGCCCCCCTTGCTTTTTTACCCAAACTAAAAACAATTTTATTTTGAGATAAAAGATACAAAAAGATAAAGGCAAGAAGCCAGATGTGTGATACTGGTGGGAGTGGCGGCAACATGGGGTATGGTATTTTTGTGAAATCGTCTTTTCCTCTATCACCTTCTTCTATGCTTCCTCCTTGCTTCGCTCCGCATTTTTCATTTTCTGCTATTGACAATTCTTTGGACCTTAGTTTAATTGTAACAGCCAATATTACTTGGACATACACCAGATATATACATATATACTCATCGGTTAAACGAAGTTCCTGTAATGAAATTTGGTTAGACACAAATTTGATTCTTTAATTCCAATGCACATTTTTGTCTATCCCTTTGGCTTTGTTGAGGGGTGTTCATAACATAATACCATAGACAACGAGAAAAATCGATAGAAAACAGATAAGATTTACAGCAAATTCCATTGTTCATACAATTTGTAAATATTTTTCATATATTGTGCAATGCATAGATAATATAAAATATGTACTCCTTTACTTAATATTAAGGGAAAATGATAGAAAAATACCATCTAAACTTCAAAATCATGTTAACAACAACAATAAAATAATTGACAACTCGTTTTGTTGGAAAATCATCTATTTGAGATTTTGAAGTTCAAAAGGTATTTTTTTGAGTTTTTCTTAATATTAACCCAATTAACCTTTTTTAAAAACGATTAAGGAAGCTACATATATTATTTTAAAGTATTTATATTTAAAGTTTTTCTTCAAAATAATTTGTTTAGTTTATAAACTGATATATAATACAATGATATACAACAAATGCTATGATTAATAATTTATTTAACTTCCTTAATCTCTCTAAAAAAATCAAATGTATCTTATATTAAGGACATGTGCAAGTAATACATTTCACTGCTAATGACATCAACATTATGCGCATCAGCTTCACTGCTAGCTTCTTCTGCCTTTTGCAATCCATCTACAAGCATGAAGATATGATCCCAATATTAAAATTTAAGCTGAATACAAAGGATATGCGTCTCAAAGACAGGCTTAAGAATATACGCACACCTTTAAATAATGCTTACTTTCTTGAGCACCAATTAATCATGATAATTTTTAATGGAACATTAAAGAAAGATAGACACCAATTTAAATTTGAACTTTTTTTTTTGGCTCAAAAAGGCATATGTTACTATTAAAAAGATGACAAAGCTATTACAAATGGAAGAACCAGTCAAGAGAGCAAAATACTTAAACGTGGCAAATACAAAGCCAGCACAATAAATAAACAGCAAATACAAAAACACAGAAATCAGTCGCCACTCAAAACAGGACTGGACGAGAAACATCATCAGGCAATAAATTCGCCTCCCTTTTATCCAAGGTTAGAAGTGAGACTAAAGCAAGTGATGGTTGGAAGACCCACCCAATTAGGTACACTTCTTTATAAGCATCGGCTGCAAGAGAGTCAACTACACGATTCCCCCGTCTTGAGGTAAAGCACACAGAGAACCCAACCTTGGTAGAAAGAAGACAAATAATGTCATGCACAATATTTCTACAATTCCAATCCCCTAAATCAAGAGGCTTAGCTTCAACACAGGTTTGCAAGGTAAGATTATTAGTCTCAAAAAGGACCTTATCATGGCCTAAATCCAGAGCTAGTAATAAGGCTCTCTTCAAAGCTAATGCCTTAGTCATGAAAGCAGATATTGATTTTAACTTATCAACAAATCCCCACTTAAAATTGCCATAGTGATCACGGCACGCTACACTGATAGCTGCAGCATTCAGTTCAGCAATAAACGCAGCATCACAATTAAACTTCAAAAAGCCCTCATCAGGAGGGCGCCAGGACACACTCCTACCATTCACATTACTCATCGAGGGAAGCTCTGCATGTGACTTCTCCCATGATACCCAAAATTCCAAATTACTTATATTAGCCAAATTAATCACAGTAAAGGGGTCAGGTTCTATTTGGTTAAAGATCTTGCCATATGTTTCCAAATAAACCAAAGAATCCAACATATCAAAGACAAATCTTGGGGATTCAGATTGGGCATACCTATAACATACAACCACCAAGAATTAAAATTGCTCACCAGAGATGTACCAAACTTGGCACCAAGAGGGCTACTGAACCAAATGCACCGCGTCCATGGACAATTAAAGAATAAATGCTCTATGTTCTTCTCAGCTCCTTTGCAGATCTGGCATAACCTCGTATTGGACCGATGGCGATGGTTTAATGAAGCATTGGTAGCAATTACATTGTGAAGAATACACCACACAAACTGCTGAATTCTTGGAATTATTTTGATTTTCCAAATTCCCTTCCAAGAGGTGGAGGGAATAATAACCGAGGATCCTGCTCTAACAACATGGTGCTGCCTCTTCTCCTTCTCCTTGAAATAACCCAATTTAACCACATATGAACCATTTTTGGCATAGGTCCATATAAGTTTGTCCTCCAACCCATTACAAGAAATGAGAATTTGGTATATAGCCTGAATAACATCAGCCGAGAGGTATTGAGCTATCAAAGAAAGGTCCCAATTCCCATCTACAATCAGATCACATACCCTCCCCTGAGTGACAAAATAATTGTGACAAGCAATCGGTTTAACTAGAAAAGCCACATCTGGTACCCACTTATCCTCCCATATTCTAATCTAAGACCTCGACCCTACATCCCACCTTAGATCGCCCTTCATAAACTCTCTACCATCAAGGAGGCTCGACCAACACCATGATGCTCTATGCCCTTTCTTAGCATCCATAAACACACCTTCAGGAAAGTAGACACTTTTGATCACTTGTGCCCACAAGTCATTAGGTCTCACCATAAGTCTCCAAGCCGTTTTAGCCAACAAGGCGTCATTCATAATCATCAAGTCTCAGAAACCCATACCGCCATTGCCTTTGTCACCCATAAGAGTATTCCAAGCCTTCTAATGGAGGCGACTTCCGAACGCTGTGCCATCCCACCAAAAATTAGCAATAATCCGGTTCAGGTCCTTACAAGTATGGATAGGAAATTTAAAGCAATGCATAGGGTAAATTGGAATTGCCTGAACAACTACTTTGATCATCACTTTCAACCGGCAAAGGATAAAAATGAGTGGCCCCATCCTTGCATTTTTTTAATGACACGCTCCCTGATATAGGCCAACGCTTGATTTTTTGTTTTACCCCAAACATTTGGAATACCTAGATATCTCCCCGGGTCCTCAAATGATGGAATCCCTAGGACTGATCCCACCAAAGTCCTTATTGAATTTGGAGTATTGCATGAAAAGAAGACACTAGATTTGTCTAAATTAATAATCGGACCTGATGCATGACAATACCTCTGCAGGATATGAGACAACGCTAGACAATTAGTTTGGCTTGCGTTCATATAGAGGAGGGCATCATCCGCAAAGAAACTGACTGTGAGCATAGGGCAACTTAGGCTCAATTTAATACCCTTAATCTGCTTCAAATGATGGCTTTTATGAATCATTACGGAAAGGACTTCCGCTACAAGAATGAATAAATATGGCGAAAGTGGGTCACCTTGCCTTAAGCCCTTACTTGGTAAGAAGGAGCTCACATTTACACACGATAAGCATATATTCAACCGGACAGATCTGACACATTTCATGATTAATGCCACCCAATCTTTGCAAAAACCAAAGCGCAACAACACCTTCTCCAAGAAATTCCATTCTACACGATCATACACTTTACTCATGTCCATCTCGAGAGCAAATTCATGTTTATTCCCCCATCCTCTTTCGTTTAAGATAATGGTAGACTTCATGAGCTATTATAATGTTGTCTTATATACAACGACCAGGTACAAATGCTCCTTGGCTTTGGGAAACATAGCAATCAAGAAGAGGTCTCAACCTATTAGCCAATTTGAACTTCATAATAGTGCCAAAAAACAAAACTTCAAGTTTAGAACTAGAATTGTAGGGCTTTACCCCAAAGGGAGCCCTTCCAGAAATTCTCAAAGGCCAGGGATTTAAACCCAGGCCCAAGAGGGGGTTTGGAAATAGTTTTCAACCAGCAATAGACGCGCCTCGGTTAGAACCTCACTAGCTGCGTCATTGCCCCAAGCGCAAAGATGCTTTCCTCATGATTCTTCCGTTTCTTTATATACCACAACCTCACTATTCTCAACCGTTGTAGTCTTCGATGTGGGGCTTCAAGAAAACGCTGTGCGGGCAGTGCGGCTTTGCCTACCTGTAAAGCTTCACGTGTCAAATATGCTTATCCAAAAGTGCCTTGCCGTTTTGTTAGCACAAAGGAAACGAGGTGTAAAAGAACTTGATATTAAGAAAAGAATAATAAAGGCGTAGTGTAGAACAGAGAAATTTTTCAATGGAGAACTTTTATATGCTTGATGTTCTAATTCTAATACATTATAAAGCATTATAACAGTCAGCTTCTCTTGGACTTGAGCCTCCAAAATTTCAAACCTTAACATGCAATTGCATTTATGTATCCTCATGCAAAACCATAAGACATCAATCTGAGCCTGAATATATACTTGACTATGATTATTTCATTTGTTCCTTCATTCTCTCTTTCTCCAGAAACCAACTTCTATCTATCATTATGGTGCAAGATATACTCGCCAACTGAAGAAAGAATATGGAAGAGAGTTTTAGACCCTTGCCTTGGTCTACAATAAGCCTTGCTTGTAGGAGAACCTATCTCATCCTCCCTCTGCACGGCCTTTGCTCTATAAATTGGGCTTAAGCTTCGCCCAAATTAATTTTTGGACATGGGCAGTAACTTTTTTTTTTTCCCGTCTCTATCGTGACTTAATCATTAAATAAATTCTAAAAATTAATCATTCATACTTTATAAAAATTTTGTACCTAATTATGTTTTTCACCTTATAAAATATTTTTCTTAAAATATTTGGGCTAAGAATAATTATTGAGATATTTTTCATTGAATTTTTGAGAAAATATGTCGTTAATTCCCAAACAATAGCTTTAAAATTACTTGCCATAATTTTTTGGAAATTAAACCTCATCATGAACTCTCTAAGGTGAACTAATGTTTGAAGAGGTGCTTTTATTTAGTGTTTGATAACACCTCAAACATGATATCTCTTGTAAAAGGATATAAATCCTTAGCAAAACAAAAACAAAAACAAAAAATCGGATCTTGAATAAAATCAACATTTTTACCACTAATAAAGAATATATTTTCATATAATACTTGAGCAACAATTAAGCATGTTATTGTTGGCACCTTTTGTTATTACATGTGGCATTATATTCAGTAGGGAATAATATTTAGTTGATCTAGTTTTTTCAGTCGTGAATTAACATGTTGTTGTTAGAAAAGACTACACATCTAAGTGGGGATGAATTGGTAGTTTATTGAATTATATTTTTTTAAAAAAAAAATCTTTTCTAGCTAAACAGAGTGTTGTAAGTGCAAGTTTAAGCAAATTCAAATTCAAAAGTTATTTATTTATTTTTTTTTTTAAAGAATGCTCAAACTAATTTTTTGAACGGCAATTAGCATATGAAACTTGGAATGGATCCTCAAAACGAAGTTTTGACTTTTGAGTATGTTATAACCCTACCTTATGACCACTTCTCAGAGTATTTAGGCAAATTATGATTCACTACTTTTGCCCAATTGGAAAACTCAAGTGTAAAAAGCTTTAAAACTTTAAAATATATTCTCAAGTTACTATGTATAAAATATCGATTTTTTTTTTTGTAGACTTTCAAAATTCATAAATAGTTATCTTTTTTATTTTTTTTTCTCTTTTTCTCTTTAATTTTTCATGTAAAAGATAAAATGTAAATTAAAATCATTTTAAAACTACATCAATTTCATTGCGCAATCAGCTAAAGATGACTGATCTTTTAAAATGGGTGTTGTAGTGTTTAACACCTTCATATATAATCCATTCCAATTGTGCTTTCTTAAACCAACCTTATCTTTCAAAATTTTGGCGGTGATGTGAGTCAAAAATTTGGGTACAACAATAAATGACAATAATAAATAAGGCCTCAAGAAACTAGACAATAATAAAAACTGATTTATTTTTCAAAAAAGAATAGTACCATTGGTGAGGTTGGAACATGACTCTGAGAATAAAAACAACCTAAAGCTAGCACCTTGTCCCTCGAAGAAGATGAAACTCTCATAATCCTTTGTTCTATTTTTTCATAATCTCATTTTTATTTTTAGATTAAAAATTGATGGCTCATATTTAATATTTTATAAGACTATTATCATTGTATTATGTGTGTATATATATATATATATATATATATATATATATATATATATATATATATTTAGTATATTGTAGTTATGAATTCCATAGATCATATTTTAACAGTTTAAATTTATTTCGGCTTACAATAATAATTTTATAAAATATTGAATCAGAAACATCTATTTTTTCAATATGATACTGAACATAAGATTCTAAGAATAAAAGGAGAGGAAAGTGGGAGAATCCAAGTTCCTTTGTACCCATATATAAATCACTTGTACCCCATTTTCATTTATTAAGGAATGCATTAAATTGATAAAGCTTTCCACATTTTCCTCATCAAATTTTTTTTATTATCCCCTATACATTTACAAATCATTTTCTCTGGAACAAAATGTTTCTATTGATTTCTCTCTCCCTCCATTTCCTCTTCATTAAATACCTCCGCTATTAGATCAAGTTTTAATGGTTGGGGTTTAATACTATTGATAAATCAATATTTTATATATTTTATCCCACTATATTCATTTATTTTAAGAATTATTTTGGGCTAATTTGCATTTATTAGGAAATATTCGAATCATTATCTAATTTTAGGAAATAATATCAATCTGAATTAATCGAGTCCACATTACCTGCTCGTCGCTTATATGCTTGTTAGCTGCTTCTCCACTAAAACGCACCGTTTCACATAGTGGTTAATGAGAGGCTGACGCGTGGTTCTTTCACAGCTTCTTCCCTCCCTCTCTATTTCTCTCTCTGTGGGCAAATAGAAGAGGAACCAGAGCGCGGGAAATAGAAGAGGAACTAGAGCGCGGGAAATAGAAGAGGAACCAGAACTCACCGTCATTCAAATCAATGTTGCTCGAACCTTTCCGGCACCCACACCCACTTCTCGAATAAGCAGCTTGAGAATCTGCTGTGAGGGAATGGTGTTTCGCAGGCTGGCTTTCTCTTCGATGTAAAGCTGAATAAGCTTGGGAAATCGGGATAGAATGAACTTCTAGCTCTTTCATCGGAAATGCAGGACATGAAGTGCCACATCTATGTCAGTTGGATTGTGCTGCTAATGCCCAAGGCTTCCAAACCATTGATGAGGTGAAGGCACGTATTCGGGTTAGCATTCTTTTCAACCTTGGATCCCTGCAAGCAAGTCCGTCCATTATAATTTTTATAAGTATTTTTATAAGAGTATATTAATAATTATTATGATATATATTGAAAGTAAAATGATAAAATATACTTTGGGATATATAAATATAAGTATAGGTATAATTATTGAAATTCAATTTTGATAATAATAAAATTATAATTATAATTATTTATATTAAATGTAATCTGTAATTGTAATTTATTAAACAATATACAAATAAGGATGAGGAATGAAAGATGTTCAGTTAACCTATTTTTATTTCAATTCATTAATCATTCTGCAGATGATACATCCGAATAAGGGAGTAGTTTGAGTTTACGAGGAAGAAACCAAAATGAATGACAGAGAAAATGGAAATAGCCAAATATATTTCGTTTTGCCTCTTAAAAGAACAGAAAAGTTATATTTTTTTAGGTGCTTATATACAAAAATTATTATTTTTTAAAGATATGGTTATTTTATTTGTGTATAGGTGAATCATAATGGATGATGATCAATTGAATCCAAAAATAGGAAAGGAGTTTGCAAGTTTAGAAGAAGCATGGATGTTTTGGAATGATTATGCTAGAAAAACTGGATTTGGAGCTAGAAAGCATAGTGGTACAAAGAGCAAAAAAACTGGTGAAATTATAACATACAGGTATGTATGTTGCAAGGAGGGTCTGAAAGATGAAGGAAAAGGAGACAGACAATCTTCTAGGCAGCGAGGTGAAACAAGGACTAATTGTAAGGCACTAATGGTGGTTTCTTATATTAATCAGAAGTTCAAAATCACTAGATTTGATGAAGAACACAATCACCCCCTCCACACCCAAGATACAGTGCACTTGTTGGTATCCCAAAGAAATTTATCAGAAGTTGATGCCTGTGAAATAGACCTTGCAAGGAAGTCTGGGCTCCAACAAAAGGCTACATTTGACTTGATGAGTACATATGCTGGGGGTAAAGCAAATGTTGGATATACTCGCATAGATGTGCAAAATTACCTTCAATCTAAAAAGAAAAGAAGTTTGAAGTATGGAGAGGTGAGGTGCTTATTTGAATATTTTCAGCAACAACTTGCTATAAATCCTGCATTTTATTACAAATATCAGGTGGACACAGAAGAACATATTACTAATGTGTTTTGGGCAGATGCTGGAATGTTAATAGATTATGCACATTTTGGTGAGGTCGTAGCTTTAGACACAACATATGGTACAAATAGTGGTAATCGACCGCTTGCAATTTTTTCAGGCTTTAATCATCATAGAAGTGCGGTTATTTTTGGAGCAGCATTAATGTTTGATGAGACTATTGAGTCTTTCAAGTGGGTATTAGAAACTTTTTTGGATGCTCATACGCAGAAGAAGCCTAAAACTGTCTTTATGGACCAAGATCAAGCTATGGCAAGAGCTTTGAGTGAAGTTCTTTCGGATACAAAGCATTGTTTGTGTACTTGGCACTTAAAACAAAATGGCATTAAGCACCTTGGAAACTTGATGAAAGGTGGATCGCATTTTTTGACTGATTTTTGCAAATGCATGTCTAAAATTACAGAGATTGAGAAGTTTGAAGAAGCTTGGAGCCAATTATTATCTTCTTATGATGTTCATGAAAATAGGTGGTTGAAATCCATGTATGATATTAAGGAGAAATGGGCTTGGTGTTATGTGAAGACTTCTTGCACATTAGGAATGAGGAGCACACAACTCGCTGAAAGTATAAACGCTGATGTGAAGCAATGTACGTCACCAAATTTAGACATTAATGAATTCTTCACCACTTTTGACAGAGTTGTTTCTGAGAAACGGGACAAGGAATTGAAGTTGGAGTTTGATTCTAGGAACAAGATACCTAGGATAGTAAATCCAAGTGCACCAATATTGCGCCAACTTTCAAAAACTTATACCCCAGGTGCCTTTGACATGTTCCAAGAACAATGGGATCTCCAATTTGCTGTGAAGTTAACTGAATATGATGAGAGAGAGCCTTTAATTGCATACACTGTCCATATGATTGATGAAGAGGGTGAGTGGAGAATTGCTTTTAAACCTGACACACATGAAATTTTTTGCACTTGTGGGATGTTTGAGACTACAGGGATATTGTGTTGTCATGCGTTAAAAGTATACGAGACAAAGGGTGTGAGAATTATGCCTGAGCAATACATTCTTAAGCGATGGACTAGGGAGGCAAGGAGTGGTGTTGTGCATGACACTATAGGAAATGAGATACAATTAGATCCTAAACTTGAAAAGCTGCTGAGAGTCGTGAAGGATATCAGCATCTGAAGGGGGTAATCAGTGAAGCAAAAAATAATATTCCCGATGGTAATAAAGATGATATTGTTGATCCAAGTGTAGCACCAACCATAGAATCAAAAAGTATGCCTAAGGGTTTTAAAAAGAGAGAAGGAAGAAAAAGAAAGCAACGTTACAAAGGTTGGAGGGAAAGGAATTTAAACAAGCGCAGAAAAGTTGCTCCAGAGGAACATGTATTAAGTTTTGATTTCATTTATATTTATATTAAACATACAAGCGTTTATTAATCTTGAATTTATTTTGTGTAGGGTGTTCAAGAGGCTCAACCATCTAATAAGAGAAGAAAGGTGAACACAAAGAAGGATGTAGTAACACAACATGCTCATCCTATAGAATGTGCACAAACACAATATGTTTTCTCACCATCTACATCTCAACCATTGTCATTTACAAACTTATTAATGGTATGCTTTGATAAATTTGTCACTACTTATATTTCATATGGCTATGATATCTCAAGTCATGTTCATTGATATTTACAAGTATAGGCAAATGAAGAGAGTGACTTCCCATCACTTGAAGCAATATATCTCAATGAAAGCAATTCTCAAGGTATTGAAAAGAAAGATAAAAACAGACATTGTGAAAAATGTTAACATTATGTTCATTTCAATATTTCCATTTACAAATATTGCATTACATATACATGATACAATTCTCACATATTACATCTTTTGATTCATACAGGAAACTAAAACATACATCAGACTCTTTTGGTGGATATATATATATATATATATATATATATATTTTTTTTACTAAAGCAGAAATTACACTCTTTTGGTGCCTATTTTTTGGATGCATCAATGTTGCATAGCTTGTTGCACATTTCTTTTGGAGCTTGGCTTGGGAGAGCATAGAAGAATTCTTTTGGAAGGATGGAAATTGCTCTTTTTCACAGGACAGGAACCATCTCCACCTACAATCAATGTCAAGAAGATTAATTTTCATCCTCATTTAAGTTACAGAAACAATGTATAGTGTAAATGTTAAACTGTGCAACTTCTTACAATGGCCAATACAAGTACATATAGCATTGTTTGTTAAAAGAAAAAGTTTAAAAGTTAAGCATGTGGTATATTGAAGGATACCCAATGCCCACACAGCTCAAATGCTGAATGCTTTTGTTCACTGCATTATTATTAAAAAAAAATTATTAAACAACAATTACGTGTGTTTGTCAAAGTATGTTCAATTCGTCAGAAAAGGGGTGGACAGTACAAACTTGATCTATATTGAAGGAAAGGCAGTTGGAACTTTGGAGCTCTGGCCTTGAAATTGTATGCTCTTGAAACTCCACTATTATTCTTTCAAACAAGGCTCTTATATCATGTAAAATTGAAGACAACACACACAAACACATGTATACAGAAAATGAGGAAGCTTTAACCCGTGCCTCATTTACATTTTGGTCTTCCATCTTCTTTTCTATGTTTATCTGTGGATAGAGATTAACTACAAGAATTTTAAATAAAGTTGAATTCCTAATGCCTCAGGTGTTCCACTTAGACAGGTTACTCAAGAACTATAGCAGTCTTATGTTAGCCTGACATGAACTCAAATAAGAATTGTCTCATGTGTTGTCTTGGTCAAAGAAGAATACAAAGAACATAAACAATCAAGAAAAAAAAAACAAAACACATCATAAACAAAGCATGTCAAACTTCTCATTTAACAAGAAACCGTTCTCAACTGTCAAACGTTACAACAATAAATTCTGAACATATGTAAAAGGAACTAAATACTGAATAGACTACAGGAAAAATGAGAAATAGAACATAGCAAGTCCCGATTATACCGTTAAATTAACGTGATTAAAAATTAATTAATCAGAATCGGGATTATACTTACAGCTCCGAAACATAGACTAGGTACCAGACCCTTGTGGAAGAATCTGTAAGAGAGAAGACCAATCGCTGGCACTGCGTTTATTATTGCGAACAAGTCGTTTAGCTCATGACGGCCCTTCTCTTGCCCTATGGTGGGACTGCAAATTCAAATTCGAGTTCAAGTTTCTCAGAGATTAGTTATAATTACTGTTCGGCAGCTGAGAATTTAACAGGGGAAATTTCAATTAAGAGAAAGATTTGGAACATCTTCTTGCTTTTGAGTTTATCGAGGAATTAAATTGAAAATTGGGGCAGATAAGAGAGAATTGGAGAATCGAGTGATGAAGAAGAAGAAGCTAACCTCATGCATATGCCACAAGGAGGCATGCCAAAGAGATCTATGAGCCCATCTTGCCTAGAATTCCATGTGAGAGATTCAATAGTGACCTAAATTGCTTTCTTTGCTTGGTGTAGCGCTCTGGTTCCTCTTCTAATTGCCCACAGAGAGAAATAAAGAGGGAGGGAAGAAGGTATGAAAGAACCACGCGTCAGCCTCTCATTAACCACTATGTGAAACGGTGCGTTTCAGTGGAGAAGCAGGTAACAAGCATATAAGCGACGAGCAGGTAATGTGGACTCGAATTAATCGTGATAATATTCAGTTAAACTTTTTGATATTTTAATTTCCTATTTTGCGATTGATTAATATTTTTAAATATATGATATATCATGCATTAGATGTATTAATTAACAAAGAAGTTAAACCACTAAGTCGGGTTTGATCCTGGAAAGTAAAAAGCATTTTTCAAAAATATTTCGAAAACTTAACCCATTCATAGATTCCAAAACTATAGTTTGAATGGGTTTTTCTTAAAAATTTAAAACTTTCAAAAACATTTATCAGTGGTTCAAACTCTTTATTAAAAATACATCTACCATTACTCTTAGTTAGATTTCATCAAATTAAAGTGATATACATCCATTTCACTTATTCATCCATTTCATTTAAGGGCTCATGATATACACGCCCATCCCTGCAGCAATACAATACATACATGTTCTACTACTATTAGATCATAGTTGTTAATTCTCTATGTGTTTTGATGATGTCTAACAATTGTAATAGTCAATGGGTTAAAGTGCAAAGCCTTAAGATCAGACAAATTACATTTGAGTTCCTTGAAAAGTGATTTGGAAAATTAATAACTCAAGTTATTGAGTTCAACTCAAGTTACAAGACTTAGAAAATTCATTTCTTTCAAAGAAAGTAACTCAAGTTAATAATCACAACTCAAGTCATGTTTTTAACAAAATCAATTTTTATAACGTCCATAACTCGAGTTGTCACTTAACAACTCAAGTTATGAAGTGTACTTCAAGGTTTAAAAGGATCATCGCGATATCAATTTTTGACTATCTAATATAACTCGAGTTACATGGATAATAACTCAAGTTATGTGTGAATCAGAAAACGCCATCTGATATGAGCTACTGATATAACTCGAGTTATAGATAGTAACTCGAGTTACATTATTGACAATTACTCTCTATAAGTCCTTATTGCTAACATAACTCGAGTTGTGGCAAGTAACTCGAGTTACATAACTCAAGTTAAATTTTATAACTCAAGTTATTTCATTAAAAAAATTCTATTCTGTGCAACAAAAAACTCGAGTTACCTTGTTCAACTTAAATTACATAAAATGAATTTTGTCTCTGTTTGAATTATGTCAAAAATAACTCGAGTCAAGAGCTATAACTCGAGTTTATCTTCATTTACAAAAATTCTCTGAACATGCTTATAACTCAAGTTATCACCGTGCAACTCGAATTACCTATATCAGTTTTTGAATTTGTCGTTCTCGTAATATGAAATCTTATGATTATGCATTGGGTACTTGATATTATTGTTTCGTTTCATTTCTAACCAAGTTTAATCAGTTTGCTAATGAGTTTCAGACATGATTAACAGGTTTAAACTTCAAATTATCATAAAGCAAGAATTATGTCAGAAGCATTAAATGCAAAGCAGACACATTTACCATTTTGGCAAGAAACCTTCTGAGCAACTAAAAAACATTCCGGCTATCTCTCAGACAACATTCTAACTGAGTCACAACGGACAATTTGAATAAAGAATGTCAACAGAGAATAACGGACGAATGTCGAAAGCATACGAAGAGACATAAGCAACGTAATCTCAACGGATATATTCGTTAATCACAACGGCTCATTTAATTTCTTCTCAACGGTCTTTAAATGCAAGCATCTATAAAAGAGAGAAGCATTGAAGTCTCTACCTACCGAAACTCTGCACATTCAATTAACGATCAAGATCATTTATTGTTTCTACTCTAAGTGCTAATATCTTTGGATATTTCGATCTTCAGTGTTTATTAATCTGCTCTTTTAGAGAGTTCTTTATTAATTATCCTTTATTGTAAGAATCTCAAAGTATTGGGACTTTGAGATTGAGTTATTTGATTACAATTTGTAAGGGGAAGTAAGTTCTAGTGAGAGAATTGCTCCGTGAGTTACAGAGTGTGCAATCATCTAAGTTAGTGAAATCCCGGAGAGTCTGGGGACTGGACGTAGGTCAAAAATTTGGACCAAACCAGTATAAATCCACTGTGTTCAATCTCTCTTTCCCTTACTCTATTTATCCCTATTTTAACATCGTAAAAACAGAGAGTTTTGTTGTTAGAAGAAATTTTTTTAAATATCCCCAATTCACCCCCCTCTTGGTGATATTCCGTCTTTCAATAGTATCTACATAATTATACATCCCAGTAGCCACATACTGTTATCTCAAAATATTATCGAAGTCATAACAAATAAAAATAACTATATACAAAATGTGTATCTAAATTGTTTCCTTTACACCTTCATCACCACTTTCTTCTTAAGGTCAAGCGATTATAACAGCCTTGCATCTTTCTCCTTATCTACTAGATTTCCCACATCCTGGATTTATAGAAGGTTTTGAGATCCACATGAATGAATTCCAGAGTAACATGTTAATCTCAAATACTAGCATATTCAATATATGTAAATTAACCAAAACAGAGTAGTTCACACAGCATATAAAGCATTCAAGTTCATACGACAAGGATTACACTTCATATGCAACTTGTAATACAAGTAATCATTAAATGATTTCAAATACCTTAGCGCTATGAAATACATTTTGGGTAAAATAATAACAAAAAATAATTGAATGCACTAGGCTCTACCTAGCCATTGGGAAGCTGGCCCCATGGTCTGTCCTTCTGCTCAATTGAGCTATGAGCAGTGCTGGCCCCATACAGGCGAGACATACCAATATGGTATAACAAACATATATAGTTATACAAAAAATGTAAGATTAAAGTTACTACTTGTTGGTCTTACCGATAAAGCATCTTCCGTAAAGTTTTTTTCATCTACTTGTCTTTCAAGCTTAGGCAATAATCTCTTCCTATAATTAACATTTATATGTAAAATGAGTCATTAATCATTCTAATCTTAATATCATAATTAAGATTATATCTATTCTAGACCCACCACAAAATACTTGTCCTTTAGTATCCTTATGATTTATGGATGTATACTTATTGAGGCTTATTCAATTTAATGCTATTCACAATGGAAAAAAATTATTATTTCAGCCATTCATCCTCCAACTTATCGAAATAACTTATCCCTTTATGATTAAACACAATCCACTACTCATGTGGTTATTCTCAGACTTTTGAAAAATTAACCTTTAATTTCTTTGAGAATTTGGAAAATTCATACTTGAGCTATTCAATTTCAAATAGAGTGATTCCAGTTCCTAGAGAACATTTATAAGTCTATTTTCATATATTGATAACCACTAAGATAATATATGGCTGAGACATCCTCATATTAACAAAAAGTGATCTCTGTCCATATTTCATTCCAGAATTGTTGGTCATCTTCAAAAAATCATAATTCAGTGTACATAACTCCAATTTCGACCAATGAACATTAAATTAAAGCTTACAATGTCTACTTTATTTTTGGAAAATATCAGGGCAAATTGACATCAGATGCTTAGCAAAATTCTACACGAAATGATAGCCCAAACCTGGATACAGAAGCTTACCAGTTTTCATAGTCCAACTTGGAAAAATCATAACTCCTTATATTCTTATCTAAATAAGGTGGTCCTGAACTCATTTTAAACCTTAGCATGTTAACTATATACTCACAAAATTTCATGGTCATAAGAGGTCATTTACTTAGGTTTTAGCTTACTCAAAAATCATCATTCCAGAATCCTTAACAAAAATTTATCAAAATTATGACTGAACTTCTAAAACTCATATCTCAAGTTATAGACCTCCATCTTAAGTGATTCATATCTAGTTTTAAATCTTAAGGAGTGAACTATCATATGCCAAAATTTCATGGCCAAACTCGACCCTTAACCCATGAAAATGACATGCACAATACGCTCTATTTTTGGACTACTATATAAAGATGAACAAAATGACATGCAACTCTATTTTCTGACTTATATCTCTTGGAAATCAGACTTCATGCACATATTTCGTACATGCATGGCCTTAGAGCTTGTTTACAGAGCCAAAGAATATCAAAACTCCTCTGAAAATAGACATGCAAACCTCAAAATGTTGATATGAACTCTTTCTCTCTCTAACCCATAAATTTAATCCACCAACAACTCATGAAATCTTTTTGTAATTTTGAAAATCAAATGCGAATCGTCCACATCTTTGCTCATTATTTATCCTTTATTTATCCAATCTTTATTGTATATATATTTATATAGACACACCTACACACACACACCATATACACACATATATATATATATATAATGTGTGTATCTCTATATATATACATATGTGTATGTGTGTGTGTGATAATTCAAAATTATCTTTATAACATAATTTCTTGAATTTAAAATTTAAATTTCAAAATTAAAATTCAAATTAGCCTTCACTTGGTCTTCTAATATATTTGGGCCTATTAGTGTGTAAACTAATTTCTCACTAAAGAAATATATATGACGCCATTTTTGTATATTAGGCTTGGAGTCCCACTCCAACCTAAATATACCTATTCTCTTGAGAAAGCACAATAACAATCATTGGTCCAAGTTTACTAATTTTTAGCAATCAGGAATAACTTTTGTGTGAGATCCATTAGGCCCAATTAGTCACTGACGTAAATAACTTTGTGCCAATCAAACTCCTTTAATGGGCCCAATTTATCTATTGACCACATAATACATTAGCAATGTTCTGCAGCCCAGAACAAATTGAGTTGATCAAGTGATTTACCTTTTCTAATTTGGATACTGTGCTAGATCACCCCTCACATCGTCATTTGAAAGAGGAGCTTTATACCCAAGAGGGGGGGGTGAATTGGGTATATTAAAAATTTTCGCAAACTGGTTCTGTTTTTACACTCTCAGAACAGGGCAGAACAGAGGAGATAGAGTGAAGAGCTTTGCACACAACGATTTATACTGGTTCGGTCCTTTCTCTGACCTACATCCAGTCCCCAAGCCTCACCTGGGATTTTCAATCCACTATAATCAAATATTGATTACACACTCTGTGCTATGAGTTGTTCTCTCACTAGAACACACTCCCCCTTACAAGTTGTAATCAATACACCCCAACTACCAAGTCCCCTGACTTGTAGTTATCACAATCAATAAATGCTTTACAAGTATTTGACTCTCTTACAGAGTAGATAAGATAAACACTGAAGAACTAAGTATCAAAATGATACAATACAGATGTAAGCTTGATACAATGAATGACTCAATAAATTTTCGCTCTAAGTAGTTGTATCAGCTTGAGAAGAAGTTAATGCTCTCTATTTATAGGCAGAGAACATTAAATGACCGTTGTAAGATGATTCCAACCGTTGGAAGTGATTAGCTTGGGTTCTGGTCATCTTCTCTTTCTAAATTTCTGCTAATCCAAGTCTTAATGAAGTCTGATGTGGCTCTCTGAGAATTTGCCCGTTGGAGATGTCTTTACTTGTTGAAGTAAGCATTCTTTAACGTTTAGAAGGCGTGCTCAGATGGATTAGCTAAGAATAGGTTGATTTGCAGAAGTGCATTTAATGCACTGTTCACTTTTTGCTTTATTGCTTTGACCTTCAATAATCTTGATCTGATCTTACTGAAATTCACTCAACAAACTTGTTAAACATAGCTAGGAATGTGATTGAATGAATTATGGAAGCAATAAGATCAAACAATAATGATTTGCAAATTCGCGTAATTCAAAAACCAATTTTGACCGTTGTATACTGCAGTATGTTCCTCTATACTGAAGTATGCCACTGTGCATACTGCAGTATCCAAATGCTTACTGCAGTAAACAACTCCCAGAGACAAAAACCTCGTGAAATGATTTTGAAAGATATGCTCTATACTGCGGTATCCAAATAACATACTGCAGTATGCGAGTTTTTGTTAAAGAGAAGAGAGCCCGTGATTTCCCAATACTGCAGTATGAAAACCTATACTGCAGTATGCAATAGTTATAAACTTAGAGAGCTTACTGTGAGAGCCTTTACTGCAGTATCCAACTCCATACTGCGGTAAGGACTTGGGTGAGAAAATTTGATAGCTCTCGGGTTGACCCAATACTGCAGTATACATACCTATACTGCGGTATTGGCTTGACTTAGAATTTTAATTGCTCTCTGGATGCCCCTATACTGCAGTATACAAAGCTATACTGCGGTATGGGCTTGTTTTGAAAAATGCGGTTTCTCTCTGGAAGTCCCTATACTGCAGTATACATAGCTATACTGCGGTATGGACTAACTTTGAAAATACAGTTGCTCTCGGGTTGGCCCTATACTGCAGTATGACATCCTATACTGCAGTATGGCCTTTCACTGGGAGTCCAATACTGCGGTATGTAACTAACATACTGCAGTATTGACTTATCTTCATCAATTTGATGACCTTCTGTAAGTCCTATACTGCGGTATATCACCCTATACTGCAGTATTGACTTTCTGGAAGACCCTTTACTGCAGTATGCCATCCCATACTGCGGTAAGCAACTCTTAGATGATTTTCAAAGAATCTTGGAAACTTCAAAACATATTTTTCACTTGTTGTTAATCATCAAAACACATTGAGAACTAACATTCTCCTCCTTTTTGATGATGACAACACTTATAAACATTCTTTTTAAAGATTTAGAAAGATGTGTAGCTTTCAGATTGAAGTTTTCAAAATATCAGAGTTGAATTATCAGAAAAATATCCAATTTGCATTTTTAAACATAGACATCAGAGAATAGCAGCAGATATATAATTGAACTCGTAAACATGTGCAAAATATGTTCATATTCATTTAAAACATCATACATGAGTTGTATCTAACTGATATCAGAAGAGGATAAATACTCTGATAATCACTGATATCAGCAAAACATCAACTAATCATCAACTAATCAGCAAAACAAGATTAAAACATTACAAGCTTCCTACACCTACATCAACTAATCATCCTACTAAACCTCTAAACACTAAGCATCTTTCTCTGCTTCTCCCCCTTTGTCATCATCAACATACTCGGGATCTAGGATAATAAGAGGAGGAGAATAGAGGACCATAGCTGTGTTGGGATCAAAATCGGAATCATGGGGCACAGCATATGGAGAGGGTGTAGGGAAGAGCACAGTAGATGGAGTAGGTGGAGATGGAAGTGGATTCGGAAGAATCTCTGTGGAAGGGGTGACCGGGGAAGAGGTGGTGTGGGGTGGGCTATGAGGTGGACTGGGAAATGAGAAAGTGGGTGATGAAGGTGGTGAGAAGTGATGTTCTGGTGAGTTTGGGGAAGGCTGAGATACGGGTATAGATGGTTGGGCTTCCGGAACAGGAGTCGAAGAGGATGGACCAGTGGTAAAACCGAATGAAGATGAAGATGAGCCACCAAGTCCAAAGTGCTGAAGGAGTTGCTGAGCCTTGTCTCTGGCATCTGAGGCAGCAGCTAAGGTGACTGACAATGTAGAGCCCAAGTTGATCCCTTGATCATCAATAGCATCTTTCACCTTGACCAGTTCAGAGAGGACCTGTGACTGAGCCACTATCACATCCATAACCCCCAACTTGATGTCAGCCCGAATCATATCAAACTCTGCCTTCATCATAGCTCGGTGAGATACAAGTGCACCATCCACAATTGCTCTAATCCGTGCATCAAAATCTGAAGGAAGTGGTGGTGGAGCAGACTGGGCCTCATGTGCAACTGACTGAGATGCACGAGTCTGTGACCGCGGTGGAGCCCTCGACTGCCCCGATCCTTCTGGCTCGAACTGAATCTTCATCAAGTTGAGCTGAGTCTTGCCAAAGGCTGGGATAAACTTCATCTGCTCGGGAGGACCCACATACCATATCTTATGGTAGTACAATATCAGAGAGACCAGAGATGCAAAGGGCATGTAGGATCCCTTGCGGGATACGAATCTGAAGTGGCTAATCTCCTTGAACAGCCACTGCCCAATATTGAGCGGATGCTTGCGGATGAAGGCAGTGAAGAAGCGGTAGTCCTTCTGCGTGAAGTGCGTGTAGCTCCCGCCTTTTTGCACAAAGTTACGTGAATACACGTACCATATCACACGGTGCAAATGAGGCATCTCCGAGGGCTTGAATGTCAAGTGAACCCTCTGATCATCCGGTATGTCCTGACCGGGCATAAGTGTGGCATATACTTCCTCATTAGAATACTTCGGAGTGGATGCTTCTGGAGGGTTGACCACCTTAAGGATCTTGTTGAGGATGGTGGCAGATAGTGTAAATCTAACTCCTCTCACAGAAGTTGTGACCCTTTCCTCAATCAGTCTACCTTCAGAGCTCAAGATGTGATTGGTCGCCATGTTGAAGTAAAACATCTTGACCAACTCAGGACAGTAGGCAGCCTCGATGGAGACGAGCGTAGCATATGGCCCGAACCATGGTGAGAGATTCACGTTGCACTCTCGGTAGACTTGTTCCAGATCAACAGAAGTGACAGTGCAGAATCCTCGGCTCCCATAAAGATCTTTGAACTTGGCATTTAAACTGGGAGGAAGTAGGACAGGAGTAACCTTGAATCCTTCTGGCGCATTCTTGTGAATCTTGATCTCCTCGACTGCATTTGCTACCACGAGAGAGGAGTCTTGCTCAGACTCAGTTTCTGACGAAGACCCAGAAACATCAACAGACGATGGAGAGGAAGTGACAGTCGTGGAAGCTCTTTTGGACCTTGCCTTTTGAGGAACAACGGTCCTCTTCTCTTGTGTCTTGCTTGGCTCTCCGGTCTTCTTCTTCTTCGCGGCTGAAGATGGGATAGATGCTCTGGATGAAGTTCCCCTCTTCTTGGGATTCGGCGAAGATGCCTTTGGTAGAGAAACACCAACTCCGGGGATATGACGATCAATACCTTCCCCTAATTTCTTAGGAATTGATTTCGACCTTGGTGCTCTGAGTGGAAGAGAAGAAGAGGGTTGTTTGGAGAGAGATTGATCTTTGGACATTTTGACGCTAGGGTTTCGGTGAGAATGAGATTGGGAAGGAAATGAGAGAGATTTGGTGAGGATTTATGGTAGTTTAACGAGGATTTGTGACGCTTTCAAAGAGAGATGGAAGAGAAAGACGCGATACTGCTAGGTCTTACTGTGGTATAGACGCGAGTATGAAAGAACACCGTGTTTCAGTATATATAGACAGACTTGTATACTGCAGTAAGGTTCTTGTATACTGCAGTATAGCATACTTTCATTTACATACTGCAGTAAGGATGGAAGTATACTGACCTGGACTTCAAAAATGTTGAGAGAATTTTTGAAAACCCGATGGCCATACTGCAGTATAGCACTTACATACTGCAGTATGCCTCTTGCATACCTGAAGCTTCGTTTCTGTCTGACCCCATACTTCAGTATATGACTTACATACTGCAGTATTCCTCTTGCATACTCAGCTTTGGCTTCTGTCTGATCCCATACTGCAGTATATCACTTACATACTGCAGTATACCTCTTGCATGTCTGAACCTCTGAAATTCCGATGGACATACTGCAGTATACCACTTACATACTGCAGTATGCATCTTGCACACTTGGAATTTTTGCCTCTCACACACCCTATACTGCGGTATATCACTTGCATACCGCGGTATAGCTCTACTGAGACATCAAAAGCACCCTGCAAAAACAAAGACTAAACTCTCCGATGCTTAAGTTAGTAAAGATTAATCATCAATGACACATCTAACATTAATTTGAGAGAGAATAACTTACAATTCATTGGGATTTACCATTCCCAATTCTCTCCTTATGAAAGTGAATTGTTCCTTGGCTAGAGGCTTGGTGAAGATGTCAGCTAGTTGAAGATGAGTTGGAATGAACATCACTTTCACATCTCTCTTCTGGACATGATCCCGGATGAAGTGATGTCTCACATCAATATGCTTGGTTCTTGTATGTTGTACGGGATTCTTGGCCAAGCTTATTGTGCTAGTATTATCACAGAGTATTGGGATTTCCTTTAAGTGCACTCCCAAGTCAGCAAGTTGCTGTTTCAACCACAACACTTGAGCACAGCAGCTTGAGGCAGCCACATATTCAGCTTCTGTTGAGGACACGGCCACGGTAGTTTGCTTCTTGCTAAACCAAGAGACAAGTGAGTTGCCAAAGAACTCGCATTGCCCACTTGTACTCTTTCTATCCGTCTTATAGCCAGCATGATCCGAATCTGAATATGCCACAAGATGCTCCGGCTGACCTTTGGGAAACCATAGCCCAAGAGTCTTCGAATCAGAGAGATATCTGAATATCCTCTTCACATTTTCAGCATGAGACTCTTTAGGAGCGGATTGAAACCGAGCACACATTCCAACACTAAATTGGATGTCTGGGCGACTTGCAGTGAGATAGAGCAATGATCCAATCATTCCTCTATACTTGGTAATGTTGAAATCCTTGCCCTCTTCATCAGCATCCAAAGAAGTTGTTGTGCTCATTGGTGTGTCAGCTCCATTGCACTTGTCCATTCCAAACTTCTTCAGCAAATCATTTAAATACTTGGTTTGAGATATAAATATCCCATCCTTACGTTGTCTGATTTGCAGTCCAAGGAAGTAATTGAGCTCTCCCATCATTGACATCTCAAATTCACCCTGCATAGTCTTGGAAAATTCCTCACACAAAGAGTCATTAGTAGCACCGAAAATAATATCATCAACATATATCTGTACAATTAAAATTTCATTCAATTTATTTTTCTTGATAAACAATGTTGTATCAGCCTTTCCTCTAATAAATCCTTGATTGAGTAAGAATTGACTCAATCTTTCATACCAAGCTCTAGGAGCTTGCTTAAGACCATACAAGGCTTTCTTAAGTCTAAAAACATGATCTGGAAATTGATCATTTTCAAAACCTGGAGGTTGTTCAACATACACCTCCTCTTGAATGAAACCATTTAGAAAAGCACTTTTGACATCCATTTGATAGAGTTTAAAACCTTTTGTGCATGCAAATGCTAGAAGAACTCTTATTGCTTCCAATCTAGCTACTGGAGCATAAGTCTCTTCATAGTCTATTCCTTCTTCTTGATTGTAGCCTTTGGCCACTAATCTAGCCTTGTTACGCACAATGATGGCTGACTCATCACGTTTGTTCTTGAATACCCATTTTGTCCCAATTACCGGATGGTCTTCGGGTCTAGGTACCAAGTCCCAAACTTGATTTCTATCAAATTGATGTAGCTCCTCTTGCATAGCAATCACCCAATCATTGTCTGAAAGGGCTTCTTCTATCTTAGAGGGCTCTATATGTGAAATAAATGCAGAAAATGTAACTTCATTCAGAGTACTATTTCTGGTCCTAACTCCTTGATTTACATCACCTATGACTTGGTCTAAAGGATGATTTCTTAAAAATCTCCAAGCTCTAGGTTGAGACTGATCAGGATTTTCTAAGTTGTTTTCAGGATCAGCCTCAAAAACATTTTCTGAATTTTCAGAAGGAGTAGGAGCATTTTTTGAAAAGAATTTGTTTTTGAAAATAGTCTCCTCTTCATCATCCAAGGATTTATCAGATTCAGATTCACAAAATACAACATGTATAGATTCCTCAACAATCTTAGTTCTAGTATTAAAGACTCTATATGCTTTGCTCCTATTAGAATAACCAATAAAGATAGCTAAATCAGCTTTAGGATCGAATTTACCAAGATTGTCTTTACCATTATTGTGCACATAGCACTTACAGCCGAAGACACGAAGGTGACTTAGGTTTGGCTTCCTTCCCTTGTAGAGTTCGTATGGAGTCTTATTCAGCTTCTTTCTCAAGTATGCTCTGTTGGAGACGTAGCAAGCCGTACTCATGGCATCGGCCCAAAACACTTGCGAAGTAATGTACTCGTTCAACATTGCTCTAGCCATTTCAGTGAGTACTCTATTCTTTCTCTCCACAACACCATTTTGTTGTGGTGTTCTTGGTGCTGAAAAATTGTGATCAATCCCCATACTGTCACAGAACTCAGCAAAGGCTTGATTCTCGAACTCTCCACCATGATCAGTCCGTATTCCTGAAATTGATAACCCTTTCTCGTTTTGGACCTTCTTGGCAAATGAAACAAACTGATCAAAGGTTTCATCTTTAGAAGATAAAAATATTGTCCAAGTAAATCTAGAGAAATCATCAACAATGACCAAAGTGTATAAGTTTCCACCAAGACTTTTCACTCTAGCTGGTCCAACTAGATCCATGTGAAGAAGTTGAAGAGGTCTGTTTGTTGAAATCTCATTTTTAGCTTTAAAAGAAGATTTGGTCTGTTTTCCCTTTTGACAAGCATCACACATCATATCATTTTTGAAATCCAGTTTGGGAATGCCAATAACCAAATCCTTTTTCAATAACTTGTCAAGTTGATACATATTAACATGAGCTAATCGCTTATGCCATAGCCAACTCTCATTCAAGTTACTTACAAAACAGTTTTCAGAAGTAGAAGCATTGCTAGAGAGGTTCAAAGTATAACAGTTTCCATCTCTAGGTGCTCTGAATAAAGCTTTATTTTTCAAATCATTTATGGAGATCAAATCCTTTTTAACAATAAAGCATTCATCAGAGTCAAATATTACCAAATTACCCTTATCGGTGCTTTGGCTCACACTTAGGAGATTGTGACACAATCCTTCTACAAGGTAGACGTCTTTGATGAGTGGGCCTTCATTGTTGCCTATCTCACCAATGCCAGCGATTTTCCCGGATTGATCACCTCCAAATGTGACTCTACCTCCGTCTTTTGGCTTTATTGATAAAAACTTTGATTTGTCTCCAGTCATGTGTCTTGAGCATCCACTATCAATGTACCACTTGTTCGGCCTTGATGCTCTAAGACATACCTGCAGATCACCAGAGGTCAAGTTTTAGGTACCCATCTTTTCTTGGGTCCTTTGGGGTTAGCATGCACCTTAGGAACATATGTTCCTTTTGGTACCCAGACATAATTTCCTACAGGTTTAGCTTTTCTTTCTTTTCGATGAAAACAAGATGAAGTAGAATGACCCTTCCTATTGCAATATGTACAATGTGCAAAAGGATTTGAGGAATGAACAGATTTAGTGAAATAATTCATATAGGATTTTTGTCCATTCTTTTTCTTTCCTTTCTTCTTATCAAAGTCTGGTCTATAACCAATGCCCGATCTATCGTTTGTAAAACGTTGTTGTTTCAAAATCACATTGAGCATTTCACTTCCCTTAGTGAATTTCTCAAGTGCTTTTGTAAGTTGTGAATTCTTTTTCTCTAGGATAGAGCATTCATCACAAATCAGAGATTGAGGAGAAGAGAGGTTTTCAATTTGCAGTTCAAGAAAAGAATTTTTTCTTTTCAAAGACATATACTTGTCTGCAAGTTTTTCAAACTCCTTTTGAACAACATTGTATTCAGCAAACAATTCATCATAGGAAGGAAGAGATTCATATACCTCATTTATTTCACTAGGTTGTTCTTCTTCCTCAGCAACCAGGCATATGTTGGCTTTTTCACTTTCATCCTCTTCAGCTTCATCCTCATCCGATGAGCTATCTCCCCATATAGCTGACACATATGCCTTCTTTTTGTATTTCTTGAATTTCTTCTTTTCTTTCTCTTGGTTTTTCAGCTGAGGGCATTCTGCCTTGATGTGTCCGGGCTTCTCGCATTCATAGCAGATGATAGGCTTCTTTGATTCATAGCTTGAACTTCCTTTCTGAAATTTCTTGAAGCCTTGATCTCTTTTATAAAACTTTTTGAATCTCCGGACCATCATGCCAATCTCTTCATCCTCGTCCTCATCTTCCTCATCCTTTTCCACATTGAGAGCCACTCCCTTGTTGCGATTGTTGCCACCATTGACATCTTCTAATTCCTTCTTGAACCTCAGTTTGCTCTCGTATTCAGATAAGCTACCAAACAATGCGGCAACTGAAGTCATTGACTCTCCACGAGCTTCTTCAATGGCGGTAACTTTTGCTTCCCAATCCTTTGTCAGAATATTGAGGATTTTCCTCACTTGAGCTCCTTGATCAAAAAGCTTTCCCAAGGCCGCTAGCTGATTGGTCAAATGAGTGTATCTCAACTGAAATTCTCCAATACTCTCGCCTTGCTTCATTCGCAACAAGTCATACTCAGTGGTTAGAATGTTGACGCGATTTTCCTTGATTCCAGATGTTCCTTCATAAGCTATTTCCAGAGCCTTCCACATCTCTTTAGCTGTTGACAAATTACAGATACGAAAGTACTCCTTTTGACTAAGAGCACTCTGTAGCATCAGGATAGCCTTGCTATTGAGAGTGATGTTCTTCTTATCATCATCATTGAACTCGGCTTCTGTCTTGGGAACAGTGATGCCTCCTTCTACCTTGACTGGAACATAGTCTCCAGTCTCAAAGACCCTCCATAGACCATATTCTGTAGCCATCACGAACACACGAAATTTTGCTTTCCAGAAAGAGTAGTGTTCGCCGTCGAAACCGGGAGGTCTGTTGATTGAAGCTCCATCTGGAAGAATTCCTTCCATAGTGATCCTTCTCGAGTGGTAAAACTCTTCTGAGAAGACCTTGCTCTGATACCAAATGAAAGAGGAGCTTTATACCCAAGAGGGGGGGGTGAATTGGGTATATTAAAAATTTTCGCAAACTGGTTCTGTTTTTACACTCTCAGAACAGGGCAGAACAGAGGAGATAGAGTGAAGAGCTTTGCACACAACGATTTATACTGGTTCGGTCCTTTCTCTGACCTACATCCAGTCCCCAAGCCTCACCTGGGATTTTCAATCCACTATAATCAAATATTGATTACACACTCTGTGCTATGAGTTGTTCTCTCACTAGAACACACTCCCCCTTACAAGTTGTAATCAATACACCCCAACTACCAAGTCCCCTGACTTGTAGTTATCACAATCAATAAATGCTTTACAAGTATTTGACTCTCTTACAGAGTAGATAAGATAAACACTGAAGAACTAAGTATCAAAATGATACAATACAGATGTAAGCTTGATACAATGAATGACTCAATAAATTTTCGCTCTAAGTAGTTGTATCAGCTTGAGAAGAAGTTAATGCTCTCTATTTATAGGCAGAGAACATTAAATGACCGTTGTAAGATGATTCCAACCGTTGGAAGTGATTAGCTTGGGTTCTGGTCATCTTCTCTTTCTAAATTTCTGCTAATCCAAGTCTTAATGAAGTCTGATGTGGCTCTCTGAGAATTTGCCCGTTGGAGATGTCTTTACTTGTTGAAGTAAGCATTCTTTAACGTTTAGAAGGCGTGCTCAGATGGATTAGCTAAGAATAGGTTGATTTGCAGAAGTGCATTTAATGCACTGTTCACTTTTTGCTTTATTGCTTTGACCTTCAATAATCTTGATCTGATCTTACTGAAATTCACTCAACAAACTTGTTAAACATAGCTAGGAATGTGATTGAATGAATTATGGAAGCAATAAGATCAAACAATAATGATTTGCAAATTCGCGTAATTCAAAAACCAATTTTGACCGTTGTATACTGCAGTATGTTCCTCTATACTGAAGTATGCCACTGTGCATACTGCAGTATCCAAATGCTTACTGCAGTAAACAACTCCCAGAGACAAAAACCTCGTGAAATGATTTTGAAAGATATGCTCTATACTGCGGTATCCAAATAACATACTGCAGTATGCGAGTTTTTGTTAAAGAGAAGAGAGCCCGTGATTTCCCAATACTGCAGTATGAAAACCTATACTGCAGTATGCAATAGTTATAAACTTAGAGAGCTTACTGTGAGAGCCTTTACTGCAGTATCCAACTCCATACTGCGGTAAGGACTTGGGTGAGAAAATTTGATAGCTCTCGGGTTGACCCAATACTGCAGTATACATACCTATACTGCGGTATTGGCTTGACTTAGAATTTTAATTGCTCTCTGGATGCCCCTATACTGCAGTATACAAAGCTATACTGCGGTATGGGCTTGTTTTGAAAAATGCGGTTTCTCTCTGGAAGTCCCTATACTGCAGTATACATAGCTATACTGCGGTATGGACTAACTTTGAAAATACAGTTGCTCTCGGGTTGGCCCTATACTGCAGTATGACATCCTATACTGCAGTATGGCCTTTCACTGGGAGTCCAATACTGCGGTATGTAACTAACATACTGCAGTATTGACTTATCTTCATCAATTTGATGACCTTCTGTAAGTCCTATACTGCGGTATATCACCCTATACTGCAGTATTGACTTTCTGGAAGACCCTTTACTGCAGTATGCCATCCCATACTGCGGTAAGCAACTCTTAGATGATTTTCAAAGAATCTTGGAAACTTCAAAACATATTTTTCACTTGTTGTTAATCATCAAAACACATTGAGAACTAACATCATTCACATTTAGTCGAGAGCAAAGATAGAATATCATCTCTCGTGTTTGACTAAATATAGCTTTTTACGGAACTGGGAATCTCCTTCTATTGACCTTAAAATGGATCATGACTCTTCATGACCGTTTACTGTGCACAGATTCCCAAATCAACTAGAAGTCACCCAAGCCTTACTAGTTCTGTGAATGACTAATCCATTGTAGGGAACTGTGAATCCTTTGGCATGTCCATCTACACTCATGTATTTGAGTCATACACAAGAGTATACTGGTCTCCCTATTCTCAGGCGGATAAAGTTCTACAGTCAAAGTATAACCCTAGAACATAGTACTCGATGACATCCTCAAGTCTAGAACGATTAGCACTACCAAATGTTGAGAGACTTTACATATTCAATAATACTCTCTACAATGATTTTTAGGAAGCTTCCTGGTGGATCAGTTCAATGCTATCTATTCTCCAACAAATCCGCTCACAACATCAACTAAAGCATTAGCATGCCTGTAATTCATGAGGTCCTTATCTTGTACCTCTATACAAGTAGATAATGTCGCACTAATAATCTTATTAATATCACCATTGCCCTTTCTTGGTGATTCAAGACTAGGAACAAGTTTCAGACAATAGATATACAGTGTCCTTGAGTCCTTATGATCATGATCCCTATGATAGATCCTCGAATGAATACCTATTCTATTCCTAATATTTTTATCTTTAAACGTATATTGACCTTAACATAAAGGCAAGACATAAGTATGATAAAGATAAAATGTGCTCAAATACATAAATCATAAAATACTAAATAGAAAAAGGTGTTCCTCTGTCAAAACAGATTGTCTTTAGGACACCAATTTACTACCATAAACAACCGGTCTAAAAAGTCTTACGTTTTTTTTTTCAGAAAAAATTAAAGGCTAGACTTTTAGGAGTGGATGTTTTAAACAAACGGTCTAAAAATCTTCATGTGTTACTTTTATGACTGTTTATTTGAAACATCAAGTCTTAAAAGTATTTACAGATTTTAATTTTTTGTATTCGCCTTCAAACCTCTCTCCACAAACTCCCCGTCTTCAACTAGTAGGTGCTCTGCATTTGCCACATGCTCCAATCTGTAAAGTACCCAATATGGAACCATTGACCTTCTCCTTTATTCCCCAATCCTCAAATACCCACTTTAATTACTCCCATTCATTCTCACATTTACTTCATTTTAGGACAACTCTAGCCTATATCCTCACTCCGTCCCTGATCTCTACTCCAAACCCCTAATTGTCATCTCTGATCAAACAATGCCGAGGTACAAGGCAGTGACGCGTAGGGGTAAGTTTTCTGCTCTAGTCAATGCCCCCAGATTCATATCCAGGGCACCTCAAACAAGCATGCCTTCTATTCCGACGGTAGAGTCCTATGTCGTTGGACCCATTGTTATTTCAGCCGATGCCCCCACGCAAACCTGGACTTTCATCTTTGATCTTGAGAAAAGCAAGCTTTCTCTTATTAATAAAGTGGCATCCTCAAGTTTACCTTTAGTCATCTAACTTTGCATAAGGTATAATTTTATATAGTCTTTTTTTAGTCCCTTAACTTTAACGTGCAGTGGTTGAAATATATATATATATATATAGACATTTTTTTTCTTGAACTGTAAAAGGTACTGGCATTGAAGTCTTAAATATTGACAAAAAGTTTCAAGTATTCACATATTAAATATAATAATGATTATAAAAAATCATCATATTAGGGTTAAATAACTAAAAGGATACTTTTTAAATGACTAAAGTACACATTTGATCGTCCAAATTTACATCATGTTTCAATTTACTTCCTTGAATTTTAACAATGTTGGTTTTATCTTACCAAAAACGATGATTCAACAAATTTGAACAATGACTTTGTAATTAAATATTGACAATATTTAAATTTTAGTTCTTTAATATAATCAATTTTGTATTTCAAACTTAGAGGACCAAATATATATTTGGGCTCATTTTAAAATTAGGGATCAAACTATAACTTTATATAAAATTAAGTTACCAAAGGTGGTTTACCCAAAAAAAAGTGACTAAAGGTGGAAGGAATTCTTAACTATCTACATATGCATACTGTATTTCAGTTTCTGAAAATACAGTTAAATTTTATGTCTGTAGATGGCAAGGGTAGTTCATGAATCTTTGCGCTTGTTTCTAGCGGGAGCTTTCTTGTCAAGGCAGGCACATGAAGACATCCAAATAGGAAACCTGCTTGTTCCAAAAGTAGTTTGTGTGAGAACTCTAATTCCATCATTGCACAGAGACCCATATATCTGGGGACAAGATGCCAATGAGTTCAAACCAGAAAGGTTCAGCGATGGTGTCTCTAAGGCTTGCAAATTCCCAAATCCATAAGTACCCTTTGGAGTGGGTAATCGCTTGTGCATAGGGAAGCATTTGCAATTGTGGAATTGAAGGTTATATTGGCACTTACTATCTCCCGCTTTAGCTTTTCTCCGTCGCCAAGTTATATAAGCACTCTCTAGTATATAAGGATTTAACATGGAGTGGTTGGTGGAATATGGAATAAGGAATAGGGTTTAATTAGATATCCATGCATGGTATCTGTTAAGGGTTTAAATAAGGATATGTACCCACTGGATTTAGTTATTTGTCTTTTAATACTTCATAGTATTTTAAAGGCCATTTGAGAGAAGGAGAGGCATATAATAGAGACCCCGAGCCTGCAATAATGAAGACCCGTTTACGAATATTTACAAAATATCACTAAAATATTTCTTTAGAAATTATTCTAGAGAAATATTTCATCCGTTATGCATGACAATTTTTTAATACCTTATTAACGTGTAGAATAAATTTTAAAAGATCATATTTCTCATAAAAATTATTATATCCTCCTTAAATAGCTTACATGCATTAATCAATGTATCTATACCCTCCATAAATCATTTAGACGACATTTATATCCTTCATTTTTGCCAAAGAGTTAAAAAGATCATTTCACTCACAGCACGCACACATATATAAAATATCATTTTACATTTATTTATTTTATATAAAATATAAATTTCATCAATTCCATGACTCCTTGATAGCATATTAAAGTGATGTAATTACTTCATTACATTACGTCTCTTACCATTACATCTCATACGATTCTCAACTATAACTTAAAGGCCACGATGGATATCTGAAGGGGGCTTATAGATAATAAACCAAAATGATCACACTTATCACAACTAGCTCTAGCTGATACACATCACAAAACATTATATAGGAATTGGAACAATTTCAGGTTTTAATAACCTAATAACAAATAATAAGAGCTGGATTGATTAGTAGTTCTGGGAAAAAGCTCTATCAGAAGAATTCATGGATTTTTGGTTCAAGAACCAGGGAAGCAAGGGTGGAATAGGCCTTCTCTGTTGGATGGTAGCTGTCCCAAAATATGTAACTTGAGTCATTTGAACAAATCTCCATAGTGTAAGGGTTGCACAAAATGCTGACCTCGAAATTTCCAGTGCCACAACAGCCTTTCTCGGTGACTTCAAATCCTAATAATTAAATAACCAAACACGATACAGAAAAAAAAAAAAGTTAATTACACAGAACTAAGATGATCAAATTAGCGAATGGTGAATTATCAATTAAAAGCCCAACTTGACCTCTCATTGCATTGAGCCACCATATATTGTTTACTCTCTTTGATTCTTATTATAAGACATTTTCTACAAAAGATGGATTATCTAATAAGTCAGTTGATGAGGTATTGGTGTTCTCCACCCCCCCCCCCCCTCTTTTTTTCTCAAAATCCCCTACTATCTGAAGCTCTTAACTACGAGAGAGAATGTAACAGAAATGTGAAAATTTTCTATTTAAACATCTTTTCAAAAAAAGTTAATGACTTAGTACCCTCTAATTGGTTTTGGTAAGATAGTTAGACGTGCCTTATAATAAAGAGATTTTCTCTTAATTTTATTCAAAAATAATAATTCTTATCTAATAACCATTAGTTAAAAAATTTAAATTTAGGTCGATGAAACTCTATTTTGACAGTACAGATCTCACCATAGTTATGAAGTCTCCAGCAGGTCTTATAACATGGACCAAAGGAAGTATCATCTAAGAGTGTGTTTGGTAATGTATTAAGTTTGGATCAAAATAGAGAAGCCAAAATGTGAACACACACACGCTTACGTACGTTCTTAGTTCTTACGTACGTACGTATGTATGTTGTACTGACCATATTGAGCAGGATGTTGAATCATTTCAAGAAGTGCGGTATAGCAATCCAGGTAGACAAGTCTGGCGTCTGGAGAATTTTTGTTAATCGTATCAATTTGTGAGGAAAGCTTAGAGTTAAATAGGACAGCTGCTTGGTTTTCAAAGTCTGAGCATCCTCTCTGTAAGCCTCCTTCTATTGTTCTCTGTGAGGGCACGCACCCTAAAACGGGTAAGTTGAACACCCCAATCCTTCTTGCTCCTAATCCATAAAGTTCCTGTACACACGCGCACACACATTTATATCATCCTATTCATGATTTTGACTAAAAAATAGTTAAAATATATTTAAGGTTAAGACGCATCTAGCGCCTTGAAGTATTTTCTTAGATTCATTCAGCACTTGAAAGTATTTTGTATTGTATCCAACTTCCTGACATACTTTTTAGGTGTGTACAACACTCTAATGTATCTGTTCTGTTCTAAGAACACAGATATATTGGACTTGACTAGGTTGTCAAGCCTAGAGCCTACGTACCCTGTAAAGGGATCAAAGTCCACGTAGTTCGAGACACACACAGGCGTATAGCCAAGGGGGTGGGGTGTGTGCTCTGTGTGGCAGAAAGTAAAGGAGTTTAGAGTTAGAACCCGTGCACCTGTTTAGGGTTTCCTTCTATTTATAGAGGAGTCTGGTGCGAGTATCTCTCTGCATTGATGAGCCATATCCTTGATTGGGGAATCAGGATTTATTTGTTGGGATCATGATTGAGGGAGAATCTCCATTAATCAGGTCCTAAATTGGTGGGATCCTTCATTATTGCTCATTATAGCGCGGATTCTGTTTCCAGCGCAGTTGGGCCAAGGTCCGGACCTAGGCCTATTAGGCCGGTCCGTAACAGTTGCCCCCCAGCTTGGTTGTTCAGGCTTCTGGACGGCCAAGGTGTTTATTGCCCCCGGTCCTCTGTATGGCCGAGGTCCGTTGTTCGGACTAAGTCGGCTCCTGGCTGCCGTGACCCTTTGTCCGTACCGTATCGGTGGTCGGCTGGTAGTATACTCATCCTGCCTGGAACGCTGAGTTTGTCTTGTTCGAATGGCCGTTTACGCTTCTCGAGCTTCCAGTGCCCGTTGGTGGCCTCGGTCTCGCGCCTCTTGTCTTTTGGGATTCTCCGGACGCTTTGGGATTTGCTTCCCGCACGTCATTATTGTGGACTTACAGTTGTCGGGCTTTTATTGGGTGCGTTCTGCAACCGCCGCGCCTCTCCGTTTTTCAAGGTCTGCACGCATTTATTGTGCTGGCGTCGTGCTGTCTCAATCCCGTCACGTCTGTACAGGAATAGACCATCGCACCCTTGCATTTGGTTTTAAATAGCCCTCTTTTTTCTCTCACTGGACCGGCTTATAACTGCCGCGGCCCATAAGGTGTCTTTAAGTCTGGGGCCTGGCTTCTCATGACTTTGAGAGGTTCAACTCTCGTCATCTCGCCCAGAATGCCCTGCGTCAAGTAGCCGGGGTGATTACCCAACCTGGATCGGTCCGGGGTGCGTAGCAGTGAGCTGGTACCTACATTTGAATCCAAGTGTTGATCTCAGTCGTCTACCCCACAGATCCGAGGTGATGTCTCTAGGATTTGTGATAAAGCCGAAGCGGTTCGCCTTTCTTTGAGGCTGGAATCCTCCTTTAGGTTACCCGGGTTAGATTGCTGTGAATCTATACCCTCTTGCCCATCTACTGCATAGTATGGGGTTGTGTCATGTTGACCCCGGTTACCAATGCCTTTTGCTCAAAGATCCGAGGTATGCCTCAAGGATCCAAGGTGATGTCAAGGAATTTGCTCGACTTTGGGGTCAGGATCCTTATGCATTCGCCATTACCGTCTACTGGCATCTGGCGACTTGTGAGTTCTGCGCGGACTTGATGTGTCCGTCGTGTCACGTACTTCAGCCCTTCCTTCCGGGCTTAGAGGTCTCTAGGCTGCCGAGGCGCTTTTACAGTTTTATTCCGGATTTCGTATCCGAATTGCTCCATATTCCAGATTTCGTATCCGAATTGTTCCATCTTTGACACGCTTTTGTCCGAGTCTTCGATTAGTTTGGATTCATAACCTTCTACTCATTCGTTAGCTCGGATTCGTAGCGCCGGGTTTTTCTCCCGAGGCCCGGTCTTTTATCTTCCCTTTGCACTTTGCTTTTGCTTAATCGGGTCTGACATTAAATGTTGATCTGAGGTATGCCTCAGGCTCGGTTCTTTGTCTTAGCTGGCCTTAGCCCCTGCTTTTCAAAGTTGCTTTGTGTTGCTGACAGCCTAACGGTGCCACCCCCGTCTTGTTGCCCCCCAGCCTGGCAGTCGAGGGCTCTGGGCTGCCGGGGTGCGTTGGCCGCTTACCCTGGATCTCATGTCCGAGGTCTTCATTCCCTCCATCGAGGTGGTTCCCTCGAGTTGGTCCTGGCCAAAGGTGCTCTCCGGGTTGTGCATCAAGCCCATTTTGACACGACTTCCTTGTTTGAAACACACTGCCTCCGGCTGCCTTGACACGGCCTTCGATCGAACCAAGCACTTGAATCGGCCGTACCCCTAAACCTTGCCGGGTATGCCTACCGGGCTTACGTGAAAGACGGTGTCCGGGTTCCGCTCCGTCTTGCAAGGAGGTGATGAGGCCGGGTTAGGAGCTCCTGAGGCTAGTCTGTCTAAAGAGGTGGTGCTCTCTAGTGATGCTGCTTTTCCGAGCTAGGGTGCCTGTGCCCTATCACTCTTCTATGTGCTCGACCGGCGTTTACGTCCGGGAGTTTATTGACCGTATTAAGTACAGGTCTATATACTCGACCAGCGGTTACGTTCGGGAGTTTAGTTTATCGACCACATTAAGTACAGGTCTATATACTCGACCAGCGGTTACGTTCGGGAGTTTAGATACTTGTCGGCTGTAATGGATACGAGCCGTTCGGATGGCTTAGATAATGGGTAAATCACTCTTTTATCTAAGTTTTAGTGCTTCTCGGCCGCATGGGTGCAGGCCGTCTGCTCTCTACCACACTTAGTGTGTGGGAGATTGGGGCAAGGTTGTCTTGTTTCATCCTCGTCAGGCATAACTAACCGTACTGCCTCGGCCCGACTTTCTATCAGTCGAGCTCCAACTTTCACATAGTCGGATTAAATGTAACCGGCGTAAGGGCAGGACTATCACGTGTCTAACCGAGGCTTCGTTCGCCTAGGGTCGGACATTTTGACCTGATCAGGGTCGGCATGGTAGGCTACTTGCTTACCCGGGGGAGCGTTGACGCGTCAATTTCACGAAAGGCCACGTATGGCGCCTTCGTCGAGCTCTAACCAATGCCTGTCGGAGTACAACGGCCGGTTTTCGTACATCTAGATGTTTTTAGTTTTCGACCGGGTACATGACCTCGGAGCCGTGTGTTGGACCGGGCTTATTAGCCTTGGTTCCATGCCGGGTTTCAGGATCTCGGCTTCATGCCTGGTTTATGGACCTCGGCTTCACGCTAGGCTTTATTGATCTCAGCTTCATGCCAGGTTTACAGATCTCAGCTTCATGCCGGGTTTATTGACCTCGGCTTCACGCTGGGCTTTATTGATCTCAGCTTCATGCCGGGTTTACTAACCTCGGCTTCATGCCAGGTTTGTTGACCTCGGCTTCAGTTTTTGGACCGGGCTTCATGGCCTCGGTGTCAAGTGTTGACCGTGCTTAATGGCCTCGGTGTCGAGACTCGGCCGGGCTTAATGGCCTCAGCGTCAAGTTTTTGACCGGGCTTAATGGCCTCGGTGTCGGGACTCGGCCGGGCTTAATGGCCTCAGCGTCAAGTTTTTGACCAGGCTTAATGGCCTCGATGTAATGCTTAAGCAGTCATTCGTGCACGTCTTGGAAATTTCCACTGAGGAATTCTTTGTCAGGGATCCGCGCGCGGAGTCCATTCTATATGGCTCTTTCACCGAGCTTCTTGTCCTGGGTTTGTTGGCCCTGGTTTAATTTATGCCGGGTTTAGGGACCTCGGCTTCATGCTTAGGCAAGTGCTTGTGCACATTGGTGAATCTCCTCGATGGGATCCTTTATTGATAAAAAGTAGCCCTAAGAGGCTTCACAAAGAAACATGAGTAAAAAATGAAATAACTCGAACTTTGAAGCTGTAAACAATAAGTCATTTGGAACCGGGACGGGGTCTAGCTATGGTAGATCTTTAGCTTGTCAGCGTTCCAGGTTCTTTTGACCGGCTTCCGTGCCAGGGTTTCCAGGATGTATGCCCTCCGTCGAGCTTCTCCTTGATCCGGTAGGGGCCTTCCCAGTTCGCCGCAAGCTTTCCGTTCTTACCATTCTTACTGCCTATGTAGGCCCGTCGAAGTACGAGGTTCCCCCGGTTGAATGACCGCGGTCTTACCTTCCTATTGTACTTAGCCGTGAGTAGCTGCTTGACGGCTAATTCCCGGCAGCGAGCCTTGACTCAGATTTCGTCTATGAGGCCCAGGTCGGTCTTCAAGGCGTCGTCGTTCAACTCCTGCCCTTCTTGTTTGGCTCTAACCTTTCTCCAGGATGGTTGCCCGATTTTGACCGGGATCATCGCTTCGCATCCATAGGTTAACCTGAATGGGGTTTCCTGGGTCGAAGACTGTACGCTTGTCTGGTATCCCCAAAGAACGCTGTGTAGCTGCTCGGTCCAGCTGGTGTCCGCTTGCAGCATGCGCCTCATCATCCGTCCAGGATGATCTTGTTGGCAGATTCGGCCTGGCCGTTTGACTGTGGGTATTCTACGGGTGAGAAGTGTTGTTCAATGTCTAGGTTGGACATTAATGCTTGGAATCTATGGTCCATGAACTGGGTCCCATTGTCCGTGACGTAGACGATTTTGTGCCGGAAAAACTTTATTACTCTAGCCAAGGTTATTGTGGCGAGTAGCTCTGCCTCGATCTACTTGGTGAAGTAGTCTACTGCGACTATGAGTCATCTGCATTGCCCCTGCGCCGGTCGGAATGGTCCGAGGATGTCCGTGCCCCCTTTGCAGAAGGGCCAGGGGGCTGGCATTCCTTTCAATTCTGAGGGGGGCGGCCGTATGATCCTAACGTGTTTCTGACAACTGTCGCACATCTTGGCCTTCTTCATGGCGTCATGCTTCATAGTGGGCCAGTAGTAGCCGGCGCGTAGCGCTTTCCTGGCGAGTGCCTTGCCCCCCATGTGGTGGCCGTTGCTGCCTTCGTGAAGTTCGGCTAGCACGTATTTTACCTCGGTTTCGCCGAGGTATCGCATCATCGGGCAATGCAGTCCCTTTCGCCGAGGTATCGCATCATCGGGCAATGCAGTCCCTTTCTGTAGAGCTGATCATCCACCATTGCGTAGAGAGCGGCTTCTCTAATCGTTTTTTTTTGTTTGGCCGCGGTCGAGTCGGTAGGGATAATTCCCCTTTCTAGGTAGTCTTCTATCGACTTCCTCCGGTCGAGTCCTGAGATGGTCATGATACAGCTCAGCTCGGTTAGGCTCTACTGGATCACGGTCCCGTGATTGTCCGGTCCCTTAGTGTTTGCCAGCTTGGAGAGGATGTCGGCTCTCTCGTTCTCCTCTCTTGGAATATGGGAATCGGGCATTTCCTCGAACTCGGCCATGAGCTCTTTGGCGTGGCTTAGGTATTCCGCCATAAGAGGGCCTTTTGCTTGATAGCTGCCGTTGATCGGGGCGGCAACGAGTTGCGAGTCGGTTAAGACCTTTACTGCAGCCCGGCCAATAGAGCTTCGTACTCGGTTTGGTTGTTGGAGGTCGGGAACTTCAGCTGGAAGGAGTGTTCAGTGGTGACCCCTTGGGAGCTTTCAACGATGACTCATGCACCGCTGCACTTAGCATTGGAGGATCCGTCCCCGAAAACTTTCCAAGCCTCGTCGCTTGTTATTGCCGGCTTGAGATCCCTAATGAAGTCCGCCAATGCTTGTGACTTGATCGCTTGCCGAGCCTCGAATGCTATGTCGAATTGTGGTAGCTCAATGGCGAGGTGATCTACGAGTCCGGGGAGTTCTGTCCTCCACGTGGTGTTCTTCTCGGTCTCTGCCCTCTCGACCTCGGCCCTCCGTGGCGATCCGGTTGGTGCGGTTAACACCGTCACCCTAGTTTCACGAGTCATGGGTATTTTCTTGGGACGGTAGGCGGCCTCGTACTGCGCTCGTCCTACCATCCAGTTCGCCGTTGTCCCGGCGTGTGTTTCTCGTTTTTCTTTATTTTCGAGTCTTTTAAGGGACGACTCTTGCGTCTTCCGTCAGATGCGGACATCGGCTTCGACCTCCTGGACGTCTCGCGCTGGTTGTTCTGGGCTCGCTTCTTACAGCGGCGGCTCGTCTGCCTAAGGGGAAGTCGCCGCGTCGGTCGCGTGTCCTTCAGGAGTTTTTTTTCCGTTGCGGCGGCCCCTGTGACTGGTCGGGTTCGATCGGCGGTCGGCTTGCTTGGGGGTCTCCGCCAACAACCAGTTACGGTGGGTTCCTGATGTGGCTTCTGGTGCTTGCCATCAGTGGTGTTTAACCAGATTTGGTGTGACTGGGTCCGCCTTCGAAAATTCACACGAAGCCGGGGGTTTAACCAGATTCGGTGTGGCCGGGGTCCGCCTTCAAAAGTTACCACATAGCTGGGATTTTGACCAGATTCTGTGTAACTGGGGTCCGGCTTTAATAATTCACACGGAGCCCGGGCTTTAAACAGCTTGGCGTAGCCGGGGTCCGTTATCAAGGATTCTGTGGGATCTGAGGTTGTACCCATATTTGGTGTAACCGAGTCCTTCTCACAAACAATTATAGCCGGCGTGGATTCGCTCAACTGAATGCAAGGTTGACACTTTTGCTTCCGAATCTGCCCATGAGGGGTTGCGGCTTTTGCAGCACGAACACTAATGCAAGTGATTGTCCCTATCTTCATATTGATGGGAAACGGTTGGTGGATAGTGTTGATGAGGACAAATTTATGCAGTTATGCGGAATTGTCGAAGCTAGTGGGACTAATGGTTGATATCAGCCTGCTCGGAGCCGTTGGGGAGCGCCTTCATAATCATCCTTGAGAACGAGGATGTGATCTCGGCGTCTCGGCTCCTCCTCATCTCGGCATATTATCAACCTCGGCTATCGCGATGGAGTCGAGATGCGTTGAATCAGCATCGGCCTAACAACGCCCTCAGCAACCACGATTTGTCTGTTTGCCCTGCCTCAAAACAATTCTCACCGAGTAGTAAAAATAACTCCTTTGGGATGGCATGGAGAGTTCAAATGTTGTGGTTGTTTATGATCCAAATAGAGCACGCCAGAATTAAAAAGTCTGGGTTCCCAAGGAGAGAGGATAATGATCCTTCTTCTTAAAAGCATTCCCAAAGAGAAAATCTGACGATCCTTCCAACTATCTGGGTTCCCAAGTGTCAGGACGGTCGAGTGGTCTAAGGCGCCAGACTCAAGTTTTGGGTCCTCTAACGAGGGCATGAGTTCCCAAGGAGAGAGGAAGAGGATCCTGAGGATCTTGGAGAGAGGGGATGTCGATCCTGAGGTTCTCCATGCTTTCTATTGCCAGTTGATTAAAGAGGAAATTCCTTCGACTTCTTCATTGCGACTATCCTAGGTCGCGGGAATCAAATAAAAATTTACCGATTCCCCACGGTCGGCGCCAATGTTATGTTCTAAAAACACAGATATATTGGACTTGACTAGGTTGTCAAGCCTAGAGCCTACGTACCCTGTAAAGGGATCAAAGTCCACGTAGTTCGAGACACACACAGGCGTATAGCCAAGGGGGTGGGGTGTGTGCTCTGTGTACCAGAAAGTAAAGGAGTTTAGAGTTAGAACCTGTGCACCTGTTTAGGGTTTCCTTCTATTTATAGAGGAGTCTGGTGCGAGTATCTCTCTGCATTGATGAGCCATATCCTTGATTGGGGAATCAGGATTTATTTGTTGGGATCATGATTGAGGGAGAATCTCCATTAATCAGGTCCTAAATTGGTGGGATCCTTCATTATTGCTCATTATAGCGCGGATTCTGTTTCCAGCGCAGTTGGGCCAAGGTCCGGACCTGGGCCTATTAGGCCGGTCCGTAACAGTATCTATTTATGCGTTGATGCTAGATGTATCAAAAAATATTTTAGGATGCTGAATAAACATTTTATATATATATATATATATATATATATATATATATATATTTCAAAATACTCGATGCACCAAAAACTACTTTAAGGTAGTGAATGTACAAAAATAATATATATATATATATATTCAAAATGATGGATGCCCCACAAAATACTATAGGTGTTGGATGTATATCAGAAAATACTTCATGATGCCGAATGCACCATATTCCTCTATTTAAACTTGAGTTTTGAAAAGAAAATTCCGCTAGATATGCATGATGTTTTACTAATTATCATGATCTGGACATCGGAAAAATGGAATAAAAATAAATAGCAAACAAGCAAGTAATAATGATGTGAATAAATATCATATTTTTCAATGTTAAATAAATATAATAAATTGCGTATTCATATCTCTGAAAGAATTCCGGTTTTATTGACTCTGGAAAGGATTTCATTTACAGTTTTCATATTGACTAAGAAAAACGTGCTTCTGGAAGTTGAGCTAATAGTGGAAATAAAATGCCTATGAACATTTTATGGGTAAAAAGACAAAAAATAAAAAATAAAATAAACCCTATGAAATGGTATGTATAGTAACCAAGGGGGCAAGTGTCCTGTGTCAACCTCATTATTGCTATTGTTGAAAAGAGCAACATGTGCTATCGTTGACGTTGAAGAATCAACAGTTTAGATCCGGATTTTTGCATTTATGCATTAGTTTTTTTTTCAACGCGGACACATGGTATAAGAAATTTTTAGGTGGATAATTTAAATCAATAATATAAAAAATATACTTATCATTATAAAGTTGGGTCCTCTAAAAACATTAATGACTAAATAAATAAATATTTGTATATATAGGAAGCAGTAAACATTGATGAACAATGTGTCTTTTTTTTTAGACTTTCAACCTTCAATTTGATCATGTAACTTATGTATCGTTTAATTGCTTGTTAAATAAATTCATTTTATTATTAAAAAAATTAACATTGGTGTACATCAATAAATATAAATTATATATTTATACAACTCAGAATCCTTCACCCATACACTCTCCTCCAATCGTTAATGTATAACCTAATTAAGGGTTGATCATGATTCTAAATGTAAGACTTGAAATTTTTTTCATATTTATCAATCTTTTCCAAAACTATCCTTATTGATACTCTTTCAATAATAATTAAATAAAATAGATAGAGCAAACTAAGAAAGATAAATGATTATGGTATTTTAGAAAACATGTCATGTTAACTAATTTTTTTAATTTAATGAGATTAGGTAAATAGCTTTTACATTAAGAATTATAGGAGTATTTTACAATAAACATTATGAGTTCACAAGAGATCCGATGAACAGTATCATGGACATGGAATAAAACATACCGTTAAGAAGCTGAAGGCTTGAGAGGCCATGAAGTCTGTGTATGAAGAAATATCATACTGAGATCGCCTGATGCCATATTGACTATAAGTATTGGCAATATCATCACTTCCTATACACACTATGTATATGCTGTTTGATACAATGGTTGCTGCTTTGCTTTCTCCAACTCCTTCCTTTATCTTCTTTATGTACTCTCTGAACATGTCCAGTTGACCTGATAATGGTATCACCGACTAAAAAAAAATGGAAAAGACACAAAATAATCAGTGAAAGTTGTAAGAAACTAGAGGGCCTTGTTTGATTTCATGTTTTGGAAATAATTTTTCAGTTTTAAAAACAAATTGTTTTTAAAACAAGTTGTTTGATGGTTAATTCTTAATGAAGTGTTTTGCAAAAAGAATAGAATCTGTTTGAAAAAATAAAAAAGAAAAAAACTTGAAATAATAATTTTTTTTTTTTTTGCATGTTTTCTATTATTTGTTCTGTTTTGCCTTTTTTTCCCAATTTTCCCTTTCACTTGTAGCTGCATGCGCTCTCTCTGTTTTTCATGCTTATCTCTTTTTAGTTGCTTGCGTTTCGTTTACATCATCTCTCTGTTCTCCAAATATTTGTTCGAACCATGCCCTGACTTTCGCTCTCTCTGTTTTCTATTATTTGCTCTCTCTTTCCACAAAAATATTTATATTTTGATTTTCCCTTCGTGAGCAATTCAAACCATGCCCTGACCTTCGCTCTGTCTTTATCATTCTCTTACTTCTCCAAATTGATTTTAAAACTAATTGTTTTAATCAAGCTTTTTGTTTTTTTTTTCAAAATAATTTTTTTAACAATTACTATTTTTTCTTTCCCCACTAAATCTAAATCTTGTTTTAAAATACATTTCTATAAAACTAATATTTTTTTAAAAGAAAAAAGAAAACAAAACAAAACAACGCCTAGATTTTTTCTTAAATTTTCTAGTGTGGTGCATATGTATGCTTATTATGTAACATTTTGATGAAAACTTAACAAAAAAATTTGGATAATGAAGTAGTAGGAAAGAAAGAAATTGAAAAGGTAAGGAGGCAATTGAATAGAACGAAATACAGAGCTCCACGGATGAGTTGCTCTGGTTGATAACATAAAGAGACGCTTCACTAAATACTTGTCAATATTATAACTTTATATGTATAAATATGTATATAGAGTATATGAGAATTATAAATAAAAAATCAAAAAAATTTATGTTTATGGGAAGCCAGAGTTACACACACACACACACACACACCACGAGTGAAGCAGTGAGAGGATCATATCCAGCACCACCAGAAGCAAAGCTCACACCAGTGAGGAGATCTTCTAGTTTCAGATTAGGATCAAGATAAGGTGGCAAAAGCTGCTTCACCCCAAATCTTGCAGCTGCAAAAGAGACAATAAAAAAAAAATAATAACCATGATAAGTGCGAGTGTTTAAAATTAATTCAAACCAGATTAAATTGGATTAATTTGTTTGATATAATAATTGTTGGATATGTACAGTTCGATTGAAGTAGAGCAAATATCGAATGTTTTGAATATAACAGCTAGTTCTTTTGGTGGTTTATGGATTTATTTCACATTATATCCTCTTCTTTAATTTTCATTTTACACGCCATGACATGCATCCATTTTTGAAGCTCATGAGCCAAAATCTGTTCAATCTAAACCGAATCAAGTGATGAAGCTAAGCCAAAACCAAAACATTCCTATTATATTGCAAAAATCAATTAGATTAATTAAACACGATTTTATAGCCTAAAATGGTACTTAACAAAACATAAGGACATTATATTCTCAGAAAACATAATTCACTTGTGAGATTCCAGTTAAAATCCTTCATCAGTAATCAGAATAAGGGCCTATCCAAAAATACTAATCTAATGGGTGGGAAAGTTCCTTATAATTGAACTTCATTTGTGAGGCTCCATAATGTGAGACTCGCAATACATTCTTACCAAGTTGGTTAGAAGTGTGTGTGTGTCTCTCTCTCTCAATATATATATATATAAAACCAATTTTGACGTACCTATGAGGTCTGAAGGCACCAAACCATTGCTAAACCTGCCTGTAGGAAGATCTCCGGTACCAAGGTCCTTACCGTAAGGTAAGAAATTGCACTTGACGATAGTGGTGATGTAGTTATTGTTTCCAGGATCAACTATGGAGTCTCCAAACACAAGTAGTGCTGGGATTGTTTCATTTTTTGGTAGAACTAAAGCAGAAGAAGAAGAAGAAGAAATAGAGCTTTGTTGAAAGATGATGAGTATGGCACAACACCATAGAATGAAGAAAGAAGGAAATTGAAGAGGAAGAAGAAGCTTTTGAAAAGATAGAGAGCTCATCGTTATGTTTCTGATGGATAAACTGTAATGTTCCCCACACTTCGATCTCTCAAAATTATGGCAAGTGACGTTTTTTCCAATGTGGGTGTGAAGGTGGTTTCTCATTCTGGTGGTAGCTAATTTATAGGAAATTGGACTCTTATTTCACACTTTTTCTTTATTATTTATTTTTTTTGGAGGATCTTACGTCACTGGGGCTGTAATAGTAACATGAACAGCGAATACAATTTAACAAAAAAATTACTTTTGGCACAAGCACACATGGAGTTTAAACAAAATAACGAATTAACGATACTGCAGGTTCATAATATTAATATAATGGTTTTAGCCGTAACTCATGCACCCATGATATTATCTACAGAGGGTTCGAATTGCTAATTCCCCCACCGTAATACTAATATCATTTATGCTCTCTTTTTTGTATACATCAAAGTTTAGGTGAATTTGGTTTTAAGTGAATGCCTACTAGTAATAGAGCATACATCTGAGTTCAAATGACGCTTACATATCACCCACCATTCAGAGTCTTCATATTGGTAGTGTGATTTAAACTCTTAACCTGATGGGTTGTCGTGAACTTTCTTACCAATTAGACCAGCATTTATTGGCTATTTATATATCTGGCAAGATTTCGGATATTTAACTTAGACAACAACTCAGGTTAATATTTTTTTATTTGGTCATATTTTTAATATTTAGAATCATATATTCATGTAAAATTGTGAGATAGATTTCCTATGCATACTTTTTTTAATATTTTTTTTTCTCTTCTAATGATCTACAAATTGCATATATTTTAAAAGTTCCTCTGACAAATGAGATTAAAAAATGTTTTATAGACATTTTCCTTTTTCTCCACATTGTTAACGAATTAAAATACCAATATATAGTTATGTAGATTCAAAATCTCGACATAGTATATATACACATACAGTTTTTTTTTTTTTTTTACACAACCATCTGACTTTGTCAAATTTAACTATTGTCATATTTAAAACTCTCCTAAAAAAATTTGTTTGCATTCATATAGACTTGTACTTGAGACATCGTTTTAAATGGGAACAAGAAAGCCGTTCTACTAGAACCAACGCCTACGGGTACATCAATAGGCTTTTTTTGGGTCATCAATCACGCGCAAAAGAAATGTATTTCGTACGTAATTGTCTTGGGGTGCAATGTGAATGTTTATGATACTGGCATATAGATAGAAAGCGATGGGTAACTGAACGAAACACACGCAGGAGACCTTGGTTGTTAAGCACTATTTGCCTTGACGGTGTATGAACCAAACGCAACCTAAATTTATTTTACTGATTCGTTTTCTATAAATATAAATCCCAATATTAAAAAATACACAAGCACAGACGTTAACAAAACTATGTATTATGATGTTGTGGGAACAAGTATTAATATTTAATAATATCTACAAATTTGTGAAGATCTTTTCTTTCTTTCTTTTTTTCTTTTTTTGTTTTTGTTAGGCACGAGCACATCTTCCTATCAGAGATAATCCTATAGAAGTATTGTTGGGTATTAAATATGAGAGATTTTCTTAAACAAGTATTGATTGTATCTAGAAATCTGTATCGAGGATAATATATATTTATGGACCAAAAAACGATTAAGATTAGAACTTAAATTTGAGAGTATAAGTGAAGGCAATCCAAAAAAATTAATCAACAAGCCATTGGTTGCCAAGTATCGTTTTCACTTGAATTGGGTCAATCATATTCCCTTCATTCTTATTCATAAGTTATATTTAATTATACACATATATTTTATACTTTAAATCAAAATGAGTTGAAATTCTTAAAATTATTCAGTCATTTCAGAAGGTAACACTAAAAAAAATAATACAACGAATTTTTAACCCATTATTATTTATCTCTTCACTATAATTAATTAATAAAAGGGGGCTTTATAATGAGGTCTTAAGTAAGGAACTTAATTATTGATGAGAAGTACAAGTGAAGTATTGTCATTTCTTATTTCGAAACTTGTCAATGCTTGCTTTTTAGTTACCATTGGGATTTATGGGCGATTAAGTTCCTTCCTTGAGACCTCATTGTAATTCCCCATTGATAATATAATATTTAGCAAAGGATACTATTTTTTAAAAAAAAAATAGCAATTGCTTCACAAACTTTGTAAATTGGTATTTATGCACAAACCTGAAATAATTAGCAATAGAGTGATTATTTCATTTATTGTTGTTGTTATTATAACATGTAGTGGATCTGGAGGGATAGACTCAAACCGCCTCAACATGCATGCCTGCCCATACGTACATTAATATCTTCTCTTCGGTACACTGCTGTACCTGTGTTTGTTAGTAGGAAAGGGTTGAGGAGGAGATATTTTAATAAATTAAATTTAAAAAATTGAAGAAATGAGGCTAGAAGTGTTTAATTTATTTATTTTTGGTATATTTTTAGTCCTTTAAATTTTACATGAGGCATAATTTTTTTCTTTTAAGTTTATAAATTATACTCTTGGTCTTATATATATTATTAACATCGTTAATATTACTAACGGAAAATATTGGCACAACAAACTTAAATAATGATTGTGCAGTTAACAAAATATATTTAAGTTTTAATCTCTTAATGTGATATATTTAGATTACTAAATTAAAATAAGTTGACAAATTGCACAAATGAAATAAAGGTTTTGATATTTAGATTACTAAATTAATTTTTTTTAATACAATTGAGGTTTTAATATTAACCATTATCATTAGGTTTTTTTGAATATTTTTTAATTTACACATTTAAAATTTAAGACTAACAATATTTAAAAACATAGTCATCACTTGAGTTTATTATTTTAACATTCTCCGTTAGCAATACTAATTGTGTTAGAATTATAAGACTAAAAGTATATTTTATAAAGTTAATGAACCAAAAACATATCTCATGTAAAATTAAAAAACCAAACTTTAGCCTTTTTATCCTTTTATCTTATATATTCTCTTTATTGAGATTTTATAGTCCCATTTAACTTTGTTTTTGAAATCAATAAATTCATTAAAATGTCCTCCATCTTCCCCTAGCTTCCAACCAAATTTGGAGTATTATATATGGAGTTTCGCTGTCAATTTAAGGTTGGACCGAAACCTTAAGTTCTATAATTCTTTCTCGTCTTGATTCATATGTTTACTTAGTTATATGTAGGTCAACAAACAAACCAGAATCATTTATTGTCCATGATCTGTAAACACCGGGGGGAAAAAACACAAGTTAGGAAAGCAATATACATATATACACACACTACACATATATTCACACACCGACACCCCCACACACACATATACATATAGAGACACACCGACACACACATACATATACATACATATATATCTACACACATACATATAAATATAAAAGTGGGACAACCAAGTCATATGACCACTTCGAAATAGGTTACTGGGGATTGACCAATAATGATCCTAGTCATGGAAGGATCCCTGTCATCTTTCATACATGAAAACTATTGTAGAGCCTCCCACACAAAGAATAAACCTTCCCCATTCAGACCATACCACACAGCCTTTCTTCATTTCCTACTAGACACAACTGGTTTCCTCACTCTAATGAACACATGACCATGAATTTCTAACATGACCATTATTATCTAGATTAAGATAATACTACACCCTTGATCCCCTAAGAGAGTTACTCATACCTTATATTGCTTTTCTCAGGCTTTGGTTATAAACGCGAAGATAAAATTGGATACTAACACTTGAATGTTATTGATCTTAGAAATATTGTATACAGAGGGGAGTAAGAGAAGAGTGAATTGATGTTTCAAGTTCAGTGTATGTTTCTTTGGAACTTACAGGGCTTTATATAGGCTGGGCATTCCCAACCTTAATTACTTTATAAACTCAAGTTACATTTGTTTTTTCTAACCTTGGTTACTATTTATCTTTAGAGCATCTTATTGTTCTTGTCTTCTTCTTATTTTTGGAGGGAATCTCCTTTTGCTTTTTACCACCTTCATTGTGTTTTTCTTCCTGTTTGTAGATTCTTTCTTCTGTCGGCAGTATCTCTTCACAGTATACTCATATCTACAGTGGGTTCTTCATAATCTCTTAGAAATCTTTCACGTTCCCTCATAATACTTACATTTGTGGTTAGTATACTCTGATAACATATTGGATATTTTTTTTCTCTATTTCTTCATGATTATCCTTGCTATTAGTTTTTATTCTATCATACCATGGGTTAAACATTTTAGTGTTGTTCCCTTGCTCTCCAAGTGAATATACTCATATAAACTACAAAAAAATTGTCGTTTGTAGTGGTTAATTTGTAGCGGTTACAAATTGGGATAATTAACACCACCTTGCTCTAAGCCCATAGTAGAATGACACCTTGCCGAAAACCCTGATTAATGCCTTAGGCTCTGACACTATACCAGTGTAAGGACTTGTGTATTTTTTAATAACGATTTTATAACCACTAAGCTAGGTTTCATCCTGGAAAATGAAAACTTTTATAAAAAGTTCAAAAACTTAACCCCAAACACAGGATTTGTCCTGTAATTAAAATGGGCTTTTCCAAAAAAAAAATTAAAAATTTTGAAAATATTTTTTCAATGGTTCAAACTCTTCATTAAAAATCCATCATTCCTTAAACCATCTTTGGTGTTAGTGGGAGTACTTCATTATTATTAAATTTAACCTAGTGCTTTTCTCTCCACCACTTAATCATTCATCATGTTATGGGCTCATATCATACCTGTAGCAATATCTAAACATAATAAATATATGTAAGTTTATACTATTATGAGGTCAAATGTGTGTGTGTGTACACATCACATTAGTCGTACTTGGCTAATTCAAAAGAATATATAATCATAAGGGAACAAAAAGAAACTAGGCTACACTATCCAGCTCCTCCACCTTCTCAGTTGCAGCCGATAACTATGCCTTTGCCTTTCAAGCTTTTTGCCTGTTTTGTATGTGATTTTAAGGAAAGGGGTGAGATTCTTAAAAATCCCAATATTAACCATAAACACCAACAACAAATACAAGTACACGAATCATGCAAAACAAGCCATCAAATAAGCAAATACACAGATTTAGCAAAACAATATATTCAGCAAATCAACATATTCACAATGCAACAATCATTATACATCATGGGAACACAGCTCAACATTTACCTTATTGCATAAAAAGTCTAGCTGCCTTTGGACACACAATCCAATGATCAAGGCTTACAGCCTCAAGACACACAGTTTGATAATCAAGTCTTACAGCTTTAAGGCACACAGTCCAATATCAGGTTTTATTACCTCAAGACACACAGTCAAAGGTTCATGCTGAATGCACAAAGGTCTTACAGCCCAGGGGCGGAGCCAAGAATTTTAACTACAAAATATACAAGTGTGAGAGTTCCTACATGTAATTTGAAATTCTATAATTTGAAATTATATAGAGATGGGTTATTATTAATTCTAATCTTAATAACACAATTAAGATTATGTTCTTCTAGACCCATTCATACAGCTTGTCCTTTTATTTAAATTAGTCGATCATTATTAATATCTTATACCCTTATGATATTATATACCTTCTAAGGCTTACTTAAATGTATATTATTCCCTGTAACTAGACCACTAAGGCAGCCAACTACCCCTTCAGATATTTCCAAACAACTCTCAATTTAAGGCTAGTTGCAATTATCCAAAAATGTTGTTATTTTCAGACCTAACGGAAATTCAGTTTCTAATTTCTCAAGAAATTTGGAAAAATGATAACTTAGTATAGGAAACTCCAAATGAAGTGATACTTGTACCTAATTAAATCTTTATAAGGCTATTTTAAAGGAAAAATAACAACCATACCAAATTATGATTGAAACCTCCCAAAATTTCACAGAGACAATTACCACTCGAACCTGGAAACAGGATTTCTTCAGTTTTTACTGTCTAAATTGGTGTATTCATAACTTTATTTCTACACTTCTGATTAACATGTTCTAAGACTCATTTTAAAGCTTATGAGGTGTACTATCTTTCGACCAAATTTCTCATACAAACAAAGTCATTTTCTTGGTCAAAACCTCACACGAATATGGAACTTGAATTTGGAGAATTGGCACTTCTCATTTTTCCCTGCCTAACTTGGAAAATTCATAATTTTCTTTCTAGACCTCCGATTAACATGACCTAATACTTGTTTTAAATATTAGGAGTTGTACTATCTCTTGAATAAATTTCACAAAAGAGTCAGACTTTAGCTCCTGAGATCTACATGCACGTGGCCCTCCTTTTTTCAAACCAGAAACATAAATGAAATGAAGGACATGCAACCTCAAACCATGGCTTAAAACTCCAGAAATTAGACACCTTTAAAACCATATTGTATGCTCTGCTTCGGTGAGTCACATGCAAGGCCAAAGAACCTCTAATCATGCCTTAAAACTGACATTCAAGCAACTGAAACTCTTACCAAGAACACTAAATTTTCGGCAGCCATTTACCTTAAAAATCCTTACTAATCTGCCTCAATGATGATAGAAAAGGGATTGAAATACTCACCTAAGTGAGATTCTAGGATTTCATGTGAAAATTGGCCAACCCTTCTTCTCCAATGATCACTCAAGCTCTCTCTCTCTCTCTGCTCTATGATGATGGCTAAATCAAAGACTTGTTGAAAGTGGAGCTAAATCACCAAAAGGGGGGGATTTTAAAAACTTTTTGAATTGCCTTGTTTTTTAACACTAAAAACAGAGTTAACAGAGTATAGGGAAGAAGAGCAAGACACATGAAATTTATACTGGTTCGGTCCAACCTCTTGACCTACGTCCAGTCCCTAGACACTTTGAGATTTCACTATATCAATTGATTACACACTTTGTAACTCAAGAGTAATTATCTCACTAGAACTTACTCCCCCTTACAAGTTACAATCAATAACCCAATCTCCAAGTCCCCTGACTTGAGATTCTTACAATGAATGATTTACAATAAATGAACTCTTTCTAAGAGTGAATAAATATGAACACTGAAGTACAGAATGTATCAATAGATACTTTGCTCAAGAAATCTCAAAAAGTATTTGGAAACTTGAATGATTTTCTTTTTCAGCAAATTGGTTGTTGGGAAGACTTGAATGCAACTCTATTTATATCAAGAGAGCATTAAATGACCGTTGAAATCCCTAATATAACCGTTAGAGACGTTTAGGAAGGATTAGGGTGAGCTTAGGTTTTCTTCTCTCTCTACTCTTTGCTTAATCCAATTGCACAGAAGTTTATGGTTGACTTCTTGAATATTAATCCGTTGGAAAATCAGCTACTAGATGTGGAAAGCAGCCATTAATCCCTTTGCAACGTGTGTAGAATGATTGCTCAAAAGGATGCAAGTTTTCTGGACTTTGCATTTAATGTGCTGACGTCACTTTTTGCTTTTGCTTTTAAACCTTCATTTAATATCATCTAAATCATTTGAAACTCATTAACAAAGTGGTTAAACATAGTTAGGAATATTAATGAATGATGATGAAAAGTATTAGGATCAAACAGGAAGGTTTCACAAATTCGTCTGATTTGAAATTCAAATTCTGCGACACAAACTCGAGTTTGTTTATCTGAACTCGAGTTTTCAACTATGCTCAGAGGACAAAACTGGAGTTTCCATCTGAAACTCAAGTTTTCTTCTTCTAGAGACGAACCATCGCGATTTTATCTTTGAAGCACATTTCAGCATACGAGCAAAACTCAAGTTTATTAGTGACAAACTCCAATTTTGGACTTTTATAGTGTAAAACATGTTTAAGTCCAAAAACTCAAAACTGGAATTTCCAATGTAAACTGGAGTTTTCAAAAGCGTTAAAATGAGCAAAGCTCTCAGGTTGGTCAAAATTCGAGTTTCTAAATCCAAACTCAAGTTTTCATTTAAGTATGAAAACTTTTAGAAATCTTTGCTAAGGTAAAACTGGAGTTTTCAAAAACTGAGTTAAACTTGAAAATTCTCTGCCAAGTATAAACTCGAATTTCAAAACCAAAACTCGAGTTTTCTCAAAAACTTGGGAAAACTTAGAAAAACTCATGGCACAGTGTAAACTAGAGTTTTAAATCCAAACTGGAGTTTTCTTATGTTTAAAACATCAGTGTCTCTCTGTATGCCCAAAACTAGAGTTTTCATTTGAAAACTAGAGTTTTGTTCTCTTTAGAAGGTATTGAAGAGTCTCTGTTTGGTGAAAACTAGAGTTTTCTATGAAAACTGGAGTTTGTCTAAATGTGAAAAATTTAGAGTGTTCTCTGTAAGACCTAAACTCGAGTTTATGAAAATTGGAGTTTTGCTTAGTTTATTAAAAATTGAACTACTCTCTGTCAAATCCAAAACTCGAGTTTTGAAACCAAAACTCGAGTTTATCTTTGACAGTAAGTTTTTTAACTTACCAAAGACAAACTTTAACTTGCATTTACAATTATTAGTTATTATCAAAACACATAGAGAACTAACACTTGTAGTTTCGGTTAGTATACGGAGTCTGACCTCCCCTTCTCCCTTGATCAACCATCGCTTTACAGTTCTTTGTTCTCTATTCTTGGTCTCACTCTCATTCTCTCCATCTCTCAAGTTCTGATAATGAAAAATGAGAATGAGAGAAGCATATGAAGATTAATGCTGAAATGGAACACACGTGAGTGACTTGTATGTGTATGTATCTAACTTGCATTGAGAAAGAGAGAGAGGAGTGTTGTGGGACCCACTCACAAAATTACCCATTTGAGCCTCTTCGACCCCTTACAAGACTTTTGTTTGCAACTTGGTCCTTTGCTCATTGAATTACAAACATTAGATAAATGTTGAAAATTAATCCTTGATATCATATAAGGATTTTCTTCCTTAATTAGTTTCTCTAAGCCATAGAATATTGACTTCAAAATTTCAAAGACAAAAATTATTCCCTAACTATTTTTCCTTGAATTTTTTGGGAAAATGCGCCCTAAATTCCAAATATTAGGTTTAAAATCATTCAGGCCAAATTTTTCATAATTAATCTCCTTATAATATTTCTTATCCTCTAATCCCAAAATTTTGGATGTTACGATCCCCCCCCCCCCAAAAAAAAAGTATAAGAAATTTGACACATACCTTAAGGCATGAAATTTGGATATTACTTATTCATGTCATCTTCCACTTCTCTGGTTGCTTCCCTAAGAGATAATCTTTTCTAGGACGCCAAAAACATCACTTGTAGGTCCCAATTTTAAATTAGGATGCCAAAAGTTGATTTTTAAGGCTTGAGTTCTTAATTGGGACGCCAAAGGTGGTGCTTCTGGGATCCCAATTTAAAATTCGGATGCCAAAAATCAACTTTTCTTACACATAATTACAAAAATGTCACCAACTTTATCTTTCACTTCCTTTTTTTTTTAAAAAAAAAAAAGGACGTTTCTTAGGGAAGTAAAAGCCCTTTTTTGTAGTAGTGTAATGTTTATCCAAAAGATATGTTAGTGAAATGTACATTTTAGTAGAACATTTGGTGACATTACAACTTTCATAGTTTGGTGGCTAAAAGAAAGATATGCTAAAAAAGGCATTGGAAGTGATGTTGTCATCAAGAGAATAAAATTGATGTTATTACCAAGGGAGTAAATACAATATTATCATCAGAAGGAGTAAAGATCATGATGTACTCTTTTTCTTAACTAAGGTTTTGTCTATTGGGGTTTTTTTGGTAAGGTTTTTTTTTTAAAAAAAAAAAACAGCTTTGATTGTATTGTATACTTTTTTTCCTTTAATAAGTTTTTGTCCCTACTAGGTTTTTCCTAGTAAGGTTTTGATAAGGCACAATATTTGTTCATAGACATCAAAGAGGAAGTGTTGTAAAAAACTAGGTGATGTGGAGGTCCATAATCTCCCAACTCTTGGCTTTTCATATCCTACCCTACAACCTCTCTAATGAGGCTGCATTTGAATAGGCTTTTTTTATATTAAAAAGTCCTTTTTTCTTAAAAAAGTGCTTTTTTGTTATTTTATGTATTTGAATGAGGGGCTTTAAAAAAAAGCAAAAGTCACAAAAAAGCCCAAATTTCTCCTTTTTTTTTAAGCTCCAATCTGAAGCTTAAAAAAAAAAAAAAGCTCATGCACTAAATGAGAGAGAAAGAACAACATTTGACCAGTTATTTGGATTTGGGCACAAAATAACCACAAATGCCCTGGAGATTTTGCGCCGTATACTCCCTCTCCACAACATTTGACCACAAAAAAAAAAAAAAAGCTCATGTACTAAATGAGAGAGAAAGAACAACATTTGACCAGTTATTTGGATTTGGGCACAAAATGACCACAAATGCCCTGGAGATTTTGCGCCGTATACTCCCTCTCCTTCGCCATCTCATATTCGCGTCGTCCTCTCCTTCACCATCACGCGTTCCCACCGTGGAGACTCCTTCTCCTTCTTCTCCACAGTCACCCTAACAAGAGGTAATTCCATCTCTCTCATATTCGACTGGACTTTTCTCTTCTCTATCAAGTTCGCTTCAATTGTTTCGTCATTTGCTCTTCGATGGTTAATCAACGGCTTGGGTCAGTCTTCCGAAGACAATATTTGCTCGTCCTCCATGATTGGATCTCAACTTCGACCTCTGGCACAAAGTCTCGTCTTTAGTTGTTTCAAGATTATTTGATTTTCCCCTATTTCCATATCTTTTAACGAAACCTAGGTTTTATGCTTTGGTTTCGTTTGCTTCGTTGGATTCTGATAGGTAAGGATTTTTTACGCTCGTATCAGAATTTGTCCTCATGTAGCCAGTGGTGTGCCTTATTTCATTGCTCTGTGTTTCTATAGATGTTCTTAATTAATTGTTATATTGAAGATTGTCTGTGTGTTGCTTTTCATAAATTGCTAAATCGGTGGATGTAATGTTTAATTGAAAACATTTTTGCATTGTTTTCTTCCTAAATTTTCCTCCCTCATTAGCATCATTGTGATGTCTAATTAAGTTGAGAGAGAATGATGCACCACAGAAAATGAAAGAAAAGCCTCTAGTTTAGTTCTTTTGAACACAGTTAACACTGATTGCTACATTTGTTTTGTTGGTGCATGAATTTGGAATTGAAGCAACACGTGTATGTATCTTTATGCTAGTTTTAACTATTCCTTCATTTGAGTTTAGCACTACTAGAAAAATGTAAATCAGCGACGGAATCAGTGACGGAAAAATATACGTCGCTAATTTGTGACAGAAATGACATTCCGTCGCTAAAAATCAAAATTTGCGACGAACGCAGACACCCGTTGCAAATTTTGCGACTGATGGAGAAGTCCGTCGCAAAATTTGTGACGGATTGAGGAAACCGTCTCAAATTTTGCAACAAACACAAGGTCCATCGCAAAATGGAGGACAGAAAGTCCACGTTTGTTGCAAAACTTTGCGTCGAAACTTATGTACGTCGCAAAAAGGCAGACAAAAAGTCCGCCCTTTTTGCGAAAATTTGTGACAGACATAAGTTCCGTCGCAAACTTTGCGATGGACTTCGTGTTCGTCGCAAAATGGCAAACAAAAAGTCCGCCTTTTTTGCAAAAAATTGAAAATTTGCGACAGACACAGTGTCCGTCGCAAAATTTGCGACGGACAATAAGTCCGTCGCAAACAGGTGGACTTTTTGTCCGCTTGTTGTCAAACTTTTTGTCGGCCTGTTGTCAGACTTTTTGTGACGGACGTGTAGTCCGTCGCAAAAAGCAAGTTTGTGACAGACTTTTGTCCGTTGCAAACTTCTTTTTAATGAGGCACCAAGTCGGTACCTCATTTTACTCCCCTCCCCCGTGCATTTTTCTTCTTCTCTCCCCATGGCTCTCCTCCTCCCCTCGCCAGCGACGCCTCTCCTCCCCCTGCTGCCGACGGCTTTCCTCCTCCCTTGGGGTGACGCCTCTCCTCCTCTTCCTTGACGCCGACGGTGCATTTTCCGGCGATTGATTCCGGTAACCTTCATCTCTTCTCTCTTTTCATTTTATTCTTCAATTTCATTATATGGAAAATACAATACTATTGGCTATTTGAATGTGGTTGCAATACTCTCTTATCGTATCTGTACAACCTTTTAAGCTTCTCATATGGTAATGTATAGTAGTTTTTGGAATAGATCTTCCTTCTAAAAATAATTAGAAGAGACATGAATTGTTGAAAACTGATATTTAGAGATAAAAAAATTAATTAGGAAGTTTACTATTTGGTATTTGAAAGGAGAAAATATAAGAGAAAGTTCTAACTCTACAATATACTTATAGTGTTAAATATAAGAGAAAAAAAACTCTACAATATACTTATAGTGTTAAATATAAGAGAAAATTAATGATATTGATGCTTAATCTGCTTTTAAATTTGGATTATGGTTATTGTTTGTAGGAGATTCCATGATTGGTTATTGTTTTTAGTTATTGGGTTTTCTTCATTTTTATTAATGAGATTGATGAATTTTTATAATCTTGTATTGTTTTTTTATGGTTTATTTTGTGTAAGGAAAAAATTGTGCAAGAAAATTATGATCTTCTATTGGTGGGTTATGATACATAAATCTATAAATTAATGTAAAGTAGGAGGAGGAAGGTGTGCCTTTAAAGAATAAACAAATGTATGTTACAAATTAGTGAAATTAACTAATTGATATAGTTGATATAGAATATGTATTTAGATTAATATAGAATATATATTTCTATTAATTATAATTTTTTATTTTATCATAGAATTTCATATATATAATTAAAAGGTAATTAAAAAGAAATAAAGTAAAATGGATTTTGTAAATTATAAATTTTGTTATAATTAAAAGGTAATTTTAAATAAATAAGGTAAAATGGATTTTGTATATTATACAAACTTGATTAAGTCTTATATAGTATTAATTAATTTGATTTCATTAACCTTGAACTTTTGTAAAACTATAAAATTATATTATTAGTTCAATGCATGTATTGGTTTCTTCCTTTTGTTGAATACGTAGTAATTGGTTGGTGCTACTTACATATATTTTTGGCACGATGAGATGTTAAATAGGTTAGTAACTGATGTAGCTAGGAAGTATGGAAGGCGATTGTGATAGGAGTTGGATGTACAATCATCTAACTGAGAGAAGACAACTAACTCAAGCATTCTTGGCGGGTTTGAAAGAGTTCATCAATTTTTCTTTGGCACATTCACCTAATTCAAGTAGGGCGATCAGTTGTCTGTGTGCCAAATGTAGGTGTTTAAGATTTCAAGATTTTGAGGAGGTCAAAATCCATTTGTGTAAAAAGGGATTCATGAAGGATTATAAGTGTTGGGAATGTCATAGCGAAGTCCGACAGACATCGACACCGAGTGGTTATTACGGGGACAGTAGTTATCGAGACAACCTTAATCAATATGAGCAGTTGGTTATGGACGCTGCAGGACCGTCAATCGGCCGATATTTCGATCCCGTTACTCATGCTGAACCGTCATACATGGGAGAGGAGACCGATACACATAGTCAATCATCATACATGGGAGAGGATCCTCATCCAGAAGCCGATAGGTTCTATAAAATGCTTCAAGAAGCGCAACGTCCTTTATGGGAAGGTTGCAAACACTTTGAAAATAGTGAATATTCATCGCTATCGGCTACCCTAGCAACACTAAGCTTCAAGACTGATCACCACATGAGTGAGAGGAATTACAACGAAATGATGCAGATCATGAGTAAGGTTGTTCCTAAAGACAATAATTTACCGAAGGATTTTTATCAAGCAAAAAAAAAAGAGGTGAAAGAGTTGGGCCTTGGATGTGAAAAAATCCACTGCTGCCCCATAGGATGTATGTTGTATTACAAGGATGATGCTGAGCTGACCAACTGTAAATTCTGTGGACATGACAGATATAAAGTTGTAAGGATTGGAAGGAAAACGATCCGTCAGTCATTAAGCAAGATGACATACTTTCCTCTCATCCCCAGACTTCAGAGATTGTATGCATCAGAACAAACAGCTGCTCACATGAGATGGCACCGGGAGCATCACAGGGATGAAAACTTTGTGACGTATCCATCCGATGCTGAAGCTTTGCGTAAATTTGACGAGGCGAATCCTTCCTTTGCTATGGATCCCCGCAATGTCCGCCTTAGTCTATGTTCAGATGGGTTTGCTCCTTTCGACAGTACGTGCAGGATTTATTCATGTTGGCCTATCATTGTGACACCGTACAACCTCCCACCTTCTATGTGCATGAGAAGAGAGTTTTTGTTTCTTAACGCGTTAATCCCTGGGCTGTCCAACCCCAAAAAGAAGATAAATGTGTACCTCAGGCCTTTGTTAAATGAGCTTAAGATGTTGTGGAGTGAAGGGGTTCTTACGTACGATATATCGTTGAGCCAAAATTTTACCATGCGGGCTACCTTAATGTGGATGATAAATGACTTCCCTGTATATGGTATGTTGAGTGGCTGGCAAACGTCTGGGAAGCTTGCATGCCCGATATGTCTTGAACAAAACATGGGTTTTACCTTGGATTACAGTCACAAGGTCTGTTGGTTTGACAGGCACCGGCGATTCCTACCCCCTAATCATCCGTATAGGAGAAATAGAAAAGACTTCACGTGGAATGTTGTTGAACAAGCAGATCAACCTCGTCGTTTAAGTGGCCAAGAAATATGGGATAGGGTCAAGTACATTCAAAGTGTTGAAGAGGGGGCTGCTTCCAGCCAACCTGAGGGATACAGCATTAATCATCATTGGAACAAACGTTGCATATTCTGGGAGCTACCATATTGGAAAGATCAATTGTTAAGACACAATCTCGATGTCTGCATATTGAGAGGAATGTGTTTTGCAATATTCTATACACTATGATGGACACCAAGGGCAAGACGAAGGACACAGTCAACGCAAGACTGGACATAGAAGCGATTTGCAGAAGGCTTGATTTGCATTTGGTGCAGAATACCACGAAACGGACTTCCAAACCTAGAGCGCCATACACATTCAACAAACAACAAAATTTAGAGTTGTTGCAATGGGTTAAAGATTTGAAACTCCCGGACGGTTATGCGTCAAACTTGAAAAGATGTGTCAACATGCACGAGGCGAAGTTATTCGGGATGAAGAGTCATGATTGTCATGTTTTTTTTCAAAGATTGTTGTCGTGGGCCTTCAAAGCACTTTTGAAGCATATATGATCTATTCTGACGGAATTTTCAATGTTCTTTAGAGAAATCTATGCTTATGAGCTTAATGTTGAAAAGTTACGGCACCTGGAGACGAGCATGCCAATAATGCTATGCAAGTTAGAGATGGTGTTTCCTCCTAGAATGTTTGACTCAATGGAACATTTGCTTGTTCACTTGGCGTACAAAGCAAAGGTAGGAGGGCCACAACAATATAGGTGGATGTATCCGTTTGAGAGGTAATATATATTTCTTTCGCACTTTTTATTAATTGACTGACATGCCAATAATGCTATGCAAGTTAGAGATGGTGTTTCCTCCTAGAATGTTTGACTCAATGGAACATTTGCTTGTTCACTTGGCGTACGAAGCAAAGGTAGGAGGGCCACAACAATATAGGTGGATGTATCCGTTTGAGAGGTAATATATATTTCTTTCGCACTTTTTATTAATTGACTGAGATGGTACTTTAGTTTATAAATACTCTCTCATTGTCCACTGTAGGTTTTTACGCACACTTAAGAAGAAGATAAAAAATCCAAGGTATGTTGAAGGATCTATCACAGAAGCGTATCTAGTCGAAGAGGCGACAAAATTTGCGTCATACTATTATCCCCTTGAAATGATATCAAGATGGAGAGGGGTACCTCGCAACGATGATGGCGGTGATACAAGCAAACAGAATTCAATATTTAATTTTCCAGGCCGAGTCTTAAGAAAACGTTGGAGGTCAACTCTGGAAGGAAACGATAAGAAAGTAGCGGAGTGGTACATTCTAAACAACTGTGAAGAGGTCGCCCAGTATTTAAAGTAAGATTTCTTTTGCTTTTTACTGTTACGGTAAGTATTAAAATATTAACTTCAATTTTGTTTTCCGTACAGTTACTTCTCTAATTGGGTCCGATTGAAAAATCCTTTAATGTCGGATTCCGAAGTTGATCAATTCACGAACTCCGAGTTTCCTAAATGGTTTCAATCATACTTCTTGCAAAATCCAAAAGATCCCACTGAAGTTGCATGGAGTTTATCTCATGGAGCTGCAATAGTTGTTACCCGGTGCAAAAAATATTTAATCAATGGGTATCGATTTTGTACTGTTAAAGCTAATGCAGGTACTATATGTTGCAATTACGGTGTATGTTGTCAAGGTGGCCAAGGTGACAGGGTGGAGGCCGACTACTACGGGAAGCTAATTGACATAATTCAACTGAATTACCCGTGGGACAAAGTGGTGACCCTTTTTAAATGTGAGTGGTTTGATAACAGTCTGCGCGGGACAAAGGTGGACAAATATGGAAATGTTGAGGTCCACTAGACAAGGAGATATACGGTTGGTTATGACCCATTTATCCTTGATCAACAGGCGGAACAAGTTTACTATACATTATACCCCACATCCCGTCAAGGGTGGAGGAGAGTTATCAAAACCAAAGCACAAAATATTATACCCAAGTCGAAAGAGTTGGAAACAAATGACGGTATGACGGAACCGTTCCAAGCTGATACGAAACATGCACAGCCCATATTCATTGTCGACGACGATGCACCAAGCAATCTGTTCGATTCTGCTACGGAGTTAGAGTTGATTCCTATCCAAATTGACGACAAGGATTCAGCCGAAGAGGCAGACGAAATTTATTCTGATAGTGAATCCGAGTTCGACGATTATGAGACTTCAGAGGAAGATACGGAGGCTGAGGCCTCAGAACAGGAATCGTCCGATTGATTTGTGTCAGTTCTTTGTTTTTGACGATATATTATACTAGATATATCCTACTTTGCCAATGTGATATTAATTAAATTTCTTAAATTTATAAACATTTTGACGTAATGTTTATGAGTGTTCAGAGATGGAGCATACAGGAGGGCGTTCAGGTAGTGGACGTAGTGGTGGTCGATCCCATCCCCGTCCTATCAGAAGGGGTAGGGCCACGCCATCTGCCCCTTCTGTAGGCAAAGGGGGTTCCCTAGAGTTGCCGCCACTTGATCATCTGTCATCTTCACCGTCGGTTTATTTGTCATCTTCACCGTCGGTTCATTTGTCATCGTCACCGTCTACCGCCTTTGATCCACAGCATGAGCCATAACAGGTTTTACTTTACGATTTCTGATTAATTTACATATGTTTAGTTTTCTTGAACCATCTATGTACAAATATCTTCAATAGTTCACATTCATTCCTTCAGCCCACTGGGTCGCCTCAGAGCCACGTCGGGTAAGAAGGTAGTTCCTCCGATACACCCATCTGGGGAAAGGTAGATCCTACGACAGGGAAGCTTTGGACCCGTTCTGCAGGCAAGCATGAGTAAGTCATGTAAAGTTACCGGTAATGTTATGATTTTCTACCTTCAGTTGGTATGCTAATATTTGGATCTCGTCCTCTGTCTTCAGATTTTACCCTTATAATCAGGTTGCGGATTGGATCTCGCAGCAAATATTCTGTAATTTCAATCAGCCTTGGGGCAATTGGACACAGATCCCTAAGGCAAATCGGGATCGTTGGTTCGAAGAGTTCTTGTTAAGTTGTGTGTTTTATCATCAAGCAGTTTTAAAATTTAGAGCACTAACTGTTTGTTATTGATTTGCAGCGTCAGTTTAGGACGTTGCCTAAAGATCATGAAAATCTGAAAAAAGCTTATAACTACAAGGGAGGCCGGTGGTTGACTGAGAGGTGTTATAAGTTGAGAAGGCAAAGAGGCAAGCAAGATTGGATTCAACCGGGCACTGCAGAGGAATTAATTTCACAATGGGCCAACGATTCGAAGTTTCTCAACAAAAGTGAGAAAAATAAGCAAAATAGGGCCAAAATGGAAGGACCGTCATATGTTGGCAGATCTATTCCATTTAGTGAGCATCGACGCAAAATTGTGAGTAGACATTATTTTCTATTTAAGTATTCAATATTTTGTAGGTCATCATTTGTGTTTGCAGGTAGAGTCTGGGGAAGTTCCTACAGAGTCAATTGAGTGGGCTACCTTTGAGCGGACCCATTCCCAGCAATCTGAAGGGAGTGAGAGGCGCTAGATTAACAACAAGGCGAAGCAAGTAGCGGTGAGACATTTATTGCATATTATTTGTTTCATGCAACACCATATTTATTTCATTTCACATGCCTTATTTCTCCTGTATTTTTGTGTTTGTAGGAAACCTTTCAGAAGCTGTCGCAGGATAGAGACTCGCAGAGTGGGGCCGACCCCGCATCGTCTCAGTTCGACAACGAGAGTCTGTTCTTTCAGGCTGCAGGAGGATTTGACAAGAAAGGGAGAGTCTTCGGGTTAGATGCCTCTGCCAGCCGACTGAAACAAATGAAGCGCTTCTCATCTGGCACTAAAGGTGTTTCTGCAGGTAAACGTATACATTTGCTACTAATTGTTACATTTTCATTCCTTTGTCCATTTAAATGATGTTCAAAAAATAAACGTATTTCCTAATATTTTTTGCAGATGAGATAAAAAAGATGAAGGCATTGGTGGAGGAGCTTAACCAGACACGGCAACAAATGACTCAGGAATAGGAGATGAGGATGTAGCAGATGACTCAGGAGTAGGAGATGATGAAGCAGCAGATGACTCTGGAGTAGGAGATGATCAAGCAGCAGATGCTCCAAGAACAGGAGATGATGAGGCAGCAGATGCTCCAGGAATGGGAGATGATGATGCAGCGGATGAGTCAGCAAACGGAGATGATGAAGCTTATGCAGCTTCAACTTAAGTCCCTAATGAAAGACAAGGGTATGGAGCTAGCTCCTGATTGCCGTGATGGTGATGACGATGACGATGATGATGCTGCTGCTGTTTAGACTATACTTTAGTAGATTTTTATTTTAAACAATATTATTTATATTTTAGTTTATCTATGTAAACTATTTCTGATTGTTATTATATATTTCAATCATATACAGTTTTATTATTATATTTTTATTTAAATGTCATTTTTAAATGTTTTTAATTATTTTTTCAAAAAAAAATATTAAAAACAAAATTTGCGATGGGAATAAACATTTTTTAAAAAATAAAAAAAATCATATTTTTCAAATTTAGATTTTATTTTTTAAAAAAAATTTGAAAATTAGCGACGAAATTAAAATTTCGTCGCTAATATAAAAATACGAAAATTAAAAAATTAAAAAAAAAAATTGATTTGCGACGGAAAGTTATCCGTTGCAAATCTGAGATTTGCGACGGATCTATATTCCGTCGCAAATTTCGCAAATATCAGATTTGCGACAGATAACTTTCCATTGCAAATCTTCTCTTCCATCGCAAATTTGCGACGGATTTATTTTCCGTCGCAAATTGATTTCTGTCGCAAATTTTGATTTTTGCGACGGAATTTTCATTTTCCGTCGCAATTGTGAGGAACTTTTTTGCGACGGACAAAATCCGTCGCTAATTCTATCGCAAATATGTTTTTGCAATGGAAATGCCCTTTTTTGCGACGGATTTTTTCTGTCACAAAAACTACTTTTTTTGTAGTGTAGAATGGCACCGAAAGTAGCTCGTATAATATCTACGCAAGAAACAATTGTTCAGCCTCAAAATGGTAGTGAAAGTTCTGTGAAGGCAAAATGGAATGATTCAAATACTGAAACTTTCTTGAAAGTTTTTGTTGAGGAGATTGAAGCTGGTAATAGGCCCTATACACATTTTAATAGAGGGGTGGGCCAATCTAGTTAACAAGTTTCATAATATTATCGAGAAGAATTATGGTCAGAAGCAGTTGAAAAATAGATGGGATGCATTGAAATATGAATTTGGCATGTGGGCAAAGTTGGTTGAAAAGGAGATCGGTCTTAGATGGGACTCTATAAAGAACACTGTAGTAGCACCTCCAGAGTGGTGGGAAGCCAAGGGCAGAGTATGTATTTCTGATTAATTACAATATTGCAAGTCCTATAGGTGCATTAGTTTATAATTTACTTACTAATTGGTTATTCATCTTCATTATAGGAGAATCCAAAATATTTGAATTGGAAGGAACAAGGTCCAAAATTCCTGAGTTTGATGGAAATATGTTTTAAAGATCTAGTTGCTACTGGTTATGTTGTTTTTATGCCTCGCAACCACATTCTGTCACATGAGGAAACCAAAGACGATGAGCCAATTAATGATAATGATCATGCTTCAGAGGATGAAGGGGTGGATGAAGGGGATACTGAGGAACATCTCTCTGATCACAATCAGAGGCCAAGTGTACGAAACAATGATCCAAGAAAAAGGAAGAGAGGGAGGAAAGGAGAGAAAAGGTATAACGTCATTCAAATTTACTTATCATAATAACGAATTAAGGGTTCATTAACAACTAAGTAATGCCCATCAGTTACCAAAATATATAAAAGTAAATCAGAGAATGCAAAATGAGCCCTAACGTGGCAATATACAATCATCCAATGTATACCAAAAGATGGAAGCACTACTATCAAAAGAAGTAGCCTAAGCTTCCAAAGTCTCCCTGATGGACCTGTACGGGAACTTCATCTGAAAAATGTAGGTAACCATCAATCCAACTCATTACAAATATTAATATGTGCTAGTGAGGTGCCATGTGGAACAATTTATATAAATAAAGTATTAATAAAATATAATTCACCAATATCCACATCATAAAAATTTCATATCATAAATTCTGTATCAGAAATTGTGGATCACAGTTTTTATTAACACAATTCCCAAGATGCCTCCCACCAATCCAACCGAACCGCCTTATTCCCTCCGACTAGACCCATGGGCTAAGTTACATCCATGTTACTGGTTATCAAAAGCTCACTGGTCCTGTGATGAGGACCAGCCAAAATCCTCAGAGCACATGTCTCAGACCATAGGTCTTTTCCCCTTATTGAACTAGTGGGGTGTCGTAAGTCCTCATTGAACTAGTGGGTAAGTCCCTCATTGAACAGGTGGGACAATAGAAAGCCAACCATCGTGCACCAATGGAGGCCTCACCACATGGTGGAATAATTACTCCATCTATTCCCAATTCAACCCTTTCCATAATTATCATAATATCAAAATTCTCAATTCTTATATATAAATAAATAAGTATGTATATATATTCACAATTCAAATCATAAGGTTCCGCAAGGCAATTTCTATTAAGATATTCATAATCATTTCACAAAATACTCACAAGCAACTTATTAATACAAATAACAAGTGGAAAGTGGTTACTTCTCGCCGAAGCTAATTATTATCACACTGCTCTTAATATATGGGCTCAAACACAAGCCAAAAATCAATCTCAACTTCACGAGTATAACTATATATAATCTCCGATGTTAGAAATTCGAACTTCTTCAATGTCCTAAAGTAAGATCATCGGAATTATTAACTTCCCTTCTTAATAAATAATGATATTATTTATTTATCTATTTTATTAAGTGTCACGCCCTTTAAAAAATGTTAAGAAGGGTTGTCCTTGACACAATCACTAAGACTTGAGGGGTACAAAGGCCACTTTCTTCCACAATGTAACAACAAATAGACAGTAATAATCAAAACTTTAACAAATTATACCCCCATTAAAAATTTTAAAATTTAACTTTCCTTCCATTGATTCAATAATTTCCAGCCCATTAAACTATGTCAACTTCAAACAAAATAAATTTACAAATTTTGGCCTGCTTAAAATTGATCTATGCATATAATGAGGCATGTATGTAAACAGTGCATAGTTCATTATAAAGGCCAACTTCTAATAAAGTTTTTATATATATAAATAGGTGTGACAGTCAAGCTTTTTATTGTATCTAAATGGTTATGAGTAGCGACACATATCAGTAGTTATTTCACATGAAATCTAGTGTGTGTGTGTGTGTGTATATGACAACGTTTTGGTTCTAAAACACACATATATATTTATAAATATTCTTATGAAAGCAACTAAAAGGTTACTACTCAAAACTATACATTTATACTTATTGCTATATATTTATATCATTATTTACACATATGCAATGTTAACATATATAGGTATATATAATATAAAACTCTTGATCCTACAAAAACCGTTCTTTTGTCCTCCTGTGCAGCGACATGCTTATCTATTTATTTAGGTGCGCAATGAGCAAACTTATATCAGCATGGTTTTGTTCATTTTCATAATCACTAATATATATATATATATATATATATATATAATATCAAGACTTTGGTTTTTCAGTATAAGCTTCACGGGACACACACACACACAAATGGACAAGTAGCTTCGGTTTATACCTCCATTCATCACGCAACTTGCATATATATGAACTATCATCCTATCTTTTTATTATTATTATTATTATTGATGATTTGAGTGGTTGTTTGTGATTTCTTTCTTTCTTGTTTCCATCATGATATGCCCAAAAGCTTCCTCTATCTTAACCTCCAAGAATAGAGGTATATATACAGCAAACTCCCGTGTTACTTCCTAGGTTTCATGCTTTAAAACTTATGCTAGAAATAATGGAAACAAAAGGAAAGTAGACCCGATGGTTACCTCAGTTTTGCTTGTGAGAAGCAATCTTTGATGAGTACAAAACACCCCTGTTTTGGATGCCAAGGTGCAGAGGAAATAAGATGGTTGAAACTCTCTCACTCTTGGTTTCTCTCTCGGACCACACTCTAACTTAGCTCTGTGTTGATCTTTTGCAACGTGAATGATTAAGGAACAAGAAGTTTGGTTATATAATAATTTGAGGTACCAGTCCAAGGAAGGTTAACTAACGGTCCGAAAGATTGCTGCTATGAAGAGTATGGCGTTTCTGATTTATTTCCTGGTCTTGTGTAAGGACAATAAGGCCGAAAGAAAGATTGGAAGTATGGCATTACTGATGCATTCAGAAGTTGGGGAAACGACGTTGTGATATCTTGCTTTCTGTTCTTGTGTTGCCATTACATGATTACTCTGTCAGGGAGATGTGTTTTAAGCATATATATATATATATATATATATATATATATATAGGGAAAAACATTTCTCATGTTGTAGGAGAAATGTTTTCTCATGTTACACACATATAAAATGGTGGGACCCACATATACATATAATGAGCATTATATGTATATGTGGGTCCCACTATTTTATGTGTGTATAGAAATCTTTTTTTTCTCATGCAACATGAGAAAATCAAACCCCATATATATATATATATATATATATATATATATATATATTTACTATTGCTTCGTTTTACTAATGCACTCTCCCCCCCCCCCCCCCCCCCCCGCGGGTACCTCACATTGCAATTGGATATTGGGCCAACAAGAGATTAAATACCTATCATACATTGAAATTCTATTGGGCCGAGAATGATTTAAGTGAATTGGATAATAACTACATGGCTATGGTTGTCTTCACATGTTGGCTGGAGGTGGAAGAATGAAACAATTATTATGGGCTTTGTGGTAATATATATATATATACATATATATAGGTATATATACATATATATATATGTATATATATATATATATACATATATATATATGTATATATACCTATATATATGTATATATATATATATACATATATATGTATATGTATATGTGTGTGTATATATATATATTTAGATATATACATATATATATATATATGTATATATACCTATATATATGTATATATATATATATATACATATATATGTATATGTATATGTGTGTGTATATATATATATTATATTTTGGCCTAAGCTGAAATTTCTATTCTTTGACTTTATTCTTTCTTTAAATTAATTTGTTTTGGCCATAAAATATCATCCCCAAAATATTCTGGACAAAAATTATTTCCACCTATTTATCCTGAATCAATGAAAAATATGCCTTTAAATTTCTAATATAAAATTTATAATGATTAAGGTCATATCTTTCCATAACTAATTTTTCCTAAGCCTTAATATATTAATTTCATAATTTTTTTTTACTTTTAAATATTATATGGAAAATAATTTCCTAATTTTCCAAATACTTAGTTTAATCATTTGACCAAATTCTACCTTTTAATTCTCTTATATTCTCTATAATTTTTTTTGGCGGAATTTATTCCTTATTTGAATAATTCTTTTCCCAAAATAAATTAAGGGAAAAAGAAATAAGCCTAAATTTTCAATTATTATTCCCATAAAATGTCTAAATTTCAAATCCCAAAATTTTGGGATGTTACAAAAGGCAAGGGATAGCTGACAAATTGCAACACTCTCTCAACCGGATCCTTGAAAATATTGACCAAGTGTCACAACCATCAAGTGCAAATGACCATTTTAGCATGAGTAGATGTCTTCTTTTGTTAAAAGATGTGTCGGGTTTGGTGCAGGGAAGCTCTACATACATGTTGGCTTCTCGAATCTTTTTCAAAAAACAAAATAGGGAGGCATTTGTTCATTACATGGAAAATAAACCTGAGCTCACTCTTTCATAGATAGTTTATGAAGCTGAAGATGTTCAAAACTATAGATAGTTTATAGTTTAGTGTTATGTTTGAACTTGAACATGAATTTCTATTTGATGTTGAACATGAGATTATATGGCATAATCTTTGAACCTAAATTGTTGTTATGGTTTATTCATTGCACTTGTTAGACATTTGTCCAATAGAGGTCGAGTGCGTCGTTAGCTTTTAGTTCTTTGTAGTATAATGAATATTATTTCTATTTTTGGAATATGGCATAATATGACTCTTTTTTTAATTAATGCATTGGTTATAATATAGTAGTTGACCATTTTGAATGTAAATTACTATTCATTAGTGATAATAAAGTTTTAAGTTATCTTACATTGTTATATACTATTTAATTTTTGTTTTTTAGTCAGTATATAAACTAAAAGAAATATTTGACAACAACTTTGATCTATATAGTGTATGAAAAATTATATCAACAATTAAATTTCAATATTATTAAAATTCAATTATATTATAATTTTAAATTCAATTATTGAATATAATATTTCTAAGATTTTAACATAAGTGCTTTCTTATCCCAAAAAAAAAGTTCTTTTATATGTCCATTTCAGTATTTTACTAATAAAAAAGTGCTTCTCTATTTTAATATCTAAACAGCTTTTTTATTTAAAAGTGCTTTTTAAATTGTGTATCCAAATGTAAAATAGCTTAATTTCTAATTAAAGTACTTTTTTAAAAAAGCAATGAAAAAAAAACACTTTTTTTAAAAGCCCGTCCAAACGGGCCTGAATAGTCTTTAGGATTTTTTATTTCCATAGCTCTAATGTTACATATTGTACACTTCTGAGTGTATAATTCATTTTATTATTCTTCTATGTAACTCTTAGTTGAGATTGGAAGCTTATAAATAGGGACTTTATCATACACATTGTAAGTATCTAAATGAATCAAATATTACTTCCTCTTTATCTTCAATTTTCTCTTCATCTCTTTCATTTTATCTCTTGTATTTTCCTATTTTCATAACATGGAAAAAATAAATTTCGTTTTTTTAGAAGTACCCTTGTTCATATAGGAAGATTAAGGGCCCGTTTGGATGGTTTTTTTTTTAATGAAAAAGGCACTTTTTAATGCCAAAAAACAAAAGCTCTATTTATTAATTTATGTGTTTAGATGATAATTTTTGAAAAAGCAAAAGTCACAAAAAAAAAAGCCAAAATGCTGCTTTTTTAAAAAAATTCTAATTTGGAGCTTAAAAAAAAGCTCTAAAAAAAACCGTTTTTTTTAAAGCCCATCCAAACGGACCCTAAGTGGATCAGATAATGAACAAAAGAGAAATGTGAGAGTCAGATAATTAGTGCAGTGCTATAATAAGTAATTAATGAGGAAAAAATTTAAAAAAAAATTTTGATAAGAGTTTCAGACATTTCAGTATAATTTATATATATATATATATTTTTTTTGGTCCGCACAGTATAACTTTTAAATATTTACTATATCTACTTAAACATTGTATCATGTATTGCGTATATAGAATCGGAGGGGTAGAACGGCCTAAAAGGGATTTATGCATGTTGTCAAATGAAATTTCTAGCGAGATATATATGACATCAATTTTAAAAGTGACGGTCAATACTTACATTAATAAAAAGTTATTACTTATTTATATATTAGGAAATACTAGGGGAAAATCTCAGGTCAAAAAAAAAAAACATACTAAGGCAAAATCTTAATTCAATCTAGTTGAAATATTAGACACTAAATTTAGGCCTACATTTTTTAAAAGAATTCCTTGGTAAAATCCTAATTAAATCCAGTTGAAATACTAATATTGTTAAAAGAAGAGAGTCCCTCTATAGTTAAAAAAGGAAATTGAAAGTAGATTTATGTGTAATTCAAATAATTAGAATTACTATAATTTAATTAAAATAAGTAAATTTATCTTTCTATTTTTATTAAAATGTTAGATTGTTTTAATTCATAAAATCATGGAATTTTTTTATTAATTAATATAAATAAGTATCAAAATTATGCACCTTAATTAATATTAAATTATAAATGTTGTCACTAACTATTGATTGAAACATATATGCAATTAATAGAAATAAAAGGGAAAATTATAAATTTAAGAGAAAAGTGAATTGATGTCATATATTTATGGTTAAAATAAACCTATTGACTATTAGAAGGCAAAAAAAATTTCGCCTCTTTCAATAAAACTTATTTCTCTTTCTTACTATCTAATGTCGTTTACGTTTTAGTCATACCAGGCCTTATATTTAAGAATTAAGATTAATGTAGTACTCTTTTTTTTTTTTAATGTTTTTAAAAACCTTTTCCCATGACGTATAAGACTCATCACTTTCGGCTTTCTAAAAAGGGCCAGATGACTCGATACTTCAATGTGGTGTCCACTATGTGTATGCACGATTTCACCTCCACAAGAGTGTAGAATCTTCTAGCTAGCCCCGCAATCATTAATTCATTTTCTTTATTTATTACGAAGAAGTGTCCCTTTCACAACAAATATGACCTTGCTTGCTCTATATCGTTTTTTTCCTATCTCAAACTCCGTCTGTCTGCGACTGCGTCCCCGACAACCATCTCTATATTTTACCGTCGTCGTTTTCAGGCCAGCGTGCTTCAATTTTAATCTTCAACGACAGTCGTTTAGCTCTTTGAGGGTCTGCGGTTAAATGGGAGCTTTGGAGGCCATTTCCGACTTCTGCAGTACTGCTTGTCACATGATGCAGCATAGCAACAAGCTCAAGAAACGCAAGCCATTTCAGGTATTATGAGTTCGGTTTGTCTATCCACATCAATCTTACAATAAAAATAATAAAGTTGGACTTTTGAAAAACACACAAGATTTTTAAATATTTCTTTTTATATAAATTTTAAATATTAATACTACCTCTTTATATATATTTAATATAAGATCAACTTAACTAATTTAGGTAAATTAAGAAAATTAGTTAAATAAATTATTTATTAAAGATGTGTGCTGTATCCCTCAAATGACTTTTTAAATTGTTTGTATAATTTTCTTTTACTTGTGCAATCAACAGAGGTAATTTTTAAAAAATAATAAATATTGGAATAAATGAGATTGATATATTATATTTAGAAACAAATTTAACCTCAGCTAGATTTTTTTTTTTTTTTTGGGTCAAGTTCAGCTAGCTATTATATACCCATTTTAACACTAAAACAAACTCTGAGTTTTTGTTCCCCTTACATTTATAATGAGAAAATAAACTTTAAAATGTAACATCAAAGTTAGTGTGTGTTGCGGTGTTTGAACGGAGGACATTTTTTAAAAATAAAAAACAACATAATGGGAAAAAAAGGGAAATAGCTTGTTTATTTTATCAGAGAAGACAATTTATTAATATATATATATATATATATTTGCACTCGTGCTTGTTAAGATATTATAATATCTTATATTAATATTTATTATATTCTGTTGGAATTTTATATATCATATGTTGATATTATTATTTGATTAAATTAGATTTTAAGATTAATCCAAATCTATATAAAAGTTCACGTAATCTCATTCATTGAATGATTTAAGTATTAAGAATTCATAATAATACTTGATTTTTCTTTTATCTCAACTTTAATCCTTCATCTAACAATATCTATAATTAAACCTCTTTGCTTCAGAAGATAAGCTCGACATAAAAACGAGATCCGATCCATTCAAAGCAAAACAAGGACATACATAAACTACTCCCTCCGATCCTAATTATAAAAGCTAGTTGACTTTTTTGAAAAGATTAAGTAAGCTAATTAAATTACTTTAAAGTATTTTTATTTTTATTTTTTTTCAAATTTATTATTTAGACTAATAAACTAATATATAATCCAATAATATTTAACATATGAAATGATTAAATAACTTATTTAGTTTCCTTAATCTCTCCAATAAAAAAGTTAATTAACTCTTATAATTAGGATCGGAGGTAGTATATATAAGCGAGAAAAAACACATGACAAACGTCCTATGATTTAAGACCTGTGAATAGTTTACCACTGCATTTAAAACAAAAAGTTTGTGCTGTTATTCAAATAGAAAAATCCACGGTCAAGTTTATATTCACTGGATAATTTTCACATACACATGTATATATTTTATTCTGATCTTATTTATAAATCTATTTTTTAAAAAAGTAAAAAGTAAAATTTATAAATAGAATTAAAAGTGGTATATGATAACTAACTAATTTATGAAGATAAATGCAATGCACACGATTGATTGATCACCAAGTGATGATCAGACAGTGGAGATAAAAGTGAAAATGGACTGTGAAGGATGCGAGAGAAGGGTGAAGAAGTCAGTGGAAGGAATGAAGGGTGTGACGCAAGTAGAAGTGGAACCGAAGCAAAGCAAGCTCACTGTGACTGGGTACGTGGACGCCAACAAAGTATTAGAGCGCGTGAGGCACCGTACGGGAAAGAAAGCTGAGTTCTGGCCCTACGTTCCCTACGACGTCGTTCCTCATCCCTACGCACCTGAGGCCTACGACAAGAAGGCACCGCCAGGATACGTGCGAAACGTCTTCCAGGATCCAGAAGCGTCGGCTCTCGCACGTGCCAACTCATATGAGGTCAAATACACCACTGTCTTTAGCGACGAGAACCCCAACGCTTGCTCAATCATGTGACGTGTTCTTTTCTTTTTTGGTTCATGTACAGGTCAATTTTGCACCGTAGGATTGGGATATTGCTGTTTTTTTTTTTTGCTCTGAAGATATTGCTGTTTTTTAAAGTTAAAATAGGTTGTTCGTATACCAATATATATATATATATATATATATATATATATTCAATATATTTCCCACTTGTTATATATAAAACGGTTAATTTATAGATTTGCCAATGACCTATTAAGAAGCATCTGACATAAAAAACAATTGAAGGTATCAAAATTACCAATAAACAATTAAAAAGTGAAACCAAATAACTATTAAAAAAAACAACTATTACAATTACGTTAAAATAGGAGGTACTAGTGTAGGACGGTGGCGGAGACACTGGAGAAAAAAGCGGTTAAACCTTCTTGTTGAATAAGGCAAACACCAACAGAGATGGGAACCATACGAGTAGGCATTGTAGCAGCAGCGGCTACTGCTTGTGGCATCGGAGGGATGGAATCAGGGTGCAAGGCGCGTGCCGATCGAAAGCTGTGGACTGCTGGATTTGGTTTTTGGTGCGTGATTCTCGCCTTGAAGCTACATACGGACCTTGATGAGTTCAAGAGGGTGAGTGAAACACCCAGCAACAATAGAAGCTTTAGAGACGCTAACGTCGCTGATACTGTGATAGTCAATGGAAGACAGAGACACCAAGACAGTGACGGGGTAACAGTGATAGAGAAATAGTTTGTTGGTTAATTTACACCTTAATTGTGTTTTTTTTTCACTTTTTAATTGTTGATTGGTAATTTTGACATCTTCAATTATTTTTTGTGCTAGATGCTCTTTAAATAATAATTTATTGACAAATCTGACCGTTTTGGAAAGAAAGTATCTGACCGGCACATTAATGAACCAATTACTATTATATTAAAGGCTTAATTTGGTTTTTTCTTTTTATGTTACTCGGTTCTTTTATCTTAAATTCTTAACTAATTATCATCTACCCCATCCAGCCTTGGGATCTCTCATATGTCTCTTTCTGATGGCCCTCTTAACTTTCAAAATCATTTTTTATCCTTTCTTTTGATCATTAATTGTTTAGAAAAAAAAATGATGCATTTTTTAATTTCTTACAGTTTTTTTCCCAAAAAAGAATTCAAAATTTCCCAATTTTATTCAACAATTTTAAGAAAAATCAAAACTATACCATTCTATACCTGTAATATATCAAAATGTCACTTTATTTTTATGTAGAATCTAATGGTAAAAAATGAAAAGAAAAAAAAAACATTTGGAAGGTTAGGACATTAGTAAAAAACACATAAGAGACCCCAGACTTACCTCTATACAATTTCCCATGAGGAATCCATTTTTGAACTCTAAAATATCGAATTCTAGCTCCTTCTCTATGTTCCCCTGAACCGAGACATGTAAATATATTTATAAAAAATTCCAATTTCATGGTTAATGCTTCCAAACTTGCACTAGGAGCCTATCCCTACGCAATTTTGAATTCCTAAATCAAATATAATACAACTCCTATATGTTCGAACAAGGCTGGCTAAAACATGGGCATGAGCAACAATCGTAAAACTCAATTTTTTTTTTTTTAACATTATCATCCGATAAATCAGTTTGGATTTTGTGGTTCCCACTCCCAATATATGTGTTTCATATGGGACTCGAACTCAAATTCTCGAGGGACCTAGCATGTTCTTACACCTTTAGACCAATTCTATGTTGGTATCATAAAACTCAACTCTATTACATCCAAACATGTCATGAACACTTCATAGAGTCCTCTAAATGCTTTGGAGGTGCAATTTTTGATTTTATAGAATATATTTTATCATATTTTTGGACATCAAAATATTGTGATTACAACTAAAGAAATCGCGATATATGACGGTTATTATCTATCATATATAACTATTCCAAACCGTCATAGATGCAAGCACTATAAAAAGCTCTGCAAAGATACATTACGATTTCAAATCTTAATTTATTCTGTATCTATAATAACGGGTCAAATATAATGTCCGTTATGTATTGAGATATGGTAAGACCATGTTGTGCATAATGCTGTCATAATAACTAATGGTTTCAAGTAAATAACCATTATAAACTCTTTAACATACATAATGGTTTTAAAATAATTGTTATATAAAGTTTAGCATACATAAGAGTTATTATATCACAACTATTTTTTATTTTCTATAAACGCTGACAACTTTAATGAAACAAACATCATATATAGTGTATAAATATAAAACGGTTTTTATGTAAGAACAGTTAATTTTTGAGGCAATTGGTTTTTTTTTAAATAAAGGGGATTCTCCTTTCGTTATCCCCTAGCTGCATGCATACAGAATGAAATTCTACACAAAGTTTCATATTACAAAAGCTCATACATCAAGTATAACCATGTAATTTGGGATGCAACAAGACATTTTAGGCTTTGTGGCTTCACTCAGTGGAACTCCCTACCGTAATTAGAGCTGGGAATCAGAACCGGCCCATGAAGGGCCAGGGCCTAACAAGGCTGGCCCTCCAGGACCCGGGATAAGAAAAACATCTGTTTTTCAAAGTCCGGCCCGAGGGCACCAGGGCCAAAGCCGGCCCTCCAAGGCCCAGAAGTTACTATTCCAAATTTTAACTATTTTTTCTCTTTATTTTTCAAAGAAATATAATTAGTAAATTACAACATAAATCATCTAACAAATAAACATAGTCACTAACTCATAATCAAAAGCAAACTATGTTCACAAATAACTCGTATAAAACATAAGAAGTATACTATTAAGCGACATTAGTACAATGACTATTATTGTCATCATCTTCACTACTATGTCAATTTCAATAACATTTGATTGTTATTTACTTTGAGTAGTAGGCTCTGATTCATGAGTAAAAATAGTATGAATTTCTTTTCGCACTTCATGAACACATATATAATCTTTATCTACAACAAATAATAAATCAAATCATAAAATTAGAATATAGTTATTATATATTTGTATTTAAATGGATAAATAACTCCATATCAAATAAAAAATACATAAATTATTGAAGGGTCTGACTTTAACAAATATTCAAATTTAAAAATAAAAAATAAAAATAATTGAAGGGTCCGATGGGCCAACCCGTAGCCCTCCAGGGCCAAACTTCACTTCTCTTCTCTGATTTCCAAGCCCGGCCCTTAAAGGGCCAGGGCTTAAACGGGCTAACCTGATGGGCCCGGCCCATTTTCCCAGATCTAACCGTAATAGGCTTAAGGGGTATGTAGCCTCAAGTAAGAGTTGATAAAGAAGGAGAGGTTATGTAATATCCCCAATTTTCATGTGAATTACTATACTGAATGAATTATTATTATTATGTCGATAAAATATTTGAATTTTCATCAATCTTTAGTTAATTATATGTATTTTTTTGCATGAAATAATTAAAGTAAAAGAAGGATAAGGAATTGTTTATTTAGGCTTGGTTAAATTAATTTGGTCATGGACAACCTATGGGAATAGATGACAATGGAAGTCAAAATAGAAATATTTTCCTTTTTACCCTTAAGTATTTCGCACAAGAGGGAAGAAATAGGAAGAAAATAGTAAAATTCCAAATAAGCCTAAGAATGTTACATGTTATAAGCCAAGAACTTAGGACTAATGGACTAAGTTGGAAAGACAATTTTTGAAGCCCAATAGAGAGGCCCATTTCACACAAGGAAGGAGAAGGGAAGAATAAAAAACATGTAAATGAAGCTATGAGTTTCTAGAAGTTAAAGAAGCTTCATCAAGAAGCTAAACTTTGAAATTTGAAAAACTTGTGAAGTCACGCATATGTAAGCCAAGTGACATCATCCACCTTACATAATCAATCTCATAAATTCATGAGCCAATGGATTAACCTAGAAGGCACAATTATTTTCCCCCAAATTACCCCTAGAATTTCGGATTTCAAGGCTAGGAAAAGAAAAATCAAGACTTGTGATGTTACTAGGAAGCAAAGGAAGTACTTAGAATGACCTCGAAAAATTGTGGAAAAATGAGTAAACATTTAATTGTGAAAAAGGGATGATTAGACACATATTTTAAGTAAAATTCAAAGCAACATATCCTCCCCGAGTAGCCCATATATCTTGGCCCAGAAGGAGAAAGAAGAGAAAGATAATAATAAAATGAAGCAAACAAGTTTCTAGAAGCCTATGAAAAAATCAAGAAAGGAAATGGCTTCTTGAACAGGCCAAGCTTAATTTAGAGGGCAAGTAGGGTAGGTGGAGCATTTTAAAAACCCATTCCTTCTCCATTTAGGGCTGCTGGTTCGAAATAGAGGGAGAGAGGAAGATAGAAAAGAAAAGCTATCTAACAAAGATTTAAGAACACAAAGAGGAAGCATAAGATCAAAATCAAGGTAAGAGGTCATAGCTTTTCTTCCTACTCTCTTCTAAATTCTTCCATATGTTGAGACCTTAAATAAAAACTCCCTCACCTTGTTGGAGGGTCTAGGCCGAAAGGTAGTAGAGGAATACAAGGAGGATAAGTTGCAAGAAGATCAAGTGCTCAAGCCAAGTAAATTCTACTTTAACTTCCTTGTGATTTCTTGGTTGGAGTAGTTTGAAAATAGTTATTTCCTTGAGCATGTTTACATATAAGGGGTCTCATTGATTGAGGAAGAAAAAGAATATAAGACTAAAGCTAAGATTCAATGTCTAGAAAGATAGATCAAGCATGTTTGAGAAGAAATATGTAGTTAAAATAAAACCTAGGCATATTGCTTGTTCCTCATGATTTTCGTCCAACTTCTTAAACATGAGGATCTGATTTGATTTTGAAAATTTTGATGGTTTTAAATTGTTTAAAATGAGATTTTGTATGAGGATGAACTTAGATCATGATTTTGGAAGCAAGAGTGGGAGATTTCAAAAATGTCTTGTGGAAATCCGCCGGCTGGTGCAAAGGTTTTGGCACAGTAAATGAGGTCCTAAAATTGTGAAATTTTAAATTCATAAATTAGACATCCCAAGGTTTAATTTGATAGGTAACATGTAATTTACAGAGTTTTATACTAAGAGAACTGAATTTTTGAAAACTAACCTTGAAACTGGAAAATATTTCAGACCAGCAATGATATTTTGGCCTGTGGTTAGATTTTCAACTGTGACTTGTCCAAAAGGTATTTTTTTGTCAAAAATAAACATGATAAGGGTCATTTTTATTTTTGAACCACCTCAATCATATTTTTATAGGATTTTTAAGATTGGTGGTTGTTTCTGGAATTTCTGGTTATATCCGAAAAAAAGAAGGGTTTTTGCCAATAATAAATTCTTTAGTAAGAAAAGGAATTTATGGAAAATGGATGCTTGAAAAGGCATTGTTTTAAATCAGAAAAATAAAATATTTATTAAGGAGGATTTATTTATATTTATATTTTTGTTATTCTAGGGCTATCTTTATTATATGTGTGTCGGGGAAATTATTGATCTTTGTGGTTGACTGCCAAGTAGTAACCTTAACCCCATATACCTTGTATGTCTTTTGTATGTATGTTATACCATGAAAAATTGTATACATTTCGGTTGTCATTTATTTTCAAGCGCTATGGAATCGGAACATGTTGTGTGCATTAAGGGCCTTGATGTGTGCCGTGCCATACAGTCTAGCTAGTTCCAGATTTGGCTGTGTGCACAATACTAAATGCTATGTGGTTTGTGATTATTTGTAGTTTTCCTACTTGCATTGCATATACATCTTGTATGAGATTAATGGTTACTCTAGGATTCACCTTTAAATCCCAGGCCATTTTAAGTCACCAGGCAGTACTTCTAGGACTAAGTCAGGAGATAGACGTAAGACTGTGGAGCTAGGTTAGAGTGTTGATGGTGGAGGCTTATGGTGAGTCATTTGGGTTGATTGTTTTGGTTTCTCCATGATAATTGTATTATGATATAATTATTTTGGGTATTATGATTTGGGATGACTGTATATTTAATCCCTCAAGGGAAATTTACCTTTATGTATTTTATTTTACAAGTATATAGTTGTCCTAACTGATGCATGCTTTGCTGCTAATAACGCTGATGAATGATGTAAAATTAACCTGAGTAATTATTAAATAATTGAATAAAGTAAAGGATCACATTACCCACCACCGAAAGGGCGAGGCAGTATGTGTGTAACAAGTTATATCTTTTGTACGACATCTTCTTGTCGTTAGGATGCATTTAGCATTCTATAGATTTAATCTCTCATTCTCAATCAAGTCTTAATCGAGGCTGCATACCCCTTGAGCCCTTTACGATAGGAAGTTCTATCAAGTCTAGCCACAAAGTTGTTAATGTCTTGATCCATCCCAAATTGTATGACTATGCTTTATATGTGTGCTTCTATTCTATTATATATAGTTAAATCCAACAAGCAAAGCAAAAGAATAAACTCACTTTACTACGCTCACACGCACACACATATACACATATATATTATAAGATTGTAGTATACCTTTTTGTCATAAATGGTATGACAATAAGGTCATTAGGCCAAACAACAAGTTCAAGCATACATCAAAGCTTCTCCTACTAGTATCTATGGTGTCCATTAGAATTGCAAACTTGGATCTGTGGCTACCTTTAGCTCTCTAGGCTAACATGATTCTAATGAAGAGGTGAGTTGTGAATTGTGTTATCTCTCTATAAGTTATACATGTGGCTTGTAAAGACATTTGTGAATTGTGTTCTCCCCTTGTAAGTTATGGCGTGTAGCAACTGTAAGCCATTTGGGGCTATCTACCTCACACTGAACATAGTGAAATCTTTGTAAATAATGACTTCCTGTAAGAGGAAAGGAACCTTTGATCAGAGCAATTGATTTTTCAAAACAAAAACATGAGCACGACGTAGCTACAAAACAAGAAGTGATTAATAATGAAGAATGTAGAATAGAGAAGGGAAGTCATACCTCCATATGATTAGAACAAACTAAACAAAAAAAATGTGACCTAGCTAAGGCTAAAGAACGAAAATTGTGAGTAAGGGCAAATAAAGCAACTTATGCAGTTGTTGCTAACAAAAGTACAACAAGCATTTCGGATTGTTTGTCTCCACTGAAAATGAATGACGAATACAGGAAAATACAATCGATGAAGTGGGGTTCTAGGATTGGGTGGTTGTAATAAACCCTAAGACAAGTGTGGTAATAATAGAAACATGTGTTAATGCAAACGTATGCCACTTAAGGCTATCTACCAAATACTCAACATAGTGAAATATTTGAAAGTCTTTAATGACTTCCTATAATAAGAAAGGAACTTTTGATTAGAGCAATTTATTTTTCGAAAAAAAATCATGAGCATAACTTAGGTCAAAGCCTTGCTACAAGACACAAAGTGAATAATAATGGAGAATGCAAAATAGAGATGGGAAGTCATACCTCCATATGATTAGAAAAGACCACACAAAGAAATCAGACCTGTCTAAAACGCGAGTAAGGGTAATTGAAGCAGCTCAAGCAATTGTTACTAATAAAAGTATGACGAATGCTTTGGAATGTATGGCTACACTAAATACGACTAACATATTACATAAAATCTAAATGGAGAAGTGTGGTTCTAAGGTTGGTTAGTTACAATAAACCTTAAGACAAGTGTTGTAATGAGCGAAATTAGTGTTAGGGTCTGCGCAACAAATCACGTGGCTGTTACTAAGATGCACGGAGAAGGCTTTGTGGATGGTGTGGTTCAAATAAAAATGATGCTCGACGATCGAAAAAGACGATCGAGTAGTGGAGTTCTAAGGTTAATGGTTTGGGGTTTACACTTGACCTAAGACGAGTGTGCAAATGAATGAAATAGAGAAGTAGAGAGATGTTAAATAGAGGAGAAAGTTTAACTTTAAAATAGTTCAAATATAAAACCCATAATACATTGCTCTGTTGTTACATATATAACAATTGTTGCAAGAAACCATTAGTTATTCTAGAATTATATATTACGATTTCTAGCTAATAACTGTTAAATATTTACATTCTTAAAAAACAATTAGGGGTTACTACTATCGATTTGCCCCTACTTTCATAAAGAACACATCAACAAGCTACAATACAACAGACTATCTATAAAAACACAAAAATTAACCCAACATTCTAGTATGAAAACAACAATACATAGTCAAAACACATAAATTAAATGCCTCTTTTTCTTTTCCTAGCCTTAGCTTTTTGTAAGTCAAATTTTTTAGCTTGAATTCTTCTTTTCTTATCAAATAATACATTTCCCCTCTTAGAAACCCAAATGCCTTCATTATTATCGTGCTTGATGAACAAAACATCTTCTTCATCCAAATTAAATGGTTCAAGTGACCTTACATTGAATAAATCATCTGCAACTCTCTCACCCACCTCTTCATGAATCACTTTATTTGTCAACAAAATAATAGATCATCTATGTTTAGAAGAATCAAGAGCATAGACACTTGTTTACCATAAGAATCCAAAATGAAAGGTCTTTCTTTATACTCTTCTTTGTTCAAATTCAATTGTATCAAGCCTAAGTCATCAATTCTCAAGCCATGGTTATTGTTAACCCACTTGCAACTAAATATAGGAACCTGAAATCCAATATAATCTAATTCTTAGATGTCCTCAATCATCCAAAAGTATAACATCTTAACATAGATAGGATTTCTATCTTTGGAACTCGATACTCACCACTATTTTTCATTTTGCTTCGATCATCTTGCTCTTAGTGTAGAAGGTGAACCCATTGATGATGTAGCTTGCATAAGATATCACTTGATTGCTTGAAAAGTATGCTAACTTTAATTTGCTAGAAACTAATTAGGATTAGCTCTATATTCACAAAGGACTTAATCTTTAAACCATGTTGTAAAATGTTTATCATATTGTTGATCACACCATCTTTCTCTTTTATCGGGATTTTCCCTATGAATTCGATGCATATGGTTGCACATACTCATCAACCTTCCCAAAATTTTGCAACACATATAGATGTGGTTGCTCTAATTGTTGATCTGAGATGGTTACAACTTTCTTGCCAATCATCCTTTGCCCATCAGTCATTCTTCCTTTATGCCAAGACATGGGAAGCTCAATATCGCTTGCATGATTCAAGTATATGTGGCAGAAAATTCAATGACCTCTTCATGGATATATCACTCAACAATGCAACCTTTGGACGACTCTAACTTTTCACAAACCCTTTCATTATCATCATGAAACATTCAACAGAGTACATCCACTTTAAATAGGTTGACCCACAAAGTTGTACCTTTAACCAAGTGATTTGTTAGGTGTACCATGATGTCAAAGAATGCTAGAAGAAAATACATCTCAAGCTCGCACAATATGTGTACCATTTGGTTTTATAAGGGTGTCACTTTATCGCAAAGTGACTTAAAGAACAAATATAACTTGGTGATTGCAGCTCGCACCTCATAAGGCAAGATACTCCATATAGCCATTGGAATCAAGTTCTCCATCAAGACATGGCAGTCATGAGATTTTAACCTTTTCAGTTTCAAGTCCTTCACTAACACGAGTTTTTTGATGTTTGGAGAGTAACTGATAAGTTGTATTTCTACTATATATTTCCACTATGTTATGATTGATTTGAACTATGTTTCTGTGCTTAAAATGTGTTGATGTGATAAATATGAAAAAATTCATGCATATTTGGAAATACGGGTTAGATGAGTTAAATTGTTGCATTCTAGTTGTTATCCCACATGTAAGCAGAAATAAGACCTAGAATCTAAGATATTCTTGAGCTGACTTAGTAATGTTGTTACGATGTTGTAGCATCATTTGAACGATTATCTGAATTATCATATTTTTTTATGCATTAATCTTTTCTTGAGAAAATACAAAAGACAAATTGTAAGATCTTGGACCAGGTGTTGAGTGGGCTTTGAAGACAAGGACAGACTCAAGATGGCATTGACTTGAGGAAGATGAAAGTCAAGGATTATGGGAAATCAAGAAAGAAATCAAAATAGAATCCCGCTAATCATAAACAGAATTAATCAAACATAATCTTCCAGCTGAGCTTGATAGAAGAGGAAAACCTAACTCATTAATAAACAGACTAGACGTGTGGCACAAGGACCTCAACCTTAAGAAAAAGACGACCAACTGTAGTAGGCATGCATGATATGCAGAAAAACGAACGTGCTAAAGAAGCTTGATAAATCAACTATGACAAAATGATACTAATATGAAGAAGACGCAGAACTGTTATGTGACGAACGCTACCTATGCCATCGACCCCTTCAACAGATCCTCTTCATTTTAGTTTCTTTCCTGGTATTTGATAGATCATATTTATTCAGTTTCAGTTTTTTCTTGTTCATCAGCCATGAACTAACTATGTTTTAACTAAGCGACAATGAAACCTTAATTTGTAATTTGAACCATATTCCTAAGTTTTAATTTATATAATTTAGTTTGATTAATTGTGTATTTAACATTGGTCTTGTGCGTTAAGTGGCCACTGATAAGGAAGAGTCATGGTTTTAGCTTACTAGAAGGGACTTAAGATTAGACCTCAATTAAATAATGTGTGCTAGTAGAGTTTGTGCAGAAATCTAGCTAAATTATAAACTATATGAATGAGTTTATCTCACACAACCATTACACCTAGTTTTACTTGTTATTCCAGGCTTGAAAATATGCATAAGGATATGAGAGAAGTAGAGTATAGTAAAGAGTGTAATTACAAGATTGCGGAAGCTTCTGTATACAGTAGTAGTAGACTAACTAAAGAACTTTGCTATAAGCATTGATGTAGCATTGCGGTAGCTATTACAACATTGTTATAGCATTGTGTTAAAGCAATATGAGAAAGAAGTGCAAATAAAGGGGAAGTCTGAGCTCTACCTATTTAAATTATGATATCTATCCTTTGTATTCACTATCAATCTTTTTATAGGTTATATAGAATTACTAGTTTACATCCCAACACTCATATCTTTTCAAATCTGCTAATCACGTGACTTTTGATCAACCTATTGCTACATAAGTGGGTATTTTAATATCTGTGGGACGATATTCTACTCATCATTTTATTACTTGTTCAATTGGTTTACTTACCATAAGGGAATTTGACCAACAAGTTTTTGGCACCATTGCTGGGGATTATTAATACTATTTATGCAAGCACATTTTTTGTGAAAGTTGCATTTGATTCGTTTACTCTCTCTATTTTTTTTTATTTTTAGGTACCTTTATTTTTGTGTATGAGCGGTTCTTGTAATACTGATCTTGAACCCTTTGATCTTAAGATTCAAAGAATGTACAAGCAAAGGCGAAGAAGGTAGAAAAGATGCGAATGCCCTACTGCAGCAACAAACATGACAAAAGAGCCCAACAATGGAAATCTAAGTGGAGATCAAGTGGTTCTTCCTTTGCAAAATGTAGGCAATGATAATAATCTAGATGAAGCCATCATGTAATTTGAAATTCCTACTCTAAATGAACTCAGCTATGGGATAGCTTCGCCAAACATAAATGCACCTCAATTTGAGCTAAAACCTGTCATGTTCCAAATATTACAAATAGTGGGATAATTTAGCGGAATGTCAACTAAAGATTCATGTCTTCATCTGAGGATGTTTATGGAAATTTGTGATGCTTTCAAAATCCCAAGAGTTCCTATAGATGCTTTAAGGATCAAGCTATTTTTGTTCTCACCCTGAAACAAGGTAAGAGCTTGGCTAAATACTTTGCCAACCCACTCAATCGCATCCTGGACAGATTTAGGTAAGAAGTTTCTGCTGAAATTCTTCCCACCAACCAAGAACAACCAACTGAGAGAGGATATTAGGTTGGCAGCAACACAATGGAGAATCTACTTATGAGGCCTAGGAAAGATTCAAAGAGTTACAATGAAAGTGCCCACAACATGGAATTAGACCTGAGGTACAATTAGAAACCTTCTACAATGGACTAAATGCATAGACTAGGCAGATAGTTGACACTTTAGCCAATAAAGACCTCTTAAGAAAATCCTACAATGAAGCATATGAGATTCTCAATTGGATCTCCACTAACAACTATCAATGGCCAACAGAAAGGGTGTCATCAACCAAGATAGTAGCTTGAGTTCATGAACTAGATGCCATGATACAGCACAGATTTCTTCTCTAACCAATATGATAAAATCAAAAATAAACTCTCTCACAGAGTGGATAATAATGAATACTGAAGCTCAAAGTATCAAAAGATATAATATAGTTGAAAACTAAAGAAATAAATAAAAGACTTGAATGTTTTTCGTTTTCAACTGGTCTGGTTGTTGAGAAGAATTGAATGCAGCTCTATTTATATTAAGAGTGCATTAAATGACCGTTACTTCTTGAATTGAACCGTTGGAGAAGCTCTGTACAGGTTAAGAGGTGGTTTTAGTCTTCTTCTCTCTCTAATCTCTACTTAATCCAGCTGTCCAAGTGTTCAGAGTTGACTTCCTCTGGATTAATCCATTGAAGAGGCAGTTGGTTGTTGTAGAAATCATTCTTTAATGCTTTGCAAGCGTGTGCAGATAGATTACCCAAAAGTATGCAACTTTCTGGACTTAGCATTTAATGAGCTGACATCACTTTTTGCTTTAACTTTTAACCTTCAGTAAACATCTTCTAAATCAACTGAAACTCACTAACAAAGTGGTTAATCATAGTTAGGAACATAAAAGATTAATACTGGAAAGTATTGGAATCTAACAAAAAGATTTCATAAATTCGTCAGATTTGAATTCCAAACTTAGCGACTGAAACTCGAGTTTTGAACTGTGCACTTAAGCAAAACTTGAGTTTCCAACTGTGCACTTAAGCAAAACTCGAGTTTCCATACATAAACTCGAGTTTCCTCCTTCAAGAGAGGAAAGTCGCGATTTGAGCTTTTGGAACACAGTTTGATTCAAACTCAAAACTCGAGTTTCCAAAACCAAACTCGAGTTTTGGACTTTTAATGAAGTGTAAGTGTTTTAGTCCAAAACATCAAAACTTGAGTTTTCATCTAAGGCTCGAGTTTTCAAAACATTGAAAAACTTCAAAACTCTCTGTTTGGCCAAAACTCGAGTTTCCAAAATGAAACTCGAGTTTTCACTTTAATGTGAAAACGTTGAAAAATCTAAGTCAGGCCAAAACTTGAGTTTTAAGAGAGAGACTCGAGTTTTCAAATCATTGATAAAATACATTGCTCTCTGCCTAATCAAAACTCGAGTTTTCATATAGTTATGAAAACCTTGAAAACTTGCAATGCTCTCGGGTTGGCTCAAAACTCGAGTTTTCATATCTAAACTCGAGTTCTCATTTAAAGATGAAAACTTTGAAAATCTGTTCAAGTTGGAAACTTGAGTTTTCTCTGAAGACTCGAGTTTTCAAATGCTGAGTGAAAACTTGAAAACTCTCTGTCAAGTCAAAACTCGAGTTTTCTCTTAACTTAGAGAAAACTTAGGAAAGCTCAAAGCAAGTTGAAGTTCTGGAGTTTTAGCGCAAAACTGGGTTTAAAAGTCAGAAATTCTCTGTATGGGCAAAACTCGAGTTTCCAAATCAAGACTCAATTTTTGTCTTCAGTTGAAAACATTAAGAAGTCTCTGTATGATTCAAAACTCAAGTTTTCAAAATGAAACTCAAGTTTTGTCTTAAGGTGAAAAACTGAGTGCTCTCTGTAAGTCCAAAACTCGAGTTTCCAAAGGAAACTTGAGTTTTGCTTTGTTCATTGACAATGAGCAGCTCTCTGTCAAGTTCAAAACTCGAGTTTTGAAACCAAAACTCGAGTTTTGTCTTGACAGTAAGTTTTTCAACTTACCAAGACAAAACTTCATTTTGCGTTTACAATTGTCAGTTATCATCAAAACACAAAGAGAATTAACAACATTCAGGCTCAAGTCTGGACCAAAACTGGAGGTACACTATGTAGGCTTGAGTTATATTATTCTATGGAAGCACTTCTAGGCTTGAGTTAAAAGATTTAGGCTCAAGTCTAGGTGAAAACTGGAGGCACAATGTGTAGGCTAGAGTCAGATTATTCTATGGAAGCACTTCTAGGCTTGAGTTAAAAATCTTAGGCTCAAGTCTAGGTCAAAACTGGAGGTACACTATGTAGGCTAAAGTCAAAAGGATATTTGAAAGCAACAGTCAAAAACTTGGCTAGAGTCAATGCTCTTAGGCTGGAGTTAAATAAAATAATATTTTAAGTACACAGAGCTTGGCTTGATGAACAAGTTTCTTTTACAAGGGTTAGTTATCATCAAAACAAACATTGGGAGCTAACACTATTGGTAGAAGCACTTAAACAAATGCCTAGTTATGTGAAGTTCATGAAAGACATTCTATATAAGAAAAGAAGGCCAGTTGAATTTGCTACAGTGGCCTTAACTGAAAAAAGCAGTGCTATCCTGCTTAACAAGCTTCCACTGAAAATGAAAGATCCAAAAAGTTTCACAATCCCTTGTGCCATTGGAAGAAATTACTATGGAAGAGTACTACGTGACTTGGGAGCCAACATCAACCTAATATAGCTGAATGAATGATCTATTGTTCACCCCGAAGGAAAAATTGAAGACATACTGGTGAAGGTAGACAAATTCATATTCCCTATTGACTTTATCGTGATATACTTCGAAGCTAATCATGAAGTGCGTATTATTGTGGGACGACAATTCTTAGCTACGGGAAGAACACTAATCGATGTCTAAAAAGGGGAACTAACTATGAGAGTCAATGAGGAGAAAGTAACCTTCAACATCCTAAAGCCAATGCAATACTCTGATGACATTGAAGAGTGCTCAGTCGTGGATACTATTAAAGACATAATGCAGGAAAAATTCCAAGAATATTACAACATTTAAAAAAAAAAAGTTTAATGTTTCTGCTTTTACTGCAAAAATATTTTTTGCCACTACATAAAAGTGAGTAGGTCCCACTGGTATTTTCTCTATCTTCTCTTTATAATGAAACCTGTAGCACAATATAGAGAAAAATGATCTGAATAGTAATGTTATATTGATTCATATACAAGAGGTGTATTTATACAAGGGAAGAGGAGCCTTAGACTTAATGAATATTAATAACTATTAATGGGGGATTATTCCCAAATCCCTAATTTAGAGGGATCCTATCATATCTGATTTCCTAACACTCCCCCTCAAGTTGGAGCATAGATATTAATTAAGCCCAACTTGTTACAAAGATAGTCAACCCGAGTCCCATTCAAAGCCTTAGTCAGAAGATCACCCAATTGGTCACTAGTCCGCACATGGCCAGTAGAAATAAAATTTTCCTTGATCTTATCGCGTACAAAGTGACAGTCAATCTCAATGTGCTTTGTACGTTCATGAAACACGGAGTTGAAGGCTATGTGTAAAGCAGCTTTATTATCACACCACAACTTTGCGGGTAATGACATGGCAAGACCAACTTCCTTCATTAACTGATGAATCCACACAATTTCTTGTGTAGATTGAGACATGGCTCTGTACTCAGCTTCTGCACTTGAGTTAGAAACCACATTTTGCTTCTTACTCCTCCATGATACTAAATTTCCACCTACAAACACACAATATCCTGTGGTGGATCTTCTGGTAGCTTTTGACCCTGCATGATCTGCATCACAAAAACATTCAATCTTGTTGTGGCCATGATTCGTATAGAGTACACCAAGACCAGGAGAGCCTTTCAAATAATGTAGGACATGTTCCAAAGCTTCCCATTGAGCAACGGTTGGGGCAGTCATGAATTGACTAAGCATACTAACTGGAAAGGTCACATCAGGGCGAGTTACCGTGAGATAGTTCAATTTCCCAATTAATCTACGATATCTCTCAGGATGAGCAAACGGTTTGATCTTCTCCGGATCCACTTTCTTCTATACATCCTCAGGTAGCTTATCAAACGGTATGCGGTCGTCAATATCCAACAAGGGATTAGGAATCATGGGAACGCTACTCGGTGCTACTCCGAGTTTCCCGGTTTCTTTTAACAAATCAAGAACATATTTCCTCTGTGTCAAAAGGATGCCTTTCTTACTTCTCATAACCTCTATCCCAAGAAAGTACTTTAAAGAACCCAAATCCTTTGTTTGGAAGTGAGAATTGAGAAAGGCCTTCAGTGATGAGATTCCCAAAGCATTGCTACCCGTAATAACGATGTCATCAACATATACCACTAATAAAATCATGCCAGCATCTGTATGCTGATAAAACACAGAATGGTCACACTTACTTTGGATCAGACCAAACTTTTTAACCACAGAGCTAAACCTGTCAAACCAAGCACGAGGGCTCTGCTTCAAGCCATATAAAGACTTCTGAAGATGGCATACCTTCCCACGCTCCCCCTGAGCAACAAAACTAGGTGGTTGCTCCATGTATACTTCCTCAAGAAGATCACCATTCAAGAACGCATTCTTAACATCCAACTGATGAAGATCCCAACCATAATTGGCTGCCATAGAAATGAAGAGGCGAACAGAAGATAGTTTTGCCACAGGAGAGAAAGTTTCCGAATAGTCAACACCATAGGTCTGAGCATAACCCTTGGCAACCAGCCGAGCTTTCAAACGTTCCAAAGTGCCATCAGCCTTCGTTTTGATCGTGAACACCCATTTACACCCAATAGCTTTCTTACCAAGAGGCAAATCAACAAGTTTCCAGGTACCAGCCTTATCAAGGGCCACCATTTCATCTTCCATCGCAGCACGCCAACCAGGGTGGGTTAAGGCTTGTTGGAGAGTAGTGGGAACGGTGAGAGAGTCTAAAGATGTTATGAAGGAACAGGATGGAGGAGACAAATGGTTATAGGAAACAAAAGAAGAAATAGGATAAGTGCAAGTACGCTTACCTTTGCGTAAAGCGATAGGCAAGTCATCAGGAGGATCAGACACTATGTCTGGGGCAGGGGCAGCAGTGGAAGGATCAGGAGTATCAAGAATATCAGGCACCGGTGCTGGTTCAGAAGTAGGAGCGGAAGGAATTGATACCGGATCAAACATCAAAGCAGTCATTGGTGGGTCTTGAACCTGGTCGATAACCTGACTTGCCTTAGGGCGTTTCCGATAAACATGATAGATAGGTGGTTTAGCAAGTGTCGAGTCAGATGCTTGCACTGGTGGTAACCGAACGCTATAAACCAAGAGATCATCAAGACTGTCGGAAGTGTTATCTGTAGAGACAGGAGATGGGGCTGGAGTAGAGACAGGAAAGAACGGAGTCGACTCATGGTGTGACATCGGTAGACACAAGATAACGCCGAAGGGTAGGAGAATAGCACCGATAACCCTTCTGAACCCTAGAATACCCAAGGAAGACACATCTAAGAGACTTGGGATCAAGTTTGGTAACAGTAGGCCGAACATCGCGAACAAAACAGACACAACCAAAGATTTTAGGATCAACCGGAAATAGGGGTTTGGAAGGAAATAAGGTAGTGTATGGAGTGGCACCATTGAGGACACGAGGGGACATATGATTAATAAGGAAGCATGCAGTAGACACGGCGTCAGCCCAAAAAGGTTTAGGAACGTTCATTTGGAACATAAGAGCCCGAGCAACTTCTAATAAGTGTCGATTCTTACGTTCTGCAACACCATTTTGAGCCGGTGTATCTGGACAGTAGGACTGATGAAGCATGCCATGTTGGAGCATATAAGTTTGAAATTGGGCAGAAAAGTATTCTTTAGCATTATCACTCCGTAAGGTTTTGACAGATACACCAAATTGAGTTTTGATTTCAGCACAGAAATTGCAAAAGTGAGAAAACAACTCAGATGAGTTTTCATTAAATAAAGCCAGGTGGTACGAGAGAAATCATCGACAAAAGTAACAAAGTATCTAAAACCAGGCTTAGAGTCAACAGGACATGTACCCCAAACATCAGAATGGACTAAATCAAAGGGAGATGTAGCTCGTTTATGGACTCGAGGTGCCAAGTGAACACGATGATGTTTAGCAAACTGACATGACTCACATTCCAAAGATGACAAATTATGAAATTGAGGATACATCCTCTTCAAAGAAGATAAGGGTATATGACCTAAACGACAATGAATATCAAAAGGGGATGAACCACCAGAACAAGCAACTGAACGCGGTACCTGATCCTCAAGGAAATAATGGCCACCAGATTCATAGCCTCTACCAATAACTCACTTCGTCGTAAGATCCTGAATCAAACAATGGTCAGGAAATAAAGTGATGAAACAGTTTGATTGTCGAGTGAGTTTACTAGGAGATAAAATATTAAACGCAAGGTCAGGGACATTAAGGACATGGGATAAGGGAACAGATGGAGTAGGTTGGGCAGTGCCAGAGCCAAGAACACGAGAATAAGAACCATTGGCAATTGTTATATTAGAAGGCGTGACATAAGGTGCATACGAGGAAAACAAATGGTGGTTACCTGTCATATGATCAGTAGCACTGGAATCGATGATCCACTTCGAGGAAGAAGTAGCAAGGCTAGAAGCAATATTACCTGTAGCAAACCCAACGAAAGAGTGAGAAGTAGATGCAGCTATCGATCCTCACCCAAGGAAAACCAAGTTGAGGTCCACAATACACTCTCCGAGCGAGATCACCAAAGATGACAACAATACCGTGAAATCAGAGAACAGTAACCAAAAAACCCAATACCTCGGATTGGACCAAATAATGCAGAAGACCAAAAAAACTGAACCTGGGTGATAGAACACAATTCCAGAAGCCAAGAAACAATGCACAAGGCAGCAAACAGCGGCCAAAACGCTCCAAATACACCAAATGTTCACCAAAGAGACACCAAAACGGTGAACCAACGAGACAGAGGAGCCAAAAAATAACTCCACCACAAAGGGAACAACACAGATTCCAACCAAAGAGATTCCAATAGCCCTACTAGCTACCAACCAACAGGAACAGAGCGAAGCAGCTCCACCAACCATCAAACAGATGGCAAATCAAGGCTAAAACAGCAGAAAAAATACCGCAGAGACCACAAATACCTCTGTCAATCCTTAACCGGAGAGACCCACACCACGAAACTCAAGGGAGACACCGAGGAAAGCAACTCGACGCCGGAAATGCAAAGAAATCACTGAGAACTCGCTGGAAAGTTGACTCACGCGCTGGCACGTGAAAATTCCAGCGAATGGCTGGTGGCGCGTGACGTCACACGCGCCGTCGGAACGTGATCGGACCGCCTGGGATGGGCCGATCGGCACCTCTGGAGCACAAAGGGGCGGCGCGTGGACGAAAATAAGCGTCGGAACAGTGGAACCCAGAACCCTAATCTCTACCTCTCTTTTCTCTCTCAGTCACCGGAAACAGACAGCAAAACTCGCCGGGAAATTAATCAGGCCGTCGGATCCGGTGGCTTTGATACCATGTAGCACAATATAGAGAAAAATGATCTGAATAGTAATGTTATATTGATTCATATACAAGAGGTGTATTTATACAAGGGAAGAAGAGGAGCCTTAGACTTAATGAATATTAATAACTATTAATGGGGGATTATTCCCAAATCCCTAATTTAAAGGGATCCTATCATATCTGATTTCCTAACAAAACCCACTTACTTTAATGTAAGTGTGGTTTGGGGGGGGGGGGGGGAATCTACGACAAAAGCAAAAACATTAAATCCTAAAAAGATACTAAGTTTGATACAGTTTTACGGGCTATTGTTTTATTTTATTTTTGCCCAACTTCTAATTTTCAGCTTTAAAACTTTTTTCAATATCCCATATAAACATGGCTCTATCAAACAAACTTTTTATAAAAATTAATTTAAATATAAACCATATTACACTTCCTTACTTTCATTCCAATATCAATTTACTAAAATGAGTTACAATATTCAAACAAGACCGATATTATTTCATGTTAACTTTTTTCATTTAACTTTTTTTAGCACATCTTTTCTTATATTGCCTAAGGCATTTTGGTATCTCATGCTTCAAGGACTCCTTTCACCTTTAATTGCCTTAATCCTTGACAAGATTTTATAGATCAGGTAAAACAGTAAAAACATCTATACAACATAAATCCACAGTAGTCTGTTGCAATGAAACTACAACGAACAAATTCTCCTCACAGGAGTTAATTAAAGTTGGGGAAAACAAAAATTACATTTTTCCCTCCCTAGTTACTCAAAGTAAATGAATCCAGTTGTAAGACGAACTCTCACCCCTCAGTTGAAACTCATAAGGATATAATAGAAACTAGTAAATGGAATTGAGCCCCAAAAACGGCTTCATGTCAAACCTTGATAGGCTCATACTTCTCTCCAACCACACCGCCTTTTTGTTTCTGAAACTGAATATATCGCATTGTGCTCGCAAGGAAAGCATCCGCGGCTGGATCTGTGGTTGTGGTGTCACTTTGCATTTCAGTCATGATTAACTCAATTAGGCCTTCGATAGCAGCAACGTTGACTTGTGGGTTCCCCTTCTCAAAGAAGTATAGATACCTTGCAAACCAAACACGGCATGCTTATTTTAATTTTTCTACTAAAAGCTGAATTTTGAACTAAGATTGTGGTTGCTACTCTTACTTGTTCAATATCTCAATGAAAAGCATAACTGATCCGGTGCTACCTCGTGCTGCATTTGACATTTGTTGGGCAGCATTTGCAATTCTTAAAGCCCGCTTGAGGCATAAAAGAACTCTGGTTCAAAATAAAAATAATAATGAGAAAATAACAAAAAAGGAAGTAGTTTTAAGAGAAAATTCATAAATAAATGCACATCGTTACTTCAAACTTAGAACATTCCCTATCTGTATTTATTCTACCTCTCCAAATATTATTGACAAATAAAAATGAAAATTAGTATAGAAAATCATACTTACTCACATTGGGCCAACTGTACATATATGTGAATGGAGAAGTTTAGAATGATCACAGAACATGCAGACAGTAAAATTTATTAGGGAAAATTAATAATTTTATTCTTATCCCTATGTTGGAAGGAGAGAAAATGGGGTTGGGGGGGGGGGGGGGGGGGGGAATAAAACTAGGAGGGAAAACTCCCAAAAAATAGTAAATTGCACCACTTTCAAAAGTTTTCCTTCCTATTATCGCCTCCCCCTATTTTCCCCTCTTCTCTCCATCCCAAGTTCTAGCTCAGTTGGAACTTGGTTCCTAAACTTAAACTAGTGCAACTCAGTCCTCAAAGTTTGGAATCGGTTCTAACTCGGTTCTAGCTCAGTTCCTAAACTTTGGCTCAATGCAACTACATCCCTATAGTTTAACAATTAAAAATATTTCAAGAAGCTTAGGGTGTAAAGTTTTAAATGGTTAAAACAATAATAATTTTTAGTTGCAGTGAGTTAAAGTTTTAAAAAAAAAAATTCAACCAAGTAAAAATTATAGGGAGTGATTTGCACCGAGTCAATTGTTAAATATTTAATTACAACAAAGTCAAAAGGACCAAAAAATCAATTTTCACAATTTATTATTAATATTTTCTGTTTAAATCTTAAATTTGGAAATGCCTCAACCTCGAGACATCAATATAAAATATCATATAATTTCTCAGGAATCTTGGAACTCATAATGTCATATAGAAACCAACCTCTCTCCGTCTTTCAAGTCATCATGATCGTCAACCCAAAACAGATGTGAACATGCATAAACAGCTCTGCACTGATCTGGCTTCTTCAAAAGCTTTGCTGAATACTATCCAACGAATTGAGACCACATTAGATTTCAGAAGAAAAAATTTACGAGAATCACATACAAAAATGAACTCAATAATCACCCCTGTGGCCTTGTGTGTTAGCGTATCCCTATTTTCAACACCAAAGATATGCATCCTTTGAAGAGTTCCTATTATTAAATGCAAAGCAGTAATCTGTGATCTGGAATCCTAGCACAACCAAACAAATTCAAAAATGAGCATGATTAACACAATTTCACCATCAGAAAGCTTCCTCCTCCAACCTCAAACCTAATTCTCACCCTTCCCCATTAAAAGAGAGACTGGAGTTGGAGGAGGAGATTGTGTGGGACAGCTAAACATGAGCAGGCAACTTACAGAAATTTCTTCTTCATACAAAATATAAGCTTGAGTGAAAAATTCATATGCAACAGGCTCCAAATCAGAGTCATTTGCAGCCTGATGGAAAAGAAATAGGATAGTCAGCCATATTATTATTAAGCAAACAATTACTTTGAGGCACTTAACCAAACATTTTCCAGCACCTCAGCACATAACAAGTACAACCGTAGGGCCAATTCTGGTGCAGGAACAGCTGAGAGTGTTTCAATTGTCTGAATAGTGGCCAAAAAAAAAAAATGTTATCAAGGTATCAGAAACACCTGCATGTCTCTAAATATTCTTTGCATCAAACATGAATCAAGAGCAAAGAAGCGATACAAGTTTCAGTAGTCAGAAAATATCAAATAGGAAGTTTTAAAGACTAGGCAATCCAACATCACCTGATTCAAAAGCTGAAAAATTTTCTTTGGCGTTGCTGCAGTATCATCTCCAAAAGGATTTTCATCTTGACCTTGCAACTGTCTGACCAACTGTAGATAGTACAATGGAAACAATAAATAAATGTTCCTAAATGTCAGAATACCAGTAATAAAAGTAACCTGAATAAAAATGTTCCTATTTGCTGCATTGAAGGTTTAAAAATTTATCAATAAGCTTTCAGATGTTATGAGTAACCTGTGCTAATGATTGATTGATGACCCATTTAACATCTTAGATAAATTGGTAAAACCAGAATAAGAAGGTTCCAATCAAGGACATGATGACCAAAATCTCAACTCTAACAAAAAAGTCAACACTGATCTGCTAATTTTTGTCATTATCAAATTCTTCTCTGGCTAGCATTAAAAAACATACTGGGAGGTCCATTTCCCATTTTCAATTCAAGCAACAAGAATTCCTCTGTCCAACATAACATAGATATAAATGCTTCCTTATCATGTGAGGAGATTCAGCATTACCAGAAGGTTGGCAACATGCCAATCATGGCTATCCAAGAATGGAGGTTTCAAACATGTACCCGGCTATAACTTTTTATTTGCATCAAAAACAATTATGATGCTCATTTGCAGTGGGATCTTTAACTCCCGTCAGTTAAAGGAGCAACTGGGGGCTACCAATCTTATTCTCACATCAGCCAAAAAATGGATGGAAAAAAATGCATGCCATTTTATGACTATCAAATACTGTTAAGTGAAATTCAGCCATTCCACAGGATGAGCTGCCCACAGAGAATAAAAGTTTCACCCATTATCAGAGTTGTCAAACAGGTTAGCAATCATCCACAGCAGTATTCACTGGAAAACTGAAGCATTAATAGCACATTACTGAACCTATATTCTTAATCATTAATTACATTATTAAGAATCCAAGCAATATGCTAAATAGCATAAGCTTAAAGTTATGTTGCTATTGCAAGCATAAAGCAACTCAAACTCTTGCGGAAGAGCAAAGAATAAAGGACCACCTTACACTTCATGAGTGAGGGTTTGATTCTCAAGTCATATCTTTAAACGCAAAAACTATTCTAATGGGTGAGGGGGAAAATGAACTACTGTTGGATCAAGCACTATAGGACAAATGCAGGTAACCACATCACAACTACTAATTGTGTATTTGAAATTATTAGCAAAACCTTCAGAGAAGAGAAGACAAGAGGCGGAACAGTAAAGGGCAGACGTTTTGGTCCTCCAGTCAGTATGTGCTTCCTCAAAGTATCTATAATCTGCAATTTAGAGTCATCACATAAATTGACGGAAGAGTTAAATTTACAAAATAAAACCCTCAGAATAGAGTACAAAAAATGTGCAATTTACAGTAATTATCATGTAGCTACAGACATCATGAGAAATATCATAAACCTTTTTGAATCATTCAAAGAATAGTCAATTTCATATTCTTCCCACATAACAAGTAATGATTTAGTTAAACATTGTTAAATCACAAAAGATCAGTTTATTCTGACTCCACATCCACAGCATTGTAATGCTTGACAGAAAAGGATCTATTCAAAATTGGCAAGGGTAAAAGCCATGGGAGTCAAAAAAACCCATAACTACAGCACAAATACTGTTGGAGAATGTCTTGGGCTTCTAGCTAAAGCCCATTAGCGTTTTTCAGATTAGTCTTATTTACTTTATCTATCATATCTCCAATGTTTTAGGATTCTAATAAAGCAGACTGATTTGTATGAAGCTCAAGAGTGTTCCTGTACAGCTAACAGAGGCATTTACAAGAAACAAATTGATCGGGAAGGACATATGAATTCTTGCTCAGTCTAAATCCAAGGTCGGAGGAAGTTTGTGACAGAATCACCTGACCTCTCCCTACCCCTTGAGAAGCTTTTAATATAGTCAGATTTGAAGAAAGTCGAAATTTTTCACTCAAGGGATTATGCCAGTTCTGAATCATCCGCTTTGGCTGCAAAAGGGGCTCCATCTAAATGTAAGAGGAAAGAAACAGAATAGAGGCTAGTGTGATCACTGCATTGGTTGGTCATACAAGCGAAATCGGCTGGAACTTGCACAGAAAGTTACCACACGTCAAGTCTAAGCAGAAGCCAAAGAGCACAGGATACACAACAACTCAAGAGGAGACTGTAGAGCCAAGTTCCAGCGCTGCAGAAGTTGACAATTTGTGGAAATTACTTGAAAAACACAGCCACAGTTATCATGAGCCGGAAAGTAAAGTGGGCAGAAGCCATTAAGCCTACTTCTGGATTGTGGATTCCGGTACAACATATCACATGACTAACAACTCATTGTTCAGTGAAATAGAACCATCCAATGGCAACAATATTACAAATGAAGATGGTATATACACTCGAGTTATAGGGACTGGTGTACATTATAGAAAAATTACTTTACATGTTCTTGCCAGGCCGATCACACCTTATTTGTCAAACATGTAGGTGAGAAGGTAAACCTTCTGATTGTTTATGTGGATGACATTATCGTTACAAGGAAAGATGAACAAGGGATTCAGAATTTATAGAGTTCTCTAGCAAAGGAATTTGAAGTAAAATATTTGGGTATGCTGAAGTATTTCCTTGGCTTGGAATTTGCAAGGTCACACAAGGGCATTCGTGTGTCACAACGCAAGTATACCTTAACTTTGTTGAAAGATACAGGGACGTTTGGTGCCAAATTGTCAGCTACTCCTATGGAGGCGGGAATCAAATGAGGCTAGTCCAGTATTCAGTTTTAACTAATTATAACTACCTATTATGTTATTAACTTATTATGATACCATATCACAATTGTGCCTTAGATATTGCAAAGAATCCAGTCCATCATGATAGAACTTAATGTGTTGAAATAGATTGGCATTTCATAATGGAAAAGGTACAAGCAGGGATTGTGAAGCTGATTCACATCAGATCTCACTACCAAATTGCAGATCTTCTAACTAAACCAATGTCAAACAACAGATTTGAAGAATTAAGCAGCAAGTTGAGAATGATTGATATCTATTCACCAGCTTGAAGGGAGTGTTAGTGTTGAAGAACGACTTGGGCCTTTTGCTAATCCCGTTAAGGTTTTTCAAATTAGTTTTATTTACTATATGCATCATATCCCTGATGTTTTGATATTCCCATAAATCAAACTTATTTCCTTTTATTTCCTAGATAATTTAGGATTTGGTGTAGCAGATTCATCGCTAACCTCTTTATATTTTGTAATCGCAGCCCCTGCAGTATTTGAGAAATACAATTTCTAACTTCTACAAATACCAACTTTAAACATTGGAATTTTTTGAAACTATAAACAGCATTGGGAAGACAAGTTGCATAGGAAAATATGTGTTTTCATCATTAATTATGATACCTTAAACATCTCTTCTGGATCCTCATTATAAAGCAACTGAATTAACCGTGCAACAGAATTCTGCTCCTCTTGGAAATCATCTTCATCCCACTGATGGAAAATTTTTAAAAAAGATTATCAATAAGATAAAGGTATCTTGTCTAACTCCTAATAAATTGATTTAAATAAAATCTAAATAGTTCAATTTAAAAGTAACATAAAAGAAGAAAAAATAAACGGCTAAAAAGGATTTGACAACTAGCAGTGAGATGCAATAACCTCATCAGTGGGAGTTCCATCAGAATCCTTGAGAAGCCCCTTGATCAGTTCAAACAATGCTTCAACCTACAAAAGAAACAGGCAACATTAGAAGCAACCTTAAACAAAGAGTAGAATTATGATAGTTCATACCTTGTCTGAAGTAGAAATGTATGTCTTGTTTTTCATCATGCTTTGAATAATAACACTGGCCATGACCTTATTTGTAGGAATATCAAGGTATTCCATGACACGAGGATAATTTGAAAGCTTTAAGGCAGTCACAATATCATTATATTTCTCTAGTGGAGCACTTAAAAGAGCAACAATTTGCTTTGTTGCCCTGCTATCCTCAATCTTCCCCTTGCCAGAGAGTTTTTTCACACATGCCCCCTGTCAAGACAAGCAAAAGGGAAGGACACAGACTTAGCTGACTCTGAACAAGTTGCTTCTTTTTCTTGCTATAGACTCAAAGCACAAGCATAAACTGCAACATCACTATTTTCTGGCATATAAGGCCAAGCCCAGATATGTTCCCATGAAAGAAAAGGAATGATGAATTTATCCTTGAAAGTTCATAAGAAGCAACCAGGTAACACAAGCGCACAAGCATACTCATTAGATATATACCAGAACTTGATCTGCATAATCAAGTCGCTCAGAGTGGACATGAAGTGTAAAGGTCAGAAGAGCAGAATACAGGGTTACAACTCCAGCAGTGGGCATGTCAGGCTGAGCTTCTATCACCTGCACAACCATTAAGATTTGTCACATTCCACAAATATAATATAGTTTTAAAACAATGGAAAAAATTTTAAAATTAATTAGAAAGAAAAAACAACAACAACACATGAATGTGGAACCTTTTGCTTCTCAAATCAAGTGGAAAATCTATATCTATATTGAACGATTGAAGAAAGACAACATAAAACTTCATATGGCAATGAGAATGAAAAAGGCGGTACTTAACAACCCAATGCAAGTAAAGTTTAACTATGAAAGGGAAAATCAATGATAAATCTACCATAAAAAGGGGAAACATATGCAAATAGCTATCAGACATTTAATGCTCATAAAAAATGTCAAAAAACATTCTCTCCATTCTCTCTCGACCATACAGATTCATATGAACAGATCTCAATTCATTGAATAAGCAACAAAACTGTATATTTCTTCCAACTAAAAAACAAAAACGAAGATTTATTTTTCTTTTAGATTATACAGATCATCAAGGATCTTATCTTCATCTATTAACTGAATACAGAGAAGAAGCAAGCATAATATCTTCAAAGATTCTATCAATCAGTCTCTGGGCCGTCTTTGGCAAAATGTCAGAGATTTAAAATCATCCATTGAAGTCTTGAAGATGCTTTTTTATTCAACATTACACCATGCAAAATAATATCCCCAATTTACCTTGCTAATGGCATTGCTGAACTTTGAAAATGCTTCTACTTGCAAAAACTCAGGTAACACCTCCGCACTTGAAGCAGCATAGTTTGAAAGCCTCTCCATTAATTGGGAGAGTACAGTCTTGATGTCCACAGATGGCTGTGAAATATAGTAAAGACAGTGCAAAAAAAGAAACTGAGTAACAATACCTACTACATCAGCAGCATAACATAGCAATGACTCATTTCAAGTATAAGGCTCATATAGTTGCAAAAAGTGAATGCAATAGCTTCTGCCAACCTTTCCCTTCCGTCAATCAATACATTAAACTACAGGGGAACAATTATATGCATACCAACCTCATATAAATGAGGTTATAAACAACGGAGTCAAGAGAAAAATATGATCATGATGCTTCTGTTGCCCAAGAGAAGTAACAAAATAACACCCCAATCGAAGCAGAGACTAATGTATTCTACATATAAGTAATTCTATACCACGCACCACTAAAATGCATGCTTGAACCTCAACAATAGAACATTGTGCAAAGTGCATCAACATTGATACTTGATTCACAATAAGCACGTGAAATATGCCAGGGAGGCTTCATCTTATTGCACATGAAAAGGACTTCCCTTTAAGACTCCTCTTAATTCGTTTTATCAGAAAAACACTCATAGTGGTCAAGTGTTGGAGAGATACAATTTAGCCCACACTCAAATTCCAAATATATGGGTTTAAAACTAAAGAAAACTTGAGTAATGATTTGGGGCCCCTAAAAATACATGATGGGCCAAGGGTCAGAGATATAACTTGTGAGGTGTGAAATGTAAATGTAAGAAAGTGAAAGTTAAGCCAACAGGGGGGAATATATATGGGGAGCAAGTGCCAGAGATGGGCAAGTACGAATTTGGCAATTATGGTTGTTCTTTTTGTTTCTCTATTTTCCAAGCATGTTTAACTATAATTTTCTCACTGGTGTATCTCTGCTACTTTGTCACAGATAAAATGAATTGTCCGAAGAGAAAAGAGTGTATTACTGTATCAAGGTCCAATGGAGTTATAAAAAGAATTGCAATGTCACAAACCTGGAGCTGAGGACAAGCACCTAACAATACATCTAGAGTTTGCAAGTGATACTCATCAGGGAAGACTTGAATTATGCAATCCATCAAGTAAAACTGGGCTAGCTCATCTTTGCAATTTACCACCTGTTCAAGATAAACGAAGACTAAGAATGGGTTTTTCTGGTCAACAAACAGACAACCCTGCATTTATAAATGGAAATAACGAAACAACAGATCAGACCTGCTCTAGTATTCTGGGAAGGACAACTTCTTTGTACATTTCAAGATCAACACCCTCTATCTGACTGAGTACATGTAGATTCTTTCCCACCTAATCACAGATCAAGGATTGAAAAGCAAGAGGCAAGCCTTCAATAAGCATTTGATAATGTATACAATCTCATTGCAGCAAAGTGAACCAGGTATAGGCTTCAGATATTACAAGATCACGCAGCTCACTCCTTTCCTTCTCCCGTTTCTCCTTATCCCGGGCAGGCCCCTGCAGACCAGAAAGCCCGACAACAAGCCTCAACACAGGGTCAGCTAAGAGTATGAATGACTCATATGCATAACTACACCTGCATGACCAGAAATCATGCCCTCATGATATATTTTACCCTCATGACATGCAACTATTGTGACACCATGCATGTCCAACCTTGCTGTAAAAGTGCACAGATAAATTAACCAACCTGGTGTTGCATCCGCACCCAAAGTTTGTTCATCTCAGTGAAGTTTTGGAGTACAAATTCCACAGCATCTGTTACAGTATCTGGATCCCTGCAGGTGTCAGGGTATATATATTTTACATATCAAATTCAATCCCAAATTGTGCAGCTTAAAGTTAATAAATAGGTTCTGTCTCAATGAAGACTATCATAGAATCTCTGTGAGTGATGGGGTGAGAGAGGAGGTAGGAAAGCAAAGCTAGAACTAGGAAGAATCATGAAGTGAGGTCGGGTGAGAAAGGAAATGAGGTATAAATTAGTGTCAATGCCATTTGGGTTAAGTTTGACTGAAAGAACTTGAGACAAGATATATGGAACACGTAACTACTCTCCCAGTGTTTAGAACTGATGAATCAGCTCACTATATGTTCTGGCCTAACAGGCTCAGACAGGATTGGTCCTGCCAAGAGAATGGAAGTAGGGGGAAATTTTGTTTGCTTACCCTTCATACTCAGAACCAATATCAGGCAATTTATCCCTGCTAATCTGGGAAAGGTAACTTCTAAGGAAAAGTCCACGGACAGGGTTCTGTATGCCACGGGACATTTCCACAAGATCCTTAAGAACATCCTTAGCAGGGGCTTCCTTGGATTGGATGTAAACAGATCCTACGGTACAGAGGAGATACCTGATCATGAAAATCAAAATAGTTGGATAAAATGTTACAACAACTTTTGAACCATCAAACCTTTATACAGAAAATTTCCCCGCTTCAGAACTTTCAAATAAATGTTAGAGGAAAACATGAGAAAAAAATGAGCTAAAGAAACAAAAATAGAATTTATTGAAAGCATGCATTAGGAGCAACTTGACGTCAGGACGCCATTGTAAAGAACAAAATATAAGGAAATAAAGATATGTACAAAAAGGAACTACCACAATTTTTTTAGTGAAATCATATGGGTTTTAGGAATGACTTACAGCCGAGGCAAAATGTTGCCAGCATGCTGAACAAGTTCATACAGATCAATTATGGAGCATCCACGACGAGTCTCTTCCTGGAAGAAGATCTCAAGCCTCCTTAATTGATCAAAAGCCCGCATGTCTAAAGTACACAAAAACATCCAATTCATAAAAAATAAAAAAGTTGCAGCATGGTACATCAGCAAGCATTGGAAAGGAACCAACATAAACCAGTTTCAAGATCTAACACGCATAAGAAATAGAAAACAGTGTGGATCTGACGGAGAGTGAACTTACAGAGTTCATAGTACTTGTGAGGAGAAAGCTTGGAAGTTCGAAGCTCAGAAAGCATCTGAGCTGAATATTTCAAAGCATCCCTGAGATTGTTCGAATCCTGAGATAAATCCCATGTTGAATTAAGAAAACACAATCGGCCATGATTAGATTTCAGATAGTAAATTCGCAGGTATTAGGGTCTGATGGAGTTACCAAAGCACGATGCATGTAGAATGCGTTCTGTTGAAGGCCGGCAATTCCGGCGGCGAGGAATTTGTCCTCGTCTTCAGTACCATCTAACATAATTTCTTCTAACGAAGTCTCTAGCTGTGGTTTTGGCGATGGTGAATCTGCAGGGTATGCCAAGGTTTGATGGAAGTCTTCAAACGGTTCCTCCTAGGAATGCTGAATTCGCCGAGTATGCCAAGGGCCGCTTGAAATTCACGGTGCGACGAATAATAATTAAAATATTACTGTCTTTGCCGGCATTTCTTTTTTAATACAAATTTGCCTTCATTTGGTTATTGTTAGGGAAAATGATGATAAAATATCATTTGAAATTCTTAAACCCACCCAATTCGAGCAAAAAAAAAATCTTAAACCCAAAAATAGTATGTTAATATTGTCGTAAAAAGAATGTTGGTGAATTTATCATTTTGTACTTTTAAAAAAAAAACTCGTTGGAGCACCATTGTGGTCGGCCAGTAGTGGTGATCAGGGCTTTGGCCAACAGCGAAGCTCCAGTGATAGATTCCTTTTAGTGGAGTTGCATTTTTGTTCTTAAAAAAATTTAAATGAAGGTGTAAGAAGTGGGATTCCGACCCACTTCACCCCTCATATTAGAGGAGCTAGATGGTCATTGGACAACCAAAGCTCTTTAAACATATGTATGTATGTATGCGTACAAGTTAGCATTTTTTTTAATCAAAAAACGCTCTTATAAATCACATTATAAGTGTTGTGAATACTATAAATGAACTTGTTAATATCATTACGACTTTTGTTCATAGTGTTTAGATATTGGTGATTCTAGACTCACATGTTTTTACCTGACGAATGTATTTGTTAAACTCATTACAAGTTTTGTTAATAACATTGATGAACTTGTTAATCTCATTACGACTTTTGTTTATAGTGCTCATATGTTACTAATCCCAGACTGACATGTTTTCACCTAACGAACGCCTTTGTTAAACCCATTACAAGTTTTGTGAAAACCATTATGAACTTGTTAGTCCTATTACGGCTTTGGCTCATAGTGCTCATATGTTAGTGAACCCAGACTAACATGTTTTCACCTGAAGAACGCATTTGTGAAACACATGACAAGTCTTGTGATTCGTAATGGGATTCAAAAAGCAATAATAAGTTTGACTAACGCTCTTGTGAATTACATTATATACATATATGTATATATGCATTGATATATATATATATATATATATATATATATATATATATATATATTGTTTAATGTTTTTCCATCATGAAACACCCTTATAAGCATGTCGCGTAAGCCAAAATCACCATTTTTCTATGTTTAAAGACTGCTATTCTTGATTTTAATTTTGCACAAATTTTGGTATCATTGTGGGTAGAGATGGAAATAGGTTAGGCTAATCTTTAGTTAAATAGGATTGTACTTGTGATGGAGATCTAAAGCCTAAGCTTAGGCCTAAACTTGTATGTAATTTTTTTAGGCCTAAACCTGAACTTTCAAAAAGCCTCACAAGATCTGAAGCCTGTTTAAATGTCTACTTAAAATTTAAGTCTTTAAATAGACTTAAAGCTTATGCATATAAGTTCATATATAATTTATCAACCTACATTATATCTTAAAAGTTTAGGAATTCATTTTCATTGAAATAAAAGAGTTAGTAAGAGAAAGAAAATAACAAACCTTGTAGTAACAATTGTCTGAGTAAGTAGAAATAAGAAAAATCAATAATCCATTGACTAAAGAGATATTATTTTAAAAATAAACCAAGTACGAGAAGTGATATGTAAAACTATACCTTATTTCTTCTTTTTTTCTTGCATAAAATGAGACAAATTCCTCTTATTGGGATAATTTCTATTTGGCCATCACTAAAATAAACTTACTGCAATTATTATGTTGCATCAAATGATACAAATCGAGGGAGAGATAGTGAGCTAGCATTAACATCTTGAGCGATTAAAAAAAAGAGACGATGTGATTAATTGATTAATGAAAATGTTAAGTTCATGAATAAATGATGAAATATGAAACTTTGGCTTAAGACTAAGTTATAAATTTTATAAATAATTTACATAATTAATTTAGATTAAACTATACATAATAATAAATTAAGAAAAAACTAAATAGGCCTATAGGCTAAGCCTTATAAAAATAGGTCTGGCCCTTTTACCTAAATAAGCCTAATAATAAACCTAAGCCTAAGTTTGACACATTTACTAAATAGGTTAGGCTAGGTTGTAGTCTTTAATAAGGGGTCTAACCTATTTCCACACTTAATTGTGGGGCACATTTTGTTTGCCATGATTTTCTATGAAATTCATAGTATAAGAGCCTTTGGACTAGCAGTGACAAAATTAGCTTTTTAAAATATGATTTTTGCAAATTTAAGATAAGATAAAAGTCACATTTATAAATGTGATTTATGTTTAAATTTGCGATAGTAAAAGCCCATCAACACTGTGAAAAGCATGTCTTAGTAGCTTTTTCTTAAAAGTGGCTTCTGTCCTAAAAGCCCACTTAAAATAATGTCAACACAAACACCTCATTTTACTTTTACCGTATTTTTTCCCTTCCTACCGTGCTTTTCTTAGCTTCATAGCCTTCACAAACATGCCCTAAATCACTAGGAAACGTGCCATAAAAATCGCTCAAGGAGGAGCCTTGCAATACTAGGAAATTCGCCTAAAATCATAGACGATGGCAACTCCATGGAATGACACTTATGTGTCGTAAGTAGGGTAGGTTTGCCCGCCTCCGTGAACAAGATGACCTAGAGTGCACCATTTTGTCTCCCACAATGTGTGTTTAAGATAGCGGTGGGAAAAATGGCTTATTTGCAATCTGACTTATGCACAAGTCTGATTGTGTAATGTGATTTATATTTGGATTAACAATAGTATAAGTGGCTTTTTCTAAAAATGAAACTTTTATGTATGATTATCTTTGAAAAGCAAGTTTAAATAAAAATGACAGAAAAAGACGTGAATCTTATTAAATAATGCATATATATTTTGAAAAATACAATAACTTGTTTGGATGATTGATGAAAAAACAAATTTAAATATAAAATAATGAAAAGATATAAATTTTATAAAAATAAAAAAAGGTAATGTATTATTTGAAAAAAAAAATTACAATACTAAATTGTAGAACAGAATATCACCAAGGGAGTGAATTGGAGATTTAAGAAAAAAATTCTTTTGCAAATACCCAGAAACAAATGCATGAATAGAGTATAACAGAGATGGAGAGAAAGAGTTTGACACAGAAGATTTATACTAGTTCGGTCTCAACTCTTGACCTACGTCCAGTCCCCAGACAATCTGAGATTTCCACTATCTTTTCAAACAATTACACATTATGTACTCGAAAGTAATCCTCTCACTAAGCTTTATTCCCCCCTACAAATTGTAATCAATAACCCAATCTAAAAGTCCCAATACTTTGAGATTCTTACAAAGATCTATAATCAATAATGATCTCTCTAAAAGAATAGATGAATAAACACTGAAGTCTAGAATATCCAAAGATATTATATAGGTGAGTAGAAATTGTATAACATTGAGAGTTTGTGTTTATAATATTCTTGGTTGTTCTGGTTGTTGAACAAATTGAATACTTCAGCTTATATATGATGATAGCATTTAATGACCGTTTGAAGATTTAATGAAGCTGTTGGAAATAATAAATAATTGTGAGAGACCATTTGCTTTAGTCGCTTGATTCAACCAAGGTACCCAAACATTCTTTATTGACTTTCCTTAAGATTAATCCGTTAAATGATCTGGTGTCCAAATGAGGAAAGAAAACATTAAAGTCTTTGGAAAGTCCAGAGAATAATTTTCCAAATCAGTGCTTCATTCTTTGAACCCAGCATATAATGCTCTATGTAATCACTTTGCTTTATGATTAATCTTCAGTTAGTCATACATTTGATCATTTGAAACTCACTAACCAATCGATTAAACATAGTTAGGAATAATAATAAGTGATAATAAAAGCATATAGATCATACATGAAGATTTCGCGATTACGGACATGGAGATTTCAAAAATAGGGATACATTGTACTCAAGTTAGTTTCAAGCAAACTGGAGTGTATAACTCGAGTTTAACATTCGAGGCTCGAGTCACTAGTTTATCTTCTTTGAAAATAAGTTTGCAATTTAAATGAAGATGTCTCTGTATGATTGAAACTCAAGTTTAAAACATTCAACTCTAGTGCATGACTTGAGTTTAATAAGGTGCACTCGAGTCAGCTCTTTGTCCAGAAATGAATTCCGAAATAGCATTTTGAAAAGCTTTGAACCCGTGTAGGCTCAAGTCATTAAGTGACAAACTTGAGTCAACTAGTTCATTAGAAAATATGTTTCCAAGTCTACACTCGAGTTAATAGGAATATGCTCTAGTTATTTTGAGTTCAAAATGTAAATGGAGCTGAATACCCAAGAAGGGGAGTGAATTGGGTATTCTTAAAAATTTTCAGTTAAAGCTCTGTTTTTGTGCTATGAAAACAGGGGTTAACAGAGATAGGGAAGAGAAAGCTTGGACACAAGGATTTATACTAGTTCGGTCCTATCAACTTGACCTACATCCAGTCCCCAGACACTTTGGGATTTTTCACTATATCAATGATTACACACTCTGCACTCAAGAAGTGATTCTCTCACTAGAACTCACTCCCCCTTACAAGTTGTAATCAATGAATCTAACCACCAAGTCCCCTGACTTGTGGTTCTTTACAATCAATGATCAATAATCAAAGAAAACTCTCTTTAAGAGTAGATGATGATAAACACTGAAGCTTATAATGTCAAAAGACAAATTACAAGTGAAAACTGAAGGTAGTTGTGAAACTTGAATGCTTGTGCGTTTTCAGATGTTCTAGTTGTTGAGAAGACTTGAATGCACTCTATTTATACTTAGAGAGCATTGAATGACCGTTGTAGAGTGAATCAAACCGTTGGAGGTGATTAGTGATAACTTTGGTCAGCTTCTCTCTCTAATCTCCACTTAATCCAGATGTTTTAATTGCTCTGAGGTGTCTCTCTATGGATTTGTTCGTTGGAGAAGAGTTTACTTGTTGTAGAAAACATTCTTTACCGTTCTGTAGGCGTGTTCAGTTGGATTAGCCAAAAAGAGACTACTTTCTGATGTGCATTTAATGTTCTGAACAACTTTATGCTTTTTGCCTTGACCTTCATTAATCATCCTCTAAGTCAACTGAAACTCACTTAGCAAAGTGGTTAAACATAGCTAAGAATATATGAGAATGATAAATGCAAGCATTAAGTTCAAAAGAAAGTGTTTCACAAATTCGTCAGATTTGAAAATCAGTTTCAGCGCCCAATACTCGAGTATGTTCTTCAATACTCGAGTTTGCCACTGTACACTTAAGTCAATACTAGAGTATCCAAGCTGATACTTGAGTATGCTTCTTCTAGAGAGGAACCATCGTGACTTGAATTTTGAAATCAAGGGCAATACTCGAGTATGTAAGTCAATACTCGAGTTTTGAACCTTTTAGTGAGAAAATGAGTTTAAGTTCAAAACCTCAATACTTGAGTATTCCTTTCATTACTTGAGTATTCAAATCATTGACAAGTGGATAACCTCTCTGTATGCCCAATACTCAAGTTTCCCAAACCAATACTCGAGTATTGATTCTCTTAAAGAAATTGCGAAGTTTTTCCATGTCAATACTTGAGTATTCAAATGAATACTTGAATATTCATAAACAAGTGGTAGCTTGAAAAACTTTGTGAGAGCTCAATACTTGAGTATGTAAAACCAATACTCGAGTTTTCATAAGTTGTAAAAGTTTGAGGGCTCTTTGTAAGCTCAAACTCGAGTATCCAAATCCAATACTCGAGTATTCATCCAAGATGAAAACTTGATTGCTCTTTGTAAGTCCAATACTCGAGTATCCAAATCCAATACTTGAGTATTCACTCAAGGTGAAAACTTGATTGCTCTCTGTAAGTCCAATACTCGAGTATCCAAATCCAATACTCGAGTATTCACTCAAGGTGAAAACTTGATTGCTCTCTGTAAGTCCAATACTCGAGTATTGCTTCCAATACTTGAATATTGCTTAGACAAAATGGATTTGAGCAATTCACTATTAAGTCAATACTTGAGTATTCATATCAATACTCGAGTTTCCATTTGACAGTTGATTTTTGGCAAATGCAAAAGCTCTAAAACATGTTTACAATTGTTGATTATCATCAAAACACATAGAGAACTAACACAAAATACTTTGAAAGCTCTCGGTCTTGCATTGACTCGAATTAATCAACTCTAAACTCGAGTCAAGTTAAATTCAAATATTTTGACAATTCCCTGTCTTGAGTTAACTCAAGTTTTGATACTCTAAACTCGAGTCAAGCGATAGAGCTTTGACAGTAAGTTTGCGACAGAGCTTTGACAGTAAGTTTCTAGTTTAAGATTGATCAAGTTAAAAGCATTTTGACTTAAACCATTAATTTCATTTTGTTTACAATTGTCCGTTATTATCAAAATACATAAAGAACTACCATAAACTACTTACATTTTTTAGGAAAATTAGGGAAAAGTCTACTAAAAATTAAGAACAGATTTGAATCTCCCATTTTCATCCACATCCACTCAAATCCAAGTTTGAAAAATACACAAGTTGTTTGGTCAGCCGGGAAAAAAAGATTAAGCTTCGTAGCTTCACTCAACTCAACATCAAGAATAGATTTGAATCTCCCATTTTCATCCACATCCACTCAAATCCAAGTTTGAAAAATACACAAGTTGTTTGGTCAGCCGGGAAAAAAAGATTAAGCTTCGTAGCTTTACTTTTTCATAATTTGTAAATGGGTGAAGGAGCAAATTTACCAACCAACTATTAGGTTAGGAGCGTTGGACACAAAAAACTTTCAATAGGACCAAAAAGACCAACAAACAATTTAATTTGTTAAAAGAGTACAACACCGTTAGATGTCAGTAACGTCCGTTCGGAATGAACGCCAGGTGGCTTGTTACGCTTGCAACTGTTCTCTCTCAGACTGTACCGTGGCTTGTCACGCTCATAATTCTCTCCTTTTACAACCACGGAGCTCACAGTTCTCTTAAACGCGTTTCGATTCCTGTATGTATCTGACCCTCCTCTCTCTCCATCTCTATTTCTATCTTCTCTTTGTTATTATATATTAATACGATTACAATTGGTTGATTGCAGTCACCCCCAATCCTCACTTCTCTTTATCGTCCACTTGATCATCATTCCACCCTACTTCCTCTTCCATGGCAAATCCTACAAATCCTTACTCCTTCCCTCACTTAATGGATTCAGTATTAGATATTCAACAAAGAAGCAAAGAAATAGATCAGACTTAGAAATGGAAAACGGTGTACAGAAGTAAAATAAATAGAAGTTCTCAAACAACACACTTTATTAGAAGCAAGGTTATAGAAGACGCTCATAGAACACATTTTTTTCTTTGTTACCCATCATAAGGTAATTTGATTACAAGCAAGTAAAGTAACCCAGCTGAATTTGCAAACAAACGATATACAATTAACACAAACCCAGAAAACAGAGCATCTCTTTTATTTCTGTAGTTAACCAGAAATCCGGATGGCCTTCACCTCAGGCTTCTTAACCTCTGCCTTTGGAACGGTGACAGTGAGAACACCACTCTCCATGGAAGCCTTTACCTGATCCATCTTAGCATTCTCTGGCAGTCTGAATCTCCTCATGAATTTGCCCCTGCTTCGCTCCACGCAGTGCCATGTGTCGTTCTTGTCTTCTTTCTCAACGTTCCTCTCGCCGGTTATCTGAAGCACCCTATCGTCTTCAATCTCAACCTTCACCTCCTCCTTCTTCAGCCCTGGAAGATCGGTTTTGAACACATGAGCTTCAGGGGTCTCCTTCCAATCCACCCGAGTGCTCACAGACGCAGAATTTTCACGGGAAGAAGAAGAACGAGGAGTGGGAAAAGGGAAATCCTTAAAAGGGTCCCAAACATCAAGAGAAAATTAAATTAATTGTTGACAAGCCACGTTGCAATTCATTCCAAACGGACGTTATTAGAATCTAACGGTGTTGTACTCTTTTAACAAATTAAATTGTTTGTTGGTCTTTTTGGTCCTATTAAAAGTTTTTTGTGCCCAACGCTCTTGGTCTAATAGTTAGTTGGTAAGTTTGCTCATGATCTAATCAAAGGATTGGCATGGTTTTCATGTAAAAAATTATGACATAATTCTCACCAATTTAGTTTTTTTTAATGAACCTAAATTAGAATATTTCCATGATTATTAACTTTTTAAGTGAATTTAGGACAAAAAAATTTTATCTACAAGAATATATAATAAGGATCATAATAGTATTTCAATTAAAAAAATGAGACCCAACAGTTTTCTTTCATGACTGTTTTTCTTTGTTCTTGGTAGAAAAGTCAAAATAAATATGGTAGGTCCTTGCAGAGGACTTGGCTTCTATCCTCTTCTTCATCTCAGCCGGTGAATTGAAATCTGAATAGTTCAGATTTAATCTTTTATAAAAATATTAAAATATTAAAAAAATTTAAAAATTTTTTTTATAAAAGATTAAATTTGAACAATTCAGATTTCAATCTAAAAGCTGAGATAAAGAAGATGATAAGAAGCAAAAGAGGATAAGAGCCAACTTCCAGCGGTACCAAACATGCTACAAACACTGTTTCATTTTGTTTTTATATAACACACACTGTTTCATTATTTTGCTGAAGTGGGTTGGGGCGTTGGGCTATCTAATTGGGCTTCAAGCCTCCTTTGTACTTGACTTCATTTGCTTTTCTACTTTGGGCATCGTGGGCTGGACTTTCTGTTTTAATTTTCTGTATATTGCCAACTGGACTTCACGCATTGGCCTTGTTTTGGGTTTGTTTCATCCATCATATTTCTTATCCTTTTTATTCTTAAATTCGAAGAATTGGGCTTAACATCTTTTTAATTTTTCTGGGTTGCTGGACTATTTCATTTATTTTTGGAAAATAGAATGACATGATTGGGCTCTTTTTAAGCTTAAACGTTTTTGTTTTTTGTTTTTTGTTTTTCTGGAAATTGGTTTTGGGCTTTATCCTACTATTGTTTTTTGTTTTTTGGATATCCCATGCGATTCATCAGAACCTTTAGTTCTGACTAATCTAAATTCGGGTTCTACAGTGGCAAATACGACCCTCCCAATAGTGGTAACTCCATACAAGGCGGATTACAAGCGCGTTATGGCAGCTCAAACCCTAGACCTCTTAAGGGAATCTAGTGCCACATTCCGTTGGATCAACTACTTATTTTGTTTTTGTTAGAGCTATTTCATTCAATTATAGAAACATATTTGAGCCATGCATTTCATTTTGGGCTCTACGTTATTTTTCTTGTTCCTTTTCTTGAATTGCAATGCATTGGGCCCCGATTACTTGGGCTTGCCCAATTTCATTTTGTTAATGCATTTTACTGGATCTTTGTGTGTCCCCCCCCCCCCTTTTTTTTTTCATATTTGGGCATTATATAGCTTTGGGCTTTCATTTTTTGTTACCCTCTCTCATTTCTACATTTTGGGCTTAAACATTTATTTTATGGTTTTTGAAAATTATTGTTGGGCCTTGTTCAAATTTATTAAATTTTTGATAATTTAGTTTATTTCCAAAAATCATGTATTAGACCATTAAATTTATTGATTTTTGTTACGGACCGGCCCAAGGCCCATATTCGAGGTATGACCCAATGTGGAATGTACCCCGTATCGGATCCCACTTAAATTATAGCAGATCCTATCTATCAACATCACAGGAGTATCTAGACTATATTTACGTGATATACTCCCCTAGATACTCGCCCCGGATATCATGCACAGTCTAGATATCCTCCACGGTAACCTCTACAAATATAGAGGTCAATTAACCAGGTGCACAGGTTTTAACTCTCCACTCCTTTACTTTCAGTCACACAGAGCACACACCCCACCCCCTTGGCTACACGCCTGTGTGTGTCTCGAACTACGTGGACTTTGATCCCTTTATAGGGTACGTAGGCCCTAGGCTTAGCTCCTAGTCAAGTCTAATCAGTCCTATTCCCAGAACAGAACATTGGCGCCGACCGTGGGGACTCGGTAAACTTTTGATTTGATTCCCACGACCGAATGGTCAAATACAATTGCAGTCTGAGGATTATTGCGATACAATATTCATCAGAGAACCTAAAGAATTACTGCACAAGGTGCGATTGAGTTTCCGCCATGAATCACATTCATAATATCACAATTTTATGCTTTTCTGCCTGTGATTCATGATTATTAATCTTGAACTTTGATTCTGGATTTCTCCACCGAGCCCTGCTGCAAACATTTTGCCATTGAAGATTAAAATCTTTCTCAAGCGTTTACTTCTCCAAAAGGTTCCCGTTTCAAGATCGAGATATTCTTGCATACGCTTTCTCTTATGTTCGTTATTGGTGTTTCTGGCTTTCATGGTTCGAATATATTTTGGGATTTTGCGTCTCGGTTTGAGGCATTTAAAACCCTCCGTCTGGTGCAAATCAAAGATTCAAAATATGGGAATGAGGAGGAGGTCAGATTGTGTTTCTTTGTGGGGAACTGCTTTTACAAGAAGATTTGAACGCAAAACAATCGAAGAAGGCCGACATGGAAGGGGGTATGGCACCCATGTTTTTACCTCTACCAGAGGATCATGATCTGGCACATATTCTATGTAGAAGCTTTTAAGGATTATATTATCTCGGCTTCCTGGACTTTACTCGGATCGCAAGTCTTGGAACTTGGCTTCCGAAATGAACCTCGGCCTCCCAAGTCTGACTTCTTTGTTCCTGTAACTCAGATCTGGGGTGGAACTCGGCCTTCTTTGTCCGACTTCTCTGCTTGGTTTGCAAGCTCTGGAACCTGGCTTCATGGTTGAAACCCGACTCCTTTACTTGCTTGTTCGAACTCGGCCATTGTTAGTGCTATCTACAAAACGTGCCAATCTTCTCTAATCTCGGCAAACCAACACCAGATTTTGGCACCTCCATAATTGTGGTCGGTGCGATTTCAAATAGGAAGACGAGGACGGCTTGATTGCCAAAACCGACGCCGACGCCGAGAAGGATCCTTCCGATGATGAGCATTGCAAGGTTGACAACTGCGGCATTGATGATGACTCCCACGATGAAGATAATGTTGCCCATCAACTCCACTCCGGGCTCAGGTTTCACCTGGCTTGGCGGAAAAAGACGATTGTGAAATCAAGGCCGCTGCAATAACCTCGGTATTCTTTCATTCGAATGGCCTCAGTCTCAATTGAAGAATATCTCGGCCTATGGTTCACAGCCTCCTTAGTCGACCGCATCAAAGAAATTTTTTGGCTTGGCAGCAGCATTAAGCTCATCGTGATCCGTTAAGGTAGATCAAGATTCTTTTCTCCTATGAACTTGAGGTGACTGTGCGATACGTGATTCTTGAAAGTCGCCGTCAATTCGAAAATTCTTCCTCAACCAAGAATTTATGATCACGGTGAGTTAATAGCCTTGAAAGGCAGATTTAACAGTGACATTAAATCGCAGGTAAAGTCTTTCTTTCCCATTTAAGTATTTTGTCGCAACCCAGCCACTGCAACTCGGCTGCTGTTTGGTTTTGATTACTATTCGTGTTGATGGAGATGGTTTCCAACTCGGTCGATGTATTTTAGCATTCTGGTGTGTCGGCGTTTTATGACTTCGTGGTGACTTACTTTGCCAATATGCCGAGGTCCGAGATCTTCGAGATAACTGAAGCAATACGACAATAGAGTCGAGATAATTGAGACCAAGCACTTGGAAAGCCGGGTATATAATACACTACCTCAGCATTCCAGGAATTATTATTTCAAGATTTATGCACCATGGCTGGGAGCTCTTACTCAGCGTCGATCCTGGTTCCGAACAAGGACCTCAGGAAGGCAAAATTGAAATTGGTGGGGGTAGATGATATCCACCATGGGATTGACGTAAATTCTCAAACTTCTCACTCGTCTGATTGTGGTGTTCCCAATGGATCTCCAAGTGATTCTCCAGCAACTTCTGTTGGAATTTTTAATATTATAATTAATATTCCATTAATTCTATTAAGTGGCCCACATTTAATTCTTGTTTTGTAACCGTCCATTAATTTTGTAACGGCCTAATCAATACGCAATAATTGCTAATTGATACACATGAATGCCTTTATCTCTGTGATGGCCAGAGGGTAATTCAAGCGTGTATAAGTTTCGGTCCCCTGAGCCTGCTCTGAAAAAAGAGACTAGCACACCATTTGCAGATTCAGAGAGAAGGGTCAGAAGTTCTGAAACTCGGAGTTCGTCCCTGCTCGCTTCTGGAAACAAATCAATGGCGGGAGGTATTTGTGATCTCTATTTCATTTTTTTCCATATTGATCTAAATGTTAATCTGTGTTTAACATGTTTAGATCGCTTAGTTTTCCAACATTTGGTATCAGAGCAATTTGATATGCCTCTGCCTTGATTTTATCTGATTAAGCTTTCAAGATAATATTGTTTTCAGTCTGAAATATATGCTAACTGCTTGCAATTTATTTTAATAGTTAAATTAAATTGTTGAGTGGGTTGTATATTAAATTTATACAAAGATGCTCATGTGCAAAATCCTTTTGTTTCGATTTTGTGACTGATTGATGATTTTATGAAACCTGAAATTTCATATTTATGATTGTGGATACTATTAATCGATGCTTTTGAAACTATGGAATTATTGTTTGTGCTGGAGATAATCATTGAGAAATATGATATATGTTTCAAAATATTTTCAATTTGATTATCGCTTTGCTAACGATGTTCTGTGAGTTTCATTTTGCCGTCAAAGCCTTCGATTTTATTTTCATTAGATTATGTGTGTCTCGAAGGTTTGCTTTGCTTTTGTGATCGATTCTAGTTTCTTGATTGTTTTTTATTTGGGTTTCGAATTTGCATTGAGTTTCTATCGGGTAAAAGGACATGAAGTTCTTTGATGAAGTGTGTCGCCGTCGGTTCTTCATCGGAAAAACGAACGACATGATTTTAAATTTTAGAAATCATATTTCTGGTTTCGATTTTAATGTGGATATTGATATATTGTGCTTCTATTTGGCTGGAGATCGTTTTTCTGTTGAAACTGCCGTCAAAATCGTCGGATTTTGAGCCTCCGATCGCTGAAAACGTTGCCTGAGAATCGCGGGTTGCGGCGTCTCCTTCCGGGTTGTCTTGGGTTGGCGGGTCGGGTAGGGTTTCTGAAATGGGTGAGGAAGAAGGTTTAAACGGCATCGTTTTGGCCTTAAATGAAACGCAATGTTTCATTTATAAATAAAATGGGCCAGATGCGTTAGGCCACCAAGCTCGTTTGGGTTTTGTTTTTCAGAACACAAAAAAAAAAAAAGGTTTAAAAAAAACGCACAAAGAGCCTCAACATGTTTCAAACACGGGACGCTTGGGTGGGTGCAGCGCCAAATGGCTGGCGCTCTGCCAACTGTGCCATGCTCTCATATTTGATAAAGTATGAACTGTTACTATATATATTTGATTTATTATTCAGTTTGAAAATTGGGTTGTTTTTAAAACAGAGAATGGTCTCAAGTAGATTCGAACCCCGGACCTGAAGGTGCGTGGGTGCCTTAAGGGCTGGCGCTCTGCCAGTTGAGCCACGCTCTCATTTGTGTGTGATTATGAGCATTTATTTTATTTAAATAATTTTTGCAGCAAAAACCAAAAATTTTAAAGTGTTGAAAGTGGGATTCGAACCCACATTCTTTTGGTCCAGAGTCTTAATTGGGCTTTCTGGACCTCCCAGTCAAGATGACTTTTGTGTTATTTTGAAACAATTATATTTTTTCATATCATGACCTCTTTGGATTTAAATTTAAATCTGAAATTTTATTTAAAATTGGGATTTCATGTGATTTTGAATTACATATTATGTTATTTGCATGAATTAATTTTTATTTAATTATACATGCAATGTTATGTTGAATAATATGCAAAACATGAAATATCCAACTTTATTTTAATATTGCTTATAGTTTCTTGCAATATTATATATTAATGTTAAGTGACCTATATGTTTTAATTAATTAGAGAGTAGCCACAGCATCTTTAATTAGTTGAAATTATATACTGAGTTGTATGATCACATAATGACATTAGTTGTAATAAATCATATGTAATATAATAAAATTTCATCCCACAGGAATATTTTATTATATGTTTTGTATGATTGATTAGGATAAAATGTCAAATTATATTCTTAACTTACCCACAAGTATTAAGAATAAGGAAACAATTTGATAGTTTTATCATACAATTATGTATAAATCTTAATTGGATTTAAATGGGTCTTTAAAACAAAGATAGACTCATTGGGCAACATTAAGAGACATAAAGTAGGACTCATTGCTAAAGGGTTCACTCAAAAGGAAGGAATTGAATACAAGGAGACCTTTGCTCATGTATCTAAGAAAGATTCTCTTCGTATCATTCTAGCATTGGTTGCATATTTTGAATTAAAGTTTCAACAAATGGATGTGAAAATGACCTTTCTCAATGGAGATCTAGAGGAAGAGTTTTATATGAAACAAACCATCAGGATTTTCCTCTAATTGTTCGAATGTACTAAACATATATTCTGGGCCTTTAAATCTTTTATTGTGCTTTTGGAAAGTTTTTTTTTTATGGATCCCTTTGCATTTTTAATCACCTGGGCCATGCTTGTTTATTTTCTTGGCAACCTGTTTTATGTTAAATGTATTATCTTACATCAAGTTGAATTGTTTAAATTGAGAAAGTTAATTTTGGCAACTTTCACATTTTGGAAACCTTTTGAAAAACTATTACCATTATTTTTGAGTTCTTCAATTGTCTAAATACTTGGAAAAATTAACTTTAGACAATTATATATCTTTTTCAAATTGTTGAAGCCAAACTTGAGTTGAATTATGCCAAAATTAATTATTTAAACAATATTTGGATCCATAAAACAGTGGGAGGATTTTTTTTCTTTTAATTTGATTAATTAGTTAATCAATTAATCCCTCCATTAAGATGTGCAGATACTAGATATAATTTTGAATGCACAAAATAGTGGGAGAATTTTGTCATGATTATTTAATCACATTTTGTTGATTAAATTGATCAATTAAATTCTCATTAAATATTTGTGTATATTTGGAATCTAACTGCACAAAGTTGATTTTGGTGATTGATATTGGTAACATTAATTTAATCAAAGTGGGAGGATTGTATTTAGTCACTTATGTTGATTAAATTAATTGGTTAAGTCCTCCATAAAGCTGTGCATATTGGTTAAGTCTTCCATAAAGCTGTGCATATACAGATTTTAAGTGCACATTATTGATATTTGTGTTGTTTAAATTAATTAAATTCATATTTCTTTTGACATTGTGTGTATTGTATTTACATTGTACATATTTGATATTAGTGATTAGTATACATATTTATTAAAGGAATAGCTACAACATCTTTATGCACATGTTGTATGCATATTTAGTCATATAAGGTTATACCATATCAAAATTATGGTTATATGTACAATTAGAATACACAATGGTATGATGTCTTTGTGATGAGTATGTAGAACTGAGGAGTAGCCAAAACATTCTCACTAGGCATTGTAATTAAATGTGTGATTATAATTAATCTTTGCCCACAGGTAAATAATTATGATCATAGTTTTAATTAGGGTGGAATGGAACGACTTTATATCTTCTAAGTAGCCCACAGGTATTAGGGGATATAACTGCATTCTAGTTTCTTAAATTCAAGATAAATTCATGCTATGCTAATGTCTTTACCCACATGTAGACTTTAGTGATACGAATTTATAATGTATGATTAATTAGAATAGAACATCAAATTATATTCTTAATTTACCCGCAAGAATTAAGAATAAAGAAATAATTTAATAGTTTTATGATAAAGGTACATATGGATCTAATTGAATTATAACTTTAGCCCACAGGCAAGTTATATGTCAGTAGATTCATGTTTTTTAAGCATGATTTACATTGATAAATCATGATATGATTTATTAGTCTCAAATTTTAGTTATAAGCATATATGTTCAATACTATGCAGTCATACAACCTGCGAATTTCTCAGATATGAAATGTAACATTCCCGAATTGAGGGGTGATAACTATAAGGTATGGAGAGAGGGAGTTCTTCTCCAATTGGGGTGGATGGACATTGATTATAAGGAAAGACGAACCACCTTCCATTATGTAACCAGCACTCCAGATCAGGTTGATCTTTATGAAAAGTGGGAGCGACCTAATCGTCTCTCAGTTATGTTCATAAAGACCTCAATCTCTGCTGGCATTTGTGGTCCTGTCGAATAGCATAACAAGATTAGGCCACTTCTGAAGGCAATTGATGAACAATTTGTTACTTCAGATAAAGCATTTGCTGGCACCCTAATTATGAAGTTTTCATCCCCAAGACTCACTATAGTAAAAGATGTGTGTAAACATATCATATAGATAAGGGACATTGTAGCTCAACTGAAGTCACTTGAGGTTGACATGTCAGATTCTTTCCTTATACACTATATTCTGAACACTCTCCCATAGCCATATAGACCCTTTAGGATATCCTACAACACACATAAGGATAAATGGTCAATCAATGAACTCTTGACCATGTGTGCTTAGGAACAGGGAAGGTTGAAAATGCAAATGAGAGAATTTCTTGAATATGACTTGATTAGTGGGAGTGATTAATACAAAAAAAAAAAACCCTTGGTGATCATTTGGTGTGCAAACTCAAGAAATCTGCATATGAATTGAAACAAGCTTCCCATCAATGGTATTTAAAATTTCATGATGTTATCTCTTCATTTGGTTGTGTAGAGAACATTGTGGATGAATGTATATACTAGAAGGTTAATGGGAGCAAGTCTTGTTTCCTTATTCTATATGTGGATGATATTTTACTTGCAACTAATGATAATGGTTTACTATATGATGTAAAATAATTCCTTTATGAAAACTTTGACTTGAAGGATATGGGAGATGCATCTTATGTCACTGGCATTAAGATACATAGAGACATACATCTGGGTTTGTCTCAAGAGACCTATATCAACAAAGCTTTGGAAAGATTTCAGATGAGGAATTATTCACCAAGTATAGCTCCTATTGTGAAAGGTGACATGTTCAATTTGGACCAGTACCCAAGGAATGACTTTGAGCGGGAACAAATGAAAAACATTCCCTGTGCTTTAACAGTAAGAAGCCTTATGTATGTTCGGGTCTGCACAAGACCTGTATCATGGAGTAGTAAAGAGAAATCTTTAATTGCTACTTCCACTATGTAAGTTGAGTTTGTATCTTGTTTTGAGGCAACCTCACATGGTGTATGAATGAAGAGTTTCATTTTTGGGCTTAGAATTATGGATCCAATTTCTAGGCCATTGAGGTTATATTGTGACAATTCAGTTGCTATTTTTATGGCTAAGAACAATAAAGGTGGTAGTCGAATCAAGCATATCGACATTGAGTGTCTAGCCATAAAAGTGCGTGTTAAAAATAAAACAGTGGTTATTGAACACATGAGCACTGAATTGATCATTGCTGATCCTTTAACTAAAGGCATGCCTACATTGAAATTTCAGGATCATGCAGAAAGAATGGGACTTGGTTCCTTTATGTGATTTTCGTTGTAAGAACAATGTTATTCATGAAACTCTATTTGTTATATTTTCTCATTCAATATTGCGCACGTATTCATTTTGAGAAATATCATTAAAGTTTGGACCTAGAATAAACATGAGGTTTATTCATTAAGTCACATAGGTTTGGGAAACATGATGCACTGTGATACATCGAAGATATTACTCGCTTTAAGAGGACCTATCGTTATGATCCAGGCATTTTGTTTCTCAGAAGTATATACTGAAGTATGTGGACTATGTGGACCAAGTGGGAGAATGTTGGAATTTTTAATATTATAATTAATATTCCATTAATTCTATTAAGTGGCCCACATTTAATTCCTGTTTTGTAACCGTCCATTAATTTTGTAACGGCATAATCAATACGCAATAATTGCTAATTGATACACATGAATGCCTTTATCTCTGTGATGGGCAGAGGGTAATTCAAGCATGTATAAGTTTCGGTCCCCTTAGCCTGCTCTAAAAAAAGAGACTAGCACACCATCTGCAGATTCAGAGAGAAGGGTCAAAAGTTCTGAAACTCGGAGTTCGTCCCTGCTCGCTTCTGGAAACAAATCAATGGTGGGAGGTATTTGTGATCTCTATTTCATTTTTTTCCGCATTGATCTAAATGTTAATCTGTGTTTAACATGTTTAGATCGCTTAGTTTTCCAACAACTTCCACTGTTGCGCCTTGTGGTTCAACCCTGTGTTGGTCTTGGGAGCGACAAGAGCACTTCGAAATATGGCAGAAGACGCCCACTCATTCTTGTTGGATCTTTGTCGATCTCAGTCGCCTGGCGTTCACAGCAAGGATGCGATTTGAAGCTTCTCTAGTAATCCAGATAAGTTTCCTTTTTCTTGTCAAATTTTCGAATATATATGTCTCGTTCTGGCAAAAGAGAGAGGGATTTCTAGTTTGGTTAAGAATTATCTCTGTGTTTTTCTTTGAATTTGAGCTGGGACCTATATAATCAATAACAGGTTCTGATAGACAGTGTTGAAATCTATGATTTTCCCACATTATTGATTGGAAAGCAACCCGATTCATCAATTTCAAGACTGGAGCTTGGGGGTTTGAAGTAATTTTCTTGAAACCGCTACCAAAGTTTAAGAGTTTGTTCTTGAACTTCTGAGTACAAAAGGTTTTTCTCTGTAAAGCTGGGTTGCCTTTCCCACGATATGCTTATATTATTTTAAGTTCCATTTCTCGTCGAGTACAAAATGGTGAACTTTTGATGTTGTGGCCTGACCCGGCTTCTGATTTTTATACTATCAATTTGGGCGAACATAACGTTAAAGCTATTGTTACCAAGAACTCTATTGTGGTTTTAAATGGATTTATTCTGCTATCTCCACGTATAGACCATTTCTTAATAACCTTGTGATGGGTTTGTGGTGTTCAATGGTGTCCTGATAGAAGGCATCAACCAGCATCTACACTTCGTGTTTGGCACTAATGCTTAATATAACAAATTAATTATCCACTCTCCTTTCCTAGAATACTCTGGCATTTTCTCATGAATCCAAGATGCTCTTTGATTGCAATTTTTTAGGAATCCTCCAGACATTAGAAGTGTCTTATATGTTTAATAACATGGAGACACAGGACACAACCTCTTGGAATTTAATAATTGTTGTCATGATAAATATGATTCCTGGTTTGAGGAGCTTCACGGGTACAAGACAAGAGGAGGGTATGACCCCTACTCATTCATTTGTATTCCTAGTGTGGGAACATAGAAAATGCTAGGAAAGTTGTAAATCAAATGCCTTGTCCAGATTTGTCATCTTGGACTTCATTGATTGTTGTGTCATGGAAAGTTATTATTACGGAGTCTTTATTGAAGGATAATGTGGTTTTGGCAATTGAATTTTTCAAGAATTCGATTAGGGACTTCAACATGAATATCGAGGGTTCTAATCTCTTTTGAAACTTAATTTGCGGAAGGATAGTTCTCCCTTACTGCCAAGTTTTGTGCAGCTCTTATCAAAAGTTCTCAAGTCTTTTCATTAGACAGTATAAGAACAACCAGCTATGAGTTATCAGAGTTCGAGTATGCAGATAATGAGGTCAATGACCCTTGGGTTCAAAGACTTCTTCATGGTGCAGAGACAAAGTAATCAAGTGGTTAAAGTAATTATGAGTTATTGGTGGGTTCAACTTTATTTATTAAGCATGTTGAAGATAAGGTCAGTAGCACGGGTGCAACAACCTTTTGCAACTTGTAAATAAGATATGTTTTTAAAGTTTTGCATGTCAATCCGTTTAGGTTCTTTATCCTCTGGCCTTTTTCTTCCATGGCACTTGTAGGTCATAGGAGCATGGAAGTAAAGACTAGACATAATACTCATCAATTGCCAAGACTAGGCAAATACGTGGGTACATGAAGAATAAATGCCAAGATCTTCGGCATTGATATTCATGCACTTGGAGATCTCAAATTTTGATTGAAGTTCTGCAGTCATTATTTTTTGAATTTCTTTTTGATGGGTCCTTGGAAGATGTCCAAGTTTCCTGTGTGGCAGTTATTAAAATGGCAAGCCTTGGCACGTGTTTCCTTATCTTGAAGAAATAGAATTTGAAAGTCTCCCAAATCTTCTTAAGAAGCTAACATGGAGAAATTGTCCCAGTTGAGCACAAATTCATCTCCCATCCATTCGAATTTTGCTTTGGAGAATCAATAGCTTTTTCAAATACGGTACTGATTTCCTCTCCAGTGTACTTATTCTTATGAATTTCTTTCAAACAAATCAATGGCATGTGATTAAAAAGAAATTTTCAAGTTTGCATATGATGACATTGCATCATGAGCTGAGAATTACACAGTTAAATCCTTGTTCCATATTTGGAACCCGGTAAAACTGAGTTTGAAGAATATGAAAACGACTGTCACCAAGCGGACCCGGTTACACTGAATCTGGTTAAAATCTGGGATCCCAGCGGACTCTGTTACACCGAATCTGGTTAAAATCCATGCTCCCTGTGAATTTTTGAAGGCGGACCGGTTACACCGAATCTGGTTAAAATCCGGGCTCCCTGTGAATTTTTGAAGGCGGATCGGTTACACCGAATCTGGTTAAAATCCTGGCTCCGTGTGAATTTTGGAAGACGGACCTAGTTACACGAATCTGGTTAAAATCCGGGATCCCCGTGAATGTTTAAAGACGGTCCCGGTTACACTGAATCTAGTTAAAATCCGGGATCCGTGCAAATAAAGGTTAAAACATATTCCTTCGGGATGTGGTAACACCGTAATAAAGTTCAAAGCCCAGATGCGTGTAAAGTCCCCCGGTGAAAGGAATATGGTTAAATCCGTGTTTTAGATGAAGACCGTGGACCCCGGCTACACTTAATACAGTTAAAATCCGGGTTCCGTGTAAAAACAAATCAAGGGTTACAACACCCATCATGGAATCTCGGGTTATGACACCCATCATGGACAAACAAATCCAGGAAAAACGTTGCGGAGGAGTCCACCTCTAAAGGAAGCAAACAGAAGGAGGACCTCGGTTACACTGCATTCCAGTTAAAATTCGAGGTCTGTGCAAAATACAGTTAAGTCCGTATTCCTTAAGTTGACCCCGGATAAGTTGAAACTTATCTAGGTGACTCCGCGCTCCTTAAGTGGACCTCGGACACACTGAAGTTTATACAGTTAAATCCGCGCTCCTTAATTGGATACTGGATACATTGAACATTATACAATTTAATCCGTGTACGCTCCTTAAACTGACAGCAGATGAAGGATTCCTCGATGGAGATTCCAAAAGTGCATTATTGATTGCTTAAGCATTACACCGAGGCATATAAGCCCGGTCACAGACTTGATACCGAGGTCATTAAACCCGGTCAAAACCTATCTAGATGGAGGACACCGGCCATTGTACTCTGACGTGCTCAGGTTAGAGCTCGATGAAACTGCCATATGTGGCCTTCACAAAATTGACGCGTCAACGCTCGCCCGATCTAAGCACACAAACTGCCATTCCTACCCTGATCAGGTCAAAATGTTTAAGTATTGCGTTATGGACACTTCGGCTGAACATGTGGCAGTTCGAACTTATTTCGGTTACAATTCATTTTCCTGGCTAAGTAAGCCGGAACGAGGTAGTGCGGTTAAGTTAACACCCCCACGAGGTTAAAACAGACAACCCTGCCCGAATCCCAGACTAAAGTTTTGGTCGAGTATCCAGACCTATACCTACTACGGTCGATAAATTTCTAACTGAGCTTAGAGTTTATAAACAAAAGCATGGAAATTAATTGGTTATATAATCAGAGATTGTCATAAATTACAACCGGCACAGACACCAAGAATATGCAAAGTTACAGGGCACAGGCGCCCTAACTCGGGGAGCAACATCACTAGAAGGCACCATCTCGTTGGACTGAGCGGCCTCCAGAGCTCCTTACCCGGCCTCATCATCGCCTTGCTTTTCCAGGTCGTCCTCCTCAAAGGACAAGGACCCGCCATTGGACGTCGGAGGGGGCGGAACCAGGACACCATCCTTCACATAAGCCCGGTAGTCATACCCAGCGAGTTTCAGGGATACATTGGAAATCAAGTGACTGATTTGATTTAAGGCCATGTTGAAGCAGTCGGAGGCAGTCTCCTTCAACGAGTTGGTAGTGTCCGAATGGGCCCATTGCTCCGCCAGAAGAGCATCCTTGGTTGATTTCAGCTCGGAGGCCAGATCAACGCGCTGCTTCTATAGTGACTTCATAGCATCCAGGCTTTCAGCATGAGCCTTCTACAGACAAGCACACACGGAGGTCGTCGTCTCCAATGCCTCTTTGACGAGTAGCAACCCCTCAGTCGCTTTCCTCGTAACGGCCATGGCGACATCACGCTCCTCTTCTGGGGCCATCATCTTGGTCTCGGTCTCATGCAGTGCTTTCTTCAATAGGGCACAGACGCCTCGACCAGTTAAAAGAAAAGCAAAACTAAAGCCTCGACCCTCAACTCAGAGGAGCGGCATCATCTGAGGGAACCACCTCGCTGGAGGGAATGAAGATTAACCTCAGATATGAGATCCCGGTTAAATGGTTAATGCACCTCGGCAGCCCAGAGCCCTTGACTGCCAGGTTGGGGGGGCCAACTACTATACAGTTGTCAATGGTGTAAGAAGAACCCTCTCGGGTTAGTTGAATTTTCAAATACTATCCGAGCCCGAGGCAGGCGAAAACAAAGAACGAGGGAAAGGTAAATAAATCCCGCCTCGGGAAAAAACCTATCCCCCAAACAAACAAATCAGTAGCAGAATACGAATTCGAATTCGTCAAACACTCGGACAAAAGCATATCAAGATGGAACAATTCGGATACGAAATTCGAGTCAAACAATAAAGGCGCTTCAGCAGCCTAGATACCTCTAAGCCCAAAAGGGAGGGTTGATGTATGTGACACGAAGGATGCATCAAATGCGCGCAGAAGTCGTAAGCCGCCAAGTGTCAGTTGATGATAATGGCAAATGCATAAGGATCTCAACCCCGAAGTCGAGCGAACTCCTTGATATTACCTCGGATCCTTGAGACATTACCTCGGATCTTTAAGCAAAGGACATCAGTAACCGGGGTCAATATGACACAACCCAGCACTGTGCGGTAGATAGGTAAGAGGGTATAGATTCACAACAATCTAGCCCGAGTAACCTGAAGAAAGATTCCAACCTCGAAGACAAGTGAACCGCCTCGGCATTATTCCAGATCCTGGAGACATTACCTCGGATATGTGGAGTAGACGACTTCAATAGCTAAGATCAACACCTGGATTCAAATGCAGACAAACCATCTCGACACTACTCAGGATCTTTGAGACAAGACCTCGGATCTTCGAAGTAAGCTGCCGTGACAGCCATGATCAACATAGTTTAACTCGGCAAGGTAAGGCCCACGACAGCAAAGCTCGGCCAGTAAAACTGATTGGGGGCAAAATACATCCCGGTAGCTCAGACGCCTGAACTATCGAGCTGAGGGCCAACTGTTACAGACCAGCCCAAGGCCCATATTTGAGGTATGGCCCAATGTGGAATGTACCCCGTATTGGATCCCACCTAAATTATAGTGGATCCTATCTATCGACATCATAGGAGTATCCGGACTATATCTACGTGATATACTCCCCTAGATACTCGCCTCGGATATCATGCACAGCTGAGATATCCTTCACGGTAACCTCTACAAATACAGAGGTAAATTAACCAGGTGCACGGGTTCTAACTCTCCACTCCTTTACTTTCAGTCACACAGAGCACACACCCCACCCCCTTGGCTACACCCCTGTGTATGTCTCGAACTACGTGGACTTTGATCCCTTTACAGGGTACGTAGGCCCTAGGCTTGGCTCCTAGTCAAGTCCAATCAGTCCTGTTCCCAGAACAGAACAATTTTAATTTCTAAAAAAATGGTGTTTGAGCTCAGTTTTTAGGTTTATGTTGTCTAGGCCATTTTGTTTGTATTCCAAAAATTTATATGGGCTAAATAGATTGTGTTTAGCATTATGTTATCCTGTTACATGAAAATATGTTTATTTTATGTGCAAATTTAATTTTCCAATTGAGAAAAATCAATATTTTGACTATTTCACATTCTAGAAAATTTGCAAGATGTTTTGATATGTTATTTAATTGTAATATTTGGATAATCAATTTTGGACAATTAATAAAAAATTTGAATTTCGCAAAAAAATTATTTAAGTTTAAAATTGTTGAAATTAATATTGAACAATTTTGGATGCACAAAATACGGGGAGAATTTATTTTTTGGCCATTTAGTCATATTTCGTTGATTAAATTCATCGATTGAAATCACATTAAGGTCTAGTGCATATATGAAATTTAAATGCACAATGTTGATAGTGGCGGACCCAGGATTTTTAGTGATGGGGGGCAAAAATAAAAAAATTATATATCATAAATAAAAGTACTTAAAATTCAAAACATATATAATATACCAAAAATTGAAAGAAATCTATTACAGAAGTTAAGATCATTTCACTTGACTCTTACTCTATGTGTTTTCATATTGTCAAAGTTATCTATAATTGAATCTGTGCTAAAACTCAAAACAATTTCTTTTTCAATGTATGTAATCAAGGAATCATCAAGAAATTGGTCTTCCATTCTATTTCAAAGCCTATTCTTGATTATCTTCATAGCAGAAAAAGATCTTTTAGTAGTTGCTGTAGAAACTGGAAGAGTGAGTACAAGTCTAATCACTCTATCAATAAGAGGGTAAATGATAGACTTTCCAGTTCTTGCTAGCCCTTGACATAATTCAGATGTAGTTGATAAATTGATCAAATCTGGATGTTTAGGAATGTCAAGCTCAAAATGTTGTAACTCCATCTTCAAACGCAATTTTTCCTATTCTGTGAAATCTTTAGGATAAAATTTATCAACAAGTTTGCAAATATCCTCACTATTAAATGACTTGTACTTGTTTCTTGGATGTAAAGCCATGCTCAAACCCAGTAATTCAACAGTACTATCATTGAATCTGCTATTTAATTCTTGCAATTGATAATCAATTGTAGCACAAAAAATATTTACCCTATAAAACTTTTCAGTAGAAAAATCACCTTGTTCATTTCGAGCACGACCTCTCCTTCCAATATATTTTTGCACTCATATTTGGAATGTCAATGTCATGTTTTATACAAAATTCTTGAACATAATTTCTGAAGTAACTTTTTTGTAGTTGAAACCAAATGTAAAGCATTTGAAATATCTTGAGACTCTCGTTGCAAAGCTTGACAAAGCACTTCAGTAATACCCATAATTTCTTTCATTAGGTGCAATATGATGACAAAATCAAAGGATGTCAATGATGAATATGCATTATCTGCATCTCCGCGATGTGCTATTGTCTTTCCTTCATTAGAAATATTGTCAAGAACTTCACATGTGGCTTGAAACATTTTAAACAAACTGCATATGGAATTGTAATGAGAACTCCAACGAGTAGCTCTAGCTCGATGCAAAGTACCAATCTGATTAAGACCAACTCCTGATTCGAGTTCATCAACAGCAATAATTCTTGCAATTTCATTTTTTTGGGCAACTCTTAACTCATCATTACGCTTACAAGAAGAAGTAGCAATATTAATTATGAAGTTCAATTTTTCAAAAAACTGATGAACATGTTTTACCTCATGAGATGCAGCAACCAAGGCAAGTTGAAGGCGATGAGCTAAGCAATGGACATAATAAGCATATGGGCACTCAGCACAAATTAAAGCCTGCAATCCATTCCATTCACCTCGCATATTACTGGCTCCATCATAGCCTTGTCCTCGAATATTTTGAACGTCAAGATTATGGTGACGAAGAGTGTCGAGTATTCCCTATTTCAAAGTCTTAGCATTTGTATCTTCCATATGTACAAGACCAAAAAACCTTTCTCGTACAAAACCATCTTTATCGATGTATCTCAAAACAATAGCTATATGCTCTTTTTTAGATACATCACTAGCTTCATCAACAATAAGACAAAACTTGGCATTGGAAATTTCTTCCCGTATTGTTTTCTTTACCTTTTGAGAGAAAACATGAAGAATTTCCTTTTGAATTCGAGGGGAACTATATGATGCATTTTGAGGAGCTTTTTCTAAAACAACTGTTGCAACTTCTTGATTATAAGAAGCTAAAAACTTTATCATCTCAAGAAAATTACCCCGATTAAGTGAATCTAATTTTTCATCATGACCTCTAAAAGCACATCCTTGAAGAGCAAGCCATCTTGTCACGTCCACAAAAACTTGTAGTCTCAAACGATTAGCTGCAATTTCCTGAGAAGTAAGTTTTTCAACCAATATCCCAATATGTTGAGATTGGTTCATTAGATCACTACATGAACTCACAGCATTTTTATGTACTGAGAGAACATTTTTCCCAACATGGCGTAGAAAAGCACAATTTTCTCCCTCATTAACCTTTTCCCAATTTCTAAATCCCTCAACAACAAATGTGTTAGGTTTAGGTCCAAAATGACCACTGTCACCTGGTTTACTAAATAAATAACAAGGCAAACAAAATGTAGCATCTTTACTTGGAGAATATTCTAACCAAGATGGAAATAAATCAAACCAAGAAGAGCAAAAATGACGTCGATTCTTTTCTGGCCGAGAAAAAGGATAATTTTGAAGCTTGCACTGAAATGGTCCAAGTTTAAGATAAGCACGACGAATTTCATCTCGTTGATTTATAGGATATTTCCATATTTGAGGGCGTAGTCCAGGATCTCTTTCCAATGAAGCAAGATCAAATTGCTTAACTACCTCATTATTTTCAATTCTTGGAGACTTTGAAGAAGGAGTCTCAGTATTTGGCAATTCAACATTAGGAGTAGACAAAGACGAGGGCAAAGATTCAGTATTCTTTCTCTTAAAATAAGTATCAATGGTAGTATTTTTCCCCATAATAATCACCAATAAAACTCTCTCTATCTCAAATAAAGTGTCAATACAGTGTAAAATACGGATTATTTCAGAAATTGCAGAACCCAACAAAAGCAACCTCTGCACTTTAGTGTTTTTTTTCTGCACAAACGCAACTTAGTGGCTCCCTTGTAATTTCCTTGAAAATCAATCCTTTTTCTATGATGAGACACACACACATAGCATTTTAGCACTTCTACTTCTGTACTTGTATTTATTTCCTGTGAAAGAGTCAAAGAGAAAGAGAAGGGAATTAGGGAAGGGAGGAGCCGAGGAGACAATAGATGTAATCGGTAGTTCATAGAGGCACAATCAAAAAATGATACCTGAAGTTGAAGACAACCTAAGTATCAAGTAGCTTAACGATGGCCTCGCTGAAGCCTGAAGACTAGAGTTGGTGGTGTTGAAACTTGAGAGGGAGAAGAGGTCGGCAGCGACGTGAATAGAAAGGAGTGCCATCGAATATGATATATATAATATTTTATATATATATATATATATATATATATATATATATAATTCCTTTTAATTTTTTTTTTGGGTTTTTGGGGGGGGGGGGGCGATCACCCACCATTGCCCCCCCTATACGTCCGCCCCTGAATGTTGATATTTGTAATTAACATGCATCTTAGGTAGTAGCCCAGCATCCTCTGTTGCATGTGTGAATAATCATTTATGTATTTTAGATATCAACTCCAATTAATGAGTAATATTAATTAAATCAAAATGGGAGGATTGAATTTAGTTTAGTCAATTATGCTGATTAAATTAATTGGTTAAGTTCTCCAATAAGTTGTGAATATATAAAATTTAAATGCATAGGATTTATATTTGTGATTAATTTGCATGTAAGAGTGGTAACTATAGCCCTTTCTTGCAACATGTTTAAATAGTCACATATGCATTTTAGAATATTAATTTTATGAAAGTGAGAAAACATAATTTTATTCACTTAGAAGGTGAGAAAACGTAATTTTATTCACATAAATGATTTAGATGATTAAATTAATTAATTAAGATTCCTATTGAAATTGTCTATATACGAAATTTAATTGTGCATATTTGATATTGGTGATTAGCATACATTTTGTTCTTGGAATAGCCACAACATCCTTATACATATGCTGGATACATAATTAATCACATAAGGCTTTATGGTATCAAGTATGGTTAAATGTACAATTAATATACACAATAGTGTGATCTCCTTGTGATGATCATATAAAATTGAGGAGTAGCCAAACCATCCTTATATAGGTACATGTGCTTTATTTTATTTTAAAAACAAAATACATCACATAAAGATTTAAAGATATCATTTGTAACTAATATGTGATTATAATTAATCTTTTCCGATTAGTAGATAATTATAGTTGCATATTTAGTTAGGGTGCACATTTATTGGGAAATATAACTGCATTCTAATTCTATCAATTTGAGATAAATTCATGTTATGCTAATGTTTTCACCAACAGGTGTTAGTGACAATGTTTGACCTTAGAGAGGGGTGAATTGGGTGATATTGAAAAAAAAAATTAACCAAAGATGACAATCAATTAAATTGGAGAAAAAGAGTTAAAGAAATATCACCAAAGTGTGCACAGTTGTTTATGTTAGTTCCCAATGTGTTTTGATGATTACTAACAATTGTAAACAATGAAAGGTTGCTTTTGAGTAAGTTAGATGTTTGCTAAAACTTGTTAATTTTGAACCAAAAACATTATGTCAGTGCCAAACTCGAGCCTGGATTTGACAAACTCGAGTTTGGTACTGACAGGAAGCTAAACTCGCCAGTTTGCACTTTTAAACTCGAGACTAGAATATGTTTGTGAACTTGAGACTTTCACAAAGAATTTTCTTTTAAGAGTAAACTCGAGGCTACACATAGCAAACTCGAGTTTGTGAGAGGCCAATAGCATTTTGACTTAAAAACACCTTTAAACTCGAGACCTCTACTTATAAGCCTCAAGTTTGCACTTCCAGAGAAAATCTTCAAAGAGTTTACAAAAACTGTAAACTCGAGTTTGTAGAGACAAACTCGAGTTTGCCTCTAGCGGGAAGAATTTTCAAATTCATAAACCAGACATTACTCTCTTAAGTGTAAAGGCTTTCTCCAATTTGAAAAATCTCAAGAGTTTACAAAACATGCAAATTTGAGTTCATTGTTGCAAACTCGAGTTTACACTTGGCCAAGAGCTTTCAAGAATTTTAACCAAAGTAAACTCGAAACTGATTTCATAAACCTCCAGTTTACTTCAGGCCGAGAGCATTCAAAGTTTTCTGAGTAAAACAAACTCAAGGTTAAACTTTTGAACTCAAGTTTGAACCTTACAGAGAGCAATGCATTTTCAACATGAGAAAACTCTAGAGTTTGCACTGAAAACCTCCGGTTTGCTTTTTGAAAACTAAAACTAAGTTTTGACTTGAACAGTGTCAAATTCGAGCTTGTCTACTAATAGACTCGAGTTTGTGTTTTGCACAAAGCTGCTCCAAAGCTCAAGATCGCGACATTCCTCTCTGGCTGGGGGAAACTTGAGTTTAGATATGCAAACTCGAGTTTAGATCAACCCGAGAAAATTGTAGTTTTTCAGTGTATTGAAAACCTCAGGTTTTGGAAGGAAACCTCCAGTTTTGATGTTTTGAACTTAAAACGCTTTTACATAATGAAGCTTCAAACTCGAGGTTGGATGAACCAAACTCGAGTTTACATCGCTGATTCAGAAATTCAAATCTGACGAATTTGGAAAACCTTCTTATTTGATCTTAATACTTTCAAGTATTATTCTCTACTATTCATAGTTATGTTTAACCACTTTTTTAGTGAGTTTTAGATGAATTAGAGAATGTTTATTGAAGGTTCAAAGCAAAAGCTAAAAGTGACGTCAGCACATTAAATGCTAAACCCAAAAAGTTGCATACTTTTGGGTAATCCATCTGCACACGGTTGCAAAGCATTAAAGAATGATTTCTACAACAAGCAACTGCTTCTCCAACGGATTAATCTTGAGGAAGTCAACTCTAAACACTTGGACAGCTGGATTAAGTGGAGATTAGAGAGAGAAGAAGACTAAAACCACTTCCTAACCTTTGCAGAGCTTCTCCAATGGTTCAATTCAAGAAGCAACGGTAATTTAATGCACTCTTAGTATAAATAGAGCTGCATTCAATTCTTCTCAACAACTAGAACAGCTGAAAACGAAAATCATTCAAGTCTTGCATTTATTTCTTCAGTTTTCAACTATATTGTGTCTTTAGATACTTTGAGCTTCAGTATTCATTATTATCCACTCTGAGAGAGAGTTTATTCTTGAAAATCATTTATTGTAAAGAAACACAAGTCAAGGGGACTTGGTGATTTGAGAGTTCATTGATTACAACTTGTAAGGGGGAGTGAGTTCTAGAGAGAGAGAACTACTTCTTGAGTGCAGAGTATGTAATCTTTGATATAGTGAAAATCCCAGAGAGTCTGGGGACTGGATGTAGGTCAAGTTATTAGGACTGAACCAGTATAATTCTTTGTGTCCAGCTGCTCTTCCCTTCTCTCTGTTTATTCTTGTTTTGCTGTTAGAAAATAGAGGAGTTTGTGAAAATTTTTAAACCCAATTCGCCCCCTCTCTTGGGTATTTGACTCCACATTCAGTTTATACTAGCCTGGCCCTAATTTCCTGACATACATCCAGTCCCCAAAGCGTCTATGAGAATTTCACTAACATTCCAAGATTATACAAGTTCTTGATACTTTAGTACAGAGTAATCTTTACCATGACTCACTTCCCCTTTCAAGTTGTAATCTAACAATCAACTCAATGTTCCACTACCTTGAGATTTTTCAAACATCAAAGCGCTTAAATGTCTCTCTCATAGAGTAGATATATGATCACAAATGAATAGATAACATTAGAAGATATTATAACACTGATGATACCGAAGAACTCTTTACTCAAAAGCCACAGAAACCTCAAGCTTCCGTGAGTCAAAAATCCAGTAAGAGACCACAAGCTTCGACTAGCTAGAAATAACCTTCAGTCAGTCGACAACATGCTTTTGGCATTGGCTTAAGGGGTCCTACTACTTCTCAACTTGAAGGGAATGTGCTAGAATCTACTCCTGGTATGATTGTCGATCCTATTGTGGTAGAAGATTACCAAAACTTTGCATTCTACTTTGGACAAAGACCATTTTGCCCAATTGTCTTCGTTGATTTCGCTCATTTTAGAGATAATTGCAATATGGATCTTACTGAGTGGCTTCTACAATTTTTGCCTTTGCTTAGTATTAGTCTTCCTTATTCTCTTGAGGTTGTTAAATGTTTCTATTATCACTTGCATCTACAGCACAAGATTAATGAGGATGATGATGATACTCTGGTCACAAATATTCGAGGCAAGGAGATTAAGCTTACTGCTGCTGATTTGAATATTCTTCTTGGTGTTGTTGATGCCCCTAAGGATCATCTTAAGTTGTTTGATGTAGAATGCTATAAAATTCTCCTTCCTCACATACCATATGATGGTAAAAAGGTCAATGTCACCCCAACAATGATGAAAGATAAATATAGGGTGCTGTGGTATGTGTATAGCAGAAGCCTAGTGCAAAAAGGACAGAGTTTTACTCATTTTGTCAACAAGGACTTCGAGAAGTTTGCTTCAATCATTGCTAAGGAGCCTAGGAACCTTGGCAAATGGATCTTGGATGAGATGATCACATTTATATCAGAGGCCCCTGTCAAGAAGAGAGCCACTATTCCTTATCCTTCCTTGGTCTCTCATATCCTTCCAACTCATAATATCTAGTATCTTTATGATGAAAAAGAAATGTTCCCAATGAGATTTGGCTCCGAACATATGATTAGATTAAGAATCTTTTTCATTAAGGCTCCCACAAAGAAGAAGATCAAGAAAGTTCAGCCAATAGTCAAGCCCTTTGAGCCATCTGCATCGAGACATCCTAATGATGCTGAATCATCAAAGGCTGGTCCTTATGCGTCTGCACCATCATTTGCTCAGGCTTCAATTTAGAACCTAGTCTAGTCTTCTTTTCTGAGTGCCATGGCTCCTTTTACTGAGAAAGTGTTGAAGTCTATGGCATCCTTTCAGCAGCTAAATGTTGGGATGATCAAGGCTATGTCCTCTGAGATGATCAACCTAAAGGCTCACATTGATTTACAAATTGATTTTGAGATGAAGGCTCTAAAAGAAGAAATGGATGCTCGATTCTCTGTTTTATTTGATCAGCAATGAGAGATTAAAAAGGAAGTTCAAAAGTTGGCTCAACAACAACTTACTCTTCAAAAGGTCATATAGGACTTCGATTACACTCTGAATAATTTTGTAATGAGCTTTAGCCCTAACAGTCCTATTGATATGCCTACCCTTGCTCCTTCTTCTTCTCCCATTCCATCTGCTCCTACTCCCTTAATGACATCCACCCCTCTTATAGCCGCTTCTCCCATTCCTAAATCTACCCCAGCTATTGTGGTAATTACCTCTTCTCAACTTTCTCCCATTGATCCCTCAACAGTTAAGCTTCCATCCTCCTCTTTCTTTGATTTCCTAGATAGCTCACCTCCCTCTCCTTCTGTCACTATCTCTCTTTTCGCTGATGATAAAGGGGGAGAGAAAGATTTGGAGAAAAACATGAGTATTTGAGTTTCTAGACATGAATGTATAAGTCTTGCTTTAGATTGTTAATGACATTTTTGTATCTAACGCTTACTATTAATGAAATGCTTAACTTTATGTCATCTATCGTTCTTTCATTATCTGTGAATGATTAACTTTATGTTATCTCAGTTTCTTTCATTATCCATGCTTACTGACATCAAAACAATTTTTAAAACTTGTCTCAAATCTTTTAAAGTATTGTCATCATCAAAAAGGGGGAGAATGTTAGTTCTCGAGGTTTTGATGATAACAAATACTAAATTTTTTGATTCCAAAAACATTGCCCAAGTATGAAGTATGCCCGGGCAAAAGCCTATCGGTGCTCGAGCATGCTTCGTTTGACAGCGTATTAAGTTGTTTGCAGAAGCTTGCTCAAGCATCATATTAGTATTGCTCGAGCAAGGCATTCTTTATGCCTGAGCCTATAGCTAAAGTGAAGAATACTTTCTGTCAAACTACTGCTCAAGCATGGTGCCCAAGCAAAGGTAAATGTATGCTCAAGCACTATCGATGATGCATTATTCTTTCTCTCTGCTTGCATGATTCTCGAGCAAGGTTTATATGTTGCCCAAGCATGGTGCTCGAGTAGAACTATTAGCTTGCTTGAGCAGTCACAATCTTTCATCTTAAACTGCTTTCTGTTTGAGGTATTCTCGAGCAAGTCTAAGGGTTGCTTGAGCATGCTTCTCAAGCATGGTAAATTTAATGCTTGAGCATACATGTTTCTTTTCATTATTTCTTCTCTGTCTGACTAATGCTTGAGTATGTTCTCAAGTCTACTCAAGCAGCTTGCTCAAGCATAACTTAAATACTGCTCGAGCACCAGCAACCACCTCTTCATATCAATAAGAAATTTGACATTTCTCGAGCATAGAAATTCGGTGCCCAAGCATGGTGCTCGAACATAATCTCGATAGTGCTCGAGGATGAGTAACTCTCACTTTTGTAAAGGCATTTTGCTCATGTCTGCTCGAGCAACCAAGACCATCTACTCGAGCATAGTTCATTGTCTATCAGAACTTATGGTAATCATGAAATCATTAATTTAAGTTATCACTCTTATCTTTATTCAAGTTTCATTTAAATTATTTCTAATCTTTCTTATGAGTGATTTGCAGTGATATAAATTTGTTCAAATTAAGATTAGCCAAAAAGCCATTCACTGTGTCAATAGCACTAAATGCTTATTCATAAAAGCAAAGCCACAATCAGAATGAGATTTAGTAGCAGTCGAAGACATTCCTTCGAGGCATACTTATTCCAACTATTATTCTGAGTCAACCACTGGATGAGTACAATCGACGATGAAACATTTAATGAAGCAATGGTCGAATATGCTTGTCGTAAAACATTTGTGTCTAACGGAAGTTTTGAAGAGACTCAATGCCTACATTCAAAGCTTCACAATGGCATTAATGGCAGACACTATAAAAGCTCATCACATTCAATTCCGCCAACTACTGAAACACTGGGCAATCAATTTGAACTTATTGCAATTTACTGTTTCATTAATATCCTCAGATATCTTGTACTTCAGTTTTTATCATTTATATACTCGTGAGGAGTTTAAACACTATTTGATTATTTATTTAGCTGTTAAATCTTAAGGTTGTGGAACCTTAAGTGTGGGTGTACAATTACAATCTGTAAGGAGAAGTAAGTCCTAGTGAGAGGATCATCTGAGTACAGTGTGTAATTGTAATTGTCTTCGAAAGTTAGTGGAAATCCCAGGTGTTCTAGGGACTGGACGTAAGTCGAAGAGTTAGACCGAACCAGGATAATTTCTTGTGTCTTTCTATTCTTCTCTTGTCTTCGTCTTTGGTGTTTTTGATTTCTTTTCGAAAGAATTTCTGTAATCACCCATTCACCCCCCCTCTAGGTGATATCCCATCTTCACATTTGTGAAAATGATGTTGACTCGAATGAACAACTTGAAGTGAGTATTTTGGACTCGAGTTTCTTACAGAGACATCTTCTCATTCTTAATTAACTTCTATTTTTCAAATATGTTTTTAGAGAAGATAAAACTGAGACTTGAGTGAACTATACTCAACTCGAGTGAGTTAGTAATTAAATCGAGTTCACTTTTTCTACTTCTACAAATAACTGTATCTGTAAAGTTAAAAATCATTGGTTGTGATTAATATCTTCTTATCATTACTCATTATTGTTCTTAACTATCTTTAATCAGTTATTAATGAGCTTTAGATGATTATAAGAATGATTAACGCACAAATCTCAAAGCATTAATCTGTCAGAGGCATTTAATGAAGTCGCAGAAAACCAAGCACGAATTGGCTAACCATTCTCTGAGCAACCCAAAAGGCATTTGTGTTCTCTTTCCTTATTACATGCTACAACACTCAACAAGCAGAATAGAAAGAATGTTTAGTGGCAGAATGACAGCAATTAATTGCAGAATCAAAGTTATGAGTAACAGACGAGCTTCAACGTCTAATGGCTATATTTATTACTCGCAACAGTTTCAATGAAGCTTCTCAATGTTAATTAATTGTCTTCACCAAATATAAGCAAGACATTCAATTTAGGAAAAAAACACCGGAAAACACTTATGCTCAAATGAATTTATTGTGAATATTGTTTCATTCATTTACTGTGTAATATCTTTAGATATCTGAACTTTAGTGATTATGAATCTACTCTATAAGAGAGTTAATTTCTATTCATTATTTCTGTAAAGAAACTCAAGGCAGAGGGACCTTGAAAGTGGGTGTATTGATTACAACTTGTAAGGGGGAGTGAATCATTGCTCTGTAAAGAAACTTAGAGAGTTACAAAGTGTGTAATCAATTGATTAAGTTAGTGAAAAACCCAGAGCATCTGAGGACTGGACGTAGGTCAAGGATTTAGATCAAACCAATATAAATCTCTGTCTTTTATCCTTCTTCTCATTGCTTTGTTTTACTGTTAGTCTCTGGAGCCAATTGCAAAAAGTTTTTAAATCGCCAAATTCACCCCCCCCCCCCTCCTTGGTGATATTCCATCCTTCAAAAGGGCCAAAGGTGGTTTAGTAATGAAAATGACCATTTTGCCCTTCAACTATTACGTATATACAGATCGTGCCACTCGTTATAATTTAATTGAATTTCAAAATTTCTTTTGGCTCCTTTTCTGGCCAAAATATTTAGGTCTCTCTTAGGATGATTTTTATATATTTTATTGTCTTGTAACCCATGTTTAAGTGTCCATAAATTTTAAATAATTATAAGACTTGCAACACAATTTAGTAGAAGTTGCAGTTTTTAACCTTCCTTCAATTTTTCTCATAATTCCTAATAAATCCTATGCAACTTCTTTTCATTCCTTTTGGGCATATTTAACCCTCTAAAATGGAGCAAAGAAATATTAATTTCATGTGTCTCATTGGTGCCAACATAAACCTCAACATTTTTTATTTCGACAAAATCAGGTATTTTGGGTAAAATCGACCTTTAAGTCAAAATTCACCATTTCTATTCTCCAAATGTACTTACATCATACATGGAATTTTTCAGAGCAAATTTAGGATATTACATCAGACAATTCTAATCTCATTTTCCACTCTTTTCCCATGCCTATAGAGTCTTGAATTTCAATTAGATACTCGATGGAATGTGGCTTTCTTCTGTAATTCTGTGGTCACCTCAAAACAACATTCTTCTGGTCTTGATGTGAAGTTTTCTTTTAAATTTTGACTTCTCTTGATTGCTGTCAAGCCCCGTAGCCTTCTGCCATTTGCATTTTATTCCCTCCTCTTTTATGCTTGTGCCCAATAAACTTTTTGACTTTGCACTTTGGTCCTTGCACCTGCATAAAACATCAAAGCTTCTAAAAAACATCAAATTCATCAATTAAGCATTGGTTACTTCCCAAAACCTCTTTTATATGCCATCTTTACTACTAGTCCCCTCATTTAAAAACTCAAACCATGCTAACTTGGGTATCTAATCTCATTGAAATCAAGGTTCATCACTGTGGGACAAAATCAAATATAAATAAATCCAATTTAATATTTGAAATGTTTTTATAAGATAGAAAAAATTAATATCTGGTGTATTTTTACTGCTTTATTTTAAAAAAATTAATATTCTTATGCCTACTTTTTTGTTGCAAATTATGGTTTTACTCATCATAGTGATACTAATGCAGTGCAAAAGGGTGAACCTAGTTTCTCTATTCATATCATAGATTGATGTCCTTTTGCATGTCACTGCAGAATCAATGAAGTTAATACTTCTTCCTCCTACTTCATTTCCTTTATTTATGGTCTACTTGAAACTTTAATAAGAAATATGATCTGTAATCAGATGTGAAATTTTTCCCAAACAATTGATTTTCCTTGGTTGTTGATCAATGATTTTAATCAAATATTATCAACATGGGATAAATTAAATTGTAATGGTTAAAATAGTGCAATGGTGGCTTTCAATAGATGCTTGGATTAATGTAATTTGTGGCAAGTCCCTTAAAAATGTCCCAGTTTTACTTGGTCCAACAATACAAGAGGAGTTCATTTTGTTTTGGAAAAGTTTAACAAAGCATTTGTTAACTTACAATGGTTATCTGCTTACCCTTGTTCATTTGTCTCATTTGTCAATAATCTTACTATTGCTTCCCCATATCATAACCCAATAATCTTTTTCTAGCATGATAATATCAAGAAGGCGCACTTCAAAAAATTTGAAGACTTTAGGTTCAAGTTCGAGAAATGTGACCAAATTATAAAGAATTGGTAGCTTGATGAATATCAAGGATCGGCTTCCTTCAAGCTATATTGTAAGCTTAAGAGAACCCTAAATTCTTTTGTGGAGTGGAATAACTCTTCAATTGGCAACCTCTTTTGGATAATTCAAGTAGCTGAGGATGATTGTTGGGTTAATGTGCTCTTTAGTCACTTAAGCCCAAGAACTCTAAGGCCCATGTGGATTAGGGTTAGGTCTTGGGTGGAGCATTATATAAACCCACTTTAACCTGCTTGAAAACAGATGGCCGCACAAATAGTTAGGAGGCTCTCATCAGAAAAAAAAACCTAGAGGCAGACGTTCATCATCTGAACGGTTGCCCACACAACCACCTCATCCCCCTCGAGAGATAGTCTGGAAGATAAATCATAGAGCGAGGACTGTTCGTATACGAGGACTGTTCGTAGACAAGAATTGTTCGCGGAGAATCTTTCAGATCACTTTTCAATATCCAGGTAATCAAAACGATGAACGGTTTAATCTTTTCCTACATCGCGTGGTTCGATACGCTTCCGCGTTTCTGATTAGATTCCTACAATTGGCATCAGAGCCCGTAGCAATGAGGAAAAGAACCGAGTTTTGAAATTTCATGTGATTTTTTTTCGAAAATTAATTTTGGAAAAGATGGCATCTTTTTCTATATTTGTTATCGATTTCTTGGTGCTTAATTGTTTATAAATCATACAAGCACTTTAATCCATGGATAGTTTATATCGTGTATTTCTTGAGTTGTAACAAGGAGGCTAATCCCATATGATTAGGTTTCCTCCTTGCTCTTTTATTATTTCTTTTCGAATTTCTATGTATTTTTCAAATTCTTGTAAAAGTTGGAGATCAAGAAACGGAAAGAATATGAGCGATCAACACTGTACGACACTTTTCGTGGACCTCTGGACCTCGGATTTCGACAAACCATATATGGATGGAAAGAGGACGGAAAGACGAACAACGTGGCGGTCGGAACTTCCCCAGAAACTCAGCCACGCGCCCACACGCGCCTGTTATTTGCATGCGCGTGACGGCCACGCGCAGCCACTTGTGGCGGCGCGTGGGGGCGCGTGGGGCTTCAGATTGGGGTCGTTCTGGCGGCCGTTTGATCGTCTCCCCGTGGCGGTCCTTCCCCTGGAGTTTCGTGCTGAGATGACTTCGGATGCTTGCGTGGCAGAGGCGAAGGCTAGGGTTCCTCTTTTGTGTCCTAGGGTTTCTAGCCAAGGATTGGGTTTTTGGGCTTTTGGGCTCAAAGATACTCTAAAGGGGCTTCAGATAAATCCTATGGGATGGACAAAAGAGAAATTCCAAAGTTGTAAAATTTTTTTTAGGAAGCCATGGATTAAAGTTATTTGTTTAAATTAATTTAATGCCTTTATTGTATGAATTATATGTGCAATTAGCGTGATTTTGAAATAACATGCCATATAGAATAGGAAGATGCCATACTGTTGCATAATCACATGTCATAAATGCATGATAACTATTATGTTTTTCGACTAGTATGATAGTTATTATGCGAGAATTTTTGGATTGTCCACTACATTAATTATCATTTATTATGATTTTGAAATCTAGAATAATAATTGGATTAATTAATTGTGAAATTAAAATATCTACATTAATTAATATTTATTATGATTTTTGGAATCTAGAATAATAATTGGATTAATTAATTGTGGAATTAAAATCTAGACATTAATTATCAATTATTATGATTTTAAATTAAAATCTAGAATAATAATTGTAGAATTAAGATCTAAACGAATAATCCAGGTAATTTCCTAAGAGAATTGTACCTTTTAGAGTAGTTTGAGGGTTATTTAGAATGGTCATAACTAGATTTTAGATACCTAATAATTCACTCTAAATTGAACAAATTCTTGGAAATTGAAAATTCTAAATTTAAAATATTGAATGGGTGAAGGTTTTAAATTAATTTTTAAAACCTACGAGCTCCATTGTGGGTTTATTAGTGAAATGGTTGTCGCTGAAGCCCCATCGGATAAGGATGATCGGATTTCGCTAGATTAAACCTCAATATTTTCAAAAATTTTAGTAAAGTTTTGTACGGCCCATCGTCGGCAACACCTAGATACTAAAGATAATTTTTTGAAAGTAAACAATGGTTAAATACATTCAACTTTGGTAAAATTGTTAACCCTCCCATCGAGGCTCTGGCAATGGAACTAAAGGCCCAAATTAACAATATTAGTTTTACAAGAATCTTGCCCATCGTAAGTCTTGTAAAGATAACTGATGGATTGTTAAACAATGAACGAATAGTAGTTATTAGAATCTACTAGCAATTTTTCTGTTTGTTGTTCATTTTTAAAGTTTGAAATTAGTGTGTTTTTTTTCAGAAAAATGTCTTCCTTCAATCCTTTAGCTACAATCTTGAGCCAAAAACCTATGGATGGTACAAATTACAAACAATGGAGAACCAATTTAGATATTGTTCTTCAATATGAAAAGCTCAACTTTGTTCTTACTACCCCTATGCCAGCGCTGCCTGCTGCGGATGCGTCTGATGCAATTCGGACTCGTTTTCAGCAGGAGAAGGATAGATGGGAGAAGGCAAATGTGTCAGTTCGCTGCTACATTTTGGCCAGTCTCGCCAGTCACCTTCAGGAGCAAATGAACATAATTCAGAGTGGAGCAACCATGCTCCAGACTTTGGATGCCATGTTTGCTACACCTAGCAGTTCTGCTAGGCAAAATGCGCTGAGTGCAGTCACCAAGACAGTAATGTCTGGAGGAAGTGTGCGGGATCATTGTCTAACAATGATAGCAAACTTCAAGAAGGCTGATGACCATGGTATCAAGTTTGAACAAGAAGTAAAAGTTGACCTTCTCTTACAATCACTACCTGAATACTTCAACCAATTCAAGATGAATTACAATATAAATAAGATGAATCTTGACCTCACTCAACTAATGCACGAGCTTGAGAGTGCTGAACAGACTCTAGTCAAGCAAGGAAGTGCATTATTTAGTGAAAGTTCTGTGAAACCTAAGGGGAAACCTAAGGGAAAGAACAAGAACAAGAAAAAGAAGAAATCAGGTACTCCAGTTGCCAAATCAGTTGCAATGAAGCAGCCAAAAGGCAAGTGCTTCAAGTGCGGACAAAAGGGGCATTGGAAGAAAGATTGCCCAAAAATGAATAAACCAGGTATGGGTAATTTAAATGTGATTGAGACTTGTTTAGTGGAGAATCACGATGATAAATGGATCGTTGATTCAGGAGCCACTAACCATGTTTGTTACTCTTTGCAGTGGTTCAAACATAGCTTGCCTGTGAGCAGAGGACAACGAGATTTGAAGCTTGGAACAGGGCAGCTTGTGTCTGCACTAGCAGTAGGACAAGTTGTTTTATCTTTTAATAATTACAGAACTTTGGTTTTAGAAGACTGTTTATATATTCCAGACTTTAAGAGGAATTTGATTTCTGTTAGTTGCTTAGATAAACGTGGTTTGACAGTTCAGTTTGATTCCTCAGTTTCAATAAGAAGTTCATCTTCTTTTATTTGTTCTGGTGTAAAGTTTAATGGTCTTTATTTCCTTAGTCCTGTTCCCTGTGAAGTTAATCATGTTGAATTAAAAAATGTTGAGCATATCAATTTGTCAAAGAAAAGAAAAGTTTCCAATGAAACTTATCTTTGGCATTTGAGATTGGGTCATATTAACTCTAACAGGATCCAAGGTTTGGTCAAAAGTGGGATTTTAAAATCCCTGAACTTTGAACCAATACCAGTGTGTGAATCCTGTTTAGAGGGTAAAATGACCAAGAGATCTTTCAAGGCCAAGGGAAAACGTGCCACACTTCAGCTGGAATTGGTACATACTGATGTATGTGGACCAATAAATGTCCAAGCCAGAGGCGGGTATCAATATTTCATCACATTTACTGATGATTACTCTAGATTTGGACATGTATACCTGATGCGTCACAAGTCTGAAGCTTTCGGAAAATTCCAAGAGTTCAAGGCTGAAGCAGAAAAGCATCTAGGTGTTCAAATTAAGACTCTTCGATCTGATCGAGGGGGTGAATACCTATCTGGAGAGTTCGGGTCTTACTTGACCAAAGAGGGGATAGTTTCACAATTATCTTCTCCAGGGACACCCCAGCAGAATGGAGTTGCTGAAAGGAGAAATAGAACCCTTTTAGAAATGACAAGATCTATGCTCAGTTATTCATCACTTTCTGATTCATTCTGGGGATATGCCTGAGAAACAGCTATGTATCTATTGAACTTAGCTCCGTCCAAGTCAGTTTCAACGACACCAATAGAATTGTGGAAAGGGTCTAAGCCCACCATGAATCACATTCGGATTTGGGGTGCTCCGGCACATGTCTTGAAACAGAAACCAGACAAGATGGACTCGCGTACTGAAGTATGCATGTTTGTGGGCTATCCTAAAGGAACCAGAGGTTGGTTGTTTTATAGTCCAAAAGAAAAGAAGGTCATAGTGAGCACTCACGCGACTTTCTTGGAGGAGGACTATATGACAAACTATAAGCCAAGAAGTAAGGTTATTCTTGATGAACTAGTCTCAGATCAAGTTTCACCACAACCTCAAGGGGTTCCAGCTTTTGTTCCTGTGGTTGTTCAAAGAGGGGAAAATGTACCTGAACATACACAGGAACCAGAGACAGAACTAGAAGTTCAACATGAGACAGAACCAGAAGTTCAGCATGATGTTGAACTAAATGAAGAACAAAATCATGAATTGGTTAATATACCTAATGAGGGTCCTCATCTAGAAATTGTTAACCCACAAAATGTGGACCCCCCTGTAGATGCACGACATCAAATGCGACAAAGTCGTAGTGGGAGATTGATTCGTAAACCTGCAAGATATCTCTTGTTGGGTGAGTCAAATCAGGATGACATCATCGCAAAAGATGGTGATCCCACGAGTTATGACGAAGCACTAGGAGATGTTGATGCTCAGGAATGGCACGAGGCTATGAATCGTGAAATGGAATCTATGTATTCCAACTCAGTTTGGTCTCTTGTAGATGCACCTAAAGGGGTAAGACCCATTGGGTGTAAGTGGATTTACAAGAGAAAGAGAGGATCGGACGGGAAGGTTGAAACCTTCAAAGCTAGATTGGTGGCGAAAGGGTACTCCCAAAGAGAAGGAGTGGATTATGATGAAACCTTTTCGCCGGTTGCCATGCTCAAGTCCATCCGGATTCTCTTAGCTGTTGCAGCCAATCTTGATTATGAGATTTGGCAGATGGATGTCAAAACTGCTTTTCTAAATGGAAATTTGGAAGAGGAAATCTATATGCAGCAACCAAAAGGGTTTATAGCCAAAGGGCAAGAAGAAATGGTATGCAAGTTGCAAAGGTCCATTTATGGACTTAAGCAAGCGTCCAGGTCGTGGAACATCAGATTTGATCAAGCCATTGAGTCTTATGGTTTTGAGAAAACTCCTGATGAACCGTGTGTGTATAAAAGAATCCAAGGTAATGCGGTATCTTTTCTGGTACTTTATGTGGACGATATACTCCTTATCGGAAATGATACAGAGGTATTGTTGGGCATAAAAACCTGGCTAAGCAAACATTTTGATATGAAGGACCTGGGGGAAGCCAATTATGTTCTTGGTATTAAACTCCTGCGAGACCGGAAGAACAGGGTTTTGGCATTATCCCAGGCTCAATACATTGACAAAATACTTGTCAGGTTTAGCATGAAGAATTCAAAGAGGGGAATTATACCCTTCAGGCATGGGATTCATCTCTCTGAGAAGCAATCTCCTCAAACTCCTGAGCAGAGAGAACGCATGAGTAGGATACCTTATGCTTCAGCAGTAGGTAGTCTCATATATGCTATGCTATGTACTAGACCAGATATCTGCTATGCAGTGGGAGTAGTAAGCCGGTACCAATCGAACCTTGGAGAGCAACACTGGGTAGCGGTTAAACATATACTCAAGTACCTACGGAGAACAAGAGATTATATGTTGGTATACTCAAGTGGGAGTCTTGAAACCATTGGTTATACGGACTCAGATTTCCAAGGAGATATTGACTCAAGAAAGTCCACCTCGGGATATGTGTACACCCTTAATGGCGGTGCCATTTGTTGGAGAAGTGTAAAACAATCATGTGTCGCTGACTCTGCCAATGAGGCTGAGTATGTAGCTGCTTCTGAGGCTGCAAAGGAAGCTGCATGGTTAAAGAAGTTCCTGACAGACCTTCAGGTGATGCCAGGTGTTGATTGTCCTATCACACTTTACTGTGACAACAGTGGGGCAGTAGCACAGTCCAAGGAACCAAGGTGTCACAAGAGACAAAAACACATAGAGAGGAAGTACCACTTGATCCGAGAAATAATTAAAAGAGGAGATACAGTGGTGGCAAAGATAGCATCAGACGAGAATCTCGCTAACCCTTTTACTAAGAGTTTGCTTGAGCGTGTGTTCGAGAGGCATGTTTCATCTATGGGTCTTAGGAGGATTCCAGATTTGCTACAGCTTTAGGCAGTTGTTATTTCACTTTGTTATTTTGTGCTTTTAAGCAAGACATTATGACATTGCATTTCTTTTCTGAATATTAATAAATGGAGTGTTTTTTTCATTTATTTCGCACACTATTTAAAACTAAAAGGTCCGGATCAATTGTGGAGTATATGATCATATGAATACGTTCATAGAGGACATGGTCATAGGTTCTCACAATTGATGAATCAGTTCACAGCTATTAAATTAAGTTGGGCACTTTATTTAGGCTGCAATGTTTTATGAAATGGTTTTGTCCGAATCATTATAAAACATTGGTGTGAGTTAATGCTTACATTGAATGGATCAAGGAGAGATTTGATTAAGGTTGTTCTTTCTGTCATCAGGAATCAAATCTCCAGATAACTATAGTTATGTAGTTGCTCTTAATCCTAAGTTTATTTTAAACAGGTAGTCAATTAGTTTTTTCATTCTTTGATTTACCAACGGGTGAGGTCTGATCTATATGACGACCAACAACTCGGTATTTTGGGATTGAGACTATTTGGCTATCGGTGTTTATGAGATAAACAACATGGAATTTATAGGAAATGTCCCCTTGATATGTTTCGGTACCTGGATATTGAAGACACTGGCCAGTGCATGTAATCCATTAGAGAAACTGTTAAAGTCAAGGGAATAAATAATTGATTGGGTTACAGAAAACTAGTCAATCAATTATAGACATTCTATAAAGGGGTAATGCATATTTTTATTATAAGTGTCACTATTCTTGGAGATCACGTTCGGGCTTTTAGTGGAGTAGCACCGAACTAGATAATCTTCTGTAGATTATCATGAGCTTTGATGAATGACAAATGGTAGGTCCCCAGGCTAGCTTGAGACAAGGGATGAGGTATATTATCAGATGACGATGGCTTATGAGCTACATGGTCTTGGGTTTGCGAACTCAAGTTTGTGTCTTAAAGAGCAAGTGGGAGATTGTTGGGTTAATGTGCTCTTTAGTCACTTAAGCCCAAGAACTCTAAGGCCCATGTGGATTAGGGTTAGGTCTTGGGTGGAGCATTATATAAACCCACTTTAACCTGCTTGAAAACAGATGGCTGCACAAATAGTTAGGAGGCTCTCATCAGAAAAAAAAACCTAGAGGCAGACGTTCATCATCTGAACGGTTGCCCACACAACCACCTCATCCCCCTCGAGAGATAGTCTGGAAGATCAATCATAGAGCGAGGACTGTTCGTATACGAGGACTGTTCGTAGACAAGAATTGTTCGCGGAGAATCTTTTAGATCTCTTTTCAATATCCAGGTAATCAAAACGATGAACGGTTTAATCTTTTCCTACATCGCGTGGTTCGATACGCTTCCGCGTTTCTGATTAGATTCCTACAGATCTCAAGAAAATTTCTTATGCTATTGATTTGTCAGAAAATGTTTCAACTATGCAGGAGTCTTCTCTTTTGAATGCTATTGCACAATCTAGAATTTCCATATGAATGTGAGCATAGATTATGGTCTCAAAGGGCTAAATTATGATGGCTTTTAGATGGAAAAAGAAACACTAAATTCTTTCATGCAACTATTTCTAGAAGGAAAGTAAAGACTCATATCAAAAGTATTAAACAAAATGATGAGTCTTGGACAAGCAATTATGATGAAATCTCATCTTTAGCCATCTCTCACTTTAAGCAAGTTTTATTACTCTCAAGATAACCTGTCACCTCAGGATCTTTTATATGCTTTGCAAGGGATCTCAACTCCAAATTATCTAATGAAGACTCTAATTCTCTTCTTTGTTTGTTTGCTTTGGTAGAAATTAAGGAGGCTATTTTCTCTGTTCAAAAAAATAGTGCCCTAGCCTGGACAAAATTCATGCCAATTTCTTTTTAAAAAATTGGGATATGGTGTAGAATGATTTACTTAGCATGTTGAAATCATTTTGCCAATCTAAGTTTCTCTTAAAATCTTTCAATAAAACAAATGTTGTTCTTATTCCCAAATCTAATCGTGTTCAAACTTTCAAAGACCTTACACTAAATAGTCTTTGTAATGTGGTTTACAAGACTATTCAAAGGCACTATGTTTGAGGATGAAGAAAATATGAAACCATTATATTTTAACCTTTCAGTGTGCTTTCTTGAAAGGGCATGTATCAAAGATAATATGATCTTGGCTTATGATCTGATGAACCAAATTCGATAAGCAAATTCAGGAAGAAACAAGCCGATGGCCCTCAAAGTTGACTTTTCAAAGGCTTTTGATTCATTATCTTGTGTTAATTCTCTATGTATTTTGATGACAATTGACCATTGTAAACAACATGAGATTTATGATTCAAAGCCAAAATGATTTTATCTTGTTTAACTTAGATCATATTAATCTGTCATACTTGTTATCAGATTGACTCGAGTTTAGGATGTCAAACTCGAGCCAAGCCTTGTGTGACTTGAGCCTAAATGTTTTATAGACTCGAGTTCAGTGGTGGAACCAGAAAAAAAAAATAGCCCGGGCCAAAAAATAAACATATTGAACTACTCTATTTAATTCTTATTATAAGGTATCAACTAACAAGTATATTTGGTTCTTTTTATAAAACACTTGCTTGTTTTTAAATAGCATTAAATATTCTTTTTCCATGTATACCTATAATTAAAAAGGTAGTGAGTGAAAGTAATAATTAATCTCTTTTTTTCTTTTTGAGAAAAAAAGAATAATAATTAATATGATTTTAGAGTTTAGTGTAATTAATAGGGATAATATTGAAAATTACTTAAATTTTAGGACAAATTTAATTACTTTAACTATTTTTTTTTTATTTTACTTGTGAGAATTGTTAGTTGGTTTCTTAAATAAGGACCCGAGGGAGTATTTACTAAATAGTATCAAAGAACCTGGAAAATACAAACAAATAATAACAGATAATTATAAATTAAAACAATATATAAGATGATACTAATCTTTTCGGTATTTCAAATAAGAATTTTACTTTCCTCCCATAGCCTAATGAGTAATGAAACAAACATTATCCTTACAGAGAAGATAAAAAATTAGTTGGGGCTAAATTTGTGGCCAAATAAAATATCATATAATAAATACATATATTTTCTAGCAAATTTTATAAAATCAGTTGGGGCTAGCTGGGGCCTTTGCTGGGGCCAGCTGGGGCCAAGTCCCCAGCTGGCCATAAAGAGGTTCCGCCTCTGCTTGAGTTACACACTTCTGACTCGAGTTATGATGTGAACTCGAGCCAATGCCTGGTGACTCCAGTCAAGCCTTGCAAACTTAAAGTCTTTTCAAAACTCAAGGTTAAATGACTCGAGTTAGTAAGCAGTGACCCGAGCCCTAGATTTGACCATTATATTCCAATAAAATTTGATAACTTGAGCAATCACCTAATGACTTGAGTTAGAGGAAGTTTTCAAACCATTTTCAAGAAGTCTCTCGATAAACTTTTGTGAAAATGGTTTTTGACTCGAGCTAGTCTTATATGACTCGAGTTTAGACCTGAACTCGAGCCAACCTTCTGTGACTCGAGTTCAAGTTTCTCAGAGAAATCTTCTACAATTTTCAAATTTAATTTTTCAAAGAAGAAGAATTCAAAGTCTGGGATATATGACTTGATTGTAGCTTTGAACTCGAGCTAAGTTTTAGTGACTCGAGGCAATGTATTTCAGAGACTTCATTTATTGTGATAAATTTATTCTTAACTCAAGCCAGTAGCATCTAACTCAAGTTCATATATCTATTTGTAAATCATCGTCTCCAAACTTCTTAAATTTCTAAGTATGATTTATCTACTTCATATTATCTCTCATTATTATTCCTAACTATGTTTAATTAGTTTGTTAATGAGTTTTAGATGAGATTGATATGGATTAACACCAAATTGCAATAAAGCAATTACGTGTCAGAGCATTTAATGCTGAGCAGAGTTGAAGCACCAAATTGGCAAATAACATTTTGAGCAAACATAAAGCTTTGATACCATTTCCATTCGACATTTATTGCTAAGTCTCAACGGACAAATGGAATAAGGAATGTCAAACAAAGAATGATATCTAACGCTGGGAGAATCAAAAGAGTTCGAGTTGCGTCTTCAACAGCTATATTCATTACTCTCTCAATGGTTCTTTTAAGGACTTCAACAGTTATTAATGAAGACATCTACAAAATTTAGAAGCATTGCATTCTCCACCAACCTAGAACCTACCGAAACTCTGCGCATTCAATTTGAAGATTTAGCATTTTCTGTTTCACTCTTAAGAAATATCTTTTGATATTCATAATCTTCAGTTTTTATCATTATCTACTCTGTAAGAGAGTTTTAAACTTATTCATTTTTGTAAGTATCTCAATGTTATGGAACCTTTGAGATTAGGTTATTTAATTACAACTTGTAAGGGGAGTAAGTCCTAGTAAAAGGATTACTCAAGAGTTACAGAGTGTGTAATCAAGTCTTGAGATAGTGAAAATCCCAGAGTGTCTGGGGACTGTATGTAGGTCAAGGATTTGGACCGAACCAATATAATCCTCTTGTGTTCAATTTCTCTCTCTATCTCTCTGTTTAACTCTGTTTTATGGTATTTCGCGAAAGTTTTTTTAAATCACCCAATTCACCCCCCTATTTGGTGATACTTTGTCTTTCATCTTGGAATTTCATTTTTGCTATTATGAAGGCTATGAACTTTCTAGACGAATGGATCACACCAACTATGCAATGTATCACAATTGTCATATATGATGTGATTAAAATGGACAAGTCGCATGATCCATAGCACCCACAAGAGGAATATGACAAGGAGATCCATTATCACCTTATATCTATATCCTGGCTGCTAATATATTATCATGTAAGATGCAAGTCAACTAAAAGGCATTCGAATTTCAACTAATGCTTAGTTAGTCTACCACTTAGTACACACTGATGATTCGATATTCTTCTTTGAAGGGAATGATCAAAGCATAAACTCAATCAAAGCTTCTTCAAACCTATATAGCATGTGGTCTGGCCAGTACAGATCCAAATCATCCATTGTCTTCAGTCCAAACATTCCCTATTCACAACAGATGGCATATTCACATTTTTTGGGAGTAAACTTCACTAACTTGAAAATATCTAGGAACTTGGATTGATCTAGGAAGAAATAAATCTATGATTTATTCTTAGGTTATTAACTCAATTGGTCAAAGAACAACATCATGGAAAGAGATATTATTGTCATAGGCTTCTCATCTTACCTTGATTAAACATGTTCTTTCTAGAGTCAATATACATGTGCTTTTTTGTGTGAAGTTCCCTGCTTACATAAGTAATCAAATAGATTTAAGATGTGCTAACTTCTTCTAGGGCTCTAATGGTGATGCTAAGAGAATTCATCTCAAAAGCATGGACTTCATTTTTAGACCTACTTCTAAGTGTGAGTTGGGGCTTAGATCGATGTTAAAAGTAAATGATTCCCTGCTTGCTAAGCAAATATAGAGAATCATTAACTCCTCTTCAGAAGAGTTACTGGCATAAACTATGAAGTTGAAGTACTTTGATCTTAATTGTACATCTTTAGTTAAGAAGCCATATAATTCATCATGGATGTGGAAGGGTATTCATAAATGTGCCCCTATTATTTGCGATCATCTTCAATGAAGAGTGGGGTCTGGCTTGAATATCTCATTAAACTACCCTTTGTGGTGGCCCATGCAATCTAGATCTTTAATGGATTCTAATATTAGTGATGTTAGATATCTATTAGTGAATCTTCCAGCTTGTCGACATCCAATAAGATGGAATGTTCCTCTGGTTAGATCCTCATATCCAAGGCCAAAAGCAGATACTATCACCAAAATCCTACTACCTTTTCATGATACAAAGGATAGAATAATTTGGAATCTTAGCCCCACATGTGATTACTCCTCCTAATATGGATATAGGTTTCTTACAATGAATCAAACAAATACTTCACAAGATGCATTTTAGAAGTTTCTTTGGTCACTGTCACTTCCTAAGAAGGACATCTTGTTTATATGGAAAGTCATTAATGAAGCCATTCCCTCAATAAACATTATAAATAAGTCATTGTATTTTTGGATGCTCTAATACGGAATCTTTGGTCCATCTTTTCTTGCAATCTCTTCTCACCCAAGGCAGCGTGGTGTGGCAGCCTTTCTCTAAGGCTGAACTTATCATCATTTGAACAACTTAAAGGCTAGCTCAAAATTTCTCTTATACACTAATGTAAAGATGGTTTTGCCACAGAAATGATCAAGAGGATCAATCTTTTGTCAACTATCTCGATGAAGAGAAATCAACTCATACACTAGAAAAACAAACCAACCTCCCCTTCGGAAGTAATCAAGGAAATTGATTTTGCTACTTCTACTATTGTTTCGGCTTTCAAGGATTGAAGTCTAGTAGAAGTTAATACTCCATCCCCTATTCATGTTCGTCCATTAATAGACAGCATCCTTGAACAACAAGGATGATTTATCTTCATACAGAAAAGAAAGAGAGGGACAATGACGATCTGTCAATCTTGGATATGTTTCCAAGGACAATCACTTCAATTTTTTATGTGGAGAAAAACTTCAATAAAGCCTTTCATCTCATTGGATTGCTTAAGGGGAGAATTACTATGGATTTCAAATTCATATTTCTTCTCAGATTCCATAAACAGCTTCACATTTTGTGCTTCAAGAAACTTCTCTTTCCACCAAATAGGACTAAGCAAAGCACTAGTAACATTTTGTACAAGGATATAGCTACCTTACTATTATTATTTGATTTTGACTAGGTGAGTAAGGTAATGAATGTCTCTCAGTATCTCCTTTCTTCTCTCAGCAATCATGTTTAGCTACAATTGCATTTTTACGATGTACTATCGTTTTATTGATTTAATGAAAATTGTTTCTTATTAAAAAATTAGGGTGAAGGTGCAGATTTGCCAACTAACTATTAATCGAAGAGCGTCTGGGCCAAATAACTATTGAGGGGACCAAAATTGCCGATCAACAATTAAAAAGTGAAAAAAAAACACCAAATAACTATTAAAAGTGGAAAAAAAACACTAAATAACTATTTAAAAAAAACAATTATCACAATTAAGTTAAAATATGAGGCACTCGTGTAGGACGGTGGCGGAAACGCTGGAGAAAAGAGCAATTAAGCCTTCTTGTTAGAAAAAGAAAACACCAACAGAGATGGGACCCATGGGAGCAGGCATTGCGGCAGCAACGGTTGCTGCTTGTGGCATCGGAGGGATGGAACCAGAGTGCAAGGTGCGTGTCAATCGAACGCTGTGGACTACTGGATGAGTTCAAAAGGGTGAGTGGAACACCCAACAACAATAAAAGCTTTGGAAATGCCGACGTCGCTGACACTGTGACATTCAATGGAAGACAGAGACACCAAGACAGTAATGGGGTAATAGCTCGTTGGCGAATCTGCTCTAAATTGTGTTTTTTTTTTCCACTTTTTAATTGTTGATTGGTAATTTTGGTCCCCTCAATAGTTATTTGGCCTAGACACTCCTCAGGTAATAATTGGTTGACAAATCTGCACCTTAACCCAAAAAATTAATATTATTAAAGGGTATTTAATGTTGATTAATATCTTTTTGTTATTTTCCCCCACCAAATAGTTAGATCTGTATTTTTTTCCCCAAGCAAATCAAGGGATACATATTAAATATTTATGATATTTTCTTAATAAAATCTTACCAAATAGGCCAATAATTTATAATTAGATTTTATATATTTAAAGTTAATTTCTTATGTATTTTCCTTTTTGTTTCAAAAATTTTAAAATATTAATTTATTACTTAATATATTGATAAATTGACATATCATGATATTTATTGACATTTTGATATTATATTTCTAACTTATATATCATTATATATGTACATAATATTATTTTTATTTAAGTATTATGTCAATGGTTCCACCAAAATGAAACGTGACCTGGTCGTCTCTTAGGGTCGATCGGTTCCACTTTTAAAATATTGGAAAATATATTTAACTTAATATTTTGATTTTAAAATGGAGGCTAAAGTAAACTATTAATCTTTTCAATTTGCATTAGGTTTCCTTTTAGGGGATATCATTTCTGCTTCTATGGCAGATGAATATATCTGCAACAAGCCAGAACGGTGACATTTTTGCGTGAACAGTTCTTCCGACCTGAATCATCTTCAGAAAGAAGGCTGGAACTGGATCGAAGAGGAGGACAGACTGGACACAAGCAGCAGCTTCAACTTCTTCGTGGAGACACTGACGGGACCGAACGGAGGTGGTACACCAACACTGTTCATCGTCTTCCTTCCTACCAAGGGAGCCAACGGGATCAATCATCATCAGCGAGAACAGAGGCGAAAGATAGACTGCAGGAAACCATTGTTGCAGAGGCGTAAGAGAGCTCAACGACGATCTTGAAAGGAGTGCAAAGAAGTTGGAGGGCACCGTTCACTGTTCTAGTTTTCTTCTCCAGCAACGAGGTCGGAAGAACTGTTCACGCAAAAACGTCACCGTTTTGGCTTGCTGCAGATATATTCATCTGCCACAGAAGTAGAAGCAGAAATTATATCCCCTTCATTTTAATCCTTTATATTTATAAACGGTACTTTTAGTTCTATGATTTTAACACTCTTAAAATTATTAAGGGAAAATGTTGACTCAGCAAACTTAACTGATGACTATGTAATTAGATATTGATATATTAATTTTAAATTGAAAATGTGTAAGTTGAATTGAAAAATATTTTAAAAGGTAATGAACTTTTAAGGTGCTGTGAGGACCAAAGGGAAAATTAGGGGAATGGACGAAGGAAAAGAAATATTTATTAATAAGGATATGAAAAGTGCGATTAGTTTTAAGAACCAAAAGTAAGAATATAAAATTCTAATTATGAAATCAACCCTAAACAAACTTCGTACATTTTCTCTAACCCCAATAACTAACAGATTTTCCTTCCTCTCACCATGTATCATTTGCTACTAGTTTTATGTTTTTACAATATCAATTCATTGTCACCGGCGCACAATTGAGCAATTTTTTTTGATGCCATCCGTGCAAATTGTACAAATCTTAGTTACATAGTCTATTTGATATTGGCTGATTATTTCGAAATTTATTGTTGACTTTTTATATTTTAATATTTTTTCATTTTTATAAATTTCTTAGGGTGCATCCATTTGTTTAAGCTTTTTTCATGAAAAATCAAATATTTTTAAAAGAATATATTATACGATTTTTTTTTGTGATTTTTTTAGTTCTTAAAAATAATTGAAATCTAGAAATTAAGAAGTAGATTTCTATTTTTTTAAAAAAAATTAGGGGCTATTTTAATTTAGGTAACTTTTAAAGATGCTTTAATGTGCATGAGAGAGAATATAATAAAAATATTGAGTTACATGTAAAAGTTTTTTTTTTAAAAAATATACATGGAGATATCATTAAATTTGATAATTAAGGGTAAAATAGTTGAAATAGAGTCAAAGAAAATATAGGGTTGGTTAGGGTTAGTTTCATAATTGAAATTTTATATTTTAATTTTTTTTGTCCTTGAAAATAATTAGAATTTTAAGATCCTTATAATAAATGTTTCTTTTCCTTAGTTCTTCTCCCTAATTCTCGGAATATCAAAATCTTCGTATTGATGTTTTTTTTAAAAAAATATTGGAAGTTTGAATTCATTATGAAGAAATTTCCTTGATTTCGATTATTAAGCCCTAAATTTGTAGAAATTTTAAATTTATTGAATTTTTTTTTGTTGAACTCCCGTTTTAATTTTGTTCCATTTTTCTTCGGAATATAACTCAAACACAAAAGCAAATGAACGGGGCAATGAAAATGATAATATAATTTCCTTGATTTCGATTATTAAGCCCTAAATTTGTAGAAATTTCAAATTTATTGATTTTTTTTGTTTTTTTGTTGAAGTCCCGTTTTAATTTTGTTCCATTTTTCTTCGGAATATAACTCAAACACAAAAGCAAATGAACGGGGCAATGAAAATCATAATATATGAGTATCTAATAACATCAATTTACAAAGTTCGAGAAGAATTTGATTAGTGCGACACCAATTTAAACATGAAGCACTTATCCAAAATCTAAAATCAAGAAGTTCCCTTCACCTGAGAGAGGAGAGGGTTTAAGGCACATTTGGATGGGCTTTTTTGAGAAAAAAGCACTTTTTTAATGCAAAAAAAAATATTTTTTTAATTAATTTATGTATTTAAATGATATTTTTTAAAAAAAAAGCAAAAGTCACAAAAAAAAGTCAAAATGCTGCTTTTTTTAAAAGCTCCAATTTGGAGCTTAAAAAATAAACACTAAAAAAAACATTTTTTTAAAAAGTCCATCCAAATGGGCCCTTACTAACGAAGTCAAAAATCTAAAAAAAGAAACATTACATGAATTTTTAAATTAGGGCTTACACAGAAGCGTGGCTATAAGTGAAACCAAGCAGATGAAGGTTTATTTTAGTTTCAAAATCTAAAAATTATAAGAAAAAAATCAAAATTTAAGTACTGTTTGTAAATTCCGGCTGAACCCAAGAGGGGGGGTGAATTGGGTGAAGAATAAAAATTTCCACTCTTTAAAAGTTTTTCGCAATTCAGGAAATCCATCTTTGAGTAATAAAGATAAGATCACAAACAATTGGTAAATACTCAAATGTAAGTGCTGGAAATACAAGAGATAAGGAAGAAGAGCTTGCAAACAGATTTATACTGGTTCGGCCCTCCTTGACCTACATCCAGTCCCCAAGCCTCACTTGGGATTTTCAATCCACTATCTTCAATAAGCTTGATTACACGATCTGTAATTGAAGTAATCCTCTCTCTAGGATTCACTCCCCCTTACAATCTGTAGTCAACGCATTGCTTGATTACACACTCTGTGCTAGAGACTATCCTCTCACTAGGATACACTCCCCCTTACAAGTTGTAATCAACACAATGTATATCCCACTCAAGATTACCCAATCTTGAGTTGCTCTTAGAAGGATAATGTGTTTACAATAAGTTTCCTCTCAAAGGAATGGATAGATAATCACTGAAGTACAAACACAATTCATTTCACTCTCTAAGCTATTTAGAAATGGAAAACAGAGTGAGAATGATGTAGAAGCAGAGTGTCAGCATTTTGGCATGGTAGGCTTGTGTCTCTCGTACTTTTGCTTGAGTTCATCTTCTACTTATAGGTAGAAATCAATATATGACCGTTGAGAAGTGATTGTTGAGCCGTTGTGAGTAATTAATATGACCGTTGGAGTTCGAGGCTTCGTCTCTTCGTATGTTTCGGACATTCGTCCTTTATTCTCCGTTGACATTCCATATTCAAATTGTCCGTTGGAATACTTTAGGAATGTTGTCTGAAAAGTAGCCGGATTGCCTTTTGCTTGCTCAGTTGGTTCCTTGCCGAATTGGTGAACATTCTGAACCTCGCATTAAATGCTTCTGACAGAAAAGCGCTTTATGATAATCTGAATATTTAACCTTGTTAATCCTGTCTAAAACACACTGGAAACATGATTAATAATGATTAGAAATGACAAGAATCAATAATATCAAGTACCCATTGCATAATCATTGAGTTTCAGAATTCGAGAATGCTGATTTTCAAAAACTGATATGAGTAACTCGAGTTGCACAGTAATAACTCAAGTTATTTTCAAGTTCAGGATTTTCTGAAAACGAAGGCCAACTCAAGTTGCACAGTACCAACTTGAGTTGCACAGTGATAACTCGAGTTGCACAGTAATAACTCAAGTTATGTTAAGCTTAAATTCAGACAGAGAGCAAACGCTACAGTATTAACTCGAGTTATGATGAAAATAACTCAAGTTATCACTGTTCACAAAATTTTTGTTTTCGCGAGAGGCTTTCTGGAATTGCAAAGTACAGTCCATAACTCGAGTTGTTAAGTGATAACTCAAGTTATGCATCTTTGAAAAATAATTTTTAACTTGAGTTGTGATTTTTCAACTTGAGTTATGAATCTTGTGAAAATTCTTTAAGTCCTATAACTTGAGTTGAAAACAACTAACTTGAGTTGGTACTTTCAAAAACTTTTTCAAAGATCTTAAACATTGATTTCAAATATTTCATTAATTTCAACAATTGTTAGTCATCATCAAAACATATAGAAACTAACACTGTTATCAACATTAACATTGTTAAAAGTATAAAATTAAAAGTATACTTTAACCAAAAATGAAATATAATAATAATTTCATTTCAATTTGACTTTAATATTTAATTTGTTGGTTTTATTTTTCTTGGAATTACATAAAAAAATGGGTTAAAAATTAAATAACTGCATCATTATCTTCTTAAATATAATATATCTTCTCTCAGTCTTTTTCTTCCCTCTATGCAAACACAAGGAAGAATACTATTATCTCTTCACTTTTCTTGTCCTCATACTTTCTCCTCTTCTAATTTTTTCTCCATTCAAACGTAGTGTGTAAAAGAAAAATTTCCTAAAAGTGCATTGACGCATTAGGGGTTGGCCAAAACAAAAAACGGAAGAAGAAGAAGATGATGATGATAGATAGGGCACTGAGTAGAAAATTTAACACGTTAAAAGGAAACTCAGAAAAAAGAAAGAAGCAACGAAGAAGTAATTGACCTCCAATTTTTTTTTTTTTAAAGAAAGAAAGAAACATTAACAACACATTAAGTTAAACAAAAATAATTAACATGTTGATTGGAAGTTAAAGAAGAGATGCATGTTTTCAACAGAGCAATTAACGTAATAGGTAGGTTAACGTGTTAAGTGGGAATTTTTTTTATTTCTTTCTAACCTTTTATTTCATTGAAATTCAATTTTTTTCATCCAAATATAAGTTTCCTAGGCTCCATTACTAGAGATAGTGAAATTAAAAAAATATTAGAGTATTAAAACCTCAAGTCTTCTTGCATCTCTTTAACTAATCATTTTCTCAGGTAATTTATAATCAATATTGCAAAATAATATTTCTTCCAATTTTATTATCACTAAAACAATGTGAATAGATATTCCATTATCAATTATTTGATGAGATTATACCAAATTGCTTGAACTCTATTTGGAATTATCCTTGCACCTATAAAATACACATACAAGATGTGTGTAGTATCCTATAAATACGTTTTCAGCTACTTTGATATTACTAACTCGCCTTCTTTGTTAATTTGCAGACACCGTCAAAGACATGTTTCTTAAGAACATATTGCATTGAAGGTAATTACTATTTTGTCCTTAGTAAATGTATTATTAGCTGTCAACAAATGCATTGAATCCCAGAATGTGAATGGTAGCTAGAAGAATGAATTGATCAACTGGCTCTGCATTAACCCTTAATAAATCATATGAACAAAAAGGGGAAAGAAAAGATGGGAAACTATGAAATGTAGTGGATTGTAGACCAATGAAAACCCACAATATGACTAACTAATAACAATATTGAACATTTTTGTGCGTTACCGTTCTCTTTCTTCGCTGTAGGTGGGTGGTTGAAGGAAGGACAACTTTTATTACTTCATTGAATATTGTATTCAAGTGTTTTTAATAAATATTTATTTCGAATATCAAAATTTTTGTAGTTGTGAATTTGGGAAAAAACCAAATTGATACTTATATTCTTTTATATTGTAAGTTTGAATTCATTAGGAGGAAGGATCCATTATGAGGAAATTTCCTTAAATTCTATGAAACCTAAATTTGTAGAATTTTCACATTCATTGATTTTTTTTAGAAAGAAAAAAATTGAACTTCTTTTTTAATCTTGTTACATTTTCAATGAAAATGATAATAAAAAGGATTCGAGTATCTAAGAACATTACTTTATAGAGTTCGAGAAGAATTTCATGAGTGTCACGCACATTCAAACATAAATCACTTATCCAAAATCCAAAATCAAGAAGCTACCTAGGGAGGGAAGGAATTACTAAAGAAGCGGAAAGTCGAAAAAAGAAACATTACATAAAATTTTAAATCAGGGCTTATACAGAAGCATGGTTAAGGAAAACCAAGCATATCAAGGTCTATTTTAGTTTCAAAATCTAAAAATGTTGTAATAAAAAAATTAAAATTTAAGTATGGTTTATTAGCTACACAATCCTCCATTAAATTTATTGTGTCACCCTATTTTGTTATTGACATTAACATTGTAAAAAGTATCAAATTAAAGATATACTTTATAAATTTAAGAAACTAAAATTAAACATCTTATTAATTTAAAAAACTAAAAGTATTATGAAATATAATAATAATTTCATTTCAATTTGACTTTAATATTTAATTAGATGGTGCTATATTCAAATTTATTTTTCATAAAATTACCTGAAAAAATGGGTTATAAATTAAATAAGGGCATTATGGTCTTGTTAAATATAATGTATCTTCTCTCATCCCCTTTTCTTCCCTCTATCCAAACACAAGGAGGAATACTATTATCTCTTTACTTTTCTCATCCTCATACTTTTTTGCCTCCTCTTAATTTTCTCTCCATCCAAACATAACATAGTATAAAAGAAACATTTTCTAGAAGTGCATTGACGCATTCGGAATGAGGAGTTGTGTTAATTGAAGATTTGGATAATGCTGCTTTTGTGACATTCGGCTTAGTTAACATGGCAGGAAGTTAATTAAAGAATAGCACATTAAGAATTTTTCAGACAGACATTGAATGCTAGGAATTTTTGGAGAGTAAAGCTTGTTTCAAAAAAAAAACAGAAGATGAAAAAAAAAAAAAAAAAGATGATAGATAGGGCACTGAGTAGAAAATTTAACACGTTAAAAGGAAACTCAGAAAAAAGAAAGAAGCAACGAAGAAGTAATTGACCTCCAAGGTACCAAAAAAAAAAAAGAAACATTAATAACACATTAAGTTAAACAAAAATACTGAACCTGATAATTGGAAGTTAAAGGAGAGATACATGTTTTCAACAGAGCAATTAACGCAATAGATAAGGTTAACGTATTAAGAAGGAATTTTTTTTTCATTTCTTTCTAACCTTTTATTTCATTGAAATTCAATTTTTCATCCAAAAATAAGTTTCCTGAGGCTCCTTTACCAGAGGTAGTGAAATTAAAAAAAATATTAAAGTATTAAAACCTCAAGTCTTCTTGCATCTCTTTAACTAATCATTTTGTCAGGTAATTTATAATCAACATTGCAAAATAATATTTCTTCTAATTTTATTATCACTAACACCATGTGAATAGCTATTCCATTATGAATTGTTTGATCGAAGGGGCTGAGATTATACCAAATTGCTTGAACTCCATTTGGAACTATCTTTACACCTATAAAATACACCTACAATATGTGTATACGTTTGCATAAAACTCAAGTATCGTATAAATACGTTTTCAGCTACTTTGACACTACTAACTAGCCTTCTTTGTTAATTTGCAGACAGTCCTTACGACCATAATGCATTGAAAGACAATTACAATTTTATCCTTAGTAAATGTATTATTAGTTATCAACAAATGCATTGAATCCCAAAATGTGAATGGGAACTGAAAGAATAAATTGATCAACTGTCTCCGCATTAACCCTTAATCAATCATATGAACAGAAGACAAAGGAAAAGGTGGGAAACCATGAAATGCAGTGCATTGTAGAACAATAAAAACCCACAATACAACTAACCAATCACAATATTGAACATTTTTGTGCTTTACCCTTCTTTTTCTTCGCCTTGGGTGGTTGAAGGACAACTTTTATGGCTTCATCAAATACTGTCTTCACATTCTGTGGTAAGAAATACTTTTAATTACTACATATTGGAATTAATGTATTGAAAAATATTTAAAACATTGATTTCAATCATATACCTGTTGTGATTTTGAACTGCATTCGATGTAAGCTGGTGCATCGATCTGCTTGCGAAGGTCTTCCCCCTTTAAGAATAATACAAATATCAAATTTTATTGAAATTTTGAAATTAGTGAAAGATATCTGAAAGGACATTATTCAATAGTAATGGTAAGACCTATGCAAGGAGACCTACAAAGACACAAATAGTACAAAGAAAGGAGTCAGATGCTTTTTAAGGTTGCAAAGTTGACTTTCTATTTTGGAATAAGGGTAGGACATGTAGTTGTTATTTAGGGTGGCTTTTTAGGTACTGTGAAAGGTACATTTTGACTCTATTAGTTGTTGCAAGGATTGGGGATGGCAAGCTTTTTTTTTTTTACGAGAGTTGAGTGAGGAGAGGCAATCAGGTTCTGCCGAAGACCTGAAACTTTCTTGGCTGAGGGAGTGGTTTTGCTCTTTTCAGATCGTTGTAATCCTTTGGGATATCAGTAGGAGAGTGGGACGGGTTTCTGGAGTGCAGACCTGTGTTTTTATTGGCTGTGGGAGCATTTTGACTTTCAACAGATTATTGTAATCATTTTGTGTCACAGCTGGTGTGTTTAATTAAACTGATATTTCAGATACTAAATGAGGTGGTTCCTAACAATATCCAAATATGAACTAAAAGCAAGGCATTAAATATAATTCAAGGAAAAGGAAAAAGTTCTGCAACAAAAAAAAAAAAAAGCATTATTCACCTGAACTGTGGTAATCGATGCAGAACCAGGATGGTCTATGAAGTACTGTTTATCATCTCGAAGGTCTGCCTCATCCAAATCAAAGACAAAAAAGAGTCAGTTGATACATCATCATAGCACAGTACATCAAGTTATTTCATTAAAATAACCCCTACTAATTTAAGATAATTTCACTTTTGTGGTAATCTCAAGACATGCCATTTACCTATTTACTTCAGTACTTTATGCCAGAAACCCTACCAACATATCAAACATAAGTACTCATGTAACCTAACCAATAGCTATGTTTTTGAACCCCAAGATGAAAACAAAGATAAGTAATTCTGAAGTCTAAATGAAAGTGTCATTCTGAAACCTTAACAAGTATGATAATATCAAAGAAATCTCTTAATTAATGTAAAAGCTTGAATGTATCTGTTATCAGTTATCCTTCAAAAAAGTTGCAACTGCAATTTGACAAATTGTGTAACCTCAACAAATCAAAACATCATATGAACTAATTGGCAGATTATTTGGACATAATAATAATCCATATCTTGTTATTGGAAGGAAGCAGCACCAATAAACCTTCCCCTTTCTATTTAACAAATACAACCTGTTCAACAGTTCATTAGTCAGATGAAATGACCACTATAAAAAAGTTATAAACCAAAAATACTATTGAAGCCATAAATTTCTTTGGATGCTAATAGACATTTTCATAACTTGTAAGTTCTTATAGTTTCATGCAACAAGGAGTTAAACATATAATTGATTAATATTCTCAACTGAATCCACTAATAAATATATGGTATTAGGAAATCAAACATCAATTCAATCCCAACTAACTTACCAATTTTTGTGCCAACCAATATAACTGGGACACCAGGTGCATAGTGCTTCAACTCTGGGATCCACTGGAAATGAAACCCATGCATTAACCATGTGCCAGAATACTTTTAATAATTCTAATTTATTAGCAGGATCAAAATCAGTATCTCTCATGGTAATTTAGAAACCATATATTCAAAGGGATGAAATGCATTCAAGAAATAAGTGGGGCATAAGAAGCATCAACTTGGACCCCATAATGGCAGTACCTTTTTGGAAACATTTTCATAACTGGCCCTGCTTACGAGAGAGAAAGCCAGTATGAAAACATCAGCACCACGATAACTCAAAGGTCTTAATCTGTTATAATCCTCTTGTCCTGTTCCACAAAATAACAGTAAATCTAGACAAAATATTTTCTCTTCATAGTTTGTACAAAAATAAAGGTAATCAAGCAGCATTACCAGCAGTATCCCACAAGCCCAAATTGACAGTGCTTCCATTAACAACCACATTTGCACTGAAGTTGTCAAAAACAGTAGGCACATAATCCTGACACCAATGCAAGGCATGGGAGAAAATGAAACAAAAATTATTTCTCTTTTCCAATAAACTTTCAAATATAAAATCAATTGCAGAATCCTTTTTAATCATTGAAGGAGATGACAAACATCCTATGTTGTTGCAAAATCCCCTTAAATTTTACTTCAACCAAAAGAATAAAATAATGAAAGACTTAGCACAAAGAAGAGAGAAAAATAACAAATTTTCACTTCAATACGCTTTACCAAGCAATTTCTTTAACATGAATGGAGATAAGCAACAAACTAATTAATTTTAGTTCTCAATATCAGGCTTTGTTGAACAAATGGGGCAAAAGGAACAAAAGAAAAACTCTTCAACATGTTTCAGGCCGCTAACTCTACTACCATTTCATAACATTCACATCAGTGGCAGTTGCTAATCTCCCCGGTCTTTAATGTAGGATCTAACGGGGGAGTTAATGTTGGTCCTAAATATAAGATCTATTTCACAGGTTTATTAATATTCCCTTAACAATAACAAAATAGGAGAGGAGCAAAGAAAATTAAGGAAGATAATTATGAAGTTTAAAAAATATATATATATATCATATTAACTAACTTAACTAACATTTTTAAACTACTCAAATTAATTAATTATATCTTACATTAAAGACTAGTGGAGTATTGGCAAGCTAGAAATTAGACAAGAAAATATCAATTCTAAGAGATGTATTTTTAAAAAATAACAAAGAAATATATAATATCCTAGTGTTTTACGGTTGCATTATCTGTAAACTTGCAATATGATTTATCTTCATATGCATATAACCTCTCATTCCTTAAAAAAAAAAAAAAGCAAACAAACAAACAAACAAAATCACATATGGTGTTTAATAATAACAATAATAATAATAATATATGGCACTAGATAGGCATTATAGAGAAATATTTTATTTATAGTATTTTGATAAAAAAAATTGGTTCCTCTAATCAAGATATTGAAAATTAGATGCGCCAATGAACCTGAAAAGGCAGTGATTCTAGACTTAGTAGCTCGAATAGGGTCAGGCCATCCATGATTAAAATAACATATTTAATTAAAATATACAAAATATAACTCTGAAAAGACATTAATCTGCAAATAAATAGAATATTCAAGTATAAACTACTCATAATCCAACAAAACAATTATTAAAGTACAAATATAACAAATTGCTATTTTTCCTTTTTCTTTAACTCCAAAGATGTTTTCAGGCTTAGGACGGAAAAAAAATAAATACAACCCGTCCAAAACTCTGGACTGTACAAGCCAGTGAACTGATTTGTTGGTTCATTGGATTTTCATATCATGAATTTAATGTTATTTTCTTTCTTTCTTTCTTTATTTTTTTGTTCCAAATTGGAAAATTTATAACTATTTGATTAAAAAATATTTTAGAATATAATAAACAATATGTTATCAATAAAAAATATATCTTTTATTTTTTAAAATAAAAAACTATATCTTAATAATTATAATAATACCACAAAAAAATAGAAATAAAAGCGAAACTTTATATCTACAAAAAGCTAATAAAATGACCACTTATTTGAAAACAAATGAAAAGATATGGAGTTTCATATATGTTTAATGATCAAACACCCATCACGTACAATAATTAGTGTTGAGTTTCTTTCATTATCACTTTCTCATTATCCATCATCATCTCTAAATCCTATCCATCTAATCAATCACAATGTCACTTTAACTTTTTTCTCACCTCCCCAATCAATGGCCTAGATGAGCTAATGAGAGAAAATGAGAAAAATGATGAGGAGAGAATCCTCTTCCCCAGCTTATAAAGGAGCATTCATATCATTAGATTCATTGACCTGCTGATTTTTTTTGGCACAAGAGTTAGGCATCTCTGTTGATCAAAATCTCGGATCATTCAAAACTCTAGCGCCAGGTGTGTAAAATAACAAAGATTAATGCAGTTACCTAGAAATTTCCAGAAGTCAGGGACATCTGCCCACACTGATAACACCAAATTTTATAATAATAATAAACTTGGGTTAATACAATTTGCCTTCATTTTGGTTTGGTTTTGATCCTTAAGTTTCAGATTATGGGTTTAGGTTTCTCAATAGGCAAAATGATCCAAATGTTTCTCAAATTATAGGGATCACGGATTAGGGGGAAAAAACAAAATGAAGACCAAAACTTTCGGTTTGAACCTCTTTAGGAAAGAAGAACAAAATGAGGACAAAAAATTTATAAACCTTAATCATACTTGTGGTACCCAAAAAGCCAAATTTCATCTCAAAGAGAAACAATTAGAGTTTTATGCAAATGGAAGGGAACAAACATAGAAAAAGAACTCACAGTGGGGAAGGTGTTGCTGGTATAAGAAATTAGCAAACAAGTTTTGCCCACTGCTCCATCCCCAACAGTGACGCATTTTATGAACCTAGAAGCGGCCATCCTTTTAGAAACGTTTCTTCCTCAAACCCAATAATCCAAAGCCTCAGATCTTCACCAGAGGACTCAATTGCACACCAGTTACCCCAACTTCTGCTTCTGTTGCTGCCTCAATTACGCACCTGTGTGAAGTACAATGAAACCCCAGAGAAAAGGAACCAAAACTTCCATAAATTGAAAGAGAAGAAATAAAAACCAAATATTTTTCTTGAAGAATTCGAACCCTAATTGAGAAATGCATCAAGAGGACACAAAAGGGTGTGTAGAAGAGTCAGCGACAAAACATGGAAGAACATTTCGAAGAAATCATAAATTGCCAACCCATTTTTGGTGTAGATGGAATGGAATCATACATTTCAGGGCATCAGATATGGTGGCCACGAATCGTTATGGCCAGGAAACGTTGGAACCGTTCATTGAGAAACCCAATTTTCGCCAGAAATTTCGTCAATTGTGGTATAATAATTTGTGTATTTTTCTTTTTCCCCCCTTTTTACTATTTTTTCCTTTTTAATTTGTGTAATAGTGGTGAATGGTGATGATAAAAATAGGCCAGAAATCCGGTGACTCTCATCACATCCCCCCCCCCCCCCCCCTTTTTTTTTTGGTCAAAATCCGGTGACTTTCATTACATTCCCTCCCTTTTGGTCAAATTTGAATCAACAGGCAGCTCAATTACGTGAGACTAGCTAATGATTTTCGTTAATTAAAAAACTAACAATATTTAATGATAATGAAAACTTGGGCAAAAATAAAAAATAAAAAAATAATGAAACCTTTTTTGAAAAATTAAAATAATTTTGAATCTTTTATAACTATCATGAATGTTTTACTAATAACTAGATTTTACTATAAAATTGTAATCTATTTATTGATTATAGGGATAAGATATTGTCACTACCATTTTTTGTCACTACCAATCTCATCTACCTTTATCATTTCTCTCTCCTATTGAAATTCTAATCTAATGGTGAAAAAGTGGTAGTGACATTGGTAGTGACAAAAAATGGTAGTGACAATATTCTATCCCTTGATTATATAAAAGAAGGGTTTTCAAAAAAGTATTCTTCCCAAATTCAAACTTGTGTTATACTCTTTATAAGGATGACACCCTTTGATTAAATTACAAAATATTAAAATATAAAATAAAATATTTTACAAATAAATATATTAAAAATAGGAATCATGAAAAGGTAGTTTCAAATTGTTTTGAAATTTTATCCGGTTGCACCTCTCTCAATCCCACTATTAATGATTTTTAGAAAATAAAAATTACTTTTATATTGCATGAAGGGATTAATATATCTGCATTCATATTTGCAGCAACCTATCATGCCCAGAAAGGAACGCTAGATCATTTGCGTGCATGGACACTCTGCATTTAACTAGGAAGTTTAGACTTCAAGTATGGACAAGTCTAGAAGCTCCTAGAATGTGGTAGACATGTGTAGATATAGGTAAAGTTGTGCAGAGAATTCTAGAGAGTTCTACATTATTGTAAATACTTGTACCTAAACATAGAATTGTAAAGAGAATTCTAGAACTCTCATGAAAGAGAGAAATATCTAGATATTCTTAGGGAAAGTTCTGGAGAATCATTTTCCACCGTATGATCTTTTTAATCTTGACTGTTGATTAAGGATGTTGTAGGCTATAAATAGGAGATGTCTCCTTCATTTGTAAACATCCAAAGGAATCCAAGCAAGTGTTGTTCAAGAGCTTTTCTCTCTAAGTTCTCTTTCTCTCTCTAAGTTCTCTTTCTCTCTCTAAAGTTCTCTTAGTTTTTGTGTTCTTTGCTTACCCGTGAGGTTTCGGCTGACTTAGTAAGATCGAGAGGGGTGATCAAGCTAAGGCCGACACGGTATTTGGGAGATCAAGTCCAAGGCCGTGACAAACCGCTAAACTACGTTTCAATTAATCTTTTTTCCACCCTCTTTATTTCAGACTTATTCGATTTCCCTTGCCGATTTCCCTAAAGATGTCTAGCTTTGTATTCTCTCCTTCCTCACACCATCAGAAATTGCCACATTTGCTTGCACATCGAAGTGATTCGGCTCCCTCTGTAGCAACAATAGCAAACTCTGGTTTAGCCTGTGCGACAGAAAGTGGGGTTCGAAGACACAGATCGCACAATGGGGCAATGGGAAAACTAGCTATCGCCTACTATACAAAACCCTCGATGAATGGGAGAATCTAATTAGCTTTTGGCGTTGAAGCAGACCGGGAAGCATCACAATTGGCTCACCGTCGTTGGTTATCTTCGAGTGGGGTCAGTTGTTCCTCGCCCGTTCTAGAGTTTCTGTTGGTTCATGATGTTTTGATAATGACAAAAGATAAAGTTAAATCTCGCTGGTTACTGATAATTCTTGAGAATCAGATAACTATTCTCTAGATTATGGCATCCTGTTCATTAAAGAATATCTCTGTCTTCAGTGGACAATTCTCGAGAATGAGTTTCAGTTCTCGAGAATAAAGTTTGATAAATTGTCCCTCACAGAGCAATTCTCGAGTAACCTATGATTCTCGAGAATATATTAAGCAACTCGAGTTCATCTAAGTTCCTACATCAGTTCTCGAGAACACAATTTCCATTCTCGAGTATTAAGCTATTCCTCTTGTTATACTCTCTAAGACAGAAGCATTTAATCAGAAGCAATTCTCGAGTATTAAGAAGCAATTCTCAAGAACAACTCAACAGTGTTTATAAAATCATTTTTAATGTGTGATTCTCGAGTATTGAATTTAATTCTCGAGAATGCTTTGAACTTTCAAATTGTTATTCTCGAGTATTGAAATATAACTCTCGAGAATGTCTTGGCACAATGGTTTGCGATAGCATTTTACAATGTCATTCTCGAGAATTGGTATATAGCTCTCGAGAATACCTTGGCACAGTGGTTTACGAATTCATTTTCAACGCCACATTCTCGAGTACATCTATTTAATTCTCGAGTATCTTCTTCACATATCTTCTAGAATGATATCTTGTTCAGATGATTCTCGAGAATGCTGGCTGTCATTTTTGAACCTCCATCCTCGGAATTTGTAATCTTCTGAATATCTGTTGGGTATCTTATAGAATTGATATAAACACTTTCTAATCAAATTTAATCTGTTTATTAGTGCTTTTCAGAAAGGTTTAATAGGTTTAAATGATAAATCACCAAAAAGTGCTCCAGCGTGTCAGAAGCATTTAATACCCTGTAAAAGCAGAGCATACAAATGGAATTAAAGCGTGTAGCAGACGAAGACATTCTATCGAGGCAAACTTATTTCAGCTATAACTCTGAATTAACCTCTGCTCTGAAACATTCAACGACGAGGCATTTAATGATTTAACGGTCTACTGTTCACCAACGGAGTTGCATCGTGTCTAACGGAAAGTTAAAAGAGTCTCAACGACTAGTTTGCAAACTCCTTCAATGACATTAATGGCAAAGTCTATAAAAGCACACCACATTAAATTCCGCCACCTACCGAAACTCTGCGCTATCAAGTAGAGTCTAATTTCATTTGTAGTTTCATCTGTACTACTACTTGCACTTCAGTGTTCATATCTCTATGAACTCGTGAGGAGTATTTAAATACTTATTTCATTGTTAAATTTGTATCTTAAGGTTGTGGAACCTTAAGAGTAGGTGTATAGATTACAACTTATAAGAGGGAATAGAGTCTGAGAGTGGTAGGACTATCCTTCGTTTACAAAGTCTGTAATTGATTTTGAAAGATAGTGAAATCCCAGGTGTTCTAGGGACTGAACGTAGGTCAAAGTGTTAGACCGAATCAGGATAAACTCTCTTGTGTTCATTTCTCTTATCGGTCTCTATTTCGCTTACGATCCGAAGAAAAGTTTAAATTTCTAAAGATCACCTATTCACCCCCCTCTAGGTGATATTCCGTCTTCAGTTTCCTCGTCAAAAAATGGGACCTACGATATATTAAAGTTGCCAGAAGGAAGTGGGAGCCTGAGCATTTCGTGAAAATTGTTAATTGTGCACCCACTCCATCACGTCCATTGCAATGTCTATGAAAGTTGTTGAACTTGTCATTCAACTTGCTATTTCTCCAGAGTAGTGCCGACACCTGAAGCTAGAGAAGATATGATTGTTTGGAAGGTTTTTTTTTTTTTTACTCCCGGGATGAATCGGTTTATTTTTTGTGCTGGGGAGTAAAAAAAAGAAGCTAAAAATTTTGGCTTCTCTGTTTTAAGGCAAAAAATCAGAATTTATTTTTCCTCAATCGAAGCATAAATTTACCCTCATTCACCACAACCACTGCCCCACCACCACCGTCGTTGCCACCCCCAACACCACCGCCGCCGCCCCATCGCCACCACCACCGCCCCGCCACTATCGCCGCCACCACCACCGCCCCCGCCCCCGCCCCCGCCGCCACCACCGCCTTGCCGTCGCCGCCACCGCCACCGCCATCACCGCCGCCACATAAATAATTTTTTGAATATAAAAATTACATAAATAATTTTTTTAGGAAATTTAAATTTAAGTTTATTTGTAAAGTATAATAATTATATTAATTATTAAAGAAAAGGACAAAATGGTAAAAATAACTCATTAATCCTTCATCTTTTTCCTTACTTTTTTTTAACTCCCAAACAAGGGGAGGAAAAATGTGTTACCAAACGTAATTCTGATTCTTGGAGTAAAAATAAAATGGGTTAACAAACATAATTCTGAGTCTCAGAACTCTTCCAAAGTACAGAATCAGAAAAAACTGTTTCATCTCAGAAACAGTGCTGAGTAACAAAATGATTGCCATGCACACCCTTATTATCAATGACCACTAACGATTTTGACAACAGATGCTTCACTTTTTTTTTTTTGGGAAAAAGAAATTAACTATAACAAATATTTTAGAGTAAATAAGAAGAAATCAACATCGAGAATTAACAATAATCACCATACAACTTTGTTACAGATTCATATTTTGGGCCCTGATATGGGGCCGGCCCAACACGAGTACACTAGCTTGGAGGCCCTCCTTAATTAGACAAATGCTAATCACCCTATAAGTAAGACACACCAGTTTGGGACCGGATTCTCTCAGCGTCTATATTCTCAGTGTCCCTCAGAAGCTCACAATCGTGATCGTTCAATTGATCTCAACGCACAGAACTGAGAGACGTAGGAAGCTTTTAAACTTTGATATCCACGTTATCTTTATTATAATCTTGACCCTCAATTGTTTCTGCCAAATGCCTAAATTCAGAACCGGATCCTCTCCCCATCCCATTTTCTCCTCATCCCTCCCGATCCCTCCAAAATCAATCCCCATCATTCATTTTACTTCATCTTCATCTTGGCCATTCATTTTTTTTTTAATATTTCAAGTACTGGCAGGTACTAAAACAATACTGACTGATCCTAAAAAAATACTTCATGAAATATTTTTAATACCAATCAGTACTCTGAAATATTTTTAGTACCAGTCAGTACCCTAAAATATTTTTTCAAAATCCTAAAATAATTTTTGAAGATCATGAAGTATTTTTTTAGGATCAGTCAGTATCTTTTTACTATCCGTCAGTACTTGAAATATTAAAAAATACTTCATGAATTATTTTTAGTATCAGTTAGTACCCTGAAATATTTTTTCAAAATCCTAAAATAATTTTTGAAGATCATGAAGTATTTTTTTAGGATCAGTCAGTATCTTTTTAGTACCTGTCAGTACTTGAAATATTTTTAAAAAAATGAATGGCTAAGATGAAGATGAAGTAAAATGAATGGTAGGGATTGATTTTGGAGGAATGAGGAGAAAATGGGATGGGGAGAGGATCCGGTTCCAATTCCTAAATTCCTAGTTATCTAAGGTGGGTTCACATTAGGTGCTTCTTACATGCTTCTCCCTCTAATTAGAGAGACAAACAATTTTTTTAAAATTTTTTATATATTCTATATATTTAGATTAAATTATATATTGCTTTCTGAAAATTTTTTTAGCCCCCAATATCTCAAATTAATTAGATTCCAGTATATTAGTGTTGCAAGACATATTTCTGAATGTAGAACTGAAAACTAATTAATTTAAGATACTGAGCGCCAATTTTTTTTTTTTCAGAAAACAGCATATAATTTAATCTAAATATATAGAAAATATAAAAAATTTAAAAAATTGCTTATCCATCTAATTAGAGGGACAAGCATGTAAGAAACACATAAGGGAGAAGCACCTTATGTGCTTCCTATCTAAGGTCCCATCTTCCCTATGTCTACTAACCATCTCGGCGATGGCAAGGGCGCTCATCATCATCCACCGTCTGTGGAGCTTCGGGAAACCTCGCTTGGTTTGAAACTCACATGGTACATTAGTGGTAAACAGGTAATTTTAGAAACGAATACGGCCGAAGTGCTTCGACTACTACGGGAAGAAGACAACGACTTTAATCCAGACTATGCTCTCATCTCAGAACCCATGGCGATGTTAAAAAGACAAAGAATGGCAATAATTAATTTTCCAAGACCATGGATTGGAAGCACTGCAAAATGACAGAAAATTGGAAGCTTGAAAACGAAAGAGATAGGAATGAGATGTTTGCTTCTTTTTTTTTTTTTTTTTTTTTGCCCCTTAATCGTTTATCTAGTATAGTGATGGTACCAACATTGAAGCAAACATCTGAGAAGTCTTGCGCAGGGAAGAATATTGGGATTCTACATTGCTTCCTACTGATAATTATTGCAAGTAATCCTTTAATTCAATCTTTTCCTAAGAAAAAGCAAAGGATGATGGCGGAAGGTGGGGGAGAAGTGGGAACAATAGGACTTTGTACGTCCTCTTAGCATCTTTTCCGCCAAGTTCAGCCAGAAGTTGCATCTGGTCGGTGTATTCCCGACGTTTGAAAAGTGTTTTAAAGGTGCCAATAATGGCTGGCCATGGTTTAGTTGATGTGGTGCATTATGAGCCATTCGATCATAGGAAAAGACAAGATTAAGGACGCTGAGGGACGCTGAGAAAAGGTGCTTCTGAGAGTATCTCATCCCATAAGTAAGACACTAATCCCGGCAATACAGGTAGTGGAGTAAGAATGCGTCAGATAGTGGAGTAGACGTTTCTAGGACGTGGAGGTGCATATTACATGAGGAACAAACACAGAGCCAAGCAGATGCAACCCTAAGTAATCTCTATAAATAGGAGATTACTTACAATGTGCACACATCATATCCTTTTACTATTTAGTCATGCTGTGCACACATCCACTCCCTTTGGTTAATCGCCCTTCTTGTATAGCACAGTAATCATCTGACATTCTTTGGTGTTTTCCTCATAGACATCACTAAACCATCATCTCTTGGCTATTCACTCTTACATACCTCAGAGAGCTTATAATCCTACATTGATCATATACTAACCCACTGTGGTTAGATATTTGTGTTCTTCAGACAGAACAAGTTCAAAACAATTTTATTTCGACGAAACGCAAGGGATGAACGACGGTAATGGAAACTCACTTGGGAAACTTGCGTTTGTTTAGAAGCTATTCCAATGTTGCTCCTTCATTTACGTTTAGAGCTCTTTGGGAGAGACTAGCAGGGGAGACTTTGAAGTAGAATTCAGATTATATTATATTCTGCTCTCTCTTGATTCTTAGGTGCTTGTTATATTAAACTATATGTTGCATCTTAAAAAATTTTTACACCCAATTTTAAGTTAATTAAATTTTATAATACTAGTATTACAGGAAAAAAATTTCTAAATGTAAAAAAAAAAAAAATCAGAATACAACATTAAAATAAATAAAATGCATAAAGATTTTTTTTTTTTTTTTTAAATGCTTTCATCTGGGAAAAAGCACGGTATGTGAGTATGTGACCCATCTAAACACATAAAACTCGCCTCACCCTCAGTCGCTCTCTAAACCTAACCAACACGCAGCAACCGCGAGTCGCGAGACCAAGCTCTGCACCTCACTTCTTCTTCAGCCGCGAGTCGCGAGTCTGGCGCATCAATCGGATTCTCCTTCTTCTACTTTCTTTCTTTCAAGCTGTGTTCCGTCTGCCGGGTTCCTTGGCGCTGAATCATTCAAGCTTCTCCTCTTTCTTCTATCGTTGCTGTGTGCGAGGCTGCGAGCAAGGGTTCGATCAGCAGCTTCTTCGCTCTGTTTTTTTGCCTCTTTTCAACTTCGACACACTAGCTAACTTCCTCTGTCCTTCATTGGCTTTTTGCAGAAACTTTCTTCTCCATTTTCTTACCCAATAACTGGAGAGAGGACTGGTTGAGTTTGGTTTTTGCAGCTTGTTGATAATTAAGGTTTCAAGACTTTCTTTGTTAGGTATTTTCGATAACAGCATTTGCTTATTTAGCATTCCTCCTGATTTGAATTTTATATAGCTTGCATATTTATTGGTTAGAATTTTCGTTCTCATTAGTTTCTGCTAAAGTAATAGGCCTGAGCATGTGAAATTTCTCAAATTTACATCTATCTTTGGGGGAAAATATTGGATGTGCTATGCAGTAAAGCACTGTGCTGATTTATTTTTTTTCTTTTTCTCAATATCTATTATGTTCTCTTCAATTCTCTCACCTATGCAAATTGTTGTGAAAAGGCCACGACATCTATTATGAATGATGATGAAGAGAATAATATTGCTCTCCGAAGGAATTAAATTTATTTAATCTTTTTTGCAAAATCTGTGCTATTCTATCTTCTCTTTGATTTTAATTGAAAATATATTGGCACAACAAATGCAATAGTGCAGATGGACCTTTAAAAAAAAAAAAAAACTATCCTGCCCTAAATTCAGTTTTGCAATAGATCTCACTGAGAGGGAGGGGATTGAGTTTTGCAAGTCAATTCCTTGCCCTAAATTTTTCTTTCTGTTTTCTTGTAACAAAAACATTTTTAAACTCACATTTCCATTTTCATATCTATCAAAATCAAATCCAGCATATCAAACATGCCCTATAGGTTTTTAGATTAATTTTTTTAAAAAAAGAAATCATAATTATTAAAAGTAAAATAATAAGATAACTGAAAGGAATATTTAGGGCACGGAATTGACATGCAAAGCTCAGTAGCTCACTCTCCTCCTAGTGAAGCTCTGGAGGTAATTTCAGCTCGTTGACTCGTTCATGGCATTTTCATTCTTCCTGTTAATCTAATTCCATCGTTTCTGTTTTTCTCTTTTGTATTTTCTTCATGATGCAAAAATTTTCGATACAATTTTAATCTCAATGTCTTCACATTCGCTTGAAGTTCTGTTTTCGTTTTATCAAGCACCAATGGGGCCTATTTCTTGATCAATCACTCAAAATCATCACTCATAGGGTCGATGGACAATTTTTTTAAAAAAAATTTACATCTCCCTAGTTCTGTGTTCATTTTTTCTTCCAGGTCTATATCTTGTCATTCTAAATTTCTGAACTTTTCTAAATTTAATTACTCGGTGTTTTCATTGTTCAAAGTCTGGAAAAATTTTGACCTTGGCTTATTTTCTCAGTGGCTTCTAGTTATAACTTGGCTTACTTTTACCTTGCATGAACCAAGTCCTTTGAGTATCTGGCTTTTTTAGCTTCAAGCAGATGGTATATTTTAACCATCTGTTTTTTTCTTTTCGTTTTGCATTTGTTGGTTGAGCTATAATAAATCAATGGACTATTTGGAAGTCTGAAGTTAAGCAGTATTATCTTTTTTTCACTCCTAGGTTCTTTTCCCATTGTAATGATGCCTACTGACTAGTGACCAGCATGTTGCTCATGTCATTGGTAGAATTTGTGTTTCTTTATTATCAACCTATGCTCGGAAATTCAAGTTCATTGCATTTGTATTTTTTATGGTATTGAGAATTAAGGGGTAACATGTATGTCTCTATAGATTTTGGGAGCATTTACGACTGAGTTTTTATGGCCAACAACCCATCACAGCTTCTTCCATCAGGTTTGCATTCTTCTGGTTACATGCTATCTCTTGTTCTACTTTGTTCTTTTGCCTCAATAAAGCGTTAAACTCTGCTTATGGGACATTTATGCTGGAAACAGAGTTGATTGACCGCTGTATTGGGTCAAAACTATGGGTGATAATGAAAGGAGATAAGGAGCTTGTTGGTACACTCAAAGGCTTTGATGTCTATGTCAACATGGTGCTTGAGGATGTTACCGAATAGTAAGAACTCCTCTGAAACACTAAGCTTATGATTTTTTGTCACTCCTATAACCTATTTGATCTTCTGTTTCTATATTGTCTGCATCTGGTTGTCTCCTTCTAGAACATGTGAATATATGGTTAGCTGTAAGGGAATTAATAGATAGTAATCGATGATAGAATTCTCCTTGCCCTTACCCAGTGAGCCTTTTTTATGTTTTTAGTCACTTGAATATCTGGTCAAAGTTTGTTTTTTAACATGAGATAACTTAACTTTGCTGTATTTCTGATTAATTGGATGCTATAGCAGTATACTTTTAGAGAAACTTATGATTTACCAAGGGCTTATTTTAGCATTACTTTTTAATTGATTTGATTGTTTGTATCGTGCCTGCATGCGATTGTGGATGTATGAGGCATATAGTAAGCTGTTTTGGTAATTCATATGACAGTGAGATCACTGCTGAGGGGAGACGGATAACAAAGCTGGATCAGATTCTACTCAATGGAAACAACATTGCAATTGTAAGTATTAAGGGGTGAAAATGACATTAGGGATACGTAATGCATAAATCATAAGATTAACAGTAAAAGATTTTCAAAGTCAAAATCTCTTCTAAAATTAAAACACGGCTTTTTTTTTTAATTTTTTTGAAAAAATAATGTTATGAGAGCATTTGCGTTTGTTATTTTGTGTGATAATTCGAAAGACCAAGTTGTAATGGTTTTCATTGTCATACATTTCATTGAGTTTTAGTTAACAAGGCTTATCTTGTGCCATGCTTATTGCAGTTGGTTCCTGGTGGTTCTCCTGATCCAGAGTGAAGATCACTACTTGGTTATTGTTATTAGTTTTTACGCTTATGTTCAAGGCTCATTGTTCCTATGTTTTAACTAGGATCCTAGGGCCACGTGTGTGTTTTGTTTCATTTGCTCTCAAAAAGCACTTTTTATATATATGTAAACTAAGGTTTTAGAAAAATACTAGCCGAACACCTATATATAAAGCTTGTCTTATTTGGCCCAATAAGATTCGGAAGAAGACCTTTGATTCGATTGGCAAGAACTTCGGTAACAGGGTTTTTTTTTCCCCCCTACTGGTAACAGTTTTTTAAATCACATAACATAAACTAACTTTGCTTATGACATTGGGTCTACTTACCTTACAGATCCATACAATCAATGTAGTATTAAGTTAAGGGTCAAAGGATTTTCCTAACCAAAGTTCTCGCATCAACAAGAGGAAGCTATTTCCAATTGTGCTCCACTGAGATTTAAAGAAGGCAACATGCATTATGTTCAAACCAGGGGATTTAAGCGGCTTCAGCAAGGTCTTGACTCGGGATCGTTGGGAAAGCCCCCTAAGTGCAGGCAGAAGAAACATGGCATCTTCAAGAGAGTACAAGTTAATGAAAAAAAATATCCCACGCGGGGATTCAACAATTGCACCTGTATGTGATCCAATCACCTTTGGAAGTTTTAATTTGCGATATACAATTTTGGCGGCATCGGAATATAGTTTTGGTGTGATAGCACAAAAGGCAGTTCATCGATCACCCAGTCCAATTCAGTCAGAGTTTGACTTCTGAATCCATGGTGACTCTTTTTTAAAGATAAAAGATTAAAAATATACTTCAATTAAATACGTACTTTATTATCTAAAATGTTTGTGAACCCGGACTGAAACGGCCGGTTCGAATCGGAAACCGGCCAAAAAGCCGGTCCGTTTAAGAGGCGACCCTGAGTTTCGAGTGAACCCAGGGTCAACTCGGTCAAATCGACATGACTCGGCTGAGTCGACGAGTCAAGGAGTCGTTTTTTTTTTTCAAAAAAAAAAAAATCGCCTGAAACACCCACTGTTCTTCAATGACTCTCGATCAACTTGACGGTGAGAAAAAAGAAAGACATAGAAGGAGAAGGAGGGGAGAGAGAGATCTGAAAAATCTGATGATCTTGTTTCGCTGGCGTTAGTGTTTCTTTAATGGCCACTCTCGCAAAACTTACTGCTGTTCAAGATCGTCTCCATCGCCTAGATCCCGCCATCACCAGTCGTCTACCATCAAAGATCGTCTCCATGGGGAACATATGAGAAGGGAGCCAGCGGTGAGAGAGAGAATGGAGGCATAGTCTCAATGAAGATGAGAATGGAGACTTGGAGTGAGAGAGAAAGCTTTCGGGTGCTGGAAATGGTTCTTTATCCAATTATCAATAGGCAAAAAGGCGTTCGAAATTTGAAAGATTCTATAACCCACTGGATTTTTTTCTAAACCCTCAGATTTTGTTATATCCATTGGTTTGAAAAAAGAACCCTCTAAGCCTACAGGAAGCCTGTTGGAATAGATTGATGATGCCTCTGAGCCAAAAAAAAAAAAAAGGTTGATTGATAATGCTTCGGGCAGTACAATCTGACGCCGAAGGAGTAAAGGGTTCAGCAAAATCAGATGGATGGACAGGTTATTTATTTTTATAAGTATAGTATATTATAAAATAATTTATTTATTATAGAATCAGTTAATATTAATATTAGTGGGACATGATATGTGATGTTAATTTATTAAGGAAAGTGGAAAGAATATTTAATATATAATAAGTTTGTTAATGATTTAAGATATTGAAATAATGTAAAAAAATTTAGACGGTGTGATAAGAAATTAAATTATTTTTTATTTTTCTATACCTCATCACCCACTAACCCTTAACCCAGTACCCTGACCGGTTCAACATCTGGTCTGGGTTTCAGAACCTTAATTATCTTCCAGTAAAAATTGAATACCGGCAACTAATTCAAATTTAAGTTTTGTTGGGCTAAATTGAAAATAATTGCCGTAGAGTAATTTATTCAATTCACAGAATTAAAACCCAAGACCTAAGGGTATTAATATGTTTTCTGTTTTGTTTTCCCCCTAAGCCAGTTTTATAAAATTGTTTTTAAAAACAAGTTTTGAAAACAAAAAATGAAAAAAAAAAATATTTGGATAGTTGTTTGAAAAAAACTGTTTTTAAAGTTATGTCGAGCGATAGTTGCCGGCAGTGTATTGACAATAGTGGATAAATGGTGACTGGTTCAAAAATAATATATACTTCATATTCAATAATTTTTTTTTAAAAAAAACTCTTTTTGTTTCTTTCTTCATTTTTCCTCATAATTTCACATCCATCCTTGATTAAAATAATATATACTTCATATTCAATATTTTATAAAAGTATTACTATTACTATCATAAACATAAATAAATAAATATAAATAGTACTCCCTCCGGTCCTAATTATAAGACATAGTTGACTTTTTTAGAGAAATTAAGGAAGCTAATTAAATTAACTTAGAGTATTTTTATTTTTATTTTTTTCTTCAAAGTAATTAGTTTGACTTACATACTAATATATAATCTAAAGATATACAACATATAAAATGATTAAGTAACTTATTTAGCTTCCTTAATCTCTCCAAACAAAGTCAACTATGCCTTATAATTAGGACCGGAGGGAGTATAAATTTGGGGAATGACTCACTAGTCAGAGAAAATTAAATATGAACAATTCATTTTTCCCAAGGATGGATGTGAGATTTTGGAGAGAAAATAACAAAGTGAGAAAGGAGAGCATAAATGGTCGGAGTTTTTTTTTTTAAAAAAAAAATTATGACTAAATGTAAAGAGCCATAAAGAAATCTTAGGGTAAACAGTATTTTTTTCAAAAAAAATTATTGTTGATTAAACCCAATAATGTGTGTATTAAAAAAAAAAACAACAACAACAAACAACAATTATGTCACGTGACTTGGGCAGCCGGCCTTAATAAATAGGACATAAGGATTACATATAGAAATCAGGTGACCAAAATCACTATGAGAAACAACAAAAGAACTTGACCTACACAAACAGTAGTCATTAACCATGACTTTATTTCCAATATTACAGCAAAGGGGAAGACTTTTCCCGCGCACCACAAATGACATCAGGATTACATATAGAAAAAGCACACTTTACTTGCTCAAGAATTGCATGAAGCTGGAAAAGAAAGAACCAGGCGTAATAAGATCAACATTTACAGAATTTGTGTAGCGTAGCGTCAAGGGCATTTCTGTCGTAATCCCCAGTAAAAACACAATTGCCTAGAGGACCCCTTAGAAGAATAAGCCTTAGCAACCCATCAGCTACCTTCATATCTACCTGAAAGAACAAAACAATTAAACCTTAATCATCACATGGACAAATAAAAGTTTATACTGAATCTCTCTCATAGAGTTAGTCATAAATATAAGTAACAAATATTTTTTGTCAGAAATTCTAAATTGGACCTTCCATTTTTACCCGATTAAATATAGGCCTCTTATTTTTACTTATTATCTCTATGTAATACACTTCTACTCATTATCTCTCATACAATCTCTTGACAACTAAGGGTATAACTGGAACAAAAAATGCATATCTTACACATTTATTACTTTGTACTACACTTAACTAACATCTTGAATCGTGTGATTTTGATAGTTGTTCCTTATAAAAAAGACTGGAGGGACTAGTTATTTTTCAAATTAAAAAAGAACAAAACACCAGCCCCTTACCGCCATGACCGACTTGAACATATTCACAGTCATATTTTCAGGAGGGGCTGTAGGTAGGTTTGCTTGCTTAAGAATGGCATGAACTCGCTTCACAATAGAATCATCGATCCAACCAAGGCGATGCGATAAATCAACAGCCATTACCTGTGTGCATTGACTTAGAATATTCATCAACATAGATATGATGTAACAATCAAGAGGCTCATATGCCCCAAAAATATGAGAATAAGGAACAACAGTGACCGTAAAGTACCGTGTCAGATGCAACAGCCTCTCCATGAAGCCACTGTCCATAGCCAACCGAAGTTTATATTGCCTAAAATAAGGTCCACATGAAGGAGTATTTAATCAGTTGGAGAACTTTTGCTGATAAGACCAAGCACAGGGAACAATTTTGTGCACAAACATGATCACACAAACCTGAAGCAGCAAACTAACACATATTCATAGACTATTCTAACCTCTGAATTTAAGAACTATACTTTGAAAATGAACAGAAATTTCTCAAGTCTCAAAACTTGAGAGGAAACCTTGATATTAGAAAGTTTCAATACAATGTCTCCCAAGATGGAAAGCATATTATTTAAAATAACATGCCGAAATTTAGCATGATAAGGGGCACCATTCATGAAATAACACCTGAGGTTATTTTCATAACAAAAGAAACAGGTAACGTTATTTCAATTTTATTGTTATAAGTGCATATTAGATGTAAAACAATATATGAGGAAGGTAAAAATGCTTATATAACCTTGTACACCATCTTTACTACTACATCCACCCCCAAGACTGCGGTCTTGGATCTATACCTCTTATTGTCTTCAATCCTTCACATTTAGATATATTTACAACTTCATACTGAGTCACAAAATAATTATATCCTAAAGTTGAAAATAATTCATATGTCAGCCACCCCAGTGAACTAGCCTCAAGATGACATTCATCACCAGCTCAACTGATTGGAAATCTGAAAAAAAAAAACCATCACAAGTAAAACAAAAGCACTCACATGGCCGAATGTATGGCCCAAGTTCAATGTGGCCCTCAGTCCACGTTCCTTCTCATCCAAGGACACAACCTCAGCCTTGTTTTCACATGATCGCTTAATAGCATATGCCAGTGCACTTGGGTCCCTGCATTGGATCAACATTACAAGAACGGAAAGACTGAAAGAGAGTATATGGTTTTATAGAAGTAACAAAAAGCAATAAAGTTCAACAAAGGGATAATTGTTCCTTTCAAATCTACATATTTAAGCATAAATTCCACTAGACCCACAGTCATAATCCAGATCTTTTTCCTTGTGGTATGAGCTCCATGGCATAAAAGGAAAATATATTGGAATCTACAAGCTTATAATAATACTAAGATGACAATTTTACCTTGCCATCAACGCTTGCATATTTTTTTCCTGCCACTCAAAAAATTGTGCATCCCTGATGAGACCATGCTTTATAACCTCTGAAAACCCTGATGTCAATTCCCTATCTGGTAATGTATTTAATGTGTCTGTGTCTATTAGCACGCACTGCGGTTGGTAGAAAGCACCAATTAGGTTCTTTCCAAGTGGATGGTTTATCCAAGTCTTGCCACCAACAGAAGAATCAACCTGGAACATTATGCACAAACTAATAAATGACAAAACGAAATAAGAAGTTGGATCAGAAAAATCAATATCAAATAAAGGAGGGCAAGCAGAGTGTAGGCGCATAAACATGAATATGGCAGAAGTAATTGTAGACCTGAGCCATAACAGTGGTTGGAATCTGAATAAAATTAACACCACGCAGGAAAGCAGCAGCAGCAAAGCCACACATGTCACCAATCACACCACCTCCGAGAGCTACAAAATTTACACTTCCTGTCCAACCATGATTCAATGGCTTTGTCAAACACTTTCATCAAAGTATCCTGGTAGTTAAATATGTAACCACTTTTTATGCTTAAGCCAAGAGTAGGAAAAAAAAAAAAAACAGAACCCCAATTTAAGCATACTACATCTACCATATCTTTGTACTGCTCACCATCTGGCAAAATGACATTCTCAACAGAAGAAATATTTGGGTTTCCTCTTGTTAGAGAATCAACAACCTTGTCCAGATACAGCGGTGCAATGGTATTATTAGTGACCACAAGGACCCTCCTTCCGTGAACATGCCTATAAGATAAGCACTAATTTGTAAAAAGATCTTAACATAACACTTTAGAAAATGAAAAATAGTCACCTTTTAAAAATGCACTAAAGATGCACAGAACATTAATCATTTTGTACACCCAGCTTTCAATCATATTCATGCATAATAAGCCTGACTGGTCCTCCGCAAAACTCAGATAAACAAGAATTCGGTCAAGAAAATTTCGCCTGTTGTTTGGCTTTGTTTATTATATTATCTTCTCTCATCTAAATTCTAAGCCATAGCAACAAACGAAATATGAATTTCGGTATTATTATTATATTGACCTGTGGAGAAGCTCGGGTTTATAAAGCAGCCCCGAACCGATATAAATCGGATAGCTCCGATTGCCCAAATCGACGTCAACGGTCGTAGGAACTCCATGATCCGCCTTTGTAGTGAACTGATCCATAATTTGGGCCGAATTGGCGCATACCTTTAGGCTCCTACCTTGAACTACGCTCGACTCAGAAACAGATTTCCAGTTCAATTCGATAGAATATCTTGGAGATAGGAATTTGGAACTTTGAAAGCAATGGAGGTTAGAAGAACTGGTGTTGAGTTTTGGGGTTGTGGAGCTCGCTGTTTGCTTGGTAGGGAGAGAAAGAGAGAAATGACTGGCGGTGGAAGCCATAGGCTTAGCTTAGAATTCAGCCCAGAAATGAAAGGAAATGAAGCAGAGTTTCCTGGTGGGTTGGTGAGGAATGTAAACCATAGTGGTCGTGGTTGGTTTTGATGAATACTGGAGGAGACCAATGGGTTGGGTGTGGAATTGAGGCTGTAGCATCCCGGTGTCGAAGTACTTGACGAGACGGGTCGGTAGATTCGGTTGTTAAATACCTGCTCGTGCCTTAGGGGCTGTTTGGAAGGGATTTGGAGAAAAAGGAAGGGGAGGAGAAATTTTTATAAATTGGATTTGAAAAAAATTAAAGAAGTGGGGAAGTTTTAAATTAATTAATTTTTCTTACTTTCTTATTTTATATATTATATTTAGTAAATTTCTTAACCCCATTCTTTCAATTTGTTTAAACACAACTTATAAAAATTTTACCTTCCCCCGATTCTCTCCTCCCAAACAAACCTTAAAATTGGAAAAATCTCATATAAAAACTGTTGAAATAAGAAAATTCTGTCTAAAACTAATAAATTCAACAAATCTTAAATTAGATAAATAAATTAGGTCAATGATTCAATATAAAATATTTTAATATTTGTTATTTTCCAATAATAACCCCCAACACATAGTCCAAGAACGCCTCAAAGAGATTAGGAGTTCACATTAAATATTTAGACCTTATATGCTTATTGTAACGCCTCAATTTTAACACCCAAAAACTTGGCCAAAGATACAAATTCATTTATACAGGGCCAAAATAAATCCAAAATAATATCAGAGTTTTCAAAATGCGGAAGTCTTATGGTCATGGCAAATAAAATAACATAGCATGAGCTTTCCATATGTGCCTTCCCTGATTTCCCTACTAAATCATTTACCTGAAAAAAAATGAACAAAGTAACCGTAAGATCCAAAGATCCCCGTAACCATTGGTTATTCAGAAATATACATGCTAACCAAGAACGAGAACATATTTATAAATTCACAATAATTAAAATATATGCCTTTATATAAAAACCTTTCACAAAATAGTTCTCGACTCGGTTACCAAAACTCCCTCCCAAAAAGGGTTCCAAAAACATTATAATTTATTTTCCAATAATTCACAAGAGATCTCAATATAAAATATGTCAATGATGAATAGATCACCCTTATTACCCTGACCACCTCTTATAACCGTTGACTGGAGCAATCTAACACATAACTCATCTCTCATCATAACATATCCAATACTCATAACTTCAACATGGCTCCCCTCCTGGTAAAATCACAACCAAGGAGGTGTCATATTTGACCCGGTTAAAAGAAAAGTGATACCAAGGGCTCCAAGAATATCCACTCTCATCAAAACAACATTATCAGATTCCAAATCAAGCCTTCTATAGGCACAATAAATCCCAAAACAGTAAATAAATATACACATATAAATATTTGACAAGTATATAAAAGAATAACCAAGGTTACCTCAATTCCAAGCTTATTTTACCAATACTTCAATACTCTCAATTTACCATCACCAAATAATTCAACCTCAGATCATACCATCATTCTTCATTCCTTCCTTCTCTCTCTCTCTCTTCCTCTCTCTAAATGGCTCTAGGAATTGTGAAGAATGAAATGAAATGAAAGGTCTATTTATAGTTGGAAAATGGGTCTTTAAGTGTAATTTTCGTCTCTGGGTCGTTTTACGTAATTTTCCTAAAAACTAAAAAGAAAACCTCCCGTGACTACTCTCAGCCGCCCTCGTGAAAGTTTTAAAAATTTTTAATAATATTTTAATATTTTAATAATATAATATAATATTATTTAAATAATAAATTATTATTGAGTGGGTCCCGCGGCCAAAATTTTCAAAACTCACGAGAGTTTCTGTCGGCAGAGGAGAAATAATTTGACGTGGGTCCCACATGAATAGTAAATACGTATTTTGGAATAGTAAATACCGTATTTTTAAATAGTAAATACGTATTTGTAAATAGTAAATACTTTTCATATTTCTCAAAATATCGATTAAATACCGTATTTATAAAAAGTGAATACGTATTTGTGAATAGTGAATACTATTCATGTACGTATCTGTGAATAGTAAACACTATTCATGTCCAATAAAATACTGATTCTAAATTCATTTTCAAAAATAGGGTCTAATAGTCCTCCAAAAATAGGCTAATTTTCTAGTCTGTAGACTCAAAAATCAGGATGTTACATTTCTCCCCTCCTAAAAAAAATTTTGTCCTCAAAATTCATCATCTTCTGCTGCGCCACTCTGATAAAATATCAAACCTTATTCACAATCTAACCTTAATCATAATCTCAAACTATAAATCCTCAATAACAATTATAGATATCACAAGGACACTAAATAAGAAAATAGCTAAATAAATTCTAAATCTAACAGGGAAGTGCACATGTTATGATATTTAATTTGCCACAACCACAATTTTTATTTAGAAAACTGTTAGGAAATCAGCAGGTTGGCCAGAACCTTTGCTCTGATACCAAAAAAATGTAACGCCTCAATTTTAACACCCAAAAACTTGGCCAAAGATACAAATTCATTTATACAGGGCCAAAATAAATCCAAAATAATATCAGAGTTTTCAAAATGCGGAAGTCTTATGGTCATGGCAAATAAAATAACATAGCATGAGCTTTCCATATGTGCCTTCCCTGATTTCCCTACTAAATCATTTACCTGAAAAAAAATGAACAAAGTAACCGTAAGATCCAAAGATCCCCGTAACCATTGGTTATTCAGAAATATACATGCTAACCAAGAACGAGAACATATTTATAAATTCACAATAATTAAAATATATGCCTTTATATAAAAACCTTTCACAAAATAGTTCTCGACTCGGTTACCAAAACTCCCTCCCAAAAAGGGTTCCAAAAACATTATAATTTATTTTCCAATAATTCACAAGAGATCTCAATATAAAATATGTCAATGATGAATAGATCACCCTTATTACCCTGACCACCTCTTATAACCGTTGACTGGAGCAATCTAACACATAACTCATCTCTCATCATAACATATCCAATACTCATAACTTCAACATGGCTCCCCTCCTGGTAAAATCACAACCAAGGAGGTGTCATATTTGACCCGGTTAAAAGAAAAGTGATACCAAGGGCTCCAAGAATATCCACTCTCATCAAAACAACATTATCAGATTCCAAATCAAGCCTTCTATAGGCACAATAAATCCCAAAACAGTAAATAAATATACACATATAAATATTTGACAAGTATATAAAAGAATAACCAAGGTTACCTCAATTCCAAGCTTATTTTACCAATACTTCAATACTCTCAATTTACCATCACCAAATAATTCAACCTCAGATCATACCATCATTCTTCATTCCTTCCTTCTCTCTCTCTCTCTTCCTCTCTCTAAATGGCTCTAGGAATTGTGAAGAATGAAATGAAATGAAAGGTCTATTTATAGTTGGAAAATGGGTCTTTAAGTGTAATTTTCGTCTCTGGGTCGTTTTACGTAATTTTCCTAAAAACTAAAAAGAAAACCTCCCGTGACTACTCTCAGCCGCCCTCGTGAAAGTTTTAAAAATTTTTAATAATATTTTAATATTTTAATAATATAATATAATATTATTTAAATAATAAATTATTATTGAGTGGGTCCCGCGGCCAAAATTTTCAAAACTCACGAGAGTTTCTGTCGGCAGAGGAGAAATAATTTGACGTGGGTCCCACATGAATAGTAAATACGTATTTTGGAATAGTAAATACCGTATTTTTAAATAGTAAATACGTATTTGTAAATAGTAAATACTTTTCATATTTCTCAAAATATCGATTAAATACCGTATTTATAAAAAGTGAATACGTATTTGTGAATAGTGAATACTATTCATGTACGTATCTGTGAATAGTAAACACTATTCATGTCCAATAAAATACTGATTCTAAATTCATTTTCAAAAATAGGGTCTAATAGTCCTCCAAAAATAGGCTAATTTTCTAGTCTGTAGACTCAAAAATCAGGATGTTACATTTCTCCCCTCCTAAAAAAAATTTTGTCCTCAAAATTCATCATCTTCTGCTGCGCCACTCTGATAAAATATCAAACCTTATTCACAATCTAACCTTAATCATAATCTCAAACTATAAATCCTCAATAACAATTATAGATATCACAAGGACACTAAATAAGAAAATAGCTAAATAAATTCTAAATCTAACAGGGAAGTGCACATGTTATGATATTTAATTTGCCACAACCACAATTTTTATTTAGAAAACTGTTAGGAAATCAGCAGGTTGGCCAGAACCTTTGCTCTGATACCAAAAAAATGTAACGCCTCAATTTTAACACCCAAAAACTTGGCCAAAGATACAAATTCATTTATACAGGGCCAAAATAAATCCAAAATAATATCAGAGTTTTCAAAATGCGGAAGTCTTATGGTCATGGCAAATAAAATAACATAGCATGAGCTTTCCATATGTGCCTTCCCTGATTTCCCTACTAAATCATTTACCTGAAAAAAAATGAACAAAGTAACCGTAAGATCCAAAGATCCCCGTAACCATTGGTTATTCAGAAATATACATGCTAACCAAGAACGAGAACATATTTATAAATTCACAATAATTAAAATATATGCCTTTATATAAAAACCTTTCACAAAATAGTTCTCGACTCGGTTACCAAAACTCCCTCCCAAAAAGGGTTCCAAAAACATTATAATTTATTTTCCAATAATTCACAAGAGATCTCAATATAAAATATGTCAATGATGAATAGATCACCCTTATTACCCTGACCACCTCTTATAACCGTTGACTGGAGCAATCTAACACATAACTCATCTCTCATCATAACATATCCAATACTCATAACTTCAACATGGCTCCCCTCCTGGTAAAATCACAACCAAGGAGGTGTCATATTTGACCCGGTTAAAAGAAAAGTGATACCAAGGGCTCCAAGAATATCCACTCTCATCAAAACAACATTATCAGATTCCAAATCAAGCCTTCTATAGGCACAATAAATCCCAAAACAGTAAATAAATATACACATATAAATATTTGACAAGTATATAAAAGAATAACCAAGGTTACCTCAATTCCAAGCTTATTTTACCAATACTTCAATACTCTCAATTTACCATCACCAAATAATTCAACCTCAGATCATACCATCATTCTTCATTCCTTCCTTCTCTCTCTCTCTCTTCCTCTCTCTAAATGGCTCTAGGAATTGTGAAGAATGAAATGAAATGAAAGGTCTATTTATAGTTGGAAAATGGGTCTTTAAGTGTAATTTTCGTCTCTGGGTCGTTTTACGTAATTTTCCTAAAAACTAAAAAGAAAACCTCCCGTGACTACTCTCAGCCGCCCTCGTGAAAGTTTTAAAAATTTTTAATAATATTTTAATATTTTAATAATATAATATAATATTATTTAAATAATAAATTATTATTGAGTGGGTCCCGCGGCCAAAATTTTCAAAACTCACGAGAGTTTCTGTCGGCAGAGGAGAAATAATTTGACGTGGGTCCCACATGAATAGTAAATACGTATTTTGGAATAGTAAATACCGTATTTTTAAATAGTAAATACGTATTTGTAAATAGTAAATACTTTTCATATTTCTCAAAATATCGATTAAATACCGTATTTATAAAAAGTGAATACGTATTTGTGAATAGTGAATACTATTCATGTACGTATCTGTGAATAGTAAACACTATTCATGTCCAATAAAATACTGATTCTAAATTCATTTTCAAAAATAGGGTCTAATAGTCCTCCAAAAATAGGCTAATTTTCTAGTCTGTAGACTCAAAAATCAGGATGTTACATTTCTCCCCTCCTAAAAAAAATTTTGTCCTCAAAATTCATCATCTTCTGCTGCGCCACTCTGATAAAATATCAAACCTTATTCACAATCTAACCTTAATCATAATCTCAAACTATAAATCCTCAATAACAATTATAGATATCACAAGGACACTAAATAAGAAAATAGCTAAATAAATTCTAAATCTAACAGGGAAGTGCACATGTTATGATATTTAATTTGCCACAACCACAATTTTTATTTAGAAAACTGTTAGGAAATCAGCAGGTTGGCCAGAACCTTTGCTCTGATACCAAAAAAATGTAACGCCTCAATTTTAACACCCAAAAACTTGGCCAAAGATACAAATTCATTTATACAGGGCCAAAATAAATCCAAAATAATATCAGAGTTTTCAAAATGCGGAAGTCTTATGGTCATGGCAAATAAAATAACATAGCATGAGCTTTCCATATGTGCCTTCCCTGATTTCCCTACTAAATCATTTACCTGAAAAAAAATGAACAAAGTAACCGTAAGATCCAAAGATCCCCGTAACCATTGGTTATTCAGAAATATACATGCTAACCAAGAACGAGAACATATTTATAAATTCACAATAATTAAAATATATGCCTTTATATAAAAACCTTTCACAAAATAGTTCTCGACTCGGTTACCAAAACTCCCTCCCAAAAAGGGTTCCAAAAACATTATAATTTATTTTCCAATAATTCACAAGAGATCTCAATATAAAATATGTCAATGATGAATAGATCACCCTTATTACCCTGACCACCTCTTATAACCGTTGACTGGAGCAATCTAACACATAACTCATCTCTCATCATAACATATCCAATACTCATAACTTCAACATGGCTCCCCTCCTGGTAAAATCACAACCAAGGAGGTGTCATATTTGACCCGGTTAAAAGAAAAGTGATACCAAGGGCTCCAAGAATATCCACTCTCATCAAAACAACATTATCAGATTCCAAATCAAGCCTTCTATAGGCACAATAAATCCCAAAACAGTAAATAAATATACACATATAAATATTTGACAAGTATATAAAAGAATAACCAAGGTTACCTCAATTCCAAGCTTATTTTACCAATACTTCAATACTCTCAATTTACCATCACCAAATAATTCAACCTCAGATCATACCATCATTCTTCATTCCTTCCTTCTCTCTCTCTCTCTTCCTCTCTCTAAATGGCTCTAGGAATTGTGAAGAATGAAATGAAATGAAAGGTCTATTTATAGTTGGAAAATGGGTCTTTAAGTGTAATTTTCGTCTCTGGGTCGTTTTACGTAATTTTCCTAAAAACTAAAAAGAAAACCTCCCGTGACTACTCTCAGCCGCCCTCGTGAAAGTTTTAAAAATTTTTAATAATATTTTAATATTTTAATAATATAATATAATATTATTTAAATAATAAATTATTATTGAGTGGGTCCCGCGGCCAAAATTTTCAAAACTCACGAGAGTTTCTGTCGGCAGAGGAGAAATAATTTGACGTGGGTCCCACATGAATAGTAAATACGTATTTTGGAATAGTAAATACCGTATTTTTAAATAGTAAATACGTATTTGTAAATAGTAAATACTTTTCATATTTCTCAAAATATCGATTAAATACCGTATTTATAAAAAGTGAATACGTATTTGTGAATAGTGAATACTATTCATGTACGTATCTGTGAATAGTAAACACTGTTCATGTCCAATAAAATACTGATTCTAAATTCATTTTCAAAAATAGGGTCTAATAGTCCTCCAAAAATAGGCTAATTTTCTAGTCTGTAGACTCAAAAATCAGGATGTTACACTTATTGCATACTTATACCTCAATTAAAGGTATGAGCATCTTTTATATATATATATATATATATATATATATATATATATATATATATATATATATAATATTTATTTAGATTTAAATTATGTGCTACTTTCTATTTTTTTTCACCCAGTATTTCAAATTAATTAGTTTCCATGATACTGGTGTTACTGACAAACATTTCTGAATACAGGATTGGAAACTAATTAATTTGAAATACTGGGTGCAAAAAAAAATTTCAGAAAGTAGCACATAGTTTGAATCTAAATAAATATTATATATATATATATAAGATAGGATATTGTCAGTACCAATTTTATGTCACTACCAAGTCACTATCACTTTTTCACCGTTAGATCAGAATCTCAATAGGAGAGAGAAATGATAAAGGTATATGAGATTATGATCTAACAGTGAAAAAGTGGTAGTGAGTTGGTAGTGACATAAAATTGGTAGTGACAATATCCTATATCTATATATAATGCTCATATCTCTAATTGAGATATACCACTTTGATCCTATTCCTTTTGACTAAATAAATGAGATTGTGACAATTTTGCCCATATTATTATACCAATGAAAATAAAGAGAGAATAAAGAGTTGAAAGGTACTCATTCATAAATGATGGTAAAGTTGAAAATTTACCCCATAATCATTGAACTACCTACCTCTCCTTGGTACGTGTAATTTGATCAAAAGAGACTTATAAATAGGATCAGCATGGTAAGCATGTAATAAGCACATACCACTTTAATCCTATTTATAAGTCCATTTTGACCAAATCTCTCATACCAAAGAAAATTAGTTAGCATAATGATTATGGGGTAAATTTTTAACTTTGCCTTCATTTATGATTGGGTATTTTTCAACGATTTCTTCTCTCTCCATCTTTATGGATGCAATTATAGATAAAATTATTACAATCTCATTTATTACTTGAAATTGGACTTATAAATAGAACTAAATTTTTTTGTCAAAATAAACTTATAAATAAGATCAAGGCTAAAGTATACTTTTAGTCATTTAAGTTTTATATAAGGCAAACTTTTGATCCTTTAACTTTATAAAGTTTACTTTTGGTCTAACATCGTTAATGTTACTAACGGAAAACGCTGACGTGATGAACTCAAATAAGGGAAAATCCACATAGGGGCCCTTTTTGGAGAAAAAATTCCAAAAAGGGCTTCAAGATTCTGACAATCCCAAAAAGGGCCCTTGGGCCCTTTTTAGGATGAATTCATTAAAATTTAACAACTAAATCAGTCACATTTACAACAATTTTTTTACCTGTTTACAACTAAAACAGTCACATTTATAACAATTTTTTTACAACTAAATCAGTTCCATTTACAACAATATCAGTCCCAGTTAACAACTATATCAACCTCATTTACAACTTATCAAGATTCTAAAAATCCCAAAATGGGATTGTCAGAATCTTGGAGCCCTTTTTGGGATTTTTTCTCCAAAAAGGGCCCTTAAATAGATTTTCCCCTCAAATAATGACTAATAACATTTAATTATATAAATTTATATATTCTTCAATTTATGCATATTTTAAATTTTAACTTAATAGCATTTAATTACGCAGTCATCACTTAAGTTTACACCGCTATCATTTGAGTTTACATTTACCGTTAGCAAATTAACAGTGTTAGAATTAGAGTTCACATTTGGTGCACATAATTATGTGCCCAATTATGTGCTCATACCTCTATTAGAGGTATGAGCATATTTTTTTTAATTTTTTATATATTGTGTTTATTTAGATTTAAATTTTATGCTGCTTTATGGAATTTTTTTTGCATCCAGTATCTCAAATTAATTAGTTTCCATTATACTGGTGTTACAGATGAATGCAGAATTGGAAACTAATTAATTTGAGATACTGGATGCAAAAAAAATTCCAGAAAGCAACATATAATTTAAATCTAAATAAATACAATATATAAAAAATTTAAAAAAAATTTAAAAAAAAATGCTCATACATATGCTTTATAAAGTTAAGAGACCAAAAATGTATTTTATGTAAATTTTTTAAAGAATTAAAAATATACTTTAACCTAATATCAAAGTGGTAAGATCTAAACAGGTCATGTGACTTAGAGATTAGCTCGTGGGAGGCAATTATAAGGCTTTTCGGCCAAGATGGGGATGGAAAAGCAGATGGCGAGAGTGCTTGAGGAAGAATGACGGCGGCGGCAAGCACGAGCGGCTTTTGAAGGTTATAGTTGTCTTGAATTTCAATATGCTTTGTTCCACGGTGGCCTTGCAAACAAATGACGGAAAATGGGGGAAACTTGGTGGTATTGGAGACGAAAAAGAGGTTACAGAATTTGGTAAGGTCTTCAGGATGTGAGAAGGTGAACTTCTCGATTGCTTTGAAGACCGTCGAATCACCCTTGAATCCACATGGTAACTTTCCTCCTCCTTCTTCTTCTTGGAGCTTTGGCTTTTTCACATTCTGGGAGAGATAAGGGTGTTGAGCAATCAAGAATTTACTTGTTAGATTTCTCGATCTTCCTTTAGGTTTTTTGAAGGTTTGTGTTCAGTTTGTCTTTTTTCCTTTTTGGGTTTCTATTTCGAGCCGTACCCAAAGATTTTATCTTCCCATTTTTCTTTTTTTTTTCTTTTTGGGTTGGCTTTCTCTTGACAAATTAAGTTAAATCATTTTGACTTGCGACCTTGACCCTCATAATTGTATGGATGTATCTGGTCAATTAAAAAAAACACGCTAGAATAAAATAAAGTGGTAAATAAGAAGAAAAAGGGAAAGGGCCACAGGGGGTGAGGAATAGTTTGAATGCTTGTTGTAAAAATAAGTTAAAAAGTATTGAAATTTTTTTAAGATAATAGAGGAGATTATGAGAGGGTAGTAACATTATTTAATCTAAATTTTGAAATTTTAAATTGGGTCGATAATTTAATTAGAAATTTATTGAATTTACCAACTTAATTTAGAATTTTTATATTTCAAATAACTTTATATAAGATTTTTCCTTGAAGCTTTCTACCCATGGCAATTTTTTTTCCCCCTTTTGGAGTAAAAATGGATATCTTTTGCAATTTGCAAAGAAAGGCAATACATCAATCTAGGCATTATGTGACCCATCCTTTCATATCATTCTTACCTAGCCAAAATATTAGCATTCTCCAATGAGGATAGTGATTTTAAATGGAGAGAAAACTTTAGCAAACTTTAAATGGAAACAGCAAATTATGTTCATTCTTCACAAAAGTTGGCACACAACCCAAATTACTCACAAAAAATTTCTTAAAATCAATAAAAGTTTGTTGGCTACAACATTAACAATACATCTTAATAATGGTCAAGTAAGGGTATTTGTGGATCAATAAAAAGTCATCATCTTAAGCACAAAATGAAAAATCAAAATAATTTAAATCATTCAAAATTAAAATCACTAAAAAGTAAAAAGTTTAAGTTGGAAATTCACGAGTTTTGAATCTTAATCACAACAAAATTAATAGGATTTGGTTTTTTGTAAGTCCTTCTAGTATGACTAGAGCCGAGAAATCGGGTCGAGTCCATCGGGCCGGCCCGTTTAAGTCCTGGCCCTGCAGGGCTCAGGCTTAAAAAATAGGCTAGAAATTTGAAATTGGCTCTGTAGGGCCTCGGGCTAGCCTTGCAGGGCCTCGGGCCGGCCCTACAGGCCCGTTTAACTGTAGTTTTTTTTTTAAAAAAAACATAATGACTTAGACTTCCACTTAATAAATATGTTTATTTATAATTACTTAGATTTTTTTAGTTTAAACTACAACCCTTTTTTATGTTTATTATTATTCTGTATTAAAACACATAATTAGTTATTATAAATTTTAAAGAATGGATGTTTTCATACTAAATAAACACATACTTTAATATTACAATATTATATAAGTAATAAATTATAAATATATTCTGTGTAAAATAAGTATAATTATTTTTACCTGTCAGTAAAATCATGCATGAACCAAAGGAATCTACAGAGACACAAAATTATGAGAGGGAAAAGCATTTTGTCATGGGCATACATAAAGCAATTCCTTTGTTTAATATTTTTTGGAAAAAAGGAAAAAACATATTTTTTGTGTTTATTTGTTTTTTATTACGAATTAATGAATGTGTTTATTTGTTGAATAATTTATATTGTTTAGATATCAATGTTGATAAAATTTATTTGATAGATTAGAACTTTAATGATTGCAATTTATTAATTATATTTTTTTGAAAAAAATCGAAGGAAAAATAGTTAAAATTTGGAATATTAATTTTCAGGCCCTGTAGGGCCGGCTCTGGCCCTGGTACTATCGAGCCGAGCTTTGAAAAACAGATGTTTTTCTTACTCCAGGCCCTGTAGGGCTGGCCCTGATTCCCAGCTCTAAATATGGCTTGCTTCATGGTATCTTGTACAGTGGTAAATCTTCTTGTCCTAGAATTATGATTCATGTCTTCTAATTCTTGACCTTCTAGGGGGTCTACTGGTCTTAGGTGGTTCAAGGAAGGTTTGACTTAATATATTTTCCATCATACAGTTATTAATGTTTGGCATGTCAATTGTTACAACTAGAGTTATGCATCGACTATAAATTTTTTCTTGAAATGTAATTGTATAGCATTCATCAACATAATCATATACATTAGCATGGGTAAGCTTGATTGATTATTGCACAAGCATATCCACACGGAATCCCTGACATTTGCCATTTTACACAACTACATTTATGTAAGCCAAGATCAACCTCTAAGTCTCCATAAGCAGTATGGACACAAACTTTCTTCCCTCCGTAATGTACCGGATTCATTTGTGCAACAAAATCATATGCTACAAAAACATGCTCTAATGTGTTGTTATACTCAGAAGCTACAAATTCAATAATTGTTGTTGGATCAATTTCCCTCAATTGTTGGCATAACTATGGTATAAGCATATAAGATTGCTCTGATATACTTTGAATGTCTTCAAGTGATTTTAACTTAGTAGCGTATGCCTATTTATCCATCCAATTTACATTGTAGTCTCTTTGCAATGTCTTTCTAATTTCACCAGGGCACTTGTCTACGTGGAACCTCACCTCCTCAACAATAATAGATGATGTAAGAGCTGCCCTACCACTATGGTTCACTTGAAGATTGTCCTGTGCATGATAAACGTGCTCATTTTTTTAAGTATGTCATACGGAGGAAGGGAGTGGTCTTCTTGTCGCATTTATTGTTATCTTCCAAGGACACCCTTCAATCTTACATTTCATAGACATCCTTTCCTTGTTGTTCCTTAAAAATGTGTACTTAAAATTGTGAGCAATACTATACTTGTATAGAGCCTTCTTGAAAGAATTAGCATTTGCAAAGGTTTGCCTTACTGTCGACACCTTTCTTTTCTATTTCAATGAGTTCAACTCAGGCACAGGTGTGGGTACACTTTGTACTCCATATGGTAGGCTGCTAGGCCCAGCACCACCATCATAAGTTAGGTAATTGAGACCATTTTCATAAGACACATGTTCAAATTCATTGTCCAAATAGCTTGGAGCTTGAGAGCTTTGTTCGGGACAACCAATGATAGTCTCAATGCTGCATTACATAACCACAACTTTTGTTACTTCGTTAACAACAATACTATAACAAATCGTAATATATTTTAGGGTTAAGTATTAATTTTGCCCCTAAAGTACGCGCTTAGAAGTAATTTTTCCCCTGAAGTTTTCAACGTAGCAATGTTGCCCCTTCATTAAAAACCCTAATGTTGATCATTAGTTGATTGTTAGGGTAGTTAATAGAGGGGCAACATAGCTACGTTTTTAAACTTCAGGGGTAAAATTACTTCTGGGTGTGTACTTAAGGGCAAAATTGATACTTAACCATATTTTTTAACAAAAGAACAATAAAATCACATACATTTGTGGATTATCGATTATTTCCTATAGATGGCCATTCCCTTTACATGCTATATACATATGCCTACTTCTTTCATCATAGTGAAAAAGGTTTGCAAGTTCTGCATCATCAATAAGATCTACTATAGTCTTCTCATCAAATGTTACAGTGTATTTTATCTCACTTCTATAATAGGTAATGCCAATACACAATGATATCATTACTCTCAATCATCCAAGTGTCATTCTTTGTCGTATGGTTTTTACCATTACACTGCCCCCATTATAGTGAAATCTCCCTTCAACATTCTTCTCAAATTGTCCACCTACATGAAAAGAAAAAAAACACATGATAGTTCTTTTCCAGTTGATCCTAAAGAAGTCACTTTTTTTGCCAACCTACATCAAACAAGACAAGAAAAAGTTAGTTGTTAGTTAGTTAATGTGCCAACCTACATAGAAATTGTCAATACATGCACAAAGAAGGTCATGAAGTCAAACGAACTTAAAGTTAGTTTCTAGTGGACATGTGACTTAGAAATTTGATCTATATATCATTTTCTGGCCACTAGCTAGCTAACTTGGCATCAAAGTCTTACTATTTGAGCAAAATCGAGAAATTTCAGTAATTTCTGCTTCAACGATGCAAGAGAGGAGTGATTTTTTTTTTTTTTTTTAAAAAAGTGTAAGAACAACAAGGGCAAATCCATATTTAATCATCAAATTTAGATTTTAAATTTCAGAGTGTATTTCATTCTCATATTCATCGACGAGAAAAATGCCCTGGTGTTGAATTCTATCAAGATCACGAGGGTGAAACTCGAAAAAGAGTATAAAAATAAGGTCAACATGACCAATAAACAACTAATATTAAGAGATTAAGCAACATGACTAATTTGAGCAAACTCCAAACAACGCAGGGGCGTGTGTCTGTATGCAAATTCAAATCGCATGATACGAAGTACCCTAGAAAGTTCATTTAATATAGAAGAATAAAAAGAAACAGAACACTTAAATATGCAAAAGAGAAGCATAATGAAGATGGAAGGCTTTAGTGTGACGGAAAAAGGTTAAAAACGAGAGATAAAGAAAATCGACTCTCATCTGCCATGCGAAAAGGATGAAGATGGAGGCAAAGAGGACATGACTCAGAAAGTGATCACAAAAATATTGTACTAATATGCTATACCACCTCCATGACATATATTAACTAAAAAGGATTAAGGTGAAGATTCATATATTAACTAAAAAGGATTAAGGTGAAGATTTAATATTAAAACCAATTTACTATAGTATTCTTTGTTGATTTTTTGACAGTGTAGAGGCTTCTAATTAATTTTCTATTTTTAAAGTTTTTACGCAGTACATAAACAATATTGTTATGTCTTTAATTTTGTTTTTTTACTAACTAAGGGATATGTAATTTGACTCAAATTTTAAATCTTTAATCATATTATATAACCTAATAAATAATTTATTTAATTTTGTAATCCAAATTAGAATTTTGATAATTTAACTAGTGGTTTTCTTTTTATTTTTTCTATCTAAGATGTAAATTAATCCATTTTTTAAAAAATATAACTCCTCTTATTTACCAAAAATACCAAGTAAAAAGGACGATCGAGAAACCAAAAAAAAAGAGGGGGGGGGGGGGGGGGGGGGGAAGACGATCTAGAAAGCAAAATGGTGAATGGGGTGCCGATGTGGAGGACGCGTTTCAAACTCTTTGTACAAACCTTTGGAAGTGGAGGAGAACAGCGCATGAGAGACCATGAAAGACTACGAGGTACTTCTCTGAATTTTGTAAATCGGCTTCCTAGAGAATGTTTTATCTTTTGTTGATGATTCGATTTGGTCGTCTCCTCCATCCTTCATCCATCTTCTCAATCTGTGCCCTCATGAAAAATTCATCCTGGTCGTTTCTTGCCTCTCTCGTTTAAAACCTTACGCCTTCTTCCCTTAGTAATCCAATTTCATGCAACCCACGAGTAAAGCTAGGAGGTTCGTTTTATTTCCTGCTCCATTTCGTGGACAGCGCACTATCTGAACTCCTTGTCCGATACTGCCATCTAAGTTATTACCTTTCCAGTTCTGTTCATCTACCGTTGTTTCCGTTCAACTTTTGTACTGATTATTGTGAATTTTCAATGTGTTGATCTTTTAATACCCACTTTTCATTTTTTTCCCTTGGGGTGAACCCCAATGTGAATAGTTGATGTAAGTTGTTGTTGTTTTTTTTTTTGAATACCCCACGTTTCCGCCTCTGAATAATTTGGGAAGGTTAACTTGTTTATACTGTCAGTTTTGAAACTTGGAACCAGGAACTTTGTTGATACCATGAATCTGTTGAATTTGCCCTTTATTTTTAAGCATATTTTCTCTGCATCTTTCAATTATTTATGCTAAAGGAACTGAATTTTGGAGCTAGCTTAGTTTCTGTTTCTCACACAAATAGGTATATCAAATATTGGGAATAGATAGGAGCTGCACTTTGATTGTATAAAGTTTTTTTTTTTGATACATTATGGTAGGGGAGGGGGGCAGGGATCGAACCCTGAACATAGGGGAGGGATGCCAGTTAATACTAACTCCCATGCCATTGCGCTACTAAGGCGCTGGCATTGTATAAAGTTTTTGTCTATGCATAATGCGTGCTCAGCCTACCAAATGGAAAGTAACCATCTCTTGTGACTAAAAATTAATGCATTTTGACTTTTGGATTTTCTTGGGAGGTTACCTGCTTATATTGTAACAATGGATGGCAAGATTGGTTAAAAACATAAAGTAATGTGTACATTTGGAACCAATATCATTGTAATTTAGTTCCATGCTCAAGATATTACTCTGCTTAAGTGTTAGGAACCAATATCAATCATCAATTATATGTGTGTGTGTAAAGAAAGAAAAAACCTCACTAAGCCATGAACAATGCATCTTCCTCCATGCCCAAAATCTAGTTTTATTTGGGGGTATGTGTAAAATCGTTGTTTAGCTTTTGTAAGTGGTAAAACCCCATTAACCAGGAAAAACCAGCTGTTAATTTCCTGAGTGACCTTCTAAGGCAACCAAAATAATTAGGGTGACAATTAGTTTCCTAATTAATAGACATCTAAGAGATGAAAGGTACTCTTGTAGGTCAAGCATGACATAAATTAGGTAAATAGATCTAGCATATACTACATTCTTCAGCAATTGATTTTCTAAGGTTTTTCTTTCTCGAAAGGCTAGATTTGACCATATTTGTTATGTTTATTGATCTAAGATTAAAAAAAATATATGTAGAAGAGAGACACAAGAAAGAGAGTAGAGGAGAAAATAGAGAAGAGAGCTCCCAAGGCTCTCACAAATCTGTATTTTTGCAATGCCATAACAAGTCTGATTGTACAATTGGGGGATTGGGCTATTTATAACACCGTAGCCTCCCTCAAGTCCTAACTAACCCTAGTTTACAATTATTGACTAATTATCTTACTAACCATCTAGTTTACAAATAGGTCCCTAGGTTTATTTTACAATTAGGTCCCTAAATGAATATAATTATCTTTACATATCAATGTTGGTCTAGTTCTTTGGATTTAGATAAGTGTTACATTCTCTCTGAATAATGAAATCACATGTTTGAAGCAAAAAAGGCCTATTTTCAAATAATGGGCTAAAAGCCTAAAACATAATGAAAATAAACAATTGTACACTAATTACTCTTAGACTTTTCATATCGTCCCATTTGTCTTCATTTAAGAATCTTCCATGCCACTTATAAGCTTTACTCTTATAATGCTTATCTATCCTTGACTTGAGCTTTGAAAGAATTTTTTTTGGGGCTATTGAAAAATTGACTTGGATTACTATTCACGTCCTTGAGTTCCCTTGGGACATTGTAACAGGCATTGGGTCTCAAATATGCAAGATTATAGTACAATTTTCATTTTCCAAGTGTATATTTATATGTATTGGGCGTTCAATCCCAAATACAATATCACAGCCTCTTGGATCAAAATCTTTCTCTTGGGCATTTCTCCACTTGAATGACTTGACATTGTATAAATTGTTGACTTAGCATACCACCTAGAATTTGGATGCTATGTTGGATGCCATCATGGACACCAACACATGGAATCACATCAAATAGGCGTTTGGAATTGGCATTATGACAAGATGTCCAAATATCTATGATTAAGCAAACAATCCTTAGTTTGTTTTCCTCAAACTTCTTGCTTCTGTCAGATGAAACTTGAAACAATCCATAGTGACAGTTGTGCAGAAGCTCTTTGAACCCCTCTCCTTTTTTACATGATGAGAACATTGACTGTGTCTTTTCAGTTTTTTTTCAGATTCTTTTGATACTTGGGCAAGTGATCTCATACGGCATTTGTTTTATGTTTGTTAGGGTCACATGCATATGTCATTTGGTAGTACTTGTATTTTGGTCTAACTTAAATCTGGGCTTGACTTGGCCTGGCCTAATTGCCTTGGGCAATAGTGGATTGGTTGGGTCAACCAGGCTGGTGAAAAGTCCTAGCTTTACAAAATCTTAGAAATTGTTCACTACTAGACTAAAGCTCTAGCTGTCATAGAGGTTGCAACTATTTCTTTATCAACCCATACCATACGCAAGCTCAAAAGTTTCATTCAACTTTGAGATCCACCTTAACGAATCCAGACCACAGCCCCCATATTTGAGACACACAGTTCTGTCTCTCTAAAGAAGGGTTCTTCCTTTAACTTAAATTGCCAAGATAGGATTCGAACCCATGACTGAGCCCTTATTGCAAATTTTTGGAAATGACGCTTACCACCAAGCTGAAAGTTATAACTATCAGGTAGAGTTTAATTGGCAGAACATCTAATTTGAACATTCACAGCTTATGTAACAAAAATTCAGAAGCTTTGGAAACATCTGAACTTAAAAAACCCGTGGTATTGAGCATTGAAATTTCTGTTCTCTGTTTATGGGATTTTCAATCTAACTGATTAATATCTCTCTCTGTCAATCTGATTTTCTTTGTGAACCATCTTCTAATTTTCAGATTGAAGAGAAAAAGCAGGCTGCTGCTGATGTTTTATTTCAATACTCAAAATTTGTAATGGCATGCATAGGGTATCAGGCTCGTCCCTGTGATATGAGGTTACATTTGATGAAGGTATGATTCAACATTCTGTTAGTTTCTAAAGAGCAGCAATAGTGCTTGCTTCAGTTGAAGCATGGTTGATTATGTTTGCTGAAATTTTTTTCCCCTTATTGCCAGTTTGCTCTTATATTATTTATACATACCTTCTGATTTTTCATTGGTTTTATCGATGCATTCAGGAGATTTCAGGCATGCCCACTTCTCTAAAGAGGGAGTCACAACAGGCTGCAGCATCTCCTGATGCAATGGGTGAATCATCTAGCTCAGGTACAGCAAGGCTAGGATAATGCGGCCAATTTTTGGACGCTTGGGGTAGGAAGGCCATTTCAGAGATATAAATATCGGTCTACTGCTTACACTATACAGTTAGTTGTATGTAGAATTATCTTGCTTCTGTGCAATTGTTTGCGTGCTCGCGTTTTATAAGAGAGGTTTCGCTTTTAAGCTTGTTCTAGTGTTTTGTGTATGTTGATTCTAAGTCGTGTAGAACTTCAAAGTTTGATTTCATAGGGGTATGTTGTATAGCGCACATTATGGTCGATATAGTTAAATTCTAGAACTTTGGGTGAGATACATATGACTGCTCTGATATTTCAAAGTTCAAATTGAACCACCCCAACCTTTAATTTTTTTTAATCATAAACCCCTTGTTATTAGTTGACCGTTTTTTTAAAACAGAAGTTATCATGTCATATCGATATGAGACACAAAGCATCTTACATGACATCATAACGTGACATTATATTTAATCTAATATTTTTATATCAATTAGATATTATTAGATATCTAAAGGAATGAAATGAAAATGAAAAGAATGGAAAATATTTTGCCACAAAAGTGTTTGGTTGGCATTAAAAAAGAAAATGGGTTGATAGAAAAATAAGAAAATGAGTTGGGGAAATGAACTAAAAGACAATTTTGCCCATTTTAAAAAAATATTATTTAAAGGACGCTATTTTAAAAATATTATTTAAAGGCCCATATTTTTATTTTAATTCCTCTAATTATATGCATTCCATAGACAACCCATGGTTATTAATTATTTTAAATAACTCCTGCATAACAACAGCTTAACCACTATAGGCTAATAAGAAATCAGTATTTTTTTGCCCCCATTTTCTGATAACGTGATAGAATACTAACTATGAGATACCTACTAGTCTATAGTTGACCAATTTTTCTCCCAGCCATGGAGTTCCCATCACCTCCTCCGAATTAGCTCTAGCGGGCAATGGCGTCTTCACTTAAATCAACACAAATAACCACGGACTATGGGTGCATAACATTAAACCCAAACATGAACATAACAGCCACAACGATAGAGAATAAGGAACTCACCTCTTTTTTGGGATTGATCACAAGCCTCGTTTGTAACATCCTTCAATAATTACATCAAACATCATATCAAATGGCTCTGTTCATAATACAAATTCTAGTATGCATCAGAATACTCAAATTATACAGGGTTTATCGTTTGTTATGTCACTTGACATAAAGTTATGTTAAGTCACCTCAAAACTACGTCGTTTTGGGGTTAGAGGAATTAATGAGCTTTCAAAACGACGTAGTTTTGGAATTAAGAGAATTAATGAAGGATCTTTTGGTAAAATTCATATAATAAATATAAAAATACAAATACAAAAACACCCTTTATTAACTCCCAAAACACATAGTTTTGTGTGACTTGATATAACATTATGTCAAGTGACATGACAAACGATAAACCCTTATACAATATACCAAAAAAGCCCTAAAGTTTGGCAATATATATTAGATTATACTCATGTAACAAAATAAAACATACCAGATTTAATTACTCAGATCAAGTCTCGGATGCCTTCCCCTTAGTTTTATTGCTTGAATTCTCACCTAAAAAATAAACAATGACGGGGTGAGTTATGAGGACCTAGTAACCACATATCCAATTTAACAAGTATATAGGGAATGATTATAAGATAATTGAGCGGGCCAAATACACCTTCATATAATAATAAGTCTAAGTAGTTTTCCAATCCATTTAATAGTTCAAAATTATTCAATATGCATCTAACTCCTTCAACAATCCTTATAACCTCCTTTTAACTGTTGACAAAACCTACGGGATATAACTTATAGGTTTAATCTCTTTAACAAGATTGCACCAAGCTCACCAATGATGAGATGTAACCCGGCCAAAGGCTACAAAACTCATATTTGACCATGGGTTCCATTTCTTTCGAATAGAGAATGGTGTCACTGTCCTAAAGGTTGATCCTTATCTTGGCTAAAGGAAAAGGGTGATACTAAGGGCTCTGAACATGTTATAGCCATCTGCTGTGCACTTAGTGGCAACTATATCACATGGTATAAAATCAATCTCCTACCACCACATTTCATCTCAGTCCAGTACACCTCAATAAGCAATGCAATATCACAATTTTAACATCAACAATTTATACTTATATTCAATATTTAATACCATACATAATCTTTCGTAATTACAATATAAAAAATTTAATTATAATAATATAAACAATTTATGCCCACTTACCTTAACAGTTTACCCTCAAACATATATTTTACACATATATACAATTTTTATAGGTAACATATTATAACATATTCATATCATTTATATATCGCTTATAATCACCTCAACAAGTATACAAGATAAATTGGAAAGTGGTTACCTCAAGTTCTTGACACAAAACTAAGTGTAAGAGAAATCAGTCCCCTTTAAAAAATAAATAAACCCTCTGGTTCTTATTATAAGGTACCAACTATCAAGTTTATTTGGTCCTTTTTATAAGGCACTTGCCTATTTCCAATGAGCATTAATTGTTTTTTTTTCCCCATGTCTACCCATAATTAATGAGGGTAGTTGGTGAGAATAATAATTAATATGATATTAGAGTTTAAGGCAAGTAGTAGGGGTAATACTAGAAATTACTTAGATCCTAGGATAACTTTATTGACTTTAACTACTTTTATTGGTTTGTGAAAAAAGTTAGTTGGTGGCTTATAATAAGGACCAGAGGAAGTATATGATCATATATTGATAGAATTAACAAAAATAATCACTAATACAATAATAAATAATTAATTAAACTATTATCTCACTATAGTTTTCGTAGAAAAATGACAATTTATCTATTCTTCAAATCATTAGTAGAATCCTATTTTCTTTCTTCATAAATTATTTCTCACTAATTGTGATCATCAAAATATTACCATATGCTCAATTTTTCAACCTAATACTAACTTTTATAAGTATAACTCAATTTATTAAACAGTCTCCAAATTTCCACATAATCAAATCATATCAAACTTTAATTTAAATTTCAAATCCCAACTCATAATTTTATACAGTTTAAAACTTAGCAAAACTAAACTTATTAAAGTGATAACAATATCTCTAGTAATCCAAATAAATGCCTTAAACCTTATTTAATTGATAGAATTATCCTCTAAAACATAAATCCTATATTCATTTAGATAGAAAAATTAAATTTAAATTCCTATAGCTACCTACTAATAAATCTAAACTGACTAAAATTATATTAAAATTATCTATTAATTATGCTCTTCATATATACAGTCATTTATAATCAAAACTCAAAACTTACCAAAATTTTAACCTCAAAATTTTTACTAAGCAGTAATATACAACGCTTTGCACGCACACACGCAATCTTTTTTATGTTTTTTTAAAGAATTTATTTTAAGGATATTACATCGTCAACGCCAGAAAAAGCACACGGCTTGTCTATTCTTCACCTTCCTCTATTTTCTCTAGCTCCAGCAGTGTAAATTCCTCTCAAAGACTTCACCTTTTTGTATCACATCATGGTCATATCTAGGGGCATTTTACTTTTTTGAAAAACACATGTTTTTCAAAAAGGGAAGTAAAAAATAAAGGTGATAACATTTTTGTAATTCTGTGGAGGAGTTTTAAAATATTGAGCGTCCCTTTTAACAAAAATAAACGCCCTAAATAGAAAAGGGACGCCAAAAGAAGGGGATTTTGGCGTCCCCATTTTAAAAAAGATGCTAAAATTCTACTTTAGGCGTCCCTTTTAGAATGAGGATGCCAAAAGTGGTCTAAAGTCCACTTTAGGCATTCCAATTTTATAATTGGGACACCTAAAGTGTCACAAATATCTTGCCTCATTTTCATTTGCTTATTTCTTCACCTACTCTTGATCCCTCAATTTCATTTGCTTCTTTCTTCACCTACGGCTCTTGATGATCTCACTCCCCTCTCTTAGCCCTTGATCTCGCAAAAGATCACCTCTGCCTTCCGTATCATGACGAAGCCTGGTTGCTTGCCCCTCGACGTTAATCATGCCTCTCAGAATACTCTGACATGTCTTCATGGTGGAGCTTGCCTCTACCTTCTTCATCATGTTGGGACCCTATCTATTGTCATTTGCACTCCATTCCTCGCATTGTTCTTTTCCTCCATTTCTTTCTTCTCATCCTCCTTCCTCACTCATATGTTTCTATTCTTCACTTCAATTCTGTAAATGGAGTTATATACCCAAGAGGGGGGTGAATTGGGTATTTTAAAAATTTAAAGAACATGTTTTGTTTTAAGACAGTAAAACAGGGCAGAATAGAGCAAGAAGAAGAATAGTAAGACACAAGGATTTATACTGGTTCAGTCCTAAGAACTTGACCTACATCCAGTCCCCAGACTCTCTGGGATTTCCACTATATCAAAGATTACACACTCTGCACTTAAGAAGTAGTTCTCTCTCTAGAACTCACTCCCTCTTACAAGTTGTAATCAATGAACTCCCAAATCACCAAGTCCCCTTGACTTGTGATTCTTTACAATAAATGATATTCAGAAAGAAACTCTCTCTAAGAGCAGATATTGATAAACACTGAAGCTCTTTGTATCAGAAGATACTATACAAGTGAAAAACTGAAGAAAATCAATGTAGACTTGAATGCAATTCGTTTTTAGTAGTTGTAGTTGTTGAGAAGACTTGAATGCAACCCTATTTATACTCAGATAGCATTAAATGACCGTTGCATCTTGGATCAAACTGTTGGAGATGTTCTGTTAAGGTTAAGTGTAGGTTTAGTCTTCTTTTCTCTCTAAAATTCCACTTAATCCAGCTGGGCAATGCTTCAGAGTTGACTTTCTACAAATAAATCCGTTGGAGTAGTAGCTGCTGGAAGTAGAAATCATTCTTTAATTCTTTGTAGGCATGTGTAGATGGATTATCTAGAAGTGTGCAACTTTCTGGGTTTAACATTTAATGTTCTGACATTACCTTTTGCTTTTGCTTTAAACCTTCAATAAGCTTTTTTTAATCTGTCTAAAACTCACCAAGAAAGTGGTTAAACATATCTAGGAACATTAGAGATTAATCATGGGAAGTATTAAGATCAAACAAGAAGGTATAGCACAATCGACAGATTTGAATTTCTGACAACGTTAAGAAACCTCGAGGTTTGTTCTTCAAACCTCGAGGTTTGGACTATGACACTTGAAGAAGATTCAAGTCCAAACCATGAAACCTGGAGGTTTCTCCAAAATCTGGAGGTTTTCAAAGTAGCACAAAAAAGTTATTCTCTCTGAGTACCAAAACCTCGAGGTTTCACCTTGAGTGTGAAACCTTGTAAAAACGCGATAGGAGCAAACCTGGAAGTTTCTCTGGAAACCTAGAGGTTTTCCAAGTCAGTGGAAAATGTTTGCTCTCTGGATGTCAGAAACCTGGAGGTTTTCAACCAATACTCGAGGTTTCACTCAAATTTCAAACTTCTCAGTTTTGCGCTAAAATAGAAACCTGGAGGTTTGAGAGAAACCTAGAGGTTTTCAAAAACAGTGAAAAGCATTTGCTCTCTGGATGCCAGAAACCTCGAGGTTTTCACCAATACTCGAGGTTTCACTTAAATTTCAAAATGTTTAGTTTTGCGCCAAGACAGAAACCTGGAGGTTTGAGAGGAAACCTGGAGGTTTTAATAACTGTAGAACCTCTCTGACTTGACAAACCTCGAGGTTTTACTAGAAACCTTGAGGTTTCTCACAATTTTGAGAAACTTTGGAAAAACATATTTAAGCTTAAACCTAGAGGTTTCCCATAAACCTGGAGGTTCTGAAAACTTGGAAAAACGCAGAACCTCTCTGACTTGACAAACCTCGAGGTTTTACCAGAAACCTCGAGGTTTCTCACAATTTTGAGAAACTTGGAAAGAGTCTTTTCAGATCAAACCTAGAGGTTTCTTACAAACCTGTGGGTTTTGAAAACTGGCGTGAAACTAAGTTTTCTCTGGAAGGGCAAAACCTCGAGGTTTCTTGCCAAACCTCGAGGTTTCACATAACTTTGTGAAACCAGAGTTTTCAAGTTAAAAACACAGTACCTTGAGGACTCATTTGTAAGGCCAAACCTTGAGGTTTCTGTGCAAACCTCGAGGTTTGCTCTCACAGTGAGTTTTTCAACAACTGAGAGCAAAAACCTCATGCTTTGTTTACGATCATTGGAAATCATCAAAACCCTTAGAGAACTAACATTCTCCCCCTTTTTGATGATGACAACACTTGTAAACACACATGTTTGAAAATTTGAGAGAGTTTTCATTTTAAGAAATTCATTCTAAGAAGCTTGGGCAATTGACAAACATAAGTGCAAATGTTATATCTCATATCAGAGATGAGTAGGTAGAAGCAAAAATTGGACAAAGCGACCATGACTTATATTTCATATCATTAAAATGAGATCAGTACATGAGCAAAATGAAATACAAGTCCATGAGCAAAATGAAATGCAATACAAATGTAATACAAGATATGTTCTCCAAAACTCTCTACACCTCAAGGTCTAATTCTTGCTTTTCTCTCCCCCTTTGTCATCTTCAAAAGGGACAGTAGTAGGGGTGTCAGGTGTGGGCAAGATCACTGTGGCAGGAGTAGATGGTGAAGGGAGAACCACAGTGGCAGGGTAGATGGTGAGGGAAGAATCACAGTGTCTGGAGTGTGAGTGTCAACTGGAGAGGTGAAAGTTGGAGTGGATGGCTCTAGAGATGAGGTGTGAACCTGAGGACTGGTAAAGGCAAAGGAGGGTGAGGGTGAACCAGATGCAAGACCAGAAGTGCTGGGACCAGAGGAACCAAAATGCTTCACAAGTTTGTCCACTTTGTCATTGAGGTCCATATGTGAGATAATCTGAGTGGACAACTTGAGTTCAATCTCTTCAGCCTTGTCCCTAATCTCAGCTGACTGACCAACAACTGCTTCAAGATGCTCCCTCATGGCATCATGAATCTCAATGAGACCATTGTGTCCACGGGCCATCTCAGCTCTCAGTTTGCCCAACTCAAACTCCATTCGCATAGTCATCGTGGCAAGAGCAGCATCCACAATTTGCTTGATTTGTGAGGCAAAATTAGTTGGCAGAGATATCTAAGAGGGTGGAGGAGCTGAATGAGCCTCTTGAGCTTGAGATCTTGGATGTGATCTTGAAGGAGCTCGAGATTGTACAGAGCCTTCCTCCCCAAATTTAATCTTCATCAGATTCATTTGTGTCTTTCCAAAGTAAGGGGGATACTCAAGTGTGTCAGGAGCACCCACATACCAAATTTTGTGGTAATAGAGGATAAGGGAGACCAAAGAAGGATATGGTATATGAGAGAGCTGTCTTTTAGAGAATCTGAATTCAGTCATGCTTTGGAGAAGCCAGTGACCAAGGTTAAAAGGCTCTTTCTTCACGAAAGCTGTAAAAGGTATGTAGTCATTCTGGGTGAAGTAGGTGTAGTTGCCTCCTTTAGGAATGAAATTCCTAGAGTAAACATACCACAAAATTCGATTTTCAGGAGGCAGGGAACTTGGTTTGAAGGTGAGTTTGAGTTGTTGATCCGGAGGAAAAGGCTCACCAGGTCTGAGTGTCTCAAAGACTTCTTGATTTGAGTAAATGAACTCAGTAACAGGTGGAGGATTGGCAATTTTCAAAATCTTGTTAAGAATGGAAGCAGACAGAGTGAACTTGACATTCCTAACAACTGTGGTGACCCTCTCTTCAACTATCTCACCATATTCACTTAATTCATTCACATACTCCATCTTGTAGTAAAATAAACGAACAATGTTTGGGGTATAGGGAGCAGATATGGAAATGAAAGGCTCGTACTGTTTCAACCAAGGTGACAAGTCAAAGTGGCATTCCTTTTGAAACTCTTTTAGATCAATGGCAACCATAGGACAGAAGAGTCGATGTAAATATGCTTCTCTGAACTTTTCAATTTCTTCTTTAGGAAGGGCAGTAGAAGAAATTTTAAAACCTTTGGGTGGAGAGGCATTGTGGTAAATTTCTGAAATTGCATCTTCAATGATTGAAGATACACCTTCTTCTGGACTTTGCTCTGGGTCTGAATGCTGAGAGGGAGCTTGTCCTCATGAGGATTCCCCAGTTTGAGACACAGATGCCCTCTTCTTTCTTGCTGGTTTAGAAGGTTTGCTACTTGCTGGTTCAGATGCCTTTCCTTTTCCCTTGGGTTCTTTCTTCTTCCCTCTTTCTTTGGGTTCTGATTCCTTCTGCTTCTTAGCTGGTGACTTAGCAGCTTCCTCTGGTTCCTTCCTCTTCTTTGGCGATCCTTTAGAGGGTTCTTTGAAGGAAACCCCTTTCTTCTTAGTTTTTGGCGATAAGGCTTCAGGGATCTCACCTTGAACCCCTTTAATTGATCGATCAATCCCATCGCGAAGATGAGTAGAGCGAGTCTTTAATTTTACTGGGCGTTCAGAAGAGTGAGCAGAGGTTGACTGAGGTGGTTGACGAGGAGGAGGAGGAGGAGGTGACCATGATTTTGTTCCTTCCTCACTGGATTTAGTTGCAGAGGCGACTTGGGATTTTGATTTTGAAGTCATTTGAGGGTTTAAAAAGAGAAATTTGGTCGGGAAATGAGAGATTCAGAGAGAAGAGAGAAAGATGAGTTTAAAACCTAGAGGTTTAGGTCAGGTTTTGAAGAACATGAACAGGACACACATATATATAGACACTAGCAAACCTCGAGGTTTCAAGCCAAACCTCGAGGTTTGATGAATAATCACCAACCTGGACTTCAAAGGTGTTTGTGAACCTTTGAACCATCGGCACCCAAACCTCGAGGTTTTGTCCAAAACCTCGAGGTTTTGCCCAAAACCTCGAGGTTTTGCAGTCCTTCAGAACTGTTCAGCTCTCTATCTCATGAAAACTCAAGGTTTTTGTGAAACCTCGAGGTTTCAATACTCCAAGCATTTCAGCTGTTCTCTGACACCGCCAGTTTATGACCAAACTCGAGGTTTTCTCCAAAACCTCGAGGTTTTGCTCCTTGACAGAAAAACCCAGATTTTTTTTTAACTTCCTGCATAAAACACATCTATATACTCCGATGCTTAAGTTAGTAACAATTAATCATCAAAATCTAAACTAGCATTGAATTGATCAAGAAATACTTACAGCTCATTGGGATTTACTATTCCCAATTCTCTTCTGATTAAATTGAATTGTTCTTTGGCCAATGGCTTTGTGAAGATGTCAGCAAGTTGAAGATGAGTTGGGATGAACATGACTTTGACATCTCTTTTCTGAACATGATCCCTTATAAAATGATGCCTCACATCAATATGCTTGGTCCGTGTATGTTGAACTGGATTCTTGGCCAAACTTATTGTGCTTGTGTAGTCACACAAAATTGGGATCTCCTTCAGATAGACTCCTAAGTCAGCAAGTTGTTGCTTGAGCCAGAGTACTTGAGCACAACAAATTGAGGCAGCTACATATTCAGCTTCTATGGAAGACACGGCCACGCTAGTTTGCTTCTTGCTAAACCAAGACACAAGTGTGTTTCCAAAGAATTCACATTGACCACTTGTGCTCTTCCTATCAATTTTGTAGCCAGCATGATCTGAATCTGCATATGCCACCAAATGTTCAGGTTGACCTTTGGGAAACCACAATCCAAGTGTCTTCGTGTCAGCAAGGTATCTGAAAATCCTCTTCACATGGTCAGCATGGGATTCCTTTGTGTAAATGGAGCTTGATACCCAAGAGGGGGGGTGAATTGGGCATCTTTAAAAATTTAAAGGATTTGCTTTGTTTTGGACAAGTAAGAGCAGGGTATAACAGAGATGAAGAGAAGAGAAAGCTTGCACAAGATGATTTATCCTGGTTCGGTCTTATCCTTGACCTACATCCAGTCCCCAAATCACACTTAGGATTTTCAATCCACTATAACTCACAAACTGATTACAAACTTTGTACTCAAGAGTAGTTCTCTCTCTAGAACTCACTCCCCCTTACAAATTGCAATCAATTATCCCAACCACCAAGTCCCCTGACTTGTGGTTCTTTACAATAGATGAATTACAACAGAAATAACTCTCTCAAAGAGTAGATAAGATAACCACTGAAGCTCACAATGTCAAAAGACAATACAGATGAAAAACTGAAAGTATTGAATGAACACTTAATGAATTTCGCTCTCAGTTCTGCAAAAGTTGTTGAGAAGACTTCAATGCACTCTATTTATACTTAGAGAGCATTAATTGACCGTTGTATGATGATTCCAACCGTTGTAGCTGGTTAGCATTAAGTTTGGTTAGCTTCTCTCTCTAATCTCCAACTAATCCAGGTGTATAATTAATCTGAGTTGGCTCTCTGGAGTTTTACCCGTTGGAGAAGAGTTTTCTTCATGAAGAAAGCATTCTTGACCGTTGAGAATGCGTGCTCAGGTGGATTAGCCAAAAGGAGGTTGTTTAACTGCAGTGCCTTAAATGCTTCATAGCACTTTTTGCTTTTTGGCTTTGACCTTCAATAATCTTCATCCGTGCTAACTGAAATTCACTTAACAAACTTGTTAAACATAGCTGGAAACATAAGTGAATGATGGATGGAAGCAATAAGATCAAACAACAGTGTTTTGCAAATTCATGTAATTTGAAAATCAGTTTTTACCGTTCAATACTCGAGTATGTTCCACTATACTCGAGTATGTCACTGTGTACAAGTGGCAATACTGGAGTATCCAATATGATACTCGAGTATGTAGCTTCTAGAGGCAAACCATCGTGACTTGTGTTTTGAAAAACAATGTCTATACTCGAGTATGTAAGTATGTACTCGAGTATGCAACTGTTTTGTGAGAAAATTTTTAAGTTCAAAAAGCCTCAATACTTGAGTATTCATTCCTATACTTGAGTATTCAAATCCTTGACAAATGAATAACCTCTTTGTATGGCCAATACTCGAGTATGCATTCATCTTTCAAAAATTGTGAAGTTATTCCATGTCAATACTTGAGTATTCAAATGAATACTTGAGTATGCAAGAGCAAGTGTTGAGTTGAAAATCAGTGTAAGAGCCCAATACTCGAGTATGCAAAACCTATACTCGAGTATGCAATAGTTATAAAATTTTGAGAACTCTCTGTAAGTCCAATACTCGAGTATAGCTTCCTATACTTGAGTATTGACTCAGTTTGAAAAATTTGGATGCTCTCTGGATGACCTATACTCGAGTATGTTAGTGCTATACTCGAGTATGCACTTAAATTCAAAACTTGATTGCTCTCTGTGACTTCAATACTCGAGTATTGATTCCAATACTTGAGTATTGACTTGCAAAATGTATTTGAGCAATCCACTGTCAATCCAATACTCGAGTATGGCTTCCTATACTCGAGTATGCAATTGCCAGATGGTTTTTAACAGATTTTGGAAACTTCAAAATGTGTTTACAATTGTTGATTATCATCAAAACATATAGAGAACTAACATTCTCCCCCTTTTTGATGATGACAACACATTGTAAACCAATTTTTCAAGAATTTGATAGAGTGATTCTTTTGAAATGAAGTTTTCTGATATTGTTCCAAAAGTTCAGTTCAATGGGCTAAATGATGAAACATGAAAGCATTATAAGCTTGAAAATTCAGAGATTCGCAGCAGTAAACATTCAAATTCATAAATCAATCATAAGTCAATTCATTAACCATAATTAAGCACAATACATTTAGTCAGGACTGATATCAGAAATGATAACACATTGAAAGTACACTGATATCAGAAAATCAAAAATACAAAACACTACAAAGTCAAATTAAACACTACAAAGTCAAATTCTTCCACTAACTCCCTAGACCTTATGCCCTATGCGTCCTTCTCTGCTTCTCCCCCTTTGTCATCATCAATGTGGGGAGGATCAGTAGAGGTGGATGGCCCAGAAGGAATATCAGAGGGAGGTGGAGGTAGAAGTATGACAGCTGGAGTGATAGGTAAAAGCATTGTGGATGTGGGTGCGGGAGAAGATGGATGGAAAATCTCAGTGGAGGGGGTATCCGGAGATGGAAGAGGATCAGGTAAGATCTCTGTGGAAGGAGTGATAGGTGAGGGTAGGACAATGGTGGCTGGAGTGGATGATGAGACGGGAGAGAATGAAGTGTGAGGTGGGCTAGGAAAGGCGAAGGATGGTGAGGAAGGCTGGTCCTCAGGTACAGTGGATGGCTGGGCCTCAGGAATGGATGTGGATGTGGAAGGACCAGTGGTAAACCCAAAGGTGGATGAGGAGGCACCGATGTCAAAATGCTTGATCAACTTGTCAACATTGTCTCGGGCGTTAGAAGCAGTATCCAAGGTAAGGGCAAGTCAGGCATCCAAGTCGATTAGCTGATCGAAGATCTCGTCTTGCTTCTTTTCAGACTTCTCCTACAACTGAGCCAGTTGAGTCCTCATCTCCTCCTGACCAATAATCACCTCATTGAGTCCAATTTTGAGATCAGCTATCAGCTTGCCAAACTCAAATTGCATCTTGAGGAACAGTGAGGTGAGAGCAGCATCCACGATCCCTTTCACTCTATCATCAAAATCAAACGGTGGTGGAGGAGCTGACTGGGCTTCATGTGCTACAGACTGAGATACACGAGCCTGTGATCTCTGTGGGGCTTTGGACTGACCGGATCCTTCAGGCTCAAAGGTAATCTTCATGAAATTGAATTGAGTCTTGCCGAAGGCCGGGATGTACTTCATTGTCTCTGGAGGCCCGACATACCAAATCTTGTGATAGAACAATATCAGTGACACCAGAGATGGAAATGGTATGTATGCGGTCTTCCGGGAGACGAACTTAAATTGGCTCATTTCTTTAAAGATCCACTGGCCAATGTTGATCGGGTGCTTCTTGACGAATGCCGTGAAGAACCGGTAGTCCTTTTGGGTCAGGTGGGTGAAGCTGCCTCCCTTCTGCACAAAGTTCCTTGAATATATGTACCAAATGACTCTGTTCAGGTCAGACATGTCAGATGGCTTGAAAGACAAGTGAGCTCTCTGATCATCGGGAATTTCCTTTCCCGGAACCAAGGTGGAATACACTTCCTCATTGGTGTATGTGGGAGTGATAGCCGGAGGTGGATTAATGACCTTGAGGATCCGGTTGATGATGGATGCAGACAAGGTGAATTGGACACCTTTGACAGTGATGGTGACCCGTTCCTCGCCAATGCACCGTCAGAATCCAAAATGTGGTCCGTCACCATGTTGAAATAGAAGAGCTTGACCAACTCCAGATAGTATGCTGCTTCTATAGACACAAAAGACTCGTACGGCCCGAACCAAGGCGACAAGTCCACGTTGCACTCCTGATAGACTTGAGCCAAATCAACAGAGACAACGGCACAGAATCCTCGGGACGTGTACTGGTCCTTGAACTTGGCGTTCAGGCCAGGCGGGAGAGGTACATGGGCAATCTTGAAACCGTCCGGCGCCGACTTGTGCAACTTGATTTCCTCTACGGCGTTGGCGATAACCGGAGACACCTCCTCAGACTCCATCTCAGAACCAGTGACATCAACGGTTGATGGAGAAGAAGCAACAGAATTGGAGGCTCGCTTTGTCCTAGCCTTCCGAGGAACAACCTTCTTCTTGCCCTTTTCCTTACTTTGCTCGGCAACCTTCTTCTTCTTACTTGCCGAAGACGGAGCCGGGTCTTTCAACGTCACACCCCTCTTCTTGGGGTTTGGAGAAGCGGCTTCGGGAATGTTCTCCCCTCCCCGAATAGAACGATCGATCCCGTGTTGCAACCTCTGTGGAATGGACTTCATCCTTGGTGGTCTCTGAGGTTGAGAAGAAGTAGGTTGATCAGATTTTCCTTGTTCTTTCGACATTCGCAGGCTAGGGTTTGGTCGAGATGATGATTTGGAGGTGATTTTGGGAGGATTTAAGAGGGAATACTGAAGAGTTGTGTCGATTTCAGAGAGAAATGGAGAGAAGAAGAGAGAACGCTAGGGTTTTACTGGAGTATTAGCGCGAGTATGGAAGAACATAACAATCTCAGTATATATAGACATGCACCTATACTCGAGTATGTAAAACCCATACTCGAGTATTGCATACTTTCACTAACATACTCGAGTATTGAAAGAAGTATACCAACCTGGACTTCAAAAGTGTAAGGTGAACTTTTGAAAACCCCGATAGCCATACTCGAGTATGCCACTTACATACTCGAGTATTGGCATCCTTGAACTTCAGCTTTGGTCTCTGATTGGTTCATACTCGAGTATGCCACTTACATACTCGAGTATTGAAGCTCCTTTGCAACAGATTGCTCTCTGCCTTGTGGATACTCGAGTATCCACACCCATACTCGAGTATGACCATTCTGATTTTCAGTTTTGCTCTCTGCAACTTCCATACTCGAGTATCATAGCCAATACTTGAGTATACATCATCTGAAACCTCAAAATATCCTGCAAAAACTAAAGGTATGCACTCCGATGCTTAAGTTAGTAAAGATTAATCATCAAAAACATAACTAACATTAAATTGGATGAGAATTGCTTACAATTCATTGGGATTTACCATTCCAAATTCTCTCCTTATGAAGTTGAATTGATCTTTGGCTAGAGGCTTTGTGAAGATGTCAGCAAGTTGGAGATGTGTTGGGATGAACATTACTTTGACATCTCTTTTCTGGACATGATCCCTTATGAAGTGATGCCTCACATCAATATGCTTGGTTCTTGTATGTTGTACCGGATTCTTGGCCAAACTTATTGTGCTTGTGTTGTCACACAATATCGGGATCTCTTTGAGGTGGACTCCCAAGTCAGCAAGTTGTTGTTTGAGCCACAGTACTTGTGCACAGCAACTTGATGTAGCCACATATTCAGCTTCAGTTGATGAGACGGCTACACTTGTTTGCTTCTTGCTGAACCAAGACACAAGTGAGTTGTCAAAGAACTCACATTGGCCACTTGTGCTCTTCCTATCAGTCTTGTAGCCGACATGGTCTGAATCTGAGTATGCCACCAAATGTTCAGGTTGACCTTTGGGAAACCATAGTCCAAGAGTCTTCGTGTCTGAGAGATATCTGAATATCCTCTTCACATGTTCGGCATGGGACTCTTTTGGAGCGGATTGGAACCTTGCACACATTCCAACACTGAATTGGATATCCGGGCGACTCGCTGTGAGATAGAGTAATGATCCAATCATCCCTCTATACTTTGTAATGTTGAAATCCTTGCCCTCTTCATCAGCATCCAATGAAGTTGTTGTGCTCATAGGAGTGTCAGCCCCATTGCATTGGTCCATCCCAAATTTCTTCAGCAAATCATTCAAATATTTGGTTTGGGATATGAATATCCCATCTTTTCTTTGTTTGATTTGTAGCCCAAGGAAGTATTTGAGTTCTCCCATCATGGACATCTCAAACTCACCCTGCATAGTCTTAGAAAATTCCTCACACAAAGCATCATTAGTAGCACCAAAGATAATATCATCAACATAAATTTGAACAATTAGAATCTCATTCAATTTATTTTTCTTGATAAACAATGTTGTGTCAGCCTTGCCTCTAATAAACCCTTGATTAAGTAGGAATTGACTTAATCTTTCATACCAAGCTCTAGGAGCTTGCTTAAGACCATATAATTCTTTCTTAAGTTTATAAACATGATCTCGAAATTGATCATTTTCAAAACCTGGAGGTTGTTCAACATACACCTCCTCTTGTATAAAACCATTCAAAAATGCACTTTTCACATCCATTTGAAAAAGTTTAAAACCTTTAGTGCATGCAAAGGCTAGTAGAACTCTTATGGCCTCCAATCTTGCTACTGGAGCATAAGTTTCTTCATAGTCTATGCCTTCCTCTTGATTGTAACCTTTTGCAACCAATCTTGCCTTGTTACGGACAATGATCGCAGACTCATCACGTTTGTTCTTAAATACCCATTTTGTCCCAATAACCGGATGGTCCTTGGGTCTAGGTACTAAGTCCCAAACCTGATTTCTGTCAAATTGATGTAGCTCCTCTTGCATAGCTATCACCAAATCATTGTCTGAAAGGGCTTCATCTATCTTAGAGGGTTCAATATGCGAAATGAATGCAGAAAAGGTTACTTCATTCAAAGTACTATTTCTAGTCCTTACTCCTTGATTGACATCACCTATAACTTGGTCTAAAGGATGATTTCTTATATATTTCTAAGCTCTAGGCTGAGACTGATCAGGGTTTTCTAAATTGTTTTCAGGATCAGCCTCAAAAACATTTTCAGAATTTTCAGAAGAAGGAGTAGTTTTTGAAAAGAATTGATTTTTGAAAATGATCTCTTCCTCATCATTCAAGGATTTATCTGTTGGAAATTATGCCCTAGGGGCAATTCATTGTACTTTGGATATTTAAGTTATTTAAAGTATTCTCTTTTGTTATCATTTTCGTTTGCATGTTCGTATTGATAACTGCATCCCTGGATAATCTTATAGATTATCCTAAAAGTCCCTGGTCGGTCATCTACACGGGAGTGAAGATGAAATAAGATCAGTATGACTTTGATGAGGTATGGAGATACGAATCAAAGTCATGGGCACTTGTAAGAGTACAAGGTGCTGGACCGACCCACTATGAGAAAGCTGCATGGATTAAGTCATAAGCTTATCTCATGTATAACCGCGTCACGACGCCCTATGACCTGAGACCATCATAGATTCCTACATGATGAGTACTGGTCTTTGACCTAGTCAAAAGTCACCTTTGACCGGGTGATGATAAAGGCTAGGACCAGGATCAATGGTTTTCATGCGGAGGAATGTGAGTGGTCAAGATGGGATTTGTCCCTCACATATGTAGAGAGATAATGCTGGGCCCCTCGATGAGTGAGTCTAAGAAATGTATGGCCATACTATGATGGAAAGGAGTTTCCATTTCACTTATTAGACTACTCGAGAATCGAGAAAGCATTGGTCAAGAAAAGGAAGTTGACATTATCCATGCCTCATCCTTGACCGAATTATCGCGTGACAAAAGGGACGTGACATGGTTGTACGATAGGTAGTATCGTGTCATCGATCCCCATGTGAATTGGGTAGTTGCAATGTCTTGCTAGAGGCCGCTTGCGACTTGTGGGCTGATACAGTGTTGGCCCACTGCCAATCTCATATGGGCCTGCAGGGTCGCACACAAGAATAATCCAACACGGGTGAAGGTGTCCAGGTTCATTGAATCTCAGATTAATCTGAGATTAAATGAATACTAAATTTGATCTAGGATTTATATATATATATATATATATATATATATATATAATTCGAAATTAATATATATATTATAAATTGAGATTATAATATTATATATGATATTTGTTTAGTATTTAATTTGTTTGATAAATTAAATATCTGAAACAAATAGAGATATTGTATCTCATTTAATTTCGAATAAAGATATCGTATATCTGTTTAATATTAAATTGAGATATGGTATCTCAGATTTAATTAAATAGATAGATATCATATCTCGGATTTAATTTATGATGATAAATTAAATCAAAAGGCTTTAAATTTAGATTTGATTTAAATTTAAAAATTCGAATTTCCAAATCTGGCTTTTAGTATATTCAATTACATTTATGAGATAGATGTGATTGATATGCTGACCAGATTCAAAATCCGAATTTCCAAAATTAATAAAGGATTAATTTTGGTTATATAATACGCCTATCGGGTTTAGAAAAACCTACGGGATTTTCAGTCGAGCGTATTGAGAAAAGCCGCGAGAAACCCTAGAGCAATTTGAGAGAGAGAGACGCACAAGAAGCGCTAGCACGCTGCCGCAACCGTTTAGGGGATTGTTCGTGTGGATACCAGTAGAGGAAGCCGATCCAAGAGTCGACTTCTGCTGATCGAAAGAACGAGACGCGGACGTGTTGATCGCCCACCTGATCAAAGGAACGAGACGCGGACGTGTTGTTCGAGAAGGTAGCCCACCTGATCAAAGAAACGGAACGCGGACTAGTTCAACAAAGGTATGATTCGGTTTCCTTAACTCTGATTTAAACGTCGTTGAGTGATCCTTCGGAAGGATTCGTAAGAAATTTTTAATCCGCTGCGTGTACGAATCCCAACAGTGGTATCAGAGCCAACTCAGCGTACGTTTAAATTGGGTTTCTCTACATGCCGATATATGTGATATGTATGTAATAAGCCGAATTTTGAATCAAGAAATTAAATCTTGAATGTTCTATTTTGATAATTCGCGTTAGGTTTTCACGGCCGTTATTCTTGTGGTTCTGAATCGTAGAGGTCGGATGATCTTGATGAGATCAGAAGATGATAACATAGGGGTCAATCATGATCGGAGACGTCATATGTTTCTGGTCGCATAGATCACGTTTTGAAAGGTTCGAACGTCGATTACGCGTCGGAGACCTATGACGACTCGGACGTTCATGACGGCAGATGGAAGAATTCGATTCGGATATCGCTTTTTGGGGTTAAAATTTGATTTTATGAAAGAAATTTTCTTTTAAAAATATGTTGTTTTCAAAAGTTCCAGGGGGCGCTGCCCCCTGCACCCCCCGCAAGGGCGCTGCCCCTTGACCCCGCCCGCTAACCGGCTAGCGGGACCGCCGTAGGGACCGGCTGATTGTCGTAGCGCGAGTAATCAAATCAAAGTGATATAAATTAGAGAATTTTATCATAAGTAATATTTTATTTCATAAATGTATGAATTAAAATATGGTTTTAATTTACCTTTCAAAGTGTTGTTTGGGTATGGTGAACAAGATGGCTCTAGGATTGGAAGTTTTAAATATGGCCTGCGAGCCATGCCTCTCTCTAAATATTCTTGATGTACATTCTCTTCTCATCTCACTCCCCTCGTATGTGAAACGAGGTTTCTAATTATGTACTTTCTTTTATATTATTTAGAGAAGTCCTCTTATTGGCTTGAGGGGACTACAGGTTAGATGAGCCATATTGTTCACGAGTTTTAATTATGTTTTGATATGATCATTGCATGATTAGTTTAGACCTTATATGATATACAATAAATGATTGCATTCATATAGGAAGGAATAATAGGAGATTTAATTCACAAATGAAATAATACCCTCAAAATAAAATCTTAAGTCACAATGCCGTCAATTAATGAATACTTGCCAAAATCTCGATTACCCATTTGTATGTTCCACTAAAGTGGATGCATTTGAGTAATCTTGATGAGGCAAGAGAGTAATGGTGATACTCAACATTCATTGTTGTCTTGACTTAATTGAGATCATCAAAACGGTTTTGGATCTCAAGGCATTGGATGGGATTAAACATGCCAGATCATATGATGATCGAATCCCATAAAGATCTAAGAGTTACATGTGATGTAATTGGCAAAGCAGTTGCCTACCTAAATAACTTATTTTAAGCGTCTTGCCAAAGCGGACTTAAATTTAAGCTAAATATGGATCTTAGCCCACTAATTATAATGAGGGTTGTTAATTTAGTGGGAGAATATTAACTGACTTTGCATATCTTTTAATTGTAGAATCATGTCGACCACTAACACCGCAACAACATCAATGCGATCACTCCTTGAGAAGGAAAAACTGAATGGGACAAACTTTCTTGACTGGTTTAGAAACTTGAGAATTGTTCTCAAGCAGGAAGGAAAGCAATATGTCCTTGATCGACCCATTCCTGAGGAGCCTGCAGCCAATGCTCCAAGAGCTGAGAAAGATGCTTACACGAAGCATTCTCGTGACTCTGTGGATGTAGGATGTTTGATGCTTGGCACCATGGTTCCAGAGCTCCAAAGAGATCTGGAACATGTGGAGGCTTTTGAGATGATTGCTCATCTCAAGGAAATGTTCCAGCAACAAGCAAGGCAAGAAAGGTATGAAACCATGAAAGCCTTAAATTCCTGCAAGATGGCTGAAGGTGCGTCAGTTAGCCCTCATGTTTTGAAGATGAAAGGCTACATTGATCACCTTGAGAGGCTGGGATTTCCCATGCTTCCGGAGTTAGCCACAGATATGATCTTAAACTCACTCCCGGATAGTTATGACCAGTTTGTCATGAACTATAACATGAACAACATGGAGAAATCAATTTCTGAACTGCATGGGATGCTTAAAACAGCTGAGCAGAGCATTAAGAAAAAGCCTAGCACTGTTTTGATGGTTCAGAAAGGAAAGGGTATGAAAAAGAAAGGCAAGGGCAAGAAATGGGGTAAAGGCTCAGCTGGTAAGACCAAAGAGTCGAACAAACCTGAATCTAAGCCTGCAGCCAAGAAGGCAAAGCCTCCAAAGGATGGGGTCTGCTATTTCTGCAATGAACCGGGTCATTGGAAGAGGAACTGCAAACTCTATCTAGAAGGTCTGAAAAAGAACAAGAAGGATAGCGAGGCTATCGCTTCAGGTATCTATGTCATGGATATTCATTTTTCTACTTCCTCTACATGGGTATTAGATACTGCATGTGGATCTCACATTTGTACCAATGTGCAGGGTCTCAAGGAAAGTAGAAGATTGAAGAAGGGCGAAGTTGACCTACGAGTTGGAAACCGAGCAAGAGTTGCTGCTTTAGTCGTAGGCACTTATGAATTAGTTCTGCCCAATGGGCTTTTGTTAATTTTGAACAATTGCTTTTATGTTCCTGCTTTGAGTAGTAACATTATTTCACTTTCTTATTTGGATAAGGAAGGTTTCACTTCCATTACTGGGAACCGTAAATGCTCAATTTATCTTAATGATGTTTTTTATGCTCATGGAGATTTGCATGCTGGTCATTATGTATTAAATTTAGAACATCCTAATAATGGACGAATCTATGACATAACTACTAAAAGGTTCAGGTCAAATGACTTGAATCCAACTTACCTATGGCATTGTCGTCTAGGCCATATAAATGAGAAACGCATTTCGAAACTCCATCAAGATGGATTTCTGAATTCATTTGATTTTGAATCATTTGATACATGTGAGTCTTGTTTATTGGGCAAGATGACAAAGGCTCCTTTTACTGGACATAGTGAAAGGGCCACTGATTTATTGGGCCTCATTCATACTGATGTATGTGGACCAATGAATATCTCTGCCAGAGGAGGTCATTTGTACTTCATTACATTCATAGACGATTTTAGTAGATATGGCTATATCTATCTAATGAAGCATAAGTCTGAATCTTTTGAAATGTTCAAAACATTCCAGAATGAAGTACAAAACCAACTTGGCAAAACAATTAAGGCACTTCGATCTGATCGAGGTGGTGAATATTTGAGCCAAGAGTTCATTGACCATCTTAGGAGTTGTGGGATTATCTCACAACTTACTCCTCCAGGAACACCTCAATGGAATGGTGTTTCTGAACGGAGGAATCGAACTCTACTGGATATGGTTCGATCTATGATGAGTCAAACAGACCTTCCACCTTCCTTTTGGGGCCATGCCCTGGAAACAGCTGCATTCACACTAAATCGTGTTCCGTCAAAGGCAGTTGAAATGACACCATATGAGATATGGACTGGGAAGAAACCCAGTTTGTCATTTCTTAAAATTTGGGGATGTGAGGTTTATGTTAAACAACATGCCTCTGATAAATTATCATCTAGATCCTCAAAATGCCTTTTTGTGGGGTATCCTAAGGAAACTAAAGGATACTACGTCTACAATCCCACCGATCACAAGGTGTTTGTCATTCGGAATGGTGTCTTTCTGGAAAAGGAGTTTATCTCTAAAAGAACCAGTGGGAGTAAGGTGAACCTCGAAGAAGTTCGAGAGTCACAGGATTATGTAGAACCACAGATGGAAACTAGAGAAGACTCACAACAAGTTGTTGAGCCTACTCAAGTAACACAAGGCCCACGAAGGTCCGATAGATCACGGCTACAGCCTCAGAGATATGGATTTCTGATCACTGGAAGTCGTGATGTTTTGCTCATTGAGCAGAATGAGCCAACAACCTATCGAGACGCTTTAGTGGGACCTAACTCCGAAAAATGGCTTGATGCCATGAAGTCTGAAATGCAATCCATGTACGACAATAAGGTATGGACCTTAGTTGATCCACCTGAGGGTGTAAAAACCGTTGGGTGCAAGTGGGTTTTCAAAGAGAAAACCGACATGGATGGCAAAGTAAGTGTCTTCAAGGCACGGCTGGTTGCAAAAGGATTCACTCAAACTCATGGTGTGGACTATGATGAGACCTTTTCCCCAGTTGCAATGGCCAAGTCAATCAGAATCCTTCTTGCCATTGCATCATATCATGACTATGAGATATGGCAGATGGACGTCAAAACGGCCTTCCTTAATGGAAAGCTGCTTGAGGATGTGTACATGACACAACCTGAGGGTTTTGTGTGTCTAGAGGACACTGGTAAAGTATGTAAGCTTCAAAGATCCATTTATGGATTGAAGCAGGCATCTCGGAGCTGGAATCATCGTTTCGATGAAGTAGTCAAAGAGTTTGGCTTCATTCAGAACATGGATGAACCTTGTGTTTACAAGAAGGTTAGTGGGAGCACAGTTGTATTTCTAGTGCTTTATGTTGATGACATCCTACTCATTGGGAATGACATTCCTACCTTGCAGAAGGTCAAATCTTGGTTAGGAAAGTCTTTCTCAATGAAAGATTTAGGCGAAGCCACTTATATCCTTGGGATAAGGATCTATAGAGATAGATCCAAGAGGCTGTTGGGCCTAAGTCAGAGCACATACATAGACAAGATACTGAATAGGTTCAGTATGCAGGATTCCAAAAGGGGTAACGTGCCCATGTCTCATGGCATTCATCTCAGTAAGGATCTGTGTCCTAGTACACAAGATCAAAGAGACCGCATGAGTAAGATTCCATATGCCTCTGCCATTGGATCTATCATGTATGCTATGTTATGTACTCGACCGGATGTGTCATTTGCCTTGAGTATGACCAGCAGATATCAACAAGATCCCGGTGAGGGTCATTGGACTGCTGTCAAGAATATCCTTAAGTACTTAAGAAGGACTAAGGACTTATTCTTGGTATATGGTGGCTTGGAGGATGAGCTCTGTGTGACTGGTTACACAGATGCGAGTTTCCAAACTGACCAAGATGATTCAAGATCGCAATCAGGATATGTATTCCTGTTGAATGGTGGTGCGGTGAGTTGGAAAAGCTCTAAGCAGAGCACTGTAGCTGATTCTGCAACGGAAGCTGAGTATATAGCAGCATCGGATGCAGCTAAGGAAGCCGTTTGGATCAGAAAGTTCATCACTGAACTGGGGGTGGTTCCTACCATCTCAGATCCAATAAACTTGTTCTGTGACAATAACGGCGTCATTGCACAGACAAAGGAGCCTAGGTCACATCAAAGGACCAAGCACATACTCAGGCGTTTTCATCTCATCAGAGAAATCAATGAAAGAGGTGATACAAACATATGCAAAGTACCAGGAGAAGACAACGTAGCAGATCCTCTCACTAAGCCGCTTGCACAAGCGGCACATGAGCGTCATGTTAGGGCAATGGGAATTAGAGTAATCAATGATTGCACCTAGTGCAAGTGGGAGTCTGTTGGAAATTATGCCCTAGGGGCAATTCATTGTACTTTGGATATTTAAGTTATTTAAAGTATTCTCTTTTGTTATCATTTTCGTTTGCATGTTCGTATTGATAACTGCATCCCTGGATAATCTTATAGATTATCCTAAAAGTCCCTGGTCGGTCATCTACACGGGAGTGAAGATGAAATAAGATCAGTATGACTTTGATGAGGTATGGAGATACGAATCAAAGTCATGGGCACTTGTAAGAGTACAAGGTGCTGGACCGACCCACTATGAGAAAGCTGCATGGATTAAGTCATAAGCTTATCTCATGTATAACCGCGTCACGACGCCCTATGACCTGAGACCATCATAGATTCCTACATGATGAGTACTGGTCTTTGACCTAGTCAAAAGTCACCTTTGACCGGGTGATGATAAAGGCTAGGACCAGGATCAGTGGTTTTCATGCGGAGGAATGTGAGTGGTCAAGATGGGATTTGTCCCTCACATATGTAGAGAGATAATGCTGGGCCCCTCGATGAGTGAGTCTAAGAAATGTATGGCCATACTATGATGGAAAGGAGTTTCCATTTCACTTATTAGACTACTCGAGAATCGAGAAAGCATTGGTCAAGAAAAGGAAGTTGACATTATCCATGCCTCATCCTTGACCGAATTATCGCGTGACAAAAGGGACGTGACATGGTTGTACGATAGGTAGTATCGTGTCATCGATCCCCATGTGAATTGGGTAGTTGCAATGTCTTGCTAGAGGCCGCTTGCGACTTGTGGGCTGATACAGTGTTGGCCCACTGCCAATCTCATATGGGCCTGCAGGGTCGCACACAAGAATAATCCAACACGGGTGAAGGTGTCCAGGTTCATTGAATCTCAGATTAATCTGAGATTAAATGAATACTAAATTTGATCTAGGATTTATATATATATATATATATATATATATATATATATATATATATATATATAATTCGAAATTAATATATATATTATAAATTGAGATTATAATATTATATATGATATTTGTTTAGTATTTAATTTATTTGATAAATTAAATATCTGAAACAAATAGAGATATTGTATCTCATTTAATTTCGAATAAAGATATCGTATATCTGTTTAATATTAAATTGAGATATGGTATCTCAGATTTAATTAAATAGATAGATATCATATCTCAGATTTAATTTATGATGATAAATTAAATCAAAAGGCTTTAAATTTAGATTTGATTTAAATTTAAAAATTCGAATTTCCAAATCTGGCTTTTAGTATATTCAATTACATTTATGAGATAGATGTGATTGATATGCTGACCAGATTCAAAATCCGAATTTCCAAAATTAATAAAGGATTAATTTTGGTTATATAATACGCCTATCGGGTTTAGAAAAACCTACGGGATTTTCAGTCGAGCGTATTGAGAAAAGCCGCGAGAAACCCTAGAGCAATTTGAGAGAGAGAGACGCACAAGAAGCGCTAGCACGCTGCCGCAACCGTTTAGGGGATTGTTCGTGTGGATACCAGTAGAGGAAGCCGATCCAAGAGTCGACTTCTGCTGATCGAAAGAACGAGACGCGGACGTGTTGATCGCCCACCTGATCAAAGGAACGAGACGCGGACGTGTTGTTCGAGAAGGTAGCCCACCTGATCAAAGAAACGGAACGCGGACTAGTTCAACAAAGGTATGATTCGGTTTCCTTAACTCTGATTTAAACGTCGTTGAGTGATCCTTCGGAAGGATTCGTAAGAAATTTTTAATCCGCTGCGTGTACGAATCCCAACATTATCAGCTTCTTGTTCACTGAACACAACATGTATAGACTCTTCTACAACCTTAGTTCTAGTGTTGAAGACTCTATATGCTTTGCTTCTATTAGAATAGCCAATAAATATGCCTACATCTACTTTGGTGTCGAATTTACCAAGATTTTCTTTACCATTATTGTGCACATAGCACTTGCATCCAACGATGTGTAGGTGGCTCAGATTCGGCTTCCTTCCCTTGTAGAGCTTGTATGGGGTCTTGTTCAGCTTCTTCCTCAAGTAAGCTCGGTTTGAAATGTAGCATGCCGTACTCATCGCGTCAACACAGAACACTTGTGAAGTGTTGTTCTCATTCAACATTGCCCTTGCCATCTCAGTGAGCACTCTATTCTTTCTCTCAACAACACCATTTTGTTGTGGAGTCCTTGGAGCTGAGAAGTTGTGGTCAATCCCCATATTGTCACAGAATTCAGCAAAGGCGTTATTCTCGAATTCGCCACCATGATCAGTCCTTATACCTGAAATTGAAAATCCTTTCTCGTTCTGGACCTTCTTGGCAAATACAACAAACTGATCAAATGTTTTATCTTTAGATGATAGAAAAATAGTCCAACAAAATCTAGAGAAATCATCTACAATAACCAATGTATATAGATTGCCACCAAGGCTCCTCACCCTTATTGGACCCACAAGATCTATATGTAGCAATTGCAATGGTCTATTGGTAGATATTTCATTTTTGTTTTTGAAAGATGACTTAGTTTGTTTTCCCTTTTGGCATGCTTCACAAATCAAATCATTTTTGAAACTAAGTTTGGGAATGCCAATAACTAAGTCCTTTTTCAGTAACTTGTCAAGTTGAAACATATTGACATGAGCTAATCGCTTGTGCCATAGCCAACGTTCATTCAAGTTACTTACAAAACAATTTTCAGAAACTGAAGCATTACTAGAGAGGTTGAGAGTATAACAATTACCATCTCTAGGTGCTCTAAATAAAGCTTTTGTTTTCAAATCATTTATGGAGATCAAATCCTTTTTAACAATCAAGCATTCATCAGAATCAAAGATAACTAAGTTACCCTTGTCGGTGCTTTGGCTTACGCTAAGGAGGTTGTGACACAATCCTTCTACAAGGTAGACATCCTTGATGAGTGGACCCTCATTGTTCTCAATCTCACCAATGCCGGCGATCTTCCCGGTTTGGTCACCACCAAATTTCACCTTTCCACCATCCTTAGGCTTGATTGAGACAAATTTGGATTTATCTCCAGTCATATGTCTTGAACATCCACTGTCAATGTACCATTTGTTGGGTCTTGATGCTCTAAGACATACCTGCAATCCACAAAGGATTAAGTTTTAGGTACCCATCTTTTCTTGGGTCCTTTGGGGTTAGTTTGGACCTTGGGAACATAAGTTCCTTTTGGTACCCATTGATAATTCCCTACAGGCTTAATTTTTCTTTCATTCTTATGAAAGCAAGATGAAGTAGAATGACCCTTCCTATTACAATAATTACAATGTGTAAAGGGATTTGAAGAATGAACTGATTTTGTAAAATAGTTCATGTATGATTTTTGACCACTCTTCTTCTTGCCTTTCTTCTTATCAAAATCCGGTTGGTAACCAATGCCTGATCTATCATTTATAAATCTTTGTTGTTTCAAAATCACCTCAAGCATTTCACTTCCCTTAGTGAATTTTTCGAGTGCTTTTGTAAGATGTAAATTCTTTTGCTTTAAATCAGGGAACTCTTCACAAATCAAGATTTCGGGAGAAGAAAGTTTTTCAATTTGCAATTCAAGAGTAACGTTTTTCTTTTTCAAAGCCAAATACTTTTCAGCAAGTTTCTCAAACTCCTTTTGCACAAGATTGTATTCAGCAAGCAGTTTATCATAGGAAGGTTGAGATTCATATACCTCACTGTCATCTTGTTGTTCTTGAGCTACCAGGCATATGTTTGCTTTTTCTTCTTCTTCTTCAGCTTCGTCTTCATCGGATGAGCTATCTCCCCATATGGCTGAAACATATGCCTTCTTCTTGAACTTTTTGAACTTCTTCTTTTCTTTCTCTTGATTCTTCAACTGAGGACATTCTGATTTGATGTGTCCGGGCTTCTCGAATTCGTAGCAAATGATAGGCTTCTTTGATTCATAACTGGAGCTACCCTTTTGAAATTTTCTGAAACCTTGGTCCTTCTTGTAGAACTTTTTGAATCTTCGAACCATCATGCCCAATTCTTCATCTTCATCCTCTTCTTCCTCAGCATTTGACTCTTTTGTTTCCTTCATAGCCTTGAGGGCTACTCCTTTGTTCTTGCCACTCACTTCATCAAGCTCTTTTCTGAACTTGAGCTTCTCTTCATATTCAGATAGGCTTCCAAACAAGGCAGCTACCGAGCTCATTGACTCTCCACGTGCTTCCTTGATAGCTGTCATTTTGGCTTCCCATTCTTTGCTGAGAATATTGAGGATTTTCCTCACTTGAACAGGTTGTTCATATGTTTTTCCTAAGGCAGCAAGCTGGTTGATCAAATGAGTGAATCTTAGTTGGAAATCGATGATAGATTCACCATACTTCATGCGAAGAAGATCATATTCTGTTATGAGTGTGTTGACCCTATTCTCCTTGACTCTGGTGGTTCCTTCATGAGCGATTTCTAGTGCATCCCACATAGCCTTAGCTGATGGCAAAGTGTAAATTCTGAAATACTCTTGTTGACTAAGAGCACTTTGCAACATGAGAATGACTTTGCTGTTAAGAGTGACATTTCTTTGATCATTCTCATCATAGGCATCTTCTGGCTTTGGAACTCTTCGACCATTTTCCATCACAGTTGGTGCATAATCTCCAACTTCAAATACTCTCCATAGCCCATATTCAGAAGCCATAACGAAGACTTTGAATTTGGCTTTTCAGAATGAATAATGTTGTCCACTGAAACCTGGTGGTTGGTTGATAGAAGCTCCATCGGGTAGAATACCTTCCATCTTGATCCTTCTCTAGATGTTAAGCTCTTATGAGAAGACCTTGCTCTGATACCAAATGTAAATGGAGCTTGATACCCAAGAGGGGGGGTGAATTGGGTATCTTTAAAAATTTAAAGGATTTGCTCTGTTTTGGACAAGTAAGAGTAGGGTAAACAGAGATGAAGAGAGGAGAAAGCTTGCACAAGATGATTTATCCTGGTCCGGTCTTATCCTTGACCTACATCCAGTCCCCAAGTCACACTTGGGATTTTCAATCCACTATAACTCACAAACTGATTACAAACTTTGTACTCAAGAGTAGTTCTCTCTCTAGAACTCACTCCCCCTTACAAATTGCAATCAATTATCCCAACCACCAAGTCCCCTGACTTGTGGTTCTTTACAATAGATGAATTACAACAGAAATAACTCTCTTAAAGAGTAGATAAGATAATCACTGAAGCTCACAATGTCAAAAGACAATACAGATGAAAAACTGAAAGTATTGAATGAACACTTAATGAATTGCGCTCTCAGTTCTGCAAAAGTTGTTGAGAAGACTTCAATGCACTCTATTTATACTTAGAGAGCATTAATTGACCGTTGTATGATGATTCCAACCGTTGTAGCTGGTTAGCATTAAGTTTGGTCAGCTTCTCTCTCTAATCTCCAACTAATCCAGGTGTATAATTAATCTGAGTTGGCTCTCTGGAGTTTTGCCCGTTGGAGAAGAGTTTTCTTCATGAAGAAAGCATTCTTGACCGTTGAGAATGCGTGCTCAGGTGGATTAGCCAAAAGGAGGTTGTTTAACTGCAGTGCCTTAAATGCTTCATAGCACTTTTTGCTTTTTGGCTTTGACCTTCAATAATCTTCATCCGTGCTAACTAAATTCACTTAACAAACTTGTTAAACATAGCTGGAAACATAAGTGAATGATGGATGGAAGCAATAAGATCAAACAACAGTGTTTTGCAAATTCGTGTAATTTGAAAATCAGTTTTTACCGTTCAATACTCGAGTATGTTCCACTATACTCGAGTATGTCACTGTGTACAAGTGGCAATACTGGAGTATCCAATATGATACTCGAGTATGTAGCTTCCAGAGGCAAACCATCGTGACTTGTGTTTTGAAAAACAATGTCTATACTCGAGTATGTAAGTATGTACTCGAGTATGCAACTGTTTTGTGAGAAAATTTTTAAGTTCAAAAAGCCTCAATACTTGAGTATTCATTCCTATACTTGAGTATTCAAATCCTTGACAAATGAATAACCTCTCTGTATGGCCAATACTCGAGTATGCATATCTATACTCGAGTATGCATTCATCTTTCAAAAATTGTGAAGTTATTCCATGTCAATACTTGAGTATTCAAATGAATACTTGAGTATGCAAGAGCAAGTGTTGAGTTGAAAATCAGTGTAAGAGCCCAATACTCGAGTATGCAAAACCTATACTCGAGTATGCAACAGTTATAAAATTTTGAGAACTCTCTGTAAGTCCAATATGTTAGTTCTCTGTTGGTTTTGATGATTGCCAACAACTACAAACAATTAAAGAGGTTTTGCTCTTAAGTGTCAAAAAGTTTTGTTCAAGAGCAAACCTCGAGGTTGGTATTGTAACCTCGAGGTTTGACCTTACAGAAGCTTTAAAAGGTCAAGTGTTTTCATGTTACAAAACTTGGTTTCACAAAAACTATGTGAAACCTCGAGGTTGGAAAGTCAACCTCGAGGTTCTGGTCTTCTTGAAAAACCCAAGTTTTGCATTAACATTTGCAACCTCGAGTATGGAAAGCTAACCTCGAGTTTTGACTCATCCAGAGAAGTCATGGTTTTCAACAAGCTTGAAAACCTCGAGGTTGGACACTTTATTTTGAAACTTAAATTTGAAGAAAAACTTGTTGACCTCGAGTATGGTATTTCAACCTCGAGTATTGTGACATACAGAGAGCAAACTGGTTTTCAAAGCATTGAAAACCTCGAGGTTAAGATTGTAACCTCGAGGCTGAGCCTTATGTTTAATATTGAACTTTGCATTTTCAAAGGCCAACCTCGAGTATGGATTTACAACCTCGAGGTTGTCGGGCTCCAGTGAAAAATGAAGTTTTTGAAACAAGCTTCAAACCTCGAGGTTACCTTTGGAACCTCAAGGTTTGTGAGCTAGTGAGATTTTTCAGAAGGCTTCTCTTTAAGAGAAACCTCGAGGTTCACATAGCAACCTCGAGGTTGGATGTTTTAAAACCTGTGCTTGCCTGAAACCTTCAAGCAAACCTCGAGGTTGGATGAACTAGCCTCAAGGTTTGTGACCGTTGGTGTATTTTCAAATTTGTGAAATCTGCTATATCTTGTTGTTTGATCTAATTGCTTTCATATATCATTCACTCATGTTCCCAGATATGTTTAACAATGTTTGTTGAGTGTGTTCAGTCATTATAGATCAAGATTATTGAAGATATGTGATAAAAAGCAAAAAGGTGAACAGTGCATTTAATGCACCTGCACAATCTCACCTACTTTCGGCTAATCCATCTGAGCACGTCTAATGAACGTTAAAGGAAGCTTGCTACATCAAGTAAAGTCAATTCCAACGGGCATAAACTCAGAGAGCCACCTCAGACAACATTAACTCTTGGATTAGCAGAAGTTTAGAGAGAGAAGATGACCAGAACTTAAGCAAATCACTTCCAACGGTTGGAATTATCTCACAACGGTCATTTAATGTTCTCTACCTATAAATAGAGAGCATTAACTTCATCTCCAGCTGATACACCTACTCTGAGCGAAAATCTTATAAGTTCATTCATTGTGTATTAGTTTTTTTTTTCACTTGTAATAGTATCTTTTTGATACTTTGAGCTTCAGTGTTTATTCTATCTACTCTTTGAGAGAGTTTCACTTGTAAAATCATTTATTGTAACAACTACAAGTCAGGGGGCTTGGTAGTTGGGGTGTATTGATTACAACTTGTAAGGGGGAGTGTGTTCTAGAGAAAGAACAACTCTTAGTACAGAGTGTGTAATCAATTTCATTGAGTTAGTGGATTGAAAATCTCAAGTGAGGCTTGGGGACTGGATGTAGGTCAGAGAAAGGACCGAACCAGTATAAATCTTGTTGTGCATTGCTTCTTCTTCCTCCCTCTCTGTTCTGCTCTGTTTTGAGTACTCACAAATAGAACAAGTGTATAAAATTTTAAAGATACCCAATTTACCCCCCCTCTTGGGTATCAAGCTCCTGTTTTCACAATACTCGAGTATAGCTTCCTATACTTGAGTATTGACTCAGTTTGAAAACTTTGGATGCTCTCTGGATGACCTATACTCGAGTATGTTAGTGCTATACTCGAGTATGCACTTAAATTCAAAACTTGATTGCTCTCTGTGACTTCAATACTCGAGTATTTCCAATACTTGAGTATTGACTTACAAAATGCATTTGAGCAATCCACTGTCAATCCAATACTCGAGTATGGCTTCCTATACTCGAGTATGCAATTGCCAGATGGTTTTTAACAGATTTTGGAAACTTCAAAACGTGTTTACAATTGTTGATTATCATCAAAACACATAGAGAACTAACACTTTGGAGCAGATTGGAACCTTGCACACATCCCCACGCTGAATTGGATGTCTGGCCGACTTGCAGTTAAATAGAGTAATGATCCAATCATTCCTCTATACTTGGTGATATTGAAGTCTTTGCCCTTTTCATCAGCATCCAATGAAGTGATTGTACTCATTGGAGTGTCAGCTCCATTGCAATTGTCCATCCCAAACTTTTTCAGCAGATCATTGAGATACTTTGTTTGGGAGATGAAGATTCCATCCTTTCTTTGCTTGATTTGTAGCCCAAGAAAGTAGTTGAGCTCTCCCATCATAGACATCTCAAACTCTCCCTGCATAATCTTTGCAAATTCCTCACATAAAGCATCATTAGTAGTACCAAAGATTATGTCATCAACATAAATTTGCACAATCAAAATTTCATTCAACTTATTTCTTTTAATGAATAATGTTGTGTCAGCTTTGCCTCTGATAAACCCTTGATCAAGAAGAAATTGACTTAATCTCTCATACCAAGCTCTTAGAGCTTGTTTGAGTCCATATAAAGCCTTTTTAAGTCGATAAACATGATCAGGATGATGCTTGTTTTCAAAGCCAGGAGGTTGTTCAACATAAACCTCCTCTTGAATAAAACCATTCAAAAATTCACTTTTAACATCCATGTGAAAAAGTTTAAAACCCTTAACACATGCAAAGGCTAGAAGAACTCTTATTGCTTCCAATCTTGCCACTGGAGCATAAGTTTCTTCATAGTCTATTCCTTCTTCTTGATTGTAACCTTTTGCAACCAATCTTGCCTTATTTCGGACAATGATTGCAGATTCATCACGTTTGTTCTTAAATACTCATTTTGTCCCAATAACCAGATGGTCTTTGGGTCTAGGCACTAAGTCCCAAACTTGATTTCTGTCAAATTGATGTAACTCCTCTTGCATAGCTATCACCGAATCATTGTCTAAAAGGGCTTCATCTATTTTTGAGGGTTCTATATGAGATATGAATGCAGAAAAGGTTACTTCATTTAAAGTGCTATTTCTAGTTCTTACTCCTTGATTCACATCACCCATAACTTGGTCTAAAGGATGATTTCTTATAAATCTCCAAGCTCTCGGCTGAGACTGATCTGGGTTTTCAATAGGGTTTTGGGGATCAGTCTCAAAAACATATTCAGAATTTTCAACAGATGAAGGAGTAGTTTTTGAAAAGAAATGGTTTTTGAAAACATTTTCTTCCTCATCATCTAAAGGATTATCAGATTTTTCTTCATTGAACACAACATGAATAGACTCTTCAACAATTTGAGTTCTTGTATTGAACACTCTATAGGCCTTACTTCTATTGGAATATCCAAGAAATATGCCTATATTAGCTTTAGAATCAAACTTACCCAGATTATCTTTACCATTATAGTGCACATAGCACTTACATCCGAAGATGTGCAGATGGGCAAGATTCGGCTTCCTTCCTTTGTATAGCTCATATGGAGTCTTGTTTATCTTCTTTCGGAGGTAGGCTCGATTCGAGATATAGCATGCAGTACTCATTGCATCAGCCCAGAAAACTTGAGATGTCTGGTTCTCATTCAGTATTGCTCTCGCCATCTTAGTAAGAACTCGGTTCTTCCTTTCCACAACTCCATTCTGTTGAGGAGTTCTTGGTGTTGAGAAGTTGTGATCAATTCCCATGTTGTCACAGAATTCTACAAAAGCATGATTCTCGAATTCTCCTCCATGATCAGTTCTTATACCTGAAATAGATACACCTTTTATCGTTCTGGACCTTTTTGGCAAACACAACAAATTGATCAAATGTTTCATCTTTTGATGAAAAAAATAAGGTCCAACAAAATCTTGAGAAATCATCTACAATAACCAATGTATACAAATTACCACCAAGGCTCCTCACCCTTGTTGGACCAACAAGATCCATGTGTAGTAATTGCAATGGTCTATTAGTTGAGATTTCATTTTTTGGTTTAAAGGATGATTTGGTTTGTTTTCCCTTTTGACATGCTTCACAAATCAAGTCATTTTTAAAATTGAGTTTGGGAACATCAATCACCAAATCTTTTTTGAGCAATTTGTCAAGTTGAGACATGTTGACATGAGCTAATCGCTTGTGCCACAGCCAACTTTCATTTGAATTGCTTACAAAACATTTTTCAGAAACTGAAGCATTGCTAGAGAGGTTGAGAGTATAACAATTGTCATCTCTAGGTGCTCTAAATAAAGCTTTTGATTTGATGTTTTGCAAAGGGAGAAAATCTTTACTAACAATCAAACATTCCTCAGAATCAAAGATAACTAGGTTACCTTTATCAATGCTTTGGCTAACACTGAGGAGATTGTGGCAAAGTCCTTTCACAAGGTAGACATCCTTGATCAGTGGCCCTTCTTTGTTCCCAATTTCGCCTATTCCAGCGATTTTTCCAGATTGGTCTTCACCAAATGTCACCTTGCCACCATCTTTAGGTTTGATTGAAGTAAACTTCGTTTGATCTCCCGTCATGTGTCTAGAGCATCCACTGTCAATGTACCATTTATTTTGTAAATGGAGCTAAATACCCAAGAGGGGGGTGAATTGGGTATTATCAAATTTTCGACAAAATGCTCTGTTTTTGAACTATGAAAATAGGGTAATTCAGAGTAGGAGAGGAGAAGCAAGACACAAGAAGATTTATAATGGTTCGGTCTTAACCACTGACCTACGTCTAGTCCCCAGCCTCACCGGGATTTCCACTATATCAAAGATTACACACTCTGCACTCAAGAAGTGATTCTCTCACTAGGACTCACTCCCCCTTACAAGTTGTAATCAATGAACCCAACCACCAAGTCCCCTGACTTGTGGTTCTTTACAATAAATGATTAACAATTTTCAAAGAAAAACTCTCTTTAAGAGTAGATGATGATAAACACTGAAGCTTATGGAAAAAGTCAAAATATAAAATACAAGTGAAAACTCAAAGTAGTTGAAGAACTTGAATGCTTATGCTTTTTCAGATGTTGTGGTTGTGGAAGAGACTTGAATACAGTCCCATTTATACTCAGGAAGTATTAATTGACCGTTGCATCTTCAATATTACCGTTGAGAGAAGTCATCAGGTGATTAGCAAGAGCTTTAGGCATCTTCTCTCTCTCTATACTTAGCTTAATCCAGCTGGCCAAGTACTCTGATTTGTTCTTCTGCAAATTAATCCGTTGGAGATGAAGTTTCTTGAAGTAGAAAACATTCTTTAATGCTTTGTAATCGTGTGCAGAAGAATTAGCCAAGTTTGTGCAACTTTCTGAGTAGTGCATTTAATGAACTGAACCACTTTTTGCTTTTCACTTTATCCTTCAATGAACTTTCGTTAATCTGTCTAAAACTCATCAAAAAGATGGTTAATCATAGCTAAGAATATATAAGAATGATAAATGGAAGCATTAGGATCAAATGAGAGAGTTTCACAAATTCGTCAGATTTGATTTTCAAGTTCAGCGCTCAATACTCGAGTATGTTCATCAATACTCGAGTTTGTCACTGTGCACTTAACTCAATACTTGAGTATCCATCTTGATACTTGAGTATTCATCATCCAGAGAGAAATCATCGTGATGTGAACTTTGGACCTTAAGGACAATACTCGAGTATTCAAATCAATACTCGAGTTTTCAAGTCATTGACAAGAGGAAAAGCTCTCTGTATGCCCAATACTCGAGTTTTCAAATCAATACTCGAGTATGCACTCATTTGAAAATTTTGTGGAGTTTTTCCATATCAATACTTGAGTTTTCAAATGAATACTTGAGTATTCATAAGCAAATGTTAAACTTGAAATCTTTGTGAAAGTCCAATACTCGAGTATGTAAAACCAATACTCGAGTTTTCATAGTGTGTAAAACTTTGATGTCTCTCTATATGACCAATACTCGAGTATTCAATTGAATACTTGAGTATTAAGAACTTATGTCAATGTTGAAATTCTCTCTGTGTGTTCAATATTCGAGTATTGCAACCAATACTTGAGTATTGTCTCAAGGTGAAAACTTGGAGTGCTCTCTGTAAGTCCAATACTCGAGTATTGCAACCAATACTTGAGTATTGTCTCAGGGTGAAAACTTAGAGTGCTCTCTGTAAGTCCAATACTCGAGTATTGCAACCAATACTTGAGTATTGCTTTGTGAAAATGAATTTGAGCATCTCTCTGTCAAGTCAATACTCGAGTATTGATACCAATACTCGAGTTTGTCTTTGACAGTAAGTTTTTACCAAAGACAAACACTTCCAAGTGAGTTTACAATTGTTGATTATCATCAAAACACATAGGATACTAACATTCTCCCCTTTTTGATGATGACAACACTTGTAAACCAGCATTTCCAAGAATTTGAAAGATTGTTTTCTTTTGAAATGAGATTTTCTAAAATTGTTTCAAAGTATTCACGAATTTGACAAGTGATAAAATTCTTTGAACATATGAGAAAGCTTTTGCACAATGATATAATAAACCAGAGGCTAGTAGCAGAAGTATCAAACAGAAACATGTCATTCTTAAATTGCATAAGGGTACATTAGTCAACTACAAAATAAGTGCTATACACACTGATATCAGAGAATGCAGAAAACTACAATTCAACTAGGTAGCATCAGATTTACACAAAAGCACTACAAACAGTTACACAAAACACTACAATCAGAAATACATGAACCCTTGAAACTCAAATTCTTCTAAATGTCCTTCTCTTCTTCTCCCTCTTTGGCATCTTCAAAATGGGGAGGAGAGGGATCAGGAATGAAAAGCTCGGTGGTTGCAGTGCTAGGAGAAGGAGAGGAGTGTGGAAAGATTTCAGTGGCTGGAGTAGTGGGTGAAGGGAGAACCACAGTAGCCGAAGTGGGGACATATACGGGAGACGAGGATGAAATAGGTGGACTAGGAAAGGCAAAGGTAGGAGAGGATGGAGGAGCTGTAGGCATTGGAGAGGATGAGGTTGGACCAGTGGTAAATCCAAAGGTGGAGGAGGTACCAATACCAAGATGCTTTACTACTTTCTCAATGTTATCACGAGCATCAATGGTGGTGATCAAAGAGGTAGACAATCTCGCGTCAAGGTCAATAAGCTGATCAAAAATCTCGTCTTGTTTCTTCTCAAATTGCTCCTTGAGCTTGTCCAACTGGACTGTCATTCCTTCTTGAGCATCAATCACCTCATGAAGACCAGTCTTGACCTCAGCAGCCAGTTTGCCACTCTCAAATTGTAATCTAATAGATAAGGAGGCAATGGCAGCATCCACAATTTCCTTAATGCGCGAGTCAAAATCAGGTGGATGAGGTGGAGTAGACTGAGCTTCATGAGCTTCAGAATAGGAGACTATTGCTTGGGATCTTGGGGGTGCTCGAGATTGGCCAGATCCTTCAGCCTCAAAGGTAAGCTTCATGAAGTTGAGTTGGGTCTTGCCAAAAGATGGTGGATACTTCATACTTTCCGGTGGACCAACATACCAAATCTTGTGATAGAAGAAAATTAGAGATACAAGAGAGGGAAAAGGTATGTGTGAAGGCCGCCTAGATGAAAATTTAAAGCGAATCATCTCCTGAAAGATCCAATGACCAATGTTCAAAGGATGTTGCTTGATAAAGGCTGTGAAGAAGCGATAGTCCCTCTGTGAAAAAGTGAGTGAAGCTTCCCCCTTTTTGAACGAAGTTCCGGGAATAAATGTACCAAAGTACCCTATTGATAGGAGACATAATCCCGGGTTTGAAGGAGAGGATATGTCTCTGGTTCTCAGGAAATTCAGTATTAGGGACAAGAGTGGAGAAAATTACCTCATTGGTGTATGTGGAAGTAGAGACAGGAGGGGGATTGGTAACTTTCAAAATAGTGTTGAGAATGGAAGCAGATAATGTGAACTTGATACCCTTGACACAAGTGGTCACCCTTTCCTCAACCAATTCTCCATCAGAAGTTAGAATGTTATCAGACTGCATGTTGAAGTAGAATAATTTGACTAAATTGGGATAAAATGCAGCTGAGATGGATGTGAAGGAATTGTAGGGAGCAAGCCATGGTGAGAGATTAACATTACATTCTTGTTGGACTGTGTTCAAGTCCACTGCAACAACTGCACAGAACCCTCTGTTCGTGTAGGAGTCCTTGAATTTTGCACTTAGCTCCGGAGTGAGAGGTACAGTGGCTATGGTGAATCCTTCTGGAGCAGACTTGTGAAGTTGAATTTCTTCAACTGCATTTGGCAACACTGGAGGTACATCTTCGGGCTGGGTGTCAGTGGAGGCGGTAGCTCCAGAGGATGAATGTGCCTTAGAGGAGGTGTGGGAGAAATTAGAAGCCTTCTTCGTTCTTGCAGGCTTGCCCTTAGATGAACTAGCAACCTTCCCTTTCCCTTTATCCTTAGTTGGTTCTTGTGTAGTCCGCTTCTTTCTTGGAGGAGACGGAATGGGTTACTCGAATGAAACTACCCTCTTCTTAGGGTTTGGCGAAGAAGCATCTGGAATGCTATGACTCACACCTTTGATTGAGCGGTCAATGCCGTGATGAAGGCGCTTGGGGATGGTTTTCATCTTTCTTGGATGTTGAGGAGAAGAGGGTTGAGAGGACTTTGATTTTTCCATTTCTTCGGTGACTTTTGCAGTGGATGTCATATGGGAAGGAGATTTGGAAGGCATTGCAGAGGTTGGAGAAGGAATTTGGTGGGAAGATTTGTGGGTTTCTGAGAGAAAGAAGGAGAGGAAGAGAGAACGTCTAGGGCAAACTTGAGTTTCGGAGCGAGTAATGAAGAACATGAACAGTTTTCATACATATAACCGCGCACCCATACTCGAGTATCGACACTAATACTCGAGTATTGAAAACTTGAGTATACTACTTACACACTCGAGTATTAAAGAATAAATACTAACCTGGACTTCAAAAGTGTGTGGTGAACTTTTGAAATTCCACGACCAATACTCAAGTATTGAACTAACATACTCGAGTATTCAGCTCCTTCAGCACTTGTTTCTCCTCTGTCTGGTGGATACTCGAGTATTGAATCCTCATACTCGAGTATTGAGTTTCTTCATCACCAGGTTGCTCTCTGACTTGTGGATACTCGAGTATTGAACTTGTACACTCGAGTATTGATCTTCTCCAAGACTCTGTGATGCTTTTTGACTCCTCCATACTCGAGTATTCTCTCCAATACTTGAGTATTCTCCTTTTGTCAACAGTTACTGAAATTTTAAACATCCTGCAAAAGACATAACTATATACTTCGATGCTTAAGTTAGTAACTATTATTCATAAAAAACATAACTAACATTAAAGTGTGTGAAAATTGCTTACAATTCATTGGGATTTACCATTCCCAATTCTCTTCTTATGAAGTTAAATTGCTCCTTGGCTAATGGCTTTGTGAAGATATCAGCAAGTTGAAGATGAGTTGGGATGAACATGACTTTGACATCTCTTTTCTGAACATGATCCCTTATGAAATGATGTCTCACATCAATATGCTTGGTCCGAGTGTGTTGAACTGGATTCTTTGCCAAGCTTATTGTGCTTGTGTTGTCACACAATATTGGAATCTCTTTCAGATGGACTCCCAAGTCAGCAAGTTGTTGCTTAAGCCATAATACTTGAGCACAACAACTTGATGCAGCCACATATTCAGCTTCTGTAGATGATACGACCACACTGGTCTGCTTCTTGCTGAACCAAGACATAAGTGAATTGCCAAAGAACTCACATTGGCCACTTGTGCTCTTCCTATCAGTGTTGTAGCCGGCATGATCTGAATCTGAGTATTATCATGGATTCCTACATGGTGAGTCACTGGTCTTTGACCTAGTCAAAAGTCACCTTTGACTGGGTGATGATAAAGGCTTGGATCAGGATTAGTAGTTTTCATGCGGAGGAATGTGAATGGTCAAGATGGAATTTGTCCCTCACATTTGTAGAGAGATAATATTGGCCTCTCGATGAGTGAATCTAAGAAATATATGGTCATACTACGATGGAAAGAAGTTTCCATTTCATTTATTAGACTACTCAAGAATCAAGAAAGTAATGGTCAAGAACAGGAAGTTGACATTATCCATGCCTCATCCTTGACCAAATTATCGCGTGACAAAAGGGACATGACATGGTTCTATGATAGATTATATCGTGTCATCGATCCCCATGTAAATTGGGTAGTCGCAATGTCTTGCTAGAGGCCGCTTGCGACTTGTGGGCTGGTACAGTATTGGCCCACTGCCAATCTCATGTGGGCCTGCAAGGTTGCACACAATAATAAACCCAACACGAGCAAATGTGTCTAGATTCATTGAATCTTAGATTAATCTAAGATTTAATGAATATTGAATTTAATCTAGGGTGAATATATATATATATATATATATATATATATATATATATATATTAAATTCAAAAATAATATAATAATATTATTTAATGGAGATTATAATATTATTATATAATATTTGTTTTTGTATTTAATTTATCTGATAAATTAAATATCTAAAACAAGTAGAGATATTGTATCTCATTTAATTTTCGAATAAAGATATCATATATTTGTTTAATTTAAATTCAGATATAGTATCTCATATTTAATTAAATAGATAGATATCATTTCTCGAATTTAATTTATAGTGATAAAATAAATTTGAAGGCTTTTAATTTGGATTAAATACATACATTAGATTAGATCTATCAGATAGATTTAATTGATATATTTATTAATCCAAATTCAAAATTCGAATTTCAAATCTGGCTTTTAATTCGGATTAAATAAATACATTAGATTAGATCTATCAGATAGATTTAATTAATATTATTTAATCCAGATTTAAAATTCGAATTTCAAAATTAATGACGATTAATTTTGCATTTAATACGTCGATCGGGTTGAGAAAAACCACGGAACTTTTAGTCGAGCGTATTAGAAAACCACGAGAAAACCCTAGAGCGATAGTGAGAGAAGCATAACTCAAAAAGGCGCTAGCATGCTGCCATAGCCGTGTTCGGGATTATTCGTGTGGATACCGGTAGAGGAGGGCGATTCATAGAGTTGGCTTCTACTGATCGAGAAGGTAGCCCACCAGTTCAAAGAGAACGAGACGCGGACGAGTTCACTATAGGTAATATTCGGTTTCTTAACCTTGATTTAAACATGGTTGAGTGATCCTCAGGTCGGGATTCGTAAAAATTTTAAATCCGCTGCATGTACGAATCCCAACATGATGTTCAAATGATATTTTCTTGTCTTTCCCCTTAAATAATAAGGGTTTCAAATTTGGAAAAATATAGGGAAAATGACAAATAAATACTATATGAATTTACAAAACCCCCAAAAGTCCACCAAATTTGTAAAAAGATTGAGAAGTGACAAGAACCTATGAGGGATATGCAAATTTGGAAGAAATTACCATTTTACCCATAGTTTTAAATAAATGAAAAATAAAAATACCCTTGCTGGAGGGCCGCTGCCGGCCTCTGGCGAGGGGGTGGGGTTTTTTTTTTTTAAAAAAAGATATTCATTGAAAGTGTGGGAGGTGGGGTTCAAACCCCCCACACATCCATGGGGCCAAGGTGGTTCCTTTAATATTTATATACATTAATAAATAGATATATTCTTCTTAATATTTTTTCAACGGTAGTTACAAAACTTTAATCGGTATTTACAAATCTTCCATCACTATTTATAAAATTTTCATTGGTATTTACAACTTTTTTTAAGGTTTCCCTTTCTTGCTTCTGAGGAAAAAACAAAAAAATAATGCATTATTACAAAATTTTCATCGGTATTTACAAATCTTCCATCGCTATTTACAAAATTTTCATGGGTATTTACAACTTTTTTTTAGGTTTCCATTTCTTGCCTTTGGAGGGGGGAGGGGGGGGGGGGGAAGAAACCTAAAAAAAAGTTGCAAATATTGATGAAAATTTTGTAAATAGCGATGGAAGATTTGTAAATATCGATAAAAATTTTGTAATAATGCATTATTTTTTGTTTTTTTTCCTCAGAGGCAAGAAAGGGAAACCTAAAAAAAAGTTGTAAATATCGATACAAATTTTGTAAATAGAGATGGAAGATTTGTAAATATCGATGAAAGTTTTGTAACTACCGTTGGAAAAAGTCAAGAAGAATATATATATTTGTTAATGTGTGTGTATATATATATATATATTTGGAAGTATATTTTCTAGATGAGCTGGGGGAATCTCGGCTCGGTATGATCGAACCTTGATTTGGAACTTGGGGAGGATTAAGATGGAACCCCGGGGAGGGGGCATTAGGGTCTTGGTTATCCGGTAATGATGTTCGGGGTTTTCTCCTACTACTTCCGCTAGGTTTACGAAGCAAAGCTGCTTGTTTTTCTCCCTCAGTACGAGGCATTGCCCAGATCCAATATTTCGTGCCATCCGGGACATTTTTAAGTATTTCCCTATCTTCTTCAGGAATCGGGATACCATACATATCTATGGGTGGAGGACTGTTGTGATCCATGAAAACTCTTGAAGAAAGATAAAATGAAGACAGAAGTTTCGCTAGGATGGCTCAGAACCAAGATATCAGTTTTGTGCCTTCAGTAAGGAATTCCTTATATGGTCGTCATTGCTAGCTAGTACCAGCGAGTTTAAGGAAAAGAAGAGAGAAGGTGAGGAGGGGTATTTTGCAGGTGATGACGGCTACCCAGAAAACCCAAAAACCCTAGTTGGATGCCCAGAAATCGATTTTTATGAAGTTCGACGGAAATCTCAACAGAAAGAGCAGTGCGAGACTAGAGGAAACAAAATGATAGTAAAAGAAAGCAAGGAGGCAGTGGGAGTACCTGATTTTATGAAAGATGGTAGGAAATTGGAACTCACAGATGATAGTATGAAGAGGCTTTGAGGGAAGGAGTTTTCCTAGCAAGACAGAGTAAACGCCCGACGAAAAGTATGAAGAGAGGCGAAAAATGTGAATTTATAGACGTTTTGAATCCAAAACGCCACGGGTAGTGAAGACAATTCGTGCTAAGGATCAAGTTTGAAAACCTAAAAGGCGCAACGATGACTGTTGTGAAACAATGTGAGTGTTTAATGCGCACGAATCTTAAAGGCGGCGAAAGTTGCCTAGAAAAGGCGTCTTTACGCTATGACGTCAGCAATAAAAGCAAATAGAAACCGATTCGTATTCCTTTTGTTCATGATACCCTAGATTGGGGGCAACATATGTGGCGGAAATATATGAACCCAATTCCGAGCTCAAAATTAGAAAAGAAATCCCGGTTATCATAAAGTCGAGAGATTTCAAAACAAAGAACTCGACACTCATAGTTGGGGGCAAACCGCAAAGGACTCAATCAATCTCAGTAATTCCCCAAGATCAAAGCAGGAAAAACTTAGTGTTTTATGAAAGCAAAGCAGTATATAAATCTCGGCAATTTAGAGCCTTAAACTTCCGAGCTTGGGGCCAACTGTTATAGACTTAAATATTGGGCCTAGATGTGACACAGCCCAACAAAGGCATGTTATGACGGAAGCCCTCCTTAAGCAGGTAAAACGCTAATCACCTTGTAATCACGGCATTAATCACGGCAGTACATGTAGTGGAGCAGAGACATGTAGTGGAGCAGGGATATGTTAGATAGTGGAGCAGAACGTTGTAGGCTTGGAGGTGTGCACAGTACAGGAGCAGAAACCCTAGGTAATCTCTATAAATAGGAGATTACCTTCAGGTGCACACATTCGATTCATATCCTTTTACTATTCAGTTACACTGTACACACACCTACCCCCTTTAGCTAATCGCTATTCTCGTGTAGCACAGTGATCATCTGATATTCATTGGTGTCTTTCTCATAGGCACCACTGAACATTCATCATCTCTTCGGTGTTATCCACCTCATGTACCAGAGAGCCTTACAGATCCTATATCAATCATATGCTAACCCATCGTGGTTAGACATCTGTATTCTGTAAACAGAACAACACTATTATTGACCAGATTGCCACTCGGTAATCCCAAGTCAGTTAAGTGGATGTTGTATGATATTCCATCCGGTCCTAAATATAAAGACATAATTGATATTTTTGGGAAGATTAAAAAAGTTAATTACTTAATCATATCATATATTGTATATCTTTAAATTATAAGTAAGTTTATTTGTAAAGCTAATTAGTTTTTTTAATCTATCTAAAAAAAGCTAACTCTATTTTATATTTAGAATCACATAGAATATTACGTTTTATTTAAATGCGCCAAACAGATCCCTGGACTAGTCCACCTTATTTGGGTAAACCCAACCGAATTAATTTGGCTTCATATACAATACTATCTCCCTATTTCACCTTGTTTGTGTAAATAGAGCTAGATACCCAAGAGGGGGGTGAATTGGGTATTATCAAATTTTTTGACTAGGTGCTCTGTTTTTGAACTATAAAAACATGGTAATTCAGAGTGAGGGAAGAATAGCAAGACACAAGAAGATTTATACTGGTTCGGTCTTAACCACTGACCTACGTCCAGTCCCCAGCCTCACTAGGATTTCCACTATATCAAAGATTACACACTCTGCACTCAAGAAGTGATTCTCTCACTAGAAGTCACTCCCCCTTACAAGTTGTAATCAATGATCCCAACCACTAAGTCCCTTGACTTGTGGTTCTTTACAATCAATAATCAAAGAAAACTCTCTCTAAGAGTAGATGATGATAATCACTGAAGCTTATAATGTCAAAAGATAAAATACAAGTGAAAACTGAAGGTAGTTGTGAAACTTGAATGCTTGTTCATTTTCAGATGTTCTGGTTGTTGAGAAGCTTTGAATGCACTCTATTTATACTTAGAGAGCATTAAGTGACCGTTGTAAAGTGAATCAAACCGTTGGAGGTGATTAGTGATAACTTTGGTCAGCTTCTCTCTCTAATCTCCACTTAATCCAGATGTATAATTGCTCTGAGGTGTCTCTCTGTGGATTTGTCTGTTGGACAAGAGTTTGCTTGTTGTAGAAAACATTCTTTACCGTTTTGTTGACGTGCTCAGGTGGATTAGCCATAAAGAGGCTATTTTCTGAAGTGCATTTAATGTTCTGAGCACTTTATGCTTTTTGCCTTGACCTTCATTAACCATCATCTAAGTCAACTGAAACTCACTTAGAAAAGTGGTTAAACATAGCTAAGAACATATAAGAATGATAAATGGAAGCATTTAGATCAAAAGAATGTGTTTCACAAATTCGACAGATTTGAAATTTAGTTTCAGCGCCCAATACTCGAGTATGTTCTTCAATACTCGAGTTTGTCACTGTGCACTTAAGTCAATACTTGAGTATCCAAGCTGATACTCGAGTATGCTTCTTCCAGAGAGGAACCATCGTGACTTGAACTTTGAAAACATAGGTCAATACTCGAGTATGTAAGTCAATACTCGAGTTTTGAACCTTTTGTAAGAAATGAGTTTAAGTTCAAAACCTCAATACTTGAGTATCCATTTCTTTACTTGAGTATTCAAATGATTGACAAGTGGATAACCTCTCTGTATGCCCAATACTCGAGTTTCCAAAACCAATACTCGAGTATTGATTCTCTTGAAAAATTTGTGAAGTTTTTCCATGTCAATACTTGAGTATTCAAATGAATACTTGAGTATTCAAATGAATACTTGAGTATTCATAAACAGGTGTTAAGTTGAAAATCTTTGTAAAAGCCCAATACTCGAGTATGTAAAACCAATACTCGAGTTTCCATAAGTTGTAAAAGTTTGAAGGCTCTCTGTAAGACCAATACTCGAGTATTCAAATGCCATACTCGAGTATTCACTCAAGGTGAAAACTTGATTGCTCTCTGTAAGTCCAATACTCGAGTATTCAAATCCCATACTCGAGTATTCACTCAAGGTGAAAACTTGATTGTTTTCTGTAAGTCCAATACTCGAGTATTCAAATGCCATACTCGAGTATTCACTCAAGGTGAAAACTTGATTGCTCTCTGTAAGTCCAATACTCGAGTATTGCTTCCAATACTTGAGTATTGCTTTGTAAAAATGGATTTGAGCAATTCACTGTCAAGTCAATACTCGAGTATTCATACCAATACTCGAGTTTCCATTTGACAGATGATTTTTAGCAAATGCAAAAACTTCAAAACATGTTTACAATTGTTGATTATCATCAAAACACATAGAGAACTAACAGTTTGGGAATCCTATAGGAATCGTGGCTGTTTGCTTTAGTATTTTAAAAATACTTTTACGAGATAAATATGTGAGAAAAGTTTTAAGTGAACTAGTAAAAAAATGCTTAAATTATTTGATTTATTTTACAGACAATCACTTCGATTTTATTTTAAGCACAATGATGAGGAAGGATGCGGCCTGCGTCCACTTCTCTTAGACATTGTTTGGGAGTTTGGAGAGGAGGGGAAGGAAGAAGATGCAAGGAGAAAGGAGGGGAGGGAAGGAAAATGGAGGATATTTCCTCCTCTTATTTGGGAGTTAAAAAGAATAGTAAGGGAGGAAGATGGAGGATCAATGAGTTATTTTTACCATTTTGTCCTTTTCTTTAAAAATTAATATAATATTATACTTTACAAATAAATTTAAATTTTCTAACAAATAATTTATGTAATTTCCATATTCAAAAAATATTTTCCCCTAAAAAAATATTTTCTCTCTCTAAAAAATATTTCTGTCTCTAATAGTTATTTTTGTCTCTCTATAATGATTTATATATATTCTTTTAGTACATAATGATTTAAGTATATAAAACTACAACCTAAAATATAAAATTATATTCAATGGTGGTGGTGGTGGTGGCGGTGGTGGTGGCAACGGAGATGGAGGTGGAGGCGGTGGCGATGGTGGTGGCGGTGGCGGGTGGTGGAGGTGGTGAACGAGGGTAAAAAAGTAATTAATCTATTTTCCCTCTTAAAACGCCCTATATTGGTTGTATTTACTCATTCTAACCCCAATGCACATGGTTGGGGGGGTCTGGGTAAGGATTTGCAACAGTCAAATTTTGGGTGGATTGCACATGGATTTGCTTGAGCAAGTTTGAAAAATGACCACCTTTATAAAATGAAATCTACTCATTATATTTAGAGTAAATACTCTATTTGGTCCCTGAAAAAATTCACAGACTCCTTTTTGGTCCCTAAGTAAAATAACTCAACCCGTAATCCATGTAAAATCAAAAAACCGTCCATGTTAGTCCTTCCAGGTTGAAGAGGACACATGCAGTGAAGTGTCCCAAATATGACCAAGGACTACAGAATGAGTTATTTTTACTGAGGGATAAAAAAGGGGTCCGTGATTTTTTTCAGGGACTAAATAGGGTATTAACTCTTATATTTATGATTTTTTTTATGTCATTCATTCTTCCTAACCTCAATGCACATGGTTGGAGGTCCGAGCAAGAATTTACAACTGTCCAATTTTGGGTGGATTATACATGGACTTGTCTGGACAAGTTCGAAAACTCATCATCTTTACTCAAAATGAAATCTACCTGTTACATTTGTAATTTTTTTATTGCATTTACTCTTCCTAACCCTAATGTACATGGTTGGGGGTCCGGGCAAGGATTTGCAATAGTCGGATTTTAGGTGGGTTGCACGGGACTTTTTTGTGTTGGGTATTCCTAGAGTAAAAGTTTATTAGCCAAACTGCACTTTAACCATTAAAAACTTACATTTTAACGGACATTCTAATAGCGTTGTACTGACTTTACATTTTTTTTAAATTTTTTGGTAATTTTAGTCTACTTAATTTTTTTTTTTATACTGGACATTTCTAAAATAAAAGTTCAATGGTTAACCTCCACCTTAACCCAACAATTAAATTTTTTTTTTTTTTGCCCAAACCCAACAATTAATTAACCAACGACAGAACACTAAAACAACTTTAACATGAGGGCATTTTCGTGAACCAACATTTTATTGTATAAAATTACTGGCTATTGCTGCTGCTGCAAATGCAATTGCAGGCTCTCTTCCCAAAGCTGCTTGTCTGTATGTACCTGTCACAAACAAAACGGTACCAACGTTTCGTTCTTCTCCTCCCTGCTGCCCCTTCCCTAAACTGTATCCTCTTTCTGGGTTACCAACGTTTTGTTCTTCTCCTCCCTGCTGCCCCTTCCTTAAACTGTATCCTCTTTCTGGGTTTTCAATGCTTCAGATTCAACCAAGACCATTCCTATTTCTCTTCCTAAAAATTGAAACACCCAGAAAATATCTCAGAACCAAGTTGAAAACCCAACTTTAAAGCCAGAGAGAGAGAGAGAGAGAGAGTGAGTGAGGATCACTGATTTAAGTGAAGGTTTCTTTTAGACCCAAAAGAAAGTAACTTTGCTCACCAGAGTTCAAGGCATTAGCCCCAACTTTTGCAGAATGAACCAAAGAAGCCTCAATTTTAGCGCACACAGAAGAGAAACAAAAAGAAACCAGCTTTGTTATTCTTCTTCATAGGCTGCTTTGTTTCACTTTTTGCTTCTTCGTTCTGCTCTGCAAAATCGGTTGATCTAAGGAAGAAGATAGAGAGAAACGGAGATGGGTTGCTGCTATTCCAGTATAGAGAGGGAAGAAATGGTGTCCCGTTGTAAGGCGAGGAAGCGATATATGAAGCAGTTTGTTCTAGCAAGGCATGCTTTTTCTGCTGCGCATGTTATGTATATACGCTCACTTCGTACTACAGGATCTGCTCTGCTTCAGTTCGCCAATGCTGAGACGACCCTCCACCACCACCACAACCTCCATCTTCAACACCATCTTCCGCCAGAGCCGGAGCCGATCCGGCCGTTGCCGCCACAGCGAACCCCAGTGGCGATGCCGCCTCCTTTACCCCCTATGAGTCCGAGCTCTGACACGTGGACATCAATGACGGCTTCCCCTGCTCCACCGCCGCCACCTCCTCCCCCACCGCCGCCGCCGGTGTCGTCTTCCGCTTGGGATTTCTGGGACCCATTCGTGCAACCGCCTCCGGCCTCGTCGAGGTCAGTGACAGAGGAGGAATGGGAAGCGACGACCACCACGGGTTCAGAAATTGTCGTGACGACGACAGGGGCAGCGAGCGTGACGGCACCACCGTCAATGCTGAGTGGGTTTTCCAAGGAAACGCCTAGTGACCTTGCGATGGTAGTGTCAAGGAACACTAAAGATCTCGTTGAGATTATAAAAGAACTCGACGACTACTTTCTCAAAGCCGCTGAAGCTGGTGGCCACGTTTCTATGCTCTTAGAAGTTCCAGCCGCTGGCTTTTCTAATCAGAGTAAAGAAAGTAAGCTTCATAAACCAAATTATGGGTTTGCCCTACTTGTTTTTCTCTCTTTGAATCTTTGATTCTGCGATCCATTTGGAACAAAAACTTCCCCTTACTCCATGCAAATGTAAACCATTGATAACACAAATTATTTGAGAGATTTGAACTGTATGTTTTGTCTTTTATACCTTGAAATTAATTTTAAATTTAAAGGTCACTGAAGATTCTAGTTTGTGTGTGTTAATGGCAGGTAAAGTGTACAACTACGGGTGGGGTTTGAGTCCATCGTTGTGGGCATGGGGTTCGAATCCAACGAAACCGAATGGATTTGGAAAGTTCGCTCAGGAAATATCGGTTAGTAATTTTGTGGCTAAAGATGTGGGAAATGGTGGAAGTCACTGTTCCACAGTGGAGAGGTTATATGCATGGGAGAAGAGATTATACCAAGAGGTCAAGGTACTAATAAGTTTCTTTTCTTTTCTTTTTTTCTTTTTTTTCTTTTGCCGTTAGCTTCTTTAGAATATTATTATAAGACAAAAAGATAAGGGGAATAATAGTGAAAGCAAACATGATTTCTCTTTTCTGGGCATAATAAATCTGATGTGGGTCTTGCTTGATTCGTCCTGAAGACGCTTCATCTTCTGAGACTTTTTAATCTGTGAATTGTATTCTCAGTAGTTACATGTATTTGTACTGCTATTTTGGTTGGCTTTTAGAATGCTGAGACCTTAAAGATAGAGCATGAGAAGAAGGCGGCGGTGCTGAGGAAGTTAGAGATGAAGAGGGCAGATTATGTGAAGACAGAGAAGACAAAGAAAGAAGTGGAGAAATTGGAGTCACAGATGATGGTTGCCTCCCAGGCCATAGAGAGTACTTCAGCTGAGATTATCAAGTTGAGGGAGACAGAGCTGTACCCACAACTTCTTGAACTTGTGAAAGCGTAAGTCTTCTCTTGTACTACCTAACCAACTTGAGTAGATCAAGAAATTAGTTAACTTATTTAATTGTTAAAAAGGTCTGTTGGTTTTCTAAAATACCCCGTTGAATCATTCGCATTGAAACTACCCTTTGATGTAAACTCCCTTAGCATGTGCAATCTATAGGGGATAGTTTAGGAAAAAAAATGCCAAATATGGGGGGCAAAGTGGATTGAGGTCTTAAATTTAGGGCTAGGTCCAACCTCCAGCTAGTTCTTATATTAGGGACCAAAGCTAGTATTTCAGTGTACTGCATCTCTGGGGCCATCCTCATTTACCTAGTTCATATGTTGGAAGGAATTTGGGGAACATATATTTCTTCACAAATTGGGTTGTAACTGAGTCATAAAGTGTAGAGATTAATGGATTAAATGACTAAAATTTGAGGGATTGGGTTATGTTGAGTTGAACATTAGGAATTGAGTTAAGGGTTAAACATTGGCCTTGTTATTTTTTAAAAGGGTCAACATTCCAGGGTAATATTGAAATTTAACCCTCCAAATTCATGATATGCTATTAATAGGAAATAGGATAGTGAATTTAAGTGATTGTCATGGATTATCATTTTTTTTCGTTTGATTGGGTAAAATAAATTATCACCTCAGACAATAAACGTTACATCATTCCAAAAATGGGGACTCAAGCCTAAAACCTACAATACTATCTTGAATAGAAAAGTTACTTGGAAGATTTAATGCAGCGTGCTATCTGCTTCATACTCACTCTAACGTCTATTAATGACTCCACCTAACACCTTTCAAACTCCTATCAAGCCCTAAAACATTATTAGGTTACTCTGCAAAGGAAAAGGGTAAGTTTAGTTGAACTCAAGTTCTGTTGTCTTTTTTAGATTGATTGCAAGTGAACATTAATAACAAAGTATTTTGTTAAGATGATAAAGCCAGATAACAAATTTTACTATGCTAACCATTTTAACTCTGAGATGCATGATGAAATGGGTCTCTTCAGATTCAGTTCCTATGTCTCTTTCCAACTGGTGATTCTTCTGAATCTTCTCTTTGGTAGATTTGTGCCAATCAATTGGAAGTTATGGTCCTTGAATGTGATAACTTGCAGTATGAAATGTTTGTTTGTGTTTCGTTTTCTTTTTTACTCCCTCTGGTCCATTTTATAAGAAATCTTCTAGAAGGTATTTTTGGTACTTTTTATGAGATGTTTTGATAGTTTCAATATATATATATATATTTTCAAATAGGCCCATGTTTAATGAGGGTAGTGTGAGAGGGTATAAATTAAGCATCTAATAAAATGGAGTGGAGGGAGTAGCTATTGCTTTGACATATTCATTCTTGAATTTATTTTAGTTAAATAATGGTTAGTAAGGATTCACTAATGTAGGGAAAAAAAAATTATAACTCAAAAGTTGACTCATTCATTTTTTTTTTTTGACAGATTGATGTGCATGTGGAGAAACATGTATGAGTGCCATCAAGTACAAAAGCACATAGTTCAGCAGTTGGAATTCCTCAATACCATCCCCTCAAAGCAACCAACCAGTGAAATTCATAGGCAAGCAACTCTCCAGCTTGAACTTGAAGTTCAACAGTGGCACCAATCCTTTAGTAACCTCTTCAAGGCTCTTAGAGACTACATTCAGTCCCTCACGGGTTGGCTCAGGCTCAGCCTTTTCCAGTTCAGCCAGAGCCCACTGAGCCGAACTACTGGGGACTCCAAGATTTACTCCCTCTGTGAAGAATGGCACCTAGCCGTGGATCATATCCCAGATAAGGTGGCATCCGAAGGGATCAAGAGCTTGCTGACAGTAATTCACGCCATCATAGTCCAACAATCGGAGGAACATAAACAGAAGAAGAAATCAGATTCTGCATTTAAAGGGCTCGAGAAGAAAGTGGTGGAGCTCCGGTCGTTGGAGTGCAAGTATGGCCCATATTCTATGCCCGAGTCTGTGAGAAACAAGGATCCAGTTGTGGAGAAGCGGGCAAGGGTGGAAACTTTGAAAGTAAAAGCAGAGGAAGAGAAGAATAAGCATGAGAAGTCAGTGAGTGTGACTAGGGCAATGACTCTGAATAACTTGCAGATAGGGTTCCCACATGTGTTTCAAGGGATAGTGGGGTTTTCATGTGTATGTACTGAGGTTTTCGAATCAGTATACAACAAAGCTAAAATCACTCAACAAGAGCATGATGTGAAGAGAATATTACCTTAAGAGAAGAATTGATCTTGTTTTGTACAGATAATCATCATGCTTGGCCAAAAAAAAAAAAGAGCTTTTAGATTTTATTACACCCTAGTGAGCTGGTTCACCAAGATTTTTTGTATGTCTCAGTTTGTTCTGAAATTAGAGTGAAAGGTCTGTATTAAGGTTGTGATTTCTCTGATACTGCTTATTGCTTGTGTCTGCCTACAGCTATACTTTGTGTTCTTTCAGGACATCAATCCTGTGAAATTTCTAAAGACGTTGTATGGATGAACCTTTATGGGCGCTGGACTTCTATGTAAAGTGTGTACATTTCAAAGAATGGATTCCTAAACCAAGATTTTTGTGGTCTTTTGGAAGGAAAATTTTTACTTGGTGCATATTTAGTTTCAGGTTTGGGGAAAAAAATGATTATGGTTGAAATATGACTATTTCCTTTCACAAAAATTACGGAATTTGATGATAACCAATGTGAAACCAAAAGTGTTGCTAGGGATGAAATCATTGGTAACCTACAAAGAGAAAACATGCTCCCTCGCCGGCGGCGTACAAGAACAAATAGAGGTCAAGCTTTTCTCATTAAATTCCACCTTCTGCAAAAGGTGCAGGGTGATCACGGATATACACATGATAATCAATCACTGTTACCTTTTTAGTTCAAAGAGCGTTCTGAAAGTTTGATGAGAACATTTGGGCGTGAATAATCCACCTGAATATGACACCCAAATACTTGGGTGTTAATTATCAGTTATCCAAATATTCCGCCCTCTGTACCAAATATCCCAGCATATTATGTATCCAAAGAGGGTCAACCACGATATCAAAAAAAAAAAAAAGAAAAAAAAGAGTCAACCACTGTTACCTTTTCTGTATGAATATGACCCGCTTCATGCTTTAAATTCCATTTCATCCATTATCCATACAATCATGTTAAACATTTTTCATATCTATAGACATCTAACATCTCATTCAATTGTAATCTTTGTTTTCCACATGTCAATCATGATAGTTATCACAATCCTTGTAGCAGCTAGAACTTTGAATTCTCTGTTTCATTGTAGAAGCAGTTAACGTCCCCCCACATTAGTTCATAATGCATTTTAACTTCATATACGATAATGTCTTAAATAACCGAGTATACTGTAATAGAAGATCAAAAGTTATATATTTTCTCAGTGTAATACAGGGTTTAGTTCTAACACTTTATCCTCATTTTGATTTTGATTTCTATAATTTCAAATCATAAGCTTTGGTCTATCTGGTTTCTTTTTGTTTAACAAGTTACTCCTTATAGTTTAGAAAGGACTTGGACTATTTTGTCCATTGAGATACTAAAACCTATAATTTGAAATTATATAAATCGAAACCAAAATGAAGTCAAACTATAAGGACCAAACATTGTATTAACTTAATTTTCTCCCTAAAATACCTACAAAACACCACGCACACACGAACATCTTGTCGGCGCATTCTTTTACTAGTCACTGGTATAGGGAAACAAAATTTATACAGAAGGTTCCGAATCCAGTATGAAGCCGGTACGCCCCCATCCCCCAAAATTGTCCATATTGATAAATTTACAAGTGCCCCGATCAACAATAAGATGATTTTTTTTTAATAGCCCCGTGTGGGTATATATCTCTTACCAATCTTCTATCTCGTCATCATTTTCTTGGTCATCTAAAATCATTTGGTCAAAATCAATACCGTCCATATCCAAGTCATCCGCTAATAACTGAGGAGATTCATGATATTCGCCACGCGCCCTGTTTCCAATCCATTTTGACACAGGAATGTACTCTGTGGCTATAACTGATGCATTACAAGAAGTCAACCCTTCAAACTCTGCAACTCGTTGCTTGAGCATCTTATTCTGAAAAGGAGATCAAGTACGGAGGTCAAATATATATTAAGGGACAAAGATTTAAGTAAATTCAACATAATGAACACAAGCAATTGGCAAAGTGTTGATGCTTCACACTACCAAGCCAGATGGCCAATTGAACCGTCTAATGTTGTCATCATCATCATCATTATTTTGCCAGAAAAATGTTCCATGTTATGCTTGGCTATTAAGAATGAAATTAAAAGACGAAAGATTGCCACCTACTAGCGAGAAGACTACTAGGCTTAAGGTACCTTCAAAAGCTTATTCAAACAGGAAAAAGTAATAAAATAAAAATGAAGCTTTTGTCATGAAAATTTTTTTGTTAAATTATTCCACGCAACAACTCGGTCCTTTTTCCTCTCAAGTGGGAATTAATGATTATATGCATCCATGCATGGATATATGTATTTCTAATTAGTTTCTTCATATAAAAAATAAGCACATATTAGGAGGATAGGATAGAATATGTGATAGAAGAAGCAGTGAACACCTTGTTATATAAAGATTCCCTCTCAACCCCCCACAGTTTTGGGCCCCGCACAGCATGCCACCTGCAGAACCTAATATTCAGACTTCATAATTGATAGACAAAATATAGCTCCCACAAATCTTGCATATAAAGACAACCTGGCGGACAGTGTATGAGAATTTCCAAATAATACTCCACGAACAGCAACAGAAGCAGCAGCTGATGGTAGAACACCCTCTGCCTCGTTATATCTAGAGGCCATTCCTCGGAGTTTAGCAAGAAGAATGTCAGCATCGCCTAGATATGAAGACACTATCGAGGCATCATCAATTGCTTCCTCATTCATAAAATCTAGCACTGCAAGAAATTTACTAAAGAGAATTAGAATTACAATGAATTTGTTTCAAGAATACATACTTGTTGCAGGATTTTCTGTACACAAATATTATGCATGTGCCCTCTAGAATCGTATTAAAAATTACCATTTTCATGCAGGAAATCAGCAACAGGACCAGGTTGCACATGGGCATGACAAAGAATCTTCTCTGGGACATCCATTTTTAAGGGTAATCTCACAAATCTTTCTCGGATAAGAAATGTATCATGTTCTATCACACAAGATGAACTAAAAGTTAAATGGCTACCATTCAACTTCAACTATTAGTTTTGCTCTTTTCCCAGGAAGAAAGAAAGGCAGCAAATAAAATTTAAATTTCTCCGAACATTTTTTTTTTGGGGGTATGAGACCATACCATATTTTGTTGTACTTTCAAACTCTCTTTTGTTGTGCAAAAATTTTCCCAAGGCATGAAATAAAGATAGTGTCTCATCTCTGCTGAAGTGCAAGGAATAGCCATCATCTAAAGTGATGGCCTTCTTTTCTTTCTCTTTTGATACACTGAGGAAGTTACTGGATTTCTTTTCTTTCTCTCTGGATACACTGAGAAAGTTACTGGATAGAGACAAAGAATGCACTTGATTCCGTTCAAGACAGAAGAACTGCAGTGATGTGATCGCATGCCTGATGTCACCTCCACTAGCTTTAGCAATCAGATCAACTTGTTCCGCACTCACATTACACTGCTCTAGTTGGCATATTCTAAAAAGTGCCTTCTTGATAGAGTTTGCTGTAATTGGATTGAATGCAATCTGCTAGTTTATTATATTAAATTTAGAATCAGTACTCTCTCATAACAAAAAAATCAAAAGCCAGAAGGGAACTTTCCAAAGAAGTAACCTTACAGGCCCCAGCACTCTGAAGAGATAGCTGAATTTTTTCCAAGCATTGTGCATCATGGTCTGCTGAATCAGAATTGCCATAGTCTGTGAACACTATAACTGTGGGTATCTGAGTTGAGCGCACCAACAGGTGCAAGCAATCTTGTAGTCGTCCAAAAGCGGCTTTCCCATTTGTCGTAGGAAGATCATCAATTAAAACTATGATGGGTGCTTTTGACTCTCCATTCAAATAAGTTGACAATAAGCCATATTTCCTTATTCTTTCAACATAAGTTTCAAATTCATCCAACTTTGATATGTATTGTGTCCCTGAAAATCAATCAGAAGTTAGGTAGTCACAATCAGGAGGATATTCTAAATCATTCATTAGACAAGAATATTATGCAAAGCATGCATTTCCCCTTGCACTGCAAGAGCAATGCACTTAAAATTTTTGACAAACTCATCTATCAGAACCTTCACTATTTAACGGTAAAAAGAGCTGACTAAATTCAGCGAGTAGGAAGGAATTGACTATCAAACTCAAAGCAGATATGCTAGACCAACCTGAACTAGAATTATGTAGATGCTCTTGCCAAATTACAGGTGTAGGTGTGTTCCATTCGCACAGAATAGCCCCAAGATGAGAAGAAATTACATGAACTGCAGCCTACATAATGAAAAGGAGAAAATTTTCAAAGTTAATGAGGTGTCCTTGAGATAAAATACCCCTTTTTTCATCGCATGCACATTACCCAGCATCAAACATTACCATTGCATCAAGTCACACAACAAAAAGTTATACTTAGTAATCTAAATTGCCAGGTTTGGCTATCCCAGGACATGAAAGAATCTCTTAACAATATACAGGGTACAGAAAGAATTGCATACAGATTTTCCCACTCCAGCCTGCCCAGTGATGAGAAGAACATTACTGCTGCTGATACCCTGTAAAAATACAAAAACAATAAAATCCGAGACCCACAATATTGATGCAGGGCAAACAACAAAAATACTAATAAGGGTGAAATTTATGCTAATACTAAAATCAAGAATGAAGTGTTTAGGAATAATAGATCCAGACTAAACAACTAAGGCTGCTCTCCTTTTCTTCTGGGTGATATTCTAATTTCTGCATAGTCTGTGCAAGTGTGTGTGTATCAATGTCTGATTCCTAGAAAGTAACATCAGCATGGTTGTGAAATAGTACGTTTCACAAGGCATGCAAGGTAATGATTGTAAACATGTGTGAGTACACACACATTTGCTTACATATAATACAAGAATATAAAACTAAACATATCATTGACAAAATCATTCTAAACTAATCAATCCAAAGAAGGAACCAAAGAAATTAGACATTCTTGCCACGTTGACGAGGCAAAAAAAAATTACAAAGTATGAGATTTAGTTACCCCCTTTAGCTTTTAACCAATATTTACCTGAGAAGGTTTCAACCTTTTCTCAAACCACATCTTGACTTCTTCAACCTGCAAATACAACAAAGAGAATGAGACGCCATTGATATTGTCAAAATCAAGAAGCTCAAGTTCAGAGTGTAGACCTTTTTTTTGTGAACAGCAAGCTCTTCCAGAAAATGGGGCTTGTGTTTATGAACCCATAGCTCCCCTGAATGGTTCCTATGTGTTCCTGCTGTGCACTTACACATCAGTTCAATCACTTACAACCTTATAGAGAAAGAAGAAAGATACAGACTGAAAGAAGGCTAGTGCGCTAGTTATAGTATCTAAATTCTAAACAGGTTCAACACAATACATTTTACCCGACCCTATTTAAAAAATTCTCAGTGTTTTGACTTCTAACGTTGTTCATATATTATAAGCTTTTAGTAGTAAACAAAATAAGACACAGAACTTATTGCTCAAGGAATTTTATAGCTTTCTGATGAAAGACAGCAAATGAACTTTCTTTTGGGCTTCTTAGCCCCATTATGTTTACCCCCCAAAAAAAAAAACGAAAAACGAAAAACAATGAAAGCAAAGTATCCATTCTACACTGATTCAAACAAAAGGTAGAACTCAGCAGCAACGTACCAGCAGACACATTGAACCCAGTAAACACTTCGTTGAAGTCTTCTCCAAGTTCGTTGATCTTCTTAGAATAGGGACATTAGGTTCAAATATTGTAAGTATTCATACATGTAAACTAAGAAATAAAAACAACTAAATATTTAAAGCAGCGAAGCTGAAATGGAACTGGAGTGCTGCATCCTGCATGTAAGGTTATGCACTAAAAACTTTTAAACTTTAATGATAGGAGCACACAACCAGTAACTTCGAATCAAGTTTCACAATGACTGATCTTTTTTTAAAAAAAAAAAAAAGAAAAAAGAAAAAAATCAACACAACGTACCCGACCAAAGTTTTTTATTTTTTATAAACAACATGACAGGCTCTTATTTTATACCTCAAACTACTTAAATAACAAAATCTAAACCAGAATCGACCCATTATACCTCATACAGCTTGCTCGAATCTTTCGACGATCGAGACCGAGAACCCGAAAGGCGGGCTTTCTTCTTTCTTCTGGAGCTTGTGGACCTTGACTTGGACTTCGCATAGCTATTACTCCCACTCAAAGAACAAGTAGTGCCATCATTTTCATCATCCGAAGATAAAACAATCACGGAGTTTCTCTTTCCCATGACCATTCCAGTAAAAACGTAATCAACAAAGCCCTAGTATTGCTCCCACGAAATCAGAAGAATAAAATAACGGAAACCTTCAGAAGGCCGATTAATGGCATCATGAAGCAGAAAATGCCCAGAAGAATCCGAGCATGAGGAATCATAAATCACAAACGACGCCTTCAGACAACTGCCGCCGGTTCGAAAATGCGCGGGGATTTCTAATTTATCGTCGATATATCCTTGTGGGGTAGCTTCTCGCAGAAGCCTGCTGTTCAGGCTACGGGTGGGGGAGGAAATACGTCAGTACCCTATCAGGCAGTTTATAGCCTAGCTTGTTTAGAGTCTAATCAGGCTTGACTTGTTTGTTAAAAAGACCAAACTAAAACCTATTTAAAGGCCTATATATATAAATAGGTCAGGCCTATTTTGTTAAAGCCTAGCTTGTAAGCATTCATGCTTGACCTGTTTACATATTAAATATATATATATATATACATATAAGGAGAAATGATTTGTGCAGTCACTGCACCTAAGGTTTTTTCCAGTGAATACAAAACGACGCAGTTTAGTTTAATGAACATTGAAAAAAAAAAAACACATTCTTTCTCTCTCAGCTTCACCTCTCCTCGGCGTCAAATCCGTCATTGGCGCCGGAATATTCGTTCTTACTGGCCTTGAGGCCAGGGACAGGGCCGGCCCGACCGTGGTCATATCTTTTGTCATCTCCGGCGTCTCCGCCTTGCTTTCAGTCTTCTGCTACACCGAGTTTGTCGTGGAAATACCCGTTGCAGGTAACTACTGATGATTCGTTCAAATTAATTTAATGTATTTAATTTGAAATTTAAAAAGTAATTATCCTTATGGAATAATGTGAGCATGTGCACAAATTGATTCTGTATTTTTTTTTAATGTTATTCGTGATCTCATACGAAAAAATTATTTAAAATTTCAGTATATGTTTTGTTTTGAATTGTATATTATTTTTTTTCTTTTTTTTTTATCAATGTTTATTAAACTAAACTGTGTCGTTTTGTATTCACTGGAAAAAATCTTAGGTGCAGTGACTGCACAAATCATTTCCCCATATATATATATATATATATTTAAAATCATATAATAATAAAATATTTATTTTTCAATTTTATATTAATATAGATTTTAGTGTATGATCAGGCCCTACTTATGACTTTCAAGGCCTGCAATATGAGGCCTTTAAGGCTTTTTTAAAGATCTACATTGTAAGTAGGGCTTTAAAAAGGCTTCAGGCCTGATCAGACTTTATGAAGGCTCAGACCTGAGCCTAAAAAAAAACCTGCATTTAGGTTCAAGCCTAGGCTCAAGCTTTTTAACCCCATTACAGGCTTAAGCCTATTTAGCTAAAACCTAGTCTGACTTAGCTTATTTCCATGTTAGGTCAAGCCCAGGTTGCACGATATAATCAAAATTTAAAATTAAAAATAATGGCAGATGTCATTTTTAAATTGCATTAAGTACCACAAAGCACTGTAACCCCAAAAAAAAAAAAGTACACAAAGCATTTTTCACGTATAATTTTGTTTTTAAAATATTTTTAGGTACAAATTTTTCTTTTAAGTATTCTTTTAAGTGAAATTTGTCATTGGGAATTATTGTGCTGCTCGATGTTATTTGGTTTAAGGCTTATTTGGATGGGTTTTTCTGAGAAAAAAAACATTTTTTTAATGTAAAAAAAATGTTTTTTAAATTAATTTATATATTTAGATGATATATTTTTGAAAAAGCAAAAGTCATTAAAAAAAGCTAAAGTGCTGCTCTTTTAAAAAGCTCAAATTTGAAACATAAAAAATAAACACTTAAAGAAAAGCACTTTTTTATAAGCACATCCAAATGGCCCTTAAGGCGTAATACAGCTATCAATTAAGGACATCCCTCACCCCTCATATATTATTGGGTAAAGGAGCGCTCAACACCACGAAGTTTACCCTAAGAAGCACTCAGCAGCACGAAGTTTTTTTGGAGCAAAAGTAGACACGAAGTTAGGTTTTGGGAGTGCCTAGCATAACGGCCGTTAGTTGACTGTCAACTTGGGTGAAACGCTGATGTGACGCTGACGTGAAATAAAACAATTCAAAAAATTAGGGAAAAATGCAAAAAAAAAAAAAGAAAAAATTCAAAAAAATTAGATTTTTTTTTCAAAAAATAAAAATAATTAGAAAAAATTACGAAAAATTCAAAAAAAAAGGAAAAAATTAAAATAATTAGAAAAAAATTATAAAATTATAAAATAATTAGGAAAAAAATCAAAATAATTAGAAAAAATTAAAAAAAATTAGAAAAAACTTCAGGAACCTACCATTCATTTCTTTAATAATTTAGACACCTTCCTGTAAATATTTATAGGGAAAATTCTAAATAAATACCATTTGAATTTGGAAAACCCCCAGAAGTCTGTTGAATTTGTAAAAAGACTGAGAGGTACAAAGGACCTATAAGGGATATGTAAATTCGGGTCAAATTACCCTTTAGTATTAAATAAAAATAAAATAAAATAAAATGCCCCCACCCCCACCGCCGCTGCCACTGGCCACCAGCCACCATCGCTGTCGCCGGCCACCACCTCCACCGGCCAGCGCCGCCGTCGACTACCACCACCACCGGCCACCGTCGGTGGTGGTTGTGGTCGACGGCGGCGGCGGTGGTGGCCGGTGACGGCGGTGGTGGCTGGTGGTGGTGGTATCCGGTAGAGGCGGGGGTGGCCGCCGATGGTGGTGGTGGCCAGCGGCGGCGGCGGCGGGGGTGGGGGCATTTTATTTTATTTTATTTTTAATTAACACTAAAGGGTAAAAGGGTAATTTGACCCGAATTTGCATATTCCTTATAGGTCCTTTGTACCTCTCAGTCTTTTTACAAATTCAACAAACTTCTGGGGGTTTTCCAAATTCAAATGGTATTTATTTAGAATTTTCCCTTTAAATATTTGCAGGAACGTGTTTAAATTATTAAAGAAATAATTGTAGGTTCCTGAATTTTTTTAATTTTTTCTAATTATTTTAATTTTTTGCTAATTATTTTAAAATTTTAAAATTTTTTTCCAAATTATTTTTATTTTTTCCTTTTTTTTCTAATTATTGTAATTTTTGAATTTTTTTTCTAATTTTTTGAATTTTTTCCTAATTTTTTTGCATTTTTTCCTAATTTCTTGAATTTATTATTCCATGTCAGCGTCCAATCAGCGTCTTGTCAGTGCCACGTCAGCGTTCCATCCAAATTGACGTTTAACTAACGGTCGTGGTACTGGACGCTCCCAAAACGTAACTTCGTGTGTATTTTTGCTTCAAAAAAAACTTCGTGGTGCTGAGCGCTCCTTTACCCTTTATTATTGGGTGCACTATCATTTCCTTTTACCGTTCTTTTTCCATTTTCCCCTCTCATTACTCATTTCAACGGTTGAATTGAAATCTGAGCAGCTAAAATTTAATGTTTTATAAAAATATTTTTTTATTAAAATTTTAAATTGTCATAACTAAAATTTGATAGTTTTAAAATTTATTAAATTATTTTTTAATATTTTAATATTTTTATAAATCAATAAATTTGAACTACTCAAATTTCAATTCAAAGGGTAAGATGAGTAATAGAGGGGAAGAGGATGAAAAATGAAATATTAAAAATAGAGGACGGTAGCTAATCCTTATATTATTAAGGAAATTTCTAATAAATTGTCTTCAGTCTCATTGCTTGTAATAACCCACTATCTGACTCCTCTTCCTCCATTAGTTTGATTTCAACCCTAACTATCTCAAGAATTCCAGGATTGGGATGGTCTAGCATTATATACAAGAAAAAAAAAACGACCAAATGTCTATTGCGATGGCCTTATATGCTTAATTGGAACTCCGTTATAATGCTTCAGATGGCAAAGAAGTTCTTTAGGATCTGAATTTTTGTATCTTTCATGTTTAAGGGCTGCACTCTCTTGGATTCTTAATTCAGGCTTAATATATAGTCTTAGGAGCTTGCATATGTTTAGAAGTTGTTCATAGTGTTCTGTATAAGAACAACAAATGTCTAGCCCATAGGACTAGTGCATTGATATTGGATCAGATGACTCTTCTAGATATCTATGAAGAAGATACCCAAGAGAATGATGGATCACTATTCATGAATAAGAGTTAGCCAAAGGGGTGGTGTGTGTGCATAATGATGGCAGAATAGTAAATGAGAATGAATGTGCGTACCTTTTTGCTTTACCTCTTATTTATAGGGTTTACATCTAGAGTTTGAACTCTTGGCCTTTTTGTTGGAAATTATGCCCTAGGGGCAAGTCATTGTTCTCCATTAAGTTATCACTTCATACGCATATTTATGATGATAACTATATCCCTGGATATATCTTATAGATTATCCTAAATGTCCCTGGTCGGTCATCTACGCGGGAGCGAAGATGAGTTAAGACCAGTATGACTTTGATGAGGTATGGAGATACGAATCAAAGTCATGGGCACTTGTAAGAGTACAAGGTGTTGGACCGACCTACTATGAGAAAACTGCATGGATTAAGTCATAAGCTTATCTCATGTATAACCGCGTCACAACGCCCTATGACATGAGATCATCATGGATTCCTACATGATGAGTCACTGACCTTTGACCTAGTCAAAAGTCACCTTTGACCGGGTGATGATAAAGGTTGGGATCGGGTCAGTGGTTTTCATGCGGAGGAATGTGAATGGTCAAGATGGGATTTGTCCCTCAAATTTGTAGAGAGATAATACTGGGCCCCCTCGATGAGTGAGTCTAAGAAATGTATGGCTATACTGTGATGGAAAGGAGTTTCCATTTCACCTTTTAGACTACTCGAGAATCAAGAAAGTAGTGGTTAAGAACAGGAAGTTGACATTATCCATGCCTCATCCTTGACCAAATTATCGCATGACAAAAGGGACGTGACATGGTTGTACGATAGATAGTATCGTGTTATCGATCCCCATGTGAATTGGGTAGTCCCAATGTTTTGCTAGAGGCCACTTGCGACTTGTGGGTTGACACAGTCTTGGCCCACTGCCAATCTCATATGGGCCTGTAGGGTCGCACACAAGAATGATCCAACACAAGTAAAAGTGTCTAGATTCATTGAATCTCAGATTAATCTGAGATTAAATGAATACTGAATTTAATCTAGGATTAATATATATATTAAATTCGAAATTAATATATATATATTATATTAATGGAGATTATAATATTATATATGATATTTGTTTTGTATTTAATTTATTTGATAAATTAAATATTTGAAACAAATAGAGATATTTTATCTCATTTAATTTCGAATAAAGATATCATATATCTGTTTAATATTAAATTGAGATATAGTATCTCAGATTTAATTAAATAGATAGATATCATTTCTTGGATTTAATTTATAGAGATAAATTAAATCAGAAGGCTTTTAATTTAGATTCGAATTTCAAATCTGGTTTTAATTCAGATTAAATAAATATACTAGATTAGATCTATTAGATAGATTTAATTGATATATTATCCAGATTCAAAATTTGAATTTCAAAATTAATGAGGATTAATTTTAATTATATAATACGCCTATCGGGTTTAGAAAAACCTACGGGAGTTTTAGTCGAGCGTATTACAGAAAGCCGCTAGAAATCCTAGAGTAAAAATTGAGAGAGACGCATAAGAAACGCTAGCACGCTGCCACAACCGTGTTCGGGGATTGTTCGCGTGGATACCGGTAGAGGAAGCCGATTCTAAGAGTGGTCTTCTGCTGATCGAGAAGGTAGCCCACCTGTTCAAAGAGAACGAGACGCGGACGAATTCTACAAGGTACGATTCGGGTTCCTTAACTCTGATTTAAACGCACCTGAGTGATCCTCAGGATGAGATTTGTAAAAAAATTTAATCCGGTGCATGTACGGATCCCAACAGTGGTATCAGAGCCAACTCAACGTGCATTTAAATTGGGTTTCTGTACATGCTATTATATGTGATATATATACAAGAATCTGAATCTTTATGCAAGAATCTGAATCTTTGTATGCAAGAAACTGAATCTTTGTATCAAGAAATTGAATCTTATATGCTTTATGATAAAATAGCTGCGTTAGGGTTTGAATCATTCAAATTCGCAGCCACATCTGAATTGTTCAGAGCGCACGATATTTGGAATCGTCCGTCACGTTTGTGCGCATCGAAGATGTTCTGAATGGTTCAGAATTTTCGATCATGCTCAGACAACGCCCCTGGGGTTTGAAATTAAGTTTTATGAAACTCTCTTTCTAAAAGAATATGATGCTTTCAAAAGCTCTGGGGGTGCTCCTGCTAACCGGCTAGCGGGACCGCCGTAGGGACCGGCTGATTGTCATAGCGCGAGTAATCAAATCAGAGTAATATAAATTAGAGAATTTAAATCATGATAAAAAGAAATATAGATTAGAGAATTTTAATCATGAGTTTTACATGTTATGATTTATCTTTCAAAGTGTTGTTTGGGTATGGTGAACAAGATGGCTCTAGGGTTGTAAATTTTGTATATGGCCTATGTGCCATGCCTCTCTCTAAATAATCTTGATGTACATTCTCTTCTCATCTCACTCCCCTCGTATGTGAAACGAGGTTTCTAACTATATACTTTCTTTTATTATTTAGAGAAGTCCTCTCATTGGCTTGAGAGGATTACAGGTTAGATGAGCCATGTTGTTCACGAGTTTTAATTATGTTTTGATATGATCACTACATGATTAAGTTAGACCCTATATGATATACAATAAATGATTGCATTCATATAGGTAGAAATAATAAGAAATTTAGTTTACATATCCAATAATACCCTCTAAATAAAATCTTAAGTCACAATGCCGTCAATTAATGAATATTTGTCAAAACCTCGATCACCCATTTGTATGTTCCACCAAAGTGGATGCATCTGAGTAATCTTGGGGAGACAAAAGAGAGTAATGGTGATACTCTATATTCATTGTTGTCCTGATTTAATTGAGATCATCAAAACGGTTTTGGATCTCAAGGCATTGGATGGGATTAAACATGCTAGGTCATATGATGATCGAATCCTATAAAGATCTAAGAGTTACATGTGATGTAATTGGCAAAGAGGTTGGCTACCTAAATAACTTGATTTTAAGCGTCTTGCCAAAGCAGACTTAAGATTAAGCCAAATATGGATCTTAGCCCACTAATTATAATGAGGGTTATTAATTCAGTGGGAGGTTACTGATTAAACTTTGCATATCTTTTAAACTGTAGAATCATGTTGAATAGTAACACCCCAACACCATCAATGAGATCGGTCCTTGAGAAGGACGAACTCGATGAGACAAACTTTCTTGACATGTTTGAGGACTTAAGTGTTGATCCTAAACAAGAAAGAAAGGAGTATCTTATCGATCAACCCATCCCTTACGAGCCTGCAACTGATGATCCAAGAGTTCAGACTGATACTTACATGAAGCATCAGGATGACTCTATGGATACAAGATGCTTGAAGCTTACCACTGTGGTTCCATACCTCGATGGAGATCCAGAACACATGGAGGTGTCTGAGATGATTTATCATCCTATGGAAATGTTCCAGGAACAGGCGACGCAAGAGAGGTATGAGACCACAAAGGCCTTATTCTCTTGCAAGATGGCTGAAGGTGAATCAGTTGGTCCTCATTTGTTGAAAAACAAAGGCTACAATGATCACCTTGAGAGGCTTGGATTTCCCATATCCCAAGAGTTAGCTACAGATGTGATCTTAATCTCACTCCCAGGAAGTTATGATAACTTTTTCATGGATTACAATATGAACAATATGGAGAAATCAATTTCTGAACTGCATGGGATGCTCAAAACTGTTGAGTAGAGCCTTGAGAAGAGGCCCAGTTCTGTTTTGTCTGTTCAGAAAGGAAGGGGTATGAAACGGAAATCCAAGAAGGCAAAACCTCCGAAGGAAGGGGTCTGCTTCTTCTGCAATGAAATTGGTCATTGGAAGAAGAATCGCACACTCTACATTGAAGATCTGAAAAGAACAAGAAGGATAGCGGGCTATCGCTTCAGGTATCTATGTCATAGACATTCGCTTTTCTACTTCCTCAAACATGGGTATTAGATACTACATGTGGTTCACGCATTTGTATAAATGTATAGGATCTCAAGGACAGTAGAAAATTGAATGGATATCTGTGACATAAAGGATCAAGTCAAAAGATTTGAGTCCTACCTTCCTGTGGCATTGTCGTCTAGGCCATATAAATGAGAAACGCATTTCGAAACTCCATTACAGATGGATTTCTGAAGTCATTTGATTTTGAATTATTTGATATATGTGAGTCTTGTTTATTGGGAAAGATGACAAAGACACCTTTGACTGGACACAGTGAGAGAGCCATCGATTTATTGAGCCTCATACATACTGATGTGTGTGGACCAATGAATACATCTACCAGAGGAGGACGTTTGCACTTCATTACATTTATAGACAATATCAGGAGATATGTGTATATCTGTCTGATGAAACATAAAGTCTAAAACTTTTGAAATGTTCAAAATGTTTCAAAATGAAGTGCAAAACCAATTTGGCAAAACAATTAAGGCACTTCGATCTGATCGAGGTAGTCAATATTTGAGTCAAGAGTTCATTGACCATCTTAGGAGTTGTAGGATTATCTCACAACTTACTCCACCAGGAACACCTCAATGGAATGGTGTTTCTGAACGGAGGAATCGAACTCTATTAGATATAGTTTGATCTATGATGAGTCAAACAGATCTTCGATCTTCCTTTTGGGGCCATGCCCTAGAAACAGCTACGTTCACACTAAATCATGTTCCGTCAAAGGCGGTTGAAAAGACACCATATGAGATATGGACTGGGAAGAAACCCAGCTTGTCATTTCTTAAGATTTGGGGAGTGAGGTTTATGTTAAACAACAGGCCTCTGATAAATTATCATTGAGATCCTCAAAATGCCTTTTTGTGGGGTATCCTAAGGAAACTAAAGGATACTATGTCTACAATCCCATTGATCACAAAGTGTTTGTTATTCGGAATGATATCTTTTTGGAAAAAGAGTTTATCTCTAAAAGAATCAGTGGGAGTAAAGTGAACCTCGAAGAAGTTCGAGAGTCACATGACAATGTGGAACCACAGATGGAAACCAGAGAAGATTCACAACAAGTTGTTGAGCCTACTCAAGCAACACAAGGCCCACGAAGGTCCGATAGATCACGGTTACAGCCTCAGAGATATGGATTTCTGATCACTGGAAGTCGTGATGTTTTGCTCATTGAGCAGAATGAGCCAACGACCTATCGAGATGCCATAGTGGGACCAAACTCTGAAAAATGACTTGATGCCATGAAGTCTGAAATGCCATCTATGTACGACAATAAGGTATGGACCTTAATCGATCCACCTGAGGGTGTAAAAACCGTTGGGTACAAGTGGGTTTTCAAAGAGAAAACTGACATGGATGGCAAAGTAAAAGTCTTCAAGGCACGGCTGGTTGCAAAAAAGGATTCACTCAAACTCATGGTATAGACTATGATGAAACCTTTTCGCCAGTTGCAATGGCCAAATCAATCAGAATCCTTCTTGCCATTGCATCATATTATGACTATAAGATATGGCATATGGACGTCAAGACGGCCTTCCTTAACGGAAAGCTGCTTGAGGATGTGTACATGACACAACCTGAGGGTTTTGTGCGTCCAGAGGACACTGGTAAAGTATGTAAGCTTCAAAGATCCATTTATGGATTGAAGCAGGCATCTTGGAGCTTAGTCAAAGAGTTTGGCTTCATTCAAAACATGGATGAACCTTGTGTTTACAAGAAGGTTAGTGGGAGCACAGTTGTATTTCTAGTGCTTTATGTTGATGACATCCTACTCATTGGGAATGACATTCCTACCTTGCAGAGTGTCAAGTCTTGGTTAGGAAAGTCTTTCTCAATGAAAGATTTAGGCGAAGCCACTTATATCCTTGGGATAAGGATCTATAGAGATAGATCCAAGAGGCTGATAGGCCTAGGTCAGAGCACATACATAGACAAGATACTGCATAGGTTCAGTGTGCAGAATTCTAAAAGGAGTAACATGCCCATGTCTCATGGCATCCATCTCAGTAAAGATTTGTGTTCTAGTACACAAGATCAAAGAGACCACATGAGTAAGATTCCATATGCCTCAGCGATTGGATCTATCATGTATGCCATGTTATGTACTCGACCGGATGTGTCATTTGCCTTGAGTATGACCAATAGATACGTCTAAGATCCTGGTGACGGTCACTGGATTACGATCAAGAATATAGTTAAGTACTTAAGAAGGACTAAGGACTTTTTCTTGGTATATGGTGGCTTGGAGGATGAGCTCTGTGTAACTGGTTACACAGATGCGAGTTTCCAAACTGACCAAGATAATACAAGATCGCAATCAGGATGAGTGTTCTGGTTGAATGGTGGTACGGTAAGATAGAGAGTTCTAAGCAGAGCACTGTAGTTGATTCTGCAACTGTAGCTGAGTATATAGCAGCATCGGATGCAGCTAAAGAAGCCTTTTGGATTAGAAAGTTCATTTATGAGCTTCGAGGTGGTTCCAACCATCTCAAATCCAATAGACTTGTTCTGTGACAATAGCAACGCTATTGCACGGACCAAGGAGCCTAGGTCACATTAAAGGACCAAGTATGTACTTAGGCAATTTCATCTTATCGAAGAAATCAGAGATAGAGGTGATATAAAAATATGCAAAGTACCAGGAGAATACAATGTAGTTGATCCTCTTACTAAGCCGCTTGCACAAGCAAAACATGAGCGTCATGTTAGGGCAATGAGAATTAGAGTAATTAATGATTTGCCTAGTGCAAGTGGGAGTCTGTTGGAAATTATGCCCTAGGGGCAAGTCATTGTTCTCCATTAAGTTATCACTTCATACGCATGTTTATGGTGATAACTATATCCAGGGACGGAGGCACACTAGTGTATATGTGGGCAAGTGCAGACATAAACAATTTTAAAAATATATATTTAGTAAAGGACTTTCATTTCAATTTGTCTAATTGGGATAGTTGGTTAAGTGTTTACCCAGTCAGCTTTTGGTCCCCGGTTCAAAACCCACCCTCAGCATTTGTGTTTTATGTTTTTTTTTTCAATCCCTAAATCGCCTTCCAGCCCCAATTCCCCCAAACGTTGACTCTCACGTCCTAGCCCCAAACGCCAACTCTCTCGATTCTCACCATCACCGTCCAGCCGCAAACCTCGACTCTCATAGTCTCACCCCCAAACGCCAAACCTCTCGACTCTCACCATCAATCCCCAAATCCCTGTCGCCCAAACCTCTCGATCAATTACCCACTCCTATTCGATCCGCCCTCACGCTCTCAGCTCCAAACTTGCCCTCCGTCGTCGACGTCTTCCATCTCTGCTCTGGCACCAAGTAGTGCTGTGCAGTGGGGTGGGAATCAACCTATGGAGAGAATTTCTAGTAGGATTTCTTTGATTTGTCCTTTTTATTTTTTCAATTTGTCCCATCACATGCTTTTGATTTGAGTTGTTTCTTTGCAATCTATTTCGATTTAATTAGCCTCGTCTTTTTGCAATATATTGATTATTAGAGGTTTTGGTTCTGGTCATTTTCGCGTACCACCAGAATCATCACTGAGAGCGAGATGTATGGAAAATAATATGTTTCAACCTTATCTTACTACTTTAACTTTGAAGTTCAACCTTTTTTTCCTCTTCTGACAGAGGATGAGAGATTCTTTTAAGGATTTTCCTAGTGGTTCTAAATTTCCTTGTTGATTGTTCTCGTTTGTTATTGAACTTGTCTTCCTGTCAGTGGTGAGACTATGCTTTATCCATATTTATGAGCAATGGGCTTTTGCTTGATAATTTTTTTCTGAATGGTTAAATTCACTTTTGATCTCTGTGCTGGTTTAAGCTTTTGAGTCAAGTGATTATTTGACACGATTATTTTGGGCAATCAATTCACTGTGTTGTGCTACCATGACAGAATCGACCTGCAGAATTGATTGCCGAGTTTTTGGATGAGAAGCTGCGTGCAGGTAACAAGGGTACTTCTGAAGAGGAATTGGATGGTACACTAGATAAAGTCCTAGTATTATTCAGATTCATCCAGGTACATTAAATGTTTCCTTGAAGCTGAAGTTAGCATTAGCATTTTGGTAAAAAAAAATTTCCCCCTAAACCCTTACATTAATTGTGCACCCATAAATTCCAAATCTTGGCTCCGTCACTGACTATATCCCTGGATATATCTTATAGAGTATCCTAAATGTCCCTGGTCGGTCATCTACTCGGGAGCGAAGATGAGTTAAGACCAGTATGACTTTGATGAGGTATGGAGATACGAATCAAAGTCATGGGCACTTGTAAGAGTACAAGGTGTTGGACCGACCCACTATGAGAAAGCTGCATGGATTAAGTCATAGAGATCACCCCCCTCTTGGGTATTCAGCTCCATTTACACATTCTTCCAGCCAATTTCGGTTTATGGAGCACTTACCGGATTGGTTGACTCGTTCTGACTACAATCTGGTGTCCTTGAAAATAGGGGTGTAGTCTTCTTGCCGTGGTCAGTAAGGAAAACACCATTTTTTCAAGTTTCTGATATTTCAACACCAATCCTTGTAGAGCTCGGTTGACGAAATAAACTAGTACTTGGCCATTCTTTGCTTCCCTGACCAATGCTGCACTTACGGCTTCTTCCCCCACAGATAGATACAGGATTAGGATTTGCCTTGCTTCTGGCTTAAACAAAACTGGTGGGGTCGCCAAACACTTCTTTATTTTCTCGAACGCGGCTTCTCAGTCTGAGTTCCAACCTCCCTAAGCCTCCTTTTTTAATAATTTGAAAAAGGGAAGAGTATTTTCTGCCGACTTTGGTAAGAATCTAGTTAATGCAGCCAATCTTCCTGTTAATTGCTGCATTTCTTTCTTGTTCTTTGGAGCCTTCGTATCCAACACGTCTCTGCATTTATCCGAGTTAGCTTCAATCCCTCTGTTTGTTAGCAGGAATCCTAAGAACTTCCCAGTTGGGACTCCAAAAGCGCACTTGGTCGAATTCAAACGGATTCCATAAGCTGTTAGCTTGTCAAACGTCTGCTCTAAATCTCAGACATGACTGGCGAGGTTAGCCAACCTGACGATTATGTCATCAATATAAACTTCTATATTCTTGTTGAGCTGGTTTTTGAATACTCTATTCATCATCCTTTGATAGGTAGCCCCTATGTTCTTCCGCCCTTAGGGCATCACATTATAATAGTAGTTAGCCTTCTCAGTGATGAAAGTCATCTTCCTTGATCCTCTGGGTATATGGCTATTTAGTTATATCTAGAATACATGCCCATAAAGGAGAGCAATTGGAAGCCATACGAGTTGTCAACTAATTGATCAATATTGAGCATCGAATACTGTTAGTTCTCTAAGGGTTTTGATAATTGCCAATAATTGTAAACAAAGTTCAATGTTTTGCTGTCAACTATGAAAAACTCACTGTGAGAGCAAAACTCGAGGTTTGCTGAGAAACCTTGAGGTTTGGCCTTACAGAGAGAAACTCAAGCTTTCTGAGATTAGAGAAAACTCGAGGTTTTCAGAGAAAACTTGAGGTTTCCAAATACAGAGACTTCTTAAGCTTTACTGAGAAGATGCAAAACTCGAGGTTTCTGGAAAAACCTCGAGGTTTTGTCATACAGAGAATATCTCAGATTCTAAACGTCTCAAAACCTCCAGTTTTCAAATAAAACCTCAAGTTTTGTGATTTGATTTGAAACTTCACTTTTCACAAGTTTATGAGAAAACTCGAGGTTTGGCAAGAAACCTTGAGGTTTTGACTAAGAAAGAAAACTTAGATTTTAACCAAGTTTCAAAACCTCCAGTTTTGTGAAAAACCTCAAGGTTTGAGTACAGCAAGATTTTCTCCAAGTTTTCACAAAATGTGAAAACTCGAGGTTTTGATAAAAACCTCGAGTTTTGTCTAGGCAGAGAGCAACTAGACTTTCTATGGTTTCAAAACCTCGAGTTTGGTTTTGAAACCTCGAGGTTTCAGTCTTTGTGCAAAATGTCAAAGTTTTTATATTTGAACAAAACTCGAGTTTTGTAAAGAAAACTCGAGGTTTTACAAGACAGAGAGCAAACGAGTTTTTCACTGAGTTAAAAACTCGAGGTTTCAAATGAAACCTCAAGGTTTTACATTTGACAGAATTTTTCAAAACTTTCATACATAAGAGAAAACTCGAGGTTTGTGTTGAAACCTCGAGGTTTTCCCTGGCAGAGAGCAACGTACATTTCAAAGTTTTTGAAAACCTCCAGTTTTGCTTAGAAACCTCAAGTTTTGATGTTTTGGACATAAAACCAGTTTCACATGTTAAGTCCAAAACTCGATGTTTGATGAACAAACCTCGAGGTTTTTGTGCTGAGTTTGAAATTTGAATTTCACGATTTCATAAATCTGTCTTGTTTGATCCTAATACTTTCCAGTATTAATCCTCTATGTTCCTAGATATTGAAGAACTCAGCAAAAGCAAAAAGCATTCTTTCAGCTTTGATCATCAAGAGTTTTAGACAGATTAACGAAAGTTTATTGAAGAACTCAGCAAAAGCAAAAAGCATGTCAGCACAATAAATGTAGTCCAGAAAAGTTGCATTCTTTCAGCTAATCCAACTGCACACGTCTACAAAGCATTAAAGAATGTTTTTTACAACAAGTAAACTCTTCTCCAATGGATTAATTCGCAGAGAGTCAACTTTGATCATCTAGCCAGCTGGATTAAGAGTAATCAAGAGAGAGAAGGTCCCAAAACCACTTCAGAACACTTGGACAACTTCTCCAACGGATCTAATTGGAAAGCAATGGTCATTTAATGATATTTGAGTATAAATAGAAGAGCATTCAAGTCTTTCCAATAACAACAACAAATGAGAGCGAATTGCATTCAAGTTTTCATTTATTCTCTTCAGTTTTCATATGTAAAGTATCTTTTGATACAAGAGATTCAGTGTTCATTTATATCTATTCTTTAAGAGAGTTTTCTTTCTGAATATCATTTATTGTAAAGGAATCACAAGTCAAGGGGACTTGGTGATTTGGGGAATCATTGATTACAACTTGTAAGGGGGAGTGAGTTCTAGTGAGAGAATCACTTCTTGAGTGCAGAGTGTGTAATCTTTGATATAGTGGAAATCCCAGTGAGGCTGGGGACTGGACGTAGGTCAAGTGGTTAAGACCGAACCAGTATAAATCTTCTTGTGTCTGGCTATTCTTCCCTTACTCTGTTTTACCTTGTTTTTAGTATTAGAAAACAGAGTTTTCAGCAAAAAATTTTAAGATACCCAATTCACCCCCCCTCTTGGGTATTTGGCTCCACTTTCAAATACGAATCCTTATGACACACTTCATTTAAATCGTTGTAGTTCGCACACACTCTCTACTTCCCACTTGATTTCTTAACCATAACCACATTGGATAAACCAATGGTGTATTGTACTTCTTGAATGAATCTAGCATCTAGTAATTCCTTCACATGTTCTTCCAAGGCCTGTCTCCTCTTTGGGCCGAGTTTCCTTTTCTTCTGTGCAAATGGAACTGACCTAGGATGAATTGCCAATTTATGACAACAAAACTTTGGATCAACCCCAGGTATCTCTGACGACTTCCAGGAAAACACATCCTGGTTCTTTTTTAGGAACTCTTCCAACTCGGTTCTAACTTTTGGGTCCATTATTTTGCTGAGTTTAGTGACTTGCCCCGGCTCAGTGCCTAACACAAGATCCTCCAACTTTCCATCTAGCTCCGGTCTTAAAATCTCGGTTTCCTCTCATATATCTAACTTAACCATATTTACTGGTTTACTTCGCTGACTTGCTTTGCCCCGCTTGTATTCCTTTCTCCTTTTTGGAACCAGGGTGGAGAGGAAGGGCCACCTTCACCTTCTTTGACCGTCGCAAAGTGACATTGCCAGGATTCTTTCGATCTCCCCTGATAGTAATGACTTTGTTCTTATTACTCACCATCTTCAATTTCTGATGCTTGGTGGACACCAACATATTCCAGTTGTGAACAGTTGACCTTCCCAAAATTATGTTGTACGTGGATGGGAAGTCGGCAGCGATAATCCTTACCCGTTCTGACTTTATGGCTTCCTTCGTTCCTAGTGTTAATTTGAGATTGATATACCCTTAGGATGAGTATCTTCTCAGTTAAAACCTATGAGGCTTGTTGTTGGGGTCAATTCCCTTGATGGCAAGTGAACCAGTCGAACAAGTAATAAAGTGTAAGAAAAGTATCGTCCCACAGTGACTGAGATACCGAAGAGTGACGCTCGATTGCTTTGATAGTTGTGCAAACAGAAAGTAAATATAATGGTTTTGAGAGGTTTTGTGGTTATGCTAACAACAGAAGTAAAAGAGTATCGTAGTTTGAAGAAGATATCAGTAGAAGTTAGGTTGAACTCGGAATCACCCTTAAATGAATCAATCCCCCAGTTGCTCTAGCCATTGCTATAGCATTTATGCTGCACAGTGTCTGCAATGCTACAACATAGCTACTAACTACAATGCTATTCGGTTAACCCACCACTATAATCTATCGAAGCTTCCGCGTCCGATACATATGATACTAACTATACTCCTTCCATATTCCTATGGCAACTTTCTAGTTATATCTGCATTACACACAGGGTGTCATGGTTATGAGAGGTAGACCCATTCCTGAAGCCTACAATAATAGGTCAAGCCTTGCACCGGCTGCCTACCAAACATTGTTTCTCAGAGGTCTAACCTCGACTCCTTACCAGTAAGACGAGGCCACAAATCTAGCCCTTAGCTTCCACTAACTGACTAGTAATTAATTCACTGATAAGAAAACCGAATCTATTAAATTAAGAACTTGCAACTGGGTTCATTCAACACTTAAGAATTCATCCTTGTTCAGCCATAGGTAAATTAGTTCATGACTGACGAGAAAAACATAAAACAGATAGTAAAAGAATGACCCATGATCTGAATATTACAAATACAGAAAGAAAATAGAAAGCTTGACGAAGTTCCGACGGTGTGGAAGAAGCCCTATCACTTCACCACTCCACGTCTTCTTCTCTCGTCATACTGCAAGGAAGGATGCTGGGTTGTCCTGCAAGTTTCGTGCCTCGTGAAATCTCTCACTCTTCTTTTGAGTCTGTCAAATGTGGAATTTCGTTCTAGGCTCTTGCGACTTGCCTTTTAGGGTTGTCTTGCTGTTCCTTTTATAATCAGCTCTTCTTGTGGTGCAAGTTCCAGCAAGCTGGGCTTTCCAAATCTGTTGAGGTCCATTGAATCTTCTGTCCTTGGTAGATTGATTCTACTGATCCTGCAGGATTCTTCAAATCTTTCAGTTTTGATCCTCCGCATCTTCTATTTTATTACGTCAGCAATCTACCTATCGCTCTCAACTTCTTTATTCTTGAAACCATCTAGATAAAAAGGTCAGAAAATATGCCGCATAACATTGCGTCCTTTACTTTGCTATAGCTTTCGTGATGTCTTTTATTGCACTACGAGTTGCTGTCAGAATGCTATAGCATAGTATCAGCTTTGCTATACATTCTTTGTTAAAAACCATGTAAATTACCCCTTTCTTAGCACATGTTTAGGATGTAAATGGTTTCCATCCTTCATCTCCTTATGTCATGAATATATGCCTTTTTGCTTGGATTGTTTGTAGTTAAGCTTATATTTACCATACAATTCAGTCATGAAATATAGGGAAAACATGGCATAATTTGTGCTCATCAAATACCTCCACACTTAGCGTTTTGCACTCCTGGGCAAAATAAGATGAAGTGAACAAATACTCCAAGCCGCAGTACTCCTGCCTGTGTAACTTTGTTGACACAATTGCTTTCAGTCATCATCCCCCATTTGGCAATCCCACTGCCCAATACTAACAACTCAAAATGCGTGGTATTGCTTAGATGAGGAAGCCTCAAGAGGCTCTCAAGTTCAGTGTTTACGGCTCTCTTACCAGGGTATTTTAATTTCTCTCTTGTCATACAGGCCCAAAAGATCTATAGCCTTGTCAAAGTTCTAAGATTGCTTCCTAGCATCTGAGTATTCGTTCATCCAAAGGACTTCTTGGGTTACAATGTGAGGATGGCCTGTTGTTTAAGATGGGAAATGGCGGTGAATGCTATAGCAGATCCGGTAGACAAATCTTTTGACTTCAGCCAAGTGATCCTCCTTGAACTTTGTAATTCTTGTTGTTCTTTATTCTAGGTCTTTTCCTTTCTTTTTTCCCTTCTAATTTCCTTCTCTCTTCTTCCTTTTCTTTCTCTCTCTCTAAGCAAAACAACAGCTCTTTTTGCAGCATTTCATGGGAGCACTATGCCCTAGCATTTTCCACAGTTTTCTTCTAGCTTTTCTATCTAACTAGGTCTGCTATAGCACACTCGTGTGGCTCAATGGGGTAGCAATATGGAGATGATGATAAATGGGTTGTGAATGAGATTGATGGGTATGACATGAATGCCTTTATCCTACGAACTTCTAACTCAGACGCCCGATAGTTTATCAAAGAACTAAGACAAATCAAGGATCAAACATAGGCTAGAAGACATGCACACAGAATACAACAATTAAGCTCAATTCAATCCTTCCATTGGGGGTTCTTCCCTTTAAACTTCCTCATTGCCACTCTACCCTGCATCAGATTAGCTAGCACCGTCAATTTCCCAAGCCTAAAGGTTCAGTTTCCTTAGGCAATGATATTATGCTTCGTTATACAGACAATCATTCCATTGCTACAAAGTTATGTTCATGCTTTATCATGCAATTTTAAAAAATTTTTCAGTTTGTGCAAAAAACTACATGCAGGGTAATTTAGATTACACACACAGAAACAGCAGTAGCAGATTAGCAGTAGTAGATTATATCACATAACAAATCCTCTCCCACACTTAAACGATGCATTGCCCTCAGTGCAGCAACAGTAATAATAGCCACGTGAGATGAGGAATATATGCCAAGGGAACATACCTGGGCCATGTGAGGGATTTGACAATTGGGAAACATACCATAGCTTGCTCATTTGCAATGCGATAGGAGAACTCCTGCAGACATTTCTATGAAACTTATGAAAAACTAGAAATAATAAACAGAGCAAATTTTTCGGGCTGCCTCCCTGTAGCGCTTGGTTAAGAGTCATCAGCCCGACTTGCTATAGCAATTTAATGCTGTGGTAGTGCAGGAAGTCTTCCTGCTTCTTTAGTGTCTTTACTGTCATCTTCAGAGGTTAGGTACTTCTCAGCTGAGTCTTCAAATCTTGCGGTCTTAAGGATTGAGAAGGTGACTTGATCATCATCCACACGCATAGTAAGTTCTCCTTTTTCCACATCAATTAGCGTACACCTAGTTGCCATGAAAGGTCTTCCCAGAAGAATGGGGGCATCGCGATCTGCTTTGAAGTCCAGGATAATGAAGTCCACAGGAAAGATGAACTTATCCACCTTTACTAGAACGTCTTCGATCTTTCCTTCAAGTAGAACTATGGAGCGATCGGCTAATTGCAATGTAACTATTATGGGCTTGGCCTCCCCAACTGCCAATTGTTTGAAAATAGACATGGGCATGAGATTTATGCTAGCACCTAGATCACACAGAGCTTTCCTTGAATATTGAGGTCAGATTGCACAGGGGATTGTGAAGCTACCAGGCTTTTTTAATTTCGGAGGTAATGATGAAGGGGTAACCAGTGCAAGTATACACTATCAATGTAATACCAGCAAGTATCCCAAGGTAATAAAATATCGTTCCCACAGGGACCAAAGTTCCAACTACCAACCCAAATCACTTTAATTTATAGTTGATGTAACCGAAAGAGTTTTTGATGAAAATATTAAAAGACAGTAAAATGACACAGAAATTGAATTAAACTTTGTAAAATGAAATTAACAAAAGCCTAGGGTCATGTATATCATCAATAATCCATTTAAATGTTTTTCCTTTACCAAAAGCTAGATTAAGACCTAATCTTCTTTTAAGGTAGAGTTTAACTACTTAACCGTTGAATTGGAGTAAGTCAATCGAATTTCAGATTTTAGTCTAATTGCTTATTCCTAAGTCAATTAGCTTAATCCTTAATCCTAAAGTCATGTTCCCATGCTCATTAGAATTAATTCTTGCATTAAGTCCAGAATCCTTTATGATTGCATAAAGCCTATGTCAAGTTCCCTTGCTAGTACCTTATGTTCTTTAATCAATTGAACCTAGAATTAACTAGCCTCTCCCAAGGTCTAATTAATCTTTCAATTCCTTAATTAGATGATCAAACCAACCAAGGCATTAAGCGTGGGTTAAAGAAACATATCCAAGACAAACATTATGCAATTAAAAACAGAATCACAATTAAACTTCATAAAGAATCCATACATGACCTTAGAAAGATACTTAGTTCATGCTAATCATGACCAAGCATAAAAATGGTAAAAGATGAAGAACATGAAATTTAATTAAAACAACAAAAAAGGAAAGATTACAACTAAGCCATACCAAGAAGGAGGCAAGAAATACAAAAGAAAAACAATACATAAAACAAAAGATTAGAACTAAGCCATACCAAGTAGGAGGCAAGAAACTAAAGACAAGAATTAAAGACAATACATAAAACTAAATAAGCAAAACTAAAGCCTTCCATGTAGGAGGCAAGAAATAAAAGAAGGCAGATAGAATGGGAGAGATCATGGTCTCTCCAAGGTGTGTCTACATCTTCTAAACATCCTTGTATTTATAGAAAACTTGGGAGAACTATTGAGCCACAATTCTTGACTTTTGTGCTCCAAAAACGCGTCCGAATTACAGCCTGGTTTACACCAAGATTTCGGTGGCTTTCGGTGAATTTGTCTTCCTATGAATTGTAGCCCCGGATGTCAGCTTTCCAGTCGTTCAAACAGGACCTCATTTGGATATCCGTAGCTCCAGTTATGGGCCAAACACTGCATGTTGGTCCAGAGTCCGTCACAGCACATTGTTTTGTATTCCAAGCCCATTTTGGTCCTCTAAACGTCTGATTTAGCTTCTGGGCTTTTCATAGAAGTTGTAGGTATGTCTCTTAGCTTTCCTAAAATATAAGTTTGGATCAATTGGAGGTCTAGAACGTAAGTTATGATCAAAATACCGAACAGTGTTCATTACCCAATTGAAAAAGAGATGTGATTTGAGCCCAGTTTTGATCCAAATTTCAAATATGACCAAGATTAATGCAAATGAAGTCTAAAAACTCATTATGCAGATGAAAACACATATTTAACAAATTGTTCCATTAAAGCATGATAATGACAGAGTTTATAGCTTCTTTTTGCATTTAAAATAATATGAATTCAATGATTATCAAACTCCCCCACACTTAGCCTTTTGCACTCCTGGGCAAAATCTAAAGCAAGAAAACCAATCTTTTTTTTTTTTCAAACAGTTGCCAGTAATGTAAAAATTGAACAAGGGATAGAAAGCTTCAAAAGATTGATAAATCAAAACCAAAATTCTTTTATCTCCAATCACAATTATGGCAATTTCAATCAATGACGCTAATTACATAAGATGGTCTTTCAAATGATGCGCTCAATCAATCAACCTCTCAAGTGTATCTCTCAAGTGTTTAAGGTATATAAGTGTATCGCTTAAATTCTACCCAAGAAAATTGTTCTGCCATAAGCTTGCTCATTTTCTACGTCTCCACTACTCATAACACATATAGGCACAAATCAAGAGAGCTTGTTATTACAGGTTGTAACGGGGTTAGGATGAAGGTAGGTAAAAGTATGGAATGAGAGGCTAAGCACCAAAGAAATTAAATCGAGCACTGATTAACATAATCATTCTATGTATGAAAACTTTCATTTAACTCAAATACCTCCTTTCTTTCTTTGTTTTTTTTTTCTTCTTCTTTTACACCTTTTTTTTCTTTTTGTTCTTTTTTGTTTTTTTTTTTGTTTTTTTTTGAAACTATACTATATATATAATCACAATGGCAACATCAAATATCTTCCCCCCACACTTAAACTGTTGCACTCCTGAGCAGCCCCCACACTTAAACTGTTGCACTCCTGAGCAACCCCCACACTTAAACACCAAACCAAGGTAAACCAATGCTCAATAATTTTTCATGGTGCGGAGTAAAATGGTTTTACGCTTAGGCTTGTAATGTGGCTTAGAACAAAATGGACAAAAAGGCACAAAGGGGTTACCAAAGGAATAATAATGCATGGGAAAGGCTATTTGGCCAAAGTGGGGAAAACAAAAGGAAACAAAAACAAGCTTCCATCATACCTATGCACATAAGTGAAAAATGTAGTTTCAAAAAGAAAAGGAGCAAGTTCTAGAGAACGCAAATCATGAGCAGATGCACACATGAAAGAAAGAATGGCAAAAGATGAATTCCATTCATGTAGGCTCAAAATCTCACAGGGTCAATACCATCTTATATAATCAACATCACCAATTCAACAACCAAGACATGGAATCGAAGAGTCTAGAATTGCAAACCAAATAGAATGATCCATCAAAACCAAAATGTTCAAGTTCATAATATGTAGCAATCATAATATGTAGCAATCATAGAAAAAGAGAATGTATTGTTCTTATTCTATTTAATAAACTACATTATTTCTACTTTTTCTACTGGATTGTGTCCCTCCCCCACACTTATCTTCCTCGAACAACAATTAAGCCCAAGAAAATCATATGAATTAAGAAGAAAATAAGTGAGGAAAGAGACAACCTGGGTTAGAGGATCTTAAGTCGCTTGAAGGAGAAGTTCTCATCCTTGATGAGAATCATGCATTTGTCATTAAAAACATCTTCTCCCATATTTAATTTCCTTAGTGGAGGTGGTTTAGGATCCATTGGAAGAGGTCTAAGAATGTATGGTGGATGTTGGTTCCATCGAGGACCTTTCCAAGAATGTGCCTGTAAAGAAGACAAGCAACCAACAGTATCCCATCCAAAAATAGAAACATGGAGAAGTTTCAAGTGAATTAAAGGCATGTTAAGTTCCAAAGTCTCCAAGTAACTATCACAACCAAGGAAATCAATGATACTCCCATCAGTAGGAGTCAAGGAACCAATTATATTTTGAAAATTCTCTTGTGGTTGCAAAATGGAAGGTATGGAATCCAACTTAGTGTTGGAGTATACCACATCATTGTCACAATCACAAGAGATGGAAGGAAAAAGATTGAAAGAAGGAAGAGGAATTTTGAAATTGTCACCACCCGGAATGTGTGAAGATTTAAAACAATTATCTTGTTTTGCTAAATCAGGTGGCAAATCACAAGAAAGTACTTGTTGGAAAGATTCATCAATATGTAGGATTTTATCAATCAAAATTTCAGAATCTTCATTACCAACAAGACTACAAGGAGGTAATCCAATGTGAATTTCTTGCATTTGACATTCTAGGCTATGATTGTTCTCACTCACATCAACAACAGAATCCACAATCAATGCAGAATCGCTACCAAAATCACCATTTAATGCATCATTAATTTCAATGCAAATAGGACACTGTTCATTATTAGAACATGCACAATTGTCAGTGTCACTCATTGATGCAAACTCGGGATAATCAGCATACCATTCAGCAAGAACATCATCAACAACATTGGCATCCATGCTTGATTCAATCTTTTCAAAATTGTCATGCTTACTATCATCAATAGTACAAGAGGATGCATTATGATCAATGATAGAGTCAACCACTTCACTAAATGCTTTCTTTTGAAACTCAACAAGTGAATGACATTTTTCATGATAACAATTTACACATATTTGATATTCTTCACAACAGCATGAAAATATGTCATTCAATTGATTGCAATCATCACTAGTACTATGAAGTGAAGCATTTTCATCAGTTAAAACATCATATGAAGAAATAGGAACACACTCATCAACAAGTACAGTCAAATCACTACTACTAAAGTCAATTGGTTGAGTAATTTCATTTCCAAAAAATTGAGGGGATTCAACAATGATTTCCTTGTCCATCTCATTATCGCTTAAATTATGAATTGCTTCATTAATTAAAGTAGTAGGAGAGTCTACTTCTATAAGGATAGGATCATTACCAAATAGTAGAGAGGATTCTTCAATATGCTCTTGTACTTGTCTCACTTCTTGTGCATGTGTGCCCATGATAGAAGGAAAACTCATTTTTAAAACTTGTGCTTGCTGCTCAATTTCCCTTGCTAATTTCTCATGTTGTTCCATAATTCTAAGCATAGAGTCCATTTGTCGATGAAGGTTGTCCTTATGTGACCACTCCTCATTTATAGCCCAAGCCGTTTGATTGTGGAAATCTCCAATGACTTCACAAAATGAAGGATCTTGGTTGGGCAAACATGGTTGAGAATGAGGTTCATAAGGTGGCTCAAATGGGTATAGAGATTCATGAGATGGATGGCATGGTATGGAAATGGGATAGAATGAAGGATGGTAAGGTAAGTGAGGGGATTGATGATATTGTTGGAATGGAGGTTGTTCGTATGGTTCATGATATTGGTGGAATGAGCCATCACATTCTTGATTGCCAGTAAAAAAGTGAGAATTGAAAGGTAGATCATGATTATCGTACAACCAAGCCATGAAAGTTCAATGCAATTAATTCCCAATGGGTCACAAGATAACTTTCAATTAATGAAGAAGGTTTTTTTTTTTTTTTGTAAAATAACACAAAATTGAAATGAACAAGGAATAACTCAAAACGAAAAATTAAAAACTGCAATAAAACAAGCACCAATCTATAAACAAGCAAAGATAGTTGATATTGGGACAAGTTTGGTCCCCGGCAACGGCGCCAAAAAACTTGATGAAGGGGTAACCAGTGCAAGTATACACTATCAATGTAATACCAGCAAGTATCCCAAGGTAATAAAATATCGTTCCCACAGGGACCAAAGTTCCAACTACCAACCCAAATCACTTTAATTTATAGTTGATGTAACCGAAAGAGTTTTTGATGAAAATATTAAAAGACAGTAAAATGACACAGAAATTGAATTAAACTTTGTAAAATGAAATTAACAAAAGCCTAGGGTCATGTATATCATCAATAATCCATTTAAATGTTTTTCCTTTACCAAAAGCTAGATTAAGACCTAATCTTCTTTTAAGGTAGAGTTTAACTACTTAACCGTTGAATTGGAGTAAGTCAATCGAATTTCAGATTTTAGTCTAATTGCTTATTCCTAAGTCAATTAGCTTAATCCTTAATCCTAAAGTCATGTTCCCATGCTCATTAGAATTAATTCTTGCATTAAGTCCAGAATCCTTTATGATTGCATAAAGCCTATGTCAAGTTCCCTTGCTAGTACCTTATGTTCTTTAATCAATTGAACCTAGAATTAACTAGCCTCTCCCAAGGTCTAATTAATCTTTCAATTCCTTAATTAGATGATCAAACCAACCAAGGCATTAAGCGTGGGTTAAAGAAACATATCCAAGACAAACATTATGCAATTAAAAACAGAATCACAATTAAACTTCATAAAGAATCCATACATGACCTTAGAAAGATACTTAGTTCATGCTAATCATGACCAAGCATAAAAATGGTAAAAGATGAAGAACATGAAATTTAATTAAAACAACAAAAAAGGAAAGATTACAACTAAGCCATACCAAGAAGGAGGCAAGAAATACAAAAGAAAAACAATACATAAAACAAAAGATTAGAACTAAGCCATACCAAGTAGGAGGCAAGAAACTAAAGACAAGAATTAAAGACAATACATAAAACTAAATAAGCAAAACTAAAGCCTTCCATGTAGGAGGCAAGAAATAAAAGAAGGCAGATAGAATGGGAGAGATCATGGTCTCTCCAAGGTGTGTCTACATCTTCTAAACATCCTTGTATTTATAGAAAACTTGGGAGAACTATTGAGCCACAATTCTTGACTTTTGTGCTCCAAAAACGCGTCCGAATTACAGCCTGGTTTACACCAAGATTTCGGTGGCTTTCGGTGAATTTGTCTTCCTATGAATTGTAGCCCCGGATGTCAGCTTTCCAGTCGTTCAAACAGGACCTCATTTGGATATCCGTAGCTCCAGTTATGGGCCAAACACTGCATGTTGGTCCAGAGTCCGTCACAGCACATTGTTTTGTATTCCAAGCCCATTTTGGTCCTCTAAACGTCTGATTTAGCTTCTGGGCTTTTCATAGAAGTTGTAGGTATGTCTCTTAGCTTTCCTAAAATATAAGTTTGGATCAATTGGAGGTCTAGAACGTAAGTTATGATCAAAATACCGAACAGTGTTCATTACCCAATTGAAAAAGAGATGTGATTTGAGCCCAGTTTTGATCCAAATTTCAAATATGACCAAGATTAATGCAAATGAAGTCTAAAAACTCATTATGCAGATGAAAACACATATTTAACAAATTGTTCCATTAAAGCATGATAATGACAGAGTTTATAGCTTCTTTTTGCATTTAAAATAATATGAATTCAATGATTATCAGGTAACCGATTGGTTAGCATGGCAATGCAGTCCTGGGTCAATGCAACTGTCTCAAACTCTTCCAGTCGTCTCTTTTTATACAGAATTTCCTTCATAAACTTCACGTAGCTGGGCATTTGTTCTAGAGCTTCCACCAGCGGAATATTAATGTGTAATTGCCGTAGTGAAGATGGAATATTACCTAGAGGGGTGAATAGGTGATCCTCAAATTCTTTTTGCAAAGAACTCAAGTTGGCAAGTAAAGCAGAAACAGAGGAATGAGATAGAGAAATAAAGTTTGCACGAGAGAATTTATACTGGTTTGGTCTAAATCGATGACCTACGTCCAGTCCCCAGAACACCTGGGATTCCACTATCTTCAAGAACAAACCCTGTAAACGAAGGAACTCTCACTCACAGACTCCACTCCCCCTTACAAGTTGTAATTGATACAGTTTCTCTTAAGGTTCCACAACCTTAAGATACAACTGAAAATGAAATAAATGTTTAAATACTCCTCACGAGTTGATATAATGATGAAAACTGAAGTATAGTTAATGAAACAGTTGAAATAGCAAATAAGAATGAATTCAAATTGATCGCACAACGTTTTCGGTAGTTGGTGGAATTGAATGTGTTGGTCTTTTATAGACTTTGCCATTAATGCCGTTTGAGGAGTTTGCAAAACTAGCCGTTGAGACTCTTTAATTTTCCGTTAGACACAGTGCCACTCTGTTTGTGAACAGTTGACCGTTGCTTCATTAAATGCTTCGCCGTCGATGTATTTGAGTAGAGAGAAGTTCAGAGTGTTAGCTGGAAAAGGTAAGCCTCGAAGGGAATGTTTCGTCTGCCCTAGAGGTTACTTCCGATTGTTGCTCTACTTTACTGAGTAGCATTAAATACCTTTGCCACGTCGGATTGCCTTTTGTTCAAATACTCAGATTAGCACAATTAATCACCTGAAACTTAATCAAAAGAATGTTCAAATGTGATAAAAACAGGTTTGAATATGATTAGCAATAACTAGATAATAACTCAGGGAGTTTTAGATGTCATTAAACACGCGTGAGATATGTTGCAAAAACAGTTATGATTCTCGAGAATTGTATTGAAGAATATAAAATTCAAGACACAACATCTCTGTAGTACTCGAGAGTTATATTTTAAATTCTCGGAATCATATTGCTGGCAGAAAGATGAATAATAACATTTAACATGCATTCTCGAGAATCATTTATGCATTCTCAAGAATTGTATTGATTATTGAATCTAAGGGGGGATTCTCGAGAATCATACCTTTGTTCTCGAGAATTACTGAAAGAACCATTGATTTATTGAAAAGGAATTCTCGAGAATTGCTCTGGGTATTCTCAAGAATTACTTGTGCAATATCCCTCAGTTATTTCAAAGACCTAATTCTCGAGAATCAGATTTTTATACTCGAGAATTCCAAACAGATTCAGAAAAACAAATATTGAAGAAGGTTTGGCTTATTCTCGAGAACGAGAACATCATTCTCAAGAATTGGTTCTGCACAGTGAGAAATTTTATAACTTGTCAAAGACAAAATGTATTCTCGAGAACTCCAAGTGCCTTCTCGAGAATCCTAGTTATGTGAAGACATGTAAATTTTCAATGCTTCATTCTCGAGAATCCAATTCTTATTCTCGAGAATTATGTTAGTATCCTATGTGTTTTGATGATAATCAACAATTGTAAACTCACTTGAAAGTGTTTGTCTTTGGTAAAAAACTTACTGTCAAAGACAAACTCGAGTATTGGTATCAATACTTGAGTATTGACTTGACAGAGAGATGCTCAAATTCATTTTCACAAAGCAATACTAAGTATTGGTTGCAATACTCGAGTATTGGACTTACAGAGAGCACTCCAAGTTTTCACCCTGAGACAATACTCAAGTATTGGTTGCAATACTCGAGTATTGGACTTACAGAGAGCACTCCAAGTTTTCATCTTGAGACAATACTCAAGTATTGGTTGCAATACTCGAGTATTGAACACACAAAGAGAATTTCAACATTGACATAAGTTCTCAATACTCAAGTATTCAATTGAATACTCGAGTATTGGTCATACAGAGAGACATCAAAGTTTTACACCTCATGAATACTCGAGTATTGATTTTACATACTCGAGTATTGGACTTTCACAAAGATTTCAAGCTTAATATTTGCTTATCAATACTCAAGTATTCATTTGAAAACTCAAGTATTGACATGGAAAAGCTCCACAAAATTTTCAAATGAATACATACTCGAGTATTGATTTGGAAACTCGATTATTGGGCATACAGAGAGCTTTTCCTCTTGTCAATGACTTGAATACTCGAGTAATGATTTGAATACTCGAGTATTGTCCTTAAGGTCCAAAGTTCACATCACGATAATTTCTCTCTGGATGATGAATACTCAAGTATCAAGATGAATACTTAAATATTGAGTTAAGTGCACAGTGACAAACTCAAGTATTGATGAACATACTCGAGTATTGAACGCTAAATCTGAAAATCAAATCTGACGAATTTATGAAACATTCTTATTTGCTCTTAAAACTTTCTCCTATCATTCTCATATATTCTTGGCTATGATTAACCATCTTTTTGATGAGTTTTAGACAGATTAACGAAAGTTAATTGAAGGATAAAGTGAAAAGCAAAAAGTGGTTTAGTTCATTAAATGCACTACTCAGAAAGTTGCACAAACTTGGCTAATTCTTTTGTACACGGTTGCAAAGCATTAAAGAATGTTTTCTACATCAAGAAACTTCATCTCTAACGGACTAATTTGCAGAGGAACAAATAAGAGTACTTGGCCAGCTGGATTAAGCTAAGTATAGAGAGAGAAGATGCCTAAAACTCTTGCTAATCACCTGAAGACTTCTCTCAACGGTAATATTGAAGATGCAACAGTCAATTAATGCTTCCTGAGTATAAATAGGACAGCATTCAAGTCTCTACAACAACCACAACTGCTGAAAACGTATTGCATTCAAGTGTTCATTTATTTTCATCAGTTTTTGAAGACTGGAGCTTGATACCCAAGAGGGGGGTGAATTGGGTATCTTTAAATATTTAAAGATAGAACTCTGTTTTTGAGAAACTAAAACAGGGTAAGACAGAGGAGTAAGAAAGAAGAAGCTTTGCACAATCGATTTATACTGGTTCGGTCCTTTCTCTGACCTACATCCAGTCCCCAAGCCTCACTTGGGATGTTCAATCCACTATCTTCAACAAATGATTACAAACTCTGTACTAGGGTTGTTCTCTCACTAGAACACACTCCCCACTTACAAGTTGCAATCAATACACCCTAACCACCAAGTCCCCTGACTTGTGGTTTTCTCTATCAATAAATGATTTACAAGTAATAACTCTCTTACAGAGTAGATAATCACTGAAGAACAAATGTCTTGAAGACACTATTACAGAAGAAAGCTGAACACTATTAATGAATACAATAAATTTTCGCTCTTGGTTGGTGTTTCAGCTTGTGAAGGAGTTAGTGAACTCTATTTATAGCTAGAGAACATTAAATGACCATTATAAAGAGGATTGAACCGTTGGAGATCATTTGCTGAGTGAAGGTTCATCCTTAGGCATCTTCTCTCTCTCTTTTCTGCATAATCCAGCTGTTTATTGAGTCTGAGTTGCCTTTCTGGCAATAAATCCGTTAGAGAGGATGTTTCTGATTGTAGTAATCTTCCTTTTGATCTTTTGCAGTCGTGTACAAGTGGATTAACCAAAGGAAGCAAGTTTTCTGGACTGAGCATTAAATGTTCTGACAACTTTTTGCTTTTGCTCTAATCCTTCAATAAACCTTCGTTAATCTGTCTGAAACTCACTAGAAAGATGGTTAAACATATCTAGAATCAATATAGAATAATCATGGAAAGCATTGAGATCAAACAAGAAGGTATTACAGAATTCCCAAATTCGAATTTGCAGTAACGGCCAGAAACCTTGAGGTTTGTTCATCAAACCTCGAGGTTTGCTTGAATAACTCAAGCAAACTCAGTTGAAAAGGCATGTAACCTCGAGGTTACTCTGTGAACCTCGAGGTTTCCTTTGTAAAGAAACCCTTAAAAAAATCTTTGAAAGTCACAAACCTTGAGGTTTCAAACAGAAACCTTGAGGTTTGAAACTTGGTGAAAAATCCATTTTTCCTCTGGAGCCCGATAACCTCGAGGTTGTAAAACCATACTCGAGGTTTGCTTCTAAATTTGCAAAGTTAAGTTTTTGGACAGAAGGCTCAACCTCGAGGTTTCAATTTGAACCTCGAGGTTTTCAATTCTTTGAAAACCTGTTTGCTCTCTGTGTGCCATAATACTCGAGGTTTATAAACAATACTTGAGGCTTAAGTGTTTTCCTGAAATCTTGAGTTTTAACACAAAGTGATAAACCTCGAGGTTTCAACATGAACCTCGAGGTTTTCATGCTTGATGAAAACCATAACCTCTCTGGATGAGTTAAAACTCGAGGTTTCACATGTTTTTCAAAAAGATCAGTTAAGCGCCAAAACATAAACCTGGAGGTTTTCAACCAAACCTTGAGGTTTCCTGCGTTGGTGCAAAACTTGAGTTTTTCTAAAGAGTCCAGAACCTCGAGGTTAACTTACCAACCTCGAGATTTCACATTGTTTTTGTGAAACCAAGTTTTGAACATGAAACACTTGTCTTTTAAAAGCTTATGTAAGGCCAAACCTCGAGGTTTCAGTGCCAACCTCGAGGTTTGCTCTTAATCAGAGTTTTCAACACTAAAGAGCAAAACCTTTTTCATTGTTTGTAATTGTTGGCAATCATCAAAACCATTAGAGAACTAACATTCTCCTCCTTTTTGATGATGACAACACCTACAAGCAATTCCTTTTGTAACACTTAAGAGAGTTTTGAAAAACTTGGAAGAGTTATCAGAGAGACTGAAAAACTGAAGTTTTGGATATTTAAGATCTTTTAAGAAAGTTATCAGAGATAAGCAGAGGCATGAAATCAGTATTGTATTTCATTCCAAAAAGCAAAAATCATCAAAGTACACTGGGATCCAAAAGTACATATACAAAAAGTAGCACAAGTACAAAGAGATGCAAACAGCAATGAGAACAATCAAAAAATATCAGAACAAGTAAACACAAACATGTTGCTGCACAATTATCAAAACACCTAAACCCTAAGTTCCTCTAATCCTCATTGCTTGTCTCTCCCCCTTTGTCATCATCAAGATATTTTGGGTCAAGAACAACGAGAGGAGGCTGGTAGAGAACCATGGCTGTGGTGGGATCAAAGGTGGGATCCGGCATAGGAGGATGGGCGAATGGAGAGGGTGTAGGGAAAACTTCAGTGGCCGGAGTAGGTGGAGATGGAAAGGGGTGAGGGAGAACCTCTGTGGCAGGTGTGATGGGGGAAGGCTGAACCACAGTGGCTGGAGTGGTATGAGTGGAAGTGGAAGGAGGAGATGATGTGGTATGAAGTGGAGAGCTATGTGGTGGACTGGGAAATGAGAAAGTATAAGAGGGAGGTGAGTGGCTAGGTGAGGCAGTGGCTAGATGATGTGAAGATGGGTCAGGTACAGGGTGAGATGAGCTAGGGCCATCAAAAGTATCAAGGATATGATCAGAAGCTGTATCAGGAACTGGAGCAGAGGAGGGACCAGGAGTGGATGAAGAGCCAATGTGCAGATGCTCGATAATCTGGTCCACCTTACCAGTAAGGTCCATTTGAGAGATCATGTATGTGGACATCTTGAGCTCGATCTCTTCCACTTTCCTTTTCACCTCAGTGGACTGATCCTCTATGTCCTGAAGATGCTCCTTGAGAGCATCCTGAATCTCAATAAGCCCATCATGTCCACGAGCCATCTCAGCTCTAATTTTTCCCAACTCAACATCCATCTTGACAGATAGTCTAGCAATAGCAGAATCCACAATATGCTTGATCTGACCTATTAGATTATCTGGTAGAGGTGTCTGTGAAGGTGGAGGAGCAGATTGTGCTTCTTGATTAGCTTGAGAGGCCTGAGACTGAGCTGCCCCCTCATCATCAAATTTGATCTTCATCAAGTTCATTTGATTTTTCCCAAATGGCAAAGGATACTCAAGAGTATTAGTAGACCCCACATACCAGATTTTGTGATAGTAAAGTATCACAGAAACCAATGACGGGTATGGTATGTGAGACAACTGTCTCTTAGCAAATTTGAAGGCAATCATCCCCTGAAATAGCCAATGTCCAATGTTGAAGGGGACCTTCTTCACGAAAGCAGTGAATGGCCTATAATCCAATGAAGTGAAGTGGGTGTAATTTCCAGCTTTGGGGATAAAATTTCTTGAATACACATACCAAAGCACTCTGTTCACTTTAGGCATATCACTAGGCTTGAAGGTCAGCTTGAGTTCTTGGTCTGGAGGGAAAAGTTTTCCAAGGATAAGGGTCTCATACACTTCCTGATTAGTGTACTCAAACTCAGGAACTGGAGGGGGATCCTTTATTTTCAGGATTTTGTTCAGAATAGTAGCAGATAAGGTAAACTTCACTCCTCTCACAATAGTAGACACTCTCTCTTCAACCAAGTCCTTATTGGCATTAAACAAATGATCATACTCCATCTTAAAATAAAACATCTTGACTAGGCTAGGAGTATAAGGACAGGCTATGGAAACAAATGACTCATACTGCCTAATCCAGGGAGATAGATCCAAGTTGCACTCCCTATAGTATTCATCCAAATTTATAGCTACTGAGGGACAGAAAACTTTTTGAAGATAAATTTCCCTATACTTATCATTTTCTTCCTTGGGCAAGGAAGAGGCAGCAATAATGAACCCTTCCGGAGGTGAAATCACACGGCGAATATCAATAATGGCATTTTCAACTACCGGGGATACCTTTTCCTTTCCCTTTTGTTTTGAAGTCTGAGAGGGAGATTAGTCTTTGGAGGTCTGAGAAGCTGAGGCCTTCTTGGTTCTTGCTTTAGTAGGTGCCTTCTTGGCCTTTTCAGTAGCTTTCTCCTTTCCCTTTCCCTTTGGCTCTGGTTCTTTCCTTTTCCTCAATTGTTCTTGACTGGGTTCCTTGAATGACACTTCCTTCTATTTGCCCTTAGGAGGTGGAGATGGTGGTGCATCATTCAGAACTCCGGGAATGTGCTTGTCAATCCCTGTACGCAAACGAGTAGACCGAGTCTTCTTCCTCACGTGCTTGCTTGATTGAGTTTCAGGAAGTTGGCGTTTAGGTGGTGGAGGAGGAGACCAAGATTCTGTCTCTTCGTTAGAATTTGTGGCTGATTTTGAATGGGAAGGGGATTTCGAAGCCATCAATGGAGTTAGAAGGGAAGAAATTGACAGAGAATGGAGAATTGACTGAGAGGGAGACGAGAGAGAACGTGGGTACTCGAGGTTAGGGCAGTGAGGAGATGAGATTGCACAGCAGACATATATATAGAGATGCGTCAAACCTCGAGGTTGACACTCAAACCTCGAGGTTTGATAAACAAAAGACACTAACCTGGAGTTCAAAGGTGTTTCGTGAACCTTTGAACTTCTTACCCCAAACCTCGAGGTTTTCACCAAAACCTCGAGGTTTTGCTGTCTATCAGTTGAGGTGTGCTCTCTGTCTCATCCAAAACTCGAGGTTCACTGCTGAAACTCGAGGTTTCTCCCTTCTGAAACTTTGAATTTTGGCCAGTCACCCCGAAAACCTCGAGGTTTGCTCATGAACCTCGAGGTTTTGCTTCTTGACAGCAAAACCATACCTGCATAAAATTGTCTAAACACTCCGATGCTTAAGTTAGTGACTTATAATCATCAAAACCATGATTTAACATTAAAATGAACAGAAATTACTCACAACTCATTGGGATTTACCATTCCCAATTCTCTCCTTATGAAAGTGAATTGCTCCTTTGCTAGAGGCTTGGTGAATATGTCTGCCAATTGAAGATGGGTTGGAATGAACATCACTTTGACATCTCTCTTCTGGACATGATCCCGAATGAAGTGATGCCTCACATCAATATGCTTGGTCCTTGTATGTTGTACCGGATTCTTGGCCAAGCTTATTGTGCTTGTATTGTCACACAATATTGGGATCTCCTTCAAGTGCACTCCAAGATCAGTAAGTTGTTGCTTCAACCATAGTACTTGAGCACAGCAACTTGAGGCAGCCACATATTCAGCTTCGGTTGAGGACACGGCCACGGTTGTTTGCTTCTTGCTAAACCAAGACACAAGTGAGTTCCCAAAGAACTCGCATTGCCCACTTGTGCTTTTTCTGTCCGTCTTGTAGCCAGCATGATCTGAGTCTGAATATGCCACCAAATACTCTGGCTGACCTTTGGGGAACCACAAACCAAGATTCTTCGTATCAGATAGATATCTGAATATTCTTTTCACGTGCTCAACATGTGACTCTTTGGGTGCGGATTGGAACCGAGCACACCTCCCAACACTGAATTGGATGTCCGGGCGACTTGCAGTGAGATAGAGCAATGATCCAATCATTTCTCTATACTTGGTGATGTTGAAATCCTTGCCCTCTTCATCAGCATCCAAAGAAGTGGTTGTGCTCATTGGTGTGTCAGCCCCATTGCACTTGTCCATCCCAAACTTCTTTAGCAAATCATTCAGGTACTTTGTTTGAGATATGAATATCCCATCTTTACGTTGCTTGATTTGCAGCCCAAGGAAATAGTTGAGCTCTCCCATCATTGACATCTCAAATTCACCCTGCATAGTCTTAGAAAATTCCTCACACAAGAGTCATTAGTAGCACCGAAAATGATGTCATCAACATAAATCTGAACAACTAGAATTTCATTCAATTTGTTTTTCTTAATAAACAAAGTTGTATCAGCCTTTCCTCTAATAAATCCCTGATTGAGTAAGAATTGACTCAATCTTTCATACCAAGCTCTAGGAGCTTGCTTAAGTCCGTACAAAGCCTTTTTGAATTTGAAAACATGATTAGGAAATTGTTCGCTTTCAAAACCTGGAGGTTGTTCAACATACACCTCCTCTTGAATAAAACCATTTAGAAATGCACTTTTAACATCCATTTGATAGAGTTTAAAACCTTTTACACATGCAAAAGCTAGTAGGACTCTTATAGCCTCCAATCTTGCTATTGGGGCATAAGTTTCCTCATAATCTATGCCTTCTTCTTGATTGTAACCTTTGGCCACCAATCTAGCCTTGTTACGCACAATGATTGCTGACTCATCACGTTTGTTCTTGAATACCCATTTTGTCCCAATAACCGGATGGTCTTTGGGTCTAGATACTAAGTCCCAAACCTGATTTCTGTCAAATTGATGCAACTCCTCTTACATAGCTAACACCCAATCATTGTCTAAGAGGGCTTCTTCTATTTTAGAGGGTTCTATGTGAGAAATAAATGCAGCAAAGGTTACTTCATTCAAAGTGCTTCTTCTCGTTCTTACTCCTTGGTTAACATCACCTATAACTTGGTCCAAAGGATGATTCCTTATAAATCTCCAAGCTCTAGGTTGAGACTGATCAGGATTTTCTAAATTGTTTTCAGGATCAGCCTCAAAGACATTTTCAGAATTTTTAGAAGGAGTAGGAGCATTTTTCGAAAAGAATTTATTTTTGAAAATAGTTTCTTCTTCCTCATCCAAAGGCTTATCAGAATCAGACTCACTGAATACAACATGTATAGATTCTTCTACAATTTTAGTTCTAGTATTAAAGACCCTATATGCCTTACTTCTATTTGAATAACCAATAAAGATAGCTAGATCAACTTTGGGATTGAATTTACCAAGATTATCTTTACCGTTATTGTGCACGTAGCACTTGCAGCCGAAGACATGAAGATAGCTGAGATTTGGCTTCCTTCCTTTGTAGAGCTCATACGGGGTCTTGTTCAGCTTCTTTCTCACGTAGGCTCTGTTGGAGATGTAACAGGTTGTACTCATGGCATCCGCCCAAAATACTTGGGAGGTATTGTACTCGTTCAGCATCGCTCTTGCCATCTCAGTGGGAACTCTGTTCTTTCTCTCTACAACACCATTTTGCTGTGGTGTCCTTGGTGCTAAAAAGTTATGATCGATCCCCATGCTATCACAGAACTCAGCAAAGGCGTTGTTCTCGAACTCTCCACCATGATCGGTCCTTATACCTGAAATTGAGAACCCTTTCTCGTTCTGGACCTTCTTGGCAAAGGCAACAAACTGATCATAGGTTTCATCTTTTGAAGATAAAAATATAGTCCAAGTAAATCTAGAGTAATCATCAACAATGACCAAAGTATATAACTTTCTACCAAGACTTTTTACTCTAGCTGGTCCAACTAGATCCATATGAAGTAATTGAAGAGGTCTAGTGGTTGAAATTTCATTTTTAGTTTTAAAAGACGATTTGGTTTGTTTTCCTCTTTGGCAAGCATCACAAATCATATCATTTTTGAAATTCAATTTAGGAATGCCAATAACCAAACCCTTTTTCAATAACTTGTCAAGCTGATACATATTGACATGAGCTAATCGCTTATGCCAGAGCCAGCTCTCATTCAAGTTGCTAACAGAACAATTTTCAGAAATTGTGGCATTGCTAGAGAAATTAAGAGTATAACAATTTCCATCTCTAGGTGCCCTAAATAAAGCTTTAGTTTTTAAATCATCAATAGGAACTAAATCTTTTCTAACAATCAAGCACTCATTTGAGTCAAAGATAACTAAATTACCCTTGTCGGTGCTTTGACTAACACTTAGGAGGTTGTGACACAATCCTTCTACCAAGTAGACGTCTTTGATGAGAGGACCTTCATTGTTGCCTATCTCACCAATTCCAGCAATCTTTCCCGATTGGTCACCTCCAAATGTGACTCTTCCACCATCTTTTGGCTTGATTGAAAGGAACTTGGATTTGTCCCCAGTCATGTGTCGTGAGCACCCACTATCGATGTACCACTTGTTGGGTCTTGATGCTCTAAGACAAACCTTCATTTCATAACAGATCAAGTCTTAGGTACCCATCTTTTCTTGGGTCCTTTGGGGTTAGCATGTACCTTGGGAACATATGTTCCTTTTGGTACCCAAATATAATTTCCTACAGGCTTATTTTTCTTTTCTTTCCTATGAAAACAAGATGATATAGAATGGCCCTTCCTATTACAATAGTTACAATGTGCAAATGGATTTGAAGAATGCACTGATTTAGTGAAATAGTTCATATAAGATTTTTGACCATTCTTCTTCTTTCCTTTCTTCTTATCAAAATCTGGTTTGTAACCAATGCCCGATCTATCGTTTATAAATCGCTGTTGTTTAAGAATCACATTGAGCATTTCACTTCCCTTAGTGAATTTCTCAAGAGCTTTTGTCAATTGTAAATTCTTTTTCTCTAAAATAGGGCATTCATCACAAACTAAAATTTCAGGAGAAGAGAGTCTTTCAACTTGCAATTCAAGAGTAGTATTTTTCTTTTTCAAAGCAAAATATTTTTCTGCAAGTTTTTCAAATTCCTTTTGCACAAGATTGTATTCATCAAAAAGTTCATCATAGGAAGGTTTTGATTTATATACCTCATTGTTTTCATCATGTTGCTCTTCTTCCTCAGCAACTAAGCAAATGTTAGCCTTTTCTTCTTCTTCATCGGATGAACTATCTCCCCATATGGTTGAAACATATGCCTTCTTCTTGAACTTCTTGAACTTCTTCTTTTCTTTCTCTTGGTTCTTTAGCTGAGGTCATTCTGATTTGATGTGTCCAGGCTTCTCGCATTCGTAGCATATGATAGGCTTCTTTGATTCGTAGCTGGAGCTACCCTTTTGAAATTTCTTGAAGCCTTGATCCTTTTTGTAGAACTTCTTGAATCTCCGGACCATCATCCCAATCTCTTCATCCTCATCTTCCTCATCATCATCTGACTCCTTGTTTTCTTTGGTGGTCTTGAGGGCTATTCCTTTGTTTTTCCCATGTACTTCATCCAGGCCCTTCTTGAACTTTAGCTTGGCTTCATACTCAGACAAGCTTCCAAAGAGAGCAGCCACAGAGGTCATTGATTCTCCTCGTGCTTCCTCTATTGCTGTGACCTTGGCCTCCCATTCTTTGTTAAGAATGTTCAGAATCTTTCTCACTTGAACCGGCTGGTCATATTCCTTCCCAAGTGCAGCAAGTTGATTGATGAGATGAGTGAACCGAAGTTGAAATTCTCCAATAGACTCACCGGGCTTCATTCTAAGAAGGTCATACTCTGTCATAAGAGTATTTACACGATTTTGCTTAACACCGGTTGTGCCTTCATGAGCAATTTCCAAAGCATCCCACATAGCTTTAGCAGATGGAAGAGTGCACACTTTGAAGTACTCTTGTTGGCTTAGTGCACTTTGAAGGAGAAGGACTGCCTTGCTGTTGAGAGTGACATTCCTTCGATCATTTTCATCATACTCTTCTTCAAGCTTTGGTACTCTTACTCCATCCTCTACTATTGAAGGCTCATAATCTCCTCTTTCGAAGACCCTCCAGAGACCATACTCAGTTGCCATCACGAACACTTTAAATTTGGCCTTCCAGAATGAGTAATGCTCCCCATTGAAGCCTAGAGGTCTGTTGATAGAAGCTCCATCAGGCAAGATGCCGTCCATACTGATCCTTCTCGAGCGGTTAGACTCTTCAGAGAAGGCCTAGCTCTGATACCAAATGAAGACTGGAGCTTGATACCCAAGAGGGGGGTGAATTGGGTATCTTTAAAAATTTAAAGACAGAACTCTGTTTTTGAGAAACTAAAACAGGGTAAGACAGAGGAGTAAGAAAGAAGAAGCTTTGCACAATCGATTTATACTGGTTCGGTCCTTTCTCTGACCTACATCCAGTCCCCAAGCCTCACTTGGGATTTTCAATCCACTATCTTCAACAAATGATTACAAACTCTGTACTAGGGTTGTTCTCTCACTAGAACACACTCCCCCTTACAAGTTGCAATCAATACACCCTAACCACCAAGTCCCCTGACTTGTGGTTTTCTCTATCAATAAATGATTTACAAGTAATAACTCTCTTACAGAGTAGATATGATAATCACTGAAGAACAAATGTCTTGAAGACACTATTACAGAAGAAAGCTGAACACTATTAATGAATACAATAAATTTTCGCTCTTGGTTGGTGTATCAGCTTGTGAAGGAGTTAGTGAACTCTATTTATAGCTAGAGAACATTAAATGACCATTATAAAGAGGATTGAACCGTTGGAGATCATTTGCTGAGTGAAGGTTCATCCTTAGGCATCTTCTCTCTCTCTTTTCTGCATAATCCAGCTGTTTATTGAGTCTGAGTTGCCTTTCTGGCAATAAATCCGTTAGAGAGGATGTTTCTGATTGTAGTAATCTTCCTTTTGATCTTTTGCAGTCGTGTACAAGTGGATTAACCAAAGGAAGCAAGTTTTCTGGACTGAGCATTAAATGTTCTGACAACTTTTTGCTTTTGCTCTAATCCTTCAATAAACCTTCGTTAATCTGTCTGAAACTCACTAGAAAGATGGTTAAACATATCTAGAATCAATATAGAATAATCATGGAAAGCATTGAGATCAAACAAGAAGGTATTACAGAATTCCCAAATTCGAATTTGCAGTAACGGCCAGAAACCTTGATGTTTGTTCATCAAACCTCGAGGTTTGCTTGAATAACTCAAGCAAACTCAGTTGAAAAGGCATGTAACCTCGAGGTTACTCTGTGAACCTCGAGGTTTCCTTTGTAAAGAAACCCTTAAAAAATCTTTGAAAGTCACAAACCTTGAGGTTTGAAACTTGGTGAAAAATCCATTTTTCCTCTGGAGCCCGATAACCTCGAGGTTGTAAAACCATACTCGAGGTTTGCTTCTAAATTTGCAAAGTTAAGTTTTTGGACAGAAGGCTCAACCTCGAGGTTTCAATCTGAACCTCGAGGTTTTCAATTCTTTGAAAACCTGTTTGCTCTCTGTGTGCCATAATACTCGAGGTTTATAAACAATACTCGAGGCTTAAGTGTTTTCCTGAAATCTTGAGTTTTAACACAAAGTGATAAACCTCGAGGTTTCAACATGAACCTCGGGGTTTTCATGCTTGATGAAAACCATAACCTCTCTGGATGAGTTAAAACTCGAGGTTTCACATGTTTTTCAAAAAGATCAGTTAAGCACCAAAACATAAACCTGGAGGTTTTCAACCAAACCTTGAGGTTTCCTGCGTTGGTGCAAAACTTGAGTTTTTCTAAAGAGTCCAGAACCTCGAGGTTAACTTACCAACCTCGAGATTTCACATTGTTTTTGTGAAACCAAGTTTTGAACATGAAACACTTGTCTTTTAAAAGCTTATGTAAGGCCAAACCTCGAGGTTTCAGTGCCAACCTCGAGGTTTGCTCTTAATCAGAGTTTTCAACACTAAAGAGCAAAACCTTTTTCATTGTTTGTAATTGTTGGCAATCATCAAAACCATTAGAGAACTAACAGTTTTCTCTTGTATAGTATCTTTTGATACAAAAGCTTCAGTGTTTATCATCATCTATTCTTAGAGAGAGTTTTCTTTGATTGTTAATCATTTATTGTAAAGAACCACAAGTCAGGGGACTTGGAGGTTGGGTTCATTGATTACAACTTGTAAGGGGGAGTGAGTTCTAGTGAGAGAATCACTTCTAGAGTGCTGAGTGTGTAATCTTTGATATAGTGGAAATCCCAGTGAGGCTGGGGACTGGACGTAGGTCAGTGGTTAAGATCGAACCAGTATAAATCTTCTTGTGTCTTGCTACTCTTCCCTTACTCTGAATTACCCTGTTTTCATAGTTCAAAAACAGAGCATTTAATCAAAAATTTCAAAATACCCAATTCACCCCCCCTCTTGGGTATTTAGCTCCATTTACAAATTAGAGTTAAACAAATTGACATTGAAGATCCATTCTCGAGAGTAAATCTGGCATTCTCGAGCATTAAGCCTTTGAAAATTTTTATGCTTGTTAGGCATTCTCGAGAGTCAATTTCTATTCTTGACAATTCATGACTTTGAACTTTTCAAGAATAAGTTTGATTACAAAAACTTTGAACTGTTGTTATCATTAAAACATACTTGGTGCTAACACTTAGCATGTCGAGGAATTTCTTAAATTGTTTCTCTTGACTTTGCTTCTATAGCCTTTATGGGAAAAGGCGTGGGTTGCTTTAGCATCTTTGAAGTGCTGGGATCACAATTATGCCTTCATGATGAAGCGGTAGCATTCATTGTTCGATATTGTACGTAATCATCCAGTGTTGTATGTGGAGGCTGTTGGGATCCTTACACGCAGTGGATTAAAATTTCTTACGAATCTCATCCAGAGGATCACTCAATGACGTTTAAATCAAGGTTAAGGAACCCGAATCATACCTTATATTGAGCTCGTTCGCGTCTCGTTCTCTTTGAACAGGTGGGCTACCTTCTCAATCAGCAAAAGACGACTCTTAGAATCGGCTTCCTCTACCAGTATCCACACGAACAATCCCCAAACACGGCTACAGCAGTGTGCTAACGCCTCTTGTGCGTTTTTCTCAATTTTTTTACTCTAGGGTTTCTCGCGGCTTTCTATAATACGCTACACTAAAACTCCTATAGGTTTTTCTAAACCCGATAGGCGTATTATATAATCAAAATTAATCCTCATTAATTTTGAAATTCGAATTTTGAATCTGGATAATATATTAATTAAATCTATCTCATAGATCTATTCTAATATATTAAAAGCCAGATTTGAAATCAGAATCTTGAATTTAGATCAAATCTAAATTAAAAGCCTTTTGATTTAACTTATCTTTATAAATTAAATTCGAGAAATGATATCTATCTATTTAATTAAATCTGAGATAGTATATCTCAATTTAATATTAAACAGATATACAATATCTTTATTCGAAATTAAATGAAATACAATATATCTATTTGTTTCAGATATTTAATTTATCAAATAAATTAAATACAAAACAAATATCATATATATAATATTATAATCTCCATTAATAATATATATATATATATATATATATATTAATTTTGAATTTAATATATATATATATATATATATATATATATATATTAATCCTAGATTAAATTCAGTATTCATTTAATCTCAGATTAATATGAGATTCAATGAATCTGGACACTTTTACCCGTGTTGGATCATTCTTGTGTGAGACCCTGCAGGCCCATATGAGATTGGCAGTGGACCAAGACTGTATCAGCCCACAAGTCGCAAGCGGCTTCTAGCAAGACATTGCGACTACCCAATTCACATGGGGATCGATAACACGATACTACCTACGTACAATCATGTCACGTCCCTTTTGTCACGCGATAATTTGGTCAAGGATGAGGCATGGATAATGTCAACTTCCTGTTCTTGACCACTACTTTCTCGATTCTCGAGTAGTCTAAAAGGTGAAATGGAAACTCTTTTCCATCACAGTATGGCCGTACATTTCTTAGACTCACTCATCGAGGGGCCCAATATTATCTCTCTACAAATGTGAGGGGCAAATTCCATATTGACCATTCACATTCCTCCTCATGAAAACCACTGATCCCGATCCCAACCTTTATCATCACCCGGCCAAAGGTGACTTTTGACTAGGTCAAAGGTCAGTGACTCATCATGTAGGAATCCATGATGATCTCAGGTCATAGGGCGTTGTGACGCGGTTATACATGAGATAAGCTTATGACTTATACCATGCAGCTTTCTCATAGTGGGTCGGTCCAGTACCTTGTACTCTTACAAGTGCCTATGACTTTGATTCGTATCTCCATACCTCATTAAAGTCATACTAGTCTTTACTCATCTTCGCTCCCGCGTAGATGACCGACCAGGGACATTTAGGATAATCTATAGGATATATTCAGGGATGCAGTTATCAATACAAACATGCAAACGAAAATGATAACTAAAGAGAATACTTTAAATAACTTAAATATTCAAAGTACAACGAATTGCCCTAAGGGCATAATTTCCAACAGAGGCAATGTTGTGGTGTTGAGATCCGGTTTTGGTTGTGTCAGTATTGATTCCCTCTATTCGGCTTCAAGAAGTTGTTCAATACCTCCTTGCCCTTCCTTAAGTTTCTCATAGTTTGGATCAGTGACAACCATAGGTTGCTTGGTTGCCTTCATAGGTTCTAAGCTTCTACCACTTCGGAGCTCTATCATCTTGACTTCCTCTCTTCCTTGGATCCTGGGGACTTCAGTGTCACTGGGCAGGGATCCTGAGGATCTGTTGTCAAGGGCAGTCGCTAGTTGTCCCACTTGGGTTTCAAGATTTCTCAGGGTTACTTGCTGATTTTGAATGATTGCATCGTTCTTTACCATATATTCCCTTAGAAGGGTCAACATAGAGTACTACAGGTCTGACTCACCACCCTGCTACCGTGCTTACTAGGTAAACCCTAGTGGGTTTGATGTTTGGTTTGAGTATTGTGGGCCCGAGGATTGTCCCGCTACTAGTGAACCTTGAGAATTCCACGAGAAATTGGGTTGCTGCCTCCATCCGGGGTTTTATGTATTTAAGTATGGATTGTTGGTGTTACCGTCCCTATCAAAATTGTTGACGAAGTTTACAGATTCAGGGTTGGCGGAGCACTGAGAGTAAGAGTGCTCTCCACCACAGTACACATAAGCTACTTGAGATGGTTGCAGCGATGCGTTGCTTGATGGAAGGGTCAGTCCTTTCACCATATTGGTCAGAGATGAAACTTGAGCTGTGAGAGCAGTCATTGCATCTAGTTCATGTATCCCTGCAACAGTTCAGACGGATGTAGCTCTGTCTGCTTGCCATTGATGACTGTTCATGGCCATGCGCTCCAATAAGTTGTGGGCCTCTTCATAAGACTTCATTAGGATGGATCCTCCAGAAGAGGCATCTACAATTGATCATGTTTGTCCATCGAGACCTCTGTAAAATGTTTCTAACTGGACCCATTCGCACAGTCCATGCTGTGGTCATCTTCTGAGGAGGTCTTTAAATCTGTCCCAGGCTTCATAGGTAAATTCACCCGATTTTTGTTGGAAGTTGGTGATGTCCCCTCTGAGTTGAGCATTCTTAGTAGGTGGAAAAAATTTGAGCAAGAACTTACTTCCCAGATCATTCCATGTGGTGATGGAATTAGCAGGTAGGTTGTTAAGCCACGTCCGAGCCTTGTCCCTTAGTGAGAATGGAAATAATTTGATCCGGACGGCATCGGGAGGGATTCCTGGGATGACAAAAGAATCACACACCTCCATGAAGGTCTTGAGGTGAAGGTGTAGATCTTCGGATGGAAGTCCTCCAAATTGCCTGGCTGCATTCAGCATCTAAATCATGACACCTTTAATGGGATAAGGGTCTTAAATGCCATGGAAGTTTCACTTAGGAGCACTGGTAAGACGAAAGTTTTTTTTCGACCAAAAATGCCACGGAAGTTCACAAAACGTAGCGATTTTGCCCCTCCATTAATTTTGACTGTTAAGTTTAACTGGCATGCCACCTCATCACACGTAGCATGCCACCTCATCAATCAAATTAGCTAAGTATCATTTTTGCCCCGGAAGTTTTCACTGAGGAACAATTTTGCCCCGGAAGTTTTTACTGAGGAGGAATTTTGCCCTAGAAGTTTACAAAACTTAGTAATTTTGCCTTTCTTTCCCCCAATATTAAATTTGACTATTAAATCAGTTAAAGACCACACATAAGTGATGCCTTGAAAAGGTCAAACTTGGAGTCAGAGAAGGAGATCCTTGAGATGTTGAGCTCAAGGCGGTCAGAATTTGTGAAGCTGAACTGGTCAAAAGGATTGAAAGGTCTATCACAAAACCCAGAGGAAGCATCACTTATGATCTAAACAAATGAAAAGAAAAACGAGAAATGAATTGTTCCAAAAATTGGTTCAATAAAACAAATCAACAGTGATAATGTTTATGTTTGTATAGACTGATCATTTGCTTAGATTATAAGTGATGCTTCCTCTGGGTTTTGTGATAGACCTTTCAGTCCCTTTGACTAGTTCGGCTTCACAAATTTTGGCCTTCTTGAGCTCAACATCTCAAGGATCTTCTTCTCTGACTCCAAGTTTGACCTTTTTAAGGCATGACATGTGTTGTCTTTGACTGATTTAGTAGTCAAATTTAATATTGGGGGAAAGAAGGGCAAAATTGCTACGTTTTGTGAACTTTCGGGGCAAAATTACTCCTCAGTGAAAACTTCCGGGGCAAAATTGCTCCTCAGTGAAAACTTCTAGGGCAAAAATGATGCTTATGATTGATGAGGTGGCATGCCACGTGTGATGAAGTGGCATGCCACGTGTGCACTCAGTTAAACTTAACGGTCAAAATTAACAGAGGGGCGAAATTGCTACGTTTTGTGAACTTTCATGGCATTTTTTGTTCAAAAAAAACTTCCGTCTTACCAGTGCTCCTGAGCGAAAACTTCCATGGCATTTAAGACCATTATCCCCACCTTTAATTTCAAAGTGTCCAGCATTGAAGGTTGGTGGTGTGATGGCCGAATTCAGCTTGTTTAGATCTGGAATCCCGAATTCCATGATGGCTTTGTTCACATTTGGGTTTGGAGGTGCAGGGACCTGGTTATCCCTGTTTATTGCTATACGCTCTCGTTGATCCTGCTTGTGGTTGACAGGTATATCCGCCATGCTTGCTGAGTCAAAAGATTGACTTCTTCACTTCAACTTCCTGTGCCTTTGCTTGTAGGTGCGTTCTATTTCAGGATCGTAAGGCTCTAGGTTGGCTGAAGGTGAGTTGCGCATGCACTACAGAATGTACCTGAAAATCAAGAACAGAGAAAAATGAGCTCTTTATTAGGTAAATCACAACTATTAAGCAAAAGGGCGTCGTCACCAGGGGTATTAGCAGTCCCCGACAACAGCGCCAAAAACTTATTGGGGTCAATTCCCTTGATGGCAAGTGAACCAGTCAACAAGTAATAAAGTGTAAGAAGAGTATCGTCCCACAAAGATTGAGATACTGAAGAGTGACGCTCGATTGCTTTGATAGTTGTGCAAACAGAAAGTAAATATAATGGTTTTGAGAGGTTTTGTGGCTATGCTAACAAGAGAAGTAAACATAGTATCGTAGTTTGAAGAAGATATCAGTAGAAGTTAGGTTGAAATTGAAATCACCCTTAAATGCATCAATCCCCTAGTTGCTCTACCCATTGCTATAGCATCTATGCTGCACAGCGTCCGCAATGCTACATCATAGCTACTAACTACAATGTTATTCGGTTAACTCACCACTATAATCTATCGAAGCTTCCACGTTCGATACATATGATACTGCAAGGAAGGATGCTGGGTTGTCTTGGAAGTCTCATGCCTCGTGAAATCTCTCACTCTTCTTTTGAGTCTGCCGAATGTGGAATTTTGTTCTAGGCTCTGTGCGACTCGCCTTTTAGGGTTGTCTTGCCGTTCCTTTTATAATAAGCTTTTCTTGTGGCGCAAGTTCCAGAGAGCTAGGCCTTCCAAATCTGTTGAGGTCCATCGAATCTTCTGTCCTTGGTAGATTGATTTTGCTGATCTTGCGGGATTCTTCAAATCTTTCAGTTTTGATCCTCCGCATCTTCTATTTAATTAAGTCAACAATCTTCTTGTCGCTCTCGACTTCTTTATTCCTGAAACCATCTAGATAAAAAGGTCAAAAAATATGCCGCATAGCATTGCGTCCTTTACTTTGCTATAGCTTTCGTGATGCCTTTTATTGCACTACGAGTTGCTGTCAGAATGCTATAGCATAGTATCAGCTTTGCTATATGTTCTTTCTTAAAAACCATGTAAATTACCCCTTTCTTAACACATATTGAGGATGTAAATGGTTTCCATCCTTCAACTCCTTATGTCATGAATATATGCCTTTTTGCTTGGATTGTTTGCAGTTAAGCTTATATTTACCATACAATTCAGTCATGAAATATAGGGAAAACATGACATAATTTGTGCTCATCAGTTGTCTTGCACTGCTTCAAGTCCTCTTAATCAAGGTTCATCCTTTTGAAAGCATCCCAGAGGATAATGTCTGCAGAGCTTCTAGCATGTATGAAGATCTTCTTAACCTAGCACTTCACCAGGGTGCCCGTAACCACCAAACCGTGTTCATGACCTAGGACTACGACCTTCAAATCTTCCTTAGTGAAGCATAGTAGAGGAGGTTCTGGCTTGCTAGGATCTTCTTTAAACTTCGGTTGGTCCCTTATTGGAAGGACCTACCTTAGTTACTTCTTTCTCTGGCTCACCATGTCAGCCCCTCCTCCAAGAGCTCTGCTGATAACATTACAGTCAAACTCAGGTTCAGGAAATTTGTCATTGTGACCACTTGATTTTTTATGCTTCTCATCTTTCCTTTTCTTCTTAGGAGCTAGGCTCTTACTGCGACTTTCTTGCTGACGCTTATTATTCTTTCGCTATTAGGTTTTTATCACATATTGCCACAGTTTGCCTTCTCTAACAAATTTTTCCAGAGCGTCCCTTAGATCCCAACACTGGTCTGTAGTATGTCCTGGTCCATCACGGAATTCACAAAAACAGGATTAATCCATATCTGCTTTATTATAAGTGGTCGAGGTTTGTTCACTTTCTTCACCTCAATCAATGCTGCCTCCTTCCAAATTTAAGAACGCTAAATGTTTAAGGGAGTGTATTTTCCATACTTTATTTTGCGCTTTATAATCTGAGTTTCTTCCACAAAAATCCTACTTTTGACCTCCTGGTTGTCCCCTTCGTGTTGGATGTAGGCTCTTCCTCTCTTTTCTCACAGCATTGGCGATCTCCCTTGGTTCCAACTTCAAATATTTCTTTGACTGAGTTCTAAACTCCACTAGGGTCTTAACGAGATTCTTGCAAATTGACCTTGCCAGTTGAGACAAATCATTGAAGTCGGCTATGATTAAGTGCACATGCACATTTTCCTACAATCCATGTACTTGTAAGGCAGCATCTTGATGAGCACAAATAATGCCATATTTTCCCTATACTTCATGACCTAATTGAATGGTAAAAATAAGCTTAACTATGATTTAAACAAGCAAAAAGGCATGTATTCATGATATAGAGACTGAGAGATAGAAATCATCCACATGTGCTAATAGCAGCATAATTCGTGATGTTTTTGAGGAAAACTGTGTAGCAGAGTTGATACGATGCTATAGTATTCTAACCTCAAACCGAAGGGCAATACAAGGCACGCGAATGCAATAGCAAAGTAGAGGACGCAATGCTATGCAGTTTATATTTTGACCTTTTTATCCTGATGAGCACAAATCAACTCACTGCAACTTGCGGCACAAGAAAGCCCGATTATAAAAGGCAGCCGAGCGAACCCTAAAGCAGTCAGAGAGCCTTAGAGAGAATTTTATCTTCGGCAGACTCAAGAGAAGAGTGAGAAAGTTCACAAAGCATACGATTTCAGGACAACCCAGCATCCTTCCCTGTAGTATGACGAAGAGAAGATGACGTGGAGTCGTGACGTGACAGGACTTCATCCACGACCTGGAACTCCGTTCAAGCTTTCTGTTTTCCTATTTGTTTATTTCGTATTTCGATCATGGGTCTTTCTGTAAATGTTTGTTTCATGTCTTCCTTGTCAGTCATGAACTGATTTTCATATGGCTAGGCGAGGATGAATCATTAAGTGTTAAATGAACCCAGTTGCATGTTTTTAATTCGATAAATTTAGTTTGCGTATTGGTGTTTTAATCACTAGTCGGTTAACGGAAGTTAAGGGCTAGATTTGTGGCCTCAACTTACTGGTAAGGAGTTGAGATTAGACCTCCGAGAAACAGTGTTTGCTTGGTAGCCCGTGCACGGCTTAACCTATTATTGTAAGCTTCAGGAATGGGTCTACCTCTCATAACCATAACACCCTGAGCATAGCAAAGATCTAAACCAGAAAGTTGCCATAGGAATATGGAAGGAGTATAGTTAGCATCCTACATATTGGACGCGGAAGTTTCGGTAGACTATAGAGGTGGGTTAACCAAATAGCTTTGTGAGTAGCAGCTATGCTGTAGCAATTGCGGAAGCTGTACAATATAGATGCCGTAGTATTGGGTAGAGCAACTGGGGGATTGACACACTTAAGGGTGACTCTGAGTCCAGCCTAACCTTTTATTGATATCTTCTCACGTTTTTTGTTATTTTGTTTACTTTTGCTAGTAGCATAACCACCACAACCTCTCAACCTGATTTTATTTATTTTTTGCTTTCACAACTATCACAGCAATCAAGCGTCATTCCTTGGTATCTCAGTCTCTGTGGGACGATACTCTACTTTCACTTTATTACTTGTTTGACTGGTTCGCTTGCCATAAGGGAATTTGACCAACACATCTTCAAAACTATCCAAATACTTTCGAAGCAATTCCCCCGGTTGCTACTTGACCTTGCCGAGAGTGAACTCGGACTTCGACTTGAAGAATGGAGCTAGATACCCAAGAGGGGGGGTGAATTGGGTATCGTTAAAAAAAACTTGCAGATAAAACTCTGTTTTTGACAAACCAAAACAGGGTAAGACAGAGGAGTAGGGAAGAAGAAGCCTTGCACAATCGATTTATACTGTTTCGGTCCTTTCTCTGACCTACATCCAGTCCCCAAGCCTCACTTGGGATTTTCAATCCACTATATTCAACTATTGATTACACACTCTGTACTAAGAGTTGTTCTCTCACTAGAACACACTCCCCCTTACAAGTTGTAATCAATACACTCAACTACCAAGTCCCCTGACTTGTAGTTATCACAAATAATAAATGTTTACACAAATAACTCTCTTGAAGAGTAGATGAGATGAACACTGAAGCACAAGTATCAAATTGATACAATACAAATGAAAGCTGTACACAATAAATGAACTCAATGAATTTTCGCTCTAAGTTGGTGTAGCAGCTTGAGAAGAAGTTAATGCACTCTATTTATAGGTAGAGAACATTAAATGACCGTTGCAAGATGGATTCAACCGTTGTAGGTGATTAGCTTAAGATCTGGTCATCTTTTCTCTCTAAACTTCTGCTAATCCAAGAATTAATATGATCTGATGTGGCTCTTTGAGGATTTGCCCGTTGGAGATGACTTTGCTTGTTGTAGTAAGCATTCTTTAATGTTTAGAAGGCGTGCTCAGATGGATTAGCTGAAAGTAGGTTGATTTGCAGAAGTGCATTAAATGCACTGTACACTTTTTGCTTTATGGCTTTGACCTTCAATAATCTTCACCTGATCTTACTGAAATTCACTCAACAAACTTGTTAAACATAGCTAGGAATATGATTGAATGAATTATGGAAGCAATAAGATCAAACAACAGTGATTTACAAATTCGTGTAATTCAAAAATTAATTTTGACCGTTGTATACTCGAGTATGTTCATCTATACTGCAGTATGGCACTGTGCAATGTGTCCATACTGGAGTATCCAAAGTGGTACTCGAGTATGCAGCTTCCAGAGGCAAACCATCGTGAGTTGAGTTTGAAAATCAAGACCTATACTCGAGTATGTTAGTGGCTTACTCGAGTATGGCACTGTTTGTGAGAAAAATTTTAAGTTCAAAATGCCTCTATACTGGAGTATCCATTTGTATACTGGAGTAAGCAAGTTCTTGGCAAAATGAGTGACCTCTCTGTATGGTCCCATACTCGAGTATGCAACTCTATACTCGAGTATGCAACTCTAATTTCAAAAAGTGTGAAGTCTTCTCGTGTCTATACTGGAGTATACAAATCCATACTGGAGTATACAAATCCATACTGAAGTATGCAAGAACATGTGTCAAGTTGAAAATCAGTTTAAGAGCCCAATACTGCAGTATGCAAGCCTATACTGTAGTTTGCAATAGTTATAAAATTTGGGAGCTCTCTATATAAGCCTATACTCGAGTATGCATACCTATACTGCAGTATGCAACTCAAGTTGAAAAACTTATTTGCTCTCTGTAAGTCCAATACTCGAGTATAGCTCACTATACTGCAGTATTGACCTAACTTGAAAACTTTGGTTGCTCTCTGGATGTCCTATACTCGAGTATGCATTCTCATACTCGAGTATGCATCACATTTTGAAAATAAACTTGATTGCTCTCTGGAACTTCAATACTCGAGTATGGCTCTCCATACTGCAGTATTGACTTGTAAAACTCAATTTGAGCAATCCTTCAACAGTCCTATACTCGAGTATGCAACTGTCGAATTGTTTTTAACTGATTTTGCAAACTTCAAAACATGTTTACACTTGTTGTTAATCATTAAAACACATTGAGAACTAACATTCTCCTCTTTTTTGATGATGACAACACTTGTAAACTTTCTTTTTAAAGAATTTGAAAGATGTAATCTGTTTTGAATTGAAGTTTTCAAAATTCAATGTTAAGTTATCAGAAAACAACCAATTTTGCATTTTCAAATATGAAAATCAGAGAATAGCAGCAGAAACGCATATTGAAATTGAAGAGTGGAGCTAAATACCCAAGAGGGGGGGTGAATTGGGTATCTTTAAAAATTAAGGATTGAGCTCTGTTTTTGACTAATGAAAACAGAGGCTAATAGAGGAGTAGGGAAGGAAAGCTTTACACAATGTGATTTATACTGGTTCGGTCCTTTCTCTGACCTACATCCAGTCCCCAAGCCTCACCTGGGATTTTCAATCCACTATAATCAAATATTGATTACACACTCTGTACTAAGAGTTGTTCTCTCACTAGAACACACTCCCCCTTACAAGTCGTAATCAATACACCCAACTACCAAGTCCCCTGACTTGTAGTTATCTCAATCAATAAATGATTTACAAGTATTTAACTCTCTTACAGAGTAGATATGATGAACACTGAAGTACTTGTATCAAGTATGATACTCTATAAGTGAAAGCTGATACACAATAAATGAATTTAGTAGAAATTCGCTCAGAGTAGTTGTATATATCATTTTGAAGATGTTAATGAACTCTATTTATAGCTAGAGAACATTAAATGACCGTTGTAGCTTGAATCAGACCGTTGGAGAAGTTGCCCAAGTGTTCTGAAGTGGTTTTTGGGGTCTTCTCTCTCTTGTTTTCCCTTAATATAGTTGGTCAAGACATCAGGGCTGACTTTCTGCGAATTAATCCGTTGGAGAGGAGTTTTCTTGTTTCAGCTAACATCCTTAAATGCTTTGTAAGCGTGTGCAGAAGGATTTGGATAGAAGGAGTAACTTTTGTGCTTTGCAATAAATGCTCTGAGGTGCTTTTTGCTTTATACTCTAACCTCTCACCAAACATTCTTTAATGCTCTGAAATCCACTAATAAATACGTTAAACATAGCAGGGAATATCAGAGAATAATATTGGAAGAAGATAGAATCAAATAACATTGATTTCTGAAATGCCCAAATTCAAAAATTCTGAACCAGCGTCACGAACTCGAGTTCAGTTCTTACAGGCTCGAGTTCGAGGCTTTAGTGTTCAAAACTGTGCAAGTTCAAAAAGTGTAAACCTGAGGTTTGCTTTATAAACCTGAGGTTTGCAGATCATTGAAAAACTAAAATGCTCTCGGGTTGAAATGAACTCGAGTTTATTAAAGTTAGGCTCGAGTTCGAGGCTTCAGTGTTTAAAAGCATGTAAGTTCAAAATGAACAAACCTGAGGTTTGTCTTTTAAACTGGAGGTTCTCAAATTATTGAAAAACTAAGAAGCTCTCGGGTTGAAATGAACTCGAGTTCATTAATGTCAGGCTCGAGTTCGAGACACTTTTGAACAGACTTCGTTTTAGCTTGAAAACACAAACCTGAGGTTTGCAAAACACACTCTCGAGTTTAAAAACATATCCAAAAGTTCTTTGCTCTCTGGAACTTTTAGGCTCGAGTTTGTAAGTCTCAGGCTCGAGTTTAAATAGCTTAAAAACAGTTCTTTGCCCTCGGCCAAAACTAGGCTCGAGTTTGAATATGTTAGGCTCGAGTTTGAGCATTGGTGAACTTTTCAAACCGAAACACTTTTCTTTTAATGGAACAGTGCAGAGCTTGAAAATATCTTTAAGTTTCAAACAACTTGTCCCGCCAGAGATGAACTCGAGTTTGCCATGACAGGCTCGAGTTCATGCTCTCAAAACTTTCTTTGGATCCTTTCAAACTTGAGGTTTGAAGAAAGCAAGTGTAAGGTTTAACATGTTCTCAAAGTTCAAAAACTCTCTGGAAAGAATGAACTCGAGTTTGACCTTAGTAGGCTCGAGTTCATGTGAACTTTTCAAAAGTTTAATTTTAAACTTCAGGTTCAGTTTCGAGTTTGGGAATCAACTGGACAAGTTTGTGCTCTCTGTCAAATCCAGGCTCGAGTTCAACACTACCAGGCTCGAGTTTGGTTTTGACAGATTGAAAAATACAAGTTTAAATTATTCTAAACTTTGTCAAACCTTATCAATATTGTTTACAATTGTTAGTAATCATCAAAACACACAGGGAACTAACATTCTCCCCCTTTTTGATGATGACAACACTTGTAAACAGTTGATTTTGAAATCTGGTTTGGAATCTCTCTTTGAAATTCAGTTTGTGAAAGTTTTAAGGATTATCAGAGAAACTGAGCAAGTTATCAGAGTTAAAATTAAGATGATAACAGAAGCACAAGCAACTCATAAGCAACTGACATTTCATATACAAGATACAAACATATAAAAATCAAATAACAACATGAAATTTCCACAAAAAAAAAAAAATCACTCAACACTCTCTCCCCCTTTGTCATCAGCAAAAGGAGGGGAAGAGAGAGTAGGCTGAGCTCCAGGCTGTGGGTCAGGTACAGAAGCTAGGGGTTCAATGTGAGGTTCAGTGATAGGGGGTGCAGATACAGAATCAGGCTGAGGATCAGGCATAGAATCAGAAACTGGAGCAGGCACAGAGGTAGAAGCAGTCGATGACTGAGTCTTCAATATCTTGTCCATCTTGTCGCTCAAACTCATCATCGTGACCAACATAGTGGATATGGTGGAGGCTTGATCACTGATCTGGTTCTTCAGGGCCTCCTGTTCAACTCTGAACCCTTCTTGAATGTCCACCAAGTCACTGTGACCTTTGTTGACCTCAGCAACCAGCTTCCCTATGGCTAACTCAATACCCTCAACTAAGTTTGAGACTGCCTTGTCCACAATCTCTTGAACCTTAACATCAAAGTCTGAGGGAGGAGGAGCACTTTGAGCTTCCTCTGCTCGGGAGTGAGTTGCTCTGGATCTTGCTGGCTTGGATTTCCCCGGAGCTCTGGACTGGTCTGACTTCTCTGGTCTATCAACCCCCATGAGGTTCATGATGTGTTGTCCAAACTCAGCAGGAAATTGTGGAGGATCATTTGCGGCCAAATGCCATATTCTCTCATGAAAGAGAATGATCGAGACCAAACTAGGGAAGGGAATCTGAGAGGACTGCCGGGAGTGAAAAGCAAACTTAGCTATCTCCTGAAATAGCCAATGCCCTACATTCTGAGGCTGCTTGTCCAAGATAGAGGCAAATATGTTAAAGTCTTTCTTGGCAAAGTGGGTGAAATTGCCTCCCTTCTGCAATAAATCCCTCGTATATATGTACCAAATTGCCCGGTTCCTTGGGGGCATTGCAGCAGGTGTGAAGTTAAGGATTTCCAAGCCCTCAGGAACAGGTTCATCTGGCCTAAGCAGTCTAAAGGTGGCTTGTTGGGAATATCTGTGAATCTCAGGTTTAGGAGGGTTGGAAATTTGGAGAATTGAATTGAGATAGGCTGGGGTAATCGTGATTTTCTGGCCCCGGACCTTGGTAGTAATCCTTTCTTCTACTAGATTACCCTCTGAATCCAAGACATTATCAGATTTCATGTGAAAATAGAAGACTTTCACAAGTTTTGGACTGTAGGGTGCCTTGATAGATATCAGAGGTTCAAAATGTTTTAGCCAGGGACTTAAATCAATACTACATTCGTCCTTAATCCTGGCTAAATCCACAGATACAATTGGACAGAAGACTCTCTTTTCATCAAACTTTTTCTTAAACAGGTTGCCCTCATCTGCTGACATTCTACAAGGCTCCTCATTAAACCCTGTAGGACATTTCTTATGATTGTATATCTCGTAAAGAGCGGGTAGAGTCTGTGATACCTGAGGAGCAGGTTGCTCCTGTGGTTGAGGAATGGGTTGAGCTTGGCCTTGATAGCTTGCTTGTCCGGGAGTGGGTACAGAGTGAATACCGGCGGTCTTCTTCCGCTTGAAAGGTTGCTTCTCCCTTAATGGAACCGTGGGTTGAGTGGCTTTTCCTTTTCCTTGAACCTCTGGTTCTGGATCGTGTCTTTTCTTGGTTCGTTCTTCTCCAATCACTACTCCCTTTGGTCTAGAGGGAGGAACCGCGGGGTTGCCACTCTGAACTCCTCTGATTTCTTTGTCAATGCCATACCGTAAACGAGTGGACCGAGACTTTGTTCGAACAGGACGCTCAGATTGAGCTTGAGAGGAAGTTTGAGAGGGATTAGGGTTAGGTTCTTTAGGGTTTGAGGATTTGGAAGTCATTTTCGCAGAGATCAGAGAATGAAGAAGATGAAGAAGATGGGAGGAATTAGGGCAAACCGGAGGTTCGAGTGAAGTGAAGTGGAAAGTTCACAACTGTAGTATATATAGGGCACACGATGAACTCGAGTTCACAACTTGTGGGCTCGAGTTCGTCATAAAAATCCACTTACCTGGACTTCAAGAGTGTACTGTGAACTCTTGAACTTTCTCGTGAACCTGAGGTTCTTACTTATGGGCTCGAGTTCAGAATAATTTCTCAGCAGGGTTGCTCTCAGTGACTTTCGAACTCGAGTTCGTTATTGATGGACTCGAGTTCACCTTGTCTGAGGTTCATTTTTGCTTTCTGCCTGAAGTGAACCTGAGGTTCATTTACTAATGAACTCGAGTTCACTCACCCTTTTGCCTTTCATCTTTTATCTGCCTTCCTCGAGCTCGAGTTCATCATTCACAGGCTCGAGTTCATCTCAGCTTTCAGCAGATGTTAGATAGATGCATCCTGCATAAAACATATCTAGAAGCTCCGATGCTTAAGTTAGTAACAGATAATCATCAAAACCTTGATCTAACATTGGGTTAAGAGTAAGCTTACAACTCATTGGGATTTACCATTCCCAATTCTCTTCTTATGAAAGTGAATGGCTCCTTGGCTAGAGGTTTGGTGAAAATGTCCGCCAGTTGAAGATGAGTTGGAATGAACATCACTTTGACATCTCTCTTCTGCACATGATCCCGAATGAAGTGATGTCTCACATCAATATGCTTGGTTCTTGTATGTTGCACGGGATTCTTGGCCAAGCTTATTGTGCTAGTATTATCACACAGTATTGGGATTTCCTTTAAGTGCACTCCCAAGTCAGCAAGTTGTTGCTTCAGCCACAACACTTGAGCACAGCAACTTGAGGCAGCCACATATTCAGCTTCTGTTGAGGACACAGCCACGGTAGTTTGCTTCTTGCTAAACCAAGAGACAAGTGAATTGCCAAAGAACTCGCATTGCCCACTTGTACTCTTTCTATCCGTCTTGTAGCCAGCATGATCCGAATCTGAATATGCTACCAAGTGCTCTGGCTGACCTTTGGGAAACCATAGTCCAAGAGTTTTTGTATCTGAGAGATATCTGAATATCCTTTTTACATGTTCAGCGTGAGACTCTTTGGGAGCAGATTGGAATCGTGCACACATCCCTACACTGAATTGGATGTCTGGGCGGCTTGCGGTAAGATAGAGCAATGATCCAATCATACCTCTATACTTGGTGATGTTGAAATCCTTGCCTTCTTCATCAGCATCCAAGGAAGTGGTTGTGCTCATTGGTGTGTCGGCTCCATTGCACTTGTCCATCCCAAACTTCTTCAGCAAATCATTTAGATACTTGGTTTGGGATATGAATATCCCATTTTTTCGTTGCTTGATTTGCAGTCCAAGGAAGTAGTTGAGCTCACCCATCATTGACATTTCAAATTCACCCTGCATAGTCTTGGAAAATTCCTCACACAAGGAGTCATTAGTAGCACCGAATATGATGTCATCAACATAAATTTGAACAATTAAAATTTCATTCAATTTGTTTTTCTTTATGAAAAGTGTTGTATCAGCTTTGCCTCTGATAAATCCTTGATTGAGTAAGAATTGACTCAATCTTTCATACCAAGCTCTAGGAGCTTGCTTAAGACCATACAAGGCTTTCTTAAGTCTAAAAACATGATCGGGAAATTGATCATTTTCAAAACCTGGAGGTTGTTCAACATACACCTCCTCTTGAATGAAACCATTTAGAAAAGCACTTTTGACATCCATTTGATAGAGTTTAAAACCCTTTGTGCATGCAAATGCTAGAAGAACTCTTATTGCTTCCAATCTAGCTACTGGAGCATAAGTCTCTTCATAGTCTATTCCTTCTTCTTGATTGTAACCTTTGGCCACTAATCTAGCCTTGTTACGCACAATGATGGCTGACTCATCACGTTTGTTCTTGAATACCCATTTTGTCCCAATTACCGGATGGTCTTTGGGTCTAGGTACCAAGTCCCAAACTTGATTTCTATCAAATTGATGTAGCTCCTCTTGCATAGCAATCACCCAATCATTGTCTGAAAGGGCTTCTTCTATCTTAGAGGGCTCTATATGTGAAATAAATGCAGAAAATGTTGTAAGTTCCGGCTATCACCCAAGAGGGGGGGTGAATTGGGTGAAGTATAAAAATTTCCACTCTTTAAAACATTTTCGCAATTCAGTGTTTTCATCTTGAGTAACAAAAGTGAGTTTTCAAACAATTGATAATTGCTCAAATGTAAATGCTGGGAATGCAAAAGATAAGGAAGAAGAGCTTGCAAACAGATTTATACTGGTTCGGCCCTCTCTGACCTACGTCCAGTCCCCAAGCCTCACTTGGGATTTTCAATCCACTATCTCACTCAAGCTTTAATCGGGTACTTGAGAACCGCTACAATCCCACAAGTTTAGCCGGGCACTTGTGCAGCCTTTTACAAATCTCTTACTGAGATACTCCCCCTTACACACCGTAAGGATACACTGCTTGATCACACACTTCGTACTCGAAGTAATCCTCTCTCTCTAGGATTCACTCCCTCTTACAAGTTGTAATCAACACAATGTATAACCCACTCAAGATTACCCAATCTTGAGTTTCTCTCAGAAGGATAATGTGTTTACAATGAATTTCCTCTCAAAGGAATGGATAAATAAACACTGAAGTACAGACACAATTCATTTCACACTCTTAAGCTATTTAGATATGAAAAACAGAGTGAGAATGATGTAGAAGAAGAGCATCAGCATTTTGGCATGGTAATCATATGTCTCCACGTTTTTCTGCTTCAATCCATGTCTTTTATAGGTAGAGAAGAGTCTGTGGCCGTTTTTGACCGTTGAAGAATCAATCAGACCGTTGTAGCTGATTATCTTTAAGTGTGGTCAGCTTCTCTCTCTAGTCTCCAACTAATCCAGTTATATAATTGATCTGAGGTGGCTTTCTGTGGATTTGCCCGTTGGAGAAGACTTTGCTTGTTGTAGTAATCTTCCTTTTAGCCTTTTGCAGACGTGTACAAGTGGATTAACCAAAGGAAGCAACTATCTAGGCTGTGTGCATTTATTGTTCTGACAGTTTTTTTCTTTTTGCTCTAATCCTTCAATGAACCTTCGTTAATCTGTCTGAAACTCACTAGAAAGATGGTTAAACATATCTAGAATCAATATAGAATAATCATGGAAAGCATTGAGATCAAACAAGAAGGTATTGCAGATTTCCCAAATTTGAAATTGCACCAACGGTCACAAACCTTGAGGCCAACCTCGAGGTTAGCCTGAAGGTTTCAGGCAAGGTCAGTTTCAGAAACTCACAACCTTGAGGTTGAAACAGTAACCTCGAGGTTGGAAACTTGGTTGAAAGAGCATTTTTCCTCTGGAGCCCGATAACCTCGAGGTTGGAAATCCATACTCGAGGTTTGCTTCTGAAATTGCAAAGTTCAGTTCTTGAAAACAAGCCTCAACCTCGAGGTTGCAAACTTGACCTCGAGGTTGTCATTACTTTGACAACCAATTTGCTCTCTGTAAGTCATAATACTCGAGGTTGAAACTCCATACTCGAGGTTCAGAGTATTTTCATGAAATCTCAAGTTTAAAACAGAATACCCAACCTCAAACTCAATTTTACATGTCCAAGCTCGATGTAAGAATCCAATGCAAGAAGAATCAGCTCCAAACTCATTGTATTATGTCCATTAAGATCGGATGAATGAAGGCTGTTCTTGATCAGCCCTTTTTGCATTGTCCTGAACTGATTGTCAACTTCCAAAAGCCATATCTCCCTGGTCTGAAATCCTTTTTGGTCCGTTCAAGTCTTGTTGGAAAGCTATGTGAGTCTACTTTCATATGCCACTGATTTCAGTCCAATCGGATTTGCCGTTTGTGATATATACTCAAAATACTAAAGGCTGTTCCTGACTGTGACGCTGATATTTATGTCAACTTGTAAAATTCATCAATAATTCACCTGAACTCCTTTGGACTTGAATCTTTGTCAAAAGTACGTGTTGGGAGTCTAGTTTCCAATGCTTTTGGTTTCGTCTCAATCCGATCTCTGGTTTGGAAGATATCATCAAATTACCAAAGGTCGCCAGAAGCTGAACGTGGAACAGAGTGCACCAGAGTTGCTGATAGTGCTGAAACCTTGAGGTTATGACTACAACCTCGAGGTTTCACTTGCAACCTCGAGGTTGCACTTCCAACCTCGAGGTTAGCTAGTCCAGAGACACCAAAAATGCTGAAAACACTCAAACCTCGAGGTTCATACTCAAACCTCGAGTTGTCTCATCCTAAACCTCATATTTGCTCTGGTTTAACTCTGAAATGACCCATTCCAACTTCCATTTGATCATGGAGACTTCTAGGATCAATTTTAGAACTTGGGTAGTGATATCTTCATTCCATTCAACAAGATCTTCCTTCTTCCATCTCCCAACTTGGTCATTCTTCATCAATTCTTTCTTTCTTCTCTTCTCTTGATCATTCTTGATAATGCAACTCTTTCTTCAGCCTTGAATGCTTCTTCTTTATTTGGTCTCTTTTCTTCTACTTGGTTATCACCAAAACCCATTGATAATATCTTGCTTTCTTGATAACCTTTGCAGATACTTCTTTCTTTCAACTCTTATCTTCTTCTTGATTAATCTTCTTTATAATTCAACTTGGATTGATCTACATTAAATACAATAGTTAGTCCAAGTAAGAGATAATTATATTACTCAATCTTTTTGCTTATAAGAATAACATCTATATAAGACATCATCAAAACTAACTATAACCAACAAATGTAACTTCATTCAGAGTACTATTTCTGGTCCTAACTCCTTGATTCACATCACCTATGACTTGGTCTAAAGGATGATTCCTTATAAATCTCCAAGCTCTAGGTTGAGACTGGTCAGGATTTTCTAAATTGTTTTCAGGATCAGCCTCAAAAACATTTTCAGAGTTTTCAGAAGGAGTAGGAGCATTTTTCGAAAAGAATTTGTTTTTGAAAATAGTCTCCTCTTCATCATCCAAGGATTTATCAGATTCAGATTCACAAAATACAACATGTATAGATTCTTCAACAATCTTAGTTCTAGTATTAAAGACTCTATATGCTTTACTCCTATTAGAATAACCAATAAAGATAGCTAAATCAGCTTTAGGATCGAATTTACCAAGATTGTCTTTACCGTTATTGTGCACATAGCACTTACATCCGAAGACATGTAGGTGATTGAGGTTTGGCTTTCGGTCTTTGTAGAGTTCGTACGGGGTCTTGTTCAACTTCTTTCTCACATAGGCTCTGTTGGAGATGTAACAGGCCGTACTCATGGCATCCGCCCAAAACACTTGTGAAGTGTTATATTCGTTCAGCATTGCCCGGGCCATTTCCGTGAGTACTCGATTCTTTCTCTCCACAACACCATTCTGTTGTGGTGTTCTTGGTGCCGAGAAATTATGGTTGATCCCCATACTATCACAGAACTCAGCAAAGGCTTGATTCTCGAACTCTCCACCATGATCAGTCCGTATTCCTGAAATTGATAACCCTTTCTCGTTTTGGACCTTCTTGGCAAATGAAACAAACTGATCAAAGGTTTCATCTTTAGAAGATAAAAATATTGTCCAAGTAAATCTAGAGAAATCATCAACAATGACCAAAGTGTATAAGTTTCCACCAAGACTTTTCACTCTAGCTGGTCCAACTAGATCCATGTGAAGAAGTTGAAGAGGTCTGTTTGTTGAAATTTCATTTTTAGCTTTAAAAGAAGATTTGGTCTGTTTTCCCTTTTGACAAGCATCACAAATCGTATCATTTTTGAAATTCAGTTTGGGAATGCCAATAACCAAATCCTTTTTCAATAACTTGTCAAGTTGATACATATTAACATGAGCTAATCGCTTATGCCATAGCCAACTCTCATTCAAGTTACTTACAAAACAATTTTCAGAAGTAGAAGCATTGCTAGAGAGGTTCAAAGTATAACAGTTTCCATCTCTAGGTGCTCTAAATAAAGCTTTATTTTTCAAATCATTTATGGAGATCAAATCCTTTTTAACAATAAAGCATTCATCAGAGTCAAATATTACCAAATTACCCTTATCGGTGCTTTGGCTCACACTTAGGAGATTGTGACACAATCCTTCTACAAGGTAGACGTCTTTGATGAGTGGGCCTTCATTGTTGCCTATCTCACCAATGCCAGCGATTTTCCCGGATTGATCACCTCCAAATGTGACTCTACCTCCATCTTTTGGCTTTATTGATAAAAACTTTGATTTGTCTCCAGTCATGTGTCTTGAGCATCCACTATCAATGTACCACTTGTTCGGCCTTGATGCTCTAAGACATACCTGCAGATCACCAGAGGTCAAGTTTTAGGTACCCATCTTTTCTTGGGTCCTTTGGGGTTAGCATGCACCTTGGGAACATATGTTCCTTTTGGTACCCAGACATAATTTCCTACAGGTTTAGCTTTTCTTTCTTTTCGATGAAAACAAGATGAGGTAGAATGACCCTTCCTATTGCAATATGTACAATGTGCAAAAGGGTTTGAGGAATGAACAGATTTAGTGAAATAATTCATATAGGATTTTTGTCCATTCTTTTTCTTTCCTTTCTTCTTATCAAAGTCTGGTCTATAACCAATGCCCGATCTATCGTTTGTAAAACGTTGTTGTTTCAAAATCACATTGAGCATTTCACTTCCCTTAGTAAATTTCTCAAGTGCTTTTGTAAGTTGTGAATTCTTTTTCTCTAGGATAGAGCATTCATCACAAATCAGAGATTGAGGAGAAGAGAGGTTTTCAATTTGCAGTTCAAGAAAAGAATTTTTTCTTTTCAAAGACATGTACTTGTCTGCAAGTTTTTCAAACTCCTTTTGAACAACATTGTATTCAGCAAACAATTCATCATAGGAAGGAAGAGATTCATATACCTCATTTATTTCACTAGGTTGTACTTCTTCCTCAGCAACCAGGCATATGTTGGCTTTTTCACTTTCATCCTCCTCAGCTTCATCCTCATCCGATGAGCTATCTCCCCATATAGCTGACACATATGCCTTCTTTTTGTATTTCTTGAATTTCTTCTTTTCTTTCTCTTGGTTTTTCAGCTGAGGGCATTCTGCCTTGATGTGTCCGGGCTTCTCGCATTCATAGCAGATGATAGGCTTCTTTGATTCATAGCTCGAACTTCCTTTCTGAAATTTCTTGAAGCCTTGATCTCTTTTATAAAACTTCTTGAATCTCCGGACCATCATGCCAATCTCTTCATCCTCGTCGTCATCTTCCTCATCCTTTTCCACATTGAGAGCCACTCCCTTGTTGCGATTGTTGCCACCATTGACATCTTCTAATTCCTTCTTGAACCTCAGTTTGCTCTCGTATTCAGATAAGCTACCAAACAATGAGGCAACTGAAGTCATTGACTCTCCACGAGCTTCTTCAATGGCGGTAACTTTTGCTTCCCAATCCTTTGTCAGAATATTGAGGATTTTCCTCACTTGGGCTCCTTGATCAAAAAGCTTTCCCAAGGCCGCTAGCTGATTGGTCAAATGAGTGTATCTCAACTGAAATTCTCCAATACTCTCGCCTTGCTTCATTCGCAACAAGTCATATTCAGTGGTTAGAATGTTGACGCGATTTTCCTTGATTCCAGATGTTCCTTCATAAGCTATTTCCAGCGCCTTCCACATCTCTTTAGCTGTTGTCAAATTACAGATACGAAAGTACTCCTTTTGACTAAGAGCACTCTGAAGCATCAGGATAGCCTTGCTATTGAGAGTGATGTTCTTCTTATCATCATCATTGAACTCGGCTTCTGTCTTGGGAACAGTGATGCCTCCTTCTACCTTGACTGGAACATAGTCTCCAGTCTCAAAGACCCTCCATAGACCATATTCTGTAGCCATCACGAACACACGAAATTTTGCTTTCCAGAAAGAGTAGTGTTCGCCGTCGAAACCGGGAGGTCTATTGATTGAAGCTCCATCTGGAAGAATTCCTTCCATAGTGATCCTTCTCGAGTGGTAAAACTCTTCTGAGAAGACCTTGCTCTGATACCAAATGAAGAGTGGAGCTAAATACCCAAGAGGGGGGGTGAATTGGGTATCTTTAAAAATTAAGGATTGAGCTCTGTTTTTGACTAATGAAAACAGAGGCTAATAGAGGAGTAGGGAAGGAAAGCTTTACACAATGTGATTTATACTGGTTCGGTCCTTTCTCTGACCTACATCCAGTCCCCAAGCCTCACCTGGGATTTTCAATCCACTATAATCAAATATTGATTACACACTCTGTACTAAGAGTTGTTCTCTCACTAGAACACACTCCCCCTTACAAGTCGTAATCAATACACCCAACTACCAAGTCCCCTGACTTGTAGTTATCTCAATCAATAAATGATTTACAAGTATTTAACTCTCTTACAGAGTAGATATGATGAACACTGAAGTACTTGTATCAAGTATGATACTCTATAAGTGAAAGCTGATACACAATAAATGAATTTAGTAGAAATTCGCTCAGAGTAGTTGTATATATCATTTTGAAGATGTTAATGAACTCTATTTATAGCTAGAGAACATTAAATGACCGTTGTAGCTTGAATCAGACCGTTGGAGAAGTTGCCCAAGTGTTCTGAAGTGGTTTTTGGGGTCTTCTCTCTCTTGTTTTCCCTTAATATAGTTGGTCAAGACATCAGGGCTGACTTTCTGCGAATTAATCCGTTGGAGAGGAGTTTTCTTGTTTCAGCTAACATCCTTAAATGCTTTGTAAGCGTGTGCAGAAGGATTTGGATAGAAGGAGTAACTTTTGTGCTTTGCAATAAATGCTCTGAGGTGCTTTTTGCTTTATACTCTAACCTCTCACCAAACATTCTTTAATGCTCTGAAATCCACTAATAAATACGTTAAACATAGCAGGGAATATCAGAGAATAATATTGGAAGAAGATAGAATCAAATAACATTGATTTCTGAAATGCCCAAATTCAAAAATTCTGAACCAGCGTCACGAACTCGAGTTCAGTTCTTACAGGCTCGAGTTCGAGGCTTTAGTGTTCAAAACTGTGCAAGTTCAAAAAGTGTAAACCTGAGGTTTGCTTTATAAACCTGAGGTTTGCAGATCATTGAAAAACTAAAATGCTCTCGGGTTGAAATGAACTCGAGTTTATTAAAGTTAGGCTCGAGTTCGAGGCTTCAGTGTTTAAAAGCATGTAAGTTCAAAATGAACAAACCTGAGGTTTGTCTTTTAAACTGGAGGTTCTCAAATTATTGAAAAACTAAGAAGCTCTCGGGTTGAAATGAACTCGAGTTCATTAATGTCAGGCTCGAGTTCGAGACACTTTTGAACAGACTTCGTTTTAGCTTGAAAACACAAACCTGAGGTTTGCAAAACACACTCTCGAGTTTAAAAACATATCCAAAAGTTCTTTGCTCTCTGGAACTTTTAGGCTCGAGTTTGTAAGTCTCAGGCTCGAGTTTAAATAGCTTAAAAACAGTTCTTTGCTCTCGGCCAAAACTAGGCTCGAGTTTGAATATGTTAGGCTCGAGTTTGAGCATTGGTGAACTTTTCAAACCGAAACACTTTTCTTTTAATGGAACAGTGCAGAGCTTGAAAATATCTTTAAGTTTCAAACAACTTGTCCCGCCAGAGATGAACTCGAGTTTGCCATGACAGGCTCGAGTTCATGCTCTCAAAACTTTCTTTGGATCCTTTCAAACTTGAGGTTTGAAGAAAGCAAGTGTAAGGTTTAACATGTTCTCAAAGTTCAAAAACTCTCTGGAAAGAATGAACTCGAGTTTGACCTTAGTAGGCTCGAGTTCATGTGAACTTTTCAAAAGTTTAATTTTAAACTTCAGGTTCAGTCTCGAGTTTGGGAATCAACTGGACAAGTTTGTGCTCTCTGTCAAATCCAGGCTCGAGTTCAACACTACCAGGCTCGAGTTTGGTTTTGACAGACTGAAAAATACAAGTTTAAATTATTCTAAACTTTGTCAAACCTTATCAATATTGTTTACAATTGTTAGTAATCATCAAAACACACAGGGAACTAACAGAAATCACAAACAACTGAAAGTATATTCATTAAGCATAATTTATACAGTTGGAACTAATATCAGAAAGGATAAATACACTGATATCAGAACAATCAACTACAAAAGCAGCAAATGAAATGCAATGCAAAAATGAAATGCAATGCAAACTTCCTAGACATAAACAACTAGACCCTATGCCCTAAGCATCTACATCTTTCTCTCCTTCTCCCCCTTTGTCATCAGCAAACTTGGGGTCAAGAACAAAGATAGGAGGAGAGTAGAGCACCATGGCTGTGTTTGGATCAAAAGTGGGATCATGGGGCTCTGCATATGGAGAAGGTGTAGGGAAAACTTTAGTGGACGGAGTAGGTGGAGATGGGAATGGGCCAGGAAGGACCTCTGTGGAAGGAGTGATGGGGGAAGATAGGATCTCAGTGGTAGGGGTGGAAGTAGAGGCTGGGGATGATGTGGTGTGAGGTGGGCTAGGAAAGGAGAAAGTAGGTGATGAAGGTGGGGAAAAGTGAGTCTCAGGTGAAGATGTGGATGGCTGGGTGACAGGTATGGATGGCTGGACCTCTGGGATAGGAGAGGATGAGGAAGGGCCGATAGTAAACCCGAAGGTTGATGAAGAAGCTCCAACATCAAAATGCTTGATCAAGCGATCAACCTTATCCCGGGCTTCAGATGCAACTGTCAGTGTGATAGCCAGCCGGGAGTCCAAATCAATACACTGATCGAAGATCTCTTGATGCTTCATGTCAAATTGTTCCTTGAGCTTTGCCACTTCCGCATCCATCTTGGCTCTCATATCAGCAGCCAATCGCCCAAACTCGAACTGCATCTTCACAAAAAGAGACACAACAGCAGCATCCACAATCCTTTTCATCCTATCATCAAAATCTAATGGTGGGGGAGGCGGAGCCAACTGAGCCTCATGTGCGACTGACTGTGATGCTCGTGTCTGAGATCTCTGTGGAGCCCTCGACTGACCGGATCCTTCTGGCTCAAAAGTTATCTTCATGAAATTAAGTTGGGTCTTGCCGAAGGCCGGGATATACTTCATCTGCTCAGGAGGACCCACGTACCATATCTTATGGTAAAACATAATCAGGGAAATCAGAGAAGCAAAGGGCATGTATGATCCCTTTCGGGACACAAACTTGAAGTAATGCATCTCCTTGAACAGCCATTGCCCGATGTTGAGGGGATGCTTCTTGATAAAAGCAGTGAAGAACCTATAGTCCTTCTGTGTAAAATGCGTGTAGCTCTCTCCCTTTTGCACAAAATTGCGAGCGTATACGTGCCAAATCACTCGATGCAAGGGTGGCATCTCCGAGGGCTTGAAGGACAGATGGGCTCGCTGATCATTCGGTATGTCCTGATCGGGCACAAGTGTGGTATACACCTCTTCATTGGTGTATCTTGGTGTAGAAGCCTCCAGGGGATCAACAATCTTCAAGATCTTGTTGAGGATAGCAGCAGATATCATGAACTGGACTCCCCTGACAGATGAGATGATCCTCTCCTCAACCAATTTTCCGTCCGAGTCCAAAATATGATTGGTCTTCATGTTGAAATAGAACATCTTGACCAATTCCTGGGAATATGCAGCCTCAATGGACATGAACGTTTGGTATGGCCCGAACCACGGTGACAAATCAACGTTGCACTCCCGGTACACTTGTTCCAGATTGACTGAAACAACTGCACAAAATCCACGGGTTGAAAACTGCTCTTTGAATTTGGCATTGAGACCAGGAGGAAGTGGAACCGGGGCAACTTTGAATCCCTCAGGAGCATTCTTATGTAGCTTGATCTCCTCTATAGCATTTTCAACAAATGGAGATGCTTGCTCGCCTTCTTGCTCTTGCTCAGGCACTGAAGTAGAAAGAGTATCTTCATCGATTGAAGAGGAAACAGTGGCAGAGGCTGTCTTCGACCTTCTCTTCTTCTCAACAGCTTTCTTTTTCCCTTTGTCTTTGCTTGGTTCACCGGTCTTCTTCTTCTTTGTTACCGGAGAAGGTGCCGGGTCCTTTGATGACGAACCCCTCTTCTTGGGGTTTAGAGATGGCCCTTCCGGGATAGTAACGCCAACTCCGGGAATCCTTGAATCAATGCCGCTCTTCAACTTCCTCGAAATCGATTTTGACCTTGGTGCTCTAGGAGGTTGAGAGGGAACCGGTTGAGAGGATTGGGATTGTTCCTTAGACATTCTACCGTTAGGGTCTCGACGATAATGAGAAAGGGGTAGGAATGAAGGAGATTTGTAGTGAATTTATGGAGGATTTATGAGGGATTGTGACGGTTTCAGAGAGAGAGAGGAAGAGAGAAAGTCGCATCTGCTAGGGCTTTACTGAAGTAGAGATGCGAGCATGAAAGAACACAACGGTTTAGAATATATAGACAGACCCCTATACTCGAGTATAGTTCTTGCTTACTCGAGTATAGCATACTTTCACTTACATACTCGAGTAAAGGTGGAAGTATACTAACCTGGATTTCAAAAATGTAATGTGAACTTTTGAAACCACGATGTCCATACTCGAGTATGTCACTTACATACTGCAGTAAGCCTCTTGCAAACCTTCAGTTTTGGCCTCTGTCTGGTCCTATACTCGAGTATAGCATTGCTTACTCGAGTATAAAGCCACTTTTCTCAGTTGTGTGCTCTCTGCCTCTCGGATACTCGAGTATCCACTTCCATACTCGAGTATAGCCCTTCTGAACACCAGATTTGGCTTTCTACAACTTCCATACTCGAGTTTCATTGCCTTTACTGAAGTATGCAACTTCTGAAACTTCAAAATATCCTGCAAAAACAATGGCTAAACACTCCGATGCTTAAGTTAGTAAAGATTAATCATCAAAATCACAACTAACATTAAATTGAGAGAGAATTTCTTACAACTCATTGGGATTTACCATTCCCAATTCTCTCCTTATAAATGTGAATTGTTCCTTGGCTAGAGGCTTGGTGAAGATGTCAGCTAGTTGAAGATGGGTTGGAATGAACATCACTTTGACATCTCGCTTCTGGACATGATCCCGAATGAAGTGGTGCCTCACATCAATATGCTTGGTTCTTGTATGTTGCACTGGATTCTTGGCCAAGCTTATTGTGCTAGTGTTGTCACACAATATTGGGATATCCTTCAAGTGGACTCCCAAATCAGTAAGTTGTTGCTTTAACCATAGCACTTGAGCACAGCAACTTGATGCAGCCACATATTCAGCTTCGATTGATGACACAGCCACGGTTGTTTGCTTCTTGCTGAACCAAGACACAAGTGAGTTGCCAAAGAACTCGCATTGGCCACTCGTGCTTTTTCTATCCGTCTTGTAGCCAGCATGATCCGAATCTGAGTATGCCACCAAGTGCTCCGGTTGACCTTTGGGAAACCAGAGTCCAAGAGTCTTCGTATCCGAGAGATATCTGAATATCCTCTTCACGTGTTCAGCATGTGACTCTTTAGGAGCGGATTGAAATCGAGCACACATCCCAACGCTGAATTGGATGTCCGGGCGACTTGCTGTGAGATAGAGCAATGATCCAATCATCCCTCTATACTTGGTGATGTTGAAATCCTTGCCGTCTTCATCAGCATCCAAAGAGGTGGTTGTGCTCATTGGTGTGTCAGCCCCATTGCACTTGTCCATTCCAAACTTCTTCAGCAAATCATTCAAATACTTGGTTTGAGATATAAATATCCCATCTTTACGTTGCTTGATTTGCAGTCCAAGGAAGTAGTTGAGCTCACCCATCATTGACATCTCAAATTCACCCTACAAAGCCTTGGAAAATTCCTCACACAAGGAGTCATTAGTAGCACTGAAAATAATATCATCAACATAAATCTGGACAATTAAGATTTCATTCAGCCTATTCTTCTTTATGAACAATGTTGTGTCAGCCTTTCCTCTGATAAATCCTTGATTGAGTAAGAATTGACTCAACCTTTCATACCAAGCTCTAGGAGCTTGCTTAAGACCGTAAAGTGCTTTCTTTAATTTAAACACATGATCCGGAAATTGATCACTTTCAAAACCTGGATGTTGTTCAACATACACCTCCTCTTGAATGAACCCATTTAAAAATGCACTTTTGACATCCATTTGATAAAGTTTAAAACCTTTAGTGCATGCAAAGGCTAGAAGAGCTCTTATGGCTTCCAATCTTGCCACTGGAGCATAAGTTTCTTCATAATCAATTCCTTCTTCCTGATTATAACCTTTGGCAACCAATCTTGCCTTATTGCGGACAATGATTGCTGACTCATCTCGTTTGTTTTTGAATACCCATTTAGTGCCGATGACCGGATGATTGTTAGGCCTAGGTACCAAATCCCAAACTTGATTTCTGTCAAATTGATGCAACTCCTCTTGCATAGCTATCACCCAATCATTGTCTGAAAGGGCTTCTTCTATTTTAGAGGGTTCAATGTGTGAGATGAATGTAGAAAAAGTGACCTCATTTAAAGTACTATTTCTAGTTCTTACTCCTTGGTTCACACCACCTATAACTTGGTCTAAGGGATGATTCCTTATATATTTCCAAGCTCTAGGTTGAGACTGATCAGGGTTTTCAAAATTATTTTCAGGATCAGCCTCAAAAACATTTTCAGAATTTTCAGATTGAGAAGGAGTAGTTTTCGAAAAGAATTGGTTTTTGAAAATAGTCTCTTCCTCTTCATCCAAGGATTATCAGACTCATTTTCACCAAACACAACATGTATAGATTCTTCAACAATCTTAGTTCTAGTGTTAAAGATTCTATATGCTTTACTCCTATTAGAATAACCAATGAAAATGCCTAAATCAGCTTTAGAATCAAATTTACCAAGATTGTCTTTACCGTTATTGTGCACATAGCACTTACAACTAAAAACATGAAGATGGCTGAGGTTCGGATTTCTACCTTTGTAGAGTTCGTATGGGGTCTTATTCAGCTTCTTCCTCAAGTAAGCTCTATTGGAGATGTAGCAAGCCGTACTCATGGCATCAGCCCAAAACACTTGAGAAGTATTGTACTCGTTCAGCATCGCTCTTGCCATCTCAGTGAGTACTCTATTCTTTCTCTCCACTACTCCATTTTGTTGAGGAGTTCTAGGTGCTGAGAAGTTGTGGTCGATTCCCATATTGTCACAGAACTCAGCAAAGACGTTGTTTTCAAACTCACCACCATGATCGGTCCTTATACCTGAAATTGAGAAACCTTTCTCGTTATGGACCTTCTTGGCAAAGGAAACAAACTGATCATATGTTTCAGCTTTAGATGATAAAAGTACAGTCCAAGTAAATCTAGAATAATCATCAACTATGACCAAAGTATAAAGATTTCCACCAAGGCTTTTCACTCTAGCTGGTCCAACTAGATCCATATGAAGTAATTGAAGAGGTCTATTAGTTGAAATCTCATTTTTAGCTTTAAAAGAAGATTTGGTTTGTTTTCCTCTTTGGCAAGCATCACAAATCATATCATTTTTGAAATTCAATTTAGGAATACCAATAACCAAATCCTTTTTCAATAACTTGTCAAGTTGATACATATTGACATGAGCTAACCGCTTATGCCAAAGCCAACTTTCATTCAAGTTACTAACGAAGCAATTTTCAGAAACTGTGGCATTGCTAGAGAAATTAAGGGTGTAATAGTTACCATCTCTAGGTGCCCTAAATAAAGCTTTAGTTCTTAAATCATCAATAGGGACTAAATCTTTTCTAACAATCAAGCATTCATTTGAGTCAAAGATAACTAAATTACCCTTGTCGGTGCTTTGACTTACACTTAGGAGGTTGTGACACAATCCTTCTACCAAGTAGACATCTTTGATGAGAGGACCTTCATTGTTGCCTATCTCACCAATGCCAGCGATTTTACCCAATTGGTCACCTCCAAATGTGACTCTACCACCATCTTTTGGCTTGATTGAAAGAAATTTGGACTTGTCCCCAGTTATGTGTCTTGAGCACCCACTATCAATTTACCATTTGTTGGGCTTGATGCTCTAAGACAAACATGTAGATCACAAGAGATCAAGTTTTAGGTACCCATCTTTTCTTGGGTCCTTTGGGGTTAGCATGTACCTTGGGAACATGAGTTCCTTTTGGTACACATTTATAATGTTGGAAATAATGCCCTAGGGGCAAGTCATTGTTCTCCATTAAGTTATCATTTCATACGCATGTTTATGGTGATAACTATATCCCTGGATATATCTTATAGATTATCCTAAATGTCCCTGGTTGGTCATCTACGCGGGAGCGAAGATGAGTTAAGACCAGTATGACTTTGATGAGGTATGGAGATACGAATCAAAGTCATGGGCACTTGTAAGAGTACAAGGTGCTGGATCGACCCACTATGAGAAAGCTGCATGGATTAAGTCATAAGCTTATCTTATGTATAACCGCGTCACAGCGCCCTATGACCTGAGATCATCATGGATTCCTACATGATAAGTCATTGACCTTTGACCTAGTCAAAAGTCACCTTTGACCGGGTGATGATAATGGATGGGATCGGGATCAGTGGTTTTCATGCGGAGGAATGTGAATGGTCAAGATGGAATTTGTCCCTCACATTTGTAGAGAGATAATACTGGGCCCCTCGATGAGTGAGTCTAAGAAATGTATGGCCATACTGTGATGGAAAAGAGTTTCCATTTCACTTATTAGACTGCTCAAGAATCGAGAAAGTAGTGGTCAAGAACAGGAAGTTAACATTATCCATGCCTCATCCTTGACCGAATTATCGCGTGACAAAAGGGACATGACATGGTTGTACGATAGGTAGTATCGTGTCATCGATCCCCATGTGAATTGGGTAGTCGCAATGTCTTGCTAGAGGCCACTTGCGACTTGTGGGTTGATATAGTCTTGGCCCACTGCCAATCTCATATGGGCCTGTAGGGTTGCTCACAAGAATAATCCAACACGGGTAAAAGTGTCCAGATTCATTGAATCTCAGATTAATCTGAGATTAAATGAATACTGAATTTAATCTGGGGTAAATATATATATGTGTATATATATTAAATTCGAAAATAATATAATAATATTATTTAATGGAGATTATAATATTATTATATGATATTTGTTTTATATTTAATTTATCGGATAAATTAAATATCGAAAACAAATAGAGATATTATATCTCATTTGATTTTCGAATAAAGATATCATTATCTATTTAATTTAAATTGAGATATTGTATCTCAGATTTAATTAAATAAATAGATATCATTTCTCGAATTTAATTTATAGAGATAAATTAAATCAGAAGGCTTTTAATTTAGATTTAATCTAAATTCAAGATTCGAATTTCAGATCTGGTTTTAATTCGGATTAAATAAATATATTAGATTAGATCTATTAGATAGATTTAATTAATATATTATCCAGATTCAAATTTCAAATTTCAAAATTAATAAGGATTAATTTTGATTATATAATACCATCGAGTTTAGAAAAACCTACGGGAGTTTTAGTCGAGCGTATTAGAAAGCCGCGAGAAACCCTAGAGCTAGAAAGAGAGAGACGCACAGTTCGAGGCGCTAGCACGCTGCCGCATCCGTGTTCGGAGATTGTTCGTGTGGATACCGGTAGAGGAAGCTGATTCTAAGAGTCGTCTTCTGCTGATCGAGAAGGTAGCCCACCAGTTCAAAGAGAACGAGACGTGGAGGAATTCACTACAGTTTGGGTTTTCTTGATCGCCATGAGAAAATGTGCGCAAAGGGTTTGTGTAGATTCTTGAGTTACTAGTTCGCTAAAATCAAAGGAAAACCTCCGGCTCCGGATGATTCTGAGTTCTCTATAAGGTATGATTCGGGTTCTCTAACCTTGATTTAAACGCACCTGAGTGATCCTCGGGACGGGATTCGTAGAAAATTTTAATCTGCTACATGTACGGATCCCAACAGTGGTATCAGAGCCAACTCAACGTGCGTTTAAATTGGGTTTCTGTACATGCTATTATGTGTGATATATATGCAAGAATCTGAATCTTTGTATGCAAGAATTTGAATTTTTGTATACAAGAAACTGAATATTTATATCAAGAAATCGAATCTTGAATGCTTTAATTTGAAAATTCGCGTTAGGGTTTCAGACGGGTCTCTAGAATGGTGTCGTGGCTGCTTCGTACAGTTCTGAATTGTTCAGAGCGCACGATATTCGGAATCGTCTGTCACGTTCGTGCGCATCGAAGACGTTCTAAATTGTTCAGAATTTTCGATCATACTTGGACAACACCCCTGGGGGTTTGAAATTAAGTTTTATGAAACTCTCTTTCTAAAAGAATATGAGCTTTTTCAAAAGCTCTGGGGGGCTCTGCCCCTTGCCCCGTAGGGAGGCCGAGAAATGAAATTGTTTGTAGTGTGAGAATTTAAATCATGATATAAAGTAATATAGATTAGAGAATTTTTATCATGAGTAATATTTTATTTCGTAAATGTATGAATTAAAATATGTTTATAATTTACCTTTCAAAGTGTTGTTTGGGTATGGTGAACAAGATGGTTCTAGGGTTGTAAATTTTAAATATGGCCTGCGTGCCATGTTTCTCTCTAAATAAAACTTTTATTATTTAGAAAAGTCCTCTCATTGGCTTGAAGGGACTACAGGTTAGATGAGCCATGTTGTTCACGAGTTTTAATTATGTTTTGATATGATCACTGCATAATTAATTTAGATTTTATATGAGATATACAATAATGATTGCATTCATATAGGTAGAATTAATAAAGATAAATTAAATCGGCAGGCTTTTATTTTAGATTAAAGTAAATAGATCAGATTAGATTTGTTGGACAGATTTAATTAATATTATTTTATTCTAAAATTTGAATTCAAGATTAATTGGGATTAATTTTTGAATATTTAATACGGGCAATTAGGGTTTCAGAAATCCTATAAGATATAGATCTAGTCGTATTAAAATGAAGCGACAGCCGCAAGTCTCAATAATTTAATCATAATGATTTATTTCATAATTGTATGAATTAACATATGTTATGATTAATTTAGAGTTTTAATTATGATTTGATTTGATCACTCATAATTAATTTAGAGTTTTAATTATGATTTGATTAGATGACTCATAATTAATTTAGAATTAAATTAATAGGATTAATTTGATTATATCTAATAATACCCTCTAAATAAAATCTTAAGTCACAATGCCATCAATAAATGAATACTTGTCAAAACCTCGATCACCCATTTGTATGTTCCACCAAAGTGGATGCATCTGAGTAATCTTGGGGAGACTAGAGAGAGTAATGGTGATACTCTATATTCACTGTTGTCCTGACTTAATTGAGATCATCAAAACGGTTTTGGATCTCAAGGCATTAGATGAGATTAAACATGCTAGGTCATATGATGATCGAATCCCATAAAGATCTAAGAGTTACATGTGATGTAATTGGCAAGGAGGTTGCCTACCTAAATAACTTGATTTTAAGCGTCCTGCCAAAGCGGACTTAAGATTAAGCTAAATATGGATCTTAGCCCACTAATTATAATGAGGGTTATTAATTCAGTGGGAGGTTACTGATTAAACTTTGCATATCTTTTAAATTGTAGAATCATGTAGAATAGTAACACCTCAACACCATCAATGCGATTAGTCCTTGAGAAGGACGAACTCGATGAGATGAACTTTCTTGACATGCTTGGGAACTTAACCATTGATCCTAAACACGAAAGAAAGGAGTATCTCATCGATCAACCCATTCCTGACGAGCCTACAGCTGATGATCCAAGAGATTAGACTGATGCTTATAGAAGCATCAGGATGACTCTATGGATAAAGGATGCCTGAAGCCTGCCACTGTGGTTCTAAACCTCAATGGAGATCTAGAACACATGGAGGTGTCTGAGATGATTTATCATCCTATGGAAATGTTCCAGGAACAGGTGACGCAAGAGAGGTATGAGACCACAAAGGCCTTATTCTCTTGCAAGATGACTAAAGGTAAATCAATTGGTCCTCATTTGTTGAAGACAAAGGCTATAATGATTACCTTGAGAGGCTTGGATTCCCCATATCCTAGGAGTTAGCTACAGATGCGATCTTGATCTCACTCACTGAAAGTTATGATGACTTTGTGATGGATTACAACATGAACAATATGGAGGAATCAATCTCTGAATTGCATGGGATGCTCAAAACTGCTGAGTAGAGCCTTGAGAGAAGGCCCAGTATTGTTTTGTCCGTTCAGAGAGGAAGGGGTATGAAATGGAAAGCCAAGAAGGCAAAACCTCCGAAGGAAGGGGTCTACTTTTTCTGCAATGAAATTGGTCATTAGAAGAAGAATCGCACACTCTGCCTCGAAGATTTGAAAAGAACAAGAAGGATAGCGGGCTATCGCTTCAGGTATCTATGTCATAGACATTCGCTTTTCTACTTCCTCAAACATGGGTATTAGATACTACATGTGGTTCACGCATTTGTATAAATGTATAGGATCTCAAGGATAGTAGAAAATTGAATGGACATCTGTGATGTAAAGGATCAAGTCAAAAGATTTGAGTTCGACCTTCCTATGGCATTGTCGTCTAGGCCATATGAATGAGAAGTGCATTTAGAAACTCCGTTACATATGGATTTCTGAAGTCATTTGATTTTGAATCATTTGATACATGTGAGTCTTGTTTATTGGGTAAGATGACAAAGGCACCTTTTACTGGACACAGTGAGAGGGCCACCGATTTATTGGGCCTCATACATACGGATGTGTGTGGACCAATGAAGCTGCCAGAGGAGGTCATTTGTACTTCATTACATTAATAGACGGTCTTAGTAGATATGATTATATCTATCTAATGAAACATAAGTCTGAATCTTTTGAAATGTTCAAAATATTTCAAAATGAAGCACAAAACCAACTTGGCAAAACAATCAAGGCACTTCGATCTGATCGAGGCGGTAAACATTTGAGCCAAGAGTTCATTGAACATCTTAGGAGTTGTGGGATCATCTCACAGCTTACTCCTCTGGGAACACCTCAAGGAATGGTGTTTCTGAATGGAGGAATCGAACTCTATTATATATAGTTCGATCTATGATGAGTCAAACAGATCTTGAATCTTCCTTTTGGGGCCATGCCCTAGAAATAGCTACGTTCACACTAAATCGTGTTCCGTCAAAGGCGGTTGAAAAAACACCATATGAGATATGGACTGGGAAGAAACCCTGCTTGCCATTTCTTAAGATTTGGGGATTGAGGTTTATGTTAAACATCAAGCCTCTGATAAATTATCATCCAGATCCTCAAAATGCCTTTTGTGGGGTATCCTAAGGAAACTAAAGGATATTATGTCTACAATCCCACCGATCACAAAGTGTTTGTTATTCGGAATGATGCTTTTTTAGAAAAAGAGTTTATCTCTAAAAGAGCCAGTGGGAGTAAGGTGAACCTCGAAGAAGTTCAAGAGTCACAAGACAATGTGGAACCACAGATGGAAACCGGAGAAGACTCACAACAAGTTGGTGAGCCTACTCAAGTAACACAAGGCACACGAAGGTCCGGTAGATCACGGCTACAACTTCAAAGATATGGATTTCTGATAACTTGAAGTCGTAATGTTTTGCTCATTGAGCAGAATGAGCCAACGACCTATCGAGACTCCGTAGTGGGACCAAACTCCAAAAGATGGCTTGATGCTATGAAGTCTGAAATGCATTCCATGTACGATAATAAGGTATGGACCTTAGTTGATCCACCTGAAGGTGTAAAAACCATTGGGTGCAAGTGGGTTTTCAAAGAGAAAACTAACATGGATGGCAAAGTAAATATCTTCAAGGCACGACTAGTTGCGAAAGGATTCACTCAAACTCATGGTATCGACTATGACGAAACCTTTTTGCCAGTTGCAATGGTCAAATCACTCAGAATTCTTCTTGCCATTGCATCATATTATGACTATGAGATATGGCAGATGGACGTCAAAACAACCTTCCTTAACGGAAAGCTGCTTGAGGATGTGTACATGACACAACCTGAGGGTTTTGTGCGTCCAGAGGACTCTGGTAAAGTTTGTAAGCTTCAAAGATCCATTTATGGATTGAAGCAGGCATCTTAGAGCTGGAATCATCGTTTTGATGAAGTAGTCAAAGAGTTTGGCTTCATTCAAAACATGGATGAACCTTGTGTTTACAAGAAGGTTAGTGGGAACACAGTTGTATTTCTAGTGCTTTATGTTGATGACATCCTACTCATTGGGAATGACATTCCTACCTTGCAGAGTGTCAAGTCTTGGTTAGGAAAGTCTTTCTCAATGAAAGTTTTAGGCGAAGCCACTTATATCCTTGGGATTAGGATCTATAGAGATATATCCAAGAGGCTGATAGGCCTAAGTCAGAGCACATACATAGACAAGATACTGCATAGGTTCAGTATGCAGGATTCTAAAAGGGGTAACATGCCCATGTCTCATGGCATCCATCTCAGTAAAGATCTGTGTCCTAGTACACCAGATCATAGAGACCGCTTAAGTAAGATTCCATATGCCTCCGCCATTGAATCTATCATGTATGTCATGTTATGCACTCGACCGGATGTGTCATTTGCCTTGAGTATGACCAGTAGATACGTCTAAGATCCCGGTGACGGTCACTGGACTACTATCAAGAATATCCTTAAATACTTAAGAAGGACTAAGGACTTATTCTTGGTACATGGTGGCTTGGAGGATGAGCTCTGTGTGACAGGTTACTCATATGAGAGTTTCCAAACTGACCAAGATGATTCACGATCGCAATTAGGATATGTATTCTTGTTGAATGGTGGTGCGGTGAGCTGGAAGAGCTCTAAGCAGAGCACTGTAGCTGATTCTGCAACGGAAGCTGAGTATATAGCCGCATCGGATGTAGCTGAGGAGGCCATTTGGATTAGAAAGTTCATTTATGAACTTGGGGTGGTTTCAACCATCTCAAATCCAATAGACTTGTTCTGTGACAATAGCAACGCTATTGCACGGACCAAGGAGCCTAGGTCACATTAATTGACCAAGCATGTACTCAGGCAACTTCTCGGAGAAATCAGATATAGAGGTGATATAAAAGTATGCAAAGTACCAGGAGAAAACAATATAGTTGATCCTCTTACTAAATCGCTTGCACAAGCAAAACATGAGCATCATGTTAGGGCAATGGGAATTAGAGTAATTAATGATTGCGCCTAGTGCAAGTGGGAGTCTGTTGGAAATAATGCCCTAGGGGCAAGTCATTGTTCTCCATTAAGTTATCATTTCATACGCATGTTTATGGTGATAACTATATCCCTGGATATATCTTATAGATTATCCTAAATGTCCCTAGTCGGTCATCTACGCGGGAGCGAAGATGAGTTAAGACCAGTATGACTTTGATGGGGTATGGAGATACGAATCAAAGTCATGGGCACTTGTAAGAGTACAAGGTGCTGGATCGACCCACTATGAGAAAGCTGCATGGATTAAGTCATAAGCTTATCTTATGTATAACCGCGTCACAGCGCCCTATGACCTGAGATCATCATGGATTCCTACATGATGAGTCATTGACCTTTGACCTAGTCAAAAGTCACCTTTGACCGGGTGATGATAAAGGCTGGGATCGGGATCAGTGGTTTTCATGTGGAGGAATGTGAATGGTCAAGATGGAATTTGTCCCTCACATTTGTAGAGAGATAATACCGGGCCCCTCGATGAGTGAGTCTAAGAAATGTATGGCCATACTGTGATGGAAAAGAGTTTCCATTTCACTTATTAGACTGCTCAAGAATCGAGAAAGTAGTGGTCAAGAACAGGAAGTTGACATTATCCATGCCTCATCCTTGACCGAATTATCGCGTGACAAAAGGGACGTGACATGGTTGTACGATAGGTAGTATCGTGTCATCGATCCCCATGTGAATTGGGTAGTTGCAATGTCTTGCTAGAGGCCACTTGCGACTTATGGGTTGATATAGTCTTGGCCCACTGCCAATCTCATATGGGCCTGCAGGGTCGCACACAAGAATAATCCAACACGGGTAAAAGTGTCCAGATTCATTGAATCTCAGATTAATCTGAGATTAAATGAATACTGAATTTAATCTGGGGTAAATATATATATGTGTATATATATTAAATTCAAAAATAATATAATATTATTATTTAATAGAGATTATAATATTATTATATGATATTTGTTTTATATTTAATTTATCGGATAAATTAAATATCTAAAACAAATAGAGATATTATATCTCATTTGATTTTCGAATAAAGATATCATTATCTATTTAATTTAAATTGAGATATTGTATCTCAGATTTAATTAAATAAATAGATATCATTTCTCGGATTTAATTTATAGAGATAAATTAAATCAGAAGGCTTTTAATTTAGATTTAATCTAAATTCAAGATTCGAATTTCAGATCTGGTTTTAATTCGAATTAAATAAATATATTAAATTAGATCTATTAGATAGATTTAATTAATATATTATCCAGATTCAAAATTCGAATTTCAAAATTAGTAAGGATTAATTTTGATTATATAATACGCCTATCGGGTTTAGAAAAACCTATGGGAGTTTTAGTCGAGCGTATTAGAAAGCCGCGAGAAACCCTAGAGCTAAAAAGAGAGAGACGCACAGTTCGAGGCGCTAGCACGCTGCCGCATCCGTGTTCGGAGATTGTTCGTGTGGATACCGATAGAGGAAGCTGATTCTAAGAGTCGTCTTCTGCTGATCGAGAAGGTAGCCCACCAGTTCAAAGAGAACGAGACGTGGACGAATTCACTACAGTTTGGGTTTTCTTGATCACCATGAGAAAATGTGCGCAAAGGGTTTGTGTAGATTCTTGAGTTACTAGTTCCCTAAAATCAAAGGAAAACCTCCGGCTCCGGATGATTCTGAGTTCTCTATAAGGTATGATTCGGGTTCTCTAACCTTGATTTAAACGCACCTGAGTGATCCTCGGGACGGGATTCGTAGAAAATTTTAATCCACTGCATGTACGGATCCCAACATATAATTCCCTACAGGCTTATTTTTTCTTTCCTTTTTATGAAAGCAAGATGATGTTGAGTGACTCTTCCTATTGCAATAATTACAATGAGCAAAAGGATTTGAAGAATGAACAGATTTTGTAAAATAGTTCATATATGATTTTTGCCCATTCTTTTTCTTGCCCTTCTTCTTATCAAAATCTGGTTTGTAACCAATGCCTGATCGATCATTTATAAAACGTTGTTGTTTAAGAATCACATTGAGCATTTCACTTCCCTTAGTGAATTTCTCAAGTGCTTTTGTAAGTTGTAAATTCTTTTTCTCTAAGATAGAACATTCATCACAGACTAGAGATTCAGGAGAAGAGAGGTTTTCAATTTTCAATTCAAGAAAAGAGTTCTTCCTTTTCAAAGTCCTATATTTATCTGCTAGTTTTTCAAATTCTTTTTGAACAACATTGTAGTCAGCAAATAATTCATCATAGGAGGGTAGAGATTCATATACCTCATTGCTTTCATTATGTTGCTCTTCTTCCTCAGCAACCAGGCATATGTTAGCTTTTTCTTCTTCATCCTCTTCAGCTTCATCTTCATCCGATGAGCTATCTCCCCATATAGCTGAGACATATGCCTTCTTTTTGTACTTCTTGAATTTCTTCTTCTCTTTTTCTTGGTTCTTCAGCTGAGGACATTCTGACTTGATGTGTCCGGGCTTCTCACATTCGTAACAAATGATCGGCTTCTTTGATTCATAACTAGAATTTCCCTTCTGAAACTTTTTGAAGCCTTGATCCTTTTTGTAGAACTTCTTGAATCTTCGGACCATCATGCTTATCTCTTCATCCTCATCTTCATCTTCCTCATCTTTTATCACATTAAGAGCAACTCCCTTGTTACGATTGTTGCCGCCGTTGACATCTTCCAAGTCCTTTTTGAACTTCAATTTACTCTCGTACTCAGAAAGACTACCAAACAAAGCAGCAACTGAAGTCATTGATTCTCCACGAGCCTCCTCAATAGCGGTAACTTTCGCTTCCCAATCTTTTGTCAGAATATTGAGAATTTTCCTCACTTGAGACCCTTGATCAAATATCTTTCCCAGGGCAGCCAATTGATTTGTCAGATGAGTGTATCTAAGCTGAAATTCCCCAATGCTCTCTCCTTGCTTCATCCGTAGCAGATCATGCTCAGTGGTTAGAATGTTGATGCCGTTCTCTTTGAATCCAGAGGTTCCTTCATATGCTATTTCCAGAGCCTTCCACATCTCTTTTGCAATTGACAAGTTACAGATTCGAAAGTACTCCTTTTGACTAAGAGCACTTTGAAGCATTAGGATAGCCTTGTTGTTGAGAGTGATGTTCTTCTTATCATCATCGTTGAACTCAGCTTCAGTCTTTGGAACAATAATGCCTCCTTCGGTTTTGACTGGTACATAGTCTCCAGTCTCAAAGACTCTCCACAATCCATATTCAATAGCCATCACGAACACACGAAATTTTGCTTTCCAGAAAGAATAGTGTTCGCCGTCGAAGCCGGGAGGTCTGTTGATTGAAGCTCCATCCGGAAGAATTCCTTCCATAATGATCCTTCTCGAGTGGTTAGACTCTTCCGAGAAGACCTCGCTCTGATACCAAATGAAGAATGGAGCTAGATACCCAAGAGGGGGGTGAATTGGGTATCTTTAAAAAAAACTTACAGATAAAACTCTGTTTTTGACAAACCAAAACAGGGTAAGACAGAGGAGTAGGGAAGAAGAAGCTTTGCACAATCGATTTATACTGGTTCGGTCCTTTCTCTGACCTACATCCAGTCCCCAAGCCTCACTTGGGATTTTCAATCCACTATATTCAACTATTGATTACACACTCTGTACTAAGAGTTGTTCTCTCACTAGAACACACTCCCCCTTACAAGTTGTAATCAATACACTCAACTACCAAGTCCCCTGACTTGTAGTTATCAAAAACAATAAATGTTTACACAAATAACTCTCTTGAAGAGTAGATAAGATGAACACTGAAGCACAAGTATCAAATTGATACAAGGGATAAAGACCATTTTTGCCATGGAAGTTTTGCTAAGGGAGCATCCAGCACCCTGAAGCTTTTTTGGTAGCCCCGGAAGTTTACAAACATAGCAATTTTGCCCATCGGTTGATCTTGACCGTTGGATTGATATCATTTTTGCCCCAGAAGTTTACACAAATTTGCTCCTAAACAAAACTTCCGGGGTAAATTTGCTCCTAAAAAATACTTCTAGGGCATATTTGCTCCATTTTGTAAACTTCCGGGGCAAAAATGATAACAAAAAAACTTCCGGGTGCTGGATGGTCCCTAGCCAATACTTCCGTGGCAAAATTGATATTTATCCCTTGATACAATACAAATGAAAGCTATACACAATAAATGAACTCAATGAATTTTCGCTCTAAGTTGGTGTATCAGCTTGAGAAGAAGTTAATGCACTCTATTTATAGGTAGAGAACATTAAATGACTGTTGCAAGATGGATTCAACCGTTGTAGGTGATTAGCTTAAGATCTGGTCATCTTCTCTCTCTAAACTTCTGCTAATCCAAGAATTAATATGATCTGATGTGGCTCTCTGAGGATTTGCCCGTTGGAGATGACTTTGCTTGTTGTAGTAAGCATTCTTTAACGTTTAGAAGGCGTGCTCAGATGGATTAGCTGAAAGTAGGTTGATTTGCAGAAGTGCATTAAATGCACTGTACACTTTTTGCTTTATGGCTTTGACCTTCAATAATCTTCACCTGATCTTACTAAAATTCACTCAACAAACTTGTTAAACATAGCTAGGAATATGATTGAATGAATTATGGAAGCAATAAGATCAAACAACAGTGATTTGCAAATTCGTGTAATTCAAAAATCAATTTTGACCGTTGTATACTCGAGTATGTTCATCTATACTGCAGTATGGCACTGTGCAATGTGTCCATACTGGAGTATCCAAAGTGGTACTCGAGTATGCAGCTTCCAGAGGCAAACCATCGTGAGTTGAGTTTGAAAATCAAGACCTATACTCGAGTATGTTAGTGGCTTACTCGAGTATGGCAATGTTTGTGAGAAAAATTTTAAGTTCAAAATGCCTCTATACTGGAGTATCCATTTGTATACTGGAGTAAGCAAGTTCTTGGCAAAATGAGTGACCTCTCTGTATGGTTCCATACTCGAGTATGCAACTCTAATTTCAAAAAGTGTGAAGTCTTCTCTTGTCTATACTGGAGTATACAAATCCATACTGAAGTATGCAAGAACATGTGTCAAGTTGAAAATCAGTTTAAGAGCCCAATACTGCAGTATGCAAGCCTATACTGCAGTTTGCAATAGTTATAAAATTTGGGAGCTCTCTGTATAAGCCTATACTCGAGTATGCATACCTATACTGCAGTATGCAACTCAAGTTGAAAAACTTATTTGCTCTCTGTAAGTCCAATACTCGAGTATAGCTCACTATACTGCAGTATTGACCTAACTTGAAAACTTTGGTTGCTCTCTGGATGTCCTATACTCGAGTATGCATTCTCATACTCGAGTATGCATCACATTTTGAAAAAAAACTTGATTGCTCTCTGGAACTTCAATACTCGAGTATGGCTCTCTATACTGCAGTATTGACTTGTAAAACTCAATTTGAGCAATCCTTTAACAGTCCTATACTCGAGTATGCATACCTATACTCGAGTATGCAACTGTCGAATTGTTTTTAACTGATTTTGCAAACTTCAAAACATGTTTACACTTGTTGTTAATCATCAAAACACATTGAGAACTAACACGACTGTTTTTTGCTTCTTGCAAAATACAGCAAGAACTTTTCTACTAGATCTTCAAAATTCTGGATTGACTTTGTAGGCAAAGTGTGATACCATGCTTGCACAGCTCCTCGCAATGTTGCAGTAAATAACCAAGAAATGATGGGCTCATTGAATCCCTTTACAAACATGTCTACATCGAACGTATTAAGATGGGCTTATAGATCCTGGCTTCCATCATATTTTGGCAAATCAGTTGTATCAAAATCTTTCGGATGAGGAGCACTGGCAATCTTGTCGATGAAAGGATTGTTGTTATATTGTCCCTATTGTACTTCCTCTTATATTTTCCAAGAACATTTGTGTCCGAGGTGGCACATCCCAGCTTTTATCTCAGTTCTCTTCCACATGTTGGTTTGGTTGTGTAGGGCTCAAACCCTGAACTTCAGGCGTTCTAACCCGGGCGATAGGGCTCCCAACCTCAACTCGAGTGGAACCCATAGCATTAACCCAGGAAGGGTTATTATCATTCTGACTATCCTTTCTCTCCTCCAGTGCTCCTTATCCCAGTTTTCATTAGGAGCTGGGGTTTCGATTTTGTTAGTTCTCTGATGGTTTTGATGATTGCCAACAACTACAAACAATTAAAGAGGTTTTGCTCTTAAGTGTTAAAATTTTGTAGAAGAGCAAACCTCGAGGTTGGTTTTTCAACCTCGAGGTTGAGTCTTACAAATGGTTTTAAGGTTAAGTGTCAAAGCTTGGTTTCACAAAAGAAATACGTGAAACCTCGAGGTTGGAAAGTTAACCTCGAGGTTCAGGGCTTATTAAAAACCCCAAGTTTTACACTTAGACTTATAACCTCGAGTATCAAGAGCTAACCTCGAGTTTTTGATCCATCCAGAGAAGTCATGGTTTTCATCAAACATGGAAACCTTGAGGTTCATGTTTCAACCTCGAGGTTGGACATTCTTTTTTGAAGCTTAAGTTTGAAGAAAAACCTGTTGACCTCGAGTATGGTATTTCAACCTCGAGTACTGTGACATACAGAGAGCAAACTGGTTTTCAAAGCATTGAAAACCTCGAGGTTAAGATTGTAACCTCGAGGCTGGGCTTTATGCTTAACTTTGCTCTTTGCATTTTCAAAAGGTCAACCTCGAGTACAGATTCACAACCTCGAGGTTGTCGGGTTCCACTGAAAAATGAAGTTTTGAAACAATCTTCAAACCTCGAGTTTACCTTTGGAACCTCAAGGCTTGCAAGTTAATGAGATTTTTCAGAAGGCCTCTTTTTGAGTGAAACCTCGAGGTTCACTTTACAACCTCGAGGTTGAAGGTTTTAAAACCTGAGTCTGGGTGAAGTTTACTGGTCAACCTCGAGGTTGGATGAACTAACCTCAAGGTTTGTGACCGTTGGTGCTTTTTCAAATTTGTGAAATCTGTTATATCTTGTTGTTTGACCTAATTGCTTTCATATATCATTCACTCATGATCCCAGATATGTTCAACAAGTTTGTTGAGTGTTTTTCAGTTAGCACAGATCAAGATTATTGAAGATTTATGAGAAAAAGCAAAAAGGTGAACAGTGCATTTAATGCACCTGCACAATCTCATCTACTTTCGGCTAATCCATCTGAGCACGCCTTGTTAACGTTAAAGAATGTTTACTACATCAAGTAAAGTCAACTCCAACGGGCAGAAACACAGAAATCCACATCAGATCACATAAACACTTAGATTAACAGAAGTTTAGAGAGAGAAGATGACCAGAACCCAAGCTAATCACTTCCAACGGTTGGAATCATCCTACAACGGTCATTTAATGTTCTCTACCTATAAATAGAGAGCATTAACTTCTTCACAAGCAGATACACCAACTGAGAGCGAAAATTTATTAAGTGTCATTTATTGTGTTCAGCTTTCATCTGTAATAGTATCAATTTGATACTTTGTACTTCAGTGTTTATTCTATCTACTCTTTGAGAGAGTTATCATCTTGTAAATCATCTACTGATTGTGATAACTACAAGTCAGGGGACTTGGTAGTTAGGGTGTATTGATTGCAGCTTGTAAGGGGGAGTGTGTTCTAGTGAGAGAACAACTCTTAGTACAGAGTGTGTAATCAATATTGTTGAGTTAGTGGATTGAAAATCCCAAGTGAGGCTTGGGGACTGGATGTAGGTCAGGAAAGGACCGAACCAGTATAAATTGCATCGTGTTTATCTTCTTCTCCTTATCCTCTCTGTTGTGCCCTGTTCTGAGTGACCAAAAACAGAACAAGTTTCGAAAATTTTTAAATATACCCAATTCACCCCCCCTCTTGGGTATAAAGCTCCTCTTTTAGATTTTCCTCAGACACTCCTCTAGTAACTGCATTATTCTAACGTCATCTTGCCTCAGGAGATTGTTGCAGTGCTCACTCTTCTCCATTCGCCTTAACATAGCATTGAACGCGGTTTGCATGAGGCAAACGTCCGAATCTACAATAGCGAGTTGTGGAGGAAGACCTTGCTGCTGGACCTGTTGAACAATCGCATTCTGTGGGGTTATCGCAAATGCTGGGGAGGATGCCGTGTATGATACATCTTCTATTGTAACAACGTTAAAATTTGGAACCATGGTACCCTCAGGTTGTTGCTAGGGATGAGGCTATTGTTCCTGATTCTGTTGTAATGGATCTTCAAGCAGCTGCCCGATCAGAGGCAATTGACTGCTATTTTTTGTATTAACCATCGTCGGTTATGGGAAATCAAAATTTATGGTTCCCCACGGTCGGTGCCAATATTCTGTATAAGAACAACAGATGTCTAGCCCATAGGACTAGTGTATTGATATTGGATTAGATGACTCTCCAAGATCTCTATGAAGAAGATACCCAAAAGAATGATGGATCACTGTGCACAAATAGGCATTAACCAAAGGGGGTGGTGTGTATGCACAGTGACGATAGAATAGTAAATGAGAATGAATGTACATACCTTTTGGTTTTACCTCTTATTTATAGGGTTTACCTTTAGGGTTTGGACTCTTGGGCCTTTGCGCCTCCAAGCCCATGTGTTATGTCGCCATATCTAGGTCAGAATCTTCGGCTAGTACCTTCCTTGATTATAGGATTAAAATCCTCCACGATAGTATATGGATTCTGACATAGATTGCCCCTTGTTAGGTCGTATATTAACTTGGCCTTTTATAGGTCCATAACCCTAGCAAGAGACATCTTTCAAAATTTCTCAAGTGGGACTATAGAACAAGAAGTCGAACTCATGACTAATTACTTTGATGTTGCCTACATGCATATTGTTTCCTTGCCTTTTTATAATTCTTGTTTTTATTCCTTCTCTTTTAATTCCAATGTTGTAAGATTGTAATTGCTTTATCATATATATTGTCCCTTTTATTAAGAAAAAAAGTATTTTTTAGTCAGTTAACTTAAAGATGCATTAAGGGCCTTAAAGTATTTTTTAGAAGCACTTAATATCCTAAATTAATTTTTTGGTGAAATTTTGCCCTTAAAATATTTTCCTAGCTCTTTCGTTTTTAAAATTTTCAATACTTATCTTCTATATTTTTAGTATTCATCTTTAACATTTTTGAGAACCAATTTTTCATTTTTCTAGTCATGAGTTCTTTAAAGACTTATCTCTTCCATGTTTTCAGCCTTAACATTTAATTAGTTTAAGCAATGAATGCAAGAAAGATAAACATGCCCCTCATTAAAAAATTTCAACTAAGAAAAAAGCTAGTGGGACAAAAACTTAGTAGAAGAAAAAGAGTACATTGTTTATTGATACACTTGATAGAGCTACCTCATTAGAAACCTTGTTAGGAAAACTCAATAGAAAAAACATAGACAAGTGAAAAAGAGTACGTGTATCAAGTCCTCTTTTTGATAGTCAATATCTCTGAGCTTGCAAAGTTTGATGCCATAAATGAGCTTTTCAAATATTGTACTTGAAAGTGACTTGATAAATAAATTTGCTAGATTTTTACTAGAACGGATTTCTTGTATATCAATTTCACCACCTTTTTGAATGTCACGAGTGAAGAAGAATTTTGGTGAAATATGCTTCGTTCTATTGCCTTTGATGTACCATTCCTTTAGTTAGGCAATACATGCAATATTGTCCACATATCAAGTGGTCGGGGTCATTATACTATGAGATAAACCACAAGTGGTTCTTATGTGATGTTTGTTGATCTTAACTATATACATTCTTAACTTGCTTCACGCATTGCTAGAATTTTTACATGATTAGATGATGTGGTTGATAGAGTTTGTTTCATAGATCTCCAAAAAATAGATTTACCACCACTTGTGTATAAATGCCATATTTGTGATCTACCATCATATGGATCAGACAAAAGTCCAACATTTGCATAACCAATCAATTCATACTTGGATACATTTGAGTAGAAAAACCCCATGTCCATAGTGCCTCTAAGATAATGAAGAATGTGCTTCACTCCATTCCAATGTCTTCACGTTGGTGAAGAAATTTATCTTGCCAATAAGTTGATAGAAAATGATAGAGTAAATACCCTTTCTGGTCCCTGACAAAAAACACAGACCCCATTTTGATCCCATACAAAAAAATTGACCCTTATTCGTCCTTTTTATGGACTAAAAAGAGCCTTTTGGAACTTTGTGAGGGATCAGAATGTCAATCAATCGACCCTTATTCGTCCTTTTATGAACTAAAAAGGACCTTTTTTTGTAAGGGACCAAAATGGGGACCATGTTTTTTGTCAAGGACTAGAAAGGATATTTACTCAAAATGATATATCAAGATGTGTGTGATTAGAAAGATACACTAGTGCTCCAATAGCACTAAGGTATCGTACTTATTGTAAGAACCGGCTGAACCTAAGAGGGGGGTGAATTGGGTGAAGTATAAAAATTTAGGAACTTTAAAAAAAACTTTTCGTAACTCACTGGAAATCAGTTTTTAAAACAATAAACAGACATTTAAATATCTATACACATTCAAACATATGTGCTGGAAATGTAAGAGATAAGGGAAGAGAATGTGCAAACTGTTTATACTAGTTCAGCCCAATCCTTGACCTACGTCCAATCCCCAAGCCTCACTTGGGATATTCAATCCACTATCTTCTTTCAACTTGATTACACGTTCTGTAACTGAAGTAATCCTCTCACTAGGATTCACTCCCCCTTACAAACTGTAATCAACACACCGCTTGATTACACACTCTGTACTCGAAGTAATCCTCTCACTAGGATTCACTCCCCCTTACAAGTTGTAATCAACACAATGTGTTTCCACTCAAGATCACCCAATCTTGAGTAACTCTCAGATAGATAGAATGATTACAATAAATCTTCTCTCTCAGAAGTGAATAAATAAACACTGAAGAACAATACAAATCATTTCACTCTCTAAGCTATCTAAACATGAAAAACAGAGAGTAAGTGTTGTGAAAATAGAGTATTACCATGTTGAAGATGTAAGCTTGTATCTCTAGGTTTTTCTGCTTGAATCTGTCTTCTATTTATAGGTAGAGATCAATATATGATCGTTGAGAAGATTCAATGACTGCTGGATAAAGAAATATAGCTGTTAGAACTTTTTCATAGCTTTTGATGTTCTGACACAAATATGATATTTTGAAGATTTGCATCTAATCCTTCGTTTAATCACCTGAAACTCACTAACAAAGTGATTAAACATATCTCGAAACATAGAAGAATGATAATGGAAAGTATTAAGATCAAACAAGAAGGTTTTACAAAATCGTCGAATTTGAATTTCAGATTCAGAGATGTAAACTCGAGTTTGCATTTGATAGACTCGAGTTTCCTTTTGTTGTCGAAGGTTGGATTTCTCTCTGCCTGAGCCAAACTCGAGTTTGTAACTTATGGACTCAAGTTTGATATCCTTTTAGCTTAGAAGATGGTTTTGATTGAAGGCAAATTCGAACTGAGAACTTGGAAAACCCGCAAACTCGAGTTTGGTTTTGTCTTGAATAGCTCAGATGCTCTCTGTCTTATCTAAACTCGAGTTTCCAACTAATAGACTCGAGTTTGGTTCTCTTTAAAACCAATGTTTGCTCTCTGTAACTCGCAAACTCGAGTTTGTTACTTATAGGCTCGAGTTTGGATGTTCTTCAGGACTTGGTTGCTCTCTGTCCGAGCTAAACTCGAGTTTGTTCACTTATAGGCTCGAGTTTGACTTTTTCCAAATGTTCATTTCTTCTCTGGAACTCTCGAGCTCGAGTTTGTGACTGATAAACTCGAGTTTGTAAGTTGTACTGTGACTTGGTTGCTTCTGACTTGGCCTGGCTCGAGTTTTAAACTTTGTCAACTTTTGAAGGTCATATCTCCCTGGTCAGAACTCCATTTTGGTCCATTCAAAGCTTGATGGAAAGCCCTTTGAGTCTATTTTCGTATGCCACCAATTTTAGCTCAATTGGATTTGTAGATTGTGAGTTACATTCAAAACATTGAAGCTTGGTTTTCTGTGTGGCGTAGATTCTAATGTCAACTTCCACAATTCATAGCTCCTTGATCTAAACTCCTTTGGGCTTGCATTTTATATAAAAATGATGCATTGGGAGTCTAGTTTCATTCAAAAGTGGTTTAACGTCAATCCAATTCCTAGTTTGGGAGATATTCTCAAATTACCAGACCTCGCCTGAGCTAAATGTGAAACAGAGTGGAGCTGAAGTGCTGATGACCGCTGTAAACTCAAGTTTGCACTTATAAACTCGAGTTTGCCTAGTCTAGAGACACCAAAAATGCTGAAGACACTTATTGGCTCGAGTTTGAGATTCCTTTCTCGAGTTTGAGGTCCTAAACTTGAGTTTGGGGTCCTGAACTCGAGTTTGTGGTCCTAAACTCGAGTTTGTTCATGTCAGAGAGGCAAAATATTGTAGCAAGGTGGTAAACTCGAGGGTAATACTTGGAGACTCAAGTTTGCTCATTTAGAATCTCATTTTTGCTTGTTTTAACTCTGAATTGAGTCATTCCAACATCCATATGATCTTGGAGACTTCTAGTTTCAATATAAGAACTTGAATAATTATATCTTCATTCCATTCAGCAAGTTCTTCCTTCTTCCATCTCCCAACTCGATCATTCTTCATCATTTAACTTGGAATGACATCTTGCTTCCTTGACAACCTCTGCAAGTTCTTCTTTCTTTAATGTTTCTTCTTCTTCTTGAACTTGACATTTTCTCCAATTTCTTCTTTTTGTTATCTTGTATCTCCTTCTTGATCTATAATTCAACTTGAACTAATATACATTAAACATAGTAGTTAGTCAATTAGGAGACAAATATATCATCAAAACTTTGTTGCTCTTATAAAGGCATCTATATTAGACATCATCAAAACTAACCATATCTAACATTATCCCCCTTTTTGATGATGACAAATACTTTAAGAAAAATATGTATGAATATGAAAATATATCAAAAGCAACAATGCAACATATTTTTCTTGTCATTCTCTCCCCCTTATTTGTCATTAGCAAAAAGTTGAAATAAAGAAGAAAAGTCAAACAAACTGATTTTCTCACCCCGATTGAAAGTGTTTTCATTCTAAATATCATGCAATTTGGAATGTTTTTATGAAAACAAGTTTTAAAGAATATGGAGAGGTTTTGAAGAAATCTTTCACACTTAAAACATATAGATACCAAGCATATGCAAAATTTCTACTGAGTATAAAAAGTTGATTATGACAGTAATCAGCTTCCATCCTTAGCCTTTTCTTCATTGAACTCTTATGTAAATCATATCTCAACTGGCTTCAAGAGATGTTCTTCATCCTTTGAACATAAAGGCATCTTTCCTTAAATTAATATATTCTCCTTGCATTGCATTAAGGAAAGTTGTAACATAACAAAATCTCCTGCTACAAATTGAAAACTTTCTTTGCAAAAGAGATGTGTTAGTGCAACCAGATATCAAAGTACTCCTTTCTAAATGATATTTTCAAATAAAGATAATGAAAAGAAAATATGATATTAACTCATCATCAAAACTAATAAAACATAGTGAATGCAGATGATAATGCTTAAAAGAGATTTCTTCAAATAAAGGAAATGAGTTTTTAAGATATCAAACACATGTGAATGTGAAGCTCTCCCTTAATGAATGCATGACTTAAAATGTGAATCTCTCTTTAATGATACCAAATAATAACATGACACCAAATGTTATGAGGTTTGGAAAAATCATTGCTCAAAACATGATATCTCAGAATTAAGAACTTTTAAATTCATTGAAATTGGTATAAAGAAATCACTTATGCTTTTGATGATAACAAAAATGTTTAAAGCATAAGAATCATTTTGAAAATGAATGTACTCAGGCTAAATTTCATGAGATAGGATCGAATGAATAAAATCAAATTAGCCTAGCATGATTATGATATACAATACGCATATTGTTTCACAATACAATATCTCACTTGAGTAATATCGTAATTACTCAAGTTATAATCCTCTGTAGTCCATAGATGCAATACTGGATAGCTATTATCAATTATTCTGAATGCATCTTAGAAGCTGAAATCCCAAATGAGCTTTGTATAGGATTTCAAATTAGTTTCTGCTCATAGCTTCTCATCAAGTTAGCATGCTCCTTATTATCTTGGTCTAAGCCTCTTGCTAGTGATGGGATGTCATTCAAATGACGTCAGAGAATTAGCAGACTCAGCCACTGAAATGGTCTATTTTGTTTGCCTATGTTCTTTGTATCCAACAACAGAACATTTTGGTCAACTCCTGCAAAAATATATGTTCTTTGGTACTCAATGATTCTTGAGTCCACACAACATTAGACATAACTCTTATGCTCTTATAGAATCAAATCATATGATATTTGAGCAAAGAGTATAGTAAGCCAATAATAGATCAAAATATATGTTTACCCAATTAAATAAATTTAATCCAATGAATCATAAAGGGTAACAAATAAACAATACCAAGAATGTAATTTCTCAATGACAATTTGTAAATACACTTTATGTAGAAAAGATGTCATTGATAAAATGCATGTAAGTTTGGGCATAGAAAATCTTATCCATAAGGATAAGCATTTATCAACCTAAAGTTCAGATTTTTCAAGAATGATAATGAAATGTGCAAATCATTTCAAATCTTAAATGTTCTTTCAAAAACGTGATAAAGCATTATGAAATCAAGATTGTCATGAATGAAAGATTTATTTCTGAAACATGCTTGAAAAAACAATACTTATTTTAAACATGGTGGAAGTCAATATATCAGAATGTATTAGAAAGCTTCAGATTTTAGAGAACATGTTGAACATTGAAGTTAACATGTAGAAGAATTTTCCCAAAAGGAAAGACTATAAGGATAAAGCATTAGCAAGACATGTTTAGCACAATAGAGACAAATATGCATAATGACTTTTTTGTGGCCAAGAGATAATCTTGCTTCTTAGATGAGAGTCTTGAAAGTATATGAACATTCAAGGCAAGATTATGAATATACATAGATAGTTACTCAAAATATGGATGGAGATAAATTTGTTGTATTTGAGTAACAAAAGGAGTACTAGGATTCATGGACGGTGAAGCACAAATTCATTAATCCAAATGATTAGAGTTCCATAATATTATCCTAGTAAGTTATTTCATATAATGATTAATGCACTAACATTTAATGCATTAATAAACATTCATAAAACTTGGAGTAACTTAATCATGAGGATTTATCCAAAAAGCATAAGATTTTCACAAATTGAATTCTTTTCTTGAAATAAGCTTGAAACTCATATATGATTAACTTGTTAGACATGAGGTCCAACCAGTTAGAGAATGAAACTAAAGAGTTCAAGAAAAATATTGAATTCCAAAGATCAATATGTGAAAGATAAGGAACACTCAACTGGAGAAATTTGAAGCATATCCAACATTCTATATACAATATTAACTTCCAGTTTTTGAAACATCATTTAAATGCAATCAAAGTATGGATATTTTTCAAAACATTTGTATGCATTTTCTCAAAACAGTGTGAATTGAAATCCAAACAAATTTTATGCTTATGCATTTAAAAAATATAAAATCAAAAAAGTTTTGCACAAATTTACTTGTTTGATCATCAAAAACTCAGTAACAAATTGATCAAACATAGTTAGGAATATTAGTGATTGATGATATAGAGTATATAGATCATACATGAACAAGTCACATAGCCATTCCTCAACTCTCCTCATAGACCACTTGTTAAACTTAATACCCAGAGAGCTACCAAACCATACATGCTTTGTCCACAAGCATAAGAACAATAGATGTTCGGGTGTTTCCTTTTCAGTTAGGCAGATAGGACAAACTGGACTACTTGAACATTTACGTTTAAACAAGGCCTCACGCGTGGCTTTAGCCCCTGCTCCCAATCTCCGAAGGAAATGTTGGATTTTGGAGGAGCTATGGCCCTTCACACACCCTTCCATGTGCTCTTTGAAACAGTAAATGACGTACTAGGATCTCTGACACAATCACCTTTGTTGTATCTTCTTGCCACCACATATCCTGATATCATTGTGTAAATACCGTCTTTAATAGCAAGCCATATCACTTGATCAAGCTTCCCAGTAATAGGAATAGGGGTATTCCTGATTAGATCAGTCTCCTCCAAGGTAAGTTTCCAGATAATAGAATTGAGATCCCATCTTCCATCAACAATTAATGTCTCTACCTTGCTCAGATCATCATTCGACACTCCCTCTCTCGCCTGGAGTTTATGCCCAGCCAACCCATGTAGCCACGGGTCTTTCCAAATGGAGATTGATCTTCCATTACCAACCTTCCAAACCAACTCCTTTAGCAACAGATCTCTCCCTTCCAACAAGCTGGACTAGTCCCAAGATGCATGCCTCCCCTTCCTTGCTCTCAGGAAACTCTCTTTTGGGAAATAAATCCCCTTCAAGGTTTGGCACCATGGATCCTTCGGCTGAGTTAAGATCCTCCAAGCTGTTTTCGCCAAGAGGGCCTTATTGAAGCAAAGGAGGTCCCTAAACCCCATACCACCGTCCCCCTTTCGCATGGTCATATGCTTCCAACTTTTCCAATGGATGACTTCGGCCCTCTTCTCCTTGTTGCCCCCACCAAAAATTGGAAATTAATCTATCTATTTCCACACATGATTTTTTAGGGAACAAGAAATAGGCCATAGGATAGGTAGGAATAGCATTGGCTACAACTTTTATTAGAACTTCTCTGCCAGCAAAAGTCAGTAATTTCTGCCACCAACCTTGAAGCTTCAAACCAATCTTATCACGTACAATAGCTAAAGCAGCCAACTTAGAGCGGCTCCAAACAATAGGCAATCCCAAGTACTTCCCTGCCATATCAGTAAACGGGATGCCCCAACTAGCAGAGACCTTTTCCTTAACATCCAGAGGGGTATTGGCAGAAAAAAATATACTGGACTTCTCAATATTGATTAATTGACCAGAGGCTCTACAATACACATCAAGTACCTTTTTCAACACGTTGCAAGTTATCATATCAGCTTTCAAGAAAAGGATGGCATCATCAGTGAAGAAGCAGTGTGGCAACACCGGTGCTCTGCGAGCTAGTTTGATACCCTTAGATCCTTGCAGTCGATGTGGAAGTAGAGCATGAGAGATAGCACTTCTGAAGCTATAATAAACACGTAAGGGGACAGCGGGTCCCCCTGCCATATCCCACGCTCAAGTTGAAACGAATCCACACTATGGCCATCCACCTTCAAGTTAAAGGACGCCAATGAGATGCACTCCATGATCCAGCCAACCCATCCCTCACAAAATCCCATCCTTATCATCATCGCCTCCAAGAAATCCCATTCAATACGATCATAGGCCTTGTTCATGTCTATTTTCAAGGCTAGCTCCCAATTTCTACCAGTTTTCTTGTGCTTCAAATAGTGGAACGCCTCATGAGTCAGAATAATGTTGTCTTGGATCATCCGCCCCACTATGAATGCCCTTTGGTTCGAGGAAATAATTCTATCCATGAGACCTTGCATCCTATTAGTTAGGATCTTTGCTATTATTTTGTAGGTGACGTTACATAATCCTATTGGCCTGAACTGATTTACACCTTCTGCCTTCTCTACTTTTGGAATCAGGACCAGATTAGTAGAGTTAACCTTCTTTAGCCTGAAGCTACTAGCAAAAAAGCCTTTCACCATATCACATATGTCACTATTCACTTCCCTCCATGCTGACTGAAAGAACAAAGCCGAAAAGCCATCCGGACCCAGTGCTTTATTAGCCCCCAGCTGATACACAGCCTCCTCAATCTCAATGTTCGTTACAGGTCTCGTTAAGCTCTCGTTGTCCTTAGTCGTAACCACCTTTTTAACGTAGCTAAGCGCCTGCTCCAAGGGCCTACCACCAACCGAGCTAAAAAGACTCCTATAAAATTCACTAAAAGACTTATTAATCGCTGTTCTATCCTCCATCCAAATCCCATCTTCAGTTTTTAACCTCAGGATTTTATTGTGCAGCCTCCGTTGAATTACGCTACTGTGAAAGAAAGTTGTGTTTTTGTCCCCATACTTTAGCCAATAGATTCTTAACCTTTGCCACCAGTAGGTCTCTTCTTTATCCCAGGCCTCTTCTATATGCCTAACCAGACTTTCAGCCTCCTTTAGTTTCTGATCTGTGAGAACTCCTTCATAGCAATAGCACAGTTCACGCCTTAAATGATCTATAACCTTTTGGAAGTTGGGGAATTCCTTTTTACTCCAACCTATGAGCCTTTTTCTGCACGCATCAAATCTCTGGATTAAATCCATCATGTAATCTTCCTTAAAACCAGCGGCCTCCCTCCAACTACTGCCCACTACTATTAGGAAATCCTCATGTTTCACCCAATTAGCCTCAAATTTAAAGGATCTCTGTGCTCTTTCATCACAATAGCGACAGTTGATGATGAGAGCGTGGTGGTCTGAACCCACCGGCTCTAAGTGAAAAACCACTGCATGGTCGAAAGCATCCTGGAACTCCACATTCCCAAGCGCCCTATTGATCCTTTCTCTTACTATAGCGCCAGGCCTCTTGTTACACTAAGTAAGCCTAGAGCCCTTGAACTCTAAGTCCAATAAGTTGCAATCTGACAGCAGGCTTTGAAAGTTTAGGATCTTTCTCATTGCTCTAGGATTGCCGCCTTCTTTCTCACCCTGAGAGAGCAGATCATAAAAGTCACTTAACACCAACTAGGGAACCAAAAAACCAACTGACAGCCTTCTTAAAACATTCCATACAAGTCTACGCACACTTTCTTTGGGGGGCCATATATGAAGGACACCAACTTCGGCACATTCAAGCAACCTGACTCCAAGATAACATGAATAATATTTTTTGACTTGTGAAGAACACTAAGCTCAATGCCATCAATCTACCAAACAGCTAAACCACTTGACCTACCACATGGATCCACATACAAATCATTATTAAAGCCACATTTCTATCGTAGTTTCTCACATCGCTCTGAATTTAACTTGGTTTCCATTAGGAAGGTTAGAGAGGGACGGAATTTCCTCACCATGTCCCTTAGATTTCTGATTGTCAAGGCTCTTCCCAGGCCTTGACAGTTCAAGGAGATCATCTTCATGGCCCCTTGGTGGCTGTTAAAGGCCAACACCATCACCCACAGCTCCTACATTCTTCCGATTTCCACCTTTAGCTTTGAACACAAAGCCCTGTCCATCTGTACAAAGAGAGGTAGGCACATCCTTCTCTTCCACCCACTCAAGGACCTCCATCGGGACGTTTTCTTTGTCACCCCTAACCTTCCTCTTCCCCTGCCTCCTCAATCGAGTCTTGGTCTTCCTCAGATTGCTTGCATATATAGAGATATCATTAACCAGATGCTCTGGTTCCACCACATTTAGTTGTCGTTTCTTTATATTAGGTATCTCAAGCTCTATCTCCGCGCCTCGCTTCAGCCCTAGACCACTAATTCCATTAATCACCTCCTTAAGTGGCCCATCGTAGTATGGAACAATCGCCAATTGATCCCCTGACTCCTCCATTGAGCATTGAGACACTGTACCATTAAAGTTGTTGATTACTGGAGGAATAGCAGCCTCAGGAGTCCCAGAACATCCCTCCGCTTCCTTCCCCCTCCTGATCTCCTCCTTCGCAACGCTTGCCTTACACTTCCGATCCTTGTGGTTACCCAAGATCGGGCTCACAGCGACCTCTCCTACCATATCAGATGGACTACTTCCTGTTTGGGTCAAGGTACAGATTTGCCAACCAACTATTATCTGAGTAGCGTCTGGCACAAATAACTATTGAGAGGACCAAAATTGCCAACCAACAATTATAAAGTGAAAAAAAACACAATTTGAAGCAGATTCACCAACGAACTATTACCCCGTCACTGTCTTGGTGTCTTCGTTTTCCATTGACTATCACAGTGTCAGCGACATCGGCATTTCCAAAGCTTATATTGTTGCTGGGTGTTCCACTCACCCTCTTGAACTCATCCAGTAGTCTACAGCGTTCGACTGGCTTGCACCTTGGTTCCATCCCTTCGATGCCACAAGCAGCAACCGCTGCTGCCACAATGCTTGCTCCCATGGGTCCCATCTCTGTTGGTGTTTTCCTTTTCCAATAAGAAGGCTTAATCGCTCTTTTCTCCAGCGTTTCCGCCACCGTCCTACGCTAGTGCCTCATATTTTAACTTAATTGTGATAGTTGTTTTTTTAAAAAAATAGTTATTTGGTGTTTTTTTTCACTTTTAATAGTTATTTGGTTTTTTTTTCACTTTTTAATTGTTGATTGGCAATCTTGGTTCCCTCAATAGTTATTTGTGCCAGACGCTCCTCGGGTAATAGTTGGTTGGCAAATCTACACCTTCACCCCTTCCTGTTTCCTGAGCTTTGGGACCGTACGTCTAGTCTTGCCCTAAGGATACATTCAACCTAATGCACAATAGGTCCTCTTCCTCCACCTTGGATTCTCGAGCCAACTTTTGTTCAAACTCCTTCGCCCTTCGAGCTGTGGTCTCCTCCTTTCTCCTTCTAAAGTAGTCTGTCTTACTACCAGTATTCCTCACTACCACAATCAGATCCTCTAGATTTCTACATTGATTGGTAGTTGTCCAGGAGCCAAAGTGAGGTTCACTACAATTCACTATTGACATTAATCTCTCGGACCTGCACAAACGAGCGTCATGCCCAATCTTGCCACAAGCGTAGCAAAAGTTCTACAGCTTTTCGTACCGAATGGCAATCCAAGTTCTATCGCCATTTGGCTTATCCATCTAGAAACCAGAGGCCAGAGGTTCCCACAAATCAACCAACACCCTAGCTCGCATGAAATTACGAACAAACCTACTGCCGTGATGAGGATCCTCGACTAGCATCACTTCACCTACATAGCCTTTGATTTTGATGAGATTTTCCAAGCACATCGCTTCCATCGGAACATTGTGGATTTGGATCCAGATCGGGCATTGACTGAACTCAAACTCCTCACACGATTTATATTTTGATCTCTCCATCAAATTCAGCAAGAAACCATTAATGGACCACGGACAACCGTAGAGGATTCTATTATATTCCTCCTCTTTCAAGAATTTGAACATGAACGTGTTCCTTGTAACCTCAATAACGTCAAATCCGCTCTGAAGATTTCGTGCCTTCTGCAAAATCCTTTCGATCGCAGTGCAACAATAGGCTTTGGTTGATAAGATCTTACCTATCAACACTTTCTCTGACATCTCCTCTTTCCATACTAACTGATCAGAAATTGACGGGTCCTCCATACTAACCATACTTCTACTACATACCGTATTAAGGAGGCCGACTCCCTACTACGCAGAGAGCATCACCTAAACCGCCTCACCGTCAACTATCACCACCGTCAGCTCTTCTTCGGACCACCGAGACTCCTCCCTACCACCCAACCCCCTTATCACTCTCACGCCTAGCAGAGAGAACAAAGTTCCCACATGAGTGCGTGGGGAGAACTTGAATGACTTGGACCTTATTGAAAATTGATTTTTTTTCATCTTTTCTTTATTCTACTTACCAATGTCTCATTGAAGCCTCCATTTTGTTCATAAACAACTCATTGGCCTTCAAAATGGACTTATTGGATTAAACTATGGTAGCAATGGCCTTCTTAAGGGCATCCTCTATGTAAGCCTGGATGGTAGCACCAAGGAAGGAGGGAGATGGAGCAAAGGTAGTAGGTGGTCTTACCTCTAAAGATTGGGTCTCATCTGCCCTAGTGGATAAGGATTCCATCCTCTTTTTCTTCTTGGCCTTTAATTGAATAGAAGCCTTAGTAAATGATATCTTCATTCTCTTCAAGTATGTCTTAACGAACCTCTCAGTCTTAATTGGTTTCTCTTTGGAACTAGGTACCACACATTGTTTGGGTAGAGAATGTAGAAAACCAGATTGAGAAATGGGATAGACGATGTGACATTTGAATGGAACCTAAATAGTCTCATTTCATCCATAATCCATTTAGCCACATTTCTTAGTTCCTTAGAGATAATTAAAGCAAACATAGGATAATCTCTAGTGGTGAAATGTGAAAAATTCTTACTTTTGTTTACCATGTTCCTGGTGTAGATATACCAGATGGCCTAAAAGGTGTCATTCATATAGGCGATGGTGAAGTTCAGAGGCCCCAATGCTTCTCTTGGCTTCAATATACTAAAAATCTAAGGGTTTGATAGTTCTTTGAAAGGCTTAGAAGGGGGATTGAAAATCCCTAGATAGGTATTGATCAACACAAGAGTTTAATGGTCTGCCTTCTCACGGTTATCTCAAGCACCTCTTCAACAATGTTATCATCGTCATCGACTACATCTGCTATCTTTATATGAAAATAGAAGACATTATGGACCTTCAGACAATAAAAAGTCCTGATACTCAGCTACGATGCATATTTACTCAAATAATCAGATAAGTCCACATTGCACTTAGATTTCAATCATCTAAGTCAACATATATAGTGGGGCAGAAGGACCTGTTACCGTAATTGAACTCGAAGGCAGCCTCACTGAGATTGTAAGAAATGTTGTGGTGATACTGGAAGGGGTAAGAGGGGTTGGAGTTCTTCAAGTAATTGTAAGGAAGTGGGACTTGTAAAACCAAAGGCAGCTGAGGTTGCCTAACTTCCAGTGGCCTCAAAGGAAGGAGTGTCATATATGGATCTTCATGGAATGTCCAAATACATTTTAAGTATTTGAGCAACAACTTCCATTCTAGCCACCTCTTCATTTTTTTTGGCCAAAAGTCAATTTTATTAATATGAAAATCAAGATCTACAATCACCAATAGCCGAAGCCAAGTAAAAGCACTCAGAAAAAACCTACAATTACAAACTAACACACACCTTACCAAAGAAAGAAAAAGCCTAAACAACGAAATCCATCTACCATCCTATACAGTATCTAATCTATTAGCCTATACCAGTTCTATCAGTAACCAAACTAGGAATATTGCTGTGATCCTTAGCTACCATTGAGTCACGGGACAAAATATTGCATAAAGAAGATGTAGGAGACACTAACCAATCAGGCTGATTCATCTTCTTTGCCGCGTCCACTGCAAGATAGTCTGCAACTTTATTCCCCTGTCGAGCTACAAGGGAAAGGGAGACTCCATCCATTGACTCCAGCGTGCCCAGGATCTCTCTTAGCAAGTCCCAACAGCGCCAATCACATCCAGCACATGATTTATTTTTTATCAGTTTGTACAGAGATTCACAATCAGTTTCAAACACTATACAGAAATCAGGAAATTTACCTCTCAGTTTGATAGCCTCCAGCAAAGCCAAGAACTCCGACATAAATGGAGATTCAGCTACTACTGATTTCTCCTGTCCTCCTAAAAATTCACCCCTGGAATCTTTACAAATCACACCCACTCCTGCCTTGCCAGTAGCTGATTGAAATGCTCCATCAGCATTAATTTTAATTACACCATTAGGCGGCGCTACCCATTTTGTATGCCTGGTTAGAGTTGGTGAAAACATCCTCTTGAACTCGTTCTTTCCCTATTTCTTGGAGCTCCAGAACTCCTCAACCTGAGCATTCACCAAACGTACAACCTCTTTTGTGTCAGGCCACACACCAGCAAACACCCAGTCACACCGCTTCCTCCATATCCACCAACACATCATTGCAAACAATGACTTCTCATAATTTCCCAGCAGCTCATCACCAACCAACAAATCACACATCCACTCTTCACACCTTCTCATACCCCACTTACTAAACTTCAATCCCAATGGGCAGCCAAACCAACACAATTTGGTCCATGGGCACAAGAAGAGCATATGTTCCAGAGACTCTGATTTCACAATACATAACGGACACAAGGGGCTCTGACTGCATTTCTTTTCAAACAAGGCCTCCTTTGTTGCTATCACCCTTACTCCAACTCTCCACAAAAAATTTTGAACCTTAGGAGGGACTAATACCTTCCAAATATTTTTCCATAGGACTTTAGGTACCTGAAAAGAATTACCTGGGTCCCTAACTGAGTTGATCTCTATGCATTCCTTAGCAACCGAGTAACCAGACTTGACAGTATATTGACCATCATTTGTCTTCACCCAGACTGCGTAATCCTCACGGCCATTGGGTGCAATAGGAGTTTTTAAGATTTGTTCCCTTTCTTCAACGCTGATCCTTGCATCGATTACACTCAGATCCCATCTGCCATCACAGATTAGGTCCGCTACCTTCAATTTGTCATCATCCTCAGTAGGAGCACAGTTGCTTAGCTTAAACCCCAACAGTCCCCTGATCCATTGGTCACCCCAAACATTAATGCGTTTGCCATTCCCCACGTTCCAGCAGACCCCTTTCAGCAATAAATCTCGCCCTTCTAGCAAACTAGACCAACTCCATGAAGCATGCCAGCCTTTCTTTGCATTGAGGAAGTTCACTCTAGGAAAGTAAATCCCCTTGAGAATCTTGCACCATAAATCTTCAGGTTTTGACAGTAACAGCCATGCAGTTTTTGCAAGTAAGGCCTTGTTGAAGCTGAGTAGGTCCCTGAATCCCATTTCGCCATCTACTTTCTTCTTGGTCAGGAATTTCCAAGTCTTCCAATGTATAGATCCCTTCTCCTCCCGCTGTCCCTACCAAAACTTAGAAACTAAGCTGTCAATCTCACCACAGGACTTTTTTGGAAACAGAAAACAAGCCATAGGATACGTAGGAATGGCATTCGCCAATGCCTTAATTAATACTTCCCGGCCTAAAAACGTTAGCAGCTTCTGTTTCCAACCCAAGAGTTTCTGCCCAATCCGATCCCTCACAAATGCCAGCGCCACTGACTTCGACCGGCCCCATACCACTAGAAGTCCTAAATATTTTCCAGCCTGATCAGAATGGTTGATTCCTAAACGAGCTGAGACCCTATCCCTCAGATCCAACGGGGTATTAGCTGAGAAGAAAAGGCTTGACTTCTCCAAATTCATTAATTGCCCTGAAGCTGAACAATATTCCTCCAAAATTTCCTTCAGTACCTTGCAACTTGACTCCTTAGCGCTAGCAAACAAGATGGCATCATCAACAAAAAAGCAATGGGTTAGGACAGGAGCACCCCTAGCCAACTTCACACCCCTCAAGTTCTTCAAGTCGGCATGCTTTGATAACATAAGTGAGAGCACCTCTGACGCAATGACAAACATGTATGGAGACAGCGGATCACCTTGGCACACCCCCCTTCCCGGCTTAAACTCACTTACTTTGCATCCATCCACCTGAAGTGTAAAAGCTGCTGTAGTGATACAAGCCATAACCCAATTCACCCAACCTTGGTAAAAGCCCAATCTCAACATTGTTTCCCTTAAAAAATCCCACTCTACTCGATCGTAAGCCTTATTCATATCTATTTTCAATGCCATCTCATACTTACAACTCTCCTTCTTGTGTCTCAAGTAGTGGAAGGCCTCATGTGTGAGAATGATATTATCTTGGATCATCCTCCTCGCAATAAAGGCTCTTTGATGTGGGGAAATAATCCTGCACATTACTTCCTTCATTCTGTTAGTTCGGATCTTGGCTATGACCTTATAAGAGACATTACATAGGCCAAGGGGTCTGAAATGATGAACTCCCTCAGGTTTATCCAGCTTCGGGATCAGCACTATATTGGTTTGGTTAATCCAAGATAATCCAACCCTCCCTTCGAAAAAATCCCTCACCATATTGCATACCTCACTGCCCACCTCCCACCATGCAGATTGAAAAAATAGAGCTGAGTATCCATCAGGCCCAGGAGCCTTGTCTGCACCAATCTGAAACATAGCCTCCTCAATTTCCAAGTTTGTGACTAGTTTCATCAGATTTTCATTTTCCTTCACCGTCACTACACTATGCACATATGATAAGGCTTTTTCCATAGAGCGAGGGCCCACAAAGCTGAAGAGATTCTGGTAGAAAGAGTTAAAAGCAATATTAATCTCCACTCTCCACCAGCCAGACATCTCTATCATCTTTTAGCCTCAGGATTTTATTTCTCTGCCTCTTTTGTATTACACTGCTATGAAAAAATCTGGTGTTCTTGTCCCCACTATTCAGCCACCCAATTCTAGACCTCTGCCTCCAATAAATCTCCTCTTGACTCCACACCTCTTCTAATTGTCTCGTCAACTCCTCTGTTTCAGCCACTGATTGCTCAGTTATAGGGCCTATATTGCAGCATTCCAGTTTTTGTTTCAATCTCACAATTAACCGACGGAAGTTAGGGAAAGTTCCTCTACTCCATACTACAAGTCGCTTCCTGCATGCGTCCAAGCGTCTTACTAACTCCAGCACATTGTTTTCCACATGCCCCTCAACATCATTCCATCCTTCATTCACTACTTGCAAATATTCCTCGTGATGCACCCAATTTGCCTCAAACCGAAATGGTTTGGGAGTTTTCGCCTCATAGAAACAGTAGTCAACTAGCAACACATGATGATCTGACCCAATCGGATCTATGTGAAATACAACCGCATGATCAAACTCCTCCCTAAACTCAACATTGCCAAGTGCCTTGTCCAGTCTTTCCCTCATTGTAGCTCCCAAACGCTTATTACACCATGTGAAATTGGAACCCTTAAATTCCAAATCCATTATGTTGCAATCTGAAAGGAGGCTCTGGAAATTCAAAATTTTCCTCATTGATCTCGGGTTCCCACCCTCTTTCTCAGCTTGAGAGAGTAGGTCGTTGAAATCACCCACCAAGAGCCACGAGTCCCGTACACTCGCTACCAGATTACGCATCAGGTTCCATACTAGCCTGCGTTCGCCCTCCTTAGGCGGTCCATAGACAAAGGAGATGAGTTTGGGAGTTTGCAAACACTTTGATTCCATTAACACATGTATTACATTTTTAGACTTATACAGCACTGTCAACGAAATACTATTATGCCACCATAAGGCCAAACCTCCTGCTAAGCCCCTAGGCTCCACATACAAATCCCGACTGAAACCACACTTGTTTCTCAGCTTCGTAATCCTTGCTGATTTTATTTTTGTTTCCATCAGGAAGATTATTGAAGGATTGTTACTTTTCACCAAATCCTTCAAACTCCTAACTGTCAAGGCTCTTCCCAGGCCTTGACAGTTCTAGGATAAGATTTTCATAATGACTTAGTGGCTATTTTTGGCCAGCCACTAGCGCCATTAGCAGACGTCAACTTCCTCCTGCCACCCTTAGCTCGAAAAATGAAATCATATCCAGCAGAATCCTCCATCATTTTGTCATGTGGCTCATCCTCAACCAGACAAGGCTCCTTTGTCAGCAGCTCCTATTGCCTACCACCTCTTTTTGCTCTTGTCTTAGCTTTCTTCAAGTTACCAGAAAGATTTGAAATATCAGACAAAGGGCTAGGGGCACTTGTAACAACTTTTCTTCTTTTCAACACGCCAGCCTCCCATTCCTCTGCAGCATGTCTCTTCATCCCAAGACCATCAATCCCACTGATCACCTCTTTCATTCCACTACTATCAAATAGGACCATAGCCATAGAGTTCTCCATACCTGCTTCTGTCTTAGACTCAGCATTACAGCAAGGATCAGTCATCACCGAGTTATCCCAAGCATCAACCTCCTGTACCGCACCATTTCCCCCACCTAAGGCCTTGTTCACCTGCCCAACGTCACCCTTCTCAGTTTCATTCACAGCTTCAGTCAGGGGAGTCTTATCAGCTCGCTCCATATCAGACAACATCACGTTGATGGTAGACTCTGGAGACACAACAACCTCATCCTCTTTTGTTGACTTCTTAGTTCCTGGCCCACGCCTCTTGTCTTCAACCACAGAGCTAAATAATCTAATGGAGAAAAGGTCATCCTCTGAATTATAGGCATCTCCACTAGATTTCTGCTTCTCTTTCTTCTCACGCTCCCTTACGACCTCCTCCTGCTTTCTACGAACGTAGCAAGCTTCAGCATCCTCCTTATTCACCACCACCAACGTATCATCCCAACTGCGGCAAGCATTCGTGGAAATCCAGTTGCCAAACCGAGGCTCGTCAGGTTTGTAGCATGACATCAACCTCTCAGCCTGAAAGCTCGATTATCATGCCCTAGCCTCCCACAATTGTAGCAAAAGGACTGCAACTTCTTATACTTAATTGCCACCCACACTCTCCGCCCATCCGGCTTGGGCAACCAGAAGCCATGCACCAGCTGTTTCTGTAGGTCTTGGATTACTCTCACACGCAAAAAATTCCGCAGAGAGCGTCCATTATAGAAAGGATCCTCTGCAACCGTCACCTCACCAACGTGCGATCCAATTGTAATCGCATTCTCTAAGCATAGGGCTTCCAATGGTACATTATGCACTTGGATCCAGAATGGACAGTGGCTAAAATCAAATTCCTCATACGATTTGAATTTCGATCTCTCCAGCAGGTTAAGCAAACATCCATTTATGGCCCACGGTCGACCACGGAGAATCCTGCTGAACTCCTCCTCACTCGAGAATCTAAACAAGAACGCATTACCTGTGATCTCCGACACCTCAAAACTTGAATGGAGGTTCCATGCCTTGGGTAAGATCGTCTCTATTGCAGATCTCGTGTAGGATCTGTCTGCCAAGATTTTTCCAACCAAAATTCGCGATGTCTCAACTTCGTTCCATACTAGTGGAGCCAAGATATGACTCTCCTCTGAAGATGAAGCCACTCGAAATTGCCGATGCCAGAATCCGACTAATCTCCGACACAGCTGCTTCAATTTCACCGTGAAACGCCCCCTTCAACCTTCGTTCCTCCGATCGCCAACTCTCACGCTTGGCGGAGAGAAAAAGCTCCCACACGTGTGCGCGAGGAGAAAAAGCATAGAGATGTGTAAATTGTCCCACTTCTGGCCACCTCTTCATGGTGTAAATATCTTCTTCTATTTCTTTTCCTTTGCCTTTCCCAATAGGCATAGATGAAGTTGATCGAGCCAAAGTCTTAGAAGGCTCCTTAATCATAATACCCTTCATCTTTGGCTTGGGTCCAAGGATTATACCTTCGATTTGAACTTCTTTAGAGTTCCCGAAGTCTTTGCTTTCTTCGACGGATGAGACGAATCATCATTTATCTACCATTGGCCTCTTAGTTCTCGTCATTTAGCTTTAATAATGCTCAAGAATGGAGGTATTTGGGAAATTTGTGCTTTGAAATGGAAGAAAGTTGAGTAGCTCTTTAGGGTTCTACTGCTGAGAATCGAATGTGAGAGAGAGAGATCAAATGGGGAAATTTAAGGTGATGAAAATGGGGGGTTTTGTCAAGAATGAGAAGTTGAAGAATCCGGGAAAGTGAATCGAAACATAACCACTAAACGATAACGAATTTGAATAGGAAAATTTGAAAGGGTTTGTGAGGGTTTTGGAGAAGAGAGCAATGATAACTGACGGAATGTTACAGGAAGAGATGCGATTGTTTAATATCATCAATTAAATTATCGTGTTTTCACTCGAGTGAAGTCGCGTCACTCAAGTAAAATATGAGTCACTCAAGTGAAGTTTCAGAAAAATCAAAGCAATAAAGTACCTCACTTGAGTATGTTCTACTTGACGTTCTGACTTCTTCACTCTTAATTGTTTAGCTTCTAGTCTTTCTCATTATTTGAGTGCAAAATTGCCTCACTTGAGTTACCTTTTGCTCCAATCGAGTGCATGTTCTACTTTGTGAGCTGGTTCATTTTCTTTTTTGCAACACTCAAGTACTAATATTCTTTACTCGAGTGACCTACTTGAGTCGTGCTTTTCTTTACTCAAGTTCCTATAGTATTAGTGTTCTGAATTCACATAAATTTCTCAACACTGAAGTTACCTTAGTCTCAATTGAGTGTTGCACTTGAGTGACTTCTTCCTTTACTCAAGTGTTAGCCAATGTTGGAGTTATGAATTAGCTTCAACTTCTCATCACTCAAGTGCTTGAAACCTTAACTCAAGTGCATCACTTGAGTATTGAAAAATTCACTTGATTGATGTGTGATCTATTACAGTATTTGTGAGAAAATTCCTTGATATCACTAGAGTGCAATGGGTTTCACTTAATTGAAAGCCTTCAACTTTCATTGTTACTTGAGTGATCTTGCAAGTACTCCCTTTTTGTTTGATTCTATTTTTTAGTGTAAGAAAAAGGGGATCCTACAAAACAAAATACTAGAAACTTTGATGCTTAAATTAATAATTAATTCATCAAAACATACTTAAACCATAATAGGATAAAGGAAATTACTCACAATTCATTGGGATTTACCATTCCCAACTCTCTTCTTATATAGAGAAATTGATCCTTTGCTAACGATTTTGTAAAGATATTAACTAGCTGGAGATGAGTGAGGATGGACATTAATTTAACATCTTTATTTTGAACATGATCTTTGATAAAGTGATGTCTTACATTAGTATGCTTAGTTCTTGAATGTTGAATTGGGTTTTTGGCCAAGCTTATTGTGCCCATGTTGTCACAAAGAATTGGAATTTCCTTTAATTGTATGACCAAGTCTTGTAGTTGTTGTTTTAGCTACAATACTTGGTCACAACAACTTGAGGCAACGACATACTTAGCTTCAGTTAAGGATAAGGATACGGTGTTCTGCTTCTTGCAAAACCATGATATGATAGAGCCACTAAGGAACTGATATTGTCCATTGGGTGCTCTTCCTATCAATCTTGTATCCATCATGATTTGAATCTGTGTAAACAATGAAATATTCATTGCATCCTTTTGGATACCATATTCCAAGTTCGGATGTGTAGATAAGATATCTAAATATCCTCTCCACCGTCTCAGCACGTGATTACTTCGTTATAAATTGATATTTTGCACAAATCCCCATACTAAGTTGGATGTATGGTCTGCCAACTATTCGATATAGCAAAGAGCCTATCATTCCTCCATACTTGGTTATGTTGAAATCTAGCCCCTTTATATCAGCATCCAGTAGTGTCGTTAAGCTCATTGGAGTATTAGCTCCATTTGTGTGATCCATTCCATACTTCTTGAGAAGTTCTCTGAAATATTTGGTTTGAGAGATAAATATCTCATTCTTCCTTTGCTTGATTTGAAGCCTAGGGAAGACATTTAATTCTTCGATCATGGACATTTCAAATTCACCTTGCATAGTCTTTGAAAACTCTTAGCAAAGAGAATCATTAGTAGAACCAAATATGATGTCATCAATGTAAATTTTCACAATTAATAAATCATTTTTATTGTGCTTGATGAAGAACGTTGTGTCAATCTTTCCTCTGACAAAGCCTTGTTCTATGAGGAATTTGCTTAGCCTTTTACCAAGCTCTGGGAGCTTGTTTAAGACCATGAAGAGCATCTTTAAGTCTAAAAACATGGTCTAGATTGGACATATCTTTGAAACTAGGGGGTTGTTCAACATAGACTCCTTCCATAATGTAACCATTTAGGAAGGCTCTCTTAACATCCATTTGATAGAGTTTGAATTCTTTGATGCATGCAAAGGCTATGAGTACTTGTATGGCTTCAAATCTAGCAACTAAAGTATATGTTTTCTCATAATCAATTCCTTCTTCTTGATTATACAACAATCTTGCCTTGTTTCTGACAATGACTGCAGATTCATCTTGTTTATTCTTGAATACCCATTTAGTGCCAATGATCAGATGGTTTTTAAGCATGGATACCAATTCTCCAACATGATTTCTCTCAAATTGATTTAGTTCCTCTTGCATTGCTATCACTTAATCATTGTTGAGAGGGCTTCTTCAACATTAGAGGGTTCTAACTAAGATATAAAAGCAAAGAAACTTAATTCAGTGAAAGTATTGTTTCTTGTTTTTTTCTTTCTTCGTTCACATCATCTATCACTTGGTCTAAGGGATGACTCTTGTTATATCTCCAAGCTCTAGGTTAGTTTGAATGGAAGGTTAAAAATATTTTTCAGTTTCTTTTTCCAAAGGAAAGGGTGTTTTCAAAATAATTTAATTTTCTTCTTGATAAATTATCTCAAGTTCATCATCCAACAATTTGACTAGAATTCAATGCAAGAGTATATTTTAAATTGAACCTTCAACCTTTGAGGTTTCAGAAGGATTTAAACATTTTTTTTTGAAATCTCATAAAAAACACACATAATTATCTGTTTTGTGTACTTCAAGAGGAAAACTGTATCATCCGACATGTCTATCAACATTATATTTCTTCTTGCAAAATTACCACATACGTTAGATGAGTTCAAGTATGAGGAAACTTAACCTATAGACTAAGTTCCATCCACTAATGATGTACTTTTCATGTCATCTATCTCTTCCAACTAATTTCACTATATTAATTTGCTTATCAAATTAACCACCCAATTTTACTTTATATATTCTAAATGCGTCAAATGACACTATTTAATTATAAAGCAAATAGCATTTGAGCATTGTGAAAAGTCAACTATAAGCAAATATGAATTATTGATGAATTATTTTACTAATTAGAACATAATTAATGGTAAGTGTATGTCCATTACTATAAGCACATTATTTTCTATATGCTTATTACTTTATGGCTTTGGAGCTGGCACTAGTACAAAAAAGAGCTTTAAGACTGCCTCATTTAGATCAGATTATAGAGAATTAGGTCTTAAAAGTATAGCCGGTGGCAGTTTCATAAATGTAAAAAACTTTTTGGACCGGATTATAAAGGATCCAGTCTTAAAAATATGACCGGTGGCACTTTTGTAAATATATAGAACACTTTTCAGATCGGATTTTAAAAGTTCCGGTCTTAAAAGTATAACCGGTGGTAATTTCGTAAATATTGTGAGAAGATGCTGATCAGAGATGAGTCTGAGAATGCGATGATTTATTCCTTCGCTTAATTAGAATTATATATAGATGCAAATAAATAAATAATCTTCTAACCTAAGCAGTTCCTATAATATAGGGATTACAATCAGGAATATAATTACGAAATTCAAAAAACCATGATCTGCAAACTTAATTCCTAAAATCTCTTTAACAACTTAATTAAGATTATTACAATCAGGAATATAATTACGAAATTCAAAAAACCATGATTTGCTAATTTAATTCCTAAAATCTCTCTAACACTTAATTAAGATAATTGCACAATATAATCGTATATGCTAACTAATTAAATTTGAACTTCCAACAAATATATAGAACACTTTTAAGACCAGATTATAAAAGGTTTGGTCTTAAAAGTATGACCGGTGACAATTTCGTAAATATATAGAAGACTTTTAAGACCAGATTATAAAAGATCCGGTTTTAAAAGTATGATCGGTGGCATTTTCGTAAATACATAGAACACTTTTAAGACCGGATTATAAAGGATCCAGTCTTAAAAAGATACTTTTAAGACCGGTTTTTACAAACAACCGATCTTAAAAGTGTTAAAAATAAACTGAATTTGCTAAACTCGTTAAGTCCGTGAGCGTGCTTGTCTTTTTGGTGATATAACATTTGCTTAGTTATAGATTCAACGAGTGTCCCAAGAGCCTCACGAGTCAAATCCTCAGCAAAAATGACATCCTCTTCCTCTAACCTACTCGCAATTTTCGTAAGTCATCCTAAGAGCCACACAATCAAATTTTTGGCAATGTTGGCAGTGAGATGCTTCGAGGGTTTTGCGATGGCATCAACTCCAATCCTTAGCAACAGCGCCAGCGTACTGCTTAGAGGATTCTGGACGACGGTGACTCCTTCCTCTTCAATCTATGGCTCCTCCCACGCTGCCTTCGCACAGATCCGGCTTAAAATCAAACCCAGATCTCTTCTTACTTAAGTTTGTTTGCTCCTACCTTGACCACTCTTGCACAAATCTGGACTTTGATTTTTGTTGCTTGAAGCTTTGGCAACATCGACAAGAGGATCCTGCTCAGATTTGGTTACTTTAATCTTGTGATTTTTTTGTAGATCTGGACTTCAATTTCACCTCTGATTTTATATTGATTCAAATTTGATTTCCATAGTGAATGATTTATATTTCTTGTTATGTTTTCTTATTTCTGGACTTTGTATTCATCTTTTTTGTTTTTCTAGTTAGTGTTGCTTCCAATCTTCTCTTCTTTTTTGTTTTTCTTGTTGGTATTATTTCCAATCTTCTCTTGGTTCTTCGTCGCTAATGATAGAGGGACATTCAAAATGTTGTCAGATTTGGTGATTTGGGACTGGTTGTTTCATTTGGGTTTTTTTTTTTATAATTATTTTGAAACACTTTTAAGACCAGATATTTCAAAAGTTCGGTCTAAATTTTTAAGACCGGTTGTTCATCCGGTTTTAAAAATTACAGACTTTTAAGACCGCCTGGAACAAGACCGGTTGCAGATCCGGTCTTACGATACCTTTTTCATCTGATCTTAAAAGTCTTTTTTGTATTGGTGTGGTGTCTTGATAGCCCTAATTTAGAATCTCATTCTTTCCTAAATATGAGCAAAACATATATATACACATTTTCAATGAATACCTAATATCCATGCATGTACTCATGAAAAGGAGTAATGACTTTTGAGATGACAAAAAGAACTAAGCATCTCTATGGATGCATCTTACCCTATTATGGATAATCACTTTATAGTCAACAAAGCATTGTACTAACAATTATGAGAATCTCTAAATTTGTCCTTTAGCCTATAAGTAACCCTTGACTTTGCTCCATCATTACGTACCCATGGTGATTAGCTCTTAATTGAGATTAATTTAATGAGACAATGATGAAGACAGAATATCACCTAGAGGGGGGGGATGAATAGGTGATCTTTAGAAATTCAAACTTTTCTTCGGATCGTAAGCGAAATAGAGACCAATAAGAGAAATGAACACAAGAGAGTTTATCCTGGTTCGGTCTAACACTTTGACCTACGTCCAGTCCCCAGAACACCTGGGATTTCACTATCTTTCACAACAATTACAGACTCTGTAAACGAAGTATGGTCCTAACACTCTCGGACTCCACTTCCCTTACAAGTTGTAATTAATACACCCACTCTTAAGGTTCCTCAACCTTAAGATACAAGCTCAACAATGAAATAAGTGTTTAGATACTCCTCACGAGTTGATAAAATTATGAACACTGAAGTACAGACTCAATGGAACAGATGAAACCAGAAGTGCTATTAAACTCGATTTGATTGCGCAGGGTTTCGGTAGGTGGAGATTTGAATGCTTCTGATATTTATAGTTGATTGCATTTATGACCGTTGTAGAAGCTTGAAGTTATCCGTTGAGACTCTTCAATTAGCCGTTGAGTGTAATAAATATTTCCGTTAAAGAACGTTTACTCCGACTGCTTCATATTCTCTGAGAATTCACCGTTGACATTCCTTATGCAATTTGTCCGTTGAGATTCAGTGAGAATGTACAGAGGGAATGGTTGGGTGGCTTTAATGTTGCACAGAACGTTTGTTGCCCGAATGGTGAATGACTCTGCTTTGCATTAAATGCTCTGACACATATGTTGCTTTAATTTGAATTTACCGTTAAATCATATAATAATCCTCTGAAACTCATTAGCAAACTCATTAAACATGATTAGAAGCAATAATGAGTGAAGATATAAGATAAGTAAATCATACAGAGAGATTTAACAGAATTCAGATTATGATTTTTCAAACCGATGCATACTTGGCTAGAGTCAAGATTCTCTAGCTAGAGTCAAGTTCTTCTATAATTACCACATTGGCTCAGGTCACAATTTTCAGGCTCAAGTCTGAGCCAAAACTAGAGGTAAACTATATAGGCTGGAGTTAGTTTGTCCAATGAAGAATACTCTAGGCTGGAGTCAAAAGATTATGGCTCAAAGTTTTGATAGAAACTGGAGGCACAATGTGTAGGCTAGAGTTAAATTGTGCAATGAGAGTATTTTAGGCTTGAGTCACAATGTTTTAGACTCAAGTCTAGGTCAAAACTGGAGGTAAACTCATTAGGCTAGAGTCAAACAACGGCTAGAATTTGGCTAGAGTCACTATAATTAGGCTCGAGTTTAGAGCTTGGCTAGAGTCAACAAAACTTGGTTGGAGTCAGATTTTGCATTTTGACACATTCAGATTGAAGTTTGGCTAGAGTCAAGTTAAGTGGCTGGAGTGTAGACCTTGGCTCGAGTCAACCAAACTTGGCTAGAGCCAAATCATGCATTTTGTCAAATTTAATCAGTACATTGGCTCGAGTCAGCTGAGGTTGGCTAGAGCCAATATGACAGATAAAAAATCAGATTAAATCTTCACAGGATAAATGAACTTTGTTAATCAAGATCCTTTTACAAAGGTTAGTTATCATCAAAACAAACATTAGAAGCTAACAAGTTACATCTCATATTATTATCTCACCTTTAATGCAAGTACCATTAAGTACTAGAACTTTCCTGATTCCAATTTTATCCTAAATGGAAGGAGTAATATTTATCTCCTCATAGGCTCAACAATTATGTCTAGTAAACAAACAAATAGGTAACAATCAGATGCTACAAAGTCAAAATAATAATTAAAAAAAAATACTTATTCTTACAAAATAAATATAAGAGGCAAAGAAAAAAAAATCATTAAAACAAGTGTATGTTTACCAATATAAATCATACAATTATAAATTTGTATTACTAAGGTCTACCTGTGGGCAAAGATATTAGCATAGCATGATTTTATTTCAAATTGATGAATTTAGAATGCAATTACATTTTCTAATACCAGTGGGCTACTTAAAAATAATTCCATTTTATTCCACCCAAATTAAATATCCAGTTATAATTATTTACCTGTGGGCAAAGACTAATCATAACCATATATTTAATTACAATTGTTATTTTATAATGCCAAATGTGATTATAAATATTCATGCAACAAAATTGAGGATGTTGTGACTAGTCCCTAGGAAACAAGCATGCTAATCACAAATGTCATATGCAATTAAAACATAAATATGCACCAATAACCTAATGAGAATTTAAACAATCAATTTAGTCAACAAGAGTAGCTAAATAACTAAAATTCTCCCACTTTGATTAAATCAATTAATCATTAATTGGAGTTGATGTTGTAAAATACATAAGTGACTATTTACATATGTAACATTGAGATGTTGTGGCTACTCCCCAAGATGCATGCTAATCGCAAATATCAACTATGTGCATTTAAAAATTCCAAATATGCACAAATCTTTAATCAACAAAATGTGACTAAATAATCATTGTAGATAAATTCTCTCACTATTTTGTGCAACCAAGTCAAAACTAATATATGCACATCCCAATGGAGGGATTAACTAATTAATTTAATCAACAAAAATTGAATTAACAACCCTCCCACTATTTTATGCATCCAGAAAATTGTTAAAAAAAAAAATCAATTTCATCATATTTAAACTCAAATATAATATAATCATGCAAATTTCCAGCAGTCAAAAAAATTGTCAAGAATTAGTTACATACATATTGAGGTAATTAAATGATATATCAAAATAAATTTTACAAATTACCATAATGTGAAAATTTCCAAAATTAATTTTCTACATTTAAACGATTGAAATGGCACACAAAAATAAGTATTTAAATATCTGATCAAAGAAGTGGCACATAAAGTAATGATCTCAATTTTTTTTTTTTTGATACAGAAAGTAATGATCTCAAATGAAACCTAAGAAAAATTAACAAAATAAAAACTTTACGTCCAAGATAATTTCTGAAAAAACAAGTGGCCCAAAAAGAAAACAAACAAGCCGAATATCTCTGGGCCCAAAAATTTATTTTCTAAACTGAAAAAAAATATAAATATCCCAAAAACTTATGAGATATAACCCGAGGCCGGGACCCATTAATCCTCTAAAACCAAGAAAATAAAAATTTATCACAGGCCCAAAACCCATGGTCCAGATAGTGAACAGAGTAATAAATTAATTGAGATCAAAGCCCAAGAAATGAGGGCAGAAAACGCAAATGGAAACAATTAAAATTGCATTAAGCCCAAAAAGATGACCCAATACATGTTAGCCTCCAGCAATTAGTGAGACGACGCGTTTCACTCTAAGCCCAGATAGTGTCGTTTCGCGTAACGGAGAGAGAAAGTATCCATGATGCCAAATGACGTGTCGCACGTCGTTTTGCTCGCCTTCCCCTGTTGCTGGATCCCTTACTGACTCGACACCCCAAATGCAACCCGAACCAACGCCGTTGTGACCGGTGATTCCAGGTGAAGATTCCAGCGACCTCTCACGGCCACTTTGACCTCCATCTTCGGCGCTCTTGATGGCAGAATGAAAGCGAAGTAAGAGAACAATACTCAAGAAATAATTTCATCAAAATAAGGCTAGGAATCAAGATGGGGAAAAAAAAAACTTGATTTTGAACCAAATTCTATTCTTGATTCCATCAATTGCAAGCCATAATAAAATGAAAGTTTTCATATTGAAAACATAAAAGCAAGAAACACATCCCTTTCTTGGTGAGTTCGATGGCAAAGCATGCTCAAAACAATTATAGCATGAAACTTAATAAATATAATAGCAAGATCGAAGCACAATACACATCACAGAGCCGCCGCCGATTGCATCTTTCTGTGGCATTTCCTGGCAATTTATGTTTCTTTTCACAGCAATTTCAACAATATAATGAGTAGTATTCTATATGAGAATAACAGATGTCTAGCCGTTGGGCTAGTGCGTTTATATTGGATCAGGTGGTTCAATCTAGATATCTATGAGGTAGATACCTAGAAGAACGTGGAATTACTGTACACAATAAAGGTCGTGTCAAAGGGGGTGATGTGTGTGCATAGTAACGGTAGTATAGTAAATAGTAGAGATTAAGTGTGCTTACCTTAGAGTTTATCTCTTATTTATAGAGTGTACCTTAGGTTAGGATTTATGGGCCCTATGCGCCTTGTAACCCAATTATCTTGGCCACCAAATCTAGATCAAATCTCTAGGTTGAGATCTTCCTTGATTATGGCCTTGATCATAGGTTGGTTAATTAGGATCTTCCTTCATTATAGACAAATCCTGGCGTGCGTAATTTTCTTCATTGGGTCATCCTACAATTAGGCCTGACATACGTCTGTAACAGTTGCCTCCCAGCCTGGTAGTTCAGGCTTTGGGGTTGCTAGGATGTATTGACTGTGTAACCTGGAATTTGTATTCCCATAACTTGCCCTCAAACATATGATCCAAGCAATCTTGCCTTGCACCATGTTCTTTTGCTCGTCTATCAAATATTGTCTGAGATCGTTTGCATCGATCCCGGCTGCTAATGGCGTATGCTCCATGATCCGAGGTAATGTCAGAGAATTTGCGAGTTGAGCTTGCATGAATCCGAGGTTGCCTTCGCCTCCTCTGTGAGCGTCATCACGACCATTTGACAATTGGCAACTCTCAACTGCCAAAAGGCTTCAACTGCCACGCCTAGCCACCTGCGGTTACTGCATGCATTTAATGCACCCTTCATGTCTTCATACATCACCCTCGCTTTTTAGGTGGATGGTCCTTTTTTCCCTTGACTCTTTGGTTTCGTAACGTCTACATTCATATTTAATTTCCCTCCATCCTCCACACTTCACACACTTGCTGTTTCCTCTTTTTTCCCAGAAACCTCTCGTTTTCTTGCAATCACTATTTCTTTGCAATCCTCGGATCTTTGCCATTTTAGAATCCTCCAACCTTCATTCAGTTAGGTATTTTCTCCATTTCTTTCCGTTCCTTTGGTTTTTATTTTGAAGTTCACTGATTTTGTGGTATCTAATTCTTACTTTATCATCCGTACTTGCGAAGAAACTGATTTCTGGGTCTTCTGGGTGGGTTTCAATTGGAGTTTCTGGGTGAGCTTTGATTTCTGGCCTCATCCGCATGAACATAGACCCTTGTTCTTGAGTGTAACTTCATCCACCATCTTTCCATAATTGTGCTTATTACGTTCATTTTTAGCAATTGAACAATAGTGTTGTCATCCAGTTACATTCTCTTTCTCCCCTTCTTTACCAAGTGTTTTGTGCCTCTTTAGGTTTTAATCCCTGGTGGCGATGGATAGGGTTAGCCCTTTTCCATTTTCGAGTCGGACCCTATGACTCCAGAAGAGGAGGAGTCACTCCGTACAATTCCTCCTAAAACCCATTTTTGGTTATGGGCTATTCCCCTTGTTGGTTATGATTAGTTTTGATGATGTCTTATATAGATACCATTGAATGTTGGTTATGATTAGTTTTGATGATATCTTATATAGATGCCATTGCCATTGTTATTAGCAAAAAGATTGAGTAATATAGTTATCTCCTACATTGACTAATTGTTGTATTTAATGTAGATTAATCCAAGTTGAATTATAGAGATTAATCAAGAAGGAGATAAGAATTGAAAGAAAGAAGTATTTGCAGAGGTTGTCAAGGAAGCAAGATGTTATCAATGGGTTTTGGTGATAACCAAGTAGAAGAGAAGAGACCAAATAAAGAACATGCATATATATTCTTATATGTGATACTGGAAGTCTCTATGTCTGTTGGAATGAAGTTTCATCACTTTATGGATATTGAAGAAGGTAGAAGCTGTAAAGAATGATGAGCTCAAGTTAAATGAAGAAGAATGATCAAGTTGGGAGATGGAAGAAGGAAGAACTTGATGAATGGAATGAAGATATAGTTATTCAAGTTCTTATGCTGAAGCTAGAAGCCTCCAAGATCATATGGAAGTTGGAATAACTCAATTCAGAGTTAAAGTCAACAAAAATTAGCTTCTAGATGAGCAAACTCGAGTTCAGGACCCCAAACTCGAGTTTAGGACCTCAAACTCGAGTTTAGAATCACAAACTCGAGCCTATAAGTGTCTTCAGCATTTCTGGTGTCTCTGGACTAAGCAAACTCGAGCCTACAAGTGCAAACTCGAGCCTATAAGTGTCTTCAGCATTTCTGGTGTCTCTGGACTAGGCAAACTCGAGCCTGTAAGTGCAAACTCGAGTTCACAGTGGTCATCAGCACTTCAGCTCCATTCTGTTTCACGTTCAGCTCGGGCGAGGTCTGGTAATTCGATGATATCTCCCAAACTAGAGATCGGATTGAGACGAAACCAAAAGCATATGAAACTACACTCCCAATGCGTCATTTTGATATAAAATTCAAGCCAAAAGGAGTTCAGATCAAGGAGCTATGAGTTTTACAAGTTGGAACAAGAATCAACGTCACAGTCCAGACCCACCTTCGGTATTTTGGGTGTATCTCACAAACGACAAATCCGATTGAGCTGAAATCAGTGGTATATGAAAATAGACCCAAAGGGCTTTCAATCAAGCTTTGAACGGACCAAAAAGGAGTTCAGACCAGGGAGATATGGTCTTTGAAAGTTGACTAAGTTGCAAACTCGAACCAGGCCAAGTCAGAATCAACCAAGTCACAAATTAACTTACAAACTCGAGTTCATCAGTCACAAACTCGAGTTCGAGAGTTCCAGAGAAGAAATGAACATTTGGAAAAAGCCAAACTCGAGCCTATAAGTGAACAAACTCGAGTTCATCTCAGACAGAGAGCAACCAGGTGCTGGAAAACATCCAAACTCGAGCCTATAAGTAGCAAACTCGAGTTTACGGGTTCCAGAGAGCAAAGATTGATTTTAAAGAGAACCAAACTCGAGTCTATTAGTTGGAACTCGAGTTTAGACATTCCAGAGAGCATCTGGGCTATTCAAGATGGATCCAAACTCGAGTCTACAAGTTGCAAACTCGAGTTCGCGACGCTAATTCAGAATTTCAAATCTGACGAATTTGCATTGCCTTCTTGTTTGATCTTAATACTTCCCATGATTAATCTCTAGTGTTCCTAGACATGTTTAACCACTTTCTTGGTGAGTTTCAGACAGATCAAAGAAAGTTTATTGAAGGTTTAAGACAAAAGCAAAAGTGATGTCAGAACATCAAAAACTGTGCAAAAGTTCCAACGGCTAGTTTCTAACAGCTATATTTTCAAATGGGTTCAAGTCTCAACGAATTGCAACGGTCATATGCTTCTATTAGCATAAATACATGAAGATTTGATGACTCCATACAGAGAACACAGAGCAAAAAACGCAGAGACACAAGTTTACACCTTCAACATGCTAATACTCTGATTTTCATCATATGCTCTCTGTTCTTAATGATTACATCATAGAGAGTGATATGATTTGTACTGCACTTCAGTGTTTACTTATTTACTTCTGAGAGAGAAGACTTATTGTAATCATTCTATCTTTCTATTTGTGAGATACTCAAGATTGGGTGATCTTGAGTGGGAAACACATTGTGTTGATTACAGCTTGTAAGGGGAGTGAATCCTAGGGAGAGGATTACTTCGAGTACAGAGTGTGTAATCAAGCAAGTGTATTGATTACAGTTTGTAAGGGGGAGTGGATCCTAGTGAGAGGATTACTCAAGTACAGAACTTGTAATCAGTTTGAAAGAAGATAGTGGATTGAAAATCCCAAGTGAGGCTTGGGGACTGGATGTAGGTCAAGGATAAGGCCGAACCAGTATAAATCAGTTTGCACATTCTCTTCCCTTATCTCTTATGTTTTCCAGCATATATGTTTGAATGTGTTTACATATATAAATGTATGGTTATTGCTTTCTAAACTGATTTCTTGGAGTTACGAAAAGAATTTCAAGTTAACTAAAGTTTTTTATACTTCACCCAATTCACCCCCCCTCTTGGGTTCAGCCGGAACTTACATTTGGTATCAGAGCCGGTCTCTTGTTTAAAGGACTTAACCGTCTCAAGAGTCTCAATGGCTGATTTTGGGTGTATTTCATTTTCAGAAGGTTTTGATTTTACCATTCCACCACTTTTCAAAGATGTTGATTTTTGGTTTTGGAAAGCTAGAATGACTAGTTTTATCAAAGCAACTGATTTTTATATGTGGAATGTTTTTACAAATGTATTTGATTTCAAACCAAGAAAGGATTGGACAGAAATTGAAAAGAAAATGTTTTCATTGAACATTAGAGCAATGAAAATTCTTTATAGTGCTTTAACCGAAAATGATTTTGAGAAAATCAAATATTGCTCTAGTGCTAAAGAAATCTGGGATACTCTTGATCTTATATATGCTTCTAACAAGGTTGTTGAAGTTGATAGTGTTGACAGTTCATTCGAAATTATAAACTGCGCATCTATGACTGATGAACAACTGGAGATTGAAGAACGAGAGATTATTGAATTCTCCCACAATCTAGTCAACACAAAAGAACAAGAGGAAGATGATTCCCAGGAAGAACTCATGGACAAATGTGATCAATCATTATCTAGAGCTCAAGATACACATGTGGTAAACAATTCCAATTCTCCTTGTGTAGTTGACAAAAATGATTTCAAAAATTTGAGTAAAGTTGTTTTTCAACGAATTACTAGTTCTGTTTTGAAAAACAAAAATATTTTCAATCATGCTGGAAAACCATGTGGGAAGAATGAATATTTAAATAAAGATTATTTCAAGTCTTACTCTCATGACCAACACAATACTTGCAAAAATGTTCATAACAAGCATTTCTCTATTATTTGCAATTATTGTGGAAAATCTGGGCATATTTCTCATACATGCTATATTAGGAGAAATTCTAAAGTGAGAAATCATTTTGTTTGGGTTCCTAAAGGACAAGTAAGGTCCAATACTAACAGTCAAGGACCCAAGTATAAGTGGGTACCAAAATGTCCATCTAGTACTCCATGTGTGCAGGATGATTTGAATATCAATGGACATCAAGGTACAGAGAAGAGGAAGAAGAAGCCAAGAGTTCCTCATGCACCAAAGAAGAAGATCATAGAATCTATATCAAGCAAGAGAACTCTCATGGCACCTATTGCTGGAACTACAAGGTTTAAACATCAAAGGAAGCAATGGATACAAGCAAGAAGAGTATCATCTACCTCAAGAATAGATTACCACAAAATACCACTCAACTATCTTGAGGAGGATAAGAAAAGAAGGATCTCTTATGCACAAGGGAAAAGATTCTTGCAGTCTACATCATGTGAGAAAGCATTGCCTCATCCCAAGACTAAATTCAAAAAGACAAAGTATCAACGAATGATAAATTGGGTGAGCGAAGGCAATCCTTCAAGTACCTAAGGCTAAGGTACGCAAAGGTAAAACCTCCAATGCTATTATCTGAAATATTCATTGAGGTTTTATATCTTGTAGCCTTAGGAATGAGCATTGCAATCTATTCTTCTTAAAAAAAATTGGATTCTTACATCCAAATCTATTTTGAAAGAGATGGCAATGTTCAAAAGGTTTAACTCTTTATGCATACATGATGATTTGAAAAGGAAAATATATCTTTTATGTATAAAATCATGTTTAAATCATTATGCTCTATTTTCATGATCTGATTATATTCTTGGAGCATGTGAATTTTGTTCCTATAAGCTAACAATGGTTGGATCCAAGTGAAGTTGGATACCAAGAAAGAAAAAGGTTTATAAAGTTTTGTAGGATGAAAGAAAGCTTCTCAAGAATGTAACAGAGAAATAATCAAACTCTTGAGAAAGCTCAACAAGCTATGCTTAATGTTGATGGTAAACATTGAAAAGGAGTTATCTACATCAATCCATCTCTACCAAGCAAGCTTCTATGAGGATAAGAGGAATTACGGTGATATCTAATTCTTACCTCATACTATGATTACATGAAATTCATTTTTTGGTTTGTCTTTAGTTAAGTTAAAAGATTTTGAAACTTATTCAATTTAAATATGCAATTTTACTGTCAAAAGACAAACTCCAATTTAGAAATGCAAACTCCAGTTTAGCAGTTGTAAACTCAAGTTTGTTTCCATGAACCTCCAGTTTGCTTTAGGCCAAAAGTTTTCCAAGAGTTTTCTAAGTTGAGAGAACTCGAGTTCAAGTTTCTAAACTCGAGTTCATGCCTTTGCAGAAAGCAAAATATTTTTGAACTTGAGAAAACCTTTGGTTTGCACTGGAAACCTCCAGTTTGTGTTTTGAGAGGCAAAACTGATTTTTGACATGAATAGTGTTGAACTCGAGTTCATCACTTATAGACTCGAGTTTGGGTTTTGTTCAAAACGTGTTTCAAACTGAAAACCCGATGATTTGCTCAAGAGTAGTCTAAACTCGAGCCTAAAACACAAACCTCCAGTTTGATCCTGTGCAAATGTTACAAACCTCAGGTTTACCCCACAAACCTCCGGTTTGGTCCTGTACAAATTTTACAAACCTCAGGTTTACTATGCAAACCTCCGGTTTGGTCCATACAGAAGGCAAAACTCACCAGTTTACATCTTAAACTTGAGTCTAAAGTTTCTAAACCTCAGGTTTGGACCTCCAGAGAAAATTTTCAAAGAATTTTCACTTGGTCAAGAGCTTTCAATGTTTTATAAATAAGAAAACTTGAGACTATCTTCCTGAACCTCCAGTTTGTTTTTCCAAACTCCAGTTTGTCTTTCTAAACTCAAGTTTGAGTCAACCATGCTTTTGAAATCATCTTGCTCAAATTTCCAAAAACTTCATGTATAACCTATATACTCCTATCATCAATTACTAATATTCCTAATTATGTTAGTAAATTTTTGATGATCAAACAAGTGAATTTGTGCTAACTTTGTTGATTTTATATTTTTGAAATGCACAAGTGTAAAAACTATTTGTATTTCAATTCACATTGTTTTGAGAAAATACATACAAATGCTTTGAAAACATATCCATACTTTGATTGCATTCAAATAATGTTTCAAATTGGAAGTTAATATTGTATATTGAATGTTGGATATGCTTCAAATTTGTCCAGTTGAGTTTTCCCTATCATTTACATATTGATCTTTGGTATTTAATGTGTTGCTTGAACTCCTTATTCTTTATTCTCTAACTGTTGGATCTCATGTCTAGCAAGTTGATCATCTATGAGTTTCAAGTTTATCTCCTATAAAAGAATTCAATTTGTGAAGTGTTATGCCTACTGCATAAATTCTTATTGGCCAAGTTATTCTAAGCTTTATGAATATTCATTATTGCATTAAATCTTAATGCATTATCCATTAGTGGAATAACTTACTAGGATGATATTGTGGAACTCTAGTCATTTGAACCAATGTGCATGTGCTTCATTATCCATGAATCCTAGTAGTCTTTTTGTTACTCAAATTCATCAACTTCATCTTCATCTATTTTTGAGTAACTATAGCCATGTATCCAAATTCTTGCCTTGAATGTTCACATATTTCAAGACTCTATTCTAAAAGGCAAGATTATCTCTTGGTCTTTGGCAAAGTCATTATGCTCATATGATTCTGTTGTGCAAAGCATGTTTTGATAATGCTTTATTCTTATGATATTTCCTTTTGGGAAAATTCTTCTACATGTTAACTTCAATGTTCAACATGTTCTCTAAAATATGAAGCGTTTTGATACATTCTAATATATATTGACTTCCACCATGTTTAAAATGGGCATTGTTTTCCAAGCATCTTTCAAAAATAAATCTTTCATTCATGACAATCTTGATTTCATAATGCTTTATCATGTTTTTGAAAGAACATTTAAGATTTGAAACGACTTGCACATTTCATTATCATTCTTGGAAAATCTGAACTTTAAGTTGATAAATGCTTATCTTTATGGATAAGATTTTCTATGCACAAACTTATATGCATTTTTCAATGACATCTTTTCTGCATAAAGTGTATTTACAAACTATCATTGAGAAATAACATCTTTGTTATCATTTATTTGTAATTAACCCTTTATGATTCATTGGCATGAACTTATTCGATTGGGTAAAATTATGTTTTGACATACTCCTTGCTCAAATATCATATGATTTAATTCTATAAGAGCATAAGAGTTGTCATGACTAATCTTGTGAGGACTCAAGAATCATTGAGTACCAAATACCATATGTTTCTGCAGGAGTTGACCGAAATGTTCTGTTGTTGTATACAAAGAACATAGGCGAACAAAATAGATCATTTTAGTGGCTATGTCTGCAAATTCTGTGGCATCACTTGAGTGACATCCTATCACTAGCAAGAAGCTTAAACCAGTATGATAAGGAGCATGCTAGCTTAATGAGAAGCTATGAGCAGAAACTAATTTTGAGATCCTTTAAAAAGCTCATTTGGGATTTCAGCTAGTAAAATGCATTCAGAACAATTGATAATAACTATTCAGTGATGCATCTATGGACTACAGAGGATTAGAACTTGAGTAATTACGATATTACTCAAGTGAGGTATTATATTGTGAAACAATATGCATATTGAATATCATAATCATGCTAGGCTAATTTGAATTTATTCATTTGATCCTATCTCATGAAATTTAGCCTGAGTACATTCATTTTCAAAATGATCCTTATACTTCAAACTCTTTTATCATCATAAAAAGCATAAGTGATTTCTTTAAAGCTCATAACATTTGGTGTCACATTATTATTTGGTATCATTACAAGGAACTTCATTTTGGTCATGCATTCATTAAGGGGGAGCTTCACATTCACTTGTGTTTCATATCTTAAAAGTTCACCTCCTTTATTTGAAGAAAAATCTTTTTAAGCATATTCATATGCATTCATTATCTTTTGTTAGTTTTGATAATGAGTTAATATCATATTTTCCTTTCATTATCTTTATTTTGAAAATATCACATAGAAAGGGATACTTTGATATTTGGCTTGCACTAACAAATCTTTTGGAAAGAATGTTTTCAATTTGTAGCAGGAGATTTTGTTATGTGCTAGGACTTTTCTTAATGCCCTACAAGATTAGCTATATGAAGAAATTGACAAAGGATGGAAGCTGATTGCTGACATTATTCATTCATATGAGATACAATTCAAGAAGTCAGTATTTTAGTCTCATTCCACATCTCCAAGGCTATTCAAAGCACATCACGAATCTCTTTCAACAAGAAAGCTATCAAACGGACCTCGCAGATTGTTCATCAATTTGGAAAACCAACATGAGCATTTCTAACCTTTATCCTTTTATATTCAGTCGAAATTTTGCATATGCTTGGTATCTATATGCTCTAATTGTGAAAGTTATCTTGAAAACCTCTCCAAAATCTTTCAAGTTTGTTCCACATTGCATCATACTTAGAATGAAAACAATATCAAATTGGGGAGAGAAAATCAGCTTCTTGATTCTCTTTAATATGGTTTCATATTTGTCTCGCTAAGGATTTCAACTTTACCTCAACTTTTTGCTAATGACAAATAAGGGGGAGAGAATGGCAAGAAAAATATGTTGCATTGTTATATTTTCATATTCAGCCATATTTTTCTTATAGTATTTGCCATCATCAAAAAGGGGGAGAATGTTGGTTATGATTAGTTTTGATGATGTCTTATATAGATACTATTGAATGTTGGTTATGATTAGTTTTGATGATATCTTATATAGATGCCATTGCCATTGTTATTAGCAAAAAGATTGAGTAATATAGTTATCTCCTACATTGACTAATTGTTGTATTTAATGTAGATTAATCCAAGTTGAATTATAGAGATTAATCAAGAAGGAGATAAGAATTGAAAGAAAGAAGTATTTGCAGAGGTTGTCAAGGAAGCAAGATGTTATCAATGGGTTTTGGTGATAACCAAGTAGAAGAGAAGAGACCAAATAAAGAACATGCATATATATTCTTATATGTGATACTGGAAGTCTCTATGATAAGCAGAAGTTGGAATGAAGTTTCATCACTTTATGGATATTGAAGAAGGTAGAAGCTGTAAAGAATGATGAGCTCAAGTTAAATGAAGAAGAATGATCAAGTTGGGAGATGGAAGAAGGAAGAACTTGATGAATGGAATGAAGATATAGTTATTCAAGTTCTTATGCTGAAGCTAGAAGCCTCCAAGATCATATGGAAGTTGGAATAACTCAATTCAGAGTTAAAGTCAACAAAAATTAGCTTCTGGATGAGCAAACTCGAGTTCAGGATCCCAAACTCGAGTTTAGAATCACAAACTCGAGCCTATAAGTGTCTTCAGCATTTCTGGTGTCTCTGGACTAAGCAAACTCGAGCCTACAAGTGCAAACTCGAGCCTATAAGTGTCTTCAGCATTTCTGGTGTCTCTGGACTAGGCAAACTCGAGCCTGTAAGTGCAAACTCGAGTTCACAGTGGTCATCAGCACTTCAGCTCCATTCTGTTTCACGTTCAGCTCGGGCGAGGTCTGGTAATTCGATGATATCTCCCAAACTAGAGATCGGATTGAGACGAAACCAAAAGCATATGAAACTAGACTCCCAATGCGTCATTTTGATATAAAATTCAAGCCAAAAGGAGTTCAGATCAAGGAGCTATGAGTTTTACAAGTTGGAACAAGAATCAACGTCACAGTCCAGACCCACCTTCGGTATTTTGGGTGTATCTCACAAACGACAAATCCGATTGAGCTGAAATCAGAGGCATATGAAAATAGACTCAAAGGGCTTTCAATCAAGCTTTGAACGGACCAAAAAGGAGTTCAGACCAGGGAGATATGGTCTTTGAAAGTTGACTAAGTTGCAAACTCGAACCAGGCCAAGTCAGAATCAACCAAGTCACAAATTAACTTACAAACTCGAGTTCATCAGTCACAAACTCGAGTTCGAGAGTTCCAGAGAAGAAATGAACATTTGGAGAAAGCCAAACTCGAGCCTATAAGTGAACAAACTCGAGTTCATCTCAGACAGAGAGCAACCAGGTGCTGGAAAACATCCAAACTCGAGCCTATAAGTAGCAAACTCGAGTTTACGGGTTCCAGAGAGCAAAGATTGATTTTAAAGAGAACCAAACTCGAGTCTATTAGTTGGAACTCGAGTTTAGACATTCCAGAGAGCATCTGGGCTATTCAAGATGGATCCAAACTCGAGTCTACAAGTTGCAAACTCGAGTTCGCGACGCTAATTCAGAATTTCAAATCTGACGAATTTGCATTGCCTTCTTGTTTGATCTTAATACTTCCCATGATTAATCTCTAGTGTTCCTAGACATGTTTAACCACTTTCTTGGTGAGTTTCAGACAGATCAAAGAAAGTTTATTGAAGGTTTAAGACAAAAGCAAAAGTGATGTCAGAACATCAAAAACTGTGCAAAAGTTCCAACAGCTAGTTTCTAACAGCTATATTTTCAAATGGGTTCAAGTCTCAACGAATTGCAACGGTCATATGCTTCTATTAGCATAAATACATGAAGATTTGATGACTCCATACAGAGAACACAGAGCAAAAAACGCAGAGACACAAGTTTACACCTTCAACATGCTAATACTCTGATTTTCATCATATGCTCTCTGTTCTTAATGATTACATCATAGAGAGTGATATGATTTGTACTGCACTTCAGTGTTTACTTATTTACTTCTAAGAGAGAAGACTTATTGTAATCATTCTATCTTTCTATTTGTGAGATACTCAAGATTGGGTGATCTTGAGTGGGAAACACATTGTGTTGATTACAGCTTGTAAGGGGAGTGAATCCTAGGGAGAGGATTACTTCGAGTACAGAGTGTGTAATCAAGCAAGTGTATTGATTACAGTTTGTAAGGGGGAGTGGATCCTAGTGAGAGGATTACTCAAGTACAGAACTTGTAATCAGTTTGAAAGAAGATAGTGGATTGAAAATCCCAAGTGAGGCTTGGGGACTGGATGTAGGTCAAGGATAAGGCCGAACCAGTATAAATCAGTTTGCACATTCTCTTCCCTTATCTCTTATGTTTCCAGCATATATGTTTGAATGTGTTTACATATATAAATGTATGCTTATTGCTTTCTAAACTGATTTCTTGGAGTTACAAAAAGAATTTCAAGTTAACTAAAGTTTTTTATACTTCACCCAATTCACCCCCCCTCTTGGGTTCAGCCGGAACTTACACCCCTTACTGAAGAGGAAAGACAAGCAGTCTTGCTTCACGAAGGGCTTAGTAGGAGAAATGTGGAGAGATTTCAGCCTGCCATAGCTAGGTTTTAGGGTGAAGGTTTGACCAACGTTTTATCTCTCACTAGGGGCTGAGGTATGTCTGGTGCTATCATGGCATCATCCAATACTTTTTGTGAGGATACTCCTCCCATAAGACCAGAATGCCTACCAGAAGGATATGTAGGCCCTTGCTGGGATTGTGTTGCCTTAAGCTCCCAGTATATCACGAACGACCAAGATTCCTTAGCCAACTTTGTAACAACCCCATTTCACATGCAACTAATGTATTGGGTTAGTGAATCGCATATGAATTTTCATCAAGGTTATGGTCAAGGTTACTTATTTATTTGTTTTCCTTTTAACATGAATAATTAATTAAAGGAAAAAGGAAGTGGAATGGTAGTTTGGAAATTTATAAATTTTCTTATGGACAAATTGATATAGGAGTTGACAATGCATTAGGCTAAATAGGGAAGACAATTTATGGAGCCCAAAAGAGAGGGCCCAATTCACATGAATAGAGGGGAAGCATGAGGCCAAAAAAAAAAACAAAACAAAAGTGCTCATGAAAAATGGATTTTCTAGAAGCTATTATTTTTTAAATTTGATATGTTATGACAATATCTAGCACATAATCTTCTCTTCATAAATGCAAGAGATATGTGATAAGACATATAATCTCTTCATCCTTCTCTATTTTTGAAAATTTCAAGAGAAAGAGAAGAAAGAAAAATAAAATAAAATACCATCATATCACCTAGGTGCATCAATAGTGGGGTGTGCAAGAACCAATAGGTAAGGGAAAATCATATTTTTATTCCTCATTTCTTCCTCAACTCGCGCAGCAAGGGAATAGAAAAGAAAACACAAAAATGCCATCATTTCAAAGTCTAAGGAGGTGTAAGAGGCATTGGAAAGAGGAGCCAAAAATGTCTTCCACACACACCCTACATGCATCGGTTTTGAGGGAGGAAAGAGAGAGGGGGGAAAAATTGATATGGTGAAGAAAGAAATGACACATGATAGGAGCATTGCAAGTACTTATCACCTAGGGAAATTATAGCTAATAAGAGGAAAAGACTTGAGCATTAATTAGAGACTTTTGATACAATATCAAGGCAAAATTCAAACAAATTTCTCTCCCTAAACAGCCCCTGAATTTTTGTCCAAGGTTTAGGAAGTAGTTTAGGCACCTTCTCTCTCTAATGTTCACTTAATCCAGCTAGGCAAGACTTCAGAGTTGACTCTCTGCAAATAAATCTGTTGGAGAGGTTGCTGCTGGAAGTAGAAATCATTCTTTAATTCCTTGTAGGTGTATGCAGATGGATTAGCCAGAAAAGAAGCAACTTTCTAGACAACATTTAATGTTATAAGCTACTTTTTGCTTTTGCTCTATCCTTCAATAAACCTTCATTAATCTGTCTAAAACTCATAAAGAAAGTGGTTAAACATAGTAGGGAATATAGAAGATTAATGTTGGAAAGTATTGAGATCAAATAACAATGTATTCCAAAATCGTTAAATTCAAATTTCAGATTCAACGATGGAAACTCGAGTTTGTTCATCAAAACTCGAGTTTTCAACTGTGCACTTAAGACCAAACTTGAGTTTCAAACTAGAAACTCGAGTTTTCTTCTTCCAAAGAGCAAAGTCGTGTTTTGAGCTTTTGGACCATAGGTTAAGTGAAACTCAAAACTCGAGTTTTCAAACCAAAACTCGAGTTTTGGACTTTCAATGAAAATAACACGTGCAAGTCCAAAACATCAAAACTTGAGTTTTCAAATCAAAACTTGAGTTTCCAAAATGTTAAAAATTCTTAAGCTCTCTGTTTGCTCAAAACTCAAGTTTCCAAACTGAAACTCGAGTTTTCACTTAATTGTGAAAACTTTGAGAAAAGTTCTAAGGCTCTCGGTCTGATCAAAACTCGAGTTTGTAACCAAAACTTGAGTTTTCAATTGAACATGAAAACTAGGAAAAGTTCAAACCTCTCTGCCTGATCAAAACTCGAGTTTTGAAACCAAAACTCGAGTTTTCACTTTAAGAGTGAAAACATTGAAACTTCTTTGTCTGGCTGAAACTCGAGTTTTCAAAGTAAAACTCGAGTTTTCATTTTTAAATGAAAACTTTGAAGATTTTGAGCCAGATCACTCTCCAGTTTTCAAAACCTGTGTAAAACTTTGAAAATACTTAGTCAAGTCAAGACTCAAGTTTTCTCTTAACTCAGAGAAAACATTTAAAATCTCAGAACAGGTTGAAGTTGCAGATTCTTGGCACAAAACTGGATTTAAAACTTAGAGACTCTCTGTATGGGCAAAACTCGAGTTTCCAAATCAAGACTCAAGTTTTGTCTTTAGTTGAAAACATTTTGAAGTCTTTGTATAAGCCAAAACTCGAGTTTTCAATCTAAAACTCGAGTTTTGTCTTGAGATGAAAAACTGAGTGCTCCCTGTAAAGCTCAAAACTCGAGTTTCCTTTGTTTCCAAAGGAAACTTGAGTTTTGCCATATTTTGAAAAGTTGAGCAGCTCTCTGTCAAACCCAAAACTCGAGTTTTGAAACCAAAACTCGAGTTTTGTCTTGACAGTAAGTTTTTCAACTTACCAAGATAAAACCTCATTTTAGATTTGCAATTGTTAGTCATCATCAAAACCTATAGAGAACTAACAAAGTCTTGGTTTTCTTTCAGCTGCTGAGGCAGAACAGTGCATTAGACAAGGATGCCAGGGGTATGTGGTTTTCTTTTCTGTACAAGCAAAATGAGAACCTTCTCTGGATGACATACCAGTGGTGAATGAATTTTTGGATGTGTTCCTTGATGACATCAGTGGTTTGCCGCCCGAGAGAGAGGTTGAATTTGCAATTGAAATCGTGCTTGGTATTGGTCCAATTTCTAAAGCACCATATCGTAAGGAACCTAATGAGATGGTTGAGCTGAAGAAGTAGATCGAAGAATTGCTAGAAAAGGGGTTTATTCGTCCCAGTGTTTCACCTTGGGGAGCCCCAGTTCTCTTTGTCAAAAAGAAAGATGGAAGTCTAAGGCTCTGCATCGATTATTGAGAGCTTAACAAAGTGACAGTGAAGAATAAATATCCTCTACCGAGGATTGATGACTTGCTAGCTCAACTATCTGGTTCCTGTATATTCTCAAAAATTGATCTATATTCGGGGTACCATCAGCTTCGAGTTAGAGCTGAGGATATACCGAAGAACACATTTAGGACTAGATATGGACATTATGAGTTTCTTGTGATGCCATTTGGCTTGACTAATGCTCCTGCAATCTTCATGGATTATATGAACAGAATCTTCCGACCGTATCTAGATCAATTTGTAGTTGTGTTCATCGATAATATATTGATTTATTCAAAGAATCAAAAAGAACATGAGCAACATCTGCGACTTGTTTTGAACATTCTAAGGGAAAAGCAACTCTACGCTAAACTTAGTAAGTGTGAATTCTGGTGGTCGGAGGTTAAATTTCTGGGTCATGTGGTTTCTAGGGATGGTGTTTCAGTGGACCCCAGTAAGGTGGAAGTAGTATTAAGCTAGAAAAGACCAGAGATTGTCACTGAGATTCGCAGTTTTCTCGGTCTAGTCGGGTATTATCGTCGATTCATATAGAATTTTTCCCGGATTGAATCGCCATTGATGAAGCCCCTGAGGAAGAACCAGTCTTTTGTGTGGGACGATCAGTGTAGAAGAGTTTTCAGATACTCACATACTTTTTGAGCTATGATAGTCATTTTTCATTACCAATAGCATTCGTCATTCATATTTTCACTCTCTATTTAAACGTTTCTTTTCCCCCCCCCCTTTCAACAATACCGAAAAGAATGGAAATAGCTTTATTTTCATGATTTTAATTTAGAGAAAACTAATTCCAAAACCCTCTTTCTAACCATGTTTTTAGAACTTTGTCCAATCTAGGGAATTTAAAATAAAAGGGCTCATTGATAAGGGAACAATACTTGGTAGTTTGCACAATATTGTATTTTAATTCGTGGTAAAGTTATTTAACCCCAAGACAAATAAGGTTGTGTCAAATCAACCTACTGGTGTGCTGGCTGGAAAGTGTTGGGATCCGTACATGCAGCGGATTTAAAAATTTTATGAATCCTGTCCTAAGGATCACTCAACCGCGTTTAAATCAAGGTTAAGGAATTCGAATCATACCTTTGGCGAACTGGTGTGTGTCTCGTTCCTTTTGAACTGGTGGGCTACCTTCTCGATCAATAGAAGCCGACTTCATGAATTGCCTTCCTCTACCGGTATCCACACGAATAAACACCGAATATGGACGCGGCAGCGTGCTAGGGCCTCAAATTGTGCGTCTCTCCCTTTTTCTCTCTAGGGTTTCTCGCGGCTTTCTAATACGCTCGAAAAAGTCCCGTAGGTTTTTCTAAACCTGATCAGCGTATTATATGCAAAATTATTCGTCATTAATTTTGAAATTCGAATTTTAAATTGGATTATAAATATATTAATTAAATCTATCTGATAGATCTAATCTAATGTATTTATTTAATCTGAATTAAAAGCCAGATCTGAAATTTGAATTTTGAATTTGGATTAATAAATATATTAATTAAATCTATCTGATAGATCTAATCTAATGTATTTATTTAATCCAAATTAAAAGCCTTCAGATTTAATTTATCACTATAAATTAAATTCGAGAAATGATATCTATCTATTTAATTAAATCTGAGATACTATATCTGAATTTAAATTAAACAGATATATGATATCTTTATTTGAAAATTAAATGAGATACAATATCTCTATTTGTTTTAGATATTTAATTTATCAAATAAATTAAATACAAAAACAAATATTATATAATAATATTATAATCTCCATTAAATAATATTATTATATTATTTTCGAATTTAATATATATATATATATATATATATATATATATATATATATATATTCACCCCAGATTAAATTAAGTATTCATTAAATCTTAGATTAATCTAAGATTCAATGAATCTGGACACTTTTGCTCGTGTTGGGTTATTCTTGTGTGCGACCCTGCAGGCCCATATGAGATTGGCAGTGGGCCAATACTGTACCAGCCCACAAGTCGCTAGCGGCCTCTAGCAAGACATTGCGACTACCCAATTCACATGGGGATTGATGACACGATACAACCTATCGTACAACCATGTCACGTCCCTTTTGTCAGGCACATGGGGATTGATGACACGATAATTTGGTTAAGGATGAGGCATGGGTAATGTCAACTTCCTGTTCTTGACCATTACTTTCTCGATTTTCGAGTAATCTAATAAATGAAATGGAAACTTCTTTCCATCATAGTATGGTCACACATTTCTTAGACTCACTCATCGAGGGGCCCAGTATTATTTCTCTACAAATGTGAGGGACAAATTCCATCTTAACCATTCACATTCCTCCGCATGAAAACCACTGATCCCGATCTAAGCCTTTATCATCACCCGATCAAAGGTGACTTTTGACTAGGTCAAAGACCAGTGACTCATCATGTAGGAATCCATGATGATCTCAGGTCATAGGGCATCCTGACGCGGTTATACATGAGATAAGCTTATGACTAAATCCATGTAGCTTTCTCATAGTGGGTCGGTCCAACACCTTGTACTCTTACAAGTGCCCATGACTTTGATACGTATCTCCATACCCTATCAAAGTCATACTGGTCTTAACTCATCTTCACTCCTGCGTAGATGACTGACCAGGGACATTTAGGATAATCTATAAGATATATCCAGGGATACAGTTATCACTATAAACATGCGAATAAGATGATAACTAAATGGAGAACAATGACTTTCCCCTAGGGGATAATTTCCATCAGACTCCCACTTGCACTAGGTGCAATCATTAATTACTCTAATTGTCATTGCCCTAACATGACGCTCATGTTTTGCTCGTGCAAGCGGCTTAGGAAGAGGATCAACTTCATTGTATTCTCCCGGTACTTTGCATTCGTTTCTATCACCTCTTTCATTGATTTCTCTGATAAGATGAAATCGCCTGAGTACATGCCTGGTCCTTTGATGTGACCTAGGCTCCTTGGTCTGTGCAATAGCACCACTATTGTCACAGAACAAGACTATTGGATCTAAGATGGTAGAAACCATCCCCAGTTCAGTGATGAACTTTCTGATCCAAACTGGTTCCTTAGCTGCATCCGATGCTGCTATATACTCAGCTTCTATATTTTAGAATCAACTACAGTGCTCTACTTAGAGCTCTTCCAGCTCACCGCACCACCATTCAACAGGAATACATATCCTGATTGCGATCTTGAATCATCTTGGTCAGTTTGGAAACTTGCACCTATGTAACCAGTCACACAGAGCTCATCCTTCAAGCCACCATGTACCAAGAATAAGTCCTTAGTCCTTCTTAAGCACTTAAGGATATTCTTGACAGCAGTCCAATGACTGTCACCGGGATCTTGTTGATATCTTTTAGTCATACTCAAGGAAAATGACACATCTGGCCGAGTACATAACATGGCATACATGATAGATCCAATAGCGGAGGCATATGGAATCTTACTCATGCGTTCTCTTTGATCTTGTGTGCTAGGACAAAGACCCTTACTAAGATAGATGCCATGAGACATGGGCATGTTACCCCTTTTAGAATCCTGCATACTGAACCTATGCAGTATCTTGTCTATATATGTACTCTGACTTAGGCCTATCAGCCTCTTAGATCTATCTCTATAGATCCTTATCCCAAGGATGTAAGTAGCTTCGCCTAAATCTTTCATTGAGAAAGACTTTCCTAACCAAGACTTGACACTCTACAAGGTAGGAATGTCATTCCCAATGAGTAGGATGTCATCAACATAAAGCACTAGAAATACAACTGTGCTCCCACTAACCTTCTTGTAAACACAAGGTTCATCCATGTTTTGAATGAATCCAAACTCTTTGACTACTTCATCAAAACGATGATTCAACTCCGAGATGCTTGCTTCAATCCATAAATGGATCTTTGAAGCTTGCAAACTTTACCAGAGTCCTCTGGACGCACAAAACCCTCAGGTTGTGTCATGTACACATCTTCAAGCAGCTTTCCGTTAAGGAAGGCTGTTTTGACGTCCATCTATCATATCTCATAGTCATAATATGATGCAATGGCAAGAAGAATTCTGATTGATTTGGCCATTGCAACTAGGGAAAAGGTTTCATTATAGTCCACACCATGAGTTTGAGTGAATCCTTTTGCAACCAGCTGTGCCTTGAAGATATTTACTTTGCTATCCATGTCAGTTTTCTCTTTGATAACCCACTTGCACCCAATGGTTTTTACACCTACAGGTGGATCGACTAAGGTCCATACCTTATGTCGTATATGGATTGCATTTCGGACTTCATAGCATCAAGCAATCTTTCGGAGTTTGGTCCCACCACTGCCTCTTGATAGGCAATTGGCTCATTTTGTTCAATGAGAAAAACATCACGACTTCCAGTAATCAGAAATCCATATTTTGAGGCTGTAACCGTGATCTATCGGACCTTCGTGGGCCTTGTGTTACTTGAGTATGTAAGAACCGGCTGAACCCAAGAGGGGGGTGAATTGGGTAAAGTATAAAAATTTAGGAACTTTGAAAATCTTTTCGTAACTCACTAAAATCAGTTTATAAAGTGATAATCAGACATTTAACTGTATATACTCATTCAAACATATATACTGGAAATGTAAGAGATAAGGGTAGAGAATGTGCAAACGGATTTATACTGGTTCGGCCCAATCCTTGACCTACGTCTAGTCCCCAAGCCTCACTTGGGATTTTCAATCCATTATCTTCTTTCAACTTGATTACACGTTCTGTAATTGAAGTAATCCTCTCACTAGGATTCACTCCCCCTTACAAACTGTAATCAACACACCGCTTGATTACACACTCTGTACTCGAAGTAATCCTCTCACTAGGATTCACTCCCTCTTACAAGTTGTAATCAACACAATGTGTTTCCCACTCAAGATCACCCAATCTTGAGTAACTCTCAGAAGAATAGAATGATTACAATAAATCTTTTCTCTTAGAAGTGAATAGATAAACATTGAAGATCAAATACAAATCACTTCACTCTCTAAGTTATCTAAACATGAAAAACAGAGTGCAAATGATGTGAGAGCAGATTATCAGCATGTTGGAAGTGTAAGCTTGTTTCTCTACACTTTTGTGCTTGAATCTGTTCTCTTTTATAGGTGTAGAACAGTATATGACCATCTATAACCATTGCCTATATCAGACAAGGTTCAGATTAAGCTTTGATCCTCTTTTCTCTCTAGTTTTTGCTTAATCCAGTTGTGCAGAATATTCAGAGTTGACTTCTGGCAATAGATTCGTTCGAATGGCAGCTGCTAGATGTAGAAAGCATTCTTTAATTCCTTGTAAATGTGTGCAGAAGGATTACCCAAAAGTATGTAACTTTTCTGGGTCTTGCTTTTTAAAAGTGTTGACGTCACTTTTGCTTTTGTTTTAAACATTCAATAAACATTCTCTAATTCATCTAAAACTCACTAATAAAGTGGTTAAACATAGCTCAGAATATCAGAGAATAATAATGGAAAGTATTAAGATCAAAGAAGAAGGTTTTTAGAATTTGTCAGATTTGAATTTCAAAACCAACGATGTAAACTTGAGTTTGGTTTATCTAAACTCGAGTTTGGACTTTAACGTGAAAAGTAGATCTTAGTCCAAAACATCAAAACCGGAGGTTTTCAATACATGAAGAATTGCAGTTCTCTCGGGTTGGCCAAAACTCGAGGTTTCTGTGCAAACCTCGAGTTTTCACTTAAATGTGAAAACTTGAAGATTTTGCCTCAGACTAAAACCGGAGGTTTTTCCTGGAAACTAGAGGTTTTCAAAATGTTGAAAAACATCAAAGCTCACGGCTTAGCCAAAACTCGAGTTTCCATATTAAAACTCGAGTTTCCTCCATCTAGAGAGGAAAGTCGCGATTTGAGCTTTGAGACATATTTTGAGTGAAATGTAAACTCGAGTCTATTAGTGAGTAGCCTTGAGTTTGTCACTGTTCATGTCAAAAATCAGTTTTAGTTCTCAAAGTGTAAACCTGAGGTTTTCAGTGTAAACTCTAGAGTTTTCTTAAGTTAAAATCACATTGCTCTCTGTTTGCCCAAAACTCGAGGTTTCAGAGTGAAACTCGAGTTTTCAGTTTATATGAAAACATTGAGAAATCTGAGCCAAAGACCAAACTGGAGGTTTTCAAAAACTGAGAAAACATAAATAATCTCTGTCAGGCCAAAACTCGAGTTTTGTAATCAAAACTCGAGTTTTTACTTAACTGTGAAAAGCTTTGAGAAAACTGTTCAAAAATCAAAACTGGAGGTTTTCTTTAAAACTGGAGGTTTTCAATAGTTCAGAATTCAGGTGAATCTCTATAAGGCGCAAACTTGATTTTAACATCTTAAAATCGAGTTTTCTTAATTAAGAAAAGTATTTGAAAACACTTGGCCTGACACAAACTGAAACTTATAAATGTAACCTTTAGTTTGTTTGACTATAAAACATTGAAAGGTTTCATCCAAGTGCAAACTCGAGTTTGTAACTACAAACTCGAGTTTACAACTCTTGTAAACTCTTGTGATTTTCAAAACAATAGAAAAACTTTACTCAAAGAGAAACAGTGTAGAGTTTATGAAAATCTCTTAATTTGAAAATTCTTCCCGCCAGAGGCAAACTCGAGTTTGTTTCCACAAACTCGAGTTTACAAGTTATGTAAACTCTTTGAAGATTTTCTCTGGAGGTGCAAACCTGAGGTTTATAAGTAGAGGTCTCAAGTTTAAAAGTGTTTTTAAATCAGATTGCTCTCGGCCTCTCACAAACTTGAGTTTCCAAGAGTAAACTCGAGTTTACTCAAAGTACGAGAAAACTTTGGAAAAACTCTCAAGTTCAAACTCCTGGTACAGTCTCAAGTTTAAAATGCAAACTGGTGAGTTTATCCCTCTGTTAGCAGCAAACTTGAGTTCCCCAAATCTAGGCTCGAGTTTGGCGCTGAAAGAATGTTTTTGGTTGGAATTAGCAAGTTTTAACAAACATCTAGCTTACTCAAAAACATCCTTACATTGTTTACAATTGTTAGTAATCATCAAAACATATAGAGAACTAACAGAGTAGGCTCAACAACTTGTTGTAAGTCTTCTCCGGTTTCCATCTGTGGTTCCACATTGTCATGTGACTATTGAACTTCTTCAAGGTTCATTTCACTCCCACTGGTTCTTTTAGATATAAACTCTTTTCCAAAAAGATACCATTCCGAATAACAAACACTTTGTGATCGGTGGGATTGTAGATATAGTATCCTTTAGTTTCCTTAGGATACCCCACAAAAAGGCATTTTGAGGATTTAGATGATAATTTATCAGAGGCTTGTTGTTTAACATAAACCTCACATCCCCAAATCTTAAGAAATGACAAACTGGGTTTCTTCCCAGTCCACATCTCATATGGTATCTTTTCAACCGCCTTTGACGAAACATGATTTAGTGTGAACGCAGCTGTTTTTAGGGCATGGCCCCAAAAAGGTGGAAGGTCTGTTTGACTCATCATAGATCGAACCATATCTAATAGAGTTCGATTCCTCCGTTCAGAAATACTATTTCATTGAGGTGTTCTTGGAGGAGTAAGTTGTGAGATAATACCACAACTCCTAAGATGGTCAATGAACTCTTGGCTCAAATAGTCATCACCCCGATCAGATCGAAGTGCCTTAATTGTTTTGCCAAGTTGGTTTTGCACTTCATTTTGGAATATTTTGAACATTTCAAAAGATTCAGACTTTATGTTTCATTAGATAGATATAGCCATATCTACTGAAATCGTCTATAAATGTAATGAAGTACAAATGACCTCCTCTGGCAAATGTATTCATTAATCCACACACATAAGTATGTGTGAGGCCCAACAAATCGGTGGCCTTCTCACTATGCCCAGTAAAAGGTGTCTTTGTCATCTTTCCCAATAAACAAGATTCACATGTATCAAATGATTCAAAATCAAATGAATTCAGAAATTCATCTTGATGGATTTTCGAAATGTGTTTCTCATTTATATGGCCTAGACGACAATGTGTTAGTATCCTATGTGTTTTGATGATAATCAACAATTGTAAACTCACTTGGAAGTGTTTGTCTTTGGTAAAAAACTTACTGTCAAAGACAAACTCGAGTATTGGTATCAATACTTGAGTATTGACTTGACAGAGAGATGCTCAAATTCATTTTCACAAAGCAATACTCAAGTATTGGTTGCAATATTCGAGTATTGGACTTACAGAGAGCACTCCAAGTTTTCACCCTGAGACAATACTCAAGTATTGGTTGCAATACTCGAGTATTGGACTTACAGAGAGCACTCCAAGTTTTCACCCTGAGACAATACTCAAGTATTGGTTGCAATACTCGAGTATTGGACTTACAGAGAGCACTCCAAGTTTTCACCCTGAGACAATACTCAAGTATTGGTTGCAATACTCGAGTATTGGACTTACAAAGAGCACTCCAAGTTTTCACCTTGAGACAATACTCAAGTATTGGTTGCAATACTCAAGTATTGAATACACAGAGAGAATTTCAACATTGACATAAGTTCTCAATACTAAAGTATTCAATTGAATACTCAAGTATTGATCATACAGAGAGACATCAAAGTTTTATACCTCATGAATACTCGAGTATTGATTTTACATACTCGAGTATTGGACTTTCACAAAGATTTCAAGTTTTAACATCTGCTTATGAATACTCAAGTATTCATTTGAAAACTCAAGTATTGACATGGAAAAACTCCACAAAATTTGTTAGTTCTCTATGTGTTTTGATGATAATCAACAATTGTAAACATGTTTTGAAGTTTCCAAAATCTGTTAAAAACCATCTGGTTGTTGCATACTCGAGTATTGGAAGCCATACTCGAGTATTGGATTGATAGTGGATTGCTCAAATGCATTTTACAAGTCAATACTCAAGTATTGGAAGCAATACTCGAGTATTGAAGTTACAGAGAGCAATCAAGTTTTGAACTTAAGTGCATACTCGAGTATAGCACTAACATACTCGAGTATAGGTCATCCAGAGAGCATCCAAACTTTTCAAACTGAGTGAATACTCAAGTATAGGAAGCTATACTCGAGTATTGGTCTTACAGAGAGCTTTCAAAGTTCTATAACTGATGCATACTCGAGTATAGGATTTGGATACTCGAGTATTGGACTCTTACAAAGGTTTTTCAACTTAACATCTGATCTTGCATACTCAAGTATTCATTTGAATACTCAAGTATTGACATGGAATAACTTCACAATTTTTGAAAGATGAATGCATACTTGAGTATTGACTATATAGAGAGGTTATCCATTTTGTCAATGATTTGAATACTCAAGTATTGGAATGAATACTCAAGTATTGAGGGCTTTTGAACTTAAAATTTTCTCACAAAAAGTTCCATACTCGAGTACATACTTACATACTCGAGTATTGAGGTTGGTTTTCAAAGCTCAAGTCACGATGGTTTGCCTCTGGAAGCTGCATACTCGAGTATCACTTTGGATACTCCAGTATTGACACTAGTACACAGTGACATACTTGAGTATAAAGGAACATACTCGAGTATTGAATGGTAAAAACTGATTTTCAAATTACATGAATTTGCAAAACACTGTTGTTTGATCTTATTGCTTCCATTCATCATTCACTTATGTTTCCAGCTATGTTTAACAAGTTTGTTAAGTGAATTCCAGTTAGCACAGATGAAGATTATTGAAGGTCAAAGCCAAAAAGCAAAAAGTGCTCTGAAGCATTTAATGCACTGCAGTTAAACAACCTCCTTTTGGCTAATCCACCTGAGCACGCATTCTCAACGGTCAAGAATGCTTTCTTAATCAAGAAAACTCTTCTTCAACGGTCAAAACTCCAGAGAGCCAACCCAGATTAATTATACACCTGGATTAGTTGGAGATTAGAGAGAGAAGCTGACCAAACTTAATGCTAACCAACTTCAACGGTTGGAATCATCATACAACGGTCAATTAATGCTCTCTGAGTATAAATAGAGTGCATTGAAGTCTTCTCAACAACATTGTAGAATTGAGAACGAAATTCATTAAGTGTTCAATCAATACTTTCAGTTTTTCATCTGTATTGTCTTTTGACATTGTGAGCTTCAGTGATTATCTTATCTACTCTTTGAGAGAGTTATTTCCATTGTAATTCATCTATTGTAAAGAACCACAAGTCAGGGGACTTGGTGGTTGGGATAATTGATTACAACTTGTAAGGGGGAGTGAGTTCTAGAGAGAGAACTACTCTGAGTACAAAGCTTGTAATCAATTTGAGAGTTATAGTGGATTGGAAAATCCCAAGTGTGGCTTGGGGACTGGATGTAGGTCAAGGATAAGACCGAACCAGGATAAATCTTCTTGTGCAAAGCTTTTCTTCCCTTCACCTCTGATATGCTCTGTTCTTCTTAGTTCAAAACAGAGCAAATCTTTAAATTTCTTAAAGATACCCAATTCACTCCCCTCTTGGGTATCAAGCTCCATTCTTCAAAATGTTCAAATGAGTGCATACTCGAGTATTGATTTGAAAACTCGAGTATTGGGCATACTGAGAGCTTTTCCTTTTGTCAATGACATGAATACTCGAGTATTGTCCTTAAGGTCCAAAGTTCATATCACGATGAATCTTCTCTGGTTGATGAATACTCAAGTATCAAGATGGATACTCAAGTATTGAGTTAAGTGCACAGTGACAAACTCGAGTATTGGTGAACATACTTGAGTATTGGACGCTAAACTTGAAAATCAAATCTCACGAATTTCTGGAGCCATCTTATTTGATCTTAATACTTCCATTTATCATTCTTATATATTCTTGGCTATGATTAACCATCTCTTTGATGAGTTTTTAGACAGATTAACGAAAGTTAATTGAAGGATAAAGTGAAAAGTAAAAAGTGGTTCTGTTCATTAAATGCACTACTCAGAAAGTTGCACAAACTTGGCCAATTCTTCTACACACGATTACAAAGCATTAAAGAATGTTTTCTACTTCAACAAACTTCATCTCCAACGGATTAATTCGTAGAAGAAAAACTCAGATTGCTTGGCCAGCTGGATTAAGCTAAGCTTAGAGAGAAAAGATGCCTAAGCCACTTGCTAAACACCTGTAAACTTCTCTCAACGGTAATATTGAAGATGCAACGGTCAATTAATACTTCTTGAGTATAAATAGGACAGCATTCAAGTCTCTACAACAACCACAACATCTGAAAACGCACAAGCATTCAAGTTCTTCAACTACCTTTCAGTTTTCACTTGTATCTTGTCTTTTGACTACATAAGCTTCAGTGTTTATCATCATCTACTCTTAGAGAGAGCTTTCTTTGATTGTTAATCATTTATTGTAAAGAACCACAAGTCAGGGCACCTGGTGGTTGGGTTCATTGATTACAACTTGTAAGGGGGAGTGAGTTCTAGTGAGAGAATCACTTCTTAAGTGCAGAGTGTGTAATCTTTGATATAGTGGAATCCCAGTGAGGCTGGGGACTGGACGTAGGTCAGTGGTTAAGACCGAACCAGTATAAATCTTCTTGTGTCTTGCTACTCTTCCCTTACTCGGAATTACCCTGTTTTCATAGTTCAAAAACAGAGCATTTAATCAAAAATTTCAAAATACCCAATTCACCCCCCCTCTTAGGTATTTAGCTCCATTTACACAATGCCATAGGTAGGTCGGATTCAAATTATTTGACTTGATGAACCTTTTAGTAGTTATGTCATAGATTCGTCCATTATTAGGATGTTCTAAATTAAGTACATAATGACCAGCATGCAAATCTCCATGAGCATAAAATTGTCATTATGGAAAAATTGAACATTTACGATTCCTAAATAAGACAATGAAATAATGTTACTGCTCAAAGCAGGTACACAAAGCAATTGTTCAAAAATAAACAAAAGCCCACTAGGCAGAACTAGTTCATAAGTGCCAACGGCTAAAGCAGCAACTTTTGCTCGGTTTCCAACTCGTAGGTCAACTTCGCCTTTCTTCAATCTTCTACTTGTTAGTTCTCTAAGGGTTTTGATGATTGCCAATAATTGTAAACAAAGTTTGAAGTTTTGCTGTCAACTGTGAAAAACTCACTGTGAGAGCAAAACTCGAGGTTTGGCCATACAGAGAGAAACTCAAGCTTTCTAAAATTAAAGAAAACTCGAGGTTTCCAGAGAAAACTCAAGGTTTCCAAACATAGAGACTTCTCAAGACTTCTCAAGTTTTTCTGAGAAAATGCAAAACTCGAGGTTTATAATAAAACCTCGAGGTTAAAAACCTCGAGGTTTGGTCACATAGAGAGTCTCTCAGATTTTGAACATCTCAAAACCTCAAGTTTTGTGTTTTGATTTAAAACTTCACTTTTCACAAGTTTTTGAGAAAACTCGAGGTTTGGCAAGAAACCTCGAGGTTTTGACTGAAAAAGAAAACTTAGATTTTAACCAAGTTTCAAAACCTCCAGTTTTCTGAAAAACCTCAAGGTTTGAGTTCAGCAAGATTCTCTCAAAGTTTTCACAAAATGTGAAAACTCGAGGTTTTGATAAAAACCTCGAGTTTTGTCCAAGCAGAGAGCAACTAAATTTTCTAAGGTTTCAAAACCTCTAGTTTGGTTTTGAAACCTGGAAGTTTCAGTCTTGGTGCAAAATTTCAAAGTTTTCCTATTTGAACAAAACTCGAGTTTTGTAAAGAAAACTCGAGGTTTTACAAGACAGAGAGCAAACGAGTTTTTCACTAAGTTAAAAAACTCGAGGTTTCAAATGAAACCTCAAGGTTTTACATTTGACAGAATTTTTTAGAACTTTCATACATAAGAGAAAACTCGAGGTTTGTCTTGAAACCTCGAGGTTTTCCCTGGCAGAGAGCAACGTTCATTTCAAAGTTTTGAAAACCTCCAGTTTTGCTTAGAAACCTCGAGTTTTGATGTTTTGGACATAAAATCAGTTTCACATGCTTAGTCCAAAACTCGAGGTTTGATGAACAAACCTCGAGGTTTCTGTGCTGAGTTTGAAATTTGAATTTCGCAATTTCATAAATCTGTCTTGTTTGATCCTAATACTTTCCAGTATTAATCCTCTATGCTCCTAGTTATATTTAACCACTTTCTTGATGAGTTTTAGATAGATTAATGAAAGTTTATTGAAGATCTCAGCAAAAGCAAAAAGCATGTCAGCATAATAAATGCAGTTCAGAAAAGTTGCATTCTTTCAGCTAATCCAACTGCACACGTCTACAAAGCATTAAAGAATGTTTTTCTACAACAAGTAAACTCTTCTCCAACGGATTAATTCGCAGAGAGTCAACTCTGATAATCTAGCCAGCTGGATTAAGAGTAATCAAGAGAGAGAAGGTCCCAAAACCACTTCAGAACACTTGGACAACTTCTCCAACAGCTCTAATTGGAAAGCAATGGTCATTCAATGATCTCTGAGTATAAATAGAAGAGCATTCAAGTCTTTCCAACAACGACAACAACTGAGAGCAAATTTCATTAAGTTTCATTCAATTCTTTCAGTTTTTTTATTTGTACAGTATCTTGTGATACTTAAGCTTCAGTGTTCATCATTATCTACTCTTAGAGAGAGTTTTCTTTGATTATCAAACATTTATTGTAAAGAACCACAAGTCGAGGGACTTGGTAGTTGGGTTTATTGATTACAACTTGTAAGGAGGAGTGAGCTCTAGTGAGAGAATCACTTCTTGAGTGCAGAGTGTGTAATCTTTGATATAGTGGAAATCCCAGTGAGGCTGGGGACTGGACGTAGGTCAAGAGGTTAAGACCGAACCAGTATAAATCTTCTTGTGTCTTGCTATTCTTCCCTCACTCTGTTTTACCCTGTTTTTAGTGTTAGAAAACAGAGTTTTCAGCAAGAAATTTTAAAATACCCAATTCACCCCCTCTTGGGTATTTGGCTCTACTTTCATTTGGTATCAGAGCAAGGTCTTCTCATAAGAGCTTAACATCTCGAGAAGGATCAACATGGAAGGTATCTTACCTGATGGAGCTTCTATCAACAAACCACCAGGCTTCAATGGTGAACATTTTTCCTTCTGGAAAGCAAAGTTCAAGGTCTTCGTGAATGCTACAGAGTATGGGCTTTGGAGAGTATTTGAAAGAGGTGACTATATGCCAACGGTTGTTGAAGATGGAGTGAGGGTCATGAAGTTAGAAGAAGATTACGATGACTATGATCGAAGAAATGTTACTCTCAACAGTAAAGCAGTACTTTTCGAGAAAGTGCATTAAGCCAACGAGAGTATTTTCATGTATGCACTTTGCCATCTGCTAAGGTAATGTGGGATGCTCTAAAGATTGCTCATGAAGGAACAGCTGGTGTAAAGCAAAACCGAGTCAACACCCTTATGACTGAATACGATCTCATGCGTATGAAGCCTGGAGAATCGATTGGTGAATTTCAGCTAAGGTTCACTCACCTGATTAATCAACTTGCAGCCCTTGGAAAAGAATATGACCAGTCAGTGCAAGTGAGAAAGATTTTAAATATTCTCAACAAAGATTGGGAAGCTAAAGTCACAGCCATCGAGGAAGCAAGAGGAGATTTAATGGCCTCAGTAGCTGCACTCTTTGGAAGTCTCTCTGAATATGAGGCCAAACTCAAGTTCAAGAAGGGACTTGATGAGGTCCATGGCAAAGGCAAAGGGATAGCTCTCAAGTCTGCCAAAGAGAGCAAAGAATCAGATAACGATGAGGAAGATGAGGATGAGGAAATTGGGATGCTGGTCCGGTGATTCAAGAAGTTCTACAAGAAAGATCAAGCCTTCAAGAAGTTTCACAAAGGGAGCTCCAGCTTTGAATCAAAGAAGCCTATCATATGCTACGAATGCGAGAAGCCCGGACACATCAAATCAGAATGTCCTCAGCTAAAGAATCAAGAAAAGGAGAAAAAGAAATTCAACAAGTTCAAAAAGAAGGCATATGTTTCAGCCATATGGGGTGATAGCTCATCCGATGAAGATGAAGCTGAAGATGAAGAGAAAACAAACATATGTCTGGTTGCACGAGAACAACAAGATGATAGTGAGGTATATGAAACTCAACCTTCCTATGATAAACTACTTGCTGAATACAATCTTGTGCAAATGGAATTTGAAAAACTTGCAGAAAAATATCTGATTTTGAAAAAAGAAAAATGTTTTTCTTGAGTTGCAAGTTGAAAAACTTTCCTCTCCCAAAATTCTTGTCTGTGATGAATGCCCTGTTTTAGAGAAAAAGAATTTACAACTGATAAAAGCTCTCGAGAAATTCACTAAGGGAAGTGAAATGCTCGACGTAATTTTAAAGCAACAAAGATTTACAAATGATAGATCGGGCATTGGTTATAGACCATATTTTGATAAGAAGAATGGTCAAAAATCATATATGAACTATTTTACAAAATCGGTTCATTCCTTTAACCCATTTGCACATTGTAACTACTGCAATAGGAAAGGTCATTCTACTTCATCTTGCTTTCATAGAAAAGAAAGAAAAGTTAAACCTACTGGTAATTATCAATGGGAACCGAAAGGAATCTATGTTCCCAAGGTCAAATCTAACCCCAAAGGACCCAAGAAAAGATGGGTACCTAAGACTTGATCCTCTGTGATTTGCAGGTATGTCTTAGAGCATCAAAGCCCAACAAGTGGTATATTGATAGTGGATGCTCAAGGCATATGACGGGAGACAAATCTAAGTTTCTCACAATCCAACCTAAGGAAGGTGGCAAGGTCACCTTTGGAGGAGATCAATCTGGAAAGATAGCTGGGATTGGTGAGATTGGGAACAATGAAGGTCCACTCATCAAAGACGTATATCTTGTTGAAGATTTATGCCACAATCTCCTTAGTGTGAGCCAAAGCACCGACAAGGGTAACCTTGTTATTTTTGATTCTAATGAATGTCTGATTGTGAAAAAGGATTTGCTTCCCTTAGAAGATTTGAAATCAAAAGCTTTATTTAGAGCACCTAGAGATGGTAATTGTTACACTCTCAACCTCTTTAGCAATGTTTCGATTTTTGAAAAATGTTTGTAAGCAATTTGAGTGAGAGTTGGATGTGGCACAAACGTTTAGCTCATGTCAACATGTTTCAACTTGACAAGTTGCTTAAAAAGGATTTAGTTATTGGCATTCCCAAACTTAGTTTCAAAAATGATTTGACTTGTGAAGCATGTCAAAAGGGAAAACAAACTAAATCATCTTTTAAAACTAAAAATGAAATTTTTACTAATAGACCATTACAATTGCTACATATGGATCTTGTGGGTCCAGCAAAGGTGAGGAGCCTTAGTGGTAATTTGTACACGTTGGTTATTATAGATGATTTCTCAAGATTTTGTTGGACTATTTTCTTGTCTTCAAAAGATGAAACATTTGATCAATTTGTTGTGTTTGCCAAGAAGGTCCAGAACGAGAAAGGATTTTCTGTTTCAGGCAATAGAACTGATCATGGTGGCGAATTTGAAAACAATGCTTTTGCTGAATATTGTGACAACATGGGGATAGACCACAACTTCTCAGCTCCAAGGACTCCACAACAAAATGGTGTTGTAGAAAGGAAGAATCGAGTCCTTACGAGATGGCAAGGGCAATGCTGAATGAGAACAACACTTCTCAAGTGTTCTAAGCTGATGCTATGAGCACCGCTTGCTACATCTCCAATCGAGCATACCTGAGAAAGAAGTTGAACAAGACCTCATACGAGCTATACAAAGGGAGGAAACCCAACCTGAGCCATCTACACATCTTTGGGTGTAAGTGCTATGTGCACAATAATGGTAAAGAAAATCTGGGTAAATTTGATTCTAAGGCAGATGTAGGAATATTTATTGGTTATTCAAATAGGAGCAAAGCATATAGAGTTTTCAATACTAGAACTAAAGTAGTTGAAGAATCTATTCATGTTGTGTTTAGTGAAGAAGAGACTGATAAATCCTTGAATGATGAGGAAGAAAATATTTTCAAAAATCAATTCTTTTCGAAAACTACTCCTTCACCTACTAAAAATTCTGAAAATATTTTTGAGGCTGATCCTGAAAATAATATTAAAAACCCAGATCAGTCTCAACCTAGGGTTAGAGATTTATTAGATATCATCATTTAGACCAAGTCATAGGAGATGTAAGTCAAGGAGTAAGAACTCGAAAGAGTACTTTGAATGAAGTCACTTTTTCTGCATTCATATCACATATATAACCCTTTAAAATAGATGAAGCCCTTTCAGACAATGATTGGGTGATAGCTATGCAAGAGGAGTTACATCAATTCGACAGAAATCAGGTTTGGGACTTAGTACCTAGACCCAAGGACCATCTGGTTATTGGGTATTTAAGAACAAACGTGATGAATCTGCAATCATTGTCTGGAATAACGCAAGATTGGTTGCAAAAGGGTACAATCAAGAAGAAGGAATAGACTATGAAGAAACTTATGCTCCAGTAGCTAGATTGGAAGCTATAAGGGTTCTTCTAGCCTTTGTATGTGTTAAAGGTTTCAAACTTTTTCAAATGGATGTTAAAAGTGCATTTTTGAATGGTTTTATTCAAGAGGAGGTTTATGTGGAACAACCTCCAGTTTTGAAAATGAACAGTACCCTGATCATGTCTTCAAACTCAAAAAGGTATTATATGATCTCAAGCAAGCTCCAAGAGCTTGGTATGAGAGATTAAGCCAATTTCTCCTAGATCAAGGATTTATCAGAGGAAAGGTTGACACAACACTATTCATTAAAAGGAATAAATTGAATGAAATTTTAATTGTCCAAATTTATGTTGATGACATAATTTTTGGTGCTACTAATGATACTTTGTGTGAGGAATTTTCAAAGACTATGCAGGGAGAGTTTGAGATGTCAATGATGGGAGAGCTGAACTACTTCCTTGGTCTGCAAATCAAGCAAAGGAAGGATGGAATTTTCATCTCCCAAACCAAATATCTCAATGATCTGCTGAAAAAGTTTGGGATGGACCATTGCAATGGAGCTGACACAACCAATGAGTACAACCACTTCATTGGATGCTGATGAGAAGGGCAAAGACTTCAACATCACAAAGTATAGAGGGATGATTTGATCATTGCTCTATCTAACTGCGAGCCGCCCGGACATCCAATTCAGTGTTGGAATGTGTGCAAGGTTCCAGTCTACTCCAAAGGAGTCTCATGCTGAACATGTGAAGAGGATCTTCAGATATCTTGCAGACACCAAGACACTGGGTTTGTGGTTCCCTAAAGGTCAACCTGAACACTTGGTGGCATACTCAGATTCAGACCATGTCGGCTACAAGACTGATAGAAAGAGCACAAGTGGCCAATGTGAGTTCTTTGGCAACTCACTTGTATCATGGTTTAGCAAGAAACAAACTAGTGTGGCTGTGTCATCAACTGAAGCTGAGTATGTGGCTGCATCAAGTTGCTGTGCTCAAGTGCTGTGGCTAAAACAACAACTTGCTGACTTGGGAGTCAATCTGAAGGAGATTCCAATTTTGTGTGACAACACAAGCACAATAAGCTTGGCGAAGAATCCAGTTCAACATACTCGGACCAAGCATATTGATGTGCGGCATCACTTCATAAGGGATCATGTTCAAAAGAAGGATGTCAAAGTCATGTTCATCCCAACTCATCTTCAACTTGTTGATATCTTCACAAAGCCATTAGCCAAGGAGCAATTTAATTTCATAAGAAGAGAATTGGGAATGGTAAATCCCAATGAGTTGTGAGTATTTCATGCTCAATCTAGTGTTAAATTATGGTTTTGATGATTAAAGGATACTAACTTAAGCATCGGAGTATCTCGACTTGTTTTGTGCAGGATATTAAGAACCTGAGTTTCGATGGCAAGGAGTAAAACCTCGAGGTTTTGATAAAACCTCGAGTTTTGGCCATAGACTGTCGAGGTCAAAGAGAATCTGAAATTCTGAAGAAGAGTGAAACCTCAAGTTTTCCAAGAAAACCTCGAGTTTTCATCAGACAGAGAGCACTCCAACACATTTGGATTTTTGGAAACAATGAAACCTCGAGTTTTCGATAGAAACCTCGAGTTTTCATAAGGCAGAGAGTGATCCTGTTATGAAGAATGAAGCAAACCTCGAGGTTTCCATAAAAACCTCGAGTTTTGGCTTCTAAAGGTTCAAAGGTTCACAGAACACCTTTGATGTCCAGGTTAGCCTGTTTATACTAAACCTCGAGGTTTAGACAAAAACCTCGAGTTTTTGAGTTTGTTTATATATATGGGTCACTGTGTTGTTCTTCAAAACTCTACCCAAAACTCAAGTTTTGTCCTAAGTCTTTCTCGTCTCTCTCTGAAATCTTCTTCTTGCTCAATCTCTCTCTGAAACCCCAATATGACTTCGAAATCAAACACCCAGGCTACTTCCAACCCTAAATCCACCGAACAACCCTCCAAATCATGGTCTCCTCCTCGACCTCCTTCTCGTCAACCGTTAGGAGCTCTACCTCCTCCTGAGCATCCTGTGAGGCTGAAGACAGTGGCTAAACGCCTTCGCCGAGGAGCAGACAGAAAGATTAGAGGGATTACACAAGACATTCCTTCAGATGATTCGTCTCCTCCCTCCAAGCAAACCAAAGCTTCTCCTAAGGGCAAAGGAGTTCATATCAGCGAATCCACTCCAACTTCTTCAAAGAAAAAGAAACAACCAGAGGTTCAAGGGAAAGGGAAAGAAAAAGTTTTTGAAAAATCAGTACCTGCTAAGAAGAAGGCTGCCGAGAAAACAGAACCATCCAAGAAGAAGAGGCAAGTACCAATGAAGAGGGCCACTGCTACTCGGTCAAACCCTCAGACTACCCAGCCAAGCTCCGACAATCAAGCTTCTTTTCAAGCCACTGATTCTACACAGAACCAAGAGGATCGTGTGCCAAAAGTCATGGAGAATGCTATTTCTGACATCTACAGACACATGTCTCCTCCTGAAGGTTTCTCCACTGCTCCTTCTACTTTCCCTTCTAAAGAGGCAAATGATAGATTTAGAGAGTCTTATCTTCATAGAAACTTCTGTCCAGTGGTTGCTGTCAATCTAACTGATTTTTATGAGGAAAACCACTTTGACATTTCACCCTGGCTAAAACCATATGAGAACTTTATCTCTATCTTTGCTCCCTATACTCCTCAGTTGGTTCGTCTGTTTTACTATAATATGGAGTATGCAAATGAGTTAGGGCCAGATAGTGAGGTTTTAGAGGAGAAAGTGACCACTGTTGTGAGAGGGGTTAAATTCACCTTGTCTGCCAATATCATCAATCAAATTTTGAAAATTGCCAATCCCCCACAAATGCCAGACTTTTCTTATAGTAACCAAGAAATCTTTGAGACACTCAGACCAGGAGAGACCTTTCCTCAAGACCAACAACTTAGGTTGTCCTTTACCCCTGGATCTATGTCTGCTGAGAACAGGGTTCTTTGGTATGTCTACTCTAGAAATTTTATTCAGAAAGGTAGGAACTTCACCCATTTTACCTAACAAGACTACCAACCCTTCACTGCTTTTGTCAAGAAGGTCCCATTCAATCTTGGTCATTAGCTTCTGCAAGCTATGACTAAGTTTAAGTTTTCTCGTCGCAAGCTCTCTCACATACCTTTCCCTTCCCTAGTGTCTGTCATCTTATACTACCACAAGATATGGTATGTAGGTTCTGTGGACACTCTGGAATATCCACCCTTCTTTGGGAAAAATATGTTGAATCTAATGAAGGTGAAATTTGGGGAAGAAGGCTCAGATCAGTCTAGAGCTCCTTCAAAATCACAGCCTCGGAGAACTCGATCACATGCTCAAGAGGCACAGTCTGCACCTCCTCCTCCTACTGATCTCATGGCACAAATCAAGGAAATTGTGGATGTTGCACTTGCTGCAATGTCTATTCGGGTTGAGTTTGAGTTGGGCAAACTGAGAGCTGACATGACTAGAGGGACAAATGGATTGATTGAAATCCAAGATGCAATGAAGGAACATCTAGAGCTGATCTCTGGACAATCTGCTGAGATGAAGGAGAAGGTTGAAGAGATTGATGCCAGACTCTTCACACAGGCTATCTCCAACATGGAACTGAGTAACAAAGTGGATAAGATCATTCAGCATCTTCACATTGGGTCCACTCCACACTTTGGAGCTCCTGCTGGTCCCAGTACTTCTAGTCCAGCTTCTGGTTCCTCCTCACCTTCTTTTGCCTTCACTAGCCCTCAGATTCCTACCTCATCTCCAGAGCCATCCACTCCCATTTTCCCATCTCCTGTCATAGCTACTACACCTCCCACTGTTGTTCTTCCATCTCCATCTACCCCCACTACTGAAATCTTCCACCCTTCTGGCCATACCGAAGTTTTCCATCCTTTTGGAGAAACTGAAGTTGTTCACCTTTCTCCTCCCTCTACTCCCTTGGTGCAATTGGATTTTGAAGATGACAAAGGGGGAGAGAAACCATAGGATAGAATTTGAGTTTTTGGTTAGCATTTTGGCTGTTATGCATTTGGTTAGCATTTTGGCTGTTATGCATTGTATTTTCATTTTGTGGTCTTGTAATTTGTCACTTCATATATGAAAATGCAATTTGATATGAACTATATGTGTTTTAAGCTTCTGCTGTTATTCACTCTGATATTTATGCTATGTTTTTCAAAATGCAAAGCTTTCACATTTTTCAATCTTGACTCAAAATGAAACCTCTCTCAAATTCTTAGAGATATTTGTTTTACAAGTATTGTCATCATCAAAAAGGGGGAGAATGTTAGTTCTCTAAGGGTTTTGATGATTGCCAATAATTGTAAACAAAGTTTGAAGTGATGCTATCAACTGTGAAAAACTCACTGTGAGAGCAAAACTCAAGGTTTGGCCTTACAGAGAAAAACTCAATCTTTGTGAAATTAAAGAAAACTCGAGGTTTCCAGAGAAAACTCGAGGTTTCCAAACACAGAGACTTCTCAAGTTTTTCTTAGAAAATGCAAAACTCGAGGTTTCTAATAAAACCTTGAGGTTTGGTCACATAGAGAGTCTCTCAGATTTTGAACATCTCAAAACCTCAAGTTTTCATTTAAAACCTCAAGTTTTGTGTTTTGATTTAAAACTTCACTTTTCACAAGTTTTTGAGAAAACTCGAAGTTTGGCAAGAAACCTCGAGGTTTTGACTGAGAAAGAAAACTTAGATTTTAACCAAGTTTCAAAACCTCCAGTTTTGTGAAAAACCTCAAGGTTTGAGTTTAGTAAGATTCTCTCAAAGTTTTCACAAAATGTGAAAACTCGAGGTTTTGATAAAAACCTCGAGTTTTGTCCAAGTAGAGAGCAACTAAATTTTCTAAGGTTTCAAAACCTCGAGTTTGGTTTTGAAACCTCGAGGTTTCAGTCTTGGTGCAAAATTTCAAAGTTTTTCTATTTGAACAAAACTTGAGTTTTGTAAAGAAAACTCGAGGTTTTACAAGACAGAGAGCAAACGAGTTTTTCACTAAGTTAAAAAACTCGAGGTTTCAAATGAAACCTCAAGGTTTTACATTTGACAGAATTTTTCAGAACTTTCATACATAAGAGAAAACTCGAGGTTTGTCTTGAAAGCTCGAGGTTTTCCCTGGTAGAGAGCAACGTTCATTTCAATGTTTTGAAAACCTCCAGTTTTGCGTAGAAACCTCGAGTTTTGATGTTTTGGACATAAAATCAGTTTCACATGCTTAGTCCAAAACTCGAGGTTTGATGAACAAACCTCGAGGTTTCTGTGCTGAGTTTGAAATTTGAATTTTGCGATTTCATAAATCTGTCTTGTTTGATCCTAATAGTTTCCAGTATTAATCCTCTGTGCTCCTAGTTATATTTAACCACTTTCTTGATGAGTTTTAGATAGATTAACAAAAGTTTATTGAAGATCTCAGCAAAAGCAAAAAGCATGTCAGCATAATAAATGCAGTTCAGAAAAGTTGCATTCTTTCAGCTAATCCAACTGCACACGTCTACAAAGCATTAAAGAATGTTTTCTACAACAAGTAAACTCTTCTCCAACGGATTAATTCGCAGAGAGTCAACTTTGATCATCTAGCCAGCTGGATCAAGAGTAATCAAGAGAGAGAAGGTCCCAAAACCACTTCAGAACACTTGGACAACTTCTCCAACGGCTCTAATTGGAAAGCAACGGTCATTCAATGATCTCTGAGTATAAATAGAAGAGCATTCAAGTCTTTCCAACAACGACAATAACTGAGAGCGAATTTCATTAAGTTTCATTCAATTCTTTCAGTTTTTTTATCTGTACAGTATCTTGTGATACTTAAGCTTCAGTGTTCATCATTATCTACTCTTAGAGAGAGTTTTCTTTGATTATCAAACATTTATTGTAAAGAACCACAAGTCGAGGGACTTGGTGGTTGGGTTCATTGATTACAACTTGTAAGGAGGAGTGAGTTCTAGTGAGAGAATCACTTCTTGAGTGCAGAGTGTGTAATCTTTGATATAGTGGAAATCGCAGTGAGGCTGGGGACTGGAGGTAGGTCAAGAGGTTAAGACCAAACCAGTATAAATCTTCTTGTGTCTTGCTATTCTTCCCTCACTCTGTTTTACCCTGTTTTTAGTGTTAGAAAACAGAGTTTTCAGCAAGAAATTTTAAAATACCCAATTCACCCCCCTCTTGGATATTTGGCTCCACTTTCACTACTTTCCTTGAGACCCTACACATTTGTACAAATGTGAGATCCACATGTAGCATCTAATACCGATATAGAGGAAGTAGAAAAGTGAATATCTATGACATAGATACCTGAAGCGATAGCCCTGCTATCCTTCTTGCCCTTTTCCAGATCTTTTTGATATAGTTTGCAGTTCCTCTTCCAATGACCGATTTCATTGCAGAAGAAGCAGACCCCATCCTTCGGAGGTTTTGCCTTCTTGGCTTTCCGTTTCATACCCCTTCCTCTCTGAACGGACAAACAATACTGAGCCTCCTCTCAAGGCTCTGCTTAGCAGTTTTGAGCATCCCATGCAGTTCAAAAATTGATTCCTCCATATTGTTTATGTTGTAATCCATGACAAAGTCGTCATAACTTCCTGGGAGTGAGTTCAAGACCACATATGTAGCTAACTCCTGGGATATGGGGAATCCAAGCCTCTTAAGGTGATCAATGTAGCCTTTCATTTTCAACAAATGAGAACTAACTGATTCACCTTCAGCCATCTTGCAAGAGAATAAGGCCTTTGTGGTCTCATACCTCTCTTGCCTTGCCTATTGCTGGAACATTTCCATAGGATGATCAATCATCTCAGAAACCTCCATGTGTTCCAGATCTCCATCGAGGTCTGGAACCATAGTGGTAGGCATCAGGCATCCTATATCCATAGAGTCTTCTTGATGCTTCATGTAAGTATTAGTTTGATGAGCTCTTGGATCATCAGTTGCAGGCTCGTCAGGAATGGGTTGATCGATGAGATACTTCTTTCTTTCGTGTTTAGGATCAACACTTAGGTTCCCAAACATATCAAGAAAGTTTGTCTCATCGAGTTCGTCCTTCTTAAGGACTGATCGCATTGATGGTGTTGGGGTGTTACTATTCGACATAATTCTACAATTTAAAAGAGATGCAAAGTTTAATTAGTAACCTCCCACTGAATTAATAACCCTCATTATAATTAGTGGTCTAAGATCCATATTTGGCTTAATCTTAAGTCCGCTTTGGCAGGATGCTTAAAATCAAGTTATTTAGGTAGACAACCTCTTTGCCAATTACATCTCATGTAATTCTTAGATCTTTATGGGATTCGATCATCGTATGACCTAGCATGTTTAATCCCATCTAATACCTTGAGATCCAAAACCGTTTTGATAATCTCAATTAAGTCAAGACAATAATGAATGCTGAGTATCCCCATTACTCACTCTTGTCTCACCAAGATAACTCAAATGCATCCACTTTGGTGGAACATACAAATGGGTGATCTAGGTTTTGACAAGTATTCATTTATTGATGGCATTATGACTTAAGATTTTATTTAGAGGTTATTATCTAATTTATTCTAATTAATCCTATTAATTCTACTTATATGAATGCAATCACTATTGTATCTCATATAAATTCTAAATTAATCAAAAGTGATCTAATCAAATCATAATTAAAACTCTAAATTAATTATAACATATGTTAATTCATACAATTATAATTAAATTATTGAGTTTTACGGCTGTCGCTTCATTTTAATACGACTAGATCTATATCTTATAGGATTTCTAAAACCCTAATTGGCCGTATTAAAATATTCAAAATTAATCTCAATTAATCTTGAATTCGAATTTTAGATTAAAATAATATTAATTAAATCTGTCCAAGAGATCTAATCTAATCTATTTATTTTAATCTAAAATAAAAGTCTGCCGATTTAATTTATCTTTATAAATTAAATCTAAGATATGATATCTCTTTCGAAAATTAAATCTGAGATACAATATCTCTATTTGTTTTAGATATTTAATTCATCAAATAAATTAAATACAAAACAAACATTATATAATAATATTATAATCTACATTAATAATATCATTATTATTTAATTTTGAATTTATAATATAATATAATATAATATATATATACACACACAAATATCCTAATCTAAATTCTCGCGCTACAAACTTCATGCGATCTGAACTATTCAGAACTTCACGAATCTGTACGTGCGATCTAAACTCGCGAATGTCACGGATCAAAACGTGATCGTCAGCCGTTTTCAGAATGTCCGATCTGAACTCATATACGATATATAGTGTTTTAACAGCAATTTCATTTGGCGTCATGAACAAAAGATGTATACAAACTCTTTCGTAACAATAATTTTATCCAAAAAAAAAAACATGCCAATGAAAAACTAAAAAACTTATTTCTCTAAATTCGAACAAGAGGCATGAGAACATTTTCAAAAAACTTTCTATGTGTGAACCTTTTGATTTTAGTGCATCGGTTAATGATATATATATCTTTTATATATATATATATATATATAAACACACAAAAAAAAACTTTCTCTTTATACGCATAGCATACAAGATTCGATTTAATATATATCACATATATATAATCTCACGCATGAACCCAATTTAAACGCTCGGTTGAGTTGGCTTTGGTACCACTGTTGGGATCCGTACACACAGCGGATTTAAAAATTTTACGAATCTCGTCCTAAGGATCACTCAACCGCGTTTAAATCAAGGTTAAGGAATTCGAATCATACCTATGGCAAACTGGTGTGCGTCTCGTTCCTTTTGAATTGGTGGGCTACCTTCTCGATCAGTAGAAGCCGACTCTGTGAATCACCTTCCTCTACCGGTATCCACACAAATAAACACCGAACACGGACGCGGCAGCGTGCTAGCGCCTTGAACTGTGCGTCTCTCCCTTTTTCTCTCTAGGGTTTTTTTGCGGTTTTCTAATACGCTCGAAAAAGTCCCGTAAGTTTTTCTAAACCCGATCGGCGTATTATATGCAAAATTAATCGTCATTAATTTTGAAATTCGAATTTTGAATCTGGATTATAAATATATTAATTAAATCTATCTGATTGATCTAATCTAATATATTTATTTAATCTGAATTAAAAGCTAGATCTGAAATTCAAATTTTGAATTTGGATTAATAAATATATTAATTAAATCTATCTGATAGATCTAATCTAATGTATTTATTTAATCCAAATTAAAAGCCTTCAGATTTAATTTATCACCATAAATTAAATTCGAGAAATGATATTTATCTATTTAATTAAATCTGAAATACTATATCTGAATTTAAATTAAACAGATATATGATATCTTTATTCGAAAATTAAATGAGATACAATATCTCTATTTGTTTTAGATATTTAATTTATCAAATAAATTAAATACAAAAACAAATATTATATAATAATATTATAATCTCCATTAAATAATAATATTATATTATTTTCGAATTTAATATATATATATATATATATATATATATATATATTCACCCCCAGATTAAATTAAGTATTCATTAAATCTTAGATTAATCTAAGATTCAATGAATCTGGACATTTTCGCTCGTGTTGAGTTATTCTTGTGTGCGACCCTGAAGGCCCATATGAGATTGGCAGTAGGCCAATACTATACCAGCCCACAAGTTGCTAGCGGCCTCTAGCAAGACATTGCGTCTGCCCAATTCACATGGGGATCGATGACACGATACAACCTATCGTACAACTATGTCACGTCCCTTTTGTCACGCGATAATTTGGTCAAGGATGAGGCATGGATAATGTCAATTTCCTGTTCTTGACCATTACTTTCTCGATTCTCGAGTAGTCTAATAAATGAAATGGAAACTTCTTTCCATCATAGTATGACCATACATTTCTTAGACTCACTCATCGAGGGGCCCAGTATTATCTCTCTACAAATGTGAGGGACAAATTCCATCTTGACCATTCACATTCCTCCGCATGAAAACCACTGATCCCGATCCAAGCTTTTATCATCACTCGATCAAAGGTGACTTTTGACTAGGTCAAAGACCAGTGACTCATCATGTAGGAACCCATGATGATCTCAGGTCATAGGGTGTCCTGACGCGGTTATACATGAGATAAGCTTATGACTAAATCCATGCAGCTTTCTCATAGTGGGTCGGTCCAGCACCTTGTACTCTTACAAGTGCTCATAACTTTAATACGTATCTCCATATCCTATCAAAGTCATACTGGTCTTAACTCATCTTCGCTCCCACGTAAATGACCGACTAAGGACATTTAGGATAATCTATAAGATATATCCAGGGATACAGTTATCACTATAAACATGCGAATAAGATGATAACTAAATGGAGAACAATGACTTGTCCCTAGGGCATAATTTCCATTAGAAAGGTGGGTTTAGGTTATGTTATTAAGACATTAGTATCATTATGTAACTCTCAATCTCTTTCATGTGAGAGCTCGAGGGGAGGAGAGTGATTGGAATGGCACCTGATGCATGAGACTATTGTGACGAGTAGACCCTGGTCTATTGCTTTCATTACTTTTGTTGCCACCTCCAATGACTGCATCTTATTCCATTATGTTGACTTCAGACTTTATTATTATTATTATTATTATTATTTTGCTATAGTTTAGAGTTCAATAATGGACGGTTTGAGGCCTAGATTTTTTTTTTTTTTGGGATTATGGGCTTGAGTACTTGTATGCTATGATTTATGCCAACGGAGCACGCTAATGATATTGTATTTGTCCATGTTTATTGTGTTTACTGCATGAATTAATAATGATACATTGCTTGTGAGTCTATTCTTTTCTATCATGGTTAAGGAATTTGAAAATGATTGATGTCTCACATTTATAATCTTGATAGCCTCGAGGGGGTCATTTCCTTTTCTATCATGGTTATTCACTTTTTTTTTTTGGGGAAATCTCATGCTAAGTGTATGGTATAGTAAACACGGTGTTACACACATTGGCTGCCATGATATCTAAGAACAGGTTAAGATCATCATAAATTAAAAAATTAGATATAAAAGATATCTAGAGACTCCTATGAGACGATTGAATGGAATAGTGTGGAATTACATTATTGTGTCCCCACACCCTTGTTTTGGCTAGCACCATTTTAGCATGTAGGAGTTTTATTTTGTTTAAGTCTTTCAATGGGTTTAAAATGACAAATTGTTGGGGGGGGGGGATATACCCTTAGAATGAGTTCGAAAGCATTGGAAGAGAAAATTGTACTATCCAGATTTTAAAATCTGAGTTAATAAATTTATAAAGTATTAAGGAGGCTTGAAGAATTAATTAAGACCTCAAGAAAATAAATTTATTTATAAAAGACTTATTCTCGAGTAAAAGAATTCATAAAAATCAGGAGGGAATGATTATTAGATGCATAAAGGGCCAAAATAAATAAGGAAAAGTTGAAGATGTTATAAATATAAGGATAAAGAAAAAGTAAAAGATAGAGAACAAGAGTAAGAGAGATTCAAAAGAAAGAAATTTTCATTCAGTTTCTTCGTTGTACTGTGTACATTTGTGAGGGGGTAGGGGACTATTTATAATGGTTGGTGAGTAGGGAAGTTTTATATAGCTTCTACCTACCCACCACCATGAATGTAGTGGGTAATTACCCATTCCCCACCATAACAGTAGTGGGAACCTTAATGCCTATAATGGGTTATCCATATAATATATTCATAATACTCCCCTTTGGATGTCCATTATGGACGTGCCTCATTAAAAACTTTAACTAGGAAAAACCCAGTGGGATAAAAACCTAGCCAAAGAAAAGGGTACATCATCCGTTGATACACTTTCCAATGCTGCCTCATTATAAACCTTTACAGGAAAACCCAGTGGGACAAAACCTAGATAAGAGAAAAAGAGTACACCATGTATTGACTTCCCCTTTTGACAACATCAGTATTACTCCCCTGATGACAACATTACTTCCAATGTCTTCGTATTGGTGAATAACTATTTTGCTAATAAGCAAGATACATTAGTGCTCCAATATCACTAACATATGGTACTTCTGGACTAAGTAGTTCTTCGAACAATTAATTGCTCTTCAGGAGTTCTAGTTGATATCATCAAAATAAACATCAATTATAACAAATTCAATTCTAGATCTTTTCACAAAAATGCATAGGCATATTGAATCATTTTTGTTTTCAAAGATATTTCTTGAAACGATTATATCAAATGCGCTTTGATTGCTTCAATTCATACAAAGGCTTATTTAACTTAATTGAGTATTGTTCTCGAGAACTTGAATTAGATGATTTTGATAGCTTGAGTCCTTCAAGGACTTGTGCTTCTAGTACCTTGAGTCCTTTGGGGATTTATACTTCTGGCACGTTAAGTCCTTCAGGGACTTGTGCTTTTGGCACGTTAAGTCATTCGGCGACATGTGGTTATGGCACCTTAAGTCCTTTAGGGACATGTGCTTTTGGAACCTTAAGTCCTTCGAGGACTTCTGCTTCTGGCACTCGCTAATAGATTATGACTCATGATCATCATTTCCATTCATTACATCATACGCTATATTATTAGCAAAGATGTCGTCAACGTTGACTTCCTTTTAATCCCATCAGATTCTATTCATAACATAATTTCTTGAGATCTCATAATTTTTACATATTTCAATTACTTGGGTCTCTTCTAGGACTACCACATTCTCTTCTAGAGATATCTCTACTAGAGATAATAACTCTTCAAGAGATGGCTTTTCTGGAGTTACTAACTTTTCTTGATTATCCTTTACTTGATAATCTATATTCTTAACTCCTTTTCTTTTTCAAGGATTTTTATCTTTGGAACCGATGGGCTACCACGCTTCAGGCGTGCTTTAAATTCATTTATAATAGGTTGTCCTTCAGACATCAATAGAAGCATTAACAGCTGGGATATGTGACTTTGTCACTTTCTTTGAGTCAGTAAATGCTTCTGGCATTCGAGTAGCTCAGTTTTGCAAATTAATTATCTTTTGAACTTTTGGTTCACGTTGTTTTGTCCTATGATCAAAATGAGCCAATAATAATTCATTCTAGCTAATTTATTTACCCAACTGCTTAATTTCTCCCCCTAATGTTGAGAAAATAATGTCAAATAGCAATTAACTAATCATATAGTATAAGTCTTCTAAATCCATTTGTTTCCTTTAGAAACATCATTTTGTTTCATTTAAAGACAAACAAGAAGAAGGAGGTCCTTACACAACATTTATCCATCTATGTGCATTGTTGTGTAGATTCAAACCTTTAAGATGGAATGTTTCTAGCTCCTGACCAAAAGCCAATTATACAGGGAGAATTTTGTTGGCTTATATAAATGCTACAATATATAAGATCAAATAAACCAACATAGAAATTTTATTCTCATAAGTATTGATCTAACTCTTTATGGATGCTTTAATACATGATTCTTCGATCATATAATCTGGAAATAGCTCACTTTAATTTATTGAAACATTACTGCAAACTTCAGGTTGCAAATATTATTGCAAACTTCAGGTTATAAACATTCTTACAAACTTCAGGTTGCAAACTAATAGTCTCACATGTAACCATCTTATAGATGCATCTTTCAAATTTATATGGTTTACATGCTATTTCAATGGGCCCATATAATACTGTTTGATATATTTCTAGAAATACTGATACCCATCATGATTAATGAGAACAAGTAGCACATAATTCTCAAATAATATGTTGGTTATTTATGAAGAATCTTCTGATTCTTCAATGGATATCAATACATAATCTTATTATATATGTGTGTGTGACTTGGATGATCAAACAAGTCATGCCAACAATGAATTTGTTTGAATTAGTAAACTTTTGGTTTACTGTAACATATATCTCAACTAATTATAAACTTTTCAATTTCCATAAAATTATAATTTAAATCATAATCTGACATCCATTTTGGGAGATCTATTAGACTTTGTGTGAGAAGTATCTACCTTTTCAAAAATTAGCTCACACTTGTATTTTAACAATCTCCCCCTCAAGTGTGAGTCATGTAAACACTTACTTTATATCTGTATTTCAAAATCACTTTCAAACCCTTTAAAGCTCGAAAGGAAAATCTATGTTAGTTCTTCAGGAACTCCTATATAATATTACATTACTGGATAATCTTATTACTCATTAATAATATACTTTAGTTTGCTTATATGCAAAATATATAGTCCACCACATATGAAAATAGTCATAATCAAAATAACTTAGAATCACACAGTAAAATTTTTCAGCAGAAAATTCTCATGGCAATAGATTTATGATATGTGATCACAATAAATTTAAATAACAATAACAATAAAAAGTAAGCATCATATTACCTTCTGGGTTTATTCATTTCTCTTGGGCCTTGGCTTCAAAATAAATATGGATATATTTCTCTGCAACTCATTGCCTCTTTAATATCTTACATTGGCAAACATTTGATTTTGCTATATTTGTAAACTTCTGGTTTACAATTACAATCTCTTGCATTATTATTTGTAAACTTCTAGTTTACAACAAACTTCCAATTTATATTAGTATTTGTAAACTTCTAGTTTACAATAGCATGTGTTTTTATATGATATCTGTTTTTTGTAGATATTTTTAAAACTCAATAAGTTTCTTTTATACGAGCTTCAGGTAACAAAATATTAGCTCTTCCGGAGCCTTTTATCAAATTTATACTGTCATATATATAGTCTAAACATTAGCCTCTCTTACAAAGCTGGGCAAAATATGCTAATTAGTCCTTAGGACTATTAGCCTTTATACTTGTATACTTGTTACGACATAAATCTCTGCAAATTATTGTCTTCTGGACGATACTTTTTCAAGGCTACTAAAATCTTATTGTATCATACAATATTTGAAATGGCCTTCAAGGCTTCAATATTTATAACAATCCAAAGCCACTCTCTTATACACTCTTCATTCATGGCTGTGAACAAGTTTCTATAACTCTTTCGTGGGTATAGAAGACTGAAGGACCAAATATCTCATAAATTGTAATACTATGTAAATGCTTACGTATCACTATGCAATCACATGTTACAGTTATTGTGCAAATAGTAAATTACTGTACAAATAGTAACATTGTGTGAAATGCATTTTTGATATATTTGAAGATGCTATATCAGATCTCGAAACCATATAAATCATACAATATTTTTCAAAGTAATATAAAATCATGTCATAATATATTAAAATAATATGTATCATGGTGATATGATGAATTTTTAGTATATTTATTATGCCCAATAGTTTCCTTGTTGTGGCTCTTATTAATAATATTTCTCCACTTCAGGTGGGAATTTGAACCAATATGATTATAATCTTGATCATGCCCAAGACTATAAACATCTTCACTCATATATCTACGGCCATAATTAGATTCATTTGTTACTTCAATCACTTCTGGGAATGGATTCGAGTCTGGATTCATGATATTTGCAACAAAAACACATTGTTTTGTTTGGCCATATAAGATCAAGAAATTAATTCAACATATTTCTTAAAATCTTTTTCACAATTTTGCTACTGCACTGCAGGAGTAAATTGAATATACCCATTTATAATGAGCTTTTAGAATAACAAACATCTTTTGATGGTAATACAACTCTTTTAATTTGTTCTAAAGAACAAGAGGGTTTTATAAGGCCAACTATATAATTTTGATGCTTCATGAAACACAAATTTAAATTTCATTATAAAAAGAAATTTATGACAATATAATAACATGAATAATAAATTCATAAAGATAACAAATAATCCATAAATTACGAAATTAAAAATTTATGGCTTCAGGCCATTTAGTTTTAATGACTTCAGGCTAATTAATTCTCATAGTTTTAGGTTAATTAGTCTCATGGTTTTGGGCCAATGATAAGAATTTAGAAGTATATGACTTTTTATCTTCAGGATAGATAAAAAATTAAATATATGTTTCTAGTCATCCAATAAAATAAATGATAAAAAGTATATGACTTTAAGTCATATAATAGGGAATCAAATGAATATGGCTTCTAGCCATTTTGTACCTCTTGGCTTCAGGCCAATTTGTCTTTTCATAAGAAATAAATCTATATAACTTCTCATCGTTTATCTTCAGGATAAACATGAGACATAAAATCTATATGCCGTTTATCTTGAATAAACAAATATTATGAGACATTAATGAAAATAATAGGAAATTCACAAAAATAATTCATAAAGTATTGCAATAAAATTAAAATTTTATGGATTCAGGCCACAAGATAAATATAAGTTGAACATTATGGCTTCCGTCCATGCAATAAGATAGAAGATAAAAGTTATATGACTTCTGGTCATATAATATCAAAATTTTATGGCTTCTGGCCATTTATCTTCAGGATAAATAAAAGTTGAACACTATGTCTTCCAGCTATGCAATAATAAGATGAAAGGTATATGACTTCTAGCCATATAATATCAAAATAAGAATTAAAGAAATATGATTTCTAGTCATATAATTTCATAATAAGAAATTAAAGAGTATGGCTTCTGGCCATATAATATTAAAATAAGAATTAAAGAAATATGACTTCTGGTCATATAATTTCATAATAAGAAATCAAAAGGTATGGCTTTTGGCCATATAATATTAAAATAAGAATTAAAGAAATATGACTTCTGGTCATATAATTTCATAATAAGAAATCAAATGGCGTATGACTTCTGGCCATACTATAATAACAATATAAATAATAGAAAAGAATTCGGATAAATAAACGTATATCCTTAAAGAAAGTAGATAAAATCATTAAAGAAATCATATCTTCGTTAGAGCTATCGTGCTGATAATGTGTTATAAATATAAGGATATAGAAGAAGTAAAAGATAAAGAACAAGAGCAAGAGAGATTCAAAAGAGAGAAATTCGCATTCAGTTTCTTCGGTGTACTGTGTACATTTGTGAGGGGATAAAGGACTATTTAAAATGGTTAGAGAGTATGAAAGTTTTATGTAGCTTCTACCCACTCACCACCATGAATGTAGTGAGTGACTACCCACTCCCCACCATAAAAGTAGTGGGAACCTTAACGCCCATAATGAGTTATCCATATAATATATTCATAACAGAAGATAATTTTTGAAGCTGATTCCTAAAATCAAAGCTTATTTATTGAGCCATATTTTAATGAGGAAATATTAGATCATAAGGCGTATTGAACAAGCTTTGAAATAAATAAATAAAAACAAAAAGCCAGAATTTTTGAACGGTGTGTGATTAACTATATATGGCGTGTCTCCTCTTCTTAATCCTTCAACTACACGATTTATTCCTTGCCTCTTTACAGGGCAAGTTTGCGCTGCCTCTTGCTCATATAAATAGATAAGAGGAAGGCGACTGAGAGAGATATTGAGCGAGAAACAGAAAGAGCAAGTGAGTTGAGGAATCGCATTAGGATCTGAGGAAGGACCAGAGGAAGAGATGACCGGAGAAGAGGAAGCAAGCTTCAATATCACTTGCAATTTAATATTCCAGTCAAGGTGAGTTACCCAAATCCCTGTTTTATCTTCATATGCTTCTGCTTGGGGATTGGGGAAGATTAGATTCTGATTTGAGTTTGAGAAAGTAAGGAAAAACTGTTGCTCTACGCGATTTCATAATTGAGTACCCCGAAACTGGATTGTGATTCACGAACTACAACCTCTGTTCTCGTGTGTAGTGTCAGGTTTCACAAGAAAATAGAAAGGGAAATCAAATGAGAGATTTTGATTGCTTATATATGGTAGGACAAAACTTTATGGGCTATAGCTCCTCAAGTATACAGGCCGTATCAAGTAATAAAGAGTGAGTAATATATTGTTCCCACGAGGACTTGGTATCACAAACTTCAGTTAAGCATTAATTTTACACTTTTTTTTAAATTGAACAAATCAAATTGAATTTAATTAAGAAAAATGACTTAAACTAAAATTAAAATAAACAAATCACCACAATAATCAAATGAGCAACCCAGAGTCACTAATCCCTTATTGGCTTCATAAACCTTGATTTTACTAATTTAATTACCCTTAATATCAAATTTGTTAATATCGAGTATAAATAGCTATAAATGCCTGTCGGTCCACTTACAACCCTCTCTTGAGTATAACTTGTTATGTCTAACATAGTTACTCAAAAGGCAACATAACTCGGGAACGCTCTTCAATAATTATATGAGACCATTAGATATATGTCTATCCTAATCGTAAATTAAATCGTAATCTAATTCCATATTACTTAATCTGCTTAATTAAAATCTCCTTCGTCAAGGTAAATTCTAATTCTCAAAATCATATTGAATAATGACCGATAAAGCTAAAACAAAATTAAGTAACCGAAATTAATATTAATTGTAACTAATTAATAAAAACAAAGTCCAATCCACACCTATAAGTTTAAAGTTCCTCTAGATTACAAAGAGACATTAGCCAAACATGGCTTCAATAAAAACCATAACTGCAAATAGGAATTCAGAGTTCAAAATCATTCTGAGAAGGGAATAAACTGACAGCAAAACAAGAAATCAACTCAACAACACCTCTTCCTCGGCTTTCGTGCTCTATTCTGCGCCTCCCTTTCCAACTACTGTGAAGATGAGGCTCGCCCGCGGCCTTGGTGGTAGATGGTGCCACCGGCGAGATAGGAAGAAGAAGGTGGAAGGTCTGGAGTCGCGGCGCTGTGCTTCCAGTCGTTCTCACCGTACAAGGAAATTAATCCCTCTTGAATCTTCGCCTCCGCTCCTCCAGTCGTAAGCTACTGTGCGTCCCCTTTTTCTATTCAAAAATGCCCATTAGGTCTTCTATTCCATTTTGAATTGGTGGGCCCCATTTACCTTCAATCCCCCAAATGGCCAAAAGCTTTAATCCCATAAAAGAAAACAAATGCTCTCCGTGCCTCTGTTTGCGAAAAAGTAAAGGAGATTATCTAATAATGGGTCTGTTTGGGTTGGCGGTAGGAATGGGTGGCTTAAAAACTATCTGACTTTTATAAAGCCCAGTAGGAAAAAAGTTATGTGATTTGTGTTTGGATTGTCCATTTAGCTTTTGTAGAAGTGACTTTTTTCTAAACTGAGAAGTGTTTGGATTATTATTTCAAAAGTCAGTTGAGATAAAAAAATAACTAAAAAGTTTATGAATTTATTAAATACTCCTCCTGAACCTAAATATAAGATAGAATTGACATTTTTTAAGAGATTGGGGAATCTAATTAAATTACTCAAGAGTATTTAACTACTTTTAAGATATTGCAGTAGCATAGCTGGTGGTATTGAGATGCCTTATATCTCCCCTCAGGTCTCATGTTCAAATCCCCCCTCCCCTCGCCTTGTAACAAAAAAAAAAAACTAATATGTTAAATTATTTGTTAAATTTTTTCTTCAAGTTTTCATAATCCAATATATAAACAGGGCCCACTACTAAGCCTACGCCTTCCCTTCTCTCTCCCACAATATGTCAGCAAATGGACCCACAAAAAGGGTTAGTGCGTTTCGATAGAAAAAAAGCAACAAGGGCCAGCTTTTTTTGTGATGAGCGTTTTGTTAAAAAGCCCAGTAATAAAAAAGTGAATCCAAACAACCAATATAGGCTTTTTTTCCAATGGGATTTGATTCCAACGCCCACCCAATTTTTTTTTGCCTAAAACGCTTGGTTAACGTGACAACCAAACAGACCCAATAATAATAACAACAACAATAACAGTAAAACTAAATTTTTACTTCTTTTTCTTTTTTTTTTTGAAAACTTCTAATTACTGTTATTTATCTCCTAAACTTAAAAACTTTTGTTTTAAATTGAAATTCCACAAATAATGCATCCAAATTAATATCTATTAAAATATCAATAAAATCTCTTTAAATTAGTAATAATGATTTCTCAAATATATTAAAATATATCTCAAATCTATAAAAAATGAGAAGTTATCAATATCTTAAACAATTGACTTACGGAATGTATATAAATATGTATACAGGGCTGTATAAGTGAATGCCATGCTATTCGATCTGTTTAAAATTGCTTTTCTGCTATCTTGTTGGATTGCTTCTTGAGAACCCGTGAAGCCTTGTGGTTTGAGTTAAACAGTGTGATTTTAAATCTCAAGGGACTGGTATGTGTGTGTATGTGCGTGTGTATACTCTTATAAGTTACGATCAGTTTCAGGTTGCTGAGATAAAATAACTTATGGTTGCTGGTTTATACACACACTATTATATATAAGAATCAGAACCTTAGATAACATAGGGAAGAATATTGGATCATGAGTTAACGTTCTTATGTGGAATTGAAGCTATGATATTAATATGCCCATGACTGAATCGATGCTTGATGTACTGAATTGTTAAAATATGAAGTTGAATGTTTAGTTGCTATTTTGAAGGTTTTAAGAGGAGGATTAAGTGCTGAAAATATAAATGCCTTGAAGGTATCTTGGTATGAGATCTTGTTTAGGTATAGAAGGTATTTAAATTTTACTAAAGTGTACGATAAAAGTGATGTGCCTATGGGTGGTGTTTGGAAGCTGTGGGATTTAAATTATTGAATCAAAGTGATAAAAACCCACAGTTTCATACCTGAAATATTGGATGGGTATTTTGAATTATTGGCTCAAGCATAAGGCTGCAAAAAATGATGCTGGAACAATGTTATTTAAACTGGAAAATAATTTCCAGAGTTGAAGTAAGAGTTGTATAAGATTTGAAAGAGCTAATATGATAGTTAATTGCTTGGGTTATGCTGTGATATATTGTTGCTTTTATGAGTTAAGTCTTGGAATTAAGAATGATTTAGAACTATATGATGTCTTGAAGAGCTATGCAATGAAGGGCTATAGCTAGAATTCCTTAATTTTGAAGTTCAGAAAGAAATCAAAGTAGAGGTTTAAGAGCTAGTTATAAATTTCAATGTCTTGGGCTTTCAAAGAATGGAACTATTCCGTGAAAGTATGTCAAATATGCATATTAATCTGCTCTTGTATATGTAATACCCTAAAATTCTCACTTATTATAAGTGTTATATTTTGGCAAATAAAAACCTATTAAAAATATATGGATATGAGGTCTCAAACCTTAGAAGCTTATTGATTATTTTTTTAGGTAATTTCTTCTTGAAATTAAATAAGCTAAAGACCAAATATTTAATTTCTTTGGGAATCATAAAACGTCATAAAATTATCATAATTAAGCATTGTCTTAATTTAATCATAAGAGGCAATTAGATGACATGGAAATACTTATTTCCAATTAGAGAAAATTACCAACAACTAATGGACAATTAAAATTACAATAATTAAAATAATTATGTTAATTTTTGTAATTGACTAAGAATTAAATTAAAAAGACATAATTAAGAAATATATGAGATTAATTAGTGATCAAGGCTAATAAAAACCCAAGATTAGCATAAAGGGGGGTTTCTAATGATCATAGTTAATATGGTAACCAATAATACTTTGACAATTAGGCTTAGTAACACCTAAAACACTATATTAGAGATATTAACCAAGATTAATTTAATCTTCCCTATTTTATTATGAGTGGCGAAAATTCTATCCTAAAGAAGCAAGATAATTGCACAAAGATTAAATCCTAAGAGCACATAATATATGAACAAATATCATCAATAGTGGTAGGATTTTTCCAACACAAATTAAAGGCTTGGATTAAATTTAATAAAGCTAAATCCTAAGACCTTAATTAACCATCATAAAGTGTAATCCTTGTGAATCAAACATTAGCCAATGAAAGACTTTCTTCTAGATGTTGTGAGGTAATTAAAACACAAAATGAAGAGTGAATGAGGGAGCATTACACGGTTCACCTTGGCTTCTTGGTGAAGAAATAAATTGTTTAATAAATAACAAATAAGCACATGGAGATTAGTTCACGTGGCTTCACATGCATCATTAAATTGCTATAAAAGAGTAATTGATGATGTGACTGTTGTGTATCTAGTAGAAGAGAGAGAAATTAGTTCATAAAATTGTGAATTAATCAAAGGGAAAACTCAAGACACAAGTAAGTATAAATCCCTAGAAAATTAATTGAATCAATAAGGAATCTTAATCATAGATCAAATATAAGGATTAATCTTGAACAAGCATATTTGTTAAGCTTGGAATAAAGTATCTTCATAATCTTTTCCCAACTTTTTCAATTAAATCTTGAAATGATTAAAGGGCTATTAGAGACTTCTCATGAAGCCATGATTTTTTTGAGATTAGAAAAAAAAAAAAAAGAAGAAACTTGAATAAACTACAAGATAAACCCTAAGCATATTTTTGTTTGGTTGTTAACCAAACTATTATTTTTCACCTAGCTACATGAACACTTGGAGTAGCTAGAAATTGAAGCAAATAATGAATGAAATAAGGGGAATAGGGCATGGTTAGCTTGACTTGTTCAAAAGGCAAGAGAATTGTTTATTGTTTAACCAAAGCACATGGGATAATTAAGCATTCATGTAGGGAACAAATTGGAGAGAGGTTGTGTACTTGGATAAGCTGGCATTGAAGGAAATGGAAGAGGATGAGGGAGAGAGAGGGGAGGTCGGTTAGAAGGAGAGAATGGTGAGGATTAGAGAGTTCAATTTAACTTAGATCCAATGATCCACAAACAAGATGAGGAAGTTCAAGGAAACTATCAAAATGCCATGATGTTCCACTATAAATAGAGGCCTTTGCTCTTCATAAAATTCACACCAAAACAAGTTAAAGTATCTGATTATAAGAGTGGAAAGTGAGAGTTAGTAGGGAAGCAGGAAGGAGTAGCAAGGTTCTTCAAGGGTAAGTTCTCTAGTTCTTGAGTTCATAATTTAAATGTTGTTTTGATATTTAACCTTCCAATATATTTTTGTTATTATGTTTTCATGGTTAAAAATGGTTTTATTTTGAAAAATTGATGAAGAAAGTGATATAGCAAAATTTTTGGAAGAATAGGATCAAAGTAGCGAAACTCTAGCAAAATTTTATTGGTTAGCTATTTCTGGAATCAGTGATAAAAACACCAATACTTTATGAAGAAGATGAAGTTATTTAATTCTAGGAAAATTCATGGTTAAAGTATACATATAGGGATTTTCAAAAATACCTAGAGTGTATTATTTTGAGCTCTGTACCGTAAGATAAAAATTCTTCAAGTTAGGCTACGTTTTCTTGAAATTTTCTGGGCAGAATATAAAGATGTGGAAACTGGTAATGATTCACAAATTCTGGGTGAAGACCATTATTTTTTAATCAAAAATAGACATTCTAAGAATTCTGAGAAATTTTATGGATCCTCGTTTCAATTTTTGTAGAATTAATTATGATTTTTCAAAGTTAGGCGAAAAATCTGCCCGAAATGCTAAAATCAGCGTTTTTCACGAAATTAGGGGTTATAATTAGAATACCAAATCCATCAGGGGTAAAAAGGTCAATAGTGGCTATAATATCTCTTAAGATATTATTTATGATATAATAATGTGATGATAATATTATAGGCTATCCAAGAACACGTATTGACAGACAAACATACCGCTATCTACACGAACTAAGGTACACCTGCGACGTACTGTAACACTAACTTTGATGCTTATAGTAGATTTATATATGATAGATGTATTCATAAACTAAGACGGTGTCTTAGATCATTGCTTATACATTCAGCTTTACACAGGTTATAGTCTTGTTAATGCCGTAAGTTTTCCTAGCGCTGAGGACACGATAGGCCAATCGTGGCACGAGGTGGTGCATACTAAAGATAACAGACATATGTAGTGGCTATGTACCGTTATCCAGACAAATCATACATCTGTTATGGGCTTTTGTATTGATTATTGCTGTAATGTCATGAATATTTGTCATACATATATTGTTTATATAAACATGAGGTTAACTGTTACCAGGGGTCCGGTGGGTATTGGACCTCAGCTCTTACCATAACTTCAGGGTCTGGAGAACCGAGGACTGAAGATAAGAGACAAGGGTAAGCAGCACGCGTGAGGACTCGACTGGAGCCTCTTTTTAGAGACGTACTATCCTCGCTAGAATTTTTGTGTTCTCCGATAAATGTATTGATATTATTAAGATACGCCACAGACAATATTATACCACAGATTTATCAATTACTCAATATTTTAAATTGCTCCGATGCTCTACTCTGACGAAAAATTTTTATACTACTTTTGAAAAAAGGGATGTTACAGTATATATATAACTCAGGTTTTGATTTGTGCCCAAACCTACTAAACAGATTTTAAGAAGGAGAAAGAGAAAGGGGATAGTATGAAGGTAGCTTTTAATGATTAATTCCATATATTTGCTTTGGTTTTATGTTCTTTTGTGCCATTATTCCTATAGTTAAGCATGAGAACATGTGAATTCCTTACTTTTATTATGGCCATGTCCATGAGTAATAATAGTACGTTTTCGTTATTCAGTTTTACAGTTAATCAGTAATTATTGTAAGGTATTATTATCTGTGGCTTATTTTGCGTGCTCAATGATTTACCATGCATTATATACTGAAATTTGATTATTGCTACTGAGATTCCCCAATCTCAACCCTCTCTATATATTAACTATAGATGTAAGTACATCCCAAGGGAAAGGAGAAATAGAAGTTTAACTCCTAAAGAAGCACTTTATGAAGCCTCTCAAAATTTGATTGATTATTTTATATTTTTATTCTAATATTATTCTATTTTAGTCTAATATTTGTATTCAATTTTTCTATATTTCATTTAAGATTTATACGTGCGTGCATCCTTCTGTCCGTTCGTCCTTGCTCATGTATTAAGCTTAAGAGATGCATCTAAACTCTATAAGGAGAATTTTTAAGCCTGATCTATGCAGTAACATCGTTTTAGATCTATTCCATTTTAATTGGAATGTTCTCTATCATATATAATAATTCTTGTGAAAAAAGATGTACAATAATTAACCTTGGGCAATTTGTTTGTGAAAATGTGCGCATAGCTAAAACCGAACTACACCTAAAATCGGGTCAAGTTCTAATTGTTCAAATGGATTTTGTAGTAATAAGATCGGCTAACCCTTATTTGGCGACTCTTGGAGCAACTATTCATGGCCATTACAGAGAAATGCAAAAATATGTTAAAGAAAATTATGCAGGATTCGACATAAAAAAGAGTGTAAAAAAAATATAAATATACAAACAACATCAAAGTAGAACTTAATTGCTTCCTAAGAGGGTATTTGCCTTTTCAATTGAACTGGCATGATTGCTTAAACGAAAGAATAATGAATGATATCCAAGTATATTGTCTCTTGCTTAGGTTGAAAAATTTAAAAGAGATTGATATAGTCTTTATTCAAAGAGGAGAACTAAGTCTAGATATTATAAAAATTAGGAATTAGAAGGATTTCAAGCTTACAGAATTGAATAAAAATATGGAATTGATAAATGGAATATTGAGTATCGAACCAAGTTTGTTTTCTATGTTATATATATTGACTTGTATATAACTATTGAAAGTGAAAATGTTATACATAACATGACTATTCCACCAAAAAAAATTCTTTTAGTTCAAAGCGATCAATATGTAGAATTAGAACAAGTGATTGCAGAGACTCGCGTGGAAACATACACTTTTAATTTTAAAGAGAGGTTTCCAAAACATATCTATCTTGACCCAAAGCATATCAAATGAACATTCATTCTCTTTTTGCCAGAGGAAGATATATTTTTAACTTTTTAGTAAGTAATGATCAAGTTTAAGTAAGATATCTTTCTTCATAACAACAAAAACTCTCCTATGATGAATTGGATAATCATTGGAGTTCGATTAATGAACAAAAAAGAAACAACCTAAGTAATCAATTTCTAAATAGGGCTGAAGCTCTAGATAAGGAATTTGTTGCTTTGGATGTACTCCAAAAAAATGTTAGATTATGTAAGGATGAAACAAAAAAAATACTTACCTAAAACATATTATTCTTTTTTGATTGGACCCTATCGTGGGACCTTTTTAGAATAGGTTTGAGTCAAATAGCAATGATTCGAAGCACTTCTTTTTACATTATTTTAAAAACCCCGAGGACTTAATCGTATGGATATGTAAAATATAGGATTTCCAATCCTAATAGGAAAAGAAGGAAACATATACTCAATTTCATGTTCAAAAGATATGTTTCATCAAATAACTATCCATCTAGTGTATTTTCATGTAAATAGAGGCAAGAAAGGTCAATGGAAAATGGTGGTTCAATTTGATGTTATTTAATAGGAAGTTAGAAGCAAGTGTGGGCTAAAGATAGTTTTGATTATGAGATTTGTTCATGCTCATCAGGAAAATATTCATTCACCAACAAATCACTTACATGATCAGAAGAGTTCACAATTCTAAACAAATGATCAGCAACTTGATTTTTAATTCCTTTCCTGTCAACTATATGCACATCAAATTCTTGTAACAACAAGACCCATCTAATCAATCTAGGTTTAGACTCTTTCTTCCCTAACAAGTATTTAATGGCAGCATGATCAGTGTGAACTGTAACCTTAGCACCCATCAAATATACCCTAAACTTTTCAAAAGCAAACACTATAGCAAGCATTTCTTTCTCAATGGTAGAGTAATTTATCTGAGCTGCTATTAAGGTCCTGCTCCTGTAGTAGATAGGATGGAAAATCTTCACACACCTCTGTCCCAACACAGCTCCAACAGCATAATCACTCGCATCACACATTACTTCAAAAGGTAGTGACCAATCAGGAGCTACAATGATAGGAGCAGAAGTCAATCTTCTCTTCAGTTCTTCAAAAGCTTTCATACGCTCCTCATTAAACTGGAAAGGAGTACCTTTTTCCAATAGCTGTGAAAGGGGCTTTGAAACCTTAGAAAAATCTTTAATGAATTGAGGATAAAAACCAGCATGGCTCAATCACATAAATCTTGGCTCTGTCAACCTCTAGACCATTTTTAGAAACTTTATGACCCAAAACTATGCCTTCAATTACCATGAAATGACACTTCTCTCAGTTAAGCACTAAGTTTGTCTCTTCACATCACTTCAACACCTTTTTCCAGATTGATCAAGCACTCCTCAAATGATTCACCAAATATCGAGAAATCATCTATGAACACTTCCATTATCTCTTCTATCATATTAGAGAATATACTCATCATACATCTTTGGAAAGTGGCAGGAGCATTGCATAAACCAAATGACATTCTTCTAAAGGCAAAAGTGCCATAAGGACAGGTAAATGTTGTCTTCTCTTGATCTTCAGGAGCTACCACAATTTGATTATACCCTGAATATCCATCCAATAAACAAAAGAATTCTTTACCAGCCAAGCGGTCTAACCACTACTATAAAAAATGGTTTTTGCGTCCCTAATTGGCGTCCTATTATGGAAAAAGGAAGTAAAAAAGAACGCGGTGGCATTTTTGTAATTATGAGGTGACTTTTGGAGTCTAATTTTAATACTAGGACGCCAAAAGTGAGCTCTGGCGCCAAAGAAAGCAAAAAGTGCGCTCTTTGGAGTCTAAGTCCTAGTATTAGACTCCTTAGGTAAACCCTTTGGAGTCTAAGTTTCAGTATTAGACTCCTTAGGTAAACCCTTTGGAGTCTAAGTCCCCAAACCCAAAACCCATTCCCGTGCACGTTGTCTCCCGCGAATCCATCGATTCTCAATCTCTTGGATTTCTTCTCAACCCTAATCCGCCTTGTCTCTTCCCTCACTCCGCCGTTGATCCGCCGTCCACCTCTCCACTGTAGCTCCTTCCATCTCTGTCCTCTCTCTCACCGTCCTCCTTGCCTCCTCTCTCACACCATCGGACCTGCTGGTAAATAGAGTATAGTATTTTGGTAAAATCAATTTTTTCTTTCCCCAAATTAACAAAATTCAAAGTTTCAAACCCTATTCTGTATTCTCTGCCTCTACCGGGATACATACTCTGGTCACTAGAGGATGAGTTAATGTCTGATACACTTTTTTATTTATTAAATTAAGTAGAAAGTTGTTTGGAGCACTGTATCGAGGAAAAAAAAAAGGTTGTTTGGAGCATGAGGAAAAGCCATCGGTTCAAGGAGACCTGACGCGTAAATGCTCTACTTGAAATTTTCTCCCTTTTCCTTTTCCTATGATGGTGCGTCTGAAGCAAGTTAATTGAATGTAGAAGAAAAACAAACTAATGTTGATAGCCATTACGAACATTTTTTTTGTTAATGCTATAAAATGGAGTGGGTTTTGTTTTATTATGATTACAAACTAAAATCTATTTAGGATTGGAGTGTAGGAATTCATTTTAGAATTCTTGTGCTATAGATGTTAGTGGTGAAAGATATTTGGTTTGTATTTTGAGAACTACACATTAGTTTACAATTGGGATTCTTTTTTTTTTTTTACGAACTTGACTTGGATAATATGGTGAGAATAGTTGGTTAATTGAATCATTAGCTAGTTATCGCTTATGCTGAAAGTCTATGTTAAGATTTGGAAAAATTATATGCAAGGTTTATATATATCGATATTGAATGTTAGAATTATTGTTCTAGATGACTTATGAAACTTATAATTGTGCTGAATGTTGTAAAAAGATAAGAATTTTCTGATTTGATAGCGGCTGTGGTTGGTTTGACTTTTTGCTGTGATTCATTTTGGATTTTATGTTGCTGTTTCTTACTGGATATTGCATTGCTGAGCTAGTTCGGTTTGTATGGGTTACTTGTTTCTTGGTCTTGTGTTAATGTAAAACTTCCCAAGTTGAGCTGATTTCAGTTTCTAGAATTGTTAGTTTGAATTCGCTTGTTGTCAAATATTGTTATTGTTGTAGTCTATTATGCTAAAAGTAGTCCATTGTGTTGAGAACTATATTGTTATGATTGAATTTAAAAAAAAAATGGAATTCTGTAGGAATTGGAATTGAGAATTGGTTGCTACATTAGAGTGTGAAAGCTATTGTATATTTTTGAAAGATTAACTGATGTCAAATGGGTTAATTGGTTGTTAAATTGTTTTCTCCATTGAAGTTTCGAATCTGGGAGTAAATTTAAGATCTAGTAAACTGAAACATTGAGAGAACATTGTGCATTGGGATTGTATTTGGCTACAAAACTTGTGAGTTCTTGATATCATTGTTACTGTGATTGTGCCCTGTGACTGTGAGTTAAATACTGATTGTGGAATTGATAACTCATATTTTTCATTAGCTATGGAAATAATATCAGTAATTTTGTAACTGCAAATTTTGTGGCTGGTTGAGAATTAATGATGTCCTTAGGTGATCTTAGGAAATTTGCTAACTGGTTTTTGGACTACTTGTTCTATGTTGGTTGTCCTTTGGGAGGTGATTCTTCTAGAGTTTGTTGTGTCTTTGCTTGTTGCTGAACTTGATAAGAACTTGTACTAAGAGCTCGATTAATTTCAAGGTATTATTGCTGTTCTTAAATCGTGGAGATTGTTGCCAATTTTTTTGACAATGTGAAATTTAATTTAGTAAGCTTTAGACTGCTTAAACCAACAGCTAATTACTCTAAATTTTAATTGTTATTGCTGAGATTTCGAGCTTTCTTTAGCAAGGATTGGTCAGCTGTGAACTTGCTACTAATTCTAAGAAGATATGGTGTCATATGCTTGGGATTGAACGTAGACAAATCTATGTACCTTGGTTTTTGCTTGCTAAAATTGAGCTAATTTTGGTTGAAATCTGCACATGACTTTTCTGATGCTTACCACTGAATTCATACACCAAATTGCATAGAAGTTCTGAAACATTTAGCTGACTGATGCATTAAGAATTTTCTGCCTGAGTTGAACTTTTGTGGCTGCTGTTGCATTTTGAGAGTACTATATTTATATCAGATTTTGCGTGATACATTTTGTTGCTGATATGAGTTGCATGCTTTGAGCGTGTTTTGCACCATTGTGGCTACAACCTTGCTGTATCCTGTGGTATTTCATGTTGTTATTGACATTAGTTGCAATTCAGGATTGAAAACCAGCTCATAATACTGCAAGTTTTGAATCTAATGATAACTTTTCAGTGATTTTGTGAAAGTACTGTCACTTTTGCTGCATCAAGTAATTTCTTCTTCCATATTAGTTTTTGTTGCATGAATGTTACCTTGGTGTGAAGCAATGACTATTATGCTTTTGCTTTTATCAAAAGTTGTTCTTGTTGCTATAACTACTTTGGTTCTACCATTAGGATAAAGAAACTAACATTTGGCTATGCTTTGTAAAAAATAAAAAATAAAAAATAAATCATAAAATAAATAAATAAAAGAAAAACGCTTAGTTATGAGGAGTTACTAATGTTGAAGAAGGAAGAAAAGTAGATTGGAAAATGAATCTCAGAGTACCGAATTTTAACAAGGAAAAGAAAAAAAAATTACTGATTTTCCCGTAATTTTGCATGTGATACTTATTCGTACGATTGTAGCTATGTGAATCTTGTTTGGTTTTAATTTAGTAGCTTGTCCTAATTTTTTTAGGAATGATTCTTTCATGCTTAAATTTTGTGAGTAGTATTTGGTTTATTTTCTTGAAGTTGAAGGAAAAGAGTATTCTTGCCGGTCACCCCCAAAATTTTCAGGGCGTGACAAGTTGTCACATGTATTTTCTTGTACTTTGACATGACATTAATGTATCGGTTGTTTATAAATGCATTTGAACTCATACATCTTTTCTCTCAATCTTTTGCATTTTAGGTGTTTTTTACTTCAGAAGGAAAAGGATGGGGTCTTTGTACCTTAGAGGAGCTGCCAAAAGTGCATTTGTGTGTAAGTTTGTGGGAGAAATATTAACCGTCAAGGAGTTGCATGAGAGGAACATTCAGTGTGCCCAAAATGGAACATACACGTACCCAGTTCTATTAAATGCAGATTGGTGTTGTATTCTATTTCTGTACAAGGTTAGTTGAGCTAACCTTTTAGCACATAGCTAGGTGTTGTATGCAATTATCACATTCTGGTGGTGCATGTATTCTATTTATGTAAGGATGTTTTTTGCAAGGAATTCTGATGGTGCATGTATTCTGTTTCTGTACAAGGTTAGCTGAGCTAACCTTTTAGCACATAGCTAGGTGTTGTATGCAATTATCACATTCTGGTGGTGCATGTATTCTATTTATGTAAGGATGTTTTTTGCAAGGAATTGTGGGATAGTGAATATACGAAGCAATTATTTAGAAAAAAAAAAGAGCGCTTAAGGAGTCTAAATACTGGAATTAGACTCCTAAAGTGAGACTTACGGAGTCTAACTACTGGAATTAGACTCCTAAAGTAAGACTTAAGGAGTCTAAATACTGGAATTGGACTCATAAAGTGAGACTTAAGGAGTCTAAATACTGGAATTGAACTCCTAAAGTGAGATTTAAGGAGTCTAACTACTGGAATTAGACTCCTTAAGTGACATCAAAGAGTGTAAATGTCATGACTTAAGGAGTCTAAGTTACAGAATTAGACTCCTTAAGTCATAACTTAAGGAGTCCAATTCCAGAACTTAGACGCCTTATATTAGGCGTTTAATTTTAAAATAGGACTCCTTAAGTTTTCCCTACTGCGCCCCCCATATAGATGTCCCCCCCGAATTGAACGCCAAAAGTACAAAAAATAGGACTCCATATCCTTGTTTTGTAGTAGTGAACATCTGGTCAATAAAGGGGAGTGGGAAATGATCTTTCCTTGTAGCATCATTCAACTTTCTGTAATCCATGCAAATACGCCAACCAGTAACTGTGCGAGTGGGGATAAGCTCATCTTGCTCATTAGTGATCACTGTCATGCCCCCTTTTTTAAGAACACATTGTACTGTGTTGACCCACGCGCTATCAGAAATAAGGTAAATGATCCCAGCATCTAACCATTTAATAATTTCCTTCTTGACCACTTCTTTCATCATCGGATTTAGCCTTCTCTGATTCTGGACAGTTTTCTTGTGATCATCTTCTAAGAGTATCTTGTGCATTAAAATTGACGGGCTTATACCTTTTATGTCTGCAATTGTCCAACCTAAAGCTCCTTTGTGGCCCTTGATCACTTTCAGCAATCGTTCTTTTTGACCTTCAGATAAGGAAGAAGAAATGATAATGGGTAGAGTCTCAGATTCACCCAAATATGCATATTGAAGATGTGGTGGTAGGGGTTTAAGCTCTAGGATTGGTGCATGTTCAATAGAAGGCTTCAAAGAAGTAGTTTGCCTTGATTCAATCTCTAACAACTCAAACTACTATAATGGTTTACTGTAACAAGGAGAGGCTTCAAGTAACTTCTTACATTCAACTATATTCCCTTCTTTAATCTCATCTATCCCAAGTAAAACAATAGCTAACAGTTCTTTTATAGAAAATGACTTTAAAGTCTCTTGAATAACCTCATCAAACATATCAATCCTAAAGCAATCTGTAACATCCCTAGGATACTTCAATGCCTTATTCATGTTGAATACAACTTCTTCATAATTTACCCTCAAGTTGATCTCTCCCTTTTCAACATCAATTAGTGTTCGAGCTGTAGCAAAGAAAGGTCTTCCCACAATGAGCGGTAGATCTCCATCTTCATCACAGTCCAAGACAATAAAGTCAGCGGGGAAAATAAACTTGTCAACTTTAACCAAAACATCTTCAATGATACCCTTTGGAAAAGCTAAACTTCGATCAGCTAGCTGAAGTATCACAGAAGTTGGTTGAGCTTTACCTAGTTGCAATTTTCTAAACACAGATAGTGGCATCAAGTTAACACTTGATCCTAGATCACATAATGCTCTTCCTTGAGACTTTTCTCCAATTATGCAAGGTATGGAGAAACTGCCTGGATCTTTCTGTTTAAGTGGTAGCTTGTTGAGAAGAATAGCACTACACTCTTTGGTTAAGCCTACGGTTTCATAGTCATCAAACTTTCTCTTCTTACTCAACATCTCTTTTAGAAACCTCACATATTGAGGTATCTGCTCTAATGCCTCAAGAATAGGAATGTTAATGTGTAGTTGCTTGAAAGTCTCCAAAAACTTCTTATATTGCTCATTTAAAGCTTTCTTCTGAAATCTTTGAGGGAATGGTAAAGCCGGTACCCATTTAAGATTATCCTGGTTTGCCTTCTTTTTCACTTCACCTTGTTTAGACTCCATCTCAACTTTCTCTTCATTGACTTTTTCATTCGCCATTTGTGCAACCTCTTCATTACCCTCTATATTGACTGTAAGATTTGTTTGATCATTAGAAGTTAAGGGTTTCTTCATTGGTTGCAGAACCTTAGGCAATTCCTTTCCACTTCTCAATGTAAGAGCTTTGCATTCCTCTTGCTCATCTCTACGAGGATTAGGCACAGTATTACTTGGCAATTCTCTCTGTTGTAAAACATTGATAACATTTGCAAGTTGCCCCATTTGTAACTGAAGATTCTTGATAGATGCATCAGTAGCAATTTGATTTTGAGCGCTCTTTAATTGACAACTTACGAGCTGAGATATCATTGCTTTTAGATTAGATTTAGGTTCTTGGGTAGGAATGACTTCCCTTTCCAATTGATGAAAGCTAGAAGGTGGGGCTTATTTCGTATCAGAGCTTGATGCATCATTAAGAGTCACTCCATATTTCCAAGAGATGTTGGGATTTTTTCGCCACCCAGTATTGTAGGTGTTTGAATAAGGATTGTTCTGGTTGTTGCCACGGTAGTTACCTGCATAGTTCACTGGTTCCATTTGTTGAGATATGAGGCATTGTTAGTTATCATGACCATCTCCACAGTAATCACAAGGGGCATGAATAGCATTTACCCCTACATGTCTACTATTAGATCGGTTGACTTGAGCTGCTAAGTGATCAACCTTCTTGTTGATTGTGTTTAGCATTGCCATCAGCTGTGAAGAAGGGTCTTCAATAACTTTATCAACTGACTTCACCAGCCTTCTGTCATTATTGTTCTGTAGAAAGTTAGTGGATAAGTCATCTAGGCATTTCCAGACATGATTTATCGGTTGCTTTGTAATTCCCCCATTAGTGACAACATTTAATTCTGATTTAGATTCGGGAGTCAACTAAGTACTGAATATTTGAAGCAAGACTCATCTCTCTAGATTGTGACCAGGGCTCTGCCTGACAAGCAACTTGAACCTCTCTCAGGCCTCATATAGATGTTCACCAAATTGTTGACAGAAATTAGTAAGAGCGGCTCGTGCGTCTACAATCTTGTTATGAGGAAAAAAAATCTTGATCTGAACTTTTCTTCCAGTGTCTCCCACGTGGTTATGCTACCCTCTTCCAAGTTGTTGAGCCATTCTTTGGCTTTCCCTTGTAGAGAGTAAGGAAAAAGCCGAAGACGGATCACAATATTAGGAACTCCATTTTGCTTGAATGAGTTGCAAACATCAAGGAATTGTATCAGATGCTGATTTGGATCCTCTAAATCATTTCCTGAATACTGACCCTATAGTTCAAGCATCTTAAGCATAGTCTGCTTGATTTCAAAATTGTTAGCTTGAAACTCAGGCACTCTGATTCCTGATTGATACCCACGAAATTGTCTTCCCCAAAAATCATTGATACACATACGATCATTTTCATCTTCAGCCATTTCTTTAGTGTCGGGCTGTACTACTTCCTCCTCTTGAATATGAGGTGTTGTAGCTTCCAAAAGCTCTTGGATATTCATTGTTTTTTGTGGTGTTTTAGTAGCTTTGGGTCTACCAGTCATGTACCGAAGTACCTAAGAAACCAAATAAATCTCAAAGTATCAAACTAACACCAAAAACTAAAAAAAATAAATAAATAAAAGACAAAAATAAAACAAAATAAAATAAAAGAAAAGAAAATGGATTTTTTTTTAAAAAAAAAAAACACTCAAACTAAAACTACTAAAGGATTTTTAATACTAATCACCAATTGCCTTGAGTCCCCGGCAACGGCGCCAAAAATTTGATAGGGAAAAACTTTATAGCCTTTAGACTCCACAAGTGTACGGGCTGTATCAAGTAATAGAGTGATGAAAAAAGTTTCGTTCCCACGAGGACTCAATCTAACTAGTGATTAGATATTAAATCTCCTTGTCTCATTTAAATTGTTTTCAAAGAGAAAAAGAATAAGAACTAATAGTAGCAAAAGACTTTTCATAAAAGAGTAAATTTCAATATCAAAAAGTACAACCTAAAGTCACTAATCCCTTGTTTGTTTTTTTTTTTTAAAAAAAGATTTTATCCCCACTAATTAACTTTGACTTAACCTAACCAGCTAATCTAGAGTATTAATGTCTACAAATGCCTCCCGGTCCATTTATCTACCTCTCTTAATCAATTATGTGATGCCTCACAAAACTAAATAAGATGCTTTTTAAATCGGGCTCACTCTAATTTAATTATGCAGAGCTTCTAGGTATATTCCTATCCTAGACGTAAATTAGATGAAAACCTAATTTCACATTAAATTTTAACCTAATTCCACATTATTGATTCCCATGGTCAATTTGGGATTCCCTCTTCCAAGTTCAACCTTAAATCCCCAAAACATGCTCAATGGTGGCCACTCACTAAGTAATAGCAACAAACACAGGATTAAATAATCTGAATTAAAATTAAGCAAAACTAATTAGTAGGAATAACCTTTAAAATCCAAACAAGTTCATAGGTTCTCTAGGTTGAAAAGAAAAATTAGCCACACATGGCTATAATAAAATCCATTATAAAAATAAGAAATTCAGGTACCAAAATAAAGAGAAGAAGAAGAAGACAGAAGAGATCCCCGAACAACTTTGCTTCTTGAATTGATATCACGCTCTGCTTCTTCTTTTCGTCTCCAGCAAAATCTCAAGCTCCAATTTTCACTGTGCCGTGCGTCTCTGTTTTTTTCTTTCACTGTGCGTCTCTGCTTCCTTTTTATAAACATTAGGTTAGGTGCTTGGGCCCACTTGTCCATTCAATTCCCCGTCTTTCTTCTTAATTCCAAGATCAATCCAATATATCATATGATTTTCTCCAAGGTTACTCCTGTACGTGGTCTGCTTCCTTCTTTTTCCTGTGTGGTCCCCACGTAATGGAATCAATCTTCTTAAATTGCCAAAAACATGTGTGGCTGTGAAAACAAAAGAAAAAGAATCAATCATAATAATGATAATAAAACTGATTTTATTTTTAAACTTCTCATTACTATTATTTCCTAAACTCAAACTTTTATCTTAAACTGAAATCTCCTAAATAATGCATTGAAATTGATATCCCATGAAATCTCAATAAAATCTTTTCAATTTCGTATTGATGACTTCCAAAATATATCAAAATATATATTAAATCAATTAAAAATAGGAAGTCATCAGTTCAAGAAGACCCAAACCACTTATGGTAATTTATACTAAGATTGATAACTTAGAGAGTGAATGCCAATACTTATACGTATCCCAAGGATACTGATAAATTTTTTTTAATAGATTATTCACAACAATTGCATTTTAGCCGAGACATAATCAAAGGATCTAGACTCATACTGAGACTGATAACTCAGAGAATGAATGTCGATACTTGTACATATCCCAAGGATATTGATAAATTTTCTTTAATAGATTATTCACAACAATCGCATTTTAGCCGAGACATAATAACGTTCAAAGACGTAATACTGTTAATTGGAAAATCCTTCAAGCAAGTCCACATTCTCCTCTTTTTTGGACAAAATTGACAAATCCTCTTTTCTTTTTCCTTTTGAGATTTTCGAGCCAATAAAAATCTTTTTTCTAAATTGGATGTCGAAAAATAAAAATACAAAATTGACAATTTTAGATTATAAAAGGAAAATAAAAAAAAAGTGATTAGGAAAAAAGAGGAAGCATAGCATATGGAAATAGCAGAAGCCTAGGAAAACACTCAAAATGCTCAACCAATAAGAGGTCTTTTATTAGTAATCCACTTGATTATTGGAAAATATATTTTACTACCCTTACCAACTTAACCCTTAGTCCAAGTATTATATTTGGTTATTTACTAAAATCACTTTTGGAGGAGAAGGGTGAATTGTTAGTGTAGACGATTTGGAAGATATAATTGGAGGACATTTATGATTGGGTTCCATTTGTATGCTCTTCAACTTGAGTTGAGTTAAAAGCATGGAATGTATTTATGCCATCACCATCTTCAAATAGAGTATTTTCTAAGGTAGCACCATGAATAGCGCATAGTAGAGCAGCGCCCAATACACCAAGGACTCCCATCATATGAAATGGGTTCAATGTCCAATTATGAAATCCTTGGAAAAAGAGGATGAATCAAAATATAGCTGCTACACCAGATGCTTTTGGCTATTGGACTCTGGCCATCTAGGGTGCAGCATTCCATTGCTTTGTCTAGTAGCACAACGCTTGTATTATTCTTCCACAACCTTGTTTTCACGGTTTAGGCTACTACAATTTTGCTCGCCACTACTAAGGGAATCACTTTTGATGAAAATAGTTTTGTTGGTTGATTAATTGGTCACATTTTGTTCATGAAATGGTTTGGATTGGTGTTAGTTTGGATACAAAAAAATAATTCTATTAAATATAATGTACTTATTCGATCTAATAAGTACACTATGTTAGAATTGAGAAATTGGATGTCTTGAATCTTTATTATTTTTTTCCTCAATATACTAGTTAGGGAGAACACCACTGCTTGTTTTTATTTTCAATAAAAAATTGTCAGAAATTTAAGAAAGAGGTGAAATTGATAAAAAGAAAAAAAATAGTTGCAGAAGTTCTTTCTACTTCTCTTTTTTCGGAATATCTTTCTTTTTCTCTTTTTTCTCAAGCCCAATGTAAAAGCCGTGTGAACAACATGGTAAGTATGCATAAAAGTAGTTAGTAGAGAGCTATATCTATATGCTTGTATGAGGCACGAACGTGTGAATGCTTCGACATAGGCAATACGGTGAGTTAGATTATGAAATTTTGTAGGGAAAGAGTATACATCTACAGCTTTGAAATGAGTTCTAGTTCGTAATTTTTGGATGTATACAAAAAAAAAAAAAAAACATATGATTTTTCTATTATGACCAGAACACTGGTAATAGTTGTGAAAATCACTGTGCATATATTTGAAGTGAGAATTTTCGCACTAAATAGAACGGTGGTTAAGCCGTGGCTTATATTTCTATCAAATATCTTTCCAAGAGCTAAAAATGAAGTTTTGAACCACTAATTTTGGTGTTATATGGAATTAATTATGAATTTCCAAGTTTTTAGGTAAATTCATTATTCATTGTACCCAATCTTTGAGAAAGAGATTTAGTTTTTTATTAAAATCCTATCTAAGGCTACTATTTGGGTCAGCAAGTGGTTCTTAATTGGCTCAGCAGTTCTGATATGTAATCCTAGAGTGGGGTGTTACAAAGATAATAATGCTTATATGAACTTTTGGAATCTGGACCCTTTTTTAAAAAAAGAGTACTTGTCTTTTTTGTTTTTAGGATGGTTCTTTTCGGACTCGTATGGATGGACAGTGTTATTATGAGGCTGTTTGTTTGGTTTAATGGTGAGGGAAGTCTAGGCGAGCGTCATTTTCCTGGGTTCTTGAGGTTGTGTTATGTTGTCCTGAGTTCTTGAGGTTGTAGTATGTTGTTGGCATTGATGAGGTGCATTGTTAGGAGTGGAATAAAGGTTATTTGTGGACTGTGTTGGGTTAGGGTGCATTAGGACGAAATGGGTTCCCTGTACTAAATTGGGTTTGAATAGGGTTTTCTGTAGTTTGTTGTGATGGAAGAAATGGATTCGGAGGAAAGGGGTCCCCGGTAGTTGGGGTTGTTTTAGTGCCAATAGTTGATGTTGTTGAAGAATTTTGGGATGAAGCAGTAGGTAGATTTGGAGGTTTAGGATCTTGAGGCTGAGTAGGGTTCATAGTGCTACTTCAAAGAAGCATGGATGATTGTAGAGGACATTTTCATAAAACTACTAAACTTCTATCATAATTTCTCTTGAACAGCTTGATGGTTGAAGGTTCGCTTCTGAATTAGACTAGGAAAAACTATTACTTCCTCCTGTCCTTTTTATGAGACTTTTCATACGAAAGTCTGATAGTAGCATAATTACTGTTTTACCAGAACTCACACACGCACACGTATGCATAAAAAAGATGCTTAAAATGATAGTACTCTATAATCTAGATGCAGATTATTATATTTAACTCTCTTCTCCGTTGAGTTTGTTTGCATATGAACTACAACGCGCACGTGCCACCCCAACCAACTTCTTCTTGTGGAAGATCGTCAATTTTTATTTCTTCTTTTCTTCTCTTGTCTCCTCTCCGATGAAGCCGGATCAAGCACAATTAATATTTTACTATAATTATACTCGATCACGTGCACATGCAAATGAAGTTTTAGTTTTTTAAAAAAATAATTTTCACTTTAGAATTTCAATGGATACAATATAATTCTTTTGTACAATTTTATCCTTCGTTGGTAACAGTCATAAGTCAAATTAACTATATCAAACACTTCATCTTCCTTCATTATTAGTTAAGCATATTGTTGCAAGGGAATTGCCCTTGTTTAATTTGGGATCTGACATCTCTAGCCGTGCTACACGCACTTCATTCAACCTCTTATAGCTCAGAATACTCTATGGATACCCTTGTTGTGAACAATGACTTGTCAATCAAAGCGCCTTTGTTAAGAGTACCAATTCAAAGAGAGAATCCAATTCTAAAAGACTAGTCTATTGAGTTGGAAAGCTCCTTGAAATTATCAAACGTACTTCACATGTAAGGCTCCTTGATTTTTGTAAGTCTCATTTGGGGGAGTGACAAGTTTGTTTTATGTGTCCAAGGGGCTTACCAAAACATACGAGTCTTTTGGGATTTTACATTTCCTTTAGACTTATACTCATGACAAAGGTGTTCCTATTTAGAGGTCGAAGTTGATTAATAGGGCCTCTGATGAAATTTTCAGATTGACAAGAGCTAAGTGAAGTCATATCGTGTCTCTCAAATTGGGTGCATTGAAGTTTCATAGTGGAAAGTATGACGTGATTTATAAGTTTAAGAGACTATCGATCCAACTCAATGGGATGGACTCTTCCTTTGAAATTGTGATCATAATACAAGCTGAAACAACTTAAAGCAAGCAATAGTAGGACGAATTTGGTGCCACTATAACCCACACAACCATTGACTTGATACCAATAAATTATTTGTTCGTTCAAATATATCGCAAGATCGTGCGATCTCACGAGTTAACGCGCGATTTTCATAACAATGATCATACAAATTAGGACACCATGTCTTTTGGGATGGACACTCCCTCTAGACTTGTAATCATGGCATAAGCAAAAACAACTTAAAGATCAAACCTAATATCTCACACAAGCAAGACAAACTTATTGCCAGTAGGCCGCACAACCATTGACTTGATGCCAATAGCTTTAACTATTGGTTTATTCCTAGGTAAATTTGGAAGATGAAAACAATAAGTTTTAGACCACTAATTATGACACACAAAAAGAAGCAACGGATCAATTAAAAGAGATCGATTCATTGAAGCACACGTACGTGAGTTCAATTGCGTTATGAATTCTTTTCAGGCCATCATCTCACTTCAATAGCTGGGGCCATTCATCACCACTGTCCCTTGAAATGAAAAACCAAAATGGAGTTGATAATGAGCTAAATATAAAATGAATAAGACCATTACTCGTATACTCAAGCTGATCAAGAGAGACCGTCATACTTGATCATTTACTTTTTTAGGTTTATGGTTACTATAAAATTCTTGATGTTAAAAAGAAATTTTTAACAAATTTTCAATAGTTCTTCAACAGAATATATATGTGTGTGTAGACATTATTGACTGTATATAATAAAACAAATTCATAACAAATAATGAAAAAAGCATGCAATAATTAAGTTTATCTAGAGAAAAAGAAGAATAATTAACCTGATAACGGCAAGAATCGAGTCACGATCATAATTCTTAGGAGCTTTCGGAGTCTCGATGCTTATTTTGAGAGTCTTTAGAGCGTGCATTGTGCTTGTCTTCAGAGCGTGCATTTTCTGTGCTTTTATTAGGAGATTTCTTTTTGCACTCATTTTGATGGGCAGCGTTATTATTAGCCTGTTGGGTTTGATTAGAGGGAGCAAAACTACGAACGTCACTGTCTGGAATACTCGATGGGGTTGTACTATGTTGTTGGGGTTCATGAGATGCTTTGTTTTGAGGAAACTGATCTGAGATACTTGGCGTTGGAATAAGGTCTATTGTAGGCTGTTTAGATTGAGTAGGTGCGTCATTTGGAGAAATTGAGGACTGTGTACTATTTTGAGTCTGAGTAGGGTTTTCTGGAGGTTGTTGTGGTGGAAGAGAAGATTGATTCGAACTAAAAGGGGACTCCGGACTTTGTATTTTATTAGGGTCATTTGCAGACTCTTGGGATGGAATACGATTTGCATTATTTGGACGAAAAACTTCTCCAATATGTGGGATTGTTATTGGAGGATTTTGGGATGGAGAAGGAGGTTTCTTTGGATGATTAGGGCCTTGAGGCGGAGGATTGTTATTCGAGCTCATAGTGCTACTTCAAAGAAGCATGGAGGATTGTAGAGGACATTTATAGAACTACTTGACTTATATCATGGTTTCTTTTTAACAACTTGATCGTTGAAGGTTCGCTTCTGAATAAGCCTAGGAAAAACTAACACTCCCTCTTGTCTATTTTATAAGAGCTTAATAACTAAATTACGCGGCTTAAGAAATCAATTAAAATTAGTTAAGAATAATAAATATTAGGAATGTACTTCCCCCCTTATTTTATAAGGGTGAAAGTAAGAGAAAAATAGTGTAGTAATGAGAGAAAGTATAAAAAAGAATGTAGTATAAGGAAAAGATGAGGAGAGAGAATAGAGAAAAAGAGAGATTAACTAGGGGCAAAATGGTAAAGACACATCAAATGCACAAAAACTCTAAGTAGAATCTCATAAAAAGAACGAAAACAATTCTAATTTCAGGCTCTTATAAAAAAAACTGGAGAGAATCCATATAATGTTTTGGCTTTAAGAACATGGAGAGTTTCTAAATATTAGGAGCTAAATAACTACTACCTCTGGTCCTAATTACAAGGACACTTTTGTAGTGCAATTTATATTACAAAAGTGTTCTCATAATTAAGACCAGAGGGAGTATATTACAATGATTATAAAAATAATGAAGTTAGTTGCTTGTGGCATTACATTTAAGACTAAAGTAAACTCACCCACTAACCTAGAAACGAAATCCATATGACCTATCTGGACTAATTTGAGTGTCATAAACATTGCGTTTAATTAGTTTTTATTCAATTATTGATTCTGCTGCTAAATATTTTTTAGCTACAGCTGTCAACAACTGAGAATGAATTTGAACTGAACAATGATCGATCTGCTGTTAACAATTTTTGCATCTCCTAGAGTGGAGAAATCTTTAGACTATTCTAAAATGGTTTGAGAGATAAGCACAAAAGGATAGGTCCTTTTTTTGTGGGACGAAATGATGCCAACTAAATATAAGCTTTGGAAATGTTCAGATCCATTATCCTAGCATGCATTTTAAGAGTTACTACCTCTCTAGTTCTTAATACAAGAGTTAAATAAGGGGTTCATTTTAGCCCTAAATATAAAACCTCAATTTCTTAAATTTTTTATTTTTCCTACGAAAGTATTTGAATTGATTGCACTTTTTTTTTTCCTCCCAAACTTATTTCTTCTGTGTCCTTCCTAAATCTAGGCCATATTTTTTTACCTCCTGGCCTAACGGTCTTGCAGATTTTGACTGGGAATCCAGGCACGTGGTGTCATGGGGAATGCTTCTTATTGGATAGGCCAGCTATAATGAATCAGCTATATCTCTTCTGTACATGCAAAATTAATTGTAAGTCAATGTGCAATTAAAGCAATATAATGAAGGAAAAAAAAATTGACAAGAAAAATGATTGAAAAATTTGATATACTGAAATTATGTCAATTTTAAAATCTTGCCTTGCACGCGAGGTAGATATACGAAACTGGGCATTGTCTGCTGGCAGTGAAAGATGTAAAGTTTAGATGAGTTGGGACCAGTTAGCGAGGGAATTGAACACCATAATCATGGTAGATGTAATAATTCTTATTTTCAAATATATTAGTCTCCAACACAATGTACAAAATCTCACCCATTTGCGTGCAAAACTATATACGTGTGTACTATTATAGAACCATGAACATATAATGCTCCATTCTTAACTATTATGGCGAAGAACTTTGATGTATGTCAAGGCCAAGTCCGGCAAAAAATATATAACACATTTAATGGTTAAACAGAAGAGGCAAAATTTGCAAATATATGTATATAACGATTATAATAATTGACCCAACGGCGGAACTCTTTGATGGCCAGCTGGGGCCTACTCTGACTGATCTTATAAAATTTGTGAAAATATATATGTATTTATTATATGATATTTTATTTGGCCACAAATTTGGCCCCAGCTAATTTCTTATCTTCTCTGTAAAGATAATATTTGTTTCATTATTCATTGAGCTGTGGAAAAAAAAAGTAAAATTCTTGTTTGAGATGCTAAAAAAGTTAGTATCATCTTGCATATTGTTTTGATTTATAATTATCAGTTATTATTTATTTGTATTTTCAAGGTTATTTGATACTATTTAGTAAATACTTCCTCTGGTCTTTATGTAAAGAACCAACTAACAATTCTTACAAGTCAATAAAAACAGTTAAAATTATTAAATTTGTCCTAAAATCTAAGTAATTTTCAATATTATCCCTATTAATTATACTAAACTCTAATATCATATTAATTATTACTTTCACTCACTACCTTTTTAATTATGGGTATACATAAAAATATTTAATGCTATTTAGAAACAAGCAAGTGCCTTATAAAAAGGACCAAATATACTTGTTAGTTGGTGCCTTATAATAAGAACTAAATGGAGTAGTTCAATATGTTTATTTTTTTGGCTCGGGCTAAAATTTTTTTCTAGTTCCGTTACTGAATTGACCATAAGGTATGCCTCCTAAATACTTACCGATAAAATGATAAACGTTAAGTATATCATTTCTAGATAAGATTCTGAAAAATTATATTTAACAATATTAACAGTTCTTCACATAGAACCATTAAGTATTCTTTAAGAATATTTAACAGTTAAAAAATGATAATTGTTAAATATAAGAAGGTGGGATTCTGAAAGAAATTAAATATAATAAAGTTGGATTATTGAAAAAAAAAACTAATTTGACAATATATGATAGTTCTTCATATAAAATAATTAAATAATCTTAATATAAGAAGGCGGGATTATAAGGAGGTGGGATTGCAAAAAAGTTTTCTTTTACTCAGCTTTTCTAACTTCTTCTCAAACATTTTTTGAACTACCCTCGAGGGTCTCATACTATTTTTCCCATGGTTTTCCTCTACCCCTACGAATCTTGTCCTCCACCTCTGTCATGGGCCTTCACTCTATAGCTCATTCCTCTTGTGATTCTTCTTTATGTAAGTTTTCATATTTTTCAATTAAGGTTTTTAGTGTCTTTTTACTTTTTTAAAACGAGAGTTTGATAGTTGAGGCTCAGGATCACCTATCGAGATTATTTAAGAAGAAGAATTACAAGGCAAAAAAAAAAAAAAACGATAGTCGTTGATTTGAAGATAAAACAATGAGAAAAACTGAAGGAGAAACATAAAGAGCATGGAAAAGATGATAAGGTAAAATGCTGAAATTTTTTACTATTGTTTTATTGCCGTGAAAATAATTCTGGTTACACTAAATTATATAGACGAAAAACAGCCGACATTCAACTTAAATAAATCAACAAAAATAATAATAAAATCGATAGCAATTTTTTCTCCTAATTTTAACAACTAATTCCTTAATTTTGAATATCTCATGTTACTAGACTTTAGCAACTCAATCCGTATGTTAAAATCAAGTTCGTTGAATCAGGTTTAGAGATTTACTCATGTTTTTATATTTGCCATTGTTTATTAAATTCTGGTTTTGCTTATTTATATTCAGATATTTGTTCAAGTTTTTATATTTTCTTATATATATATATATATATATATATAAACTCCCTTTGGTCGTTATTATAAGGCACCAACTAGCAATTGTATTTAGTGCTTTTTATAAGGCACTTGCTTGTTTCCAAGGCACATTGATTTTTTTTTCCATGGATGCCCATAATTATTAAAGGTAGTGGGTGAGAGTAATAATTAATATAATATTAAATTTTAGTGTAATTAGTATGGGTAATATTGGAAGTTATTTAAATTGTAGAATAACTTTGTTAGTTTTAACTATTTTTATTGGTCTGTGAGAATTGATAGTTAGTGCCTTATAATAATGACAAGAAAGAGTGTGTGTATGTATGTGTGTGTATATATATATATATTCTAATTTTCATAATTGTATTATTGTTTTGCGATTAAAGGATATGTGAATGGAACTTATGGAGTATTAATATATGATATATGATTTGATAATATTGTGAATTTTTTTATTAATACATTTTCTTTTAGAATTCAAAAACATATAAGATAATGTTATATTTTGAGAGTATTTAATTAAATGATTAATTTATTTTAAACTGATCTTTATTTATAATATATTGAATTTTGTATACTATAAATACAATTTTTATTTAATGATATATTTTTTTAATCAATGATTACATTGCGTCTTATATAATAAATATTAACCGTAGAACTAAATAAAAGCAAATAATAGAACATAACTATATATAATAAAAATTAAAGCCACTTTATTTTATAGTTGTTAAAAAAGAACTGCTAAGTAAGGTAATCTTATTTGATAGTTATGGTACAGAATAGTGATGTATTGTAAAAAATAACCATAAAGTATGATCCAATCTGTAGTAGTGGTAACATAATTAAGGTTCCAAGCATGGTGGAAGTAAGTCTTATGTAATGTTTCATGTTTGGTGTGTAGAAAAGAGTAACCAAAATATAATTCAGTTAACTCCTTTATCCTCACAAGTTAACAAGCTTATTTGAGAAAACCTTACTTTTGTGTCTCAATGTGGTTAATGTGTTAAACAGTTTTATTTGAGTTAATATGCAAACGATTTTTCTAAACAACTTCGTTTAACGTTCAAAATGATTTTAAACTTAACATGTCAATGAAATTCTAGTACTTATCATGCCATTGAGTTGTCTAACAATGAAATCATGTCCGAGGTTTCACCTTACACATAACACGTTAAGAATCCCGCCCCCCGGGGGGGGGGGGGGGGGGGGGGGAATCCCTAGGGTATATGGTTAATTTTTGTTTCTAACAGCTCAGTTTCTCAATGATCTACAAATATAACACTCCAAACTTGTTTTTACCAAACATGGAAGATCTGAAAATGCTGATATGAGTGCTATAACTTTTCTATCTTTCCTTGGTTAAAAAATAAATCAGCATGAGCCAAATTGCATTACTTTATTCATTCGAGTATTAGATGTTCAATGTACTCATCATTGTCCTTGAGAAAGTTCTATTCAGTGATCTTCTTACATTATTCATTGCATATGTAGGGTGACATGGTATCTCTAGTTACAAATCAAGGGTGAGGTGTCCCTTGAAAAGGAAATCAAGAATGTGCATGGTATCCCTTGGTGTATTTCACAAGTATATCTCTGTGTATTGTAAAAAAAGAAAGATTATAGAATTTCACAAACTAGATTAGAACTTGTGATAGTTTATAGTGGATTGAATATTACTCCTCTAATCCTTAATGTACGACCTAACAAATTGGGGAGTTGATGTTGGTCTTAACTGTAAAATCTTTCTATATCACATGTATATCAATTGTTGCCAAATTAAAATATTCCTTCAACAATAATCAAATAAGGAGAGAATTAAGGAAGATGATTATGATGTTTAAAAAAAGAAATAACATATTAACTAGGCTGAAGTATACTTTTAGTCTTTTAAGTTTACATAAGATATACTTTCGGTCCCTTAATTTTATAAATTATACTTTTAGTTCTATAATTCTAACACTATTAATTTTACTAATAGAAAATATAAACCCAAGTGATAACGGTGTAAACTTTAAGTGATGATTGTATAATTAAATGCTATTAAGCTTAAATTTAAAATATTGGCAAACTGAAGAATCACTAGTGCCAAAAAAAAAAAAGATCTTAAAGATATAGCCGGTGGAAGTTTTGTAAATATAAAGAACTTCTTATACCGAATCATTTTTTCATAGGTCTTAAATATATTATTCAGACCCGTTAAAAAACCAACCGGTCTTAAATATGTTATTAAAAAAATTGAAATATCAATTACTTTATGGAGAAATCTCATACATCTGGGCTAATATTTTCAGCAGTCCAAAATAATAAGGAAAAATTTAAATATAAAGGCAATGAAGTTTTAAGACCGAACATAATTGAAATACGGTCTTAAAAGTTATTCTTTTAAGACTGGACATAAAATGCGGACAGTACAAAATATAGAAAATGATTAAATTAAAATTAATTAATTTTAAGAACGGAGTTATTAAAGAACCGGTCTTAAAGGTTAACCTTTAAGACCAGGTACTAATTTGTTCGGTCTTAAAGTTAAATATTTTAAGTCCAGTCCTAAAAGTTGACCGGTCTTAGAAGTATTCGTGTGACTTTTAGGACCGTATACTTTTTGTGTCCGCTCCTGAAATTCTTTATTTTGAAATATTTAACCTTTAGAACCGTCTATTTGTTAAATCTCTGATCTTAATAGTCTCCTTTAAATAGAAATATTGACTAGCTTTTCAGACAAATCGTTAGGTTCAAGACAACTAAGGTTCTGGCATTCTGCTCAAGCTAGGTCCTTCGTTGGCATCGTTTTTACCTCTCCTGGTTTGGAGTAGCAACATCATTGTCCCTTTTCTTTGTCTTTTTTTCTTTTTGTCAAAAAAGGAAGAAAGATAATGAAAAGAACACTTTGTTTCAAATCAGGGCAAGGTAAAATCGACGACAACGACAATCCAACCTTGAGAAGAATAGTCACTTTGTTTGTTCTTATTCGAATAAGGTAAACGATCTTTTTTGTTTTTTGTATGTTCTTAACTGTATTTTGTGATTTTTATTGTTGATTTACACGAGGACAATGTTTTTCTTTGTTTCCTTTTTGTCAGAAAAAGAAAGACAATAATGACAAGGACAAGGGATCGAATATGGAAACCAAAGCTGACCAAAAAAAAAAAGAATATGGAAACCAAAAAGAAATTTATTATATTTTTTATGAGGGCAGCAGCAATACAGACAAAAAAAACATAAAAACATATACTCCTCCCCATCGTTGTGGGAGGAGATGAGTCGTCGGAGAGGTCGGAGACGTCGTCATCAAAAGGATTGTACTCAACATCTTGGGTGTCGAGTATCGCGTTGAGCTTATTGTTAAGGACATTGTAAACTTGAAAAAGCTGGCCCAATTGTCGGTCTATATGTGAAATGCGGGCCAGGAGGTGGTGCATCATCTGTTTGAAGGTCGGGTTTCGAGGTAGTGGAGGAGGGTACTGATTGTTAAGATCGGTGGGACAAGTAAAAGGAGGACCTGATGGTGGTGGAGGACCTCGTGGTGGTGGAGCAGCCATTACGGTGGAGGTTGTAGAAGTGATGGAGAAGAATGTAAAGAAAGTAAAGTAACAACGGGTTTAAATAGAGAACCCATCCTGAACAATGTGAAACGCCGGAAACTTTAATGAGGAGATACATAGTTCATCAGAATACGAGGAGACGCCTAATTGGAAAGTTTATCTGGAAGCCGAAGAGACTTTGAATCATTCATTTGAACAGAGTGTAAGGATACAACTCTGTTATCTAATTTAATACTGGATATTATAAAAGATCCATTCTTAAAACTAATATTTTGTGAGAAAAAAATCTTACTTTTAAAAAAATTGAATTGAAAAAAGTAAATGAATTGTAGGACCGGATAAATGATAAAAGGTCGGTCTTAAAAGTAATTGAATTAAAAAAAGTAAATGAATTGTAGGACCGGATATATTATAAAAGGACGGTCTTAAAATAATTGAATTGAAAAAAATTAAATCCGCTCTTAACGCTTCTCCTGATCTCTGCCTTTATTAACACCTCATACCTCTGCTCTGTTCTTACTAACTCCCTACTACCTCGTAACTCCAAACTACGTACGTGGGTATCTGAGAACTGCTCTCTGCCTTTATTAACTCCTCATACCTCTCTGCCCCAATTGCTCAAACCATGGTTAGATACAAGAGAACCGCTCGTAGGGGTAGACTTATTGGTGATGCTCGTGCCTTCCGTAGATCATTATACGGTGCGCCTCCTCTAGCGAGAGTGCGTTCTATTGTGACAGAAGAGTCTCAGGTCGTTGGACCCATTGTTATTTCTTCGGATGATGAAGAGATTACCGCACCCCCAACCTTCAAACCATGATGCGTTGATGCGAATAAGACAGGAACTTGCTGATCTCCAGCGAGAAGTTAATGTTGCTCACGCTGATATCGCCAAGGCTTTGGAGGATAATAAGTTTTATGATGTTTAGTCAGATTCTTGTTTTTGATAATTTTCTTCTTGTTTTTATTTTGTATTTTTTCTTGTATATGTGCATATTCAAGTAATATATGTAGCATTAACAACTAAGCTTGTGTCTTTTTTTCTTTTTGTTCATATTCTCCAGTAATTAAAGAAACTCCAGTTTTCCTTTAATTTTTATTCATTTAGTTGCAGCGCTCGCCAAGGCCAATCATTTTTCCTTTTTGGTTTTTTTTTAAATGAGGACTTTTAGGACCGGATGTTTTATAAACTATGGTCTTAATAAACATTTAGGACTGGAGTTTTATAATACTCCGATCTTAAAAATTTATATATTTAAGACCGATTAATTTTAACCGGTCTTAATAAAATCCAAAACATGTGCACGGAATATTAAATGAATGATAAAAATTTAGGTCCGGTGTCTTCTAAAACTCCAATCTTAAAAATTTATTATATATTTAGGACCGGCTACTTTATAATTAAGCGGTCTTAATAAAATTCAAAATACTAAAACATTTCTCTATCGCGCGGAATATTAAATTTCCCTCTCTGAACTTCTCTTGTCGCGCTGAAAGTGATTAATCAGGTTCTATCTCCGCTGTTTGTGTGTTGCTTCGTCGCTGGTTCGCGTTGCTCTCTCGACAATCATTTTTTGGTTCCTTAACTAAACGTCTATAGACCAAGCTGTAAGAGGTGTTTCGGTTATATAACTTTATGATTTTTCAACTTATCGTTCTGGGTTTTTCATGGGTTGAACGAAATCGATGAAATGTTCTTGTGGGTTTCTCTGTTGTTAATGAATATTGTATTTTGAAGATTATATTTGCACTTTAGACCTACCTAAATGACCAACAAATGTTTTTAGGGTACTATTGTTGTCTGCAACATCAACGTTCGTGATGGGAGAAGAAAGACTCAAGAAATGCATTTGAATTTATATGCTACAGGTGAGTCCACAAGACCTTCATGCGATGCATTTAATTTCCTCGTCATGCATTTATTTTGTTTCTTGGATTCACTGTGACACATTTATGACCAAAAGTGATTCTTTGTTATGCATTTAATGAGCAAGTTTCTTCGTACCAAAAAAAAAAAAAGACATAACTGACATTGAGCATAAATATGCATTTGGTGTCGCCTTATTTTATATGCAAGTGTCAATTTTTTGGGATTATGTATGTTAAATCTTTCTGTCTATAGGAATTCTAATATGGATCACAGTTGGATAAATGCTTTACGGACGAGTGTTGGATATCAGAATGGGGTAAGGGACTTTATAGAATTTGCCAAACAAAATGCCCATGATGATAATGGGAAGTTTTATTGCCCTTGTGTAAAATGTTTGAATGAGAGGCGACTAAGTCCTGAAGTTATACACACACATTCCTGAAGTTACATCCAAGGCCACATGGTATTAGAACTTATTGTCTCGCGGCTTCTCATACTTCGTCTAAGGATGAGAAATGAAGTTTTTATGAGTGTTTACATGGCACAAAAGTTTCCTCGAGGTATTCTTCAAATTTTAAGAGGCTTGTATCAATGAAGGATTTGAAATTAGTATGCCAAAAGTCTCATGATTGTATGTCTTGATGCAACAGCTACTCTCAATAGCTATTCGAGACATCGCCGAATATTATCTTCGGGTCATTTTGACTAGACTTTGTGTCTTCTTCAATGCATTTTGTAGTAAAGTTTTCGAAATTGAAAAGTTGGATGAATTGGAGAATGAAGGATATCTTATCTTGTGCCACCTTGAGAAGCTTTTTGCTCCTACATTTTTTGACATCATGGTTCATCTAATTGTTCATCTAGTGAGGGAGATAAAGTTGTGCGGCCCTATCCATTTACGGTGAATGTACCCAATTGAAAGATCTATGAAATTCCTAAAAGGGTATGTGAAGAACACATACCGGCCAGAAGCATTGATTGTTCAGAAATATGTTTCTGAAGAAGCCATGAAATTTTGTCAAAATTATTTGGCCAAAGTAAGACATATTGGACGTCAACATGCTGAAGGAGGTAGACGAAGGGCTTCCATAAAGAGTGTGAATCCTGATTATGAATTCTTATCAAATTCATATGCAGAATTCTTTGAAAACTATATTATATTCCTTCTATGTTCATAAACAATGTCACTGACTATGAAGTTTAATTTATTATTATTTTTTTTTTGGTGGCAGGATTTGATCCAAAGAGGCATGTTATAAAAGAGGATGTTACGTTGTTGGGTGAGAATCAGATGAAGGCATGGTGAATATTATTTTGGGCATGTATGTTGTATTTGTTAGTAAGTTATCTTATTATATGAATTAATTTAGGTGTTGTAGTCATAGTATAATCATTAATTAAGAGGCCACATAACTCTTGGTGAATAATATTTGTGTTCTTTTTTCCAATTCAATTTATTCAATAATTGTTCATAGCTTGTAGCTTAAAGTATCGACTTTTATGTGCTGGATTGGGTGGTGGATTTGTGTATATATATATAATCATGAAGAACAGAACAGGGAAAAATTCGGGAAAATTTAGATCAGAAATAAATAAGCCGGTCTTAAATGTTCAACTGTTAAGACTGGATGTATTTATATGTCTGGTCTTAAAGGTCAGGTGTATCACATTTGATATTAAGCCCGGTCTTAAAAGTTGGTCTTTTAAGATCGGTATATTTATACGTTCGGTCTAAAATAAAATTTTTAAGACCGGATTATTATCATCCAGTCTTGAAAGTCAGTCTTTTAAGACCGCATATAATTAGTCGTTTGGTCTTAGAAGCCGCTATTTTTTAGACCGTATTTATTTTCTCCGGTCTTAAAATTCCGATATTTTAAGAGCGGCCTAGTTATTTGCCGGTCTTAAAAGTTGAGTTTTAGGACCGAACTAAAAATATTTAAGGTTTATTTAGTACGACTTTTAAGACCCATTGTTTTAAATGTCCGGTCTAAAAGAGTTTCGTTAAGACCGGTTTGAGTCCGGTCTTAAATGTTAGACTTTTAATACCAGCTGGAACAAGATCGGTCGCCCGTCCGGTCTTACGATGCCTCTTTTGTTCGGTCTTAAAAGCCTTTTTTGCACTAGTGAATATATAAAATTTGTGTAATTAAATTCTATTAGCCATCGTTTGAGTTCGTTGCGTTAGCTTTTTCCGTTAGAAATGTTAACGGTGTTAAAATTTTAGGACTAAAAGTATACTTTATAAAAAATAAGGGACCAAAAATATGCTTTATATAAAATTTAAGGACTAAAAGTATACTTTAGGCTATTAGCTAACTTAACTAACATCCATAATTCACTCTACAACAACCTCCTATAATTATTGTATAATTAATCATTTTAAACAACTTATAGTAAATCATTAAGTAGTATTACGATAGAAAACAAAGAAAATCAATGCAAAAGACTACTATAGTTAGAATAATTTCATATACAAAAACATTTAGGCCTAGCCTTTAATAAAGTAGCATACACATTAAACAATATGTCAAAGGAGTTCGCCCATACAACAGAATATTCAACATATGCAACATATAACAAAAAGACCCTAAAGTTTGTCAATATACATTAGACAGCTCATGGAACTAAATGAGGTATACCAGATTGATAAATCAAATCATATCTCATATTCAAAATTATATATTTTTTCACTTAAAGTTTGCGTCAATTTTAAAAATAAAATTATAATTTTGACAAAATTGAAAGATGTTTGTGTGTTATTTTTTCTTTAAATATCTATGATGAGAGAGATTGTGTTTAATTTAATTAAGTTTAGAAATTCATATTATTTTCAAACATTGAATGTGAGAAAAAATGTAGGAGATTTGATTAGGGACAATTTAGTATTTTTAAATTTTTGTTTTATTAATTGGTCTTTCTAAATAATTACAAATTTTATGGTCCTTTTTAATAAATATTATCTACTATAGGTCCTTAATTTTAATTTTCCCTTAAAACTGTGTTTGAAGTCTTCACCATTTCATTCATAAGACAGCATTAAATACCCCCACATGCCCCGTTTGACTAAAGGTGCACGACCCCATTAGTTAATTTTTTTCCCTCTATATATATATATATATATATATTTTATTTATTTATTTATTTATTTAATTTTACTTTATTCATTATCAATTCCCCCTTAATTATTATTAAGGATTATAGGAGTATATTATATTTTTGAGGAATCAAAGTAAGCTTAAGGATAGAGATGAACTAGGCCAGTATATAAATCATTGTTCGTACGTAGTTTATCTATCCCTAAATTGTTTACATTTCAAGTTGGCGAAAAAAAAGAAGAAGATATATATATATATATATATATATATATATATATATATATATATATATATATATATATATATATATTTTAACATTTCAAGAACGTCTACATTACGCTATGTTTTTGTGTTTAAAAATGTGTTTGAATTCTTTACCATTTCATTCATAAGATAGCATTAAATACCCCCACATGCCCCATTTGACTAAGGTTAATTTTTTTTGCTAAATACACCCACACAGCCACACACATGTGCATATAATTCATTTATTTATTTTTTTTAGTTTATTCATTATTTTATCAATTTCACTTAACTATAAGCAGGGGCGGAGCTTGAGAAAAAAATTTGGGGGGGCCAACTCTATACTCATTAACTAACTTAAAAAAATTTATGATTATATAACATTTTTAAAATATTCAGATTTATAATAAAAGTTGGGAAGAGAAAAAATAGGGAGAAGATAAAATCAAAGAAATAATATTACAGTATTGTTCCCTGTATTTTGATGGATCAGAAAAAACACAAAGAAAAAAACTTTATAAATTAAAAGCCATATGTAGAGAAACACTTTATCTTCTGTGTTATAACTATGATGATACACCGAAGTAAAACAGCTCCACTATAAAGAAACTAGAAAACTTTATAATGGTATTGTTGTACTTCACTTTGATTCAGCAACATCATCTGTTGGCAATGTCTTTTTTCTAGATCAGTTAAATTTACAGAAAATACTACTACTTCTGATGTTGAGGTTGAGGTTTAAAATGAAAAATCAATTAACTCCATCCACAGATGTAGTGTAGAATGAGTAAAAGTATAGTAAAGAATACACCACAAAAATAAATTTCATTGATAGGCTAAAAATTTAAGGCAATTAGATTAGAATATCAAAAAAAAAATTGACAAGATTAACATACCACATGGAACAAAGATTAAATTATAAGTCCCAAAGATATAAAAAGCTGATTTGCAAATGGAAAAATAAAAGAGGGAAAAATGTTATTAAAAAAATTGTTGGGGGGAGGGCCAAAATTAGAATTTACATTATACTAAATTTGTTTTTAAAAAATTCTAAACAAAATTCTTTTTTTTGGGGGGGCCATGGCCCTCTCTAGTCATAATAAAGCTCCGCCATTGACTATAAGTAGATCTTAAAAAAATTAGGATTTTACATACTCAAACTAGTTAATTAAATTTTATATTAAGGAGTAAAGGAGTATAATATATTTTTGAGGAATGAAACTAGCCTCAAGGATAGGCTGAACTAGGCCAGTATATAAATCATTGTTTGTAGTCTATCTATTCCTTAATTGGTTACATTTCAAGTTGCCAAAAAAAAAAAAAAATTCTTTACATTTCAAGAACGTCTATATTACGCACACCCACACACACATGCATATAATTCATTTATTTATTTTTTTAATTTATTCATTATTTTATCAATTTTCCTTAATTATAATTAAATCTTAAAAATAAAAATTAGGATGTTACATACTCAAACTAGTTAATTAAATCTTATATTAAGGACTAAATGAGTAAAATATATTTTTGAGGAATGAAAGTAAGCTCAAGGATAGAACTTAACTAGGCAAGTATATAAATCATTGTTTCTATCCCATAATTGTTTACATTTCAAGTTGTCCCAAATAAATTCTTTACATTTCAAGAACGTTTATTTTATGCTATGTTACCCCCCACATGCCCTGTTTGACTAAAGGGGCACCACCCCATTAGTTATTTTTTAATAATAATAATAATAATAATAACAATAATAATAATATATTGTTATTATTATTATGATTTTTTTTATTACACACACTGCCATACACATATGCATATGATTCATTTTTTTTTAAGTTTATTCATTTTTTATCAATTCCCGCATAGTTATAATTAAATATTAAATTGAATCTTATAATAAGGATTAAAAGGAGTATAATATATTTTTGAGAATGAAACTAAGCTCGAGGATAGAGCCGACCTAGGCAGTATATAAATCATTGTTCGTAGTTTATCTATCCCTTAATTGTTTACATTTCAAGTTGGCCAAAAAAAAATTCTATACATTTTAAGAACGTCTATTTCATGCTATGCTTTTGTGTTTATGAATGTTTTTGAAGTCTTTACCATTTCATTTATAAGATAGTCTTTAATATAACAAAATCAAGTTTCATTTACACATGGAGAAAATTGGTTGAGCATTCTTTTAAAACAGTTCCTGATGTTGCAGTTTTGCTCGATTCACCCCCTCGTTGGTGTCTTGTTTTTGTTAGCATAATTAAGGTCCGAACATATAAATTTGTGAAACTTGGTTAGTATTCATATAAAAATATGTTATTATATAAATTATTATAACCCATTAAAAATTTTATCTCAATATATTTATATATTATACTCCCTCTGTCCCTAAATTTAGCTTCAAAATTGAGAATTGGTTTGTCCCAAATATAAGTTTCGTTTCGGTTTTGTCTCAATATTTATTGTTTTTCCCCAATTTCACCCTTCTGGGTGTGTATTGCATATCTTTTTTTACCAGTTATTTTGTGTGAAGTACATTAATTAAGAAGGCAGATTGTAACACCCCTACTTTTGTAAACAATGTACTTGTATATACTGATGATTTAATGAGAAATTTAGACTGTTGATTTAATTATTATTATTTTTGGAAACATTTTATAATAATAATTATAAAAAGGATCTGTTAGACTTTTGGGAGATAGGATATTAAGTTTTAAAAAGGTCAAAAATGTCACCTAATATGACCAAGGAAAGGAGGTCATGATTGTGACCGGATTTGGAAAAGGATCGAGGCCAAGGTAAAACACCGGTGTAATATAAGCCGGTACAATAAAGTGGGGATAGAGAATATTAGCAGAGCACAGATTCCTACCCTTGGACATTGTGTATGCGCCACATATGGCTAGGGAAGAGGAAAAGACAGTGCAAGAATCACATGCTGAAAAAGAAAAGTCAGTGTAATCCCTACATAGGGGCACATGTCACCACAAGGTTAAAAGAGGAAAAAGTAAGGGTAGAAAAGTCAATTCCTTACCCTTTAAGGAGTAATTTTTCGTCCACATGAGAAGGGGAGAGGAAATTAGATGATTTTATCTGTACTTGGACTCAAACATAAAGTATAGGTCCTCAAGGAGGTTAACCGATGGAAAGGGGACTGATAAGGACCAATTAAGGGCTTCTTTTTGGATTGAATGGGACAAATGTGGGGTCATATGAGGGTCCAAAATGGCGCCACAAGAATGAGTGGATGAAAGGGTGAACTTGATAAAGTGAGTAAAGTGGATAAAAAGGACATGGATCATATTTTGTGGGGCCCAATATGCGCCACCTACCCCCTAAAAATATCTTGAATGATCTAGAAATTTTTGAAGAGAAAATAAACTAATAACCAGGGTAAATGCTTTTATCAATGAAATGTGCATTTTGAATCTTGTTTAATGCTTCTGTTGCTTATCTCTAATCTATCATAGTATTGTGATTCAACAAGAATGCAAACTTAGTTTGAATGTACTTATGACAAATTTCTAAAACTTGAAACTTAAAGTTCTTGAATCAATTTTCATTTCAAATATAGACTTTCTCAAATTCTTGGAATTTTAGTTTACCAGTGTTGTCATCATCAAAAAGGGGGAAAATGTTAGTTTTCTATGGGTTTTGATGATAACTGACACTTGCAAACACAAAATGAGGTTTTGTCTTGGTAAGATGAAAAACTTACTGTCAAGACAAAACTCGAGTTTTGGTCTCAAAACTTGAGTTTTGGTCTCAAAACTCGAGTTTTGGGTTTGACAGAGAACTGTTCAATTTTTCTAAATATGACAAAACTCAAGTTTCTTTTTGAAACTCGAGTTTTGAACTTTACAGAGAGCACTCAACTTTTCCTCTCAAGACAAAATTCGAGTTTCAGTTTGGAAACTCGAGTTTTGGCTTATACAGAGACCTTTAAATGTTTTCAACTAAAGAAAAAACTCGAGTCTTGAATTGGAAACTCGAGTTTTGCCCACACAGAGAGTCTCTAAGTTTTAAATCTAGTTTTGTGCCAACAATCTGCAACTTCTACCTGTTCTTCCAAAGTTTTCTTTGAGTTAAGAGAAAACTCGAGTTTCTTTGAAACCAAAACTCAAGTTTTGACTTGACTAAGCATTTTCATCGTTTTACACAGTTTTTGAAAATTGGAGAGTGATCTGGCTTGAAATCTTCAAAGTTTTCATTTAAATATGAAAACTCAAGTTTTACTTTGAAAACTCGAATTTCAACTAGACAGAGAGGTTTCAATGTTTTCATCGTTTTCACTCTTAAAGTGAAAACTCGAGTTTTGTTTTCAAAACTCAAGTTTTGGCCAGGCAGAGAGGTCTGATCTTTTCTTAGTTTTCATGTTCAAATGAAAACTCGAGTTTTGGTTTACAAACTCAAGTTTTGATCAGACCGAGAGCCTTGGAGCGTTTCTCAATGTTTTCACAATTAAGTGAAAACTCGAGTTTCAGTTTGGAAACTCGAGTTTTGATCAAACAGAGAGCTTAAGATTTCTCAACGCTTTGAAAACTCAAGTTTTATTTTAGAAACTCAAGTTTTGTTGTTTTGGACTTCCACGTGCTATATTCATTAAAAGTCCAAAACTCGAGTTTTGGTTTGGAAACTCGAGTTTTGAGTTTTACTTAAACACTGGTCCAAAAGCTCAAAACACGACTTTGCTCTCTGGAAGAAGAAAACTCGAGTTTAGAGTTTAAAACTCAAGTTTGATCTTAAGTGCACAGTTGAAAACTCGAGTTTTGATGAACAAACTCGAGTTTCCATTGCTAAGTTTGAAAATTGAATTTCACGTTTTTGCAAATGCTTCATGTTTGATCCCAATACTTTCCAGTATTAATCTTCTATATTCCCATCTATGTTTAACTACTTTGTTAGTGAGTTTCAGATGATTTAGAAGATGTTTATTGAATGTTAAAGCATAAAGCAAAAAGCATGTCAAAACATTAAATGCTAAGCCCAGAAAGTTGCACATTTCTGGCTAATCCATCTGCACACGCTTACAAGGAATTAAAGAATGATTTTTACTTCCAGCAGCAACCTCTCAAACGGATTTATTTGCAGAGAGTCAACTCTGAAGTCTTGCCTAGCTGGATTAAGTGGAAATTAGAGAGAGAAGGTGCCTAAACCACTTCCTAAACCTTGGTACAACCTCTCCAACGGATCTATTGGAAAGCAACGGTCATTTAATGATCTCTGAGTATAAATAGAAGAGCATTCAAGTCTTTCCAACAACCATAACTGCTGAAAACGTATTGCATTCAAGTGTTCATTTATTTTCATCAGTTTTCACTTGTATAGTATCCCTTGATACAAAGAGCTTAAGTGTTTATCTTTATTTACTCTTAGAAAGAGTTTCTGATTGTAAATCATTTATTGTAAAGAACCACAAGTCAGGGGACTTGGTAGTTGGGTTCATTGATTACAACTTGTATGGGGGAGTGAGTTCTAGTGAGAGAATCACTTCTTAAGTGCAGAGTGTGTAATCATTGATATAGTTGAAAATCTTAGAGAGTCTAGGGACTGGATGTAGGTCAAGTTGTTAGGACCGAACCAGTATAAATCTCTGTGTCCAGCTTCTCTATCCCTTACTCTGTTTACCCCTGTTTTTATAGTGTCAAAACAGAGTTCAAGTCGAAAATTTTTAACATACCCAATTCACCTCCCCCCTTTTGGGTATTTGGCTCCGTTTTTCAGAGGCAAGACATAAATATGATAAAGATAAAATATGCTCATTTATTAATAATGAAATACTATAGTGTAGAAATGGTGTTGATCTGTCCTTACAGATTGTCTCTAGGACACCAAATTACTAATAATCTCCTACTTGGCCTAGAGGCAATTAGGTCGACGTGTTATACCCAAAGACTCACAATGATTATCATGTTTTCTCAGAGAAACTCTCTTAGTCAAAGAATCATCCAAGTTATCATCGGTAGGGATATAGTCCATCTTTATGTCTTGTCTTTCAAAATCTCTTGGATGAGCTGTTACTTGTAGAGCATATGCTTGAATCTTTGATGAGATCTGGGTTCCTTGTCCTGAGCTATAGCTTTAGTGTTATCGCAATACAAAGGTATAGGGTTAACAATGCTAAGAACCACTACAAGTTCATTGACGAACTTCTTGATCCATACTGCCTCCTTAGCCGCTTCTTAAATTGCTATGCATTCTACCTCGGTAGCAAAGTCTACTGTGGTCTTTTGCTTGGAACTCTTCCAACAAATTGCTCTACCATTTATGGTGTAGACTATGCCTGATTGGGATTTACAATCATCTTTATTATTCTGGAAACTGGCATCAGTGAACCCTTTTACTTTTAGCTCATTACTACAATCGTAAACCAAAAACAGATCCTTAGTCATTCTTAAGTACTTTAGGATTGTCTTTACAACTATCCAGTGACCCTTTCAAGTGTCAGCTTGGTATCAGCTCATAATGCTTAAAGCATAAAAGACGTCTAGTCTCGACATAACATGACATACATTATGGATTTAATTGCTAGTGCATATGAAATCCTCTCCATGGCTTCCCTTTCAGCAGGTGTCTTGGGACACATAGCCTTAGAAAGATGAATGCCCACATGAGATTCTCTGTGGGCCAATACTGTACCAGCCCACAAGTCACAAGCGGCCTCTAGCAAAACATTACGACTATCCAATTCATATGGGGATCAATGATACAATACAACCTATCATACAACCATGTCACGTCCTTTTTGTCACGCGATAATTTGGTCAAGGATGAGGCATGGATAATGTCAACTTTCTATTCTTGACCATTACTTTCTCGATTCTCGAGTAGTCTATTAATTGGAATGAAAACTCCTTTCCATTGTAGTATGGCCATACATTTCTTAGACTCACTGATCGGGGGCCTGATGAGCGCAAATCATACCATATTTTCCCTATACTTCATGACCCAATTTAAACAAGCAAAAAGGCATGTATTCATGCTATAGGGACTAAGAGATAGAAATCATCCACATGTGCTAAGAACAGCGTAATTCGCGATGCTTTTGAGGAAAACTGTGTAGCAGAGTTGATACGATGCTATAGCATTCTGATAGCAAACCGAAGGGCAATACAAGGTACACGAATACTATAGCAAAGTAAAGGACACAACGCTATGCGGTTTATATTCTGACCTTTTTATCCAGATGATTTTAGGAATTAAAGAAAAGGGCGATATTGATAGATCGGTTGCTGATGTAACGGAATAGAAGATGCGGAGGATCGGAACTGAAAGATTTGACGAATCCTACAGAATCAATAGAAGCAATCTAATCTACTCAAATCAGAAGATACGAAAGATCCCGACGAAACAGGAAAGTCTTAACTCACTGCAACTTGCGCCGCAAGAAAGCCCGATTATAAAAGGTAGCCAAGCGAACCCTAAAGGAGTCGAAGAGCCCTAGACAGAATTCTATCTTCAGCAGACTCAAGAGAAGAGTAAGAAAGTTCACAAAGCACGCGATTTCCAGGACAACCCAGCATCCTTCCCTGTAGTACGACGGAGAGAAGACAACGTGCAGTCATGACGTGACAGGACTTCATCCATGCCCCAGGACCCCGTTCAAGCTTTCTATTTTCCTCTTGTTTATTTCATATTTCGATCATGGGTCATTCTGTTAATGTTCGTTTCGTGTCTTCCTCGTCAGTTATGAACTAATTTTTATATGGCTGGACGAGGATGAATCTTTAAGTGTTAAATGAACCCAGTTGCAAGTTTTTAATTCAATAAATTTGGTTTGCGTATCGGTGTTTTAATCACTAGTTGGTCAACGGAAGTTAAGGGCTAGATTTGTGGCCTCAGCTTACTGGCAAGGAGTTGGGGTTAGACCTTTGAGAAACAATGTTTACTAGGCAGCCCGTGCACGGCTTGACCTATTTTTGTAGGCTTCAGGAATGGGTCTACCTCTCATAACCATAACACCCTGAGCATAGCAAAGATCTAACTAGAAAGTTCCCATAGGAATATGAAAGGAGTATAGTTAGCGTCCTACGTATCGAACGTGGAAGCTTCGGTAGACTATAGAGGTGGGTTAACCAAATAGCTTTGTGAGTAGCGACTATGCTGTAGCAATTGCAGAAGCTGTACAGTATAGATGCTGTAGCATTGGGTAGAGCAACTGGGGGATTGACGCACTTAAGGGTGACTCTGAGTCCATCCTAACCTTTTACTGATATCTTCTCACGTTTACCGTTATTTTGTTTACTTTTGCTAGTAGCATAATCACCACAACCTTTCAACCTGATTGTATTTATTTTCTGTTTTCACAACTATCATAGTAATCGAGTGTCAGTCCTTGGTATCTCAGTCTCTGTGGGACGATACTCTACTTTCACTTTATTACTTGTTCGACTGGTTCGCTTGCCATAAGGGAATTTGACCAACAAGTTTTTGGCGTCGTTGTTGGGGACTGCTGATACCCCTAGTGACGACGCCCCTTTGCTTAATAGTTGTGACATACCTAGTAACAAGCTCACTTTTCTCTGTTCTTGATTCTTCAAGTACAGTCTGTAGTGCATGCGCTATTGACCTCCAGCCAATCTAGAGCCTTATGACCCTGAGATAGAACGCACCTAAAAGCACAGGCACAAAAGGCAGAAGCGAAGAAGTCAATCCGTTGGCACAGCAAGCATGGCGGATATACCTAACAATCACGAGCGAGAACAACGAAAGCGCATAGAGGTGAACAGGGACAACCAGGTCCCTCTACCTCCACCACCAGACCCAGATGAGAACAAGGCCACTATGGAGTTTAGGATTCCATATCTAAACAAACTGACTTCGGCCATCGCTCCACCAACTCTCAATGCTGGACACTTTGAAATTAAAAGTGTCATGATTCAGATGCTGAATGCAGCTGGGCAATTTGGAGGATTCCCATCTGAAGACCCGCACCTTTACCTCAAGACCTTCCTGGAGGTGTGTGATTCTTTTGTAATCCTTGGTATACCTCCCGACACCGTCCTGATTAAATTATTCCCATTCTCACTAAGGGACAAGGCGTGCACGTGGCTCAACAACCTGCCTACTAATTCCATCACCACATGGAATGATCTGGGAAGTAAGTTCTTGCTAAAATTCTTTCCACCTACTAAGAACGCGCAACTCAGAGGAGAAATAATCAACTTCCAACAAAAGCCTGGTGAATCTACCTATAATGCCTAGGATAGATTCAAGGATATCCTGAGAAGATGCCCTAAACATGGACTAGTTAAATGGGTCCAGATTGAAACATTTTGCAAAGGCCTCAACACTCAGATATGATCAATAGTAGACACCTCCTCGGGAGGATCCCTACTAATGAAATCTTTTGAAGAGGCCTACAATTTACTGGAACGCATGGACATGAACAGTTACCAATGGCAAGCAGACAGAGCTACTTCCTCCCGAACTATTGCAGGAATACATGAACTGGATGCCATGACTGCTCTCACAGCACAGGTTTCAACTCTGACCAATATGGTGAAAGGACTGACCCTTCCATCGATGCAACCATCACAAGTAGCTTGCATGTATTGTGGTGGAGAGCACTCGTACGCTTAGTGCTCTGCAAACCCTGAAGCTGTAAACTTCGTCAATAACTTTAACAAGGGAAGAAATGCTAACAACCCGTATTCAAATACATACAACCCTGGATGGAGGCAGCATCCCAATTTCTCATGGAACCCCCAGGGTGCACAAGCAACAGGGCAATCCTCGAGCCAACAATTCTCAAACCGAACATCAAAGCCGCCGGTGTTCACCCAGCCAACATGGCAACAAGGCGGAGATTCAGACCCACAGAACTCTATGTTGAACCTTCTGAAGGACTATATGTCAAAAAATGATGCAATCATCCAGAACCAACAAGTGACTTTGCGGAATCTTGAAACTCAAGTGGGACAACTAGCAACTGCTCTAAACAACCGACCTTCAGGAGCCCTGCCCAGTGACACTGAAGTCCCCAGGATCCAAGGAAGAGAAGAAGTCAAGATGATCGAGCTCCAAAGTGGTAAAAGCCTCGCACCCATGACAACAACCAAGCAACTGATGGTGACAACTGATCCCAGACCAGAGAAAGCTAAGGAAGGGCAAGAAGGTACTGAGCAGCCCCTTCAAGACAAACAGAGGCAACCGAGACCGACACCACCAGAACAAAATCCAGGCACTGCAACTTTGGCTCCACGTACAGTTTTGAAAGATCACGTTCAATGCCCAACAACAAATGCTACCGCTTCACCAAATCATAATTCTGACCTTGGACCTCCAGCAATGCCAAAACCACCTCCGCCTTTCCCACAAAGGCTGAAGAAACAAGGATAGGAGAAACAGTTCAAGTAGTTCCTCGACATGCTGCAGCAATTACACATTAACATCCCACTCATGGAAGCTTTGGAACAGATGCCTAGCTACGTGAAATTTATGAAGGAAATTCTGTCTAAAAAGAGGCGACTGGAGGAGTTCGAGACGGTGGCATTGACCCAGGAGTGTAGTGCCATGTTAACCAATCGACTGACACTGAAATTAAAAGATCCTGGCAGTTTCACAATCCCTGTGCGATCGGACCCAACTACTCGAGTAAGGCTCTGTGCGACTTAGGCGCTAGCATCAATCTCATGCTTATGTCGATTTTCAAACAGTTGGCCGTAGGGGAAGCCAGGCCCACGACAGTCACATTGCAACTGGCTGATCGCTCAATAGTACTGCTTGAAGGCAAGATCGAAGACGTACTGGTAAAAGTGGATAAGTTCATCTTCCCTGTGGATTTCATTATCCTGGATTTTGAAGCAGATCACGATGTCCCAATTCTGCTGGGAAGACTTCATGGCAACTGGTCGTACACTGATTGATGTGGAAAAAGGAGAACTTACTATGCGGGTAAACAATGATCAGGTCACCTTTTCAATACTTAAGACCGCGAGATCCAAAGATCCAACTGAGAGGTACCTGATTTGTTCAGATATCAGCAAAGGCACTACAGAGGCAGGGGAGCTCCCTACACTGCCACAACATTAATTTGCTGTAGCAAAGTCTGGCTGAAGACTTTAAAGCAAGCACTATTGGGAAGCAACCCAAGGTCATGGTTCTTTAGCATCAACACAGGAGGAAACGAGCCCAACTTGGTATATTCTAAGGCATAAGGTGTGGCATCAAGGCCCCAAGTCAACGAACGGGGAATAGGCCCAGTGCAGTCAGGTACGCTCCTCATCTCTAATATAAACACTGCACGCATGTGACGTTGTTAGTGGGCCACTTTGATGGGCCTACTGCGTGCCAACTGCGGGACCTTATTCAAATTGCTTCCGAAACACCACCTATTCTCAGTCTCACCTCCCACGTCTTTTCACATACCCACCTACTCACCCTATACTTTCCTCTCTCACCCCCAGCCAACCATGGTCAGGACAAAGCGTATGACACGGCGTGGCCGGCTGACCCCACCGGTCTCCGTTCGCCGAATATTCTGTCGCATTCCACCGAACCATTTGTCATCATCCATGGAACCCTCTATGATGTCAGGCTGCACTGACTCCTCAGGCCGTGCCTAGATTAACATCCACGCCCCCCTTTACTGGTGACCAGCCACCAACACAAAGTTTTCCCGTCGCCTCGGCCGCCTCCGCAAGGAACTCAAGACCCGCCAGAGCGATTCTTGGGCGAAACTGGAATCCCATTGCCGTCACCTGGCAGCAGCCGTCTCTCTCTCTCGCTCCCACTCAGTAATCCTTGTGGTCAACACCCTCAGAGACTCTTCGGACGAGGATGACACGGCCACCAGTGCCCCAGCCCCAGCCGACCCTCCTGCCCCGTAGTATTCTTGTGTTCATTTTTAGTATCGTTGTTTCTCTTTTTGGGATTTCTTGACAATTTGCTCCGGCCCTGGGCGTCCTCCCCAGGGCCCCTTTTGTGAATGGTATTATAATTTGTTTCTCTTCGTGCCCTCTTGTTGCGGATCCCAGCGCACTTCATTCTTCTTTATCATTTTATTGCAATGTGGGCATTGCCTCGTTCAAGTGTGTGTGTGGGGGGGATTGACTAGATATAATCTACCTTGAATGTCTGATCTGATTTACCATGACCCTGCATTTAGTTTTGATTGCAAAGACTAATTTTTTTTTTCAAATTGCATGATAGAATCTTGTAGCAATGGAATGAATGTCTGTATAATTGAGCATAGCACAAGGGCCAAAGGGAACTAAACGTTTAGGCATGGGAAATTGACGGTGAGAGACAATCTAATGCGGGGTAGAGTGATAATGAGGAAGTTTAAAGGGAAGAACCCCCAATGGAAGGATTAATTGAGCCTAATTATTTTATTCTGTGTGCATGTCTGCCAGCCTGTATTTGATCCTTGATTTGTCCTAGTTCTTCGATAAGCTACTTGACGTCTGAGCTGAAGTTCATAAGATAAGGCATTCATATCATACCCATTGTTCTCATACACAAACCATTTGTCATCATCTCCATATTGCCAACCTCTTGAGCCACACAAGTATGCTATAGCAAAACAGGTTAGGTAAGAGAGCTAAAGGAGACTGTGAAAAAGTTGCTACAGCAGAGTGTTTCCATGAAAAGCGTTAAAGAGAGAGAGAGACTGAAGAGCTATTGTTGTTTTAATTCAAAAAAAAGGGAAAACCCCAAGGGAAAACTTGGAATACAGGAACAGCATGAAGTTTAAAGTTCAAGGAAAAACGTTCGGCTGAAGGCAAAAAATTATCTGCCCGAGCTGCTATAGCATCCGCCATCCTTTCCTACCTCACAACACTAGGCCATGCTCACATTACAACCCAAAAAGTCCTGTTGATGAACGAATACTCAGATTCTAGGGAGTAATCTTAGAACTTTGACAAGGCTATGGATCTTTTGGGCCCGTTAGACAAGAGAGAAATCAAAACCCCTTGGGTGAGCGTGTGCAAACACTGAACCCTGAAAGCCCCTTGAGACTTCTTCATCCAAACAATACCACGTTGTATGAGCGGTTGGCACTGGGTAGTGGGATTGCTGAATAGGGGATGGAAACTGAAAGCAGGCATGCAAGCAAGGTTATACGGACAGGAGTACTATGGCTATGAGTTTTGTTCGCTTCATTTTATTTTACCCAGGAGTGCAAAAAGCTAAGTGTGGGGGTATTTGATGAGTGCAAATCATACCATATTTTCCCTATACTTCATGGCCCAATTGAAAGGTTGTTGGTCAAATTCCCTTATGGCAAGCGAACCAGTCGAACAAGTAATAAAGTGAAAGTAGAGTATCGTCCCACAGAGACTGTGATACCAAAGAGTGACGCTCGGTTGTTATGATAGTCGTGAAACAGAAAATAAATAAAATCGGGTTGAGAGGTTTTGGTACTTATGCTACTAGCAAAAATAACAATAAATGAGAGAAGATATCAGTGATAAGTTAGGCTGGACTCATAGTCATCCTTAAGTGCGTCAATCCCCCAATTGTCTTACACAATGCTACGACATCTATACTACACAGCTTTCGCAATTGCTACAGCATAGTTGCTACTTACAAAGCGATTTGGTTAACCCACCTCTATAGTCTACCGAAGCTTCCGCGTCCGATATGTAGGATACTACCTATACTCCTTCCATATTCCTATGGTAACTTTCTAGTGTAGATCTTTGCTATGCACAGGGTGTTATGGTTATGAGAGGTAGACCCATTCCTGAAGTCTACAATATAGGCCATGCTGTGAACGGGCCGCCTAGCAAGCATCTGTTTCTCGGAGGTCTAACTCCACTCCTTGCCAGTAAGTGAAGCCACAGATCTAGCCCTTAATTTCGTTAACCGACTGTAATTGAAACACCGATACGCAAACCAAATTTATTGAATAAAAAACATGCAACTAGGTTCATTCGACACTTAAAGATTCATCCTCATCCGGCCATATGAAAGTTAGTTCTTGATTGACGAGGAAGACGCAAAACAAACATTAATTGAAAGACCCATGATTGAAATACAAAATAAACTAAAAGAAAACAGAAAGCTTGAACGGAGTTCCGAAGCGTGGATAAAGTCCTGTCACGTCACTGCTCCACGTCATCTTCTTTCCGTCATACTCAAAGGAAGGATGTTGGGTTATCCTGGAAATAGCATGCTCTGTGATCTTTCTCACTCTTCTTGAGAGACTGCCAAAGATAGATTTCTGTCTAGGGCTCTCCACCTCTTTAGGGTTCTCTCGGCTGCCTTTTATAATCGAGCTGTCATGCGGTGTAACGAGTTGAGATTTTCCTATTCTGTCGGGATTTTCAGTATCTTTTCATTAGATTAGATTACCTCTGCAGATTCTGCGGGATTCTTTCAAATCTTTCAGTTTCGATCCTCCGCATCTTCTATTCTGATACGTCAGCAATCCATCTGACAATATCGCCCTTTTATTTAATTCCTGAAATCATCTAGATAAAACAGTCAGAATATTTGCCGCATAGCATTGCATCCTCTACGTTGCTAGAACATTCATGTGCTTTGTATTGCTCTTCGGTCTGCTGTCAGAATGCTATAAAATCGCATAAACTCTGCTACACAATTTTCTTTAAAAAGCATCACGAATTAACACCTACTGCTAATTTCCATCTCTCAATCCCTATATCATGAATACATGCCTTTTTGCTTGGCTAAATCATAGTTAAGATCATCTTTACCATCCAATTAAGTCATGAAATATAGGGAAAATATGGTATTATTTGTGCTCATCAAATACCCCCACACTTAGCTTTTTGCACTCCTGGGCAAAAATAAGATAGAGTGAACAAAAGCTCATAGTCGTAGTCTTCCTACCCATATAATGCTTGCACGCCTGCTTTCAGTTTCCATCCCCTCTTCGGCAATCCCACTGCCCAGTGCCAACCGCTCATCAATGTGGTATTGTTTCAATGAGGAAGTCTCAAGGGGCTCTCAGGTTTCAGTGTTTGCACTCACTTACCCAAGGGGTTTTGATTTCTCTCTTGTCTAGCGGGCCCGAAAGATCCATAGCCTTGTCAGAGTTCTAAGATTACTCCCCAGTATTTGAGTATTCGTTCATCAAAAAGACTTTTTCGGTTGTGCTGTGGGAATGGCCAAGTGTTGTGAGGTAGGAAAGGATAGGGGATGCTATAGTAGCTCGAGTAGATTATTCCTCCTCTTGCTCTTGTTGGCTTCAGCCGAGTGTTCCTTCTTGAACTTTGCACTTTTATGATGTTCCCTTATTCAAAGTCATCATTTTTTTGTTTTGTTTGTTTGTTTTTTTTTACGCAATAACAACAGCTCTTCAGTCTCTTTTGCCTTTCATGGATACACTCTGCTGTAGCAATGTCTTCATAGTCTCCTTCAACTTGCCTTCCTAACCTGTTCTGCTATAGCATCATTGTTTGGCTCAAAGGGGTGTCAATATGGAGCTGATGACAAATGGCTTGTGTGTGGGAGCAATGGGTATGACAAGAATGCCTCTATCCCATGAACTTCAACTTAGACGCCAAGTAGCTATCAAAGAACTAGGACAAATCAAGGATCAAGCACAGGCTAGCAGACATACACACAGGATAAAACACTAAGGCTCAAATCAATTCTTCCATGGGGGTTCTTCCCTTTTAACATCATCATTATCACTCTACCCCACATTAGGTTGGCTAGCACCATGAATTTCCCAAGCCTAAAGGTTCAGTTTCCTTCGGCCCTTGTGCTATGCTTAGTCATACGGGCATTCATTCCGTGGCTACAAAATTCTATTCCTACTTTACAAGAGTTTTGAAAAAAAAATTTCAGCTTGTGCAATCAAAACTAAATGCAGGGTCAGTCTCAATCTGAGCAACCATTAACAACAGATTATATCATGATAATCCCCCCACACTTGATTGACGCAATGCCCCCATTGTGACAGCGTAGTGACGGCAGAGAGAGATAGAAGAAGGCGAGAAAAGACTACCCTAAGAATAATTTTGAGTAAATACCCTATTTGGTCCTTGAAAAAAATCGCGGACCCCTTTTTGGTCCCTCAGTAAAAAAAACTCATCCCGTAATCCCTGTAAAATCCAAAAACCATCTACATTAGTCCTTCCAGGTTGAAGAGGACACATGCAGTGAAATATCCCAAATGTGGTCAGGGACTACGGGATGAGGTTTTTTTACTGAGGGACCAAAAAGGGTCCATGATTTTTTTCAGGGACCAAATAGGGTATTTACTCAATAATTTTTTATTTATTTTGTTTTTTTGTTTTGTATAAAACGAGCTAGCAATTATTAAAAAGAAAAAGAACGGAAAGAAAAGAGTCTAGTACCAAGAGTCTATTAAGAAGGTTACAACTCAAGTCAACAGAGCTTAACCTTTTCTTGTAGAAGATCCGGCAGAAGTTCCCGGTGAGTTAGACACCTCTTTGTCATTGATGTCCGCTAATGGTGTGCTGGTGGGTCCACCTTCATGCGTACTTGTGCTTCGCCGGCGCTTTATTCAGTTGGGTTGTTCCTGCTGTGGTGGTCCAGCGGCTGAATTGTGCATGTCGAAAGTCGCCTTAGGGAAGCTCGACAGTGGAGTGTATTTTGGAGCGTTTTCCATGAGGTTTGCTGCCAGGCTATTCTGCTACGTACTGCCACCACATTTGTTGCTGAAGGAGTAGGGTGCTCATCGAGAGCTGCAAGGTAGTAACTTGAGCCACCAACGTGTGGAATGTGGCGGTAGAAATCAGGGTCGTGTCAGCCGGCTGTTCGACAGAAGAACTGGCCAAGTTAGGCTGTGAGATCTTCGGCTGACACTTTTGCAGAATGCGTTGGACAGTGGCTGCAGTAATAGGTAGCGGGAAACCCACTCGTTCTTCGCTAGCATCAAAAATTACCCCTGCATTACGACAGAGATCAGTAATAAGTGCTGGAAACCATAAATTCCTTGTAGTGGTCTTCAGAGACTCAAACAGCTCTCGGTAGATGAGTGCGTCAACATCGATTTGTTTGCCCTCCAAGAGGCAATACAGCAGGAACGCGCACTCTCGCGAGATGGTCTGGGTGTACAGTGTGGGCATGAGTCGGTAGCGAAGGAAGTGGAACCAAATACGTGCTTCGGCCTTCAAGTAGCAACATTTCAAGTTGTAGGACCCTTCCTTGGTAATCTGCCATTCAGTGTTTGGCACACACAGCCGGGCAGCCACAACAGTTAGGGTGTCAGGGGTGTCCCCCTGCTGGAGGAGTTCACTGTACTCATCATCGGTGGGGTCAAGGTCGAGCACCTTGCGGATGGCGCTGGGGCCACATTGTACATTCTTCCCTGGAATAGTTACGAAGTATGAGGAGCTTCCTGGGTAATTTGCTGAGAATTCCAGGACGAGGGGGGCTACTGTTGGTCAAATTCCTTTATGACAAGTGAACCAGTCGAATAAGTAATAAAGTGAAAGTAGAGTATCGTCCCACAGAGACTGTGATACCAAAGAGTGACGCTCAGTTGCTATGATAGTCGTGAAGCAGAAAATAAGTAATATCGGTTTAGAGGTTTTGGTAACTATGCTACTAGCAAAATAACAATAAATGAGAGAAGATATCAGTGATAAGTTAGGCTGGACTCAGAATCGTCCTTAAGTGCTTCAATCCCCCAGTTGCCTCAACTTTCTAGTATAGATCTTTGCTATGCACAGGGTGTTAATGGTTATGAGTGGTAGACCCATTCCTGAAGTCTACAATATAGGCCATGCCGTGCACAGGCCGACTAGCAAGCATCTGTTTCTCGGAGGTCTAACTCTACTCTTTGCCAGTAAGAGAAGCCACAGATCTAGCCCTTAACTTTCCTTAACCGACTAGTAATTAAAACAATGATACGCAAAACCAAATTTATTAAATTAAAAACATGCAACTAGGTTCATTCAACACTTAAAGATTCATCCTCGTCCAGCCATCCGAAAATTAGTTCATGACTGACGAGGAATACGCAAAACAAACATTAACTGAAAGACCCATGGTAGAAATACAAATAAACAAAAGAAAACAGAAAGCTTGAACGGAGTTCTGAAGCGTGGATGAAGCCCTGTCACGTCACTGCTCCACGTCGTCTTCCCTCCGCCGAACTCAAAGGAAGGATGCTGGGTTGTTCTGGAAATAGCATGCTCTGTGATCTTGCTCACTCTTCTCGAGAGACTGGCAAAGATAGAATTCTGTCTAGGGCTCTCCGACTTCTTTAGGGTTCTCTCGGCTGCCTTTTATAATCATTCCTTCGTGCGGCGCAGCAGTTGAGACTTTCCTATTCTGTCGGGATCTTCAGTATCTTCTGATTATATTAGATTGCCTCTGCAAATCCTGCAGGATTCTTTCAAATCTTTCGGTTCCGATCCTCCGCATCTTCTATTCCGTTACGTCAGCAATCCATCTATCATTATTGTCCTTTTATTTAATTCCTGAAATCATCTAGATAAAAAGGTCAGAATATACACCGCATAGCATTGCGTCCTCTACTTTGCCATAACATTCATTTGCTTTGTATTGCTCTTCGGTCTGCTGTCAGAATGCTATAGCATCGCATCAACTTTGCTACACAGTTTTCCTTAAAAAGCATCGCGAATGAACACAGTCTGATGATTTCCATGTCTCATTCCCTATATCACGAATACATGCCTTTTTGCTTGATTACTTCATAGTGAAGCTCATTTTTACCATCCAATTTAGTCATGAAATCTAGGGAAAATATGTTATTATTAGTGCTTATCAAATACCCACACACTTAGCTTTTTGCACTCCTGGGCAAAATAAGATAAAGCGAACAAGAGCTCATAGCCTTTGCCTTCCTGCCTGTATAACCTTGCTTGCACGCCTACTTTCAGTTCCATCCCCTCTTCGGCAATCCCACTGCCCAGTGCCAACCGCTCATCAGCGTGGTATCGTTCCAATGAGGAAGTCTTAAGGGGCTCTCAGGATTCAGTGTTTGCACTCTCTCACCCAAGGGGTTTTGATTTCTCTCTTGTCTAGCGGGCCCGGAAGATCCATAGCCTTGTCAGAGTTTTAAGATTACTTCCCAGCATCTGAGTATTCGCTCATCAAAAGGACTTTTGTGGTTGTGCTGTGGGAATGGCTAAGTGTTGTGAGGTAGGAAAGGATGGTGGATGCTATAGCAGCTCAGGCAGATTATTTCTCCTCTTGCTCTTGTTGGCTTCAGTTGAGTTTTCCTTCTTGAGCTTTGACCTTCATGCTGTTCCTTTATTCATGTTCATCCCTTTTTTTTTACGCACTTCTTTTCTTTTTCTTTTCTTCTTTTTTTTTTCGCAATAACAACATCTTTTCAGTCTCTTTTGCCTTTCATGGATATACTCTGCTGCGGCAACGTCTTCACAGTCTCCTTCAACTTGCCTTCCTAACCTGCTCTGCTACAGCATCACTGTTTGGCTCAAGGGGGTAGCAAAGTGGGGCTGATAACAGATGGCTTGTGTATGGGAGCAATGGGTATGACAAGAATGCCTCTATCTTATGAACTTCAACTCAGACGCCAAGTAGCTTATCAAAGAACTAGGACAAATCAAGGATCAAACACGGGCTAGCAGACATACACACGAGATAAAACATTAAGGCTCAAATCAATTCTTCCATGGGGTTCTTCCCTTTTAACATCATCGTTATCACTCTACCCCACCTCAGGTTGGCTAGCACCGTCAATTTCCCAAGCCTAAAGGTTCAGTTCCTTTCGGCCCTTGTGCTATGCTTAGTCATGCAAAGTTGCCTTCCTAACCTGCTCTGCTACAGCATCACTGTTTGGCTCAAGGGGGTAGCAAAGTGGAGCTGATGATAGATGGTTTGTGTATGGGAGCAATGGGTATGACAAGAATGCCTCTATCCCATGAACTTCAACTCAGACGCCAAATAGCTTATCAAAGAACTAGGACAATTGAAGGATCAAACACAGGCTAGCAGACACACACACAAGATAAAACATTAAGGCTCAAATCAATTCTTCCATGGGGGTTCTTTCCTTTTAACATCATCATTATCACTCTACCCCACCTCAGGTTGGCTAGCACCATCAATTTCCCAAGCCTAAAGGTTCAGTTCCTTTCGGCCCTTGTGCTATGCTTAGTCATGCAAAGTTTCCTTCCTAACCTGCTCTACTACAGCATCACTGTTTGGCTCAAGGGGGTAGCAAAGTGGAGTTGATGATAGATGGCTTGTGTATGGGAGCAATGGGTATGACAAGAATGCCTCTGTCCCATGAACTTCAACTCAGACGCTAAGTAGCTTATCAAAGAACTAGGACAAATCAAGGATCAAACACAGGCTAGCAGACACACACACAAGATAAAACATTAAGGTTCAAATCAATTCTTCCATGGGGTTCTTCCCTTTTATCATCATCATCATCACTCTACCCCATGACAGAGAATTTGCCGTATCTCCCAAAATAACCAACTTCAGAAACGATTTTGCAGAAATAGGGAACCTGGGTCGTTTCCCCGATGAATTCGCAACGGGTTTGATCAAAGTAACAGCGAAACAGAACAGTAAAATGGGGGGTTTTGATTCAAACAGAATAAAAACAAAACTAAACAGAGACAGAACGAAATAAGCAGAAACAGAATTGATTAAACAGAAACAGATTAAAAACGATCAACCCAACATTTAGATTCCAGAAACTTCCTTCATTGAGTGAAGAATGAATGAACTCGCGTTTGGTTCTGGATGAATCGAAATCTCTGCATTCATTCAGAAAATCCCTCGACTAGACGATCGCCTAGAATATGTTTGAACAGTGGCGTCTCACTGAGCAATCGCACAGCAAGGCTTTAAACCTAGTTCAAATTCAGTCCTTGGGATAAACCAAACCGAATATTAAATCTAATATTCGAACTATTTCCGGAAATCGAATCCGAAAAGAGGAAAACAGAAACGAGTAACGTTACCGATTAAGCACAAGCTCTCTGGACGAATCATGGAATCATCAACGTTGGGTTAATCACAGATGTTCAGCCGAACATAACTAGAAATAATGAAGAACAGACGAAGAACGCGAAGAACACGAAGAACATTTGAGAGAAATTGAATGCTTCTGTTTTGATCCACAAAAGTGTAAAAACGTGAATGAATCCCCTGTTTGTGGCTGCCACTAACTTAAACCTAACCCTAAAATGGAAATGGGTCAGCCCAAAAACGAAATTAAAATAAAATTGGGCTTTAGTTATAAAGTTTGAGCCCAAAATAAAATCCAAAAATACATATGCTTCGGCTCCAAAATTGACCACCCTCTTGTTTGAATTTGCTCTTCATGTCTTCATAACAATTGTAGCTCTCTGAATCATCTGAAATATGAGACAAAAATGAGGCAAATCCGATGTCTGGTTCAAGAGTTATGGTAAAAACAGTGAAGCAATATAAAACTGGAATTTATTATTAAATAATGGCTAAAATATAATAAAAGGCCCTAAGCCCAAATAAGTATAAAAGCCATTATTTATTAGCTAAAGAGTCCTAAATTACTATTCGAGATACAAAAAGTAGTGTGTAAAATATTTAATTATCACCCCACCTCAGGTTGGCTAGCACCGTCAATTTCCCAAGCCTAAAGGTTCAGTTGCTTAGTTATGCAGGCATTCATTCCATGGCTACAAGATTCTATTCCTGCTCTATAAGAGTTTTGAAAAAAAATTTCCAGTTTGTGCAAACAAAACTAAATGCAGTGTCAATTTCAATTCGAGCAACCATTAGCAGATTATATCATGATAATCCCCCCCACACTTAAACGACGCAATGCCCTCATTGCAACAAGGGAATAAGACGTAAAAAATTAGCGCAGAATATGGGGAAGGGGGCAATGAGCAGGCATAACCAAATACAACATTATTCATAAAAGGTGCCCTCGGGAAAATGGCCAGGGCATTAACAAGTGTCAGATTAAAGGAACAGGCATAAACAAAAGTATTGAAAATGAACAAGCGAAAACTACAGTGTAGGAGGGTTGACCGGGGCTGGGGTATTGCTCGCCGTGTCCTCTTCATCCTCAACTCCTGTCACGAACGGGAGTTCGGAATGAGATTGAGAGAGGGAGATGGCGATTGGTGCACTACGACGGTGAGCGGCAGAGAATGCGCGCAGATTGTCGTGGATATTCTTTAACTCCAAGCGCAACGGGCGAATGCAATTCTGGTACCGGCGTGGGTATTTGGTATCAATTTCTGGGTGCCAATACAAATGAGAGTTGGCGACGATATAGGCTTTGTCGTAAACAAATGTAGGGCCCGGGGGACCTGAAGAGACGGACGAGTAAGACGAGGAGAAAGACGTGAGTGTGGCTGGTCCGTGCACCAGCGATGAGGTAACTGGGCTGCAGTGTCGGACCGGACATTGTGCTTGGTGAAGCCTCGTCGTCTTCAAAGCCCTTGGCATGTTGATTGGCTGGTGTGATGGTGGAAGGGAATGAGAAGGCGCGGATGGAGTGGGTAGGCAGGCAGAGGATGGAGGGAGGAGAAGTACTGTTTGAATGCGAATAGTCACGTCTCCTAATACGGAAAGCTGAGTTGATTCGTCATGGGCTCACCAGAGTGGCCTACTAAGCCTAAGTTCGTACAAATAAATACGAAGGATGTGAAACGTGTACCTGGTTAACTGTGGGCTTTCGGTGCGGTGCCCTTGTTGTCCCGTCCTATGCCGTAGCGTTGTCTCTTGATGGGCTTGGTCCCTCCTGCACTGATGCTAAGGAACTAAGAACCTGGGCCGCCTCCCAGTAGCGCTTGCTTTAACGTCTTCAGCCGGACGTAATGCTCGTGACTTAGGCTGATTTCAGATCAATAGCTATCTTGTCTTACTCCACGGGATCTGACCAATAATGTTTAATCCGCTGACCGTTAACTCGGAAGCTGTTCCCTGTTACTGGATTCTTGAGGTCAACTGCACCATGCGAAGTCAATGCATCGACAACAAAGGGTCCTGCCCACCTGGATTTCAGCTTTTCTGGAAATAATTTCAGGCGGGAATTGTACAATAGGACCTTCTGGCCAACCACAAAGGTACGGGGCATCAATTGCTTGTCGTGCCATCGATTGACTTTTTCCTTGTAAAGCTTTGAATTTTCATATGCATTCAAACGGAATTCGTCCAGCTCATGCAACTAAAGTAGCCGCTTGTCACTTGCTGTGACGGGATCCATATTCAGCTGTGCTATTGTCCAATAGGCTTTATGTTCCACTTCAACTGGAAGATGACAGGCTTTTTCGAACACCAGTTGATATGGGGAGACACCCAAGGGTCTCTTGTATGCGGTGCGGTATGCCCATAAGGAATCATCAAGTTTGTCGGACCAATCCTTTCGGCTTGGGTGCACCACTTTTTCCAAGATGCGTTTGACCTCTCTGTTTGAGACCTCCACTTGTCCATTGGATTGGGGGTGATAGGCTGTGGCGACTCAGTGCTTGACTCCATATTTGGTAAGCAATGCTGCGATCTGTCAGTTGCAGAAGTGAGATCCCTCATCACTAATTAAGACTTGGGGGGTGCCAAATTTCGTAAATATCTATTTCTTTAAGAATCTGCTCACGACCTTGGAGTCATTGGTTGGCAAGGCGATTGCTTCAACCCAATTGGAAACATAGTCAACTGCGACTAGAATGTACTGATTGCCTCTGATGAGGGAAAAGGACCCATAAAGTCAATCCCCCACACGTTGAACACTACAACCTCCAGAATGGGTGTCAGCGGCATTTTGTGCCTACAGGATATGTTGCCAGTCTGCTAGCAATTGTCGCACTTGGACACAAATTGATGGGCGTCTTAGGGTGGACCAGTAAAATCTAGACTGAAGTACTTTAGCGGCCGTTCAAACTCCTCCATAATGTCCCCCCATACGGGGATGAATGGCAGTGTCTCAGGATATCATCAGATTCATCATCTGGTACGTAGCGTCAAATCATCTGGTCTGGGCATTGTTTAAAGAGATAAGGTTCATCCCAGAAATACTTCCGGCTGTCATAAAGGAACTTTTTCTTTTGGTGATATGTGAAATCCGCTGGGACTTCTCCTGTGACTAAGAAGTTTGCGATGTTTGCATACCATGGTATGTTGACACATGAGATGGCGTAGAGTTGCTCATCTGGGAAGAATTCTTGTATTGGGACTTTTGACTTATCTGAAGTATGGCCTTCTAATCGTGAAAGGTGGTCTGCCACTTGGTTTTCGGTCCCCTTTCTGTCGCGGACCTCCACGTTAAATTCTTGCAGGAGTAAGACCCATCTAATTAGTTGTGGCTTACATCCTTTTTAGTCACTAAGTATTTAATGGCTGAATGGTCTTTGAAGACTATTACCTTAGCACCCACTAGGTAAGACCTAAACTTCTCAAAAGCAAACACCACTGCTAGCAACTCTTTTTCTGTTGTGGTGTAATTCATCTGGGAGCTGGACAGAGTTTTGCTTGCATAGCGGATGGAGTGGAACATTTTATCATGGCGTTGGCCTAATACTGCTCCCACTGCTGAGTCACTTGCGTTGCACATGAGCTCAAAAGGTAAGTTCCAGTCAGGGGCTGCTATGATTGGGGCAGTGGTAAGCTTTTTTTTAAGGGTTTCGAATGCTTCCATACATGCCGTATCAAAATCAAATAGCGCGTTAAGTTAGAGCAAGGCACACAACAGCTTAGTGATCTTGGAGAAGTCCTTGATGAAGCGTCTGTAAAAACCCGCATGTCCCAGGAAACTCCTGATTCCCTTGACTGTGGTAGGTGGTGGCAGCTGTTCGATCACGGCTATTTTTGCACATCAACTTCTATTCCTTTCCTTGAGATTCTGTGTCCCAGTACCACTCCTTCTGTTGCCATGAAATGACATTTCTCCCATTTCAGAGACTGTGATACCAAAGAGTGACGCTCGGTTACTATGATAGTCGTTAAACAGAAAATAAATAAAATCGGGTTGAGAGGTTTTGGTACTTATGCTACTAGCAAAAATAACAATAAACGAGAGAAGATATCAGTGATAAGTTGGGCTAGACTCAGAGTCATCCTTAAGTACGTCAATCCCCCAGTTGTCTTACACAATGCTACGACATCTATTCTGTACAGCTTTCGCAATTGCTACAGTATAGTTGCTACTCACAAAGCTATTTGGTTAACCCACCTCTATAGTCTACCGAAACTTCTGCGTCTAATACGTAGGATACTACCTATACTCCTTCCATATTCCTATGGTAACTTTCTAGTGTAGATCTTTGCTATGCACAGGGTGTTATGGTTATGAGAGGTAGACCCATTCCTGAAGTCTACAATATAGGCCATGCCGTGCACGGGCCACCTAGCAAGGATCTGTTTCTCGGAGGTCTAACTCCACTCCTTGCCAGTAAGTGAAGCCACAGATCTAGCCCATAACTTCTGTTAACCAACTAGTAATTGAAACACCGATACGCAAACCAAATTAATTGAATTAAAAACATGCAACTGGGTTCATTCGACACTTAAAGATTCATCCTCGTCCAGCCATATGAAAGTTAGTTCATGACTGACGAGGAAGACGCAAAACAAACATTAACAGAAAGACCCATGATTGAAATACAAAATAAACTAAAAGAAAACAGAAAGCTTGAACGGAGTTCCGAAGTGTGGATGAAGTCCTGTCATGTCACTACTCCATGTCGTCTTCTCTCCGTCATACTCAAAGGAAGAATGTTGGGTTATGCTGGAAATAGCGTGCTCTGTGATCTTTCTCACTCTTCTGGAGAGAGTGCCGAAGATAGATTTCTGTCTCGAGCTCTCCGACCTCTTTAGGGTTCTCTCGGCTGCCTTTTATAATTGAGCGTTCGTGCGGCGCAGCGAGTTGAGATTTTCCTATTCTGTCGGGATCTTCAGTATCTTCTGATTAGATTAGATTGCCTCTGTAGATTCTGCGGGATTCTTTCAAATCTTTCAGTTTCGATCCTCCGCATCTTCTATTCTGATACGTCAACAATCCATCTGTCAATATCGCCCTTTTATTTAATTCTTGAAATCATCTAGATAAAACAGTCAGAAGATTGGCCGCATAGCATTGCATCCTCTACGTTGCTATAGCATTCATGTGCTTTGTATTGCTCTTCGGTCTGCTGTCAGAATACTATAGCATCGCATCAACTCTGCTACATAGTTTTCTTTAAAAAGCATCACGAATTAACACATACGGCTGATTTCCATCTCTCAATCCCTATATCATGAATACATGCATTTTTGCTTGGCTAAATCATAGTTAAGCTCATCTTTACCATCCAATTAAGGCATGAAATATAGGGAAAATATGGTATTATTTGTGCTCATCAATGGTAAAAGTAAGCTTAACTATGATTTAAACAAGCAAAAAGGCATATATTCATGATATAGGGACTGAGAGATAGAAATCATCCGCATGTGCTAAGAACTGCGTAATTCGTGATGCTTTTGAGGAAAACTGTGGAGCAGAGTTGATACGATGCTATAGCATTCTGATAGCAAACCGAAGGGCAATAGAAGGCACACGAATGCTATAGCAAAGTAGAGAACGCAATGCTATGTGGCTTATATTCTGACCTTTTTATCCAGATGATTTCAGGAATTAAAGAAAAGGGCGATATTGATAGATAGGTTGCTGACGTAACGGAATAGAAGATGCGGAGGATCGGAACTGAAAGATTTGAAGAATCCCACAGAATCAACAGAAGCAATCTAATCTACTCAAATCAGAAGATACGAAAGATCCCGACGAAATAGGAAAGTCTCAACTCGCTGCAACTTGCGCCGCAAGAAAGCCCGATTATAAAAGGTAGTCGAGTGAACCCTAAAGGAGTCGGAGAGCCCTAGACAGAATTCTATCTTCGACAGACTCAAGAGAAGAGTGAGAAAGTTCAAAAAGCCCATGATTTTGATGTTTTTGTAGTTGCTTGCTCTGATATCAGTTATTATCAGTGTGTTCATCTTTTCTGATATCAGTTCTGCTTGTATGAATCATGTTTAATGAATATATTTCAAGATGTTTATGCTCTCAAATACATATCTGATGCCAATCTTTGAATTTTATGTTTGAAAATGCAAAACTAGTTGTTTTCTGATAACTTAACATTGAATTTTGAAAACTTCAATTCAAAACAGATTACATCTTTCAAATTCTTTAAAAAGAAAGTTTACAAGTGTTGTCATCATCAAAAAGGGGGGGAATGTTAGTTCTCAATGTGTTTTGATGATTAACAACAAGTGTAAACATGTTTTTGAAGTTTCCAAGATCCTTTAAAAACCATCTGATAGTTGCATACTGCAGTATGGGTCTGTATACTGCAGTAAAGGGTCATCCAGAAAGCAATAATTTTTCAAGATAGGTCAATACCGCAGTATAGGTATGTATACTGCAGTATGGGCCATCCAAAGAGCAACCAAAATTTTCAAGTTAAGTCAATACCGCAGTATAGGTATGTATACTGCAGTATAGGCCATCCAGAGAGCAATCAAATTTTTTAAGTCAAGTCAATACCGTAGTATAGGCATGTATACTGCAGTATAGGTCATCCAGAGAGGAATCAAATTTTTTAAGTCAAGTTAATACCGCAGTTTAGGTATGTATACTGCAGTATAGGGCCATCCAGAGAGCAACCAAGTTTTTTCAAGGCAAGTCAGTACCGCAGTATGGGTATGTATACTACAGTATAGGCTTATACAGAGAGCTCCCAAATTTTATAACTATTGCAAACTGCAGTATAGGTTTGCATACTGCAGTATTGGGCTCTTAAACTGATTCTCAATTTGTCAAGAACTCGCCTACTCCAGTATACAAATGGATACTCCAGTATAGAGGCTTTTCAACTTAAACTTTTTCACACAAATAGTGCCATACTGCAGTATACTACTTACATACCGCAGTATAGGTTTTGTTTTTCAAACACAAGTCACGATGGTTTGCCTCTAGAAGCTGCATACCGCAGTATGACTTTGGATACTGCAATATGGACACTTATGCACAGTGCCATACTCGAGTATAGAGGAACTTACCGCAGTATACAACGATCAAAATTGATTTTTGAATTACGCGAATTTGCAAATCTCTGTTGTTTGACCTTATTGCTTTCATAATTCATTTACTTATGTTCCTAGCTATATTTAACAAATTTGTTAAGTGAATTTCAGCTTGATTAGATGAAGATTAATGAAGGTCAAAGCCATAAAGCAAAAAGTGTACAGTGCATTAAATGCACTTCTGCAAATCAACCTACTTTCAGCTAATCCATCTGAGTATGCCTTCTAAATGTTAAAGAATGCTTACTACAACAAGTAAAGTCATCTCCAACGGGCAAATTCTCAGAGGGCCACATCAGATCACATTAACACTTGGATTAGCAGAAGTTTAGAGAGAGAAGAAGACCAAACTTAGTGCTAATCACCTACAACGGTTGGATTCATCAAGCAACGGTCATTTAATGTTCTCTACCTATAAATAGAGTGCATTAACTTCTTCTCAAGCTGATACACCAACTAAGAGCGAAAATTTATTAAGTGTCATTTATTGTGTTCAGCTTTCATCTATATTGTATCAATTTGATACTTGTGCTTCAGTGTTTATTTTATCTGCTCTGTAAGAGAGTCTTTTCTTGTAAATCATTCATTGATTGAGATAACCACAAGTCAGGGGACTTTGTGGTTGGGTGTATTGATTGCATCTTGTAAGGGGGAGTGAGTTCTAGAGAGAGAACTACTCTTAGTACAGAGATTGTAATCAATATTGTGAAGTTAGTGGATTGAAAATCCCAAGTGATGCTTGGGGACTGGACGTAGGTCAGAGAAAGGACTGAACCAATATAAATCTTGTTGTGTATTGCTTCTCTTCTTCTCTCCTCTGTTTTACCCTGTTTTACTTAGTCAAAGACAGAGTAAAATATTTAAATTTTTAAAGATACCCAATTCACCCCCCTCTTGGGTATTTAGCTCCAACCTTCACTGGATTCTTGGCCAAGCTTATTATGCTTGTGTTGTCACACAAAATTGGGATCTCCTTCAGATTGACTCCCAAGTCAGCAAGTTGTTGCTTGAGCTATAGTACTTGAGCACAACAACTTGAGGCAGCTACATATTCAGCTTCTATAGAAGACATAGCCACACTAGTCTGCTTCTTGCTGAACCAAGACACAAGTGAGTTGCCAAAGAATTCACATTGACCACTTGTGCTCTTCCTATCAGTTTTGTAGCCAGCATGGTCTGAATCTGAATATGCCACCAAATGTTTAGTTTGACCTTTGGGAAACCATAATCCAAGTGTCTTCGTGTAGCAAGATATCTGAAGATTCTCTTCACATGCTCAGCATGGGACTCCTTTGGAGTAGACTGGAACCTTGCACAAATTCCCACACTGAATTGGATGTCTAGCCTACTTGCAGTGAGATAGACCAATGATCCAATCATTCCTCTATACTTTGTAATGTTGAAATCTGTTCCCTCTTCATCAACATCCAATGAAGTGGTTGTACTCATTGGAGTGTCAACTCTATTGCAATTGTCCATCCCAAACTTCTTTAGCAGGTCATTGAGATATTTGGTTTGAGAGATGAAGATTCCATCTTTCCTTTGTTTGATTTGCAGCCGAAGAAAATAGTTGAGCTCTCCCATCATGGACATCTCAAATTCTCCCTGCATATCCTTTGCAAATTCCTCACACAAAGCATCATTAGTTGCACCAAAGATTATGTCATCAACATAAATTTGCACAATCAAAATTTCATTTAACTTATTTCTTTTAATAAATAATGGTGTGTCAACTTTGCCTCTGATAAACCCCTGATCCAGAAGAAATTTACTTAATCTCTCATACCAAACTCTTGGAGCTTGCTTGAGTCCATATAAAGCCTTTTTAAGACGATAAACATGATCAGGATGATGTTCATTTTCAAAACCAGGAGGTTGTTCAACATAAGCCTACTCTTGAATAAAAACATTTAAAAATGCACTTTTTACATCCATTTGAAAAAGTTTGAAACCTTTTACACATGCAAAGGCTAGAAGAACTCTTATAGCTTCCAATCTTGCCACTGGAGCATAAGTTTCTTCATAGTCTATTCCCTCTTTTTGATTATATCCTTTTGCAACCAATCTTGCCTTATTTCTGACAATGATTGCAGACTCATCACGTTTGTTCTTAAATACCCATTTTTTCCCAATTACCGGATGGTCCTTGGGTCTAGGTACTAAGTCCCAAACTTGATTTCTATCAAATTGATGTAACTCCTCTTGCATAGCTATCATCCAATCATTGTCTGAAATGGCTTCATCTATTTTAAAGGGTTCTATATGAGATATGAATGCAGAAAAGGTCACTTCATTCAAAGTGTTATTTCGAGTTCTTACTCCTTGGTTTACATTGCTTATAACTTGGTCCAAAGGATGATTTCTAATAAATTTCCAAGCTCTAGGCTGAGACTGATCTGGATTTTCAATAGGATTTTGGGGATCAACCTCAAAACATCTTCAGAATTTTAGTAGAAGAAGGAGCAGTTTTTGAAAAAATTTCTTCCTCATCATCTAAGGGTTTATCAAACTTAGATTCACAAAACACAACATGAACAGATTCTTCAACAATGCGAGTTTGAGTATTGAAAACTCTATAGGCTTTACTTCTATTTGAATAGCCTAAGAATATACCTTCATCAGACTTTGAGTCAAACTTACCCAAATTGCCCTTACCATTATTGTGCACAAAGCACTTACATCCAAAGATGTGCAGATAGGCAAGATTTCGTTTCCTTCCTTTGTACAGCTCGTATGGTGTCTTGTTCATCTTCTTCCGGAGGTATGCCCGATTCGAGATGTAACATGTAGTGCTCATAGCATCAGCCCAAAAAACTTGAGAAGTGTTGTTCTCATTCAACATTGCTCTCACCATCTCGGTAAGAACTCGGTTCTTCCTTTCCACAACTTCATTTTGTTGAGGAGTTCTTGGTGCTGAGAAGTTGTGATCAATTCCCAAGTTGTCACAGAATTTATCAAATGCATGATTCTCGAACTCTCCTCCATGATCAGTCCTTATACCTGAAATTAATATACCTTTCTCGTTCTGGACCTTTTTGGCAAACACAACAAATTGATCAAATGTTTCATCTTTCGATGATAGAAATATGGTCCAACAAAATCTTGAGAAATCATCTACAATAACCAATGTATACAAATTACTACCAAGGCTCCTCACCCTTGATGGACCCACAAGATCCATATGTAGTAATTGTAGTGGTCTATTGGTTGAAATCTCATTTTTTGGTTTAAAAGATGATTTGGTTTGTTTTCGTTTTTGACATGCATCACAAATCGAATCATTTTTAAAATCAAGTTTAGGAATACCAATCAACAAATCCTTTTTGATTAATTTGTTGACATGAGCTAATCGCTTGTGCCATAACCAACTCTCATCCAAATTGCTTACAAAACATTTTTGAGAAGTAGAAGCATTGCTAGAGAGGTTAAGAGTATAACAATTGCCATCTCTAAGTGCTATAAATAATGCTTTTGATTTGAGGTTTTCTAAAGGGAGCAAATCTTTGTTCACAATCAAACACTCCTCAGAATCAAAGATAACTAGGTTACCTTTATCAGTGCTTTAGCTAACACTGAGGAGATTGTGGCAAAGTCCTTCCACGAGATAGACATCCTTGATCAGTGGTCCTTCATTATTGCCAATTTTGCCTATTCCAGCGATTTTCCCAGATTGATTTCCACCGAATGTCACCTTGCCACCATCTTTGGTTTTGATTGAGGCAACTTTTGTTTGATCTTCCGTCATGTGTCTAGAGCATCCACTGTCAATGTACCACTTGTTTGATTTTAATGCTCTTAGACATACCTGCAAATCACAGAGGATCAAGTCTTAGGTACCCATCTTTTCCTAGGTCCTTTGGGGTTAGATCAGACCTTAGGAACATAAGTTCCTTTTGGTACCCATTGATAATTCCCAGACGGTTTAACTTTTCTTTCTTTTTTATGAAAGCATGAAGAGGTAGATGGCCCTTCCTATTGCAATAATTGCAGTGTGTAAAAGGGTTTGAAGAATGAAATGATTTTGTAAAATAATTCATATATGATTTTTCGACATTCTTCTTTTTACCTATCTTCTTATCAAAATCAGGTTTGTAACCAATTCCTGATCTGTCATTTGTAAATCTTTGTTGTTTCAAAATGACATTGAGCATTTCACTACCTTTAGTGAATTTCTCAAGTGCCTTTGTCAAATGTAAATTCTTTTTCTTTAGATCAGGACACTCATCACAAACAAGAATTTCTGGAGAAGAAAGTTTTTAAACTTGCAATTCAAGAGTCGTATTTTTCTTTTTCAAAGCAAGATATTTTTTGGCAAGTTTTTCAAATTCTGTTTGCACAACAATGTATTCAGCAAACAACTCATCATAAGATGGTTTTGAATCATATACCTTAGCATTGTTGGCAGGTTGCTCTTCTTCTTCTGCAACCAAACAGACATTTGCTTTTTCTTCCTCATCCTCTTCTTCATCAGATGAGCTGTCTCCCTAGATGGCTGAAACGTAGGCTTTCTTCTTGAATTTGTTGAATCTATTCTTTTCCTTATCCTTGTTGTTCAGCTGGGGACACTCAAACTTGATGTGGCCAGGCTTTTCACATTCGTAGTAAATGATTTGTTTCTTTGTTTCATTGCTTGAGCTACCCTTGTGAAATTTCTTGAATCCTTGGTCCTTCTTGTAGAATTTTTTGAACCTCCGGACCAACATGTCTATCTCCTCATCTTCGTCCTCATCATTGTCGTCTGATTCTTTACTTTCTTTGGCATCCTTGAGAACAATCCCTTTGTTCTTGCCATGAACTTCATCAAGTCCTTTCTTGAACTTGATCTTTGTCTCATACTCAGAGAGACTACCAAAAAGAGTAGCCGCAGATGCCATCGAATCTCCTCTAGCTTCCTCAATGGCAGTGACTTTAGCTTCCCACTCCTTGTTGAGAATATTCAGAATCTTCCTCACTTGAATTGATTGATCATATTCTTTTCCCAAGGCAACAAGTTGATTAATCAGATGAGTGAACCTTAACTGGAATTCGCCAATGGATTCCTCAGGCTTCATGCGCATAAGATCGTACTTGGTCATAAGAGTATTGACCCGATTTTGCTTGACTCCAGCTGTTCCCTCATGAGCTATCTCTAGAGCATCCCACATGGCTTTAGTAGATGGTAGAGTGCAAATATGAAAGTATTCTTGTTGACTCAGTGCACTTTGTAGAAGAAGAACTGCTTTACTATTGAGGGTGACATTTCTTCTGTCATTATTGTTAGTTCTCAATGTGTTTTGATGATGATTGAACAATTGGAAAGCCTTGAAAACCAATTGGATAAGTTTTATCTTACAAAAATCAGTTTTCCATACTGTCAGAGGAAAACTCGAGTTTTGGGATCCAAAACTCGAGTTTTGGTCTATGGCAAAACTGCTCAAAGCCATCACCGCCAGTTTTCGTAATCACTGCCAGTTTTGAACTTGTGAAAAGTTCAAAACTCGAGTTTTGGAATCCAAAACTCGAGTTTTGGCCTGGCAGAGAAGCGTACAAATCTTCTAAGCTTTTCACATCTCAAAACCTCTGGTTTTCATTCATCACTGCCAGTTTTGAATATTGTCTTATTTTGGAAGAAAGTTCAAAACTCGAGTTTTGGGAACCAAAACTCCAGTTTTGTAGAGGCAGAGAGTAATTGATTTTTCTCCAGTTCATCACCGCCGGTTTAGAAACCATCACCGCCAGTGTTCAACTATACGAGTATCTTCCAAGTTTTCATAAAAAATGAAAACTCGAGTTTTGGATACCAAAACTCCAGTTTTGGTAAGACAAAGAACCTTCAATCTTTTCGAAGATGAAAACTGCCAGTTTTGAACCAACACCTCCAGTTTTCATGTTTTGAACTTAAATCATGTTTTCACATGAATAGTTCAAAACTCGAGGTTTGAGCATCAAAACTCGAGTTTTGGGCAACCCGAGAAGATTGATTTCTCCAAACTCTGATAACTGCCAGTTTTGGTTTGAACACCGCCGGTTATGAAGAATGAACAGTTCAAAACTTCAGTTTTGATTTTCAAAACTCAAGTTTTGGTGCTTTTATCAGAAAAACGCTGTTTCGCAAAAACTTGCCAAATTTGATTCAATCTTTCTTGATTAAGTTACCCATTGATCCTGTGTGTTATATGAATCATTTAACACTATAACCGAGCTGTTCTAACATGTTTATTCCTGAGATTACAGAAGATACTTGAATTTGTTTGAAATTCAAATAAGGAGTCATTTTAGGAAACTTGCTGAATCCATGGAGAGCCGTTATGCAGAGTCATCTAACCGTTGTACAGAATCGTTTGGCCATTATACAATATCTCCAACGGATGAATTCCAAGAATCAAGCAAATCTGCAAATCAACTTGACCAACGGCTATATTTCAGACAGGGAGTAATTTCAGTTGATTGATTCATGATACAACTTCAGCAACAGCTATAATTTTGAATTGGAATAAGGCACAACGGATCTATAACGATTCACAAGCCTCAAACCAGTATAAATAGACGAAGAATTCAACCTGGAAAGATATAGAACTGAGTTACAACCACTCTACTCGAAAAAGAGCTGTTTCTATCTTTTGATTGTAACTTAGACACATCGTACTTCAGTGATCATTGAAATCTACTCTTAGAAGAGAGTTCCTATCTGTAATTCATTTTCCTGTAAAGATCTCAAGGTAGTGGGACTTTGAGATTGGGTTATTCGATTACAACTTGTAAGGGGGAGTGTGTTCAAGGTTGTGAAGCATCCTTCGTTTGCAGAATTTGTAATCGTCAAGAGAGTTAGTGAAAAACCCAGAGTAACTGGGGACTGGACGTAGGTCATCAGATTGGACCGAACCAGGATAATTTCCTTGTGTCCTGCTCCTCTTCTCTTCATACTCTTTTCAATACTGTTTCATCGTGTTTTTGTCAGAAACAGAGTATACTCGAAAAGATTATTAAAATCCCCAATTCACCCCCCCTCTTGGTGATTTAGCTGCACTTTCATTTGGTATCAGAGCTTGGCTTCTCAGAAGAGCTTAACATCTCGAGAAGAATCACAATGGAAGGAATTTTGCCCGATGGAGCCTCCATCAATCGTCCACCAGGTTTTAATGGTGAGCATTATTCTTTCTGGAAAGCTAAATTCAAAGTTTTTGTTTTGGCTACAAAATATGGCTTGTGGAGAGTTTTTGAAAAAGGAGATTATGCTCCAACAATTGAGAGAGAAGGAATCAGGATTCCAAAACCTGAAGAAAATTATGATGAGAATGACAGAAGAAACATCACTCTCAATAGCAAAGCCATACTCATGCTACAGAGTGCCTTGAGCCAACAAGAATACTTCCGCGTATGCACTCTAAGCTCAGTTAAAGCCATGTGGGATGCTTTGGAGATAGCACATGAAGGGACAACTGGAGCCAAGTAGAATAGAGTCAACACCCTTATGACAGAATATGATCTCCTTCGCATGAAACAAGGAGAAACTATTGGTGAGTTCCAGTTAAGATTTACTCAATTGATTAACCAACTTGCCTCCTTAGGAAAAGTATATGAACAATCTGTTCAAGTGAGGAAGATCCTAAATGTCCTCAACAAAGAATGGGAGGCAAAAGTCACTGCCATTGATGAAGCACGTGGAGAATCAATGACATCTGTAGCAGCCCTCTTCGGAAGTCTTTCTGAATATGAAGCTAAACTGAAATTCAAAAAGGGACTTGAAGAAGTGCATGGGAAGAGTAAGAGCATAGCTCTCAAAACCTCTAAAGAACCTAAATCTGATGACGAAGAAGATGAGGATGATGATGAAGAAATAAGCCTGATGGTCAGAAAATTCAAGAAATTCTTCAAAAGGGATCAGGCCAACAGAAAGTTTTTCAAGGGTAGTTCAAACACAGAGACAAAGAAATCCATCACATCCTACGAGTGTGGACAACCCGGTCACTTCAAATCTGATTGCCCACAGTTCAAGAATAAAGAAAAGAAATCAAACAAATTCAAGAGAAGAGCCTATGTCTCAGGCATATAGGGAGATAGCTCATCTGATGAAGATGAAGCTAAAGAAGAAGAAAGAACCAACATCTGTCTTGTAGCTCAAGAAGAATCTGAAAATGAAGAGGTAAATATTTCTAACTCATCTTATGATGAATTATCCTCTAAGTACAATCTGCTTTTTATCGAATTTAGAAAATTAGCCAAAGAACATTCATCTGCAAAGAAGAAAATCAAACTTCTAGAAAAACAAGTTCAAGATACTTCTTCTACTTCTGAAAATATTTCTAAAAAGAATTTTGAGAAATGTCCAGAAAAGAATTGTAAAAATTGCGGTATTTTAGACAAGAAGAATTTACTTCTTACTAAAACTCTTGAAAAATTCACCAACGGAAGCGAAATGCTGGAAGTTATTTTAAAACAGCAAAGATTCACAAATGATAAATCAGGAATTGGTTATCAACCTGATTTTGATAAACAAAAAGGAAAGAAGAAGTTTGAACAAAAATCATATATGAGTTATTTTCAAAAATCAGTTCATTCATCTAATCCTTTTGCTCATGCAACTATTGCAATCGAAAAGGTCATACCACTTCATCTTATTTTCATAGAAGAGAAGGTAAAAGCAAACCTATAGGTAATTATCAATGGGTGCCAAAAGGATCCTATAAGGTTCCTAAGACACAAACTAACCCAAAAGGACCCAAGAAAAAATGGGTACCTAAGACTTGATATCTTATGTTTTGCAGATTTGTCTTAGAGCATCAAAAACCAATAAATGGTTCATTGATAGTGGATGCGCAAGACACATGACAGGGGATCAATCAAAGTTTGCAACAATCAAATCTAAAGATGGAGGCAAAGTAACATTTGGTGGAAATCAAACAGGCAAGATTGCTGGAATTGGAGATATTGGAAACATCAATGGACCAAAGATTAAAGATGTATATCTCGTTGAAGGATTATGCCATAATCTCCTTAGCGTAAGTCAAAGCACAGATAAAGGTAACTTAGTTATCTTTAATTCAGAAGAATGTTTGATTGTTAGCAAAGATATGCTACCCCTAGAAGATATTAAGTCTAAAGCATTGTTTAGAGCACCTAGAGAAGGTAATTGCTATACACTTAATCTTTCAAACAATGATGAAGTTTCTGAAAAATGCTTTGTAAGTAATACAGATGAAACTTGGCTTTGGCACAAAAAATTGGCACATGTTAACATGTCCCAACTTAACAAACTAGTCAAGAAAGACCTAGTTATTGGCATTCCTAAACTTGTTTTCAAAAATGACATGATTTGTGACTCTTGTCAAAAGGGAAAACAGACCAAGTCTTCGTTCAATGCTAAAAATGAAATTTCAACACACAAAGCTCTTCAATTACTTCACATGGATTTGGTAGGTCCTGCTAGAGTTAGAAGTCTAGGTGGCAATTTGTATACTCTAGTAATAGTTGATGATTTTTCCAGATTCACATGGACTATATTTTTATGTTCTAAAGATGAAACATTTGATCAATTTGTTGCCTTTGCCAAAAAGGTCTAGAACGAGAAAGGTCTTTCTATTACAGGAATTAGAACTAATCATGGAAGTGAATTTGATAATCAAGCTTTTGCTGAATTCTGTGAAAATATGGGAATTGATCACAACTTTTCAGCTCCAAGGACTCCTCAACAAAATGGAGTAGTTGAAAGAAAGAACAGAGTCCTTACTGAGATGGCAAGAGCAATATTAAATGAAAATAACACATCTCAAGTATTCTGGGCAGATGCAATGTCTACGGCATGCTACATCTCAAACAAAGCATATGTACGAAAGAAATTAAACAAAACTCCCTATGAGTTGTACAAAGGAAGGAAGCCAAACTTGACACATCTACATGTGTTTGGATGTAAGTGCTTCATCCACAACAATAGTAAGGATAACTTGGGTAAGTTTGATGCTAAATCAGATGAAGGTATTTTTCTGGGATACTCTAATAGAAGTAAAGCATATAGAGTATTTAACACTCGAACACGTTGTGTAGAAGAATTTGTACATGTAGTATTTTGTGACTCTTCATCTAACAAGTTCTTGGATAATGATAAAGAAGAACCAATTTCGAAAAATCAACTTCATATAAAAACTTCTTCTGTTTCAAATGAACTAGATGTTTTCGAAACTGATCCTCAAAACCATTTTGAAAATCCTGAACCATCTCAGCCTAAAGCTTGGAAATACAATAGGAATCATCCTTTAGAACAAGTAATAGGTGATGTCAATCAAGGAGTAAGAACCAGAAAAAGCACTTTGAATGAAGTAACATTTTCTTCATTCATATCTCACATTGAACCCTCTAAAATTGATGAAGCCCTCTCAGACAATGATTGGGTGATAGCAATGCAAGAGGAGTTACATCAATTTGACAGAAATCAAGTTTGGGACTTGGTACCTAGGCCTAAAGACCATCCGGTCATTGGCACTAAATGGGTATTCAAAAACAAACGAGATGAATCTGCAATCATTGTCCGCAACAAGGCAAGATTGGTTGCCAAAGGCTATAATCAAGAAGAAGGAATTGATTATGAAGAAACTTATGCTCCAGTGGCAAGATTGGAAGCCAGAAGAGTTCTTCTAGCCTTTGCTTGTGTTAAAAGAATAAAGCTTTTTCAAATGGATGTAAAAAGTGCATTTTTAAATGGTTTCATACAAGAGGAAGTTTATGTTGAACAACCTCCAGGATTTCAAAATGAAAAATTTCCAGATCATGTTTATCTTCTCAAGAAAGCATTATACGGTCTTAAGCAAGCTCCTAGAGCTTGGTATGAACGTTTAAGCAAATTTCTTCTTGATCAAGGTTTTGTTAGAGGAAAAGCTGACACAACTCTTTTCATTAGAACTAATAAGTTAAATGAAATTTTAGTTGTTCAGATATATGTGGATGATATAATATTTGGTGCTTCTAATGATGGTTTATGTGAAGATTTTGCAAAGAAAATGCAGGGAGAATTTGAAATGTCTATGATGGGAGAACTTAATTACTTTCTTGGTTTACAAATTAAGCAAAAGAAGGATGGGATCTTCATATCACAAACCAAGTATCTGAATGATCTCTTAAAGAAATTTGGAATGGATCAATGTAATGGTGCTGACACTCCTATGAGTACAACTACTTCACTGGATGCTGATGAAGAGGGCAAGGATTTCAACATTACAAAATATAGAGGAATGATTGGATCATTACTCTACCTAACAGCAAGCCGCCCGGACATCCAATTCAGTGTTGGAATGTGTGCAAGGTTTCAAGCAACCCCAAAAGAGACACATGCTGAACATGTAAAAAGAATTTTTAGATACCTTGCTGACACTAAGACTCTAGGATTGTGGTTTCCCAAAGGTCAACCAGAACATTTGTTAGCATATTCAGATTCAGATCATGCTGGATACAAAACCGATAGGAAAAGCACAAGTGGACAGTGTGAATTCTTTGGTGGGTCACTTGTGTCATGGTTTAGCAAGAAACAAACAACGGTAGCTGTATCATCTCTGAAGCTGAATATGTAGCTGCTTCAAGTTGTTGTGCACAAGTTTTGTGGTTGAAACAACAACTCTCAGATTTGGGAATCAACCTCAAAGAAGTCCCAATATTGTGTGACAATACAAGCACAATAAGCTTGGCGAAAAATCCAGTTCAACATACTAGGACCAAGCACATTGATGTGAGGCATCATTTCATAAGAGATTATGTTCAGAAAAAGGAAGTCAAGGTCATGTTCATTCCAACTGATCTCCAATTGGCAGACATCTTCACAAAACCACTTGCTAAAGAACAATTTAATTTCATAAGAAGAGAATTGGGAATGGTAAATCCCAATGAGCTGTAAGTATTTCTCACTTAATTCAATATTAGTTATGGTTTTGATAATTATAATTTACTGACTTAAGCATCGGAGTATCTAGTTTTCTCTTTTACAGGATATTTTTTTTAAAAAAAATTAATCTTTAATGTCAAAAGATGAAAACTCGAGTTTTGGAGACAAAAACTCGAGTTTTGGTGGTACAATATCAAGGCCAGAGATATCTGCAAAGCTAAAAACTCAAGTTTTGACACTGAAAACTCCAGTTTTGAAGTTCCAGTATCGGGGTCAGAGAATAAACCAGAAATTTTCACACTAGTTGAAAACTCGAGTTTTGGGGTGCAAAACTCAAGTTTTGGACTCGGAATGTCAACGGTTCACGATACACCATTGACAACCAAGTAAGTAACTAAAATTCATCAAAACTCGAGGTTTGGTGCTGAAAACTCAAGTTTTGAACTGTGCATATATATATATATCTGTGTGTGTTCTTCAAAACTTTCTTCAAAACCGCCGATTTCGCCCTAAACACTCTGAACTTCCTCCTCTCTGTTCTTCGCAAATAGCTCAGAATCCTTCAAAAATCACTCTAAATCCACTAAATGGCCTCAAAACCGTCACAAATCACTCAATCCGAGGGTAATCTACAGCCTGAAAGGTCTCAATCACAATCATCTCCTCCTCCACAGAGACCACTGAGAACCAAATCGATACCCAAAAAATTGCAAGAAGGTATTGACCGTTCAATCCCAGGAGTTAGTAGCGAAATCCAACAGTCTACTTCGAAGGCAACCTCGGCTACTCCTACCCGGTCCAAAGGGGTGTCTTTTCAAGAACCCATAGCCACTCCTCTAAGAAAACGGAAGGTAACAGAAGCGATACCAGACCCCGTGACTAAGGACAAGAAGAAGGCCAGAATGAAGAGAGCTTCCAACTATGAAGCAGAGACAACTCAAAAGAACCAAGCTTCAACTTCTGGGACTCCAAGAGCTGAGTCGTCTTCAACTCAGTCTCCTCCAACTATAGACAATGCCATAGACGACATTTATCGTATCAAATCTCCTCCTCAAGACTTTGATATAGCTACTGTGAATATGAAGTCTCTAGATAATTCTTTCAAAGAAAAATTTGCTTCTAGGGAATTTTGTGCAATGGTAGCTATTGATTTTGATCTGCTAGAAAGAGAGAGTAATCTAAATTTGCGTCCTTGGCTAAGTTCTTATGAAAACTTTGTTTCTATAGCAGCCCCATATTCCCCAAACCTTGTCCGGTTGTTTTATTTCAATATGGTATACGACAATGTTTTGGGTCCTGAGGGTGAGTTGATTGAAGAAAGGATCTCTACCACAGTTAGAGGAACTAAATTCACCCTATCTGCTTCTGTCTTGAATAAAATCCTACAGTTGGACCAGTATCCTATCCATACTTTAGAGTACAGTAATAGAGAGATATGGTCTGCACTTATGCCAGAAAAACCATTTCCTGATAACCAATCACACACCCTTACACTCAGACCAAGCTCTATGTCTCCTAGAAATAGAGTTCTGTGGTATATCTTTTCCAGAAATTTCATCCAAAAGGGTGGAAACTTCACCCACTTTGCCCAGAGAGATTACCATTTGTTCACTTCCTTTGTCAAACAAACTCCTTTTAATCTTGGTCATCACATTCTGAAAGAAATAATCAAATTCAAATTCCCTACCAGAAAACTATCACACATGCCATTTCCTTCATTGGTATCGGTTATTCTGTTTTATTTCAAGATTTGGTATGTTGGATCAGCTGAGACTCTGAAATATCCTCCTTATTTTGGTAAGAGTCAATTGAACTTGATGAATCTGACATTTGAGGGAGAAGGTTCGGGGCAATCTAAAGCACCTTCACGGTCTAAAGCCCCAGCCAGATCACAGTCCAGAGCTTCTCAAGCTCAGTCTCAGTCTCAGAACCAAGAAGCTCAGTTTGCACCACCTCCACCTTCCTCTGATTTTGAAGCTCAAGTAAAAGAAATTATTGACTCAGCAGTTAGTGATATGTCTAAGAGGATTGGTTATGAAATTGGGCAATTAAGAGGAGAACATTTTAGGGATACCAAGCATCTGGTTGAGGTACAGGATGCCATAAAAGAGGACTTGGTTGAGCTCACCAATCAGAATGCCAAGATAGCTGACATGGTAAACAATCATGATATTGTACTGACTTCTCTCAGCATATCAAACTCCAGCTTGCATGACAAGGTTGATCTATTGTTGAAACATTTCAACATCAGTCTTTCTTCAACCTATGGGACTGGCTCTGTACCTGAAGCTTCTACTCCTCCTACGCCTTCAGCCTCCACACCACTTGCACATTCTCCTGATCCAGAGCACCTTGATCCACATGTTTCAGAACTCCATGACCCTCTAGCCACACCAGTTGTAGAGCCTATTGATCCTAACCCTCTAGCCATTGTACCTTATATTCCTCCTATCTTTGTCCTTGACCCAGATTTTGTTGATGACAAAGGGGAGAAGATCAGAACTAAAGACAGAACAGAATTTGAGTCTTTTAATTGAAGTCTTTTGATTTTAGTTTTTTGATTTTTGGTTCTGTCAATTTGACTCTTCTGTATCGAATGTTTTTAAGCTTATGGATGAATTTGTGCTGTTCACTTGTTCTGATAATTTATCCTTCTGATAATTCATGTCTTTACTATATATACCAGTTAGTATGTTTTTCAAAAAGAATTTCAAATAAGCAAAAACAATTTGATAAGTTAAAAACACTTATGTTGCTCATCAGGATCTCATAAATATCAATTTTTGAAGCCAAAAGAATTTTCATGATTTCAGAATCCAAATTTCCTCAAATTCTTCAAAGTTTGGTTTTCAAGTGTTGTCATCATCAAAAAGGGGGAGAATGTTAGTTCTCAATGTGTTTTGATGATGATTGAACAATTGGAAAGCCTTGAAAACCAATTGGATAAGTTTTATCTTGCAAAAATTAGTTTTCCATACTGTCAGAGGAAAACTCGAGTTTTGGGATCCAAAACTCGAGTTTTGGTCTATGGCAAAACTGCTCAAAGCCATCACCGCCAGTTTTCGTAATCACTGCCAGTTTTGAACTTGTGAAAAGTTCAAAACTCGAGTTTTGGAATCCAAAACTCGAGTTTTGGCCTGGCAGAGAAGCGTACAAATCTTCTAAGCTTTTCACATCTCAAAACCTCCGGTTTTCATTCATCACTGCCAGTTTTGAATATTGTCTTATTTTGGAAGAAAGTTCAAAACTCGAGTTTTGGGAACCAAAACTCCAGTTTTGTAGAGACAGAGAGCAATTGATTTTTCTCCAGTTCATCACCGCCGGTTTAGAAACCATCACCGCCAGTGTTCAACTATACGAGTATCTTCCAAGTTTTCATAAAAAATGAAAACTCGAGTTTTGGATACCAAAACTCCAGTTTTGGTAAGACAAAGAACCTTCAATCTTTTCGAAGATGAAAACTGCCAGTTTTGAACCAACACCTCCAGTTTTCATGTTTTGAACTTAAATCATGTTTTCACATGAATAGTTCAAAACTCGAGGTTTGAGCATCAAAACTCGAGTTTTGGGCAACCCGAGAAGATTGATTTCTCCAAACTCTGATAACTGCCAGTTTTGGTTTGAACACCGCCGGTTATGAAGAATGAACAGTTCAAAACTTCAGTTTTGATTTTCAAAACTCAAGTTTTGGTGCTTTTATCAGAAAAACGCTGTTTCGCAAAAACTTGCCAAATTTGATTCAATCTTTCTTGATTAAGTTACCCATTGATCCTGTGTGTTATATGAATCATTTAACACTATAACCGAGCTGTTCTAACATGTTTATTCCTGAGATTACAGAAGATACTTGAATTTGTTTGAAATTCAAATAAGGAGTCATTTTAGGAAACTTGCTGAATCCATGGAGAGCCGTTATGCAGAGTCATCTAACCGTTGTACAGAATCGTTTGGCCATTATACAATATCTCCAACGGATGAATTCCAAGAATCAAGCAAATCTGCAAATCAACTTGACCAACGGCTATATTTCAGACAGGGAGTAATTTCAGTTGATTGATTCATGATACAACTTCAGCAACAGCTATAATTTTGAATTGGAATAAGGCACAACGGATCTATAACGATTCACAAGCCTCAAACTAGTATAAATAGACGAAGAATTCAACCTGGAAAGATATAGAACTGAGTTACAACCACTCTACTCGAAAAAGAGCTGTTTCTATCTTTTGATTGTAACTTAGACACATCGTACTTCAGTGATCATTGAAATCTACTCTTAGAAGAGAGTTCCTATCTGTAATTCATTTTCCTGTAAAGATCTCAAGGTAGTGGGACTTTGAGATTGGGTTATTCGATTACAACTTGTAAGGGGGAGTGTGTTCAAGGTTGTGAAACATCCTTCGTTTGCAGAATTTGTAATCGTCAAGAGAGTTAGTGAAAAACCCAGAGTAACTGGGGACTGGACGTAGGTCATCAGATTGGACCGAACCAGGATAATTTCCTTGTGTCCTGCTCCTCTTCTCTTCATACTCTTTTCAATACTGTTTCATCGTGTTTTTGTCAGAAACAGAGTATACTCGAAAAGATTATTAAAATCCCCAATTCACCCCCCCTCTTGGTGATTTAGCTGCACTTTCAATTATCATCATATTCTTCTTCTAGCTTAGGAGTTCTTACATCATCTTCAACAGATGAAGGCACATAATATCCTTTTTCGAACACTCTCCATAGCCCATACTCAGTAGCCATCAAAAAGACTTTGAACTTGGCTTTCCAGAATGAGTAGTGGTTACCATTAAAGCCAAGAGGTATGTTGATTGAAGCTCCATCAGATAGAATACCTTCCATGTTGATCCTTCTCGAGATGTTAAGCTCTTTTGAGAAGACCTTGCTCTGATACCAAATGAAAGTGGAGCTAAATACCCAAGAGGGGGGTGAATTGGGTATTCTCAAAATTTTCGAAAATAGATTTGTTTTGAGACAATAAAAACAGAGGTGAACAGAGTAAAGGGAAGAGTAGCTGGACACAGAGATTTATACTGGTTCGGTCCTAACAACTTGACCTACATCCAGTCCCAAGACTCTTTGGGATTTTCCACTATCTCAAAGGTTACACACTCTGCACTTAAGAAGTAGTTCTCTCACTAGAACTCACTCCCCCTTACAAGTTGTAATCAATGAACTCCCAAATCACCAAGTCCCCTTGACTTGTGATTCTTTACAATAAATGATTTTCAAAGATAAACTCTCTCTAAGAGTGGATAATAATGAATACTGAAGCTCAAAGTATCAAAAGATACAATACAGATGAAAACTAAGGAAATAAATGCAAGACTTGAATGATTTTCGTTTTCAGCTGTTCTGGTTGTTGAGAAGACTTGAATACAGCTCTATTTATACTAAGAAAGCATTAAATGACCGTTGCTTCTTGAATTAAACCGTTGAAGAAGCTCTGCAAAGGTTAGCAAGTGGTTTTAGTCTTCTTCTCTCTCTAATCTCCACTTAATCCAGCTGTCCAAGTGTTCAGAGTTGACTTTCTCTGGATTAATCCGTTGGAGAAGTAGTTGCTTGTTGTAGAAATCATTCTTTAATTGATAGGGCAAAACTTTGTAACCTATAAACTCCGCAAGTGCACGGGCCGTACTAAGTAATAAAGAGTGAGTAAGATATCGTTCCCACGAGGACTTGGTATCACAAACTTTGGTTAAGCATTAATTTTACCTTTTCTTCTAAGTTGAGCAAACCAAATTGAATTTAATTAAGAAAAAGGAATTAAACTAAAATTAAAATAAACAAACCACCACAATAATCAAATGAGCAACTCAAAGTCACTAATCCCTATGAGTTTCATAAACCTTGTCTTCACTAATTTAATTAGCCTTAATATTAATTTTGTTAATCTAGAGTATAAATAGTTATAAGTGCTTGTGAGTCCACTTACAACCCTCTCTTGAATATATTTTGTTATGTCTAACATAATTACTCAAGAGACAACATAACTCGGACACACTCTTCAACAATTATATGGGGCAATTAGGTATATGTCTATCCTAATCACAAATTAAATCGTAATTTAATCCCATATTACTTAATCTCAGAGCCTAAATTAAAATCTCCTTCGTCAAGGTAAATCCTAATTCTCAAATTCATATTCAATGATGGCAAGTCATTAAATAGATCAAGCTAAACAAGATTAAGTAACCAAAATTAATATTAATTATAACTAAATAATAAAAACAAAGTTTAATCCACACCTATAAGTTCAAAGTTCCTCTAGGTTGCAAGAGAAATTAGCCAAACATGGCTTTAACAAAAACTCAGTTCAGAATAGCCAATAACAATTCAGAGTTCAATGAGGAAAGAAAAATAAAACCATGGCAGAAGTCACCGCCTCCCACTCTGGTTTTTCAATCAGAATCTGTTCCTCCTTTGTGGCTGTGAAGACAAAGCTCGTCGGCGACCGTGGTGGAAAGGGAAGCCGCCGGCGAGAGAGGAAGAAGAAGGATGAAGTGGAGAGGGATGAAGATGCTTCCCCGCGGCGCTAATGCTCTGTTCTCTCCTCTTTTCTTTTCAAATTGTGCTTCCTGTTCAGCGAAAAAGAAAAAAAAAACATATGTCGCCTCTGCAATCCAGCGTGATTTTGTCTCCTCTGTTCCTTTTTATTAGGTCTTCCATTCTATTTAATTTGTAGGCCCAATTGTCTCAAAATGTGGTGTGCTTCCTTGGGCTTCAAATTATAATCTTCAATTCTATGAGGCCAATTACCATGCAATCCAAACAATCTGATCAATGCGTGGCTGCATTTAAAGAATCATTATTATATAATTAATAATAATAATAAGAAAACCTATTTTTTTTAAACTTCTCATTAATCATTATTATTATTTATTTCCTAAACTAAAAGGACCTTTATTTTAAATTGGAATCCCACAAATGATGTATCCAAATTGATACCTCTTAAAATCTCAAAAAAATCTCTTTAAATTAGTAACAATGACTTCTCAAATATATCAAAATATATCTCAAATATGTCAAAAATGAGAAGTCATCATTAATGCTTTACAACCGTGTGCTGATGGATTAGCCAAAAGAGTGCAACTTTTATGGGTTTGCATTTATTATGCTGACGTTACTTGTTGCTTTTGCTTCAACCCTTCAATAAATATTTTGTAAATCATCTGAAACTCACTAACAAAGTGGTTAAACATAGCTAGGAATAGTAGAGAATAATCCTGGAAAGTATTAAGATCAAACAAGAGTGTTTTCCAAATTCGTCAGATTTGAATTTCTGAATCAGCGATGTAAACTCAAGTTTGGTTCATCCAACCTCGAGTTTGAAGCTTCAGTATGTAAAGGTGTTTTAAGTTCAAAACATCTAAACCGGAGGTTTTCTTTCTAAAACATGAGGTTTTCAATACACAAAAAAACTACAATGCTCTCGAGTTGATCTAAACTCGAGTTTGCATATCTAAACTCGAGTTTCCTCCATCCAAAGAGGAATGTCGCGAATTTGACCTTTGGAGTAGTTTTGTGCAAAACACAAACTTGAGTCTATTAGTAGATAGGCTCGAGTTTGACACTGTTCAAGTCAAAATTGAGTTTTAGCTTTCAAAAGGTAAACCAGAGGTTTTCAGTGCAAACTCTAGAGTTTTCTCAAGTTGAAAATGCATTGCTCTCTGTAAGACACAAACTCGAGTTCAACAGTTTAACCTTGAGTTTGTCTTACTCAAGGAAACTTTGAAAGCTCTTAGCCTGAAGTAAACTGGAGGTTTATGAAATTAGTCTCGAGTTTACTTTGGTTAAGAATTCTTGAAAGCTCTCTACCAAGTGTAAACTCGAGTTTGCATCTGCAACCTCGAGTTTACAAGTTTTGTAAACTCTTGAGATTTTCAAAGCAGTGGAAAACTTTACTCAATATGAAATAGTGTAGAGTTTGTGAAAATCTCTTTAATTTGAAAATTCTTCCTACTAGAGGCAAACTCGAGTTTATAGATTTGTAAACTCTTTGAAAATTTTCTCTGGAGGTTGCAAACTTGAGGTTTGGAAATAGGAGTCTCGAGTTTAAAAGTGTTTTCAAATCAAAATGCTCTCGGTCTCTAGCAAACTCAAGGTTCCAAAGGTAACCTCAAGTTTACTCGAAGTACGAGAAAACTTTGGAAAACTCTCAAGTTCATTTCTAGGGCCTAGTCTCAAGTTTAGAGTTCAAACTGGCGAGTTTACATCTTCTGTCGGTGGCAAACTTGAGGTTGCCAATTTAGGGTCGAGTTTGTCGCAGACAGAGTGTTTTTGCTTGAAATTAACAAGTTTTAACAAAACACTTATCTTATTCAAAAACATCCTTTCATTGTTTACAATTGTTAGTAATCATCAAAACACATAGGAAACTAACATCCCTATGGTAATACCGTGAAATTTGAGTGATGGGATCTAGCTTGGCATGACACATCGCAGTAATTGCATGTTGGCATGGGATTCCGATTAAATCCCAAGCTTGACCTGTACATACTTTCCTACTAAGGTCAACTGTGTGCCTATCCTTCCCCTTAATGATCTCATACCCATCATCACCATTAAAGAATATCCTACAATTTGCCGCCAAGTACCTATTTGTCTCAAAAAATTCAATACATTTTGGGATATAGTTAGCCTTCCAATTGGTTACTATTTGCTCACTAGCACCCCATTTTTCCATCAACTTAATCCTAATGCCATCAATCATTCTAATTACAGGCAAATCCCTATACTCATTGATTCAGGCATTAAAACTCTCACTCACATTATTGTCTACCACCATAGACAAGCATCTACTACTAAAAAAGGCTCTTACCCATCCCTTAATAGGGTAACTCACTACTCCTTCAGCTGCTGCCCTGTTCACTTTCTCCAATGCCTTTAGGTTATCATTGAATTGTTCCTTGTAGGTGCTCCATGCACAACTGAAGAATTTTTTTCTTCAGCTCATTTCCCCTCCACCGTTTGCTCCAGTTCGCATAGACATGTCTTGCACACAGCTGATGTTCAACGAACGGAAGGACGTCACTGACAGCTTGTAGCAATCCCTACATGCAAGAACAGGCCAGTTATACAATGTCATACTTGCAATTACTTAAGCACACATATATGGAAAAAACTGCACCATATGCATGTCAGACATTATTGTAACTTTTCCACCGTCATCAAGGTCAAGCGAGGATCTCAACCATTGTGTGAACCAACTCCAATTAACAGTTGTCTCCTTCTCAGTCAAAGCAAAAGCTAGTGGGAACATATTGTTGTTTGCATCTAAACCCACAGCGGTCAACAAAATTCCCCTAGCTTTTCCTTTCAAAAAAGTGCCATCTAGCCCAATAAATGGCCTGCACCCTAATTTCCACCCGACCTAATAGTTTAAAGACATTAGAGACACCTAGCCCAATAGCCTTTCAAAACCATGGAGACAGCTTTGAAGTATTCGCTTTAAAAGAATTATAATTGAGCTTCTTGAAGATCACTCATCTCGTACAAATTAACCCAACATTTTCCTATACGCAAAAATTATAAGGGGGAAAAAAAAGTATTTCTTCTGCAACTATCCTAACCAAAAATTGGGAAACGGCTAGCAAACACAAAAATTGACCTGCAAAAAAGGAAATTAAAAGTGCTGAAATGACAACAGATTCAGAGGATATCCACTTCCCATATCACAAATATACTCGGCTGCTAAAACAATTTAAATGACAAAAGTATAAACAGTAGTAAATGCAATCTATCGCTGTTAAGATAGCATATGGCATAACTTTACCTGTGTATTTATTTTCATAGGCCCATAGGAATTCTTTTGACCTTGAATTAATGTAAGGATGTCTTGATAAGTTTCAATAGCATGCTTGGGTTGTGATCGGAAAATCTTGAGCTTTGCTTTTAGTCTAAGCAGTGACCCTTGCTCCCATATTGTGGTCTCATCTAACGAATGATTTATCATCTCTTCAGCATCCGTTAATCGTTGTTGAGTAGACAAAATCAGAGCAATCAATCTCCAACCTTTCAATATAGATCCTCCTGTTTCATCAAAGAAAAGCAATAGTGAAGAGCAGTTGTCAAATTTTTGTGTTCTGCATAGTGAACTCCCAGCTCAAAAATCAGATCAAAATTGTTATGCTCAAATTCCATTGCCCCTTCTAATGATTTCAGAGCTTTAGACTGAAGATTGGACCTTTGAAAGTCCGAGGAAGCAACCTTAGCTTGCTTTCCAAGACAAAGTCCCAGCATTCTAAAACCCACACCTTTCAAATGCTTCCATTCTGTTGGGCTTTTATAGAATTCTGTCTAGGGCTCTCCGACTCCTTTAGGGTTCACTTGGCTGCCTTTTATAATCGGGCTTTCATGCAGCGCAAGTTGCAGCGAGTTGAGACTTTCCTATTCTGTCGGGATCTTCAGTATCTTCTGATTAGATTAGATTGCCTTTGCAGATTCTACGGGATTCTTCCAAATCTTTCAGTTCTGATCCTCCACATCTTCTATTTCGATACGTAAGCAATCTATCTGTCAATATCGCCCTTTTCTTTAATTCCTGAAATCATCTAGATAAAACAGTCAGAATATCGGCCGCATAGCATTGCATCCTCTACTTTGTTATAGCATTCGTGTGCCTTGTACTGCCCTTCAGTCTGCTATCAGAATGCTATAGCATCGTATCAACTCTGCTACATAGTTTTCCTCAAAATCCTCGCGAATTACGCTGTCATTAGCACATGCGGATGATTTCTATCTCTTAGTCCTTATATCATGAATACATGCCTTTTTGCTTGATTAAATCATGGTTAAGCTCATTTTTACTATCCAATTGAGTCATGAAATACAGGGAAAATATGGTATTATTTGTGCTCATCAAATACCCCCACACTTAGCTTTTTGTACTCTCGGGCAAAAGTAAGATGAAGCGAACAAAAGCTCATAGCAGTAGTACTTCTGCCCGTATAACCTTGCTTGCACGCCTGCTTTCAGTTTCCATCCCCTCTTCGGCAATCGCACTGCCTAGTGCCAACCACTTATCAGTGTGGTATTGTTCCAATGCGGAAGTCTCAAGGGGCTCTCAGGTTTAAGTGTTTGCACTCGCTTACCCAAGGGATTCTGATTTCTCTCTTGTCCAGCGGACCCAGAAGATCCATAGCCTTGTCAGAATTCCTAAGATTACTCCTCAGCATCTGAGTATTCATTCATCAAAAGGACTTTTTGGGTTGTGCTGTGAGGATGGTGGATGCTATAGCAGCTCGAGGGTCATTTCTTTTTGCTTCTGTTGGCTTCAGCTGAGTGTTCCTACTTGAACTTTATTCTTCATGTTGTTCCTTTATTCCAAGCCTCTTTTTTTTTTTTGGGTTTTCCCATCCTTCTCTTCTTCTTCTTTTTTTTTTGCAATTCATGGACACACTCTGCTGTAGCAACTTTTTCATAGTCTTCTTCAGCTTGCTTACCTAACCTGTTCTGCAATAGCATACTCGTATGACTCAAGGGGTTGGGAATGTGGACATGATGACAAATGGTTTGTGTATGGGATTACTAGGTATCATATGAATGCCTTTATCCTATGAACTTCAACTTAGATGCCAAGTAGCTTATCAAAGAACTAGGAAAAATCAAGGATCAAACATAGGCTGGCAGACATGCACACAGAATGAAACAATAAGGCTCAAGTCAATTTTTCCATTGGGGCTTCTTTCCTTTAAACATCAACATTATCACTCTACCCCGCATCAAGTTGGCTAGCACCGTCAATTTCCCAAGCCTAAAGGTTCAGTTCCCCTCGGCCCTTGTGCTATGCTCCGTTATACAAACATTTATGTCATTGCTACAAGATTTTATCCATGCAATTTGAAAAAATTTTCCAGTTTGTGCAATCAAAACTAAATGCTGGGTAACTAAGAGCACACATTCACAGCAGATCATAACATTCAATCCCCTGCACACTTAAACAAAGCAATGCCCTCATTGCAACGGCGAAACAAGAGTTTAAAATTAGCAAGCAATACGGGGACGCGGGCAACGAGCAAGAATAAATATATAGCATCATTCACAAAAGGTGCCCTGGGGAAAACACCCAGGGCAGTAACAAAGTGTCAGTTAAAAAAAATCAAACCAAAGTAAATCAAAACAAAGAAAAGAACTATGGGGCAGGAGGAACAAGAGGGGATGGGGCACTGCTAGCCATATCATCCTCATCCGAAGATTCCCCGAGGGTGTTAACCACGGGGATTACTACTCCACGTCGTCTTCTCTCCGTCATACTACAGGGAAGGATGTTGGGTTGTCCTAGAAATAGCGTGCTTTGTGATCTTTCTCACTCTTCTCGTGAGTCTGCCGAAGATAGAATTCTGTCTTGGGCTCTCCGACTCCTTTAGGGTTCACTCGGCTGCCTTTTATAATCGGGCTTTCGTGCAGTGCAAGTTGCAGCAAGTTGAGACTTTCCTATTCTGTCGGGATCTTCAGTATCTTCTGATTAGATTAGATTACCTCTGAAGATTCTGCGGGATTCTTCCAAATCTTTCAGTTCTGATCCTCCACATCTTCTATTCCGATACGTCAACAATCTATCTGTCAATATCGCCCTTTTCTTTAATTCCTGAAATCATCTAGATAAAACAATCAAAATATCGGCCACATAGCATTGCATCCTCTACTTTTTTATAGCATTCGTGTGCCTTGTACTGCCCTTCAGTCTGTTGTCAGAATGCTATAGCATCGTATCAACTCTGCTACACAGTTTTCCTCAAAATATTGATTCATTCTTACTGATTTTGAGATTACAATCACTAATGAATTGATTAAGAACCTTATCACTAGGATGGCCAAGTCTACAATGCAAAACATTCCTATTGATACTAGAATTACTGGCTACTGAACTAGCAGCTTCTTTTACTGACTAAATAGCTTCTTTTTCAACTGCAAACGTAAGGTCGCTACTGCATTTACTGCTTCTTTTTGTTCCCTTTGCAACTTTGAATGCCCTGCAACATTATCTCCCCTGTTTGTTGTTCCTTCATAGAAAACCCAATTTTGTTAAAAACAATATCTGCATTGTTGTCATCAGCAACTTTGTAAACACTCAACAAATTCTTTTTAATTCCAAGTGAATATAGAATATTGTTCAACTGAACTATTCTTTCATTTACATTTGATAACGTAAAGGAACCGACTTTTTCAACTTTCAACTTGTTACCATTACCTACTACCAGATTCATCTTACCCTTGGGATCATTTGGGTGGTCAATGCGATTGATATCATTAGTAACATGACTGGTTGCTCCACTATCCAGGTACCAAGCACCATCATCAACACATTCAGGAGTGGCCCAGTAAGCAAAATCAGCATTGTACGAACCTGAAGCAGTAGCTGGATTGAACTTGTTCTTGTCAGGTTTTACATAGGACTTGTCAAATCTATAGAAGCATTGATCTACTTCATGCCCAAATCTCTCGCATAACTGACATTTTGGCCTGTTTGTCCCATTGTTGTTGTAGTATCTGCCTCCACCTCTTCTACCATGGTTTCTCCTACCTCTTCCTCGATTTCTATGAAAGGAACGGTTGCCACTCTAATTCTGAGAAGGTGGACTTTCTGTTTCCACATAGTTTGCATAGTTGTTTGAAATGGAAAGTTTAGAATGCTGATTGAGCTAATCCATTCTACTCTCATAGGTTAGGAGGGTAGATTGAAAACCAATCCAACTGAGATCATCAATTTATTTGATCAGCTGCACAACTATCGGATTATACTCAGCGTCTAGACCAGCAAGAATCTGAATGAACAGATCTGAATGAGGAATGGAGCAGCTAGCAACACTGAGTTATTCAGAGAAACCCTTCATCTTGACCAGGTATTCTTTCATTGTCAAGGACTCTTTTCTGGTTCGTTGAAAATCTGATTTCAACAAGAGGATTCTGGATTTTGTTTGAACACCAGCAATTTCCTTTGCAGCTTTCCAAAGTCCAGCAGCAGATGTTACATCAGTCATTTGAGAGGACACTTCTAGTGTCATAGTGTTCAATAGCCAGCCAAAAACAAGCTAGTTAGCAGCTACCCAGTCTTCAAAGCTTGGGTTTAAAGTTGTCTTTCCATCTTCATGAATAAACTGAGGTGGGCAGGGTTTGGACCCATTGAGGAAACCCTCAAGTTTGTTACCCCTGATAATGGGTAATACATGAGTTTGCCAAATGAGGTAGTTGGTTCCATCCAGCTTGACAGAAACTACCAGAGAAATGTTGCTTTGTGATGAGGATTTTGATAAAGCTGCTGCTGATTCAAGAGAGAGAGCTTCAGGTTGCTTTTATGTGCGTGTGGCACTGGAGGAGTCTTGGGTCGTCTTATCTGCCATGGCTGCAAGCCTAAATGCTTTGATACCAAGATAAAATGTTTGGAATATTGTTTGTATAAAAGTGGCGCACAGTGCCCATTGCTTGTATTGATATTTATAGTAGGGTTAGTGTTAGTCAAATTCCCTTATGGCAAGTGAACCAGTCGAACAAGTAATAAAGTGTAAGTAGAGTATTGTCCCACAGAGACTATGATACCAAAGATTGACGCTCGGTTGCTATGATAGTTGTGAAACAGAAAATAAATAATATGGTCGAGGGAGTTGGGTACTATACTACTAGCAAAATAACTATAACGAGAGAAGATATCAGTGATGGATTAGGCTGGACTCGGAATCATCCTTAAGTGCTTTAATCCCCCAGTTGCGTTCACACAATGGTACGGCATCCACACTGTGCAGCTTCCGCATGCTACAGCACAGGTGCTACTCACAAAGCTATCTGATTACCCCACCTCTCTTGTCTACCAAAGCTTCCGCGTCTGATACGTAGGATGCTACTTGTACTTATTCCATATTCCTATGGTAACTTTCGAGTATAGATCTTTGCTATGCGGAGGGTGTTCAGGGTGACGAGCAATAGACCCATTCCTGAAGTCTACAATATAGGTCATGCCGTGCACGGGCCGCCTAGCAAGAGTCTGGTTCTCGTAGGTCTAACTTCACTCCTTGCCAGTAAGTGAAGCCACTGATCTAGCCCTTAACTTCCGTTAACCAACTAGTAATTGAAACAATGATAGCAAACCAAATTTATTGAATTGAAATCATGCAACTGGGTTCTTTCGACACTTAAAGACTCATCCTCATCCAACCATAAGAAAATTAGTTCATGACTGATGAGGAAAACGCAAAACAAACATCAATAGAAAGACCCATGATTGAAATACAAGAATAACAAAGAAAATAGAAAGCTTGAACAGAGTTCCAAAGCGTGGAAGGAGCCCTGTCACGTTGCTACTCCACGACATCTTCTCTCCGCCGAACTCAAGGGAAGGATGCTGGGTTATCCTAGAGATTGTGTGCTCTGTGATTTTTGCTCACTCTTCTCGAGAGACTGCCGAAGATAGATTTCTGTCTAAGGCTCTCCGACCTCTTTAGGGTTCTCTGGCTTCCTTTTATAATAGTTCCTTCGTGCGGCGCAGCGGTTGAGACTTTCATATTCTGTCGAGATCTTCAATATCTTCTTGATGTGATTAGATTGCATCTGTAGATCCTGCAGGATTCTTCTTTCGGTTCCGATTCTCCGCATCTTCTTTTCCATTACGACAACAATCTATTATTTCCTCTTTTATTTATTTCCTGAAATCATCTAGACAAAAGAAGGTCAGATCATAAACTGCATAGCATTGCGTCCTCTACTTTGCTATAGCATCCTTGTGCTTTGTATTGCTCCTCGGGTTGCTGCCGGAATGCTATAGCATCATATCAGCTCTGCTGCACAATTTTCCTTTATAAACATTGCATTTTAGCACATTCAGATGATTTCCGTCTCTCATCCCTTAGATCACGAATTCATGCCTTTTTGCTTGATTATTTCACAATTAAGCTCACTTTTACCATTCAATTCAGTCGTGAATCATAGGAAAAATGTGGTAATATTCGTACTCATCAATTAGAAACCCTAGAGTATACAAATGAATAATTGTACAGGTATTCCTATCAGACTGAAAGCCTTATTGGGATAGAAATACAATTGGGCTTTATAACTCTATTAACTTCAGATTGCTATTGATGGGCTGGCCCACTGCGTTAACTCTGTTTGTCTTGACAAGATACTACCGCTTGTCACTATACTCCCTTTCTTCTCGCCCCACTATTTTGTATTGTTTTAATTAACATTATAGCAACTTCCACATACAATTTCTTCCTAGCTCCTTGGTTGAGGGCTCTTTCCAAACCAAACACGCCTTCCATTTTTCTATGATTGTCACACTTTCAACAGTAGTAGTCATTTAGGTTTAAAAGAGATAAGCTTTTGGCTAGTGGTGGTGTTAAAACTTTGATTTGAATATGATCTTTTAATTTTCATTTCTACTAAGCATTGAATATCGAACTTTACACATGTACCAATTCCTATATTATGCGCTGTTAACAAATGCCCCTTATATGTGAACTGAATGTTTCATATTTTGGCGTACCGGTGCTTCCTCGATGCCGATCTTCAACTTCCATTAAGGAAGTGTGAAATGTATTTTCAATAGACAAAATAAGATCTGATCTAATGGAGATCAATGGGAGCCATATAGGATGGAGCTAGAGGTTTAGAAGTTGCAAATCTGCAAATTAGTCTCTAGAAGTGTTGGAATTAGAAGAGTTTATGGGGCATTTAGTGAGGTGAATGGAGGATGAAGATTGATATTTCAATTGAGAAATATAGTTTTAATTTGCTCTTTATTTTTATTTGCTAACAACTTATTTTGCATTTGAAATCCTTGTTTAAGATTTTTTTGGTTATTTTTTCGGTGTTAATTTGTTGTATGTGTGCATGCAAACTTATCATAGCAACTTATTCTTATCCTAGAAATTACTGTATCCAGCATATTGTGTAATGTTGTACCTGATAAGCATATCAGCATTGATGCTTCTTTGGGCATGGTGTGGGTAGAAATGTAACCCTTGACATTATACTGATGCTACTTGAGCCAGAAAGGCCATTGGCTGGTAGAATTTTCTTTTATTGGTGCTCGTCTGCTTGGTTTCTTTTCTTGTTGCGTTTCTTTGTCTCCCTTGGCTGGCATCCTTATAACAGTTGAGTTTGATAATCTTTTCAGCGCTACAATGGCCATCTTTGACGTGGTACGACTTGTGAGCGCCCCTATTTCCACAGTTGCACTCGGCATTTCAGCATCAAGAGCTTCCATTATCCTTGGTGGTGGCACAAAAGGCAAGCGTCTCGCTATGCCCAACACACGGATTATGATTCATCAACCTGTTGGAGGTGCTAGTGGACAAGCCTCAGATGTAGAAGTTCAAGCTCGGGAGGCATTGGTGGGCAAAGATAATGTTACTAGTGTGATATCCCAAAATTTGGAAATTTAGAATTAAATATGATTTAGGATTAATTATGGGGAAATTTAGCCTAAATAATTAATATTTGGAAATCTAGGAATATTTTCTGGAAATTAAGGATAATTAGTTGGTGGTGCATTTCTGGCCTAAATATTTTGAAGATAATATTTAGTGGCCTAAATAAATTATTTAAGGAAGAAAAATCTCTATTTATGATTTAGGACTATTGGTTACCACACACATTCACTCCTAATTATCTATACCTATTGGGCCAATTTATTCATTTACTTATTATAAGTTCAACCCAGCGCATATACTCCTCTCATGTCCATTTATTTTTATTTTGATATGAAAAAGTTTTGGAGGGGTTCGGCATCAGTCCCCCACCAAGGCTAAGGCACAGCCCCAGGCTCTATGAGTACTTTCTGGGGACTTATGAGATCGCCTACCAAAAGAATCCTAGCAATAACAGAAGGGACCGAACCTACAACCCAAGGGCCTAATCCTAGATCCTCTCATGTCCATTTATTCATTCTTCTTTATTTGAATTATAAGCTCCCTCATTTTATTGATTCCATTCATCCCAGTAAGCCCAAAACGCACATATACTCCATTGATTATTAATTCATATGGCCCAATAATATAAGTTTTTGGGAGCAGCACCTATACGTACAAATACTCCACAATTTCCATTTCTTTATTCATCTATTTTGGTCAAACCTGCAGAAGGGTGAGAGAAAGAACTTTTCATGCTTGACACATCATACCTATACCTACATGCACTGTACCTTCTATTTTTTCTTTCTCCAAATTTCAGCCACGCAAATCCCTTTTGTGCAGAGTCTTATTTAAATAATTAACCATTAAAACAAAAGCGGCTTTTTTCCCTATTTGCCACCTTTTAAATAAATATTTACCAATTTGCCACTCTTTTCAAAATATTTCTCACTCTGCCACGTTTAGTCGACTAAATCCTATTTTAGTCGACTAAAAGTCGTGGTTTCAGTTTTTTTTTGTTTGACCGCGCATTTAGTCGACTAACCCAGTTGGGTTAGTCGACTAACCCAACGGGTTAGTCGACTAAATATCGTCTGGAAGGTTTTTTAAAAACCTCATTTGCGTCATAGTGGAGGTCTTATCCTATAGCAACTCTTCCCCACCCCCAATGCTCTGTATTTTCTCAGTTTTAGTGCGACCCATCAAGGTTTAAGCTCATTCCACCTTGTTCAAGGTATTATTGTTGTGTAATCGTTGTAGTTTCATTTTGTTCGGCTTTTGTTTTTCGATTGTTAGTTGAAATGCTCCCTTTTGCAGCTGAGAAATTGATATTTGAAGGATGAGTTCAAGTTCAAACATGTTAGTTATTGTGATCTACCATAGTGGGAGGCATTTTGAAGGTCCTCAAGGTGTTCAATTTGAAGGAGAAACGAAAATGATGAAAATCAAACGGGGAACTGCGTACAACGAGTTGAAAGAAAGAATTCACCAGAAATTGGGGCTACATGGCAGCCAAAGCATTCATCGATTAATTGCCAAAGTGGAGACTGTTGTTGGTAAGGAAAGTGTATACTACATTAGGAACGATATATGTGATGATGAAGATATAGAGTGTGTCATAGATGCATTTGATAATCGGACACTACAAAATTTTATTGAGATATATGTTGAGCTTGAATCTGGTGAATCATCGTCTATACCCATGCATAGAAGATCTGCACAGTATTATGGTCAAGAAGATAGACCTGTCGGTGTATCTGCACCTCCACAGGTCTTGACAGATGAGGTTGAAGAGAAGGAAGATGAGAATATGCACAGCGATGACGAGGACGATCTTGAGAGGTTTATTCCACTAGGTGACAGCTCAGATACTGATGTAGAGGGTGATTTTGATGCTCACATGGACCCAGTAAACTCGAGGACCGTAACAATGCCACCGCTTCGTGTTGACCCAGTTAGTAGTGGTAAGTTAGTAAACTTAGCAATGTAGTTGTATTTGTAATATGTATATATTGTTTTTTATGCAAAAATAATATTTCCTGATGCAGTGCCTGAGAGTGACCCATTTTGGAACGAAAGCCCTCACTATTCCTCAATTAATTGGGCGGTCTGTGACGATGACATGGACACGTTGTATGGTGATGATGACAAGCAAGATGGCTGGCAGTTAGGTGATCCATTATATTTGGGTCAACAGTTTCCTTCTAAGTCTGAACTACAGCATGCTGTGAAGTTGCATTGCATGAAGTCTCAACGTACATCCAAAGTTTATAAAAGCGATGAGCGTAGGTTGTTGATGAGGTGTGAACATCATGCTAACGGTTGTCCTTGGAATATGAGGGCAATTGTCCAACATAATGGAAATAGTTGGATGGTCCGTAAGTAGGCTAACGATCACACCTGCCTGAACCAGAGTCTTACACGAGATCATAAGCAACTGGATTCAGATGTTATATGTGCAGCCATTATCAGTAGGTGATCTTTATTTTTTTGTTTCAGCCATTAAGAGAAGACCATTTACAACTTGTTTTGTTTTCACCAGGTATGTTAAGAGATGATCCAGCTATAAAACCAGTGCTGATACAAGAGAGGATAAAGCGTCTATATGGGTATAATATAACATACAAAAAGGCTTGGAAGGCAAAAATGAAGGCGATTGTGAAGTTATATGGTGATTGGGAGGAATCATTTGCATTCTTACCCCATTGGCTGACATACATGACGCAATGTAACATGGGGTCTTTTTTCAGGCTTGATACTGATGAATGTTTTGACGAACGTCGTTTCTATAGCGACAAACGCGTCTTTCGCAGGGTTTTTTGGACATTTAACCAAACCATAGAAGCCTTCAAATACTGTAAGCCCATACTTCAAGTTGATGGCACCCACCTGTATGGAAAATACAAAGGTACTCTGTTGATTGCGACTTCACAGGATGGGGATGGGAAGCTCCTGCCCATTGCCTTTGCTGTTGTTCCTCCCGGTGAGAAGTATGATGATTGGTGGTGGTTTTTGTGTCTCCTACGTGATCATGTGACGCAAAGGCCAGGCATTTGTTTGATATCCGACCGTCATGCCAGTATCATAAGGGCGGTTAAAGATCACCGGACTTGGCAGCCTCCATATGCCTATCATATGTATTGCCTACGTCATGTCGGGAGCAATTTTAATACTAGATTTAGGGATATAGCTCTGAAGAAAACAGTTATGAAATTAGGTAAAAATGTTCACATTGTAATTACTTCTTTGACATATATTTGTTCCCTTTGTTATGATTTAGCGTTTACTGTTACGCAGGGTACATGAGTTCAAAGATCCAGTTTGACTTGAGGTTTCAAGAGTTTATCGACGCAAACCCACAATGTGTCAGCTGGTTTGAGCGGCTAAACAAGGAAAAATGGTGCAGGTCCTACGATGAAGAGGGGCGAAGGTTTGGTCACATGACCACTAACCTAGCCGAATGTGTCAACAAAGTCCTAAGGGGTGCACGTAATCTGCCGATAACGGCGTTGGTGAAGATGACTTGTAGTAGGCTTGTCGAATATTTTGTCACCAGGCGTGTTGAGAATGACAAACATATCTCTGCAGGTAGGATAGTGTCTAAAAAGGTCGAAGAAGAGTTACAAAGGATGGACCAGTTGACAGTCACATACAGTGTGCGACTTTATGACAGGCATTTGCAGTTATATGAGGTTGAGGACGCTTACAATCAATCGACGCACGTCGCTGGTGACATAATGACGGTTGACTTGATCAATCGCAAGTGTCAATTTGGGAGGTTCTCATCAAGAAGGTTTCCCTGCAGTCACGTATTAGCAGTATGCAAGATGGAAAATTTGAACCATTTTGACTATGTTGACCCGGTATTCACAATCCGCTACATTAGTCAGCTATATGCAGCACACTGGTACCCGATAGGCAATGAGATGTTGATTCAACAAGAACAGGGACCCACCGTTATCCCAAACAAAACTTTGGCACGCACACGGGGAAGACCAAAGTCTACAAGGATACAGAATGAGATGGATTGGGTGGAGTCTCAAGCCTCAAGCAGTCGTTACATTTGTCAGACTTGCCACCAATCCGGTCATAACAGCCGCACATGTCCAATGAGGAACAGACCAGCTTAAATTCTATGTAACGTGTTTTGTTTTGAGTGTATGATAATTTTGTTTTGTCATGACTTTTAAGTGTTGCCAAAAAAACCTTTCCGGAGTCACATTGACATGTTTCCATGAGTTGGTAATGATTTAGTGCAATTAATCAAGCTGCTGCAGCAGGGGAATGTGCCTGTTGAAGTGATTTAGTCGACTAAATCAGATGATTTAGTCGACTAAACCAGTTCCAGAGACACTGGATTGTGTCACTGGAACTGGTTTAGTCGACTACATCATCTGATTTAGTCGACTAAACCACTTCCAGAGGCGACTGAGTTTGCTTCTGGAACCCATTTAGTCGACTAAATGGCCTGATTTAGTCGACTAAATGGGTTCCAGAGACAAATGAGTTTGCTTCTGGAACCCATTTAGTCGACTAAATAAGCTGGTTTAGTCGACTAAACCAGTTTCAGAGGCCAAATTCCAAACCAAATTCGAACCTGATTTGCCAAGAAAAGTAGCAGCATAAAGAATAACCAGAATCCAAATTAAAAAAACATCAACAGAAAGTAGAAACCATAAACCATAAACAAGAAACCAGAAACCAGGAACCAAAAACCACAAACCACTAGCATAAACCAATGTCATCAACATTCATTACAAAAAAAAGGACCAGTTCCAGATCAAATTCAAATTGCAAACATGAAACAAAAAATCTCTACATCTAATCTGCATCTTCATGTGTCCCGGAACCCTCGTCTCCCTCGTCTTCCTCATCTTCCTCATCATCCGACACAGGGCGTCCAACGCGAAACTTAGCAATCTTATCCTCTATCCCCTTGATCCGATCCTGCGTCCACGCCCACCTCTCATCATCTATCTTCCACCTCGCATCCTGTGCCTGCCACCTTGCGTCCTCTGTCTGCCACCTCTTCTTCTGATTGGTTTCTATCCGGGACATTTGTTCCCTGCTAGCATTTATGGCTTCCATGAGGTCACGAAGGTTAAAACCACCGTCCGGCTCAACAACATCCTCCATATGAAACTCGGGTACATCCTCATGGACCTCAGGAGGAACAATGTGTGGATCCGGTCCAACATCAGCACTAGGTGCATCCTCATCGACACCAATGCTCTGCCACACACCATCGGCCACTTTGGCAATCTTGCACTGCTCCAGTAGCCTCTGCCCAAAAACAGAATTCCACGTCTTCTGGCTCACCATCTGCTGAGTCTGCATAGGAACACCAAAATGCTCCAGTATCTTCTGAACCAGGTACGCATATGGGAGTGGAGCTCTGCTCTTTTGCTTCGCCTTATACATCAGGCTACAAATGTAGTGCCTCCAGTTCACCGGTCTGGCATGACGAATGGCCCACATAACAGGGATGTCACCCTCTGCCATCCTCGAATGATTGTATTGACGAGGGAACAATATGTGCGTCATCACGTAGAAGAGGATACGTGAACTAACAGTAAGCTGGCCCACACTAACTATCGCTCTATGAACTCCTGGCCTCCTTGCCTCCTGCAGAGCCGCTTCTCGGTTAAATCCCTCAATGGCTATATTGGTTTCCCCATCATACATGTATCTATCCTGATCATCAAAATCAAACCCCAGTATAGTGGTCCAGATGGGAGCCGTCACCACTATGTCATGCCCGCAGACGTGATAGATCAAATCGCCATCGATATAGCTTAGGTTATGGTAGAAGGCTCTCAGCATAACCTCTGAGTATTGACAACTCATCTCCGCCAACACTGCCAAGTGGGAATTCCCCAAAATGGGCACTATATCAAAGCCCTCCTCGGCGAAGAATGGCATGTCTAATGACTTCGGCTTGATGATCGGTCTAGTAGCCATCTCCGCCACGAATCTTGTATGCTCTGCTACATTGTTCTCAAACAGATAGCCAAAAGGGAGGTCAACAACAGGCTCAGACTCTGGTGCCTGTCCAGTTCTAGACGATGAAGCCCCGCGGGTCGCTCGGTGCTTAACCCGTCTCCCACTATCACCACCGGTGTTTGACGGACCTTGTGTACGACGCATGATGACAACAAACACCTACAAGTAAAACAAAACATTATTAGGTTAGCATTAGAAGATAATTGTATATGTGATGTCACCAATCACCAAAATATACGTAAGAAAATATATGCAAGACCACAACTATGAACAATTATTGAAAAAAAAAACCTATGAACATTTAAGAGATCATAAGGATGAGTCAAATAGGGACAGTATTCGCAATTGGAAATAATGTGGTGTAGATTAGATATAGTAGGAGAAAGAATGAGAGAATCAAAAGCCAAAATAAATGTTGATATGTCTTTTACACACACATCAATCTTTTAGTCTACACACACTGAGAATATCCTTCAAATATCAATTTTTTACTCTACACACACTCAGAATATCCTTCAAATATCAAAATAAATGTTGATATGTCTTTTACACACACTAAGAATATCCTTCAAATATCAATTTTTCCCACTGTTAGCCATTTAGTCGACTAAATGGTCTGGTTTAGTCGACTAAATCAGAAGGCCATGCTTCTGTTGCCTGACTAACTGATTTAGTCGACTAAACCAGGTGGTTCAGTCGACTAAATGGCGACAGGGAGTTTTTGAAACCCAGTCACAGCATCATACTCTGTCTCTTATCCGTATGCAACACCAAATCAACCACAAAAACTCAAAAAACCAGCCAATAAACCAGACAAACCAAGCACAAAACGGGAATGAGCAAAGGATTTCGCATTTCACCAAAAACTACCGTCGAAATTACAAAATGTAGATGAACACATACCTATACGACGCAAATGACACAAAAGTGAGGATTCCTTGACAACCCACTCACAGCCCCAGCCGCGATTTCCTTCGGAATATAGAGAGGGGAGAGGTTTTTGGCGATTGCAACAGTATTAGGGTTATGAAGCACCGATTGGGGGTTTTTTCAAAACCCTACTGTCGACATTTAGTCGACTAACCCAATCGGGTTAGTCGACTAAATATCGCGGGTTTTTTAAAAACCCTTCAAACGAAATTTAGTCGACTAAACCTAGTGGTTTAGTCGACTAAATTTCGTGGTCAGCCAAAAAAAGAGACCCGACGACTTTTAGTCGACTAAAAGTGGCAGATGGGGAAATATTTTCAAAACCGTAGCAAATTGGTAAATATTTATTTAAAAGGTGGCAAATAGGGAAAAAAGCCAACAAAAGCACACCTTTATTCATTTACCATTGCAGCGGCCTTCTCCCTGAATATTTATTTCAATTATTTCTTCTTCGGCCAGAGGGTATTGTGTCAAACTCATTCTTTTATTTTCGCCACATCGCCCCTTTCTCCTTCTCCATTCAACAGCTCACCACAACAAACCCCTCATCTTCCGCCACATCACTCCCTACATGCACCCAATATTCAATTTGGCCAGCAAATAAATTCCTCAACTCTCATTTCACCACTCAGTTCAGACACTTACAGAAACAGAGAGTGAGTGAGCGAGAGAGAGAGCGTTGAGTCGAGAGAGTGAGGGAGGCCGAGCGATCATTGAAGAAGAGATTAAATGGAGAAGCTCACCTATTGAACACGTTGGTCTTGGAATCAAGGTAGGCCTAATCCTCTTCTAAACTCTAATCTGTGATTAAGATTTTGGTTCTGAAATGTGGGGGAAAACACCATTTAAGAGAGAGATAGGTACCCTATGGGATTACATGACTAAGGTTTGCTTGAAACTAGAAGATAACGGTTAAATTGAATATATGTTTAAGGGCTTAAGAATGTCGCTGTTTGAGCTCTGCAAATACATTCTTGGGTAATAAACTTTTGAGTCTTGATGTTAGGTGACTGTGTGACCGAAGGATGAGTTCAGTTCATGCATGTCAATTTTTATAAGTCCTATTTAGTTTTTTGGGTGAAGTAGCTATTTATGCACCGAAATAAGAGCCTTACTAATACTTGTCGTTTGAATTTGAACTGAATCTGAATGCTTTATATGCTGTGTGGACTACTCTATTTGGTTGATTTACATATATTGCATATGCTAGAATTTGAGATTAACCTGTTATTCTAGGATTCATTTATTTGAATCTCAGAGCCTTCCTTATATCCAGGACATGAGCAAACTAGTAAGCAGGGAGAAAGAGGCAAAGGCATAGAAATAGTTTGATTTTGAGAAGAAGGAGGTGTGAAGAGGTTGCAGTTGAAAAGTCTAGTTTCCTTTTTGTCTATGGATTTTATTATTCCCTTATGACATAGATATCATTTTGAAATAGCCTTTCGTGGCTATTGGGATGTATATATTAAATTAGACACTTATGACTTCGTAGAAGTAGATAAAATATTTATATATGCTGCTAGTAGTTGCTACAAGGGCGGGCATGTGTATAACAAGCCTCAAATTATGAGGAATGTTTTGGTAGAGTTTTAGATTAAATGGTGAAATAAGGAAATATTCTGTTTGGACCTTAAATATGATGTAGTTTTAATGAAAGATTGAACCACTATTAAAATGTTTTTAAATGTTTTAAATGTATTAGTAAAGCCCATTTGAACTTTATTTTGAACTCTCTTTATAAAAAAGGGCTTTTATTTTCAAGAACAAACCTAACCCAGTGGTTTAAATTTTTATTAAATAGTTCATCAAAATAAATAGTAGGTGAAGATGCCACTTTGTTCTAGGCGCAGAACAGTGAGGTGTTACAACTAGAATTATATCTGAATTTACTGGTCGCTCATTCGAACAAGTCGAGAAAGATATCGAGAAGGATCGGTACATGTCTCCAATTGAAGCAGTTGAATATGGAATAATTGATGGTGTAATTGACAGAGATAGCATCATTCCTCTGATGCCTTTATCAGAAAGGGTTGTGTCATCTCTATATGAAGAAATCACGAAAGACCCGCAGAAGTTCGCTAACCTAGAGATCCCTGATGATGAGATTTACTAGCATTGGGTTATCCAAGACGATTGGTGTAATGATGCTAGCTTTTCTCGGATTTGTCTTGGGAGAAATTTGTTCAAGAATAGTGAACCACTTGTTTAAGTTGTCGACTATGTTGATTATTTAGCATGTTGTAGCATTATAAATTTATGATGCATAAAAAATAGCCTGGTTTTTTGCGGCATTGAAATAAACATTTGTTGTTAGCGGGCTAGTTCCTTGAATATTTATGGTGAAAGGGGTTTGAGGTCAGGACATGGGATGTGCTTTGAACCATACATCATCTCTCATGCATGATTTTTGACATTTCCTCTGATTTTTCTCTTCATTCTCGTATAACGGTTGAAATTTAAACTCTGAAATTAAGAGCTCCTTCGTATAAGCTTAAAAAATAAGTGATTTTTGGATTGTTCAAACATTTGGTAAACATTTTTAAATTTGAATAAGGAATAGTTTATGGAAATAAATATTTAAAATTTATCAACTTATTTTTAGACTAAAATGCACACAAACAATTACCGCAATTTAATCCCAAGACCACCACACGGACGTTTTTTCCCTTCCCTCGACTTGTATGTCTTGTTCTTCTTTTTTTCTTTTTTTGTGTGGTAAAAATGGAGTCTATTTTATTAATCATAAACTTGTCTTAGTCTATTCACGAATCACGATTTCACTGTAAGAATATTTGCAAAAATCGCAAAAAATGTAATATAGTTGATTCCTTTATAAAAAAAAGTTTTAATTATATAAATTCAGTGAGAAATTGCCCTCATTGATTAAAAAAAGAAAAGAGAAGCAATGATATATAATTAGGTGTAGATACTTATCAGTTGTCAATCTATAATTTGTCAAAATAAACTCATTCACTTGTCAATGGGTATTATTATAGTTAATATAGATGTGCTTGTCAATAAATACTTTATGACTTGTTAAAATAGAAACATACACTGGTCAATATATAACTTATCATTATAGATCCATACAAATAAAATGAATCACGATTTCACTATAAAAATATTTTCCCATTTTGTGACCACCCTAACGCCCTTGAAGCGAAAATGCTCCGTATAAATTAGCAACTTTAATCTGAAAGGAAACTCTGCGTACAAATGCATTGGCGACCATAAAAGAAACTAACATGAATTAATTCTGTAAACTAACATGACATATTTCAACTAAATTTTTCAACATCAAAAACTTCAAGATTTCTATTTTAGTTAATGGGGTTTAAACTTCTCATGTTGCATGAGAAGAAGAAGAAGATTTCTAAACACATGAAATGGTGGGACCCACACACACACCCACATATATATATATAATTAGCATTATATATAATTAGATTGATATAATTACAACCCATCTGGCTCTTATATTTAATTAGCATTATATATATATATATATATGTGGGTCCCAACATTTCATGTGTTGTGACATGAGAATATACTTTTCCTACAATATGAGAAGTGTTTTTCCCATAGTTAATGACACAAGTGTAAACCTAACCCATTTTGCAAACTACTCAAGCCCCTCCTTCACTAAAGTCCACCCATTGATTTCAACTAACTGCATACTTGATCCAGTAGTATTAATTCTGTAATATATTATTGAATGAATATACATTCACATATTTTTTCCCAACGTAAATAAACATCCTAGAACTTTCTTATAATACTACTATCTCCGGTCTTAATTATAAGAGCTAATTGACTTTCTTTGGAGAGATTAAGGAAGCTAAATAAGTTACTTAATCATTTCATATGTTAAATATTCTTAGCTTTAATATTAGTTTAGAAGTCAAATTAATAAGTTTGAAGAAAAAAAAATTAAAATATTTTAATTAGCTTCCTTAATCTCTTAAAAAAAATCAACTAACTCTTATAATTAGGACTGGAGGGATTATTTTCTAGAAAATATCACCACCTAAAATATAATAATAGTTAGTATATATAAGCCAAATTCCTCCTTCCTTTCCCTTCTTCTCTCTCCGCCATCAGCCGACGACGTCCGCGATGATGTCCGTGACGATGGAAGGATCACAGCAGTTTTCCTCAAGTAAGCAGCAACGCAAAGCAACACGGCTGATCAACAAAGAAGAAAAGAAAAACAATTAAAGAAAAAATTACAAAACTGCACTCCCTCAACAAAGAGAATTCATTCCCGAACTGAACAGATTGAATCCGTAGATTCTTTTGGAACAAATTCGCGGAATGAACACTCCTTGATTGGTATACCGGTCTTGGAAAGAAGGCGTTTACTGGCAATATGCAACGTAGGCTGATCGGATTGATTGAAACAACATTCTGGGACTTACCATATCTGAAGGAAACCAGTGGGCGGCGGCGGAGCATACTGCTGAGGAGGTGCCGCCACAGGGGACCTTGATAATACAATGGTGAAGGCAGTGGTGGCGGAGGAGCATACTGAGGATGTGCCATCACAGAAAAGGTGGGAACCAGGAGCGAAAACAAGGAACAGAAGCCAAATGAACAAGAACAGAAGCCAATTGATAGATGAATATATAGTAGTGAAGGGGTACTCATGCCCCTGAATTTCAAAAATGCAGGAAGCACATTTGACATATAGCAGCGTTTGATGAAGCATATCATGAAGGTGACTCTAAAGTACTAGCAGAAAAGAGGGGAATGAATTTCAGGAAAATGTGGAAAACTCTATCCACAAAGTAATCCATTTTATATTAAGAAACTCTTTTGTTCTTATTGTCACCTTGAGAGGTGGGAGACAAACAATTATTGAAATTAAAGCCACTTTTAACTTTAAGCCTATATAGTACCTGCAGACATAAATAATTAAATTAATCAACCACCACAATTATATAATATATTATATATACTTCTCAATTCCCATCACTAATTCAATACTACTTCCTCCCGTCCTAATTATAAGAACATATTTTAGGGTTGGTTTTTGTCCTAATTATAAGAGCAAGTTTTAACTTTTGTCATTTTTTTTCCATAACACCCCTATTTATACTTTCTTAATAATAATTAAAGACAATAATAATTTAATAATATATCTATATATTGTATAAAATAAATAGTATTTGCAATTCATTAATATCATATACACTTCAAATATACTTTTGTTTTATAAAACAATTTTTAGCAATTTTTGTCATATTTTTCTCATATCACCTCTACTAATACTTCCTCCACAATAATTATTATAACAACACACTTATATTCTATTAAGTGAGAGATTCTAATTTATTTTTTACTTTTAAATAAAATAATTTAACTTCAGGTTATTAAGTTGATAGTATTTATAAGTTACATATTTTCCTAATTAGCATTATTAAGGAGTAGCAAGTTGTAGTATTTATAAGTTGTCTATTTTATGTTCAGGTTCCGCATTATACACAAAATTCACTTTTAGTTAGTAATTACAATTTCCCAAAAGTTCGTCCACGCACGTTGTTCGAGCATGAATGCAGTTTGTGATATGCGAATTTTATGTAAAATTAATGCATATATATAACAAGCAGTGGTATTTTCAGAAAATAACTATAATTAACTAATTTAACTTTTTTCATTAATCTCTCTAAATTCTAGTAAATAGTTTATATAATTAGGATCGGATTGAGTATATTACAAATCATGGTCCCCATACTTCAATTCTCATCCTCTCGTTACTATGTAATAATGATAAACAAATATACAAGTGTTATAAATATAACAATATATCTGAAATAAGAGATAGAGAACAAGAGAACAGAGAAGAGAGAAAGAAGAGTGTAATTCTTATTCTAGTGCATTCCAATGTGTCTCAAATACATAACATATGCCTTCTATTTATAGGCACAATTCTCAAATCTACAATTAATGTGATTCCATAATCATAGTGATTAATGGGTGAGAATAGGAAACTATAAGAAAATAAGAAATAATAGGAGATATGGACATCCACAAATGTAATATTCATAACAACAACCAAAATGTTATTTTAATTTGGCGAGTAAAGCTTCTGCCTGTGAGAGCAAGAATGACACGGGGGATTTATTCTTCTTTATTCCGTCGCTTGAGCTTTCTTTTTATATTTGTGTAACACTAAAGTGCATGGAACAGTATCAGTACTGAATTACTGATTATTTAGTGCATTGACTTGAGCTTTTCTAAATAAAAAACATTAAATAATGCATGTTTTGTCGTGTATTATATTGCTTTAATTACTATGCATCATCAAATATATGGTTCAATTGGTATGAGATTATTCAAACACAATCAAATACCAGCGTGATTTGAGTGGGCCCTAAGCAAACAAGAATAAATATTCCTGATTTCATAGAATATTTAAATAATAACTCTATCATGATTGATAGAAATTCCTCTACAGCTCATATTTCCAAAGATCTAGCTATCCCTAAAATAGACCGTACATGCTTCTGTATCATTTAGGAAATTTCTTATATTAATTTTTATTAAAAAAATTAATTTCTCACCTCAACGAATAACAATATAAATATAACAATATAAATATCAAAATAGAAATTGATTTGTGCTATCTAAATTAGATCCAATAAATTTTAAGAATAAATCCATATAATGTTTTATATTATTCACATCACAATCACACTGATAATATTGACACGTATAATTAGATATAATCGAATCTCATGTTCACAACTATATTATTCATAATTTTTAAATACTGTGATTTTCAGGAAAAAAAAAATCTTTGCCTTAGCTTCACACACTCACACAATAATAAAAAGCATATTTTAATTATTTACACTGTAAACTTTGTCGTATAATTAGGATCATATGGAGTATTTGATGTCCTTAATATAAGACCCAAAAAACTAATTTGAGGAGATTAAAGAAGCTAAATAAATTGTTTAATTATAGTACATGTTACATGATTTTTCTGAAATACATATGATATTATTAGATTATATATCAGTTTATAGGTCAAACAAATTAGTTTAGAGAAAAATAGTAAAAATTAATTTTTAATATAACTTATTTGCCTTTCTTAATCTTCCCAAATTAAGTAACTAGGTTTTATATTGTCCTTAATTAAGTCACATGATTAAATTTATTTTATGTGACTATACAATAATATATACGAAAAGCATCAATATATTTTTAACAACTAAAAGCAATTAATAATGGAGACAACAATTTAAAGACCAGACAACAATTCAAAGAGGAGGTGTGAAATTTGTTGGGCTTCAAACACGATTCTGTTCTTCCTATAATGGTTATACAATTTAAAATGTCAAGCCTGTTATTTTATGTTGCAAGCAAACGTTTTTTTGAAGACGAACATTTTCAGTTCGTTGATTCAATTTAATTGACTTTGGTTAGGAGCATTCATTTTTTTCCTTCTTTTTTTCGCTGATTAGATTTTTTTTTTAACGGAAATAAAGAATAAATAATAGTCTCCTTGAATTTTCTTACTCAAAAATATATTTATTTAAATAAAATTTATGGTAAGAAAATAAAAATTTAAATTTAGATAGTAACAAAACAAAAAAGAGGACAGCAGTAATATGGTTAAAACCCATATTTGTTGCTGACGGATTTTTTCAGCAGATCTCTAGTTCTGTGCAGAAATCAAGTATTAGAAGATATGGTGATCAAAACTGACATCAACGGAAAACTAAGGCAGTGGTTTGACTAAGCAATTCATAAGTCCCAGATTAAGAATTCAAAGAGATTACATTCATACATTATATATAAAATTAGAATATGGAACCCAGTAAATTAACTATTCATCTTACAATGCAGGTATTTTAGGTGGTGACGTGGTTGGTCAAGGTCAGTCCTTCTCTTTCTCTCTCCTCTTCCTCTTTTCCTCCTCTACTTCGTGGCCGCTGTCTCTCTCTCCACGGTGGTGTTGGTCGTTAATTGTAGGAGAATACAACACTTTAAATTATTATTCAATCAAGAAATGAATTTATTTCATTATAATTTGGATTTTCCAATTCAAGTCTGGATTGGGTCTTTCTTGTAATCACTAACATTAATTTTAGATTCTTATAAAATGCTGATTTTTGGTGTGCCCTTTTGATTGACATTTTTTGAGGAAAAAAGGATAAATAAATGTGATCCATCATCTTAAATTCAATGTAACAATCAAGATATGAACATGATTCATCATATTAAATGCAAATCAATCAAGATATGAATTTAATGTGATTTGGTCCAAAAGTAATTTATCATTACCACTTTTCCAATTTTGGTTACTACTCACTGGGATAGGATATTATTACTACCGATTTTGGTCATTACTACTTTTCCAATTTTGGTCACTACTTAATGGGATAAGATATTATCACTACCAATTTTGGTCACTACCACCTTTCCACCGTTAGATCAAAATCTCATCTACCTTTTATCTTTTCTCTCTCCTATTGAGATTCTGATCTAACGGTGGAAAGGTGGTAGTGACCAAAATTGGTAGTGACAATATCATATCTCTTACTTAAAAGCTCTTTCATAGTGTATAACTTGAAAATTCCTAAGGTTATAAAAAGAGGAGGGTTGGACGTTTTTTTGAACAACCTTATGCTCTCTAAATTTCGATCTTCACCAAAGGTTTAGAGAGGAAAATTTGGCATCCTTAAAGGGGACTCTCCAACCTCGTTCATCCTATCTTTAACCTAATCCTAAGAAATCACAATCTTCTTAAAAAGAGAAAAACTCAAAGAAACCAAATTTCAACTTTGTCTTCGTCTAACAAACATCTAAGGAGCGGGATGTTTCAAGAGAAGGAGTTCTCGTTGCATTTTAAGAGAAGGAGTTCTTGTTGCAATCGGGAGATAGCCGTGTGCATCAGCGTTAGAGGACATCAACAACATTTGAGGTTTTTAAGTGATCTAAGGTAATCCTATTTTTCAATAGTCATGTTAAAAGAAAGTAACCGAAAAAGGAGTGGGATTGGTGTGGCTAGTTGAATTAATTAATAGGTAGGGTGTTAAAAAAAGTACGAGAGGGAGAGGTTTCCAAAGAAATGAGTTTCCTTGTCTATCCTTTGGATAGGTAGGTAGGGAGAGCTCCTCTCCCTTGGACCGTTCAAATCAGATCTAGACGGTTTAGATTTTATTTTTTCTTTTTATTTTTTCAAAAAAAAATTATTTTAATGGGTACAGAATCTAAAATAAAGATAATCTCTCAACTAACATTTTTTCAAAAAATATTTTTTTTATTCAAAAAGTAGTAGTTAAAAAATAAAATAAAATCTAGGATGGGCAAATGGTGCCTATCCTTTAGATAGGCACCAGAACTGGTTCTGTTTCAAAATGGGGAAGGGGAGATCAGCTCCCATGTCACTGTTGAAAAGATAATTCAGGGCAGATTTTAATGTCGAGTTGTGGATCTCTGACTGAAATAATCACGTGGGGAAGGCAAATTCTTCACATGATTATTTAAGTCAAATTCTTCTTTCCTTTACTTTAATCCACTTGCCTCACGTAACCCCGTCCGAATCGAAAATATCCCCATTAAAATAAATAGCCTCTATTTTTCTATCTCTCAATTATGAGTGTATTTTTAATTAGGATACATCTACACTACATACTTAAATCATTCATTTATTTAAAAAATAAATAAATCCACTGGACTATGATGTCCATGCGCATTAAATGCTTGAAAACCTCATAATACGGATCGAAGGGAGAAGTATAAAGTTACTTTTCTGAATAGGTGAATGACTCTTTAGCACAAGTCACTTGATGCTATATAAGGCACTTATAATTAATTTATTGAAATTAAGAAATGTTAGTTGCAACAACAAAGCGTCTTTAAATTGTTCTAATTTCCATCTCTACTCTTAATATTATAATTTTAAAAAACATAGACTCTTTGTCCCTTCATAAAAAATGGAGAATGATATATTTAGAATAAAATATTTAGTAATATAATGTTGCACAAATTATTGCATAATGACTACAAATTTCTTCTATAAAGTAACTCTTAGACGTACTGATGAGTGATGATATCTCATTTTGGAGGAAGTTGATCTGTGGGTCATAGAGGTAAATGAAGAGAATATATAGACGAAGTAAGAAGCTGTTGTTTGTGAGTGTGTTGAGTGTGGTTTAGATATGGAAGTGCATGTGGTTGTTGGAAATAATTGTGAGCGAGGACTCTTTCAATATCTGAGCTTTGTGTTATATATGTGTTTGAAACCCTCAGAGCCAGAATACTTAATTAATGATCCATACATATATATATATATATATATACGGGTCTTTAATATATTGATCTCTTTACTTGTTGTGGCATGTAAGAATATTTGCTTTTCCATTCTGAGTTATACTCTTAATTGTGTGTCTTTAATTTCTCACTGTATGTATGAATGTGACTTGGGATGAAAAGAAGCTGAAACTAGCATGGTTCTTAAAAAATCGTTTTATCACTGTGATTTTACGTTTTTACGATTTTTTTTCATTGAAACGATTTTACTAATTTTCCAAACACTTTTAAGTTTTTACGATTTTATTACGTTATGATTTTACGTTTTACGATTTTTCATTCTCCTTCCGTTTTCAGGTAAAAACTCATTTTTAAGAACTTTAGAAACTAGGAATTAGTCAAAACTCACATGCATCAACCCAAGTTGAACCAAGTCTGAAGCAACGTGCATAAAACTCCAAATAATAAATGTGAAGAATGAGAAATGGTTCCTAGCAAAGCATTGGGTTTTGGATCTCTCTCAAAAGAGAAAGATCGATCTCTCTCAACGTGCATAAAACTCCTAGGAACCATGGTTATTGAATAAGCTGTAATTTGAAAACCATGGTTTGAAATCCCTAAGAATTTTGGTCCCCAAAAAGAATCCCTAGGATCAATTTGACCATTCTCAACGAATAAAACCACCAAAATCAACTCCCACAGACTGTTGCACTGTTTTGCCGTAATGATTCCTTTCTCCCCGCCTCTCTCACTAACTACAAATACAAAGTGTCTACAATCTCTCTTCCTTATTCATCACACTGTTTTGCCGTAATGATTCCTTTCTCCCCGTCTCTCTCACTAACTACAAATACAAAGTGTCTACAATCTCTCTTCCTTATTCATCACACATACTTCAGTCTGTGGGCGTTGATTTTGGTGGTTTTATTCGTTGAGAATGGTCAAATTGATCCTAGGGATTCTTTTTGGGGACCAAAATTCCTAGGGATTTCAAACCATGGTTTTCAAATTACATCTTATTCAATAACCATGGTTCCTAGGAGTTTTATGCACGTTGAGAGAGATCGATCTTTCTCTTTTGAGAGAGATCCAAAACCCAATGCTTTGCTAGGAACCATTTCTCATTCTTCACATTTATTATTTGGAGTTTTATGCACGTTGCTTCAGACTTGGTTCAACTTGGGTTGATGCATGTGAGTTTTGACTAATTCCTAGTTTCAGCTTCTTTTCATCCCAAGTCACATTCATACATACAGTGAGAAATTAAAGACACACAATTAAGAGTATAACTCAGAATGGAAAAGCAAATATTCTTACATGCCACAACAAGTAAAGAGATCAATATATTAAAGACCTGTATATATATATATATATATATATATATATATATGTAGGAATCTAATTAGAAACGCGGAAGCGTATCGAACCACGCGATGTAGGAAAAGATTAAACCGTTCATCGTTTTGATTACCTGGATATTGAAGAGTGATCTGAAAGATTCTCCGCGAACAATTCTTGTCTACGAACAGTCCTCGTATACGAACAGTCCTCGCTCTATGATTGATCTTCCAGACTATCTCTCGAGGGGGATGAGGTGGTTGTGTGGGCAACCGTTCAGATGATGAACGTCTGCCTCTAGGTTTTTGTTTCTAATGAGAGCCTCCTAACTATTTGTGCGGCCATCTTGTTTTCAAGCAGGTTAAAGTGGGTTTATATAATGCTCCACCCAAGACCTAACCCTAATCCACATGGGCCTTAGAGTTCTTGGGCTTAAGTGACTAAAGAGCACATTAACCCAACAATCTCCCACTTGCTCTTTAAGATACAAACTTGAGTTCGCAAACCCAAGACCATGTAGCTCATAAGCCATCGTCATCTGATAATATACCTCATCCCTTGTCTCAAGCTAGCCTGGGGACCTACCATTTGTCATTCATCAAGGCTCATGATAATCTACAGAAGATTATCTAGTTCGGTGCTACTCCACTAAAAGCCCGAACGTGATCTCCAAGAATAGTGACACTTATAACAGAAATATGCATTACCCCTTTATAGAATGTCTATATTTGATTGACTAGTTTTCTGTAACCCAATCAATTATTTATTCCCTTGACTTTGACAGTTTCTCTAATGGATTGCATGCACTGGCCAGTGTCTTCAATATCCAGGTACCGAAACATATCAAGGGGACATTTCCTATAAATTCCATGTTGTTTATCTCATAAACACCGATAGCCAAATAGTCTCAATCCCAAAATACCGAGTTGTTGGTCGTCATATAGATCAGACCTCACCCATTGGTAAATCAAAGAATGAAAAAACTAATTGACTACCTGTTTAAAATAAACTTAGGATTAAGAGCAACTACATAACTATAGTTATCTGGAGATTTGATTCCTGATGACAGAAAGAACAACCTTAATCAAATCTCTCCTTGATCCATTCAATGTAAGCATTAACTCACACCAATGTTTTATAATGATTCGGACAAAACCATTTCATAAAACATTGCAGCCTAAATAAAGTGCCCAACTTAATTTAATAGCTGTGAACCAATTCATCAATTGTGAGAACCTATGACCATGTCCTCTATGAACGTATTCATATGATCATATACTCCACAATTGATCCGGACCTTCTAGTTTTAAATAGTGTGCGAAATAAATGAAAAAACACTCCATTTATTAATATTCAGAAAAGAAATGCAATGTCATAATGTCTTGCTTAAAAGCACAAAATAACAACTGCCTAAAGCTGTAGCAAATCTGGAATCCTCCTAAGACCCATAGATGAAACATGCCTCTCGAACACACGCTCAGGCAAACTCTTAGTAAAAGGGTTAGCGAGATTCTCGTCTGATGCTATCTTTGCCACCACTGTATCTCCTCTTTTAATTATTTCTCGGATCAAGTGGTACTTCCTCTCTATGTGTTTTTGTCTCTTGTGACACCTTGGTTCCTTGGACTGTGCTACTGCCCCACTGTTGTCACAGTAAAGTGTGATAGGACAATCAACACCTGGCATCACCTGAAGGTCCGTCAGGAACTTCTTTAACCATGCAGCTTCCTTTGCAGCCTCAGAAGCAGCTACATACTCAGCCTCATTGGCAGAGTCAGCGACACATGATTGTTTTACACTTCTCCAACAAATGGCACCGCCATTAAGGGTGTACACATATCCCGAGGTGGACTTTCTTGAGTCAATATCTCCTTGGAAATCTGAGTCCGTATAACCAATGGTTTCAAGACTCCCACTTGAGTAGACCAACATATAATCTCTCGTTCTCCGTAGGTACTTGAGTATATGTTTAACCGCTACCTAGTGTTGCTCTCCAGGGTTCGATTGGTACCCGGCTTACTACTCCCACTGCATAGCAGATATCTGGTCTAGTACATAGCATAGCATACATGAGACTACCTACTGCTGAAGTATAAGGTATCCTACTCATGCGTTCTCTCTGCTCAGGAGTTTGAGGAGATTGCTTCTCAGAGAGATGAATCCCATGTCTGAAGGGTATAATTCCCCTCTTTGAATTCTCCATGCTAAACCTGGCAAGTATTTTGTCAATGTATTGAGCCTGGGATAATGCTAAAACCCTGTTCTTCCGGTCTTGCAGGAGTTTAATACCAAGAACATAATTGGCTTCCACCAGGTCTTTCATATCAAAATATTTGCTCAGCCAGGTTTTTATGCCCAACAATACCTCTGTATCATTTCCGATAAGGAGTATATCGTCCACATAAAGTACCAGAAAAGATACCGCATTACCTTGGATTCTTTTATACACACACGGTTCATCAGGAGTTTTCTCAAAACCATAAGACTCAATGGCTTGATCAAATCTGATGTTCCACGACCTGGACGCTTGCTTAAGTCCATAAATGGACCTTTGCAACTTGCATACCATTTCTTCTTGCCCTTTGGCTATAAACCCTTTTGGTTGCTGCATATAGATTTCCTCTTCCAAATTTCCATTTAGAAAAGCAGTTTTGACATCCATCTGCCAAATCTCATAATCAAGATTGGCTGCAACAGCTAAGAGAATCCGGAGGGACTTGAGCATGACAACCGGCGAAAAGGTTTCATCATAATCCACTCCTTCTCTTTGGGAGTACCCTTTCACCACCAATCTAGCTTTGAAGGTTTCAACCTTCCCGTCCGATCCTCTCTTTCTCTTGTAAATCCACTTACACCCAATGGGTCTTACCCCTTTAGGTGCATCTACAAGAGACCAAACTGAGTTGGAATACACAGATTCCATTTCACGATTCATAGCCTCGTGCCATTCCTGAGCATCAACATCTCCTAGTGCTTTGTCATAACTCGTGGGATCACCATCTTCTGCGATGATGTCATCCTGATTTGACTCACCCAACAAGAGATATCTTGCAGGTTTACGAATCAATCTCCTACTACGACTTTGTCGCATTTGATGTCGTGCATCTACAGGGGGGTCCACATTTTGTGGGTTAACAATTTCTAGATGAGGACCCTTATTAGGTATATTAACCAATTCATGATTTTGTTCTTCATTTAGTTCAACATCATGCTGAACTTCTGGTTCTGTCTCATGTTGAACTTCTGGTTCTGTCTCTGGTTCCTGTGTATGTTCAGGTACATTTTCCCTTCTTTGAACAACCACAGGAACAAAAGCTGGAACCCCTTGAGGTTGTGGTGAAACTTGATTTGAGACTAGTTCATCAAGAATAACCTTACTTCTTGGCTTATAGTTTGTCATATAGTCCTCCTCCAAGAAAGTCGCGTGAGTGCTTACTATGACCTTCTTTTCTTTTGGACTATAAAACAACCAACCTCTGGTTCCTTTAGGATAGCCCACAAACATGCATACTTCAGTACGCGAGTCCATCTTGTCTGGTTTTTGTTTCAAGACATGTGCCGGAGCACCCCAAATCCGAATGTGATTCATGGTGGGCTTAGACCCTTTCCACAATTCTATTGGTGTCGTTGAAACTGACTTGGACGGAGCTAAGTTCAATAGATACATAGCTGTTTCTAAGGCATATCCCCAGAATGAATCAGAAAGTGATGAATAACTGAGCATAGATCTTGTCATTTCTAAAAGGGTTCTATTTCTCCTTTCAGCAACTCCATTCTGCTGGGGTGTCCCTGGAGAAGATAATTGTGAAACTATCCCCTCTTTGGTCAAGTAAGACCTGAACTCTCCAGATAGGTATTCACCCCCTCGATCAGATCGAAGAGTCTTAATTTGAACACCTAGATGCTTTTCTGCCTCAGCCTTGAACTCTTGGAATTTTCCAAAAGCTTCAGACTTGTGACGCATCAGGTATACATGTCCAAATCTAGAGTAATCATCAGTAAATGTGATGAAATATTGATACCCGCCTCTGGCTTGGACATTTATTGGTCCACATACATCAGTATGTACCAATTCCAGCTGAAGTGTGGCACGTTTTCCCTTGGCCTTGAAAGATCTCTTGGTCATTTTACCCTCTAAACAGGATTCACACACTGGTATTGGTTCAAAGTTCAGGGATTTTAAAATCCCACTTTTGACCAAACCTTGGATCCTGTTAGAGTTAATATGACCCAATCTCAAATGCCAAAGATAAGTTTCATTGGAAACTTTTCTTTTCTTTGACAAATTGATATGCTCAACATTTTTTAATTCAACATGATTAACTTCACAGGGAACAGGACTAAGGAAATAAAGACCATTAAACTTTACACCAGAACAAATAAAAGAAGATGAACTTCTTATTGAAACTGAGGAATCAAACTGAACTGTCAAACCACGTTTATCTAAACAACTAACAGAAATTAAATTCCTCTTAAAGTCTGGAATATATAAACAGTCTTCTAAAACCAAAGTTCTGTAATTATTAAAAGATAAAACAACTTGTCGTACTGCTAGTGCAGACACAAGCTGCCCTGTTCCAAGCTTCAAATCTCGTTGTCCTCTGCTCACAGGCAAGCTATGTTTGAACCACTGCAAAGAGTAACAAACATGGTTAGTGGCTCCTGAATCAACGATCCATTTATCATCGTGATTCTCCACTAAACAAGCTTCAATCACATTTAAATTACCCATACCTGGTTTATTCATTTTTGGGCAATCTTTCTTCCAATGCCCCTTTTGTCCGCACTTGAAGCACTTGCCTTTTGGCTGCTTCATTGCAACTGATTTGGCAACTGGAGTACCTGATTTCTTCTTTTTCTTGTTCTTGTTCTTTCCCTTGGGTTTCCCCTTAGGTTTCACAGAACTTTCACTAAATAATGCACTTCCTTGCTTGACTAGAGTCTGTTCAGCACTCTCAAGCTCGTGCATTAGTTGAGTGATGTCAAGATTCATCTTGTTCATATTGTAATTCATCTTGAATTGGTTGAAGTATTCAGGTAGTGATTGTAAGAGAAGGTCAACTTTTACTTCTTGTTCAAACTTGATACCATGGTCATCAGCCTTCTTGAAGTTTGCTATCATTGTTAGACAATGATCCCGCACACTTCCTCCAGACATTACTGTCTTGGTGATTGCACTCAGCGCATTTTGCCTAGCAGAACTGCTAGGTGTAGCAAACATGGCATCCAGAGTCTGGAGCATGGTTGCTCCACTCTGAATTATGTTCATTTGCTCCTAAAGGTGACTGGCGAGACTGGCCAAAATCTAGCAGCGAACTGACACATTTGCCTTCTCCCATCTATCCTTCTCCTGCTGAAAACGAGTCCGAATTGCATCAGACGCATCCGCAGCAGGCAGCGCTGGCATAGGGGTAGTAAGAACAAAGTTGAGCTTTTCATATTGAAGAACAATATCTAAATTGGTTCTCCATTGTTTGTAATTTGTACCATCCATAGGTTTTTGGCTCAAGATTGTAGCTAAAGGATTGAAGGAAGACATTTTTCTGAAAAAAAACACACTAATTTCAAACTTTAAAAATTAACAACAAACAGAAAAATTGCTAGTAGATTCTAATAACTACTATTCGTTCATTGTTTAACAATCCATCAGTTATCTTTACAAGACTTACGATGGGCAAGATTCTTGTAAAACTAATATTGTTAATTTGGGCCTTTAGTTCCATTGCCAGAGCCTCGATGGGAGGGTTAACAATTTTACCAAAGTTGAATGTATTTAACCATTGTTTACTTTCAAAAAATTATCTTTAGTATCTAGGTGTTGCCGACGATGGGCCGTACAAAACTTTACTAAAATTTTTGAAAATATTGAGGTTTAATCTAACAAAATCCGATCATCCTTATCCGATGGGGCTTCAGTGACAACCATTTCACTAATAAACCCACAATGGAGCTCGTAGGTTTTAAAAATTAATTTAAAACCTTCACCCATTCAATATTTTAAATTTAGAATTTTCAATTTCCAAGAATTTGTTCAATTTAGAGTGAATTATTAGGTATCTAAAATCTAGTTATGACCATTCTAAATAACCCTCAAACTACTCTAAAAGGTACAATTCTCTTAGGAAATTACCTGGATTATTCGTTTAGATCTTAATTCTACAATTATTATTCTAGATTTTAATTTAAAATCATAATAATTGATAATTAATGTCTAGATTTTAATTCCACAATTAATTAATCCAATTATTATTCTGGATTCCAAAAATCATAATAAATGATAATTAATGTAGATATTTTAATTTCACAATTAATTAATCCAATTATTATTCTAGATTTCAAAATCATAATAAATGATAATTAATGTAGTGGACAATCCAAAAATTCTCGCATAATAACTATCATACTAGTCGAAAAACATAATAGTTATCATGCATTTATGACATGTGATTATGCAACAGTATGGCATCTTCCTATTCTATATGGCATGTTATTTCAAAATCACGCTAATTGCACATATAATTCATACAATAAAGGCATTAAATTAATTTAAACAAATAACTTTAATCCATGGCTTCCTAAAAAAAAATTTTACAACTTTGGAATTTCTCTTTTGTCCATCCCATAGGATTTATCTGAAGCCCCTTTAGGGTATCTTTGAGCCCAAAAGCCCAAAAACCCAATCCTTGGCTAGAAACCCTAAGACACAAAAGAGGAACCCTAGCCTTCGCCTCTGCCACGCAAGCATCCGAAGTCATCTCAGCACGAAACTCCAGGGGAAGGACCGCCACGGGGAGACGATCAAACGGTCGCCAGAACGACCCCAATCTGAAGCCCCACGCGCCCCCACGCGCCGCCACAAGTGGCTGCACTTGGCCGTCATGCGCCTGCAAATAACAGGCGCGTGTGGGCGCGTGGCTGAGTTTCTGAGGAAGTTCCGACCGCCACGTTGTTCGTCTTTCTGTCCTCTTTCCATCCATATATGGTTTGTCGAAACCCGAGGTCCAGAGGTCCACGAAAGGTGTTGTACAGTGTTGATCGCTCATATTCTTTGCGTTTCTTGATCTCCAACTTTTACAAGAATTCGAAAAATACATAGAAATTCGAAAAGAAATAATAAAAGAGCAAGGAGGAAACCTAATCATATGGGATTAGCCTCCTTGTTACAACTCAAGAAATACACGATATAAACTATCCATGGATTAAAGTGCTTGTATGATTTATAAACAATTAACCACCAAGAAATCGATAACAAATATAGAAAAAGATGCCATCTTTTCCAAAATTAATTTTCGAAAAACAATCACATGAAATTTCAAAACTCGGTTCTTTTCCTCATTGCTACGGACTCTGATGCCAATTGTAGGAATCTAATCAGAAACGCGGAAGCGTATCGAACCACGCGATGTAGGAAAAGATTAAACCGTTCATCGTTTTGATTACCTGGATATTGAAGAGTGATCTGAAAGATTCTCCGCGAACAATTCTTGTCTACGAACAGTCCTCGTATACGAACAGTCCTCGCTCTATGATTGATCTTCCAGACTATCTCTCGAGGGGGATGAGGTGGTTGTGTGGGCAACCGTTCAGATGATGAACGCCTGCCTCTAGGTTTTTGTTTCTGATGAGAGCCTCCTAACTATTTGTGCGGCCATCTTGTTTTCAAGCAGGTTAAAGTGGGTTTATATAATGCTCCACCCAAGACCTAACCCTAATCCACATGGGCCTTAGAGTTCTTGGGCTTAAGTGACTAAAGAGCACATTAACCCAACAATATATATATATGTATGGATCATTAATTAAGTATTCTGGCTCTGAGGGTTTCAAACACATATATAACACAAAGCTCAGATATTGAAAGAGTCCTCGCTCACAATTATTTCCAACAACCACATGCACTTCCATATCTAAACCACACTCAACACACTCACAAACAACAGCTTCTTACTTCGTCTATATATTCTCTTCATTTACCTCTATGACCCACTGATCAACTTCCTCCAAAATGAGATATCCTCACTCATCAGTACGTCTAAGAGTTACTTTCTAGAAGAAATTTGTAGTCAATATGCAATAATTTGCGCAACATTATATTACTAAATGCTTTATTCTAAATATATCATTCTTGATTATTTTAATGAAGGGACAAAGAGTCTATGTTTTTTAAGATTACAATATTAAGAGTAGAGATGGAAATTAGAACAATTTAAAGACGCTTTGTTGTTGCAACTAACATTTCTTAATTTCAATAAATTAATTATAAGTGCCTTATATTATCAACTTATTATTATTAATATATATATATATATATATATAAAGGCAAAGGTGATTTAGCTCAGTCATTAAGGAGAATATGAAGTCTTTTAAGCTTATCAAAATCTCAAAATTATTATTATTATTTTTTTAAATCAGCAAATCTCAATATGACTCATTCTTTCAGATTTACATATTTGAAATCAGAGTTATGTGCATTTGGGGGGTGTCTGTGTTATAGGCAGTGCATAGGTGTAGGCCATTTGCTCATTGAGTTAGGAAAGAAAGATTCACATGATAAGTATTTTTCAAAAACAAACTGAAAACATTGGAAGCGCGCTAAGCCTAATTAACATTTAAGTTATAGAGATTAACACTTTAAGTAATGTTTCCACTATAAACTGGATTTTTATAATGAGGCTAATTAATCTGTTCTTCAGACTAAGACTCAAGACTAAAATTCATTAATATGCTCAAACATGCATGGTACACTTTGTCCATGTGATTACAAGCCACTTTCAAACATGGTACTAATATTTGTATTAACATTCTTTATCATAAATTAATGACTTTAAATAGGAGTGATATTAAAAAAAAAAACAAAACTTAATTAATAGCATATAGACATAAGTTCCAAGATTAACTCTTTTGACATATACGACAAATAGGACAGGACAAATATCCCCTACCCACCTCCGCTCTAGCCTCCCTTCGTATAAATACATCATCTCCCCTCTCACAGCACTCACTGAATCTTCTCTGAATCTCCGCACTCCCTTCTTATAAATAGCGGTTCCGTCCATTACACAGAGCGAGGCCGGAAGACCATTCTAAAGAACCACGGCCATCTGCGATTCGACCCACGGCTACACGCACGAAAGGTGATTTCCCCCTGCGATCTCCGTCAAGAACACAGAACGAAGCCGGAAGACGATTCTGAAGAACCACGGACCTCATCGAATCTTCCACCTCCCCTCTCACAGCACTCACTGAAAATGGCAAAGGCTGCCCTCTTGATCTTGGCCCTACTGGCCGACGTGGTTTTGGCTCGGATTCATCCTCCCGGCGCCTCCCCCACCGCTTCACCAAAGTGCTCCCCAGCCACCTCTCCTCCCGCCGGCTCAACTGCTGCCTCTCCAGCCGGTTCCACACCAAGGGGTTCTCCTCCGGTGTCGTCTCTGCCATCCATGGCCCCTTCATCTGCCCCAACCACTACTGCTAACCCGCCGGCCTCATCACGACCACCTCTCCTCCCGCTGGCTCAGCCGCTGTCTCCCCAGCCGGCCCTGCGCCAAGCATTTTGGCTACCGGTTCTCCGCCTCTCAATATCTTTGCTGTTTTGAACCATAGCCTACTGTTTAAATGTGCAGCCGCTGTTGCTCTGGCTGCTGGCGTTGTCACCGTACTTTCGTGGTTCGGGTTTGATACTGTGAGGAGTGTATCTTCCATGATACAAATGTTATTTTAGGTAGGATGGGTATTACTACAAATTAGTATAGGAATACCCTTAATTAAATTGAAAAAACAAAGATTTACATATATTATGCATCTTTAATTTACTTATTTGTTAGGATTCGGAGGTTTATAAATAGATAAATTTTATTTATATATTAAAAAAATAAATTATTAAAATACTTTAGAATTATTATTATTATTATTATTATTATTATTATTTATGCATTACAACCTATTATTCTAACGTTTTAATTAGTTCTTAGGCATAAGGGCCTTAAATGTTATGAAAGTTTTCACTCAGGAGCATTGGTAAGATGGAAGTTTATTTTGAACAAAAAATGCCACGGAAATTCACAGGAAGTATCAATTTTGCCACGAAAGTTTCGCTGAGGAGTAATCACTACAAGAAAAAAGGGTTTTAGCGACGGAAAAAATCCGTCGCTAAACCCTCAAATTCCGTCGCTAAATGAATTAGCGACGGAATTTGCGACGGATTTTTTCCGTCGCTAAAAAGTGGTCGCAATTGCGACGGAATTTTCAATTCCGTCGCAATTAGCGACGGATTTAAATTCCGTCGCTAATAGCGACGGATTTCAATTCCGTCGCTAAATTCAAATTTAGCGACGGGTTTCAAATCCGTCGCTAAATTCAAAGTAGCGACGGATTTAAATTCCGTCGCTAATTTCGCTAAATTCAAATTAGCGACGGATTCAGTTTCCGTCGCTAATTTGATTATTTTTTTTAAAAAAATTATTTATTATTTTCTTTAATTAATTTTTTATTTTTTTTATTTTCTTTGAAAATTATATTCTCTTAAAAATAATTATATTCTTTTCCATTATTCTTTTAAATTTATTTATTTTATTTTTTAATTTTGTTTAAAAATTTTATAATAAAATATTTTAAAAAAATTATATAACATACATACCGAATCTTCATAACACAGAGTATAAAATACATTATAAATATAGTATTTCAACAGAGATGTACTAAAAAAGTAATCTAAACAGCAGCATCCTCATCATCATCATCAGCACGAGGATCACCTTCAGGAGGCGACATCGGACCCTTGTCTTTCATTAGGGCCATGATTTGACGCTGCATCTGTCTAACCATCTCCTGTGTCTGGTGGAGCTCAATGTCTGTGTTCATTTGTTTTTGTTTTGTCTCGTTCAGCTCAACTGCTTGCGACTCGATAGTTGTCTTCATCCTCATCAACTCATCTGCCAAAAAATTAGGAAATATAATTATCTTTTTTGCACTGCATTTAAATGAACCAGAGAATGAAAATGTTACAATCAATATCAAATGTATTACGTTTACCTGCAGAAACACCTTCGCTATTGCTGGATGTGGAGCGCTTTGATTCCCTAAGTCGGCTGGCATAGGAACCTAACCCGAAGACTCTACCTTTGCTGTTAAATCCACCCGCAACCTGTAAGAATAGAGTCTCGTTATCGGACTGAGAGGATGAGGGTTGGGTTCCACTCTGCGAGTCTCTCTCCTGAGTCAGCCTCAGATAGTTGCCCTATAAACAAAAAAAGACATCACAAAAAAAGCCGATGTGAAATGAAATAAACATGTTGGTGTCCGAAACAAAAGAATCAATACAATATAAATGTCTCACCGCCACTTGCTCCGCCCTGGCGTTAATCCATATCTTCTCACCCCCTTCAGTTTGCCGGGTATGGGTCTGCTCAAAGGCACGCCACTCAACTTCTTCTGGTGGAACATCCTCAGACTGTGCCTGCAAACACATGAAAAATCGTTAACAAATTGTTTCAAGGTACAAAACATTGAATACTTTAATAGAAAATAACGTGTACTCACAATTTTCCGACAATGCTCACTCAACGGAATGGACCCGCCAGCATATGAAGGTCCCACCTGCTTGGCCCTATTCTCCTTACTTTTCCGACTTCTATTATTAAATTTCTCATCGTTCTCCCACTGTGAAAGTAATAGGCTTGCAGTGTCAGGGTCAATCCAATCTGTCTTGCCCACACCCTTTCTCAATTTATGAAATCTCCCGGACAACCACTTGCTTCCCTTATGGTTAAAAGCTTTTCTCAGACCTTTATGATGTTCAGGCAACGTCGCAAACTTACTCTGAAAATCAATAATGAACAATTAGTACTCCAAATGTTACAAATACTTAATCAGTTCGTATTTGGATAAGAAATTAATAACTATAAATCACTTAACTTACCAAAAACTCGTCAAACCATCTATTCCGAGTGTCCTTAGGAATTTCTTTCCACGTGCCCCAAGGCTCATTGAAATTGCGGAATATTTGGGTTGACAAGATATCAGCCACCGGGGGATAAGGGTCAAATCTGTAGACAGAGGATATGATGCAAATATGAGCATACAAACTAAAGGGTAAAAATCGTAGCGTTATTAGTAACGCTGTATGACTCACCCCTCGGTGCCGTCAGGACGGATCCACAGCTTCCCTGTCGCAGGATCTTTCGCTCCCCATACAGGTGTATCAGAGGAACTACCTCCTTCGTCGACCTGGCTATGAGGCGACGGAATGTGCTGAATAAAGGAATGTGAATTATTGAAGAGTTTGTACATAAATGGTTAAATAAAACTAAACATATGTAAATCAATCAGAAATGGTAAAGTAAACCTGGCGTCCCCCTTGCTATGGATCACTGGAGGAAGACGGAGAATTGGACGTATACAGTGACGGTGAAGTGGACAGGTAAATCGATGGTGAAGATGAGGACCCATATGGTGAAACCTCTGGGGAAGCGCCTCTCCCCCCCATGCCTACGAAGGGAGCAGATTGTGTTCCCCTACCTCTGATAGGACGAGGTCGGGATCGACCACGACCACGACCACGACCACGTCCACCATCTGAACGTCCTCCAGCTGGATGCTCCATATACCTATGAACACTTACAAACATTATGTGAAAATTTACATAAAAATAAGATATTTATTACCTAATATGACAGTAGCACAATTACGGAGTATGTAGTATAACAAATTGTCATAAACAAAAGAACTAACACAAATCAATCGGATGATTCATGTTCTTCGTCATCTGCTTGCACGGCTTCCTCTGGAGTCTCATAGTCGTCAAACTCAGATTCGCTATCAGAGCAAATCACTTCTGTCTCATCGTCTGATTCCTCACCGTCAACTTGGATAGGAATCAACTCTAAGTTCGCAGTAGAATCAAACAGATTGCTTGGTACATCGTCGTTGGCAATGTTTATGGGCAGTACATGTTCCACATCAGCCTGGAACGGTTCCTTCATGCCGTCATTTGCTGCCGACTCTTTCGACTGAGGTATGATATTCCGTGCTTTGGTTTTAATAACTCCCACCCACCCTTGGCGGGATGTGGGGTATTCTGTATAGTACACTTGTTCCGCCTGTTGAGCAAGGATGAATGGGTCATAACCAACCGTATATCTCCTTGTCCAGTGGATCTCAATATTTCCATGTTTGTCCACTTTTGTCCCACGCGGACTGTTATCAAACCACTCACATTTAAAAAGTGTCACCACCTTGTCCCACTGGTAACTCAGCTGAATTATGTCGACTAACTTCCCATAGTAGTAACTCTCCACCCCGTCAACTTGGTCACCTCGACAACATACACCATAATTGCAACATTGTGTACCTGCGTTCGCTTCAACAGTTGAAAATCGATACCCGTTGATTATATATTTGTTGCACCGGGTAACACTAACTGCAGCGCCATAAGATAAACTACATGCCACTTTATTGGGATCTTCTGGGTGTTCCAAGAAGTAGGAGCGAAACCATTTTGGGAACTTAGAGTTCGTGAATTGGTCAACTTGGGATTCCGACATTTCAGGATTTTCCGATCGGACCAAATTAGATAAATGACTGCAACAAAAAAATTAAGTTAATACTATAATACTTACCATAACAGTGAAAAGAAAACAAATCTTACTTTAAGTATTGGGCGGCCTCTTCACAGTTGTTTAGAATGTACCACTCCGCTACTCGCTTATCTCTTCCTTCAAGAGTTGATCTCCAACGTTTTCCCATGACTCGGCCTGGAAAATCAAATATTGATTTTTGTTCGTTCGTATTACCGCCATCATCATTGCGAGGTACCCGTCTCCATATTGATGTCATTTCAGGGGGATAATAGTATTGCGCGAATTTTGTGGCCTCTTCGACTAGATACGCTTCAACGATAGATCTTTCAACGTGGGTTGGATTTTTGATTTTTTGTTTAAGAGTGCGTAAAAACCTACAATGGACAATTACAGCGTATCTATAAACTAAAGTGCGCGAAAGAAATAACTGCACGAAAAGAAATATATATATTACCTCTCAAACGGATACATCCACCTATATTGTTGGGGACCTCCTACTCTTGCTTCGTAGGCCAAGTGAACAGGTAAATGTTCCATTGAGTCAAACATGCTAGGAGGAAACACGATCTCTAACTTGCATAGTGTTATTGGCATGCTCGCCTCCAGGTGCCGTAAGTTTTCCACATTAAGCTCATAAGCACAAATTTCTCTAAAGAACCTGGAAAATTCAGCTAGAATAGACCATATGTGGTTCGGTAATGCTTTGAAGGCCCACGGCAACAACCTCTGGAAAAAAACATGACAATCATGACTCTTCATCCCGAATAACTTCCCCTCGTGCAAGTTGACACATCTTTTCAAGTTTGACGCATAACCGTCCGGGAGTTTCAGCTCTTCAACCCATTGCAACAATTCCAAATTCTGCTATTTGTTTAATGTGTACGGTGCTCTAGGTTTGGAAATCCGTCCCCTGCCATCCTGCACCAAATGCAAAGCAGGCCTTCTACAAATCGCTTCTATGTCCCATCTAGCATTGATTGTGTCCTTCGTCTTGCCTTTCGTGTCCATCACGGTGTGCAAAATATTGCAAAACACATTGCTCTCAATGTGCATGACATCCAGGTTGTGTCTTAACAATTGATCTTTCCAATATGGTAGTTCCTAGAAGATGCTGCGTTTGTTCCAATGATGATCAACACCATATCCCTCGGGTTCGTTGGAAGCAGCACCCTCTTCGACACTTTGAATATACTTGACCCTGTCCGATATTTCTTGGCCACTTAAACGACGAGGTTGATCTGCTCGTTCAACCACATTTCGCGTGAAGTCTTTTCTATTTGTCCTATACGGATGGTCCGGGGGTAGGAATCGTCGGTGCCTGTCAAACCAACAAACTTTGCGACTGTGTGCCAAGCTAAAACCCATGTTCTGCTCAAGACATACCGGGCATGCAAGCTTTCCCGACGTTTGCCAGCCACTCAACATCCCATATGCAGGGAAATCATTTATCGTCCACATTAAGGCAGCACGCATTGTGAAATTTTGACTCAATGATATATCATACGTTAGAACCCCTTCACTCCACAACATCTTCAACTCGTCTATCAAAGGCCTAAGGTACACATCTATCTTCTTTTTGGGGTTGGATGGCCCAGGGATCAACGCAGTGAGGAACAAAAACTCCCTTCTCATGCACATAGAAGGTGGGAGGTTGTACGGTGTCACAATGACAGGCCAACAGGAATAAATTCTGCCCAATTTATCAAAAGGAGCGAACCCATCCGAGCATAGACCAAGACGGACATTACGGGGATCCATAGCAAAGAAAGGGTTCGCCTCGTCAAATTTACGTCAAGCTTCGGCGTCAGATGGATGCGTCACAAAATTTTCATCCCTGTGATGCTCCCGGTGCCATCTCATGTGAGCAGCTGTTTGTTCTGATGCGTACAATCTCTGAAGTCTCGGCACCAGAGGAAAGTAGTGCATCTTGCTTAACACTTGACGGGTCATTTTCCTTCCCTTCTTCACATATTTATATCTGTCATGTCCACATAATTTACAATTGATCAGCTCAGCATCATCCTTGTAATACAACATACATCCTCTAGGGCAGCAATGGATTTTTTCACATCCAAGCCCAAGCTCTTCACCTTTTTTTTTGCTTGGTAAAAATCCTTCGGCAAATTATTGTCTTTGGGAACAACTTTGTTTATGATCTGCATCATTTCGTTGTAATTCCTTTCACTCATATGGTGATCAGTCTTCAAGCTTAGTGTTGCTAGGGTAGCCGGAAGCGATGAATATTCACTACTTTCAAAGTGTTCGCATCCTTCCCATAGCGGACGTTGCGCTTCTTGAAGCATTTTATAGAACCTATCGGCGTCCGGATGAGGATCTTCTCCCATGTATGATGGTTGAGTATGTATACTGGTCTCCTCTCCCATGTGTGACGATTCGGCATGAGTAACGGGATCAAAATATCTGCCGATGGACGGTCCCGCAGCATCCATAACTAACTGCTCATACGCATTAAGATTTTCTCGATGACTACTGTCCCCGTAATAACCACTCGGTGTCTGTCGGACTTCGCCATGATATTCCCAACACTCATAATCATTCATGAATCCATTTTGACACAAATGAATTTTGACCCTGCTCGAGTTTTTGAACCTTAAGCATTTACATTTGGCACACGGACACCTAATCTCCCTACTTGAATTATTTGAATGCGCCAAAGCAAATTGGATGAACTCGTTCAAACCTGCCCGGAATGCTGGATTTAGTTCTCTGCCAGTTAGACGATTGTACATCCAACTCCTATCGTGATTGTCTTCCATACTTCCTAGCTACTTCAGTTACTAACCTAATTAACATCTCAATTTGCCACAAATACAATTATAAGTAGCCAATACAACTAGCCACTTATGCCAACCAATTGCCACTTAATCAAGAAAGCTTAAAAACAAACACATGCATTGAGTTTAAAGAACATATCCCAGCAAGCAACCAGAGAATGAGGATAGCATACCAGAACATGGAGACATGCTTGTGGAGGGGGCAAACAAAAATGTATTAAGGATGAACACTTAATTTAAGGAGGACAATCATTTAAACATGTATTAATTATAAATATATAAATAAATTTATACGATATAATTATTTCATCCGATATAATTATCTTCCTACATGTTTTTGTTTATTTCATCCGATATAATTATTAACTAATAAGATTAAGATATGTTAGAAAATCAATATTAAGTCTTTTGTTGATAATTTAAAATTAATTAATTACAAGTATAATTATAAGATATTTAATAAATAAACCATTGAATTCAAATTTTAAAATGCAATTGATATTTATTTTTCATGTATAATTTTTTAGTTATATTTATAAGATAATTATAAATCTACACAATAATTTCACCAACTATTTATTCCGAAGTGTTATTCAACCCAACATTTCAGACCACCAAATATATATATATATATATATATATATATATTAAAAAATCAATTATCACCCCTATGCATATAATTTTGTATTTATAATTACCTATTTATCTAAACAATATTTATAATTTTGTTTTTTGAACAATCGATATTTATTGTATAACTTTTCAAAAGATAGATTCAAATAAAACATTGAAATTGAATATTTTTTAAAAAATTAATGTCTGATCCCTAGATATTATTTCTTAACACTTCACTTATCTAAATTGAACACCATTCAATATTTCTAGATTTATGTATCATTACCAAGTAATAAATAATCATAATATTATCACACCAATATCATTTAAAATTCAAAATCTTAAATCATTTTTACGGCCTACAACTTAATAAGTATTTAGTGTCAAATTTAACAATTTATATATTATTTTAATAAAAAACCATGATTCATCCAGATTTTAACATAGCTGAGTTAGATCAACCAACAATTTAGTTTTTCATTCAAACAATTTTATTCGAATGTCAACTATAATTCTATTTAATTTATATCAAATTGATCCAGATTTTAAAATATAAAGATGACTTTATAATGACTATGCATTCTCCAATTTTCAGCATACAAGATATAATCAAATTAGAGCTATTTTAGTTGGCGGTTTAAAGTCTACGAATTGAAGCTAAGTAAACATATAATAAGATTTCAATTTACATAGTCATATTTTGAAAAAATCTGTATAAATCCAATTTGGATAAATCCATAGTCATAGACAACATAATAAAATCCATAGTCCTAAATAAATATCCTCAGGCAGTTTGGATAAATCCATAATCATAGAGAACATAATAAAATCCATAGTCATAAATAAATATCCACAGGCAGTCGTTTCCACATAATAAAATCCATAATCCTAAATAAATATCCACAGACAGTCGTTTCCACATAATAAAATTTTGGACAATATTCAAACTGTGTGAAAAATAAAGTGATGAAAAAAATAATAAGAAAAACGAAACTTACCGGATGGGGAGGGTAACCGGAAGGCGGAGAAGAACACTAGTGATTAGAGAACGGCAATTGTAGAGGCCTATTTATTCATGAGGAAAAAAATTACAAATAAATATCCATTTTTTTATATATTAATTTCACATAACAAATAAATAATTAATTAAAAAATAATAAAATAAATCAAAAAAAAACTCACCTCACCTCACCGGATGGGAAGAGGGAAGCTGTGGGGAAGGGGGTGGCGGGGAGCTGTGGGGAAGGGGGTGGCAGGGAGCTGTGGGGAAGGGGGTGGCGGTGAGCTGGGGGGAGGGGGTGGCGGGGAGCTGGGGGGAGGGGGTGGCGGGGAGCTGGGGGGAGGGGGTGGCGGGGAGCTCGGGGGAGGGGCTGGCGGTGAGCTGGGGGGACGGAGTGGGGGGGAGCTGTGAGGTGGCGGTGAGCTGGGGGGAGGGGGTGACGGCGAGCTGGGGGGAGGGGGGTGGCGGCGAACTGAAGGTCCGGTGAGCTGTGGGGAGGACGGCGGGGAGCTGGGCGCGAAGACGGAGGAGCTAGGAGGGAGAGTGTGGCAGCTGTGGGAGATGGAGGATTTAATTCGAGATTAGCGACGGAATTAAATTCCGTCGCTAATTTAATTCCGTCGCTACAAAAAGCAGCAGCTGCCAGCTGCAGCTTTTTGCTGCCAGCTAGCGACGGAAAGTTATTTCCGTCGCTATCTGAAAAAACTGGCGGGATTTTTCCCGCCATTTCGCGACGGAATTCTATTCCGTCGCCATAATTGGCGACGGAATTGAATTCCGTCGCCATTTTCAAAAGCTGGCGGCCTGTTTGGCCGCCTGGTGGCGACGGAATTGAATTCCGTCGCTAAGTTTAGCGACGGAATTGACTAATTTTCTCATTTAGCGACGGAATTAAAATTCCGTCGCTAAATTCCTCCAATTTGCGACGGATTATTTTCCGTCGTAAATTCCGTCGGTAAAACTGTTTTTTTTTAGTAGTGAATTTTGCCCTGGAAGTTTTCACTAAGGAGCAATTTTGCCGCGGAAAGTTACAAAACGTAGCAATTTTTCTAACAATTTTGCTATTCTGTCCCCAAATATTAAATTTGACTACTAAATCAGTCAAACACCACACATATTTATCCTACCCATTAGCTGCCATTTTTATTTACATATAGAGCATATTTGAGTTGGCGTTCAAAAAATATATTTATGCAAATTGAGACAAAACACCCCTCATATACTTACTTTATATATCATAATTCATGTCAGAAAAATAACTTCTACCGCTAATCCAAACAAGCACGGCTAATAACAATAAGATCTAGACATTCTATTAGTTGTAATAGAAAATTGAAAACTTTTGCATGGTATTTGACTCCAATTTCGGCTCTAACACTCCTCAATGCCATCCACATAACATTCTAAGTTGAGATTCTTCCTATGGTATACAATGGGATATCTTATGGCATATTAAGGAATAAAAAATTCCATCAAGGAATTGTATGTTCTTCCTTATGACACACACAAGCGTGCATGCGTGCTCAAAGTGTCAGCCAACAATTGGGAGCAAGCTCTCTCTGACAGGTGGAATAGAGCAAAGTGTTGTGCCAAAGATACCATTCAGAGCATAAGCAATTGCACAAAATGGGAGTGCCTCAGGTTCATTGGCAGATAATGCTGCTGTTCCGAGTCCATGAGCACCGTCACAATTCAACAATTAACAACAGGCAAATAAGCCAAAGTGCTTTGAGAAGAAAATTATAAAATACCTAGAATGCTGCTAATGAGGAATTGGAATTACAGATTCGGTTTCTTGCATATATATTACATATGATAGCATATAGAAAAACCTAATTTAAACACACGTTGAGTTGGCTCTGATATCACTGTTGGGATCCGAACGTGCAGTGGATTTAAAATTTTCTACGAATTCTGTCTGGAGGATTACTCAACGACATTTAAATCAAGGTTAGGGAACCCGAATCATACCTTCTATTGAACTCGTCCGCGTCTCGTTCTCTTTGAACAGGTGGGCTACCTTCTTGATCAGCAGAAGACGACTCTTAGAATCAGCTTCCTCTACCGCTATCCACACGAACAATCTCCGAACACGGACGCAGCAGCGTGCTAGCGCCTTGAACTGTGCATCTCTTTCTTTTTCGTTTTAGGGTTTCTCACGGCTTTCTAATACACCCGACTAAAAGTCCCGTAGGTTTTTCTAAACTCATTCAGCGTATTATATAAAATTAATCCTCATTAATTTTTTAAATTCAAATTTTAGATCTGGATTAAAATATATTAATTAAATCTATCTGATAGATCTAATATAATAATATTTATTTAATCTGAATTAAAAGCCAGATCTAAAAATTTGAATTTTGAATCTGGATTAAAAATATATTAATTAAATCTATCTGATAGATTTAATTCAATCTATTTATTTAATCCAAATTTAAAAGCCTTCTGATTTAATTTATCTCTATAAATTAAATCTAAGAAATTATATCTATCAATTTAATTAAATCTGAAATACGATATCTCAATTTAAATTAAATAGATAATGATATCTTTATTCGAAAATTAAATGAGATACAATATCTCTATTTGTTTTAGATATTTAATTTATCTGATAAATTAAATATAAAACAAATATTATATAATAATATTATAATCTCCATTAAATAATATTATTATATTATTTTTCGAATTTAATACACACACACATATATATATTTATCCTAGATTAAATTAAGTATTCATTTAATCTTAGATTAATATGAGATTCAACGAATCTGGACACTTTTACCCGTATTGGATCATTCTTGTGTGTGATCCTGCAGGTCCATATGAGATTGGTACTGGGCCAAGACTGTATTAGCCCACAAGTCGCAAGCGGCCTCTAGCAAGACATTGCGACTACCCAATTCGCATGGGGATCGATGACACAATACTACCTATCGTACAACCATGTCACGTCCCTTTTGTCACGTGATAATTTGGTCAAGGATGAGGCATGGATAATGTCAACTTCCTGTTCTTGACCATTACTTTCTCGATTCTCGAGTAGTCTAATAAGTGAAATGGAAACTTCTTTCCATCATAGTATGGCCATACATTTCTTAGACTCACTCATCGAGGGGCCCAGTATTATCTCTCTACAAATGTGAGGGACAAATTCCATCTTGACCATTCACATTCCTCCGCATGAAAACCACTGATCCCGATCCTAGCCTTTATCATCACCCGGTCAAAGGTGACTTTTGACTAGGTCAAAGGTCCGTGACTCATCATGTAGGAATCCATGATGATCTCAAGTCATAGGGCGTTGTGACGCGGTTATACATGAGATAAGCTTATGACTTAATCCATGCAGCTTTCTCATAGTGGGTCGGTCCAGCACCTTGTACTCTTACAAGTGCCCATGACTTTCATACGTATCTTCATACAGCATCAAAGTCATACTGGTCTTGTGTCATCTTCGCTCCCGTGTAGATGACTGGCCAGGGATATTTAGGATAATCTATAAGATATATCCAGGGATATAGTTATCACTATAAACATGCGTATGAAATGATAACTTAATTGAGAACAATGACTTGCCCCTGTAGGTGGAGCCTAAATACCCAAGAGGGGGGTGAATTGGGTATTCTTAAAATTTTTCTCCAAGCCCTCTGTTTTGCAACACTAAAAACAAAGATAAACAGAGTAAGAGAAGAATAGCTTGCACACAGAGATTTATACTGGTTCGGTCTCAACAACTTAACCTACATCCAGTCTCCAGACTCTTTGGGATTTTCCACTAACTCAATGATTACACACTCTGCACTTAAGAAGTGATTCTCTCACTAGAACTTACTCCCCCTTACAAGTTGTAATCAATGAACTTCCCAATCACCAAGTCCCCTTGACTTGTGATTCCTTACAATAAATGATTTACAGATAAAGTCTCTCTCTAAGAGTAGATAATGATAAACACTGAAGCTTATAATGTCAAAAGACAAAATACAAGTGAAAACAGATGAAAATAAATGAACACTTGAATGCAATACGTTTTCAGCAGTTGTAGTTGTTGTAGAGACTTGAATGCAGTTCTATTTATACTCAGGAAGCATTAATTGACCGTTGCATCTTCAATATTACCGTTGGGAGAAGTCTTCAGGTGTTAGTAAGTGGTTTAAGCACCTTCTCTTTCTTGTTTTCACTTAATCCAGTTGGCCAAATCATCAGAGTTGACTCTCTGCGAATTAATCCGTTAGAGAGGAGGTTGCTTGATGTAGAAATCAGTCTTTAACGCTTTGCAACCGTGTGCAGGTGGATTGTCCAAAAGAGTGCAACTTTTTGGACATAGCATTTAATGTTCTGAGCCACTTTTTGCTTTATGCTTCAACCCTTCAATAAACATTCTTTAATAATCTAAAATTCGCTAATAAAGTCATCAAACATAGCTAGGAATATCAGAGAATAATATTGCAGAGTATTAAGATCAAACAAGAATGATTTCTGAATTCGTCAGATTTGAATTTCTGAATCAGCGTTTTGAACTCGAGCTAAGTTCTTGCAGGCTCGAGTTTGGAGCTTTAGCATGAAAAGGTGCTTCAGATTTAAAACATATAAACTGGAGGTTTGTGATCTAAACCTGAGGTTTTCAACTCATTGAAAGGACATATTGCTCTCGGGTTGATTTGAACTCGAGCTTAGAAGTATGAACTCGAGTTTCCTTCAACCAGTGAGGGATGTCGCGACTTTTGAGATCAGGAGAGTTTGTGACTAAGAGACAAACTCAAGTCCATTAGTGACAGGCTCGAGTTTGACACTGTTCAAGACAGAACTTAGTTTTAGCTTTGAAAAGATAAGCCTGAGGTTTAAATAGCAAACTCTAGAGTTTTCTTAAGTTGAAAAATTCTTTACTCTTTGTAAGGTTTAGGCTTGAGTTTGCAATGTTAGGCTCGAGTTTAATACTATTTGAATCAACCCTTAGCTAACCTTTTAGAACACAAACCAGAGGTTTTCTGTTTAAACTCTAGAGTTTTCTCACGTTGAAAAACGCTTTGCTCTCTGGAACTTTTAGGCTCGAGTTTAAGTTCTTAGGCTCGAGTTTGTTCAACTTGGAGAAACTCTTAATGTTTCTGTTCGGAGATAAACCGGAGGTTTCTGAAATAAGTCTCAGGTTTACTTTGGTTGAAAATCTTTGAAAAACTCTTTGTTAAGAGTAGGCTCGAGTTTACAATAGTGAACTCGAGTTCACATGTTTTGTAAACTCTTGAGATTTTTCAAACTGAAAAATTTTGCTTTCAATGAAACAATGTAGAGCTTGTGAAAATGTCTTAATTTAAAAATTTATTCCTGCCAGAGATGAACTCGAGTTTGCCATAACAGGCTCGAGTTCATAGATTATGTAAACTATGAAAGATTTTCTTTGGAGAATACAAACTTAAGGTTTGAAGGGAGAGGTGTCAATTTTAGAGTTATTTTCAAGATGCAAACCTCTCTGCATTGATGAACTCAAGCTTGAAAACGTGAGCTCGAGTTCACGCAAACTCTTGAAAGACTCTTAAATTCAAACTTCAGGTCCAGTCTCGAGTTTGAGGTTTAAACTAGCAGGTTTACATTCTCAGTCAAAGCCAAGCTCAAGCATGCACAAAATGGGCTCGAGTTTGTCGCAGACAGGATATTTTTGCTTGAAATTGACAAGTTTAAATCAGTCTAATCTTGAACAAAAACATCTCCATATTGTTTACAATTGTTAGTAATCATCAAAACACATAGAGAACTAACAGCCCCTAGGGCATAATTTCCAACAATTGCTTCTAGTGTTATCCAAACTTTTGTACACGTATGTTCAAATACTTACCTTATTTCTGAAAATTCCCAACTAAACATAACTTGGGTATCTAACTGGAATGTTCTAAAGTCGAGTTGGTAAGAAATTATGTTTTTGAAAGTAATTTTCCTATTGACTTTGTTAGAAACTAGGTACTGTTAAGTGTGCATGGTTGCGGTGTTACATTAAATCTGGAGCATATAATCATTCCAACCAGCTAGTTGTAAGAACTATAAAACGTGACACTTGCGTAGGGTGTTGGTAGGAATTAATCGTATGTTGGAAGTAACACTTAAATAGTTAGTTGAAAATCTAAGTGTTTTGTGTTAACCTATTCTGAAAAAAGTTTGCATGTCTAATGATGCTATGACTTGTATATCCTTGAAATATTACTTGCCTCATTTAGTTATAATGGAAAATCGGAGTTCGGAAATTTTACTTCATTATACAAGAAAATCTTTAACGGATTAGAGTGGCTTGGAATATACTATATTAAGTTCCATTTTGTATGTGCATTACCACTCTTTGAATTTCTACTACTATCATACTCTATGAAATTTGGACAAATGGATGTGGTTGATATCACTTTTCTCAAAATACCTGATCGACCATTGTTATTAGTAATCTCTGTTGTTGTAAACTTGATTGTTGGTCATTGGTATGTTAAACAAGATTAGCTTGAAATGGTGCATGTTAGAATTGGATGAAACCTAATGGATAAACTGGTCTTAACTATTGAAACAACACTCAGTGGAACTTTATGGCATGCATTATATTGTAACCCTGTTTTGAAATACATTGTACTTTTGATCCATTGAAACTAAGATTCCTTATCATTGTATCATAATGAGATAACCATGCATTATATATCCTTGTTTCATTTTGAAATTTTTATAAATGCCTTTAAGTTAACACGAACTATTTGGCTCGGCAAATTTGAATTTATCTGTAGGAGCTTGGTAAGAACAGAAACCATAAGGATTAGATTCCTGGATTTTAACGACATAAAACTCTAAATATGAAATTTTGAGTATACACTCTAGTAAATATGGATTAATTAAGAGTTAGTATTGTTGTTGTTGATACTTCTGAAACCCTACTTTAGTACACCATCGTACTAATATGTTGTGTTGAATTCCTGTCCAAACCATTAGATTTCAGATATATAAAACATAAATTGGAATGTGTAGGTTACTGTAGTAACTGAAGTTGAATTTTTGCCTTCTTATCATTTGCATCTATTGATAAGTATTGGACATGAAATTTGTAGTAGCATGTGAATTTGATTGAAACTAAATGGTACTTAAAAGTTGTTCTGGATTTCGTTGAAACTATTTTCAGTTACTTTGTATGTTGACTTCTCCTCACTCCTGATAAAAATATTGAGAATATAAAATGCTCATTTTATGTTAGGAATTTGGCGTAGTGATTACCTTAGCGAAGAAAAGATTTGCCATTGAGATCAATAATTCTTATTCTTGTATAAAAACTAGTAAAAACCTTAGAGACCTAAGGAATAATTAAGTTTCTAATATAGCCTGAGAGCTTGACTGGGAAAAAGGGTTCAGATGAAATAAACGAGCAGATGCTTAGGATCTATGTGTGCAAGTGTGCAAAGGACAAGCGTTCCTAGGCCTCAAGACAGTGAAACTTAGCACTATGTGAAATACTAATTGTTACAATGACTATAGACTAGTATGTCTACAGTACGTCTTGAGTTTGGTAAAACATTCATTGTACCAGGTAGTAGTTGAAATGCCTAAAGCCTGAGGACAATTTCCTAGATATTGAGGCTAAAATCCCTAGTGCTGTAATAATGGATTGAGCTGGAAGGCCAATATGTGTTAAGCCGAGAAGCTGAATGGGTCAGGCAGTGAGGCCTGCGTAACCAAGCATGATGGGGATGGATGAGTAGGTCCTTTGTTTGAATACTATACCTGGGTACAAAAATGAATAAGATTATTATTTGAATATTAGAGTGCATGCTAAGTAAGCATGCATAGTAAGGGAATAGACTAGATGTCTAGAGTTTTTGAGTTTATACGATCAAATGTCAAGGGCGAATGTGTCAGTCACCCTTATCTGAGCAGAAATTGCTTGAACTGGATCTGGTTGGCTAGACCTCCGAAAAAATCGCTTTGTTCAAAAGGCAACTCCTAAACAGCACGAAGCAGACAGAAGAGCTACGTTGACGAAAGGAGAAGACCTCTAGAGTTCGAAATCGACGATCATATGTTTCTAAAGCTATCCCCAGTAACCAATGTCAGTCGAACGCTGCAAGGGCAAATATTTAGCCCGCATTACTTAAGACCATTCAAAATCTTAGTTAAACGTGAACCAGCCACTTACCAGATAGCCTTACCCCCGAACCTGAATAATCTTGATAACATTTTCCATGTTTTCTCAGTTATGCCTCGACCGTATCCTAGAATATGAGATACCTTACGTTGCTACCATATATAGGCACTATGGAAACATTTTGATACGAGGATGTCAAAGTACGACGTGACAATACCTTTGTAATTAAGCCAGAGCAAATTCTCGATCACCGAAAGAAGCGGCTTAGACATAAAAACATTCTGTTAGAGTACATTCTCATAATTTATGGTTCAAAGTCTAGTTAGTATAAGAGCAAATTTCGAGGACGAAATTTTATTTAATGAGGGGAGAAATATAATACCCTAAAAATCATATTTAGCATAACCACTATATTTTGATAAATGATACCTATTAAAATAGGTGAATATGTGGTCTCAAAGATATTATAGCTTATCTAATTTAAATTAGGGAATTTTCTCCTAGAATTAAATAAATAAAAAAGACTCAAATATTCTAATTTCATTTAGGGATCATAAAATACCCTATAATTTTCGTATTAAAGCATAGTTTATATTTAATTATAAAGAGCCATAAAATGTTATGAAAATACCTAAACCAATTAGAGAAAAATTACCAACAATTAAAGGGCAATTAAATTTGCATTGATTCCAAAAGCAAAAAACACAACCTTGTTCTCTGGAAGAAGAAAACTCGAGTTTAGAGTTTAAAACTCAAGTTTGGTCTTAAGTGCACAGTTGAAAACTCGAGTTTTGGAGAACAAACTCGAGTTTCCATCGCTAAGTTTGAAAATTGAATTTCACGATTTTGCAAATGCTTCATGTTTAATCCCAATACTTTCCAGTATTGATCTTCTATATTCCCATCTATGTTTAACCACTTTGTTAGTGAGTTTCAGATGATTTAGAAGATGTTTAATGAAGGTTTAAGAAAAAGCAAAAGGTGATGTCAGAACATTAAATGCTAAGCCCAGAAAGTTGCACATTTCTGGCTAATCCATCTGCACACGCCTACAAAGAATTAAAGATTGATTTCTACTTCTAGCAGCAACTACTCCAACGGATTTATTTGCAAAAAGTCAACTCTGAAACTTTGTCCAACTGGATTAAGTAGAAATTAGAGAGAGAAGGTTCCTAAACCACTTCGTAACCTTGGCACAACTTCTCCAACTGATCTATTAGAAAAGCAACAGTCATTTAATGATCTCTGAGTATAAACAGAAGAGCATTCAAGTCTTTCCAACAACTACAACAACTGAAAATGCATAAGCATTCAAGTTCTTCAACTACCTTTCTGTTTTCACTTGTATTCTGTCTTTTGACATTAAGCTTCAGTGTTTATCATTATTTACTGTTAGAGAGAGTTTCTGATTGTCAATCATTTATTGTAAAGAACCACAAGTCAGGGGACTTGGTGGTTGGGTTCATTGATTACAACTTGTAAAGGGGAGTGAGTTTTAGTGAGAGAATCACTTCTTAAGTGCAGAGTGTGTAATCATTGATATAGTGGAAAATCCCAGAGAGTCTGGGAACTGGATGTAGGTCAGTTTGTTAGGACCGAATCAGTATAAATCCTTGTGTCTTGCTATTCTCCTTATTGCTCTGTTCTGCCCTGTTTTCACTATCTCAAAATAAAACAAGTTTTAAAATTTTTAAAATACCCAATTCGCCCCCCCCCTCTTGGGTATTTGGCTCCGCTTTTCAAAACAAACAATTAGCACAAATCAACCGAACGATTTCTGTTCTTCGACCTCTTCTTGCACACCTTCCTCTGGAGTCTCATAGTTGTTGAATTCAGGCTTACTACCTAAGTAAATATCTTGTTCCTTATCCTCTGATTCCTCATTGTCCATCTTGAATGGAATCAACTATAACTTTGTAGTGGAATCAAAGATATTGCTTGGTACATCATCCCTTTACAGGTAGTACATGTTCCACATCAACTTGGTAATTATACTTATCTTTAGAGTAACTGAATTATGTTTTGGGAAAATCCATCTTAGGGCCCATTTTAGCAAGAAAATGTCAAAAAAAACCCAAGAAAAAGTCACATGTCAAAAAAGGTCTTAGGGCCTTTTCTGGTATTATTTCATAAATGTTAACAATTAAATCAGTCTTATCAACAACTAAATCAATACTCATTAATAACCAAATCAGTAGTATTAACAACAATATCAGTCTCATTAACAACTAAATCAGTACCTGTGAACAACTATATTAGTAGACGTTAACAACTAACATTTTATGAAATAATACTAGAAAAGGCCCTGAAGTCTTTTTTGATATATGACTTTTTCTTGGGCCTTTTTTAACATTTTTATGCTAAAATGGGCCCTCAGATGGATTTCCCCTTATATTTTGAGCTAGTACTTTTTACTCTGCCTTATTAGGATGGCATGATAATAACTTTTTAATCACTTTTGCACTTTTTTCTCTGAGTTTGTTCCTTGGATTTAAACATAATGCATCTGATCCTAAATATAAGATTAAATTGAATTTTTTTTGGAGAGATTAAGGAAAATAAATAATTTACTTAGTCATATAATATGTTATGTATGATTAAATTATATATTATTTTATAAGTTAAAAAAATTAGAGAAAAAATTATAACTATAAATATTTTAAAATAATTTAATTAGCTTTCTTAATCTTTACCAAACAAGTCAATTGGATCTTAATTATATTTTAAATAGGAGCTAATAATACAACTTATTATAACTTTTATATTATATTATGGTTTTTAAAATTTTTCTTTAATTAAGTTCTTGGTTTTATAACATTTATGTGTTCTAACATTGTTTGAAATTTCATTTTTTTAAAAAAACTGCCTGAGATAAAAAAGTTAATTGATATAACCTATGCTATTAGGTAAATGATTACAAAATAAAAAAGTTAATTGATATAACCTATACTATTAGGTAAATGATTACAATTTCCTAGTGGTTGTCTCCAACTTTAAATAAGTGGAATGTCAGTACAGTTTTTCAACTTTTGAACAATTCTATCCGCAAAGCGAAGCTAATTATTATCCGTAAGTTTTCTTGGCAAAAAAGTGACTAACACGATATATCGTGGTTTGTAGACATCAAATAATATAGAATCAATATATGCCATATATCCTTAAAAACTTATGTGTGTTTAGTTGCATAACCATAATGTTCACAATATATATATATATATATATATATATATATATATATATATATATATATATATATATAACCTCATTATTATTAGGAAGGGTATACAACGAATGTATGTTAAATATTTTTATCATTTGCAAAAGTATATGAAGAGACAAATAAATAAATATATGGTAAAAATCAAATGGCATCAGAGACACAAGAGTTATTAACATGAAAAAACCCATCATTTAAGAGAAAAAAACGAGTCACTCAAATCAATAAAGATATAACCAATTATGATTAAAATAAGGTAAAATGGCTAATAAGGAGTGGTATAGTTGGCTAAGATGTTGGCCTTCACTCTAAAAGGGAAGAAGTTCAATATTCGTTGGCCGATGTGAGGGCCTCATTGGTGGACAATTTGCAAGTACCTCTGTAAGCGCTCTCTGAGCCTGGAGGTATGCTCTGACCCTGGTAGAGTACCGATGTCTATTCCCACCTAAACTTTTTTATATATAAGAAAAAAGGTAAAATGAAACCTCGTACTCCTCATGCCAATTTGAGTTGATGATGATCCATACTTATATATCGGAAAATGATAGTCAGGTCCCAAAAAACAGATAAAATATTAAAAAAGTCTCAACCTAAAATCACATATAAAAAACGTCCTTAGGACATTTTTTTATATTATTTGTATTCTATGTGTTTAAATTTTGTTGTGAATACAATACTTGTTGTTGTGAATATAATTTTTTCTATTGTGAATGACAAATTTTAAATTTTATTGTGAATATAGCATTTCCTATTGTGAATCAAGCTTTTTCTATTGTAAATGCCTCTATACGTTTAAAGTCCTGAGTTTAAAACAAAATCTAGGTGTTTAAATTTTGTTGTGAATCTTCCTGTTGCAAATATAACTTTTTCTGTTGTGAATAACCAAGTTTCTAAATTTTATTATGAATATAACACTTCTTATTATCAATACAAATAATATTCAAAAAGTCTCTAAAAACCTTTTTAATATATGATTTTGAGTTATAACTTTTTTGATATTTTGTATATTCTTTAAGACCTTAGTATCATTTTTCCTTTTATATATTACACGCATGATATATCAACTACTGCCTCATGTCCTAGGCAAAAGCACCAAAATAATAACTTTTTTAAAAAAATTTTATCAGTCTAATGTAGATCCAAAACAATTTACCAGAGTGATGCTGTTGGAAGCGTATGACAGGGGCACGTGTTTAGTAGCGCTGGGGGGGTTCACGACACACATTGCTGGCGTGAGCATTGCTCACGCCAGCAGTCCTTGTGGCATGTGGGGCCCCCACACCATCAGTGGTGTGGGGGCCCCGCACGCCACCAGCTGGCTGGTGGCGTGAGTTTTGGCCACGCCTCTGATGGCGTGGCAGGCCCTCACGCCGCCACGTGTCAGAGATTCCCCCCGCGTGAACCCTCCCCCATCCCGTGAACGCTCTACTATTTTTTTTCCCCTCTCAACTTTCCTTTTCAGACATGTTTATTTCACCCCTAAAATGCACCTTATATAATTCATTCTTTGCCTTCCCTCATCACACCCGTAACTTCACTTCACTCTTTGCCTTCATCCCTGACATCCGTGATTCTTTCTTGTTGGGATCCGTACACGCAGCGGATTAAAATTTCTTACGAATCCCTTCCGAAGGATCACTCAACGACGTTTAAATCAAGATTAGGGAACCCGAATCATACCTTATATTGAACACGTTCATGTCACATTCTCTTTGATCAGGTGGGCTACCTTCTCGATCAACACGTCTGCGTCTCGTTCTCTTTGATCAGGTGGGCTACCTTCTCGATCAACAGAAGTCGACTCTTAGAATCGGCTTCCTCTACTGGTATCCACACGAACAATCCCCGAACACAGCTGCGGCAGCGTGCTAGCGCCTCTTGTGTGTCTCTCTCAATTTTTCTCTAGGGTTTCTCGCGGCTTTCTGATACCCTTGACTGAAAGTCCCGTAGCTTTTTCTAAACCCGATAGGCGTATTATATAATCAAAATTAATCCATATTAATTTTGGAAATTCGAATTTCGAATCTGGACAATATATCAATCAAATCTATCTCATAAATGTAATTAAATATATTAAAGCCACATTTGGAAATTCAAATTTCGAATCTAGATAATATATCAATCAAATCTATCTCATAAATGTAATTAAATATATTAAAGCCAGATTTGGAAATTCGAATCTTGAATTTATATCAAATCTAAATTAAAAGCCTTTTTGATTTAATTTATCATTATAAATTAAATCTGAGAAATGATATCTATCTATTTAATTAAATCTGAGATACTATATCTCAATTTAACATTAAGCAGATATACGATATCTTTATTCGAAATTAAATGAGATACAATATCTCTATTTGTTTTAGATATTTAATTTATCAAATAAATTAAATACTAAATAAATACCATATATATAATATTATAATCTCCATTTATAATATATATATAAATATTAATTTCGAATTATATATATATATATATATATATAAATCCTAGATCAAATTCAGTATTCATTTAATTTGAGATTCAATGAACTTGGACACTTTTACCCGTGTTGGATTATTCTTGTGTGCGACCCTGCAGGCCCATATGAGATTGGCAATGGGCCAACACTGTATTAGCCCACAAGTCGCAAGCGGTCTCTAGCAAGACATTGCGACTATCCAATTCACATGGGGATCGATGACACGATACTACCTATCGTACAACCATGTCACGTCCCTTTTGTCACGCGATAATTTGGTCAAGGATGAGGCATGGATAATGTCAACTTCCTGTTCTTGACCACTACTTTCTCGATTCTCGAGTAGTCTAATAAGTGAAATGGAAACTCCTTTCCATCACAGTATGACCATACATTTCTTAGACTCACTCATCGAGGGGCCCAGTATTATCTCTCTACATACGTGAGGGACAAATCCCATCTTGACCACCACATTCCTCTGCATAAAAACCACTGATCCCGATCCTAGCCTTTATCATCACCCGGTCAAAGGTGACTTTTGACTAGGTCAAAGACCAGTGACTCATCATGTAGGAATCCATGATGATCTCAGGTCATAGGGTGTCGTGACGCAGTTATACATGAGATAAGCTTATGACTTAAACCATGCAGCTTTCTCATAGTGGGTCGATCCAGCACCTTGTACTCTTACAAGTGCCCATGACTTTGATTCATATCTCCATACCTCATCCAAGTCATACTGGTCTTATTTCATCTTCACTCCCGTGTAGATAACCGACCTGGGACATTTAGGATAACCTATAAGATTATCCAAGGATGCAGTTATCAATACGAACATGCAAACGAAAATGATAACAAAAGAGAATACTTTAAATAACTTAAATATGCAAAGTACAATGAGTTGCCCCTAGGGCATAATTTCCAACATTTCTTTCCCTCTTCCTTCATCAATCTGCAAACTCCCCATCTCCTTCATTCTATTTCTTGAATCGTTTTTTTTTTGTTTAATTCCATTTATACCGTGTTTCTTCTTTTGTTCAATTACAATTTGTGTTCTTATTATTTTTGTTTTATTTGTAGTTTAATCTTCTTTTTCATAATATTACATAAGGAAAAATGAGTGATATTCATTCATTTGTATATTTTAATGGTTCTAAAAATATAGGTCCAAGCGGACTGAGCTTTGATGGTGAAAAAAGAGGAATGTTTATTTTCGAGGCATGTCCACTGAAGATTTACATGAAAAGATCCGGCGAAAGTTAAAGCTGCAACAAAATCAGATAATATCTTCAGTGACGGGTAGACTGCCTTGTGGAAACCGGAAATATGTGGGTCTTGAAGACACTTTGTTGGAAAATGACCATGATGAAAATGATAGTGATGCAGATGATGAACATCGAGATAATTATTATATAATTTATTTTTTACTGGTTACCATATTTTCGCAAGAATTGAATTATGTTTGAACATGTAGATATTACACCGTTTTGGAATGACATTCCACCTTATGAGGCTGTAAATGAAGATTACCCGCATGAGGATATACTAGATGTGGAAGGCTTGGGCCAGGGTCCGTGGGCAAGAGGAGATGAATTATATTTGAAACAAGAGTTCGAGTCCAAGAATGATTTGAAAGCCGCAATAACACATTTTTGCATGAAGCAACATCATGAAGCTCAAGTGGTTGAGAGCACTACAACCAAGTACTCAATGAAATGTCGAAATAAAGAACAAGGTTGCGAGTGGAGGGTACGAGCAATTAAACCGAAGAAAAGCAACGCCTGGGTGGTAACCAAATGGGTGGGAAATCATAGTTGTGTGAACCAAAATCTATCCTAAGACCACAAACAACTTGATTCTGAAACTATTTCTTAGGTCATAATAGGTATGATGCACAATACTATTTGATAAATTGTGAATTTATTTGTGTTTGTGAGTGAACATAAATAACATTCCTAGTGCACACTTTTTATGAATTGTTTTGCAGACATGGTCAAGGAAACACCTTTGGTACCTGTGATCTTGATACAAGAAAGGGTGACTGGAATGTTTGGCTATAATGTTTCGTACAGGAAGGCATGGAAGGCAAAACAAAAGGCAGTAGCTAAGATTTACGGTGACTGGGAGGAGTCATATGCGATCCTGCCAAGATGGTTCGAGCACATGTTGAAATTTTCCCCAGGATCTATTTATCATATTCAACATGAAGCGTATATTGTTAATCGGTAGGTTGTTAATGATGTTCGATTTTTTCAACGTACATTTTGGACCTTCAGTCAATGTCGTGCAGTGTTCCAATGGTGCAAACCAGTGATACAAGTGGACGGCACACATTTATACGACAAGTACAAGGGGACATTGTTGATTGCCACCGCCCAAGATGGAAATAATGAGATCCTACCGATTGCATTTGCAATTGTTGAAGGTGAAACGAAGGAAGCATGGGAGTATTTTTTGGCTTACATACGATTGTATGTTACAAATACAGTTGGTCTATGTCTTATTTCTGATCGTCACACAAGCATAATATCAGCAGTCGGCAATGAGATGCTTGGTTGGCAGCCTCCTAATGCGTACCATGTGTTTTGCATTCGTCATGTTGCGAGCAATTTTAATACCCGCTTCAAGGACCAGGCGTTGAAGAAAAAATTAATGAGATTAGGTAATATTCTCCAACTGAAGTGCAGTGACATTCATTCTTTTCATTACCTTACACTGTTGTGTTTTTTTTCGCGTTTTTACAAGATATGTGCCAAACAAAATTTACTTCGATGCATTGTATGCCGAGTTCTGTAGTTACAGTAATGAAGTGGCTGCATGGATTGAACGAATTCCAAAAGAGCAATGGTGTTGGAGTTACGATGAGGATGGACGAAGATATGGTCATATGACAACCAACTTGTCCGAGTCAATCAATAAGGTTTTCAGGGGAGCACGCAACATGCCTATAACATCGTTGGTCAAATGCACGTATAGTTGACTAGTTCGCTATTGGGTCAAAAGAGGGACCAAAGCACAACAAGATGCCCGATCCGGAAAGCTTTTTTCAGATGCTATTGGAGAAGTTATGGCAAAGAATGGAGAGCGTGCAACATCGATGTGTGTTCGAGAGTTTGATGCAGCGCGTACCACGTTTGAAGTGGATGATCTGGATGATACATACTCGGTGCACCTGACCCAGCGGAGATGCCAGTGTGGCAAGTTTCAGGCATTCAAATTCCCATGTAGTCATGTAATTGCTGCATGTTCGGCGGTATCCCTTAATGCTACAAAGTACGTGGATCCCGCATTCTCAATATACAACATTATGAATGTTTACTCTTCATCATTTCAGCTGATCGGAAGTGAACAAGGAATACCGCCCACTTCCGAACCAAAGCTTATCCCCGACGAATCAAAATTGCGTGGTAAGGGGCGGCCTAGAGCTTCACGCATTCGCAATGAAATGGATGAGGTGGAGGTCCAACCTAGCTCTAGTCTACTGAGATGTGGTATATGTAAACAGTTTGGACATAATAGGCGTTCATGTCCTACGCGCATAGCGAATTAGTTGACAATTGATAGTTTGTATACTTATGTTCTTATCGTCTCACTTGATTTTGAGTTATGAAGTTTCTCCTTCTCATATTTATACTTATGTACAAATAGGGCATAATTAAGAATTTAGAATCCGGGAAAAAGTTGCCTAACTATATGTCCTATAGCAAAAGAAACAAATACAATTATCCATGCAAATAAGTCTTAATACAGTCATCCATGCAAATAAGTCTTCATACAGTCATCCATGCAAATAAGTCACAATACAGTCATCCATGCAAATAAGTCTTAATACAGTCATCCATGCAAAAGAAACAAATACAGTCATCCATGCCAATATAAGATAAGACCGATTGAAACGACACATTCATGATGAAGTGTAATTGGGCCACGGTCGGGAAAGCGCATCACAATCTGGGTTCCTCCAAATGCCACGCTGTCCATCAAGATGGTGAGTGAAGTTGAAATCCTCGGTGGCTGTTCGTATGAAGTCATCGGGGTGGACACCCGTATCATCGGATGTGCGGTGACCTGATTCGTACGGGCTATTACTTGATCCTGCCTCCATCCAACCCTGTCCAGGCTGGGACGAACAAAAGGGGGTAAGGCCCTATGCCTGCTGAAAAACACTAAAGTCAGGGTAGCCATATGCTGGCTGGTAGGCACCGAATCCGACAAAACCTCGATCAGGCAAGTAAGAACTGGATGACCCAAAGCCAGTCTGTGAACTCTGTGCTGGTCACTCATACGAGTAAGGAACATGTGTCTGCGGAGCAAGCATCGTACGTGGCTATGGATAAGAAGGTCTCGGAACATGTATCTCGGGACGGACCGGTGGTGGCATCTCGGAAGACACCGTTGCTGTCACATCCTTTGGGTACCACGGAACCTCAGTATAGGTGTGTGTGGGCCACATGAGTGGTCGATATACACCTCCGCCACGTGGACCGGATCAGGGTATCTGATATGCCTCCATCTCGTGCCGTGGTCGTCGATGACCTAGTCCCCATCCTTCCTTCGCACGGGGCGGGACCTCCAGCGCAGGATTCGGTATGCTGACTAAGAGTCCAGTTGGTGCGCTAGGACCAGGCTCTGCAACTCGACCAAACTCTCTAAGTGCTCTCAGTAGCTGGTCACAAACCTCCTGAACCTGCGCCTTTCTGAACCGAGCATCAAATTGTGGAGAATTCATCCACCAAATCCACTCTACACCATCTATCTGCATTTACCACGTGATATAAATAAAAAAAACATTTTATTAGGTTATGGATGATAAAATGAAATATGTACGATGCAAAGTGGAAGCAATATCGGTATGTACCACGTGCCCTATCCTGGCGACCTGCCTCGTCATATATCATCTGGTGTGTGTGAAGAACCAAGTCATGTACTCGGAGTTTGGGGAAATCGGCCCCTCATTAGGATCTGTAGTCTCAATCCTCAAATGTCGCATGTTCCACAACTGAATAAATTCATCTATCTTGGCCTCCCAATCTTCAGCAATCTTACCACGTAAGGTCAGGTCACGTGCACCCTAAAGCTGTGCAGCAGGTGCAGGGATGTGTTGCTGCATACCAAATTGCCGCATGCATCGATCTGGTTGGTGCATCTCGACAATGTGAAAACAAAGTACGAGTGTCACCGCCCTCCACCTGTCCTGCATTTCATCCTCTACACCCATAAGCTCATATCCGGCGTCCCTATATGGCTCCTACTTCACCTCTACATGTAAACAAATGCGAATTAGTTTACACTTTTAGTTCCCTAATCTCAAATTTATTATACATACATCGTCTCGACCCATCTAGTCAAGCTCTATCTGATATGTCTTTAGATGACGTCGCAATAACCGTAGCTCGACATTGTTGAACCTGCAATACGTAACTCAATAACATTAGTGAAGTGACCTTTAAATGAGAACATAATCGCTCAGCTACTCAAAGCAGTTCAAATAATTTATTATATCATACTGCTTGCATACCTGCGTCCGTAATGATCACCTGCGTCAATGGGTGGTGGAATGTCAGGTGCTATGGCAGGAAATTTGGACTACGCCCATATCTGCAGTAACAACAAACAACCTCCTATGTCTTTAGCTGAAGCTGACGTGGCCTGGCATAGCTCGCGAAACAGTGTGGCGAGTACAGCTGACCCCCAACTGTATGTATCAGTGTCCGAGAGGTCACCACCCAATAATTGTATATATCGGCAAGGGACCTCATGGCTGGACTTATCACACAACAAAAATCCACCGAATAAGCGCATGAGGTAAGCACGTGTGTACAAAAGCTGACCCTCAACCGACTCTGAGTGCTCCTCCCAGTGTCCCCAATGACGGTCAAACCAGCCCATCTTGATGTTTTCGCCAATCAATTCAGATGGGAGTGGAGTTACTGTTGGAAATTATGCCCTAGGGGCAATTCATTGTACTTTGGATATTTAAGTTATTTAAAGTATTCTCTTTTGTTATCATTTTCGTTTGCATGTTCATATTGGTAACTGCATCCCTGGATAATCTTATAGATTATCCTAAATGTCCCTGGTCGGTCATCTACACGGGAGTGAAGATGAAATAAGATCAGTATGACTTTGATGAGGTATGGAGATACGAATCAAAGTCATGGGCACTTATAAGAGTACAAGGTGCTGGACCGACCCACTATGAGAAAGCTGCATGGATTAAGTCATAAGCTTATCTCATGTATAACCGCGTCACGACGCCCTATGACCTGAGACCATCATAGATTCCTACATGATGAGTCACTGGTCTTTGACCTAGTCAAAAGTCACCTTTGACCGGGTGATGATAAAGGCTAGGATCAGGATCAGTGGTTTTTCATGCAGAGGAATGTGAGTGGTCAAGATGGGATTTGTCCCTCACATATGTAGAGAGCTAATGCTGGGCCCCTCGATGAGTGAGTCTAAGAAATGTATGGCCATACTGTGATGGAAAGGAGTTTTCATTTCACTTATTAGACTACTCGAGAATCGAGAAAGCAATGGTCAAGAAAAGGAAGTTGACATCATCCATGCCTCATCCTTGACCAAATTATCGCGTGACAAAAGGGACGTGACATGGTTGTACGATAGGTAGTATCGTGTCATCGATCCCCATGTGAATTGGGTAGTCGCAATGTCTTGCTAGAGGCCGCTTGCGACTTGTGGGCTGATACAGTGTTGGCCCACTGCCAATCTCATATGGGCCTGCAGGGTCGCACACAAGAATAATCCAACACGGGTGAAGGTGTCCAGGTTCATTGAATCTCAGATTAATCTGAGATTAAATGAATACTAAATTTGATCTAGGATTTATATATATATATATATATATATATATATATATATATATATATATATATATATAATTTGAAATTAATATATATATTATAAATTGAGATTATAATATTATATATGATATTTGTTTAGTATTTAATTTATTTGATAAATTAAATATCTGAAACAAATAGAGATATTGTATCTCATTTAATTTCGAATAAAGATATCGTATATCTGTTTAATATTAAATTGAGATATGGTATCTCAGATTTAATTAAATAGATAGATATCATATCTCGGATTTAATTTATGATGATAAATTAAATCAAAAGGCTTTAAATTTAGATTTGATTTAAATTCAAAATTCGAATTTCCAAATCTGGCTTTTAATATATTCAATTACATTTATGAGATAGATGTGATTGATATGTTGACCAGATTCAAAAATCCAAATTTCCAAAATTAATAAAGGATTAATTTTGGTTATATAATACGCCTATCGGGTTTAGAACTACCTACGGGATTTTCAGTTGAGCGTATTCAGAAAAGCCGCGAGAAACCCTAGAGCAACTTGAGAGAGAGAGACGCACAAGAAGCGCTAGCACGCTGCCGCAACCGTGTTCGGGGATTGTTCGTGTGGATACCAGTAGAGGAAGCCGATCCAAGAGTCGACTTCTGCCAATTGAAAGAACAAGACGCGGACGTGTTGATCGCCTACCTGATCAAAGGAACGAGACGCGGACGTGTTGTTCGAGAAGGCAGCCCACCTGATCAAAGGAACGGAACGCGGACTAGTTCAACACAAGGTATGATTCGGTTTCCTTAACTCTAATTTAAACGTCGTTGAGTGATCCTTCGGAAGGATTCGTAAGAAATTTTAATCCGCTGCGTGTACGAATCCCAACAGTCACACCCATGTATTGCCGCATAATTGCTGCCCAGTTGCCATGCGTTCGACCGGAAACTACTCGACCCTCAGTGGATAGACCTAAAATGCCCTCTACATCCTGTAGAGTAATAGTCATCTCACCAACCGGCATATGGAAGGTGTGAGTCTCTGGCCTCCACCTCTCAACCAAAGCAGAAACAAGGTATTTGTCAATCTGCACCAACATAAAAGTAAATAACAAATATGTCAGGGTCTTTTGTTATCCGTCTCATGTAATCACAACTAAATTAATATAATTAATTACATAAAGAATTTTAAAACATACTGGGGGTTTCTTCATGCGAGTCACGTGCCAGAAACCTGCACGCATAAGGTGGTCCTGCAACTGTATTGGGATGAGATCTGGGTCTTGGATATCTGCAGCAGACCCCTATGAGGCTCGCCTTACCCTCAACACATTCCAGTCTCCGGTGTTCCACACCACTTGTGATCGGTGTGTCAGTTGCACCTCTTCATTTAGAACTCCCCACTCTTTGGGGCCGGGCTCAATTTTAAGCGCGCATTCGTCATCCATTTCACTAACAAAAATTTACAATAAGACAACACATTATTAAGTCACTACTTATTATTCTCTAAATAATTAATAATTTGAGTAATTATTATTCTCCATTTAAGCTTATCTTATTTATCGTTGGATACTATAAATAACAATATACAACGTATTTCACAATATCTTTTTTTTAATTCACTAATTTCTTAAATCAAATTTATCTAATAATAATATTTTACATTTTATCTAACAAATTATTCTTATACAAAATATGAAATAATTAGTTATCCATCTTAAGGTTTATAATTTGTACAACAAAATAAATATTTAATTGACTAATTAAGTTACTTTACCAATTATTGTTAGTCTTCTATCTTAAGGTTACTAATGAATTTAAAATATTTTAATTCCATAAATTATTGATTTCAATTATTATTTACACTTTTTATTATTTATAATTATTCATATTTTATGAGTGATTAAGCATCTCTATCATTCTATGCATTTGAATTTTGAAGAAAAGAAACGCATTTTATTCAGCTTACCTCCATTGTAGGATTTCCGTATAGGAACTCGTTCTCTGCTAAGGAAAAAGGTTACTAGAGATAGCTAAACATATTTGGATCGTCGAATTTAATTTAGATGGTTTAGATTTGAATTTTTAAAAGTCTATATTTTCCTTAAAATATTATTTTAATAGGTATAGAATTAAAAAAAAAAGATAATCTCTTAACTATTATTCTATTAAGAAAATGAGTTTATTTAAAAATCATCATTTTAAAAAACTTAGATCTGTTCAGATTAGCTTAACTCTCCCTATTAACCATTTTACTAAGCAAGAAAACTGGTTCTTCTGTATATATGTTGTTGAAAGCTTCAGGACGATGGTTGTTCAATAAAGAAAGCTTCAAGTTGATGGAGCAACATCAAAGTCATAGGCAGGAAAATCAAATATCAAGAATCATATTTAATGTCATTTTATTGTTCCAGATAAAATCACATTGAAAAAACGTTTCAAACAGTTTTGTCATTTGTGTTCTTTAATGAGTTTTTTTTTCCATATTATTTTTAAAAGCTTAAATATTTTTGAACAGTTTCATATTTTATGAGTGATTAAGCATCTCTATCCCTACCATTATAATTATTCATATTTTATGAGTGATTAAGCATCTCTACCCATTCATATTTATTAAGCATTTAATGTATATAATTAAAAGTTAAATTCTATTATTAAACAATAAACATAACAACAAAATTAAATGTTGAGCATCTATCCAATTGTTACATTTATCCAGTATCTATAATAAATTGCAGGTATATAATAAAAAGTTAATTCCACTAATTAAAATAAATATAACAAAAAAATTAAATTTTACCTGTGCTGCAAACGTGTTTAAGCCTCCTCTTTCTTCCTCTTCTCTGGGTCTTAAAGTTCCTCAGCCTCTTTCTGTGTTTTTTCAGATGAGGTAGAGATTTGAAGGTTGAGAAGGTATGTCTGCGTGAATGTGGAAGAGGGAAAGAGTGAACAAGAATGAAGAAGATGAAGTTCTTGGATGATGAGGGAGAGACGGAAGGAGTGAAGGTAAGGTGAGAGTGACAAACTAAGGAAAGAAAATGGAGGAGTTCGTGTGAGGGAGAGTAGAAAATGAAAGAGTGAAAAATGGAAGAGGTGGAGAGGTGGAGTCTGATGAATCGAAGGTTAAAGGAATGAGGGAGTGAGCAGCCAGTTGCGTGTTGGGGGAAGAGAGGGGGTCTGCAGGGAATCCGGTAGGGGGTGGTTTGCAGGGTGGTTCAGAGATTCCCTGAACCGGGCAGTCCACGCCAGCGTGTGGCGTGGACGACGTTCTCGCCATAGGAGGCGTGAACGTGTGGCGTGCCACGTGTTCACGCCTCAATGCAGCGTGACACGTGTTCACGCCACAGGAGGCGTGATACACCCTCACGTTTCTGCTCGCGTCTGTCCCCCACATGCCACAGCTCAGTGTCACATCTCTCCCCCACGCCGTTGATGACGCCAGCATCATTCAGGGAAACACTTTGGAAAGTGCTTTAATCTAGAATTTTTTTTTTCAAAAATTTGACTATTTTAGTCAAAAAGCCCATGTCCTAATATCCTATGTATGGGACAGGAGGTAGTATCACTCTTATCGTGCAATGTGTAAGTTGACTAATTTCGCATAATATTGCAGGGGCACTTTGGCTGTTATGAAATATGAAAAGCAATAATAATAATAATAAATTAAAAAAATCCTTTATTAGTCTGACATGCATCATTCCCTAGTCCCGCTTCTCATTATTTATAATTTCGCAGAATATTGCAGAGGCCACTTTGGTTGTTATAAAATATGAAAAATAATAAAAAATTCCTTAATTGGTCTGACATGCATTATTCGCTAGACCCGCTTCTCGGTTTATCTACACGGATGATGGATACCTCCATATGGGTTGATATACTATTATCATTTGATATAGAGCCTTCTTAAAATATGTCAAAACCAAATTTGTTTACTGTTTATGTTTAATATTATATATGCCACTCCAACTCATCATCTAACATGTTTAATACGAATATGATTTTTTCCTTTAACAATCACATATCCATCTTAACATATAACTATATATATGAACTCTAAATATAATTATAATTTATTTGTTAATTTTCATTTATCAGTACATAAATATATCAACACATATAATTAGATTTAATGCATGAAATATTCTATTGAGTTCATACATGGAGTGACTAAACTGAACTTTGTATAACCGTGTGAAGTTAAAATAAATCGCATTATTCACATAATGTTAATTATTAGTGGTTCATATGAGCTCTAAATATAATTATAATTTATTTGTTAATTTTCATATATCAATACATAAATATATCAACACATATAATTAGATTTAATGCATGAAATATTTTATTGAGTTCATGCATGGTGTGACTAAACTGAACTTTGTATGACCATATGAAGTTAAAATAAATCGCACTATTCACATAATGTTAATTATTAGTGGTTCTTCCAACATACTTTTTATATATTTGTGATGAAAAAATTGGTAATTAATCTCAAATTAGCTAGCAACTTAGAAAATTTGTCAAGTCGTATCTATAAAGACGATGCTTCAATATCAAAAGAAGAGATTTTCTTAAAGAGTATCAAGCAGGATAAATAAATTTACTTTATTAAAGTTACTTTATTATTCAAAAGAAGTACTTATTTGCTTTATAAAAAAATTATTTTTATATGATTACCAATAATACTATTGTATTCCTCCTCAAAGTTTCCTAGGCCTGATAGGAACATGATCGGAAATTCCAATAAAAGGTATAACTGGAGTTGAGAATTAGGGTCCATCATTGAAGGGACAGGACCTAATAGGTCCAGGCTTGCAGGGCCTAGGGTTAAAATAACATATGTTTTTCAAGCCCGGCCCTAGAGTACCAGGGTCGAATCGGCCTGGAAGTTATTGTTCCAAATTTTGACTATTTTTTTTCTTTCTTTTTTTTCAAATAAATATAATTAGTAAATTACAATAATTAAAGTTCTAATTTATCAAATAAATATTGTCAACATTAATGTCTATACAACACACTTAATATAATAAACAAATGCGGTCACTAATCTCTAAGCAAGAGTAAACTAATTGTCCACAAATAATTGACACAAAGCATACCAGGCTTACCAATAAGCAACATGAGTACAATGATCATCATTTTCATCTTCTCACTACTATCATCAATTTCAAATATATTTGATTGTACTTCACTTCGAGTCGTAAGCTCTGCGTCGTGAGTAAAAATATCAAGAATGTTTTCTTGATCTCACATAATGAATATACTTCTATAATCTTTATTTGCAACAAATATTAAACCAAATCATAAAATTAAAGTATAATTGTTATGTATTTGTAATTAAATGGATAAATAACTCGATAACAAATACAAAATACATATAAATTAATAAATTAAATGGTCAAGTGAAATTAATGAAACAAAAAAAGTATATATTTAAAGGGCCTAATGGACCGGCCCTTTTAGGCCCTCAGCCCTATAGGGTCGAGCCCTAAGGCCAACTCCATTTAGAAACTCCAATTTATAAGCTCAGCTCTTTAAGGGAGAGAGCTTAAAAGGGATGGTCCGATTTCCTGACTCTAGGCATGACACCATATCATCATCATCGTCATCTTTATAATGTTAGTTTCTAGATGTTTTGATGATGACTAACAATTGTTGCACTTGATGAAATACTTAAAATCAATCTTGAGATCTTTGAAAATGTTTTTGAAAATCAGTAATTCATGATGATTTATTTCAACTCAGGTTATAGGACTTAAAGAATTTCCACAAAACCCATAACTCAAGTTGAAAATTATTTTTCAGAGACACATAACTCGAGTTATCACTTAACAACTCAAGTTATGGATTGTACTTTGCATCTCTGAAAGCCCTTCGCGAAAATGGAAATTTTGGGAACTGAGGTAACTCGAGTTATTTTCAACAACTCGAGTTACTACTGTAGCATTTCCTCTCGGGTTGAATTTTTGTTTGACATAACTCGAGTTAACACTATGCAACTCAAGTTATGCCCAAGTGAAAATGCTCTCTGTTTGATTTTTTTGTTTAACATAACTCGAGTTATTATGTGCAACTCGAGTAGTGTCAAAGTGAATTGCTCTCTGTGTGAATTAAATGAAAATGAAACTCAAGTTAATTAATATAACTCGAGTTGGCCTTCCCTTCCAAAAATTCTTGAACTTGAAAATAACTCGAGTTGGTACTGTGCAACTCGAGTTACTCATATCAGATTTTAAAATTCAGTATTTTCGAGATCTGGAACTCAGTGATTATGCAATGGGTACTTGATATTATTGATTCTTATCAATTCTAATCACTATTAATCATGTTTCCAGTGTGTGTTAGACAGGATTAACAGGCTTAAACTTCAAAATGTCAAAAAGCGAATTTCTGTTAGAAGCATTTAATGCGAAGCTCAGAACATTCACCAATTCGGCAAGAAACCATCTGAGCAAGCGAAAACCATCAGATAACATTCCTAATGAGCTCCAACAAACAATTTGAATAAAGAATGTCAACGGAGAATAACGGACAAATGTCGGAAACATACAAAGAGACAAAGCCACGAATTCTCAACGGTCACATTCATTACTCACAACGGCTCATTGATCACTTCTCAACGGTCATTAAATGCAGGCGTCTATAAATATAAGAAGTATTCAAGTCTCCAAAAAACCAAAACTCTGCGCATTCAATTATCGAACTACCTCATTTACTGTTTCGACAAGAAATCAATATCTTCTGATATTTCAATCTTCAGTGTTTACTCATCTACTCTTTTAGAGAGTTCTTCATTGATTATCATTTATTGTAAGAATCTCAAAGTATTGGGACTTTGAGATTGGGTTATCTGATTACAACTTGTAAGGGGGAGTAAGTTCTAGTGTGAGAGAATTACTCCGAGAGTACAGAGTGTGTAATCATTCGAGTTAGTGAAATCCCGGAGAGTCTGGGGACTGGACGTAGGTCAAGGATTTAGACCGAACCAGTATAAATTTCCTGTGTTCATTCTTCCTCAACTCTACTCTGTTTACCTCTGTTCTTGTAGTGCGCTAACAGAGCAACAATCACGAGAAAACTTAATATCCCCAATTCACCCCCCCTCTTGGTGATATTCCATCTTTCATTTATCAGGACATTGATACAGGTTAGGTTATATTATATATAATCTTCCGCGGACCACATGAAGATCTAGAAGAGACGCAATAAGAGACATGGAATTTCAGAAAAGGCATGACAATAAAGACAAATGGGTGGCGGGTGACCGTTTTTAGCCATTAAAATGTGATAGTGCATTTTTTCCCCCAACAAGAGACATGGTTTTTCAGAAAAGGCATCACAACAGAGACAAAGTCTTATGTATTCCAAATATATCTTTTTATATGTTCTCAAGTGATAAACAATATGGTTTACAATGAAAAAGCACACATAAATTAACATTGATATCATACATATTGTAATGTGAAAATATTCGCCATAATAAGTTTTATTATCTAGTGAACATGACAGAACATCCTCATTGGTGCGTACTGTATTGTCTCATAATAATCAGGATATTATATGTGTGTTTCTACCCATTATTACACGGGTATAAAAAAGGCTTTTAAGACCGGACACAAGAGGCATCATAAGATCAAATTTGAGACCAGCCTCGATACAGGCAGTCTCAAAAGTCTATAACTTTTAAGACTAGATGCGAACCAGTCTTAAAGAAATGTTTTTAGACTGGACATTAAAAATATTAGGTCATCTTAAAACACATACTATATAGACTTGTTATATTTTTTGTTTGATCTTGAAACCCAACTTTTAAGACCGAGCAAATAAATAGGCTGGTTTAAAAAGACTAACTTTTAAGACCGGACGAATTAATACTCCAGTCTAAAAATACTAACTTTTGAGGCCGGACGAATAAAAACGCCGGTCTTAAAATACCGACTTTTAAGACCGGACTGATACATACACCAGTCTAAAAATATTGACTTTTAAGATTGGACTAATAATACATCCATTCTTAAAATTTGGTTTTTTTTAGACCGGCATATTTATTCATCTGGTTTTAAAAGTCAGACTTCTTAAACCTCCTATGTAATAGTCTGGTCTATGTTTTCTTGAATTTTTCCCCTATTCTAATTTGTCCTAATCATACATATCCACCACCCAATCTAGCACCTAAAAGAAAGTAATTTAAGCTACAAGCTATGAACAATCCATTATGAATTACAAATTGAATTGAAAATAAATACAAATATTATTCGCCATGAGTAATGTGACATCTTAATGAATATGCAAAGATAGTAATCACCTCAATTAATATATACAATAAGATCAATTACAAATATAATGAGTTACAGAGACAACACCTAAATGAACATACATGCGCAATTCACCATGTCTTCATCAGATTCACACCTAACAACGTAACATTCCTCTTTTATAACATGCCCCTTTCGGATCTTGCCACAAAAATAAAAACAAGAACAAAAGATTCACAGTCAATGACATTGTTTAAGAACATAGGAAGGAATGTAGTTAAAACCTTGAAGTTTTTAAAGAATTTCGCATATGAATATTACCTTATGAATTGTCACCTTTATAAAGGGATATCCTCCCATATCCCTTCATGAAGATCATTTCTTATGCCAGGTTCATTATCCACTTCATCTTCTTTGTTCATGTCTAGGAGACCCCTTGAAAAGGAGTACTTTCAGGAAGACCATAATTTGAATGAATTTCCCCATCAATGAGCTACAGATCACATTTTATTTTCCTGATTGATGATATAGAACGTTTGTTTCGTTTAGCGTGGTGTGGTTAACTGAATAACTTTGCTTAAAGTGTTCATGCTGTAGCAATTGCGTATAGGCAGCTGGGGGAATGATATGCTTAGAAAGGATTTCGAGTTCAGCCTATTCTCTTACTGATATCTTCTTACGACTACGATCCTCTAGTTATTTTCTTGTTAATTAGTATAGTTACCAAAATTCCCAAACAAATCAAATTTGTTTTCTTTTTAAACACAACTATATCTACAATTCGGTGTCATCATTTGGTATCCCAGTCTCTATGGGACGATACTCTACTTACTCTTTATTACTTATTCGACTGGTTCACTTGCCATCAAGAAAATCGACCAACAACTGGACGCTTAAAGTCAAGTTATTTAGGTAGGCAACCTCTTTGCCAATTACATCACATGTAACTCTTAGATCTTTTTGGAATTTGATCATCATATGACACGGCACGTTTAATCCCATCTAATACCTTGAGATATAAAATCGTTTTGATAATATCAATTAAGTCAAGACAATAATGAACGTTGAGTATCACCATTACCCACGCTTGCCTCACCAAGATAACTCAAGGGCATCCACTTTGGTGGAATATACAAATGAGTGATCTAGGTTTAGACAAGTAGTTCCATGAATGATTCAAAGTCTCTTCGGCTTCCAAGTAAACTTCCCAACTATGCGTCTCCTCGTATTCTGAGGCCACTCCACTTGTTAAAGTTTCCGTCATTTCAAATTCTTTAGGATGGGGTTCTCTGTTTAAGCCCCCTTGTTACTTTAGTTTCTTTACATCTTTCTCCACTTCTACAACCTCCACGGGCTCCTCCACTGCCTAGCCTCTACCATAATGTCTGTTCCACTAGGTCCTCCTTTTCCTCCTCCTCCCCAACCTCAAAGGCCCCCACCATTGCCTCTAAATCCATCTAGCAATCAGATGTTGGAGCATGTGCTTGCCCATGTCGATCACATTGACCAACACTTAGGCAAATTGGTTGGACTTATTCATACCGTCAACAGGAAGCTCAACATGGTACTCCACACCAATGACATGGAGTACCATCCTTCTGAAGAGGACTCCTTTGACGTGGTCTATGCTAACTCCTCCCCCTCCGACAATGAGAGGGAGGATTACATGTTTTATGTTTCTTTGTTTTTTTTTAATGTCTGTAGTAGTGCTGCCCGATAAAAAATATTATGAATAAAATATTTTTAAATTATGTTCCTATCTTTATTATTCATCTTCATTTTTCAAGTGGTCCATACACAATAGTAAGGAAACAAACAAAACAATGTCCTCGTATGTCATAGTTTACATTGAAAATTCACAGAATACAACATTAAGAACATACAAAACAAACAAAACATCATTTACCTTGTTCAAACAAACATACAAACAAATACAATGACAATTCTTCTCAAGGTTGAACCGTCGTTGTCGTCGATTTTACCTCGCCCAGCTTTTAATCATTTTTAGTGTCCTTTTCATTGCCTTTCTTCTTTTAACGACAAAAAGAAAAAAGACCAAGAAAAAGGAGACAGATAATGATTATCAAAACCTAGAGAGGTAAAAACGACGACGACAAGGGTCCTACCTTGAGCAGAACCTCGATTGTCTTGAACCCTACTTCATTGTTTGAAAAGCATGTCACCATTTCTTATATTTAAATGAAGACTTTTAAGATCAGATTTTAAAACAATATGGTTCTAAAAGACAGATTTTTAAGACCAGAGGTTTAAAAACTCCAGTCCTAAAAGTCATGCCATATTTTTCAAAATTAAACAAAGACTTTTAGGACCGGACCTTTATAAACCATCTGGTCCTAAAAGTCTAGCCATATTCAATATTAAATGAAGACTTTTAGGACCGAACCTTTTGAAAAAATCCGATCTTAAAAGTCTCGCCATATTTTTGAAAATTAAACGAAGACTTTTAGGACCAGACCTTTAAAAAAAACATCTGGTCCTAAAAGCCTCGTCACAACATTAAACAAAGACTTTTAAGACCGAATCTTTAAAAACAATCCGGTCCTAAAAGTCATGAAGACTTTTAGGACCAGACCTTTAAAAAATATATGGTCCTAAAAAACTCATACATTTCAATCTACTTATTTACAATATCTTGTCCTCAAGATATAAGTACTAAATAGCTTTATTCCCCATCCAATACATTCAACAACCAAAAATGGATACAAGAAAATTGTTGGAAAAAATAAACAAATTAATTATTGACCATTATAAATTGTACAATTGTTCATTTACAGAAGATGATTGTTGTAACATCATATATTTACAAATGAATTTAGGACATTATTGTTATGACTTTAAGAGGTCATACAGATATTCACAAAACACTTTGTGTATGTGCTCACTATCATCATCAAAAAAGGAATCAGCATAGGCAAACGTCTGTAACAACAAAGACAGAAACTGAATTAACTTATGTGCATATATATATCATATGTAACATTAAGCCAGAAAATGAATTCAACCATAATATGTAACATCAAATACATTTACCTTTCTAGTGAATTTAGTCCTTCCTTGCATGATAATATCATATATGTGTTTCAAGACGTAATGACTACATAAGTTGGACGCCTCTGGTTGCCGACAGGTCTAAAAGGAACACGAAATATATATAAGAGCATATATATATTTCTTTTTTGTTGCGACGATGATGCTCTAGCATTCTTTTTTGGTTTCGATACACGATCATCTAGTGTGACAAATAGTGGAGGTGTTGTAGCTTTGATGTTCTTGTCAAGTTGCTATGGCATTGGATGCTACTGTTTTTCTTCAAGGAATCGTTCTATAGTTTCCTTGCCTTTCTTTGTTTGACCAAATTCAGGGTTAGCATCTTCGATTGGCCTTTTGGTTACCTTCATGGGTACCATACTCTTGCCACTTTTGAGTTCTATGACCTTGACCCATTCCTTCTCATGGCTCCTGGGGACTTCAATGTCACTCGGCAAAGGGCCGGAGGGTTTGTTGTTAAGAGCAGTTGCGAGCTATCCGAATTGGGTCTCGAGGTTTCAAAGGATCACCTGTTAGTTCTAGATGATTGCATCATTCTTTGCCATGTATTCCTTTAGAAGATTTCTCAAAGAGGTCTTAGGGTCTGAATCGCTGCCCTGTTGCCTTGCTTGCTGGGTAAACATTAGTGGGTTTGATAGTCTATTTGAGTATGATGGGCCAGTTGACTGTCTTGCTACTTGTTGGCCCTAAGAACTCCATGAGAAGTTAAAGTGCTACCTCTATCATGGGTTGTACATATTCGAGTAAGGGTTATTGGTGTTACTGCCCCTGTTGAAATTGTTAACATAATTAACAGATTCAGGGTTGGCAGAGCACTAAGAGTAAGAGTGCTCTTTGCCACAGTACACCCACGCTACCTGTGCTGACTACATCAGTAAATTGTTAGCAGGAAGGGTCAGCCCTTTAATCTTGTTGGTGAGAGATAACACTTGGGCTATAAGGGCATTCATAGCATCCAACTCATGTATTCCAACAACAGTTCTTGAGGGAGTTTCCCTTTTAGCTTACCATTGATGGCTATTCATTGCCATTCGTTCCAGTAGTTGATGAGCTTCTTCATAGGATTCCATCAGAATGGAGCCACTTGCAGAGGCGTCCACGATTGAATGTGTTTGTCTATCTAGCCCTTTGTAGAATGTTTCCAACTGAATCCAGTTACTCACTCCGTGTTGTGGGCATTTCCTGAGAAGATCCTTAAATCGATCCCATGCTTCATATGTTGACTCACTAGATCTCTGTCAGAAACTGGTGATATCCTTTCTTAGTTGGGCATTATTTGTCAGTGGGAAGAATCTGATCAAGAATTTAATCCCCAGGTCATTCCAAAAGATGATAGAATTAGCAGGTAGGTTGTTCAGCCATGTTCGAGCCTTATCCCAAAGAGAGAATGGGAATAATTTAATTTGGAAGGCGCCGGGTGTGACTCCGGGAATGACGAGTGAGTCACAGACCTCCATGAAGGTCTTGAGATGCAGATGACGGTATTTAGACAGGAATCCTCCAAATTGTCTGGCCGAATTTAGCAATTGAATCATGACACCTTTAATCTCAAAGTGCCCTGTATTGAAGGTTGGGGCATGATGGCTGAATTAAGCTTGGTCAAATCTGGAATCCCAAACTCCATAATGACTTTGTTCATATTAACATTTGGTGGTGGTGGTGAAACCTGATTGGCTCCATTTATTACTTGTTGCTCTCCTTGACCTGGTCATAATTAGCTGGTATATCCACCATGTCTACGAAGTCAAAGAAGTGACTTCTTCACTTCTGCTTCCTGCACCTTTGCTTGTAAGTGCGTTCAATCTCAAGATCGTAAGGCTCAAGATTAACTAACGGTGAGTTACACATACACTTCAAAATGTACCTAAAAATCAAAAGCAGAGAAGGAGTGAGCTTATTGTGTAAAACACAACTATTCAATGATTAAACTTCTAATCATAAAAGGTATCTACAGTCACCGACAACGTTGCCAAAAACTTGTTAGTCGATTTCCTTGATGGCAAGTGAACCAGTCAAAGAAGTAATAAAGAGTAGTAGAGTATCGTCCCACAAAGACCGAGATACCGACGATGAGACTCGTTTCGAAGACAGTTGTGTTTAAAAAGGAATGAAAATTATAATTGGTTTAGTTGTTTTTTGGTTATAACTATCAAACAGGGAAATAAACAAATGATTGTAGTCACAAGAAGATATCAATTTAAAGATAGGATGAGGTGAGATTTCATCCCAAGCATATTACTCCCCCCAGTTTGCCTTAGCGCATTGCTATAGCAATTATGCTAAACAGCTTCTGTAATGCTACAACGTAGCTGCTTTTACATTGTTATCCAGTTAACCCACTACTATGCTATAGAGAAGCTTTCATGTCCTATAAGTACAATCCTTGCTATACTTCTCCCATATTCCTATGGCAATTTTCTAGTTCAGATTATCAATCCTAATCAAGGTGTATGGTTATGAGCGATAGACTCATTCCTGTAGCTTACAATAATAGGTCAAGCCTTGCACCAGCCTATCTAGCAAACACTGTCTATCAAATGTCTAACCCCGACTTCCTTCCAATAAGCCGAGACCACTGATCTAGCCTTTAGCTTCCAATAACAGATAAGATATTAAAATACTGATAAACAAACTGAATTAATTTAATTAAAGAACTAGCAAACCGGGTTCATTCTACACTCAAGAATTCATCCTCGCTCAACCAAAGGAATTTTAGTTCATGACTAATGAGGGAATCAGAAAACAAATCACAGTAGAATAGCCCATGGAAAAAAGATAAACTAAAAATCAACGAAATAAAACAGAAAGTTCATCGGGGGGGTTGACGGTGTAGGAGGCGCTGTCACATGACATCTACACGTCTTCTAATCTCCATCGTACTACAGGGAAGGATTTTGGGTCTCTCCTGGAGTTTTGTGCTTCACAAGTCCTCTCCTCTTCGTTGGAGACTAGCCAAATAAGAATTCTCTTGGCTCCTTCACGACTTCGATGATCTTTAGGGTTATCCATCTTTTCCTCTTATAGTCAGGTTTTCTTGCACCATACGTCTAGTAAGCTGGGCCTTTCTAAATCTGTCAGGTCCAACTGTCCAACTGTCCAAATTTGGTTGATTGATTCTGCTGGTACTACGGGATTCTCCAAAACTTATCTTCAATCCTCTGCATCTTCTAATTCAATCTGTCAACAATCCAACCGTCGTCTCAACATCCGTCTAATAACCTGCACTTAATTTCCTGAAATAGCCTTGAGGAAAAGTCAGAACATAAGGCATATAGCATTGTTTCACTTGCAATGCTAAAGCATTCCGGTAACATTGTATTGCGGGTACATTATGGCTTACCCGACTCGATGCTATACCATGGCATTGGCTATGTTATGTGCTTTCACAATAAACCTCAAACTTGCCCTTTTCTTATGCATATGTAGAGGATAATTATGCAATTACCATGATTTATGATATTCATCCTACATTTCCCTACATGCATGAATTATAACATATTTGCTTACATTAGACACATTTAAGTTCATATTCACCATACAAAACAGTCACACATTATAGGGAAAACATTGCGTAAATAATACTCATCAATCACCCTTTCCTTCCTTTCCTCCTCAGAACCATTGTGTCCGACCAGCATCTTGATCAAGTCTGTTGATCTGTGTAATACCCTAATTTTCAAAAGCGGAATAATTTTTTTTTTCATCAGAGTAGAGCATCGGAGCAAGAGAGTAACTAATAACCATCAACTGTGGCGTATCTGTTTGTTCACGAAGAACAGTACATTTATTCAAGTATTGTTACTGTAACGGTACATACTCAAAATAAAACTTCAGCCAGTCCTCATGCGTGCTGCTACCCTTGTCATTAGCCCTCGGTCCTTCAGACCCTGAAGCTATGTTAAGAGCTGAGGTCCAATACCCATTGGACCTCAGGTAACGGTTAACCTCATGCTTATGTATGACAAAATATGTATGACAGATATTCATGACATTTCAGCATTAATCAACAGTACATATCACATGTAAAGTCATCTATGTAAACAGTACACATCACATGTAAAGTTATCTATGTTAACAGTACATATCACATGTACAATCATCTATGTTAACAGTACACATCACATGTACAATCATCTATCACATATATGCATACAATAAGCATCAGAGTTAGTGTTACAGTACAAATCCGTACCTTAGTCCGACTGGATAGTGGTACGTTTGTCATTCAGTATGTCTCCTCGGATTGCCTATAAATGTATAACCGCATTATTTCTTTATAAGTCGCAGCCTAAGAGGTACTCTAGCCACTACTGACCCTTTCTTATCCCTGGTGGGTTTGTTATTCTAATAATACCCCTTTATTTCTTAAAAAACACTGCTTCAACATTTCTGGACAGCTTTTTCCTTAACTTTGAAAAATCATAACTAATTCCACAAAATCGAAATGAGGTTCTGTAAAATTTCCCAGAAACCTTAGCATGTATATTTTTGAGAAAAAAATATTGGTTTTTACCTAGAATTAGTGAATCATTCCCAGTTTTACAATCTTCAACCTCTGCCCAGAATTTTTTCCAAAAAAATGTAGCCTTATTTCCAAAATTTTTAACTCTCTCTACAGACCTCTAATTGATGCATATTTTATATCAATGGAAAGCTATACATGTTTACTATTCCCATGAATTATTTCATGATTTTTGAATATAAATTTACTTATAAAATAATAGCCTCTATCTGACTAACTCCCATAACCCAGCAACCCAAGAATTCTCTATCTCACTCTAACTTGTTCCCTTAATCCTAGAAGTCACTTCCCAACATGTTTCCACCTTGTCAGGCATCTTTTGATGCAATAAGGCTTAAAAACAATTATGGAAAATTACTTTACCTATTTCCTAGATTAAACTAACATTTATACTAAGAACTACTAAGAACTATAAAACTAAAGACTAGAAACTAAAAAAACTAAAGACAAGTTTACCTCTTGAAGCTTCTTGCAATTCCTTCCTCCTTCTTAGAAATCACCACTTGGTGGTTGATTTGGTGTGAAGAATTGTGAAGACCAAAGCCCCCTATTTATAGCAAAGGGCTATGGCAACTTTGGTAATTATTTCAAACCTAATCCTCTTGAATATGGACCCTTGGATCTAGGTCATTTTTGGAGCACAAATCCTCACCATTCCCTCTCAAAAAAGTGCCCCCCTTCTTTCTCCCTCATCCTCTTCCATTTTCTTATCCTCTTCCATGCAAAGTACACTTCATCTCTCCAATTTGTCTTCCCTCATCAATGTTAAATTGGCATGTGTTCTAAAATTTAATGTAAACAATTCTCTTCCCCCTTTCTCAAGCCAACAATTTCCTCTTCATCTTTCTTTGATTTGTATTCCAATCATTAGTTACTTTAGGTGCCTTGTAACTAGATGAAAGTATACTTAGGGATTTTTATTTTTTTAAAATGAAGCTTGTTCAAATCTTTTCATTAACTTTGTGATTTTGAAACTTATGGCTTAATTTAAAAGCCTCTAATCTCCTTTTTATCATTTTAGATCAAATCTCAAAAATTGAGGAAAAGATTTTGGTAATAACCTATCTCAAGCTTAAAATATGCTTGTTAATAATAACTCCTTATATTTGATCTATGATTAACGTATTTTAGGATACAATTTATTTTGTATAGATTCTCATTTACTTATGTCTTGAATTAATTCCATTGATTTATGCTTAATTTTCCTATTGGTGATTTCATTGGCTTTTCTCTCATACACACTAGACTCACAACCCTCACAACATTTGCACACACACACACTCACAACACTCTCTCTCTTACACATACACACACACTTACAACTCTTTTCTCTTTCCAATTTATCCTCTTCCAAGCATTAAACTTTAAGCCTCTAAAGTCTTCATGAGTACTCTTATCTTCTGCCATGTATTTAATTCCATTATCCCATGTGTGTGTAGGCTTATATTAAACAATTCTCTCTTCCTTTTTTTTTTTTTTTGACAAAAACCACGCCCTCCCCTTCATCTTTTAATTTCATTTTGTGTTTTAATTGACTCATAACTGCTAAAGAAAATTCTTCCATTGGCTAAAGTTTGAGTCACAAGGATTCCACTTTATGAGAGTTAATTAAGACCTTAGGATTTAGCTTATTAAATTCAATCCAAACCTTCCATATCTAATCTTAATTAGCATCCCTAATAAAGTAGTTAAGTGTAATTGTCAAAATATGATTGGTTCCTAACTAAATCATGGTCCTTAGAAACTTATTTATGCTAATCTTAGTCTTTTACTAGCCATTAGATTTTAATTAAGGTAATAGATCCTTAATTATGCCTTTAACATATGCCACTACATTAATTATGAATGTTTATGAAATTAATTCAATTAATGCAGATTGAATCATCCACTAATTATTGGCAATTTTCTCTAATTGGTTTAAGTATTTTCTCACAACTCTTTGGCTTTTCATAGTCATTTATGCACCATGCATTATTTTAATAATTATAGGGCAATTTATGATCCCTAAGTGAAAACTAGAAAATTGGCCTTTAGTTAGTTTTAATTTCAAGATAAAATTCCCTCATATTCAAATAAATAAGCTACAATATTTTTGAGACTACATATTCACCTATTTTAAATAGGCTTATTTGCCAAAATATAATATTTATAATGAATATGAATTTTAGGGTATTATATTTCTCCCCCCGTTAAATAAAATTTCATCCTCGAAATTTGACCATATAACCCCTAAAAATTATTTAGACTCCTAGTTTATTTCTTTCCTATGCATGCTTATCTAGCACGAACTCTGATCTCATTCATATTGTACCCAGGTATAGCATCCAAGGATCTACTTGATCCATTCTCACAAGGCTTAGTTACACAGTCTCAAAAATATTGTAGCTTATTTATTTGAATATTAGGGAATTTTCTCTAATTGGTTTAATTATTTTTTCACAACTCTTTGGCTTTTCATAGTCATTTATGCACCATGTATTATTTTAATAATTATAGGACAATTTATGATCCCTAAGTGAAAACTAGAAAATTGGCCTTTAGTTAGTTTTGATTTCAAGAGAAAATTCCTTAGTATTCAAATAAATAAGCTACAATATTTTTTAGACCACATATTCACCTATTTTAAATAGGTATTATTTGCCAAAATACAATATTTATAATGAATATGAATTTTAGGGTATTATATTCTCCCCCCGTTAAATAAAATTTCGTCCTCGAAATTTGACCATATAACCCCTAAAAATTATTTAGACTCCTAGTTTATTTCTTTCCTATGCATGCTTATCTAGCATGCACTCTGATCTCATTCATATTGTACCCAGGTATAGTATCCAAGGATCTACTTGATCCATTCTCACAAGGCTTAGTTACACAGTCTCAAAAATATTGTAGCTTATTTATTTGAATATTAGAGAATTTTCTCTAATTGGTTTAATTATTTTTTCACAACTCTTTGGCTTTTCATAGTCATTTATGCACCATGTATTATTTTAATATTTATAGGGAAATTTTTAATCCCTAAGTGAAAACTAGAAAATTGGCCTTTAGTTAGTTTTAATTTCAAGAGAAAATTCCCTAATATTCAAATAAATAAGCTACAATATTTTTGAAACCACATATTCACCTATTTTAAATAGGTATTATTTGCCAAAATATAATATTTATAATGAATATGAATTTTAGGGTATTACAATCTGTACTGTGATGCCGTCGATCTTCAAGTTCGGTTTTTTTTCCTTCTGATTGTTAGATCTGAAATTTTGGATTTGTTAGGCTGTTTGTTAGATCTATTAGTCTCAGTGTTAGATCTATATTTTTTGTTCCAGATTTCCGTCGATCTGTACTGTGATTTGTACTATCGTGTTTTTCATTTACACCTCTGACTGGTATTATCTTATTTTTGGTTCTAGATGAAAATGGAGCCTAATACCCAAGAGGGGGGTGAATTTGGTATTTTAAAAATTTGAAAACTTGTTCTGTTTTGGGATAGTAAAAACAGGGCAGAACAGAGTAAGAAGAAGAATAGCAAGACACAAGGATTTGTACTGGTTCGGTCCTAACAAACTGACCTACATCCAGTCCCCAGACTCTCTGAGATTTTCCACTAACTCAAAGATTACACACTCTATACTTAAGAAGTAGTTCTCTCACTAGAACTCACTCCCCCTTACAAGTTGTAATCAATGAACACCCAAATCACCAAGTCCCCTTGACTTGTGATTCTTTACAATAAATGATAATCAGAAATAAACTCTCTATAAGAGCAAATATTGATAATCACTGAAGCTCTTTGTATCAGAAGATACTAACTGAAGAAATAAATGAACACTTGAATGCAATTCGTTTTCAGTGGTTGTGGTTGTTGGACAGACTTGAATGCAGCTCTATTTATACTAAGAGATCATTAAATGACCATTGCTTTCCCCATAAATCCGTTGGAGAAGTTTTGCCAAGGTTAGGAAGTGGTTTTGGCATCTTCTCTCTCTAATTTTCCCTTAATCCAGCTGGCCAATTGATCAGAGTTGACTCTCTGCGAATTAATCCGTTAGAGAAGAGGTTGCTTGTTGTAGAAATCAATCTTTAATGCTTTGCAACCGTTTGCAGATGGATTGTCCAAAAGAGTGCAAATTTCTGGACATAGCATTTAATGTTCTGAACTGCTTTTTGCTTTATACTTTAACTCTTCAATAAACATTCTTTAAACATCTGAAATTCACTAATAAAGTCATTAAACATAGCTAGAAATATCAGAGAATAATATTGCAGAGTATTAAGATCAAACAAGAATATTTTCTGAAATCGTCAGATTTGAATTTTTGAATCAGCGTCATGAACTTGAGTTTAGTTCTTGTAGGCTCGAGTTCAGAGCTTCAGTTGGTAAAGGTGTTTCAAGTTTAAAACATATAAACTGGAGGTTTGAAATCAAAACCTAAGGTTTTTAACTTATTGAAAAGTTACATTGCTCTCGGTTTGATTTGAACTCGAGTTTGCAAGTCTGAACTCGAGTTCCATTCTTCCAGAGAGGAATGTCGCGATTTTGAGTTCTGGAGAGTTTGTGACTAAGAGGTAAACTCGAGTCTATTAGTGACAGGCTCGAGTTTGACATTTTTCAAGTCAAAACATAGTTTTAGCTTTTAAAGGACAAACCTAAGGTTTCCAGTGCAAACTCTAGAGTTTTCTCAAGTTGAAAAGTTCTTTGCTCTCTATAAAGTTTAAAATCAAGTTTGCAATGTTAGGCCCGGGTTTGACATTGTTTAATCAAAACTTGGTTAAATCTTTAAAAACGCAAACCTGAGGTTTTCAGAGCAAACTCTAGAGTTTTCTCAAGTTGAAAAGTTCTTTGCTCTCTGTAAGGTTTGAACTCGAGCTTGAAGTCTTAGGCTCGAGTTTGTTCAACTTTGAAAAGCTCTGAATGTTTTTGGTCTGAAGAAAACTGGAGGTTTGTGAAATAAGTCTCAGGTTTACTTTGATTGAAAGATTTTGAAAACTCTCGGCCAAGTGTAAACTCGAGTCTGCAATGAGGAACTCGAGTTTACATGATTTGTAAACTCTTAAGATTTTTCAAACTGTAAAACTTTATTCTGAATGAAACAATGCAGAGTTTTTGAAAATCTCTTACTTTGAAAAATTCTTCCCGCCAGAGATGAACTCGAGTTTGTCATAACAGGGTTGAGTTCACAGGTTATGTAAACTATGAAGGATTTTCTCTGGAGGTTGCAAACTTAAGGTTTGAAGAAAGAGGTGTCGAGTTTAAAGGTGTTTTCAAAACAAAATCCTCTTTACCATTGGTGAACTCGAGCTTGCAAATGTGAACTCGAGTTCACACAAAGCTTTTGAAAACTTTGAAAAAACTCTTAAGTTTTAAACTTCAGGTTCAGTCTCGAGTTTGAGAATTAAAGTGGCAAGTTTACATCCTCTGTCAAAGGCAAACTCGAGCACTACTACAAAATAGGGATATGGAGTCCTATTTTTTGTACTTTTGGCGTCCAATTTTGGGGGGACGTCTATCTGGGGGGCGCAGTAGGGAGAACTTAAGGAGTCCTATTTTAAAATTAGACGCCTAATATAAGGCGTCTAAGTTTTGGAATTAGACTCCTTAAGTCATGACTTAAGGAGTCTAATTCTGTAACTTAGACTCCTTAAGTCATGATAATTACGCTTCAGATGTCACTTAAGGAGTCTACTTTTCGGAATTGGACTCCTTAAGTCATGACTTAAGGAGTCCAATTCCGAAAATTAGACTCCTTAAGTTTTTTTTTAAAAAATAATAATTACTTCATATATTCACTATCCCACAATTTCTTACAAAAAAACATCTTTACATAAACAATCACCAGAATGTGATAATTGCATACAACACTATATGCTAAAAGGTTAGCTTAGCTAACCTTATACAGAAACATAATACATGCACCTTTTATATAACAAATATCCCAAGATACATAGTTCATGATGAGTTGGACATAGAGGTAACAAAGTAGTAACAACAAACTTGGCTAACTTCAAATCATTTCAACCAATTAGCTCTAACTAATTCAAGTGGTAACTACTACTACTTCTATGTACAACAATCACCACAAAGTGTCAAAATATTGTCTAGCTACCTGCTACTAGTCAAGTAATATAAAGACTAACTTCATTCATCTATGTGTTGCAAAAGAACAAAGTGTCAAAATGTTGTTTAGCTACCTACTACTAATCAAGCAAACCAAACAAAGATCAGCTATGGAGATCGCAAGTGTTATATGTTTACCAGGAGTCAAATGGAGATAGGGCAACACCTGTTTCTTTTAGGAATCAATCCAACAATTATTTGTTTCTTTTAAGATACTTACTTCACTGTAACTCCTTCCTTTCTTGCAATTAGTTCGTTCAAGAATCTATATGAACCACCATAAATATCCTCTAAAGCAATGATTTCATCACCTGCATTTAAATTATAAAAGCGTTATGACAATTAAAAAAAGCAATCATTTTAGTATACATAATATCTGGTGAAAACTATGAAAAATGTGTTCACAAGTAGTCCATATTATATTTTGCAAATGGAAAATAAAATTTTGTGGATTTCGATATATGTATTAGGAATTAGAAAAACTAAACAAACTAAGATGAGGAAATGTACCAGGATTAACAAGCTCACAAACAGCAGTTAAGGCAGTCATTCCACTGTTGAAGCAAAAGGCTTTATCTGCATTGTCAAGCTTTGCTAGCAACCTGAAAATACAAATAAAGCCAAGTCAAAAAGGTATGATGGAAAGAGAAAAAAAACAACAATATTAAGACAATCAAGAATAGTTGTATTCACTTTTCCAAGGTATCTCGGGTGGGATTTGTAAGCCTAGAATAGGCATATTCATTGAATTCTGTAGCAGAAGTCTGCATGAAAAAAAAAATAGAACAAGACCAGTTATATGTAACAAGAAAATCATGGAACGAATATACTCAAGATCACAGCAAGTATATATAAAATATTCACCATTTTGAAAGTAGTAGTTTGGTAAATTGGCATAGAGGTTGCCTTATAAGGATCAAAGTCATTATGGTAATTCACCAGCACCGTAGACATGCTAGGTTCGTGTGTCGAGTAGTTTGATTGAACTATAAATGCAATTAGAAGTGACAAGATAAGAACATTATAAGCACTTATTTTCTTCAATTATGTACAGGAAAGGTTCAATTATTTATTTATTTAAGACTGAACAGCAGTCAGTTATTATCAATGACAGCACATTAAAACATACAGAAATCACAGAGATCAGAAACCACCATCCTATTAAAAGAAAAAAAGGTGCAAGCAAGAAGTGTTTATCCTATGTAGATTTTGTCTACTCATAATGAAAATCCTAATGTAACTCACCTGCAAGAATCTACTCGTTCATACACGTGTTCCAGAATTCCAGCCTCCATATGAACCATGGAGACAATTGCAGAGCTTTCTCCAGGGCAGCCCACTATGTCAATCTATTCTGCTTACTCACTAAATCAGCAAGTAATCCAGTCATGCATCACACTTTTAAGTTTAACTAAACTCTTAAGCTAGAAAATTTTCCAAACTTCTCCAATTGTTTCAAACATCATATTTAAAACTTTGAAACATAATCTGCTATTTCAAACAATCATTAAGCATTTATGACAGCACGTATAAATATAAACCAGCATCATGAAACTAATTTTACTTAGCGACAATATTACTCTTGAATATAATTTCTCAGCATATAAACAATAGTATATCACAGCAATGATAATCAAATTTCAGCCCAAGACCCATGATTTCCAGAACTAAAATATATACCCATGTTCCCCTGGTGGCATGTATTATTTTCCTTAGCCTTAATTTCAGAGAATCTAACGCTATACTCCCTTCAGACTTGCAGTCACAATATTTTACTCAATCACAAGGCTTCATGGGTTCCCACTAAGAAATATCAATAACACAACAACCTGATGGAGTTTTTCTTTTAGTAATAAAATTCCAAGAAGAAAGGAAGCTTGAATAAATACAACACACACAGACTTGATACTTTGCAATCAGGATAGAGGATTGGGGTTCAAGGATTATCTTCCATTCTCACATTATCAATCATCCAACTCAGAGATTAAAGGAAAAAGACTTAGCTTACCTTCCAAAATCAATGGATCTTTGGGTTAATCTCCTCCCGTCAACTAAACATGAGTTAAATAAAAACCGCAACACATTAAGATGAGTTAAATAAACATGCACTGTGAATTACCTCAACTAGGTCATCTATTAAAACATCCAACATACATGGAAAGAAAGATTGGACAATGAACCAAATAAAGGAGGGAGATCTCCAAAAAAGTCGTTGAATGATAGATCCCTGCATTATGGAAGGGCCTTAAATCATTAATCTTAGCCATATTAGCTAAAAATTTAGTGGAAATGAGATTGAATGACACTATAAAAAGGAGTTAAAAGAAATCAATGCACTATTCAATATATCTTACAGGGTATTGAGATCAGCAAGGTTAGAAAATATGTCTCCAATTGAAAAGGAGATTGCATTGTGGCTCACATTCCTAAAAATCACATAGAGATGCAATTGGGCGGTGGCCAAAGTCCACAACATATAACTAAATTGAATGATGTGAAATAATGTTATGTGCGAACAGAAAAGCAACTTACAGATAATTGAGGGAAGTCATGGCTAAAATAGAATAAGGAAGATTTCCACTCAAGTTATTTCTTGCAAGGTTCCTGAATATTAGAATCAGAGAGCAATAGCATATTAACTCAAACAAGACAGTCAAGCTGGCCAAGAATGAAAAGAAAATCACATATGGGAAGCTAGCATTACAGGCTTGTCAGATTTGGCGGCAACTGGTAAGGGACCATGTCATGGATCTTCTTGTCACTTAAGTCACTAGTGGGGGAAGCAAAAGAACATCAGTATTAACATGTGAAAATAGTCAAACAGAATATAAGTGCCATGAAAACAACAAATTTCATTATCTCACAGTTGTCTCAATGACATAAGGTCTAAAAGCAGGTATCCCAAAGTCCCATTAAGTCCCAAACCTGACAATTCTCTAATTAAAATTCCAGCAATGAGATCAGTGTTAGTTTTCTTAAACAAAAAAACACAACTGAAGAAACTAAAAGTTACAATTGTGCAATATCATCTCAGTGTTATTGCATTCCCCAGCAATCAAAATAGACAAACAAGATCAAAGCCCCTGAAAATGTCAGTGCCTCAACTCCAATTCAATACAAAAATCTCTTGCTTTGCCATTAAAAAGCATAATAAAGACATCGCTTATCAAACAGAGATTATATAATCAAAGTCCCACAAGTGAAGGCGCCAACTTTGGTTCCTCTCGGCTCAATCGCAATTCAAAATCCAAACTTTTCTGAACTTTGAATTTTCCACATCAATATCATATAAAAAGCAAACCTTGTGCCACTCAGCCACGGGAATGATCAAACTTAAGAGAATAATGAGCAGAAGTAAAATACCATCAGTAGCGTCAGTGTTGGCTAAAGAAAGATGAAGAGCAGCAAAGACCAAAGCGATCGGAAGAAACAGAGAAGAAGCCACACGAATGGCCGCCATCGTTGTTTCCAGCCACTATAGACGAAGCTGAAAGTCGTTTCAGGCGGGGTTCAGGTACAGGGAAGAACATGCAAGAGCAGTTAAGACACAGTGGAAAGGAACAACAAGAGCAAGAAGAAGGGGTTGGAATAGTAGGTGGTTAATCAGAGGAGATCCAACAGCCACTTCACCCCTGTCGTCACCTTCGGAGCCGTCATCGGAGGAGATCGAAGCTTTCATATCCCCATCCTTGTCGTTGCATCCTCAATCAAACAAACTGAAAAAAGAGACACAAGTTTGTGTCTGCTGCAAAACAACATTTTAAGCCTCAGAAGTGCTGTTTGCATTTAGGGTAAATAACAGAAAGACTTGGCTTGTTTCGGCACAAATGGGATGAGGAAGAAAATACCTGAAGGTGCGATAGCAACAGCGGCAACCAAGGCAACAGCGACGACCAAGGAAAAGGCAACGGTGTCTACGGCGACGAGCATGAGAAGGACCACGAAGGTCTGATGGTGTGAGGGACGAGGCAAGGAGGACGGTGAGAGAGAGGACGGAGATCGGAGGACCTACGGTGGAGAGGGGGACGACGGAGCAACGGCGGAGTGAGGGCAGGCGGACTAGGGTTAAGAATGAGAGAATAAGAATGATCGGTGGCTCTGAGAGAATAAGAGTCGATTCCGAGAGAATGAGAATGGCGATGGCCCGCGAGAATGGGTGTTTTTGGGATGGCCTAAGGAGTCTAATTCTAAAAATTAGACTCCAAATGTATACCTAGGGAGTCTAATTTTCAGACTTAGACTCCAAATGGTTTGCTTTTTCTGATTTAAGGAGTCTAGTTTTCAAACTTAGACTCCTTTTCGCTTGCTTTTGGCGCCTAAGATGTAAAATTAGACTCCAAAAGTCACCAACTAATTACAAAAATGCCACCGCGTTTTTTTTTACTTCCTGTTTTAATAGTAGGACGCCAATCATAGACGCAAAAGTCAATTTCTGTAGTAGTGGAGGTTGCACATAATAGGCTCGAGTTTGTCGCAGACAGAGTGTTTTTGCTTGAAATTGACAAGTCTGAAATCACTCAAATCTTGATCAGAAACAACTCCACATTGTTTACAATTGTTAGTAATCATCAAAGCACATATGGAACTAACATTCTCCCCCTTTTTGATGATGACAACACTTGTAAACAATCAATGATTCTTAAAAATCAGTTTTGTGTGAGTTTTGCAGAAAATGTGCAAGTGGTGAGGTTCAAACTGTGTTATTTGCAAACAATGAAGTTTAATTAGAGATTTAGCAGCAAAAAGATAGAAGATAATAATAAGACATGTATTTAACACAAATTTGACCATCCATTAAAGTTTCAGAAAGCACATGTACACAATGATGAAGCATACATACAATTAAAACAGAAAAATTCCTATAACACAGAAACTAAAATCAAAACACAGAAACATGAGTTCTCCTAACACAGAAACTAAAAAAACTAAAACACAATAACACAAAAACTAAAACTAAAACATAGAAACATGAGTTCCCCTCATCACTTAGCACTCCTCATCACAGTAACACAGAAACTAAAACTAAAACACAGAAACCTGAGTTCTCCTTATCACTTAGCACTCTCTTCTCCCCCTTTGTCATCAGCAAAAGAGGATGGAGTATAGGTGGTCTAGGCAAGCTCGGGTTCAGTGGGAAGTTTGGGGTCGGGTTCAGGAACAACAGATGCAGGAACTGGAACTGAGGCTGAAGTGGATGCTGCCATGGATTGATTCTTCAAAATCTTGTCCATCTTGTCACTAAGACCCATCATAATGACCAAGAGGGTTGAGATGTTGGCAGAATGATCACTGAGTTGATTCTTCAGACCCTCTTGCTCTACTCTGAAACCTTCTTGAGCATCAAACAAGCTGATGTGGCCCTGGTTCACCTCAGAAACTAGCTTCCCGACAGCCAATTCCACACTGTCAGTGAGATCAGAGATTGTCTTATCAACTATTTCTTTGACCCTAGTGTCAAAATCTGCTGGTAGAGACTGAGAAGGAGGAGGAGGAGTACTCTGAGCTTCCTGTGCTCGTGAGTATGTGCCTCTGGACCTTGCTGTCCTTGATCTAACCGGAGCTCTGGATTGATCTGATCTCTCCTCAGGGTTGATCCCCATCAAGTTTAGGATGTGTCTACCAAATTCTGGAGGGTGGATAGGAGGATCATTGGCAGCCAAGTGCCAAATCTTCTCATGGAAGAGAATGACAGAGACAAGGCTGGGGAAGGGAATCTGAGATGTTTTCCTGGATTGAAATGCAAACTTGGACATCTCTTGAAAGAGCCAATGGCCAACATTGTGGGGTTGCTTCTCCAAGATAGAGGCAAAGATGAGGAAGTCCTTCTTAGCAAAATGAGTGAAATTCCCTCCTTTTTGTAGAAGATCCCTAGTATAGATATACCATATTGCTCGATTCCTAAGAGGCATAGCAGCAGGTGTAAAATTTAGGATCTCCAAACCCTCAGGAACAGGCTCATTTGGTCTTAGAAGTCTAAACATTGCCTGTTGAGTGTATCTGTGTGTTTCTGGAGTTCGGGGATTGGTAATTTGTAGGATAGAGTTTAGATAGGAAGGGGAAATGGTGATTTTCTGACCCCTAACTTTTGTAACAATCCTTTCCTCAATAAGATTTCCATCTTCATCCAGAAGATTGTCAGATTGTAAGTGAAAGTAGAAGACTTTCACAAGCTTTGGGCTATAAGGAGCTATAATGGATATGAGGGTCTCAAATTGCTTTAGCCAAGGACTCAAATCCATATTGCAGTCTTCCTTCAGCTTGGCTAAGTCAACAGAAACTATTAGGCATAAGACTTTCTTTTCATCAAATTTTTCTTTAAATTTATCTCCTTCTTCAGTAGTCATACGACATGGTTCCTCACAAAAGCCACTAGGTATCCTAGAGTGATTGTAAATCTCATAAAGAGTAGGAACAGACTGGGATACCTGAGGAGCATCTTGCTCCTATTGTTGAGGGACAGGCTGAGCGTGAGAACTAGCTTGGCCAGTAGTAGGAACAGAGTGTTCTCCAGTCCTCTTCCTTTTAAACGGTTGTTTTTCCCTCCGAGGTGCGGCAGTCTGAGGTGCTTTCCCCTTTCCTTGAGGAACAGACTCTGGTTCGTGGCGATGCTTGGTGCGCCCCTCATCGATTGTGACGCCTTTGGGTCGAGGAGGCTGAGTTTCAGTGTTTTGCCCTTGAACACCTCGAATCGTCTTGTCAATGCCATAACGCAGGCGAGTTGAGCGAGTCTTCGTTCTCATAGGGCGTTCTGGACGAGTTTGAGGGGATGATTGGGTCGGTTTAAGGTTGGATTCTCTGGAGATTGTTTGCTTGGAAGACATTTTCGCAGAGGTTGAGAGAGAAGAGGAGAGGTTTTAGGGCGAGTTTAGGTCAGAACTTGAGGTTTAAGTGAAGTGAGGAGGAAAAATCAAGTTTCAGTATATAAAGCAACCGTGACAAACTCGAGTTTACACTTGTAGGCTCGAGTTTGCTCTAAACTTTACTAATATGGACTTCAAGAGTGTATCTGAGAACTCTTGAACTTCACTTACAAACATGAGGTTCATACTTACAGACTCGAGTTCATGCCAATCTTTGAACTTGGTTGCTCTTTGTATCCTGTGAACTCGAGTTCATTAGTTGTAGGCTCGAGTTCCCACATGTTGTTCTGCTCAAGATTGCTCTCTGCTTGAAATAAACTCGAGGTTGCTCACTTATAGGCTCAAGTTTGGCTTTAATCAGTTCCTCATTTCTTCTCTGCCTCTCTCAAGCTCGAGTTCATAACTCATAGGCTTGAGTTTGCTTCCCTTTTCAACAAACTTCAGGAATAAGTATCCTGCATAAAACACAACTTGATACTCTGATGCTTAAGTTAGTAGCAATTCATCATCAAAACCTAAACTAACATTGGGTAAAATAGAACTTACAACTCATTGGGATTTACCATTCCCAATTCTCTTCTAATGAAATTGAATTGTTCTTTGGCCAATGGTTTTGTGAAGATATCAGCAAGTTGAAGATGAGTTGGGATGAACATGACTTTGACATCTCTTTTCTGAATATGATCCCTTATAAAATGATGTCTTACATCAATATGCTTGGTCCGAGTATGTTGAACTGGATTCTTGGCCAAGCTTATTGTGCTTGTGTTGTCACACAAAATCGGGATCTCCTTCAGATTCACTCCCAAGTCAACAAGTTGTTGCTTAAGCTATAGAACTTGAGCACAGCAACTTGATGCAGCCACATATTCAGCTTCAATTGATGATACGGCCACGCTGGTTTGTTTCATGCTGAACCAAGACACAAGTGAATTGCCAAAGAACTCAAATTGGCCACTTGTGCTTTTCCTATCAGTTTTGTAGCTGGCATGATTTGAATCTAAGTATGCCACCAAATGTTCAGGCTGACCTTTAGGGAACCACAAACCCAGTGTCTTGGTGTCTGCAAGATATCTGAAGATCCTCTTTACATGTTTAGCATGATACTCCTTTGAAGCAGATTGGAACCTCGCACACATCCCCACACTGAATTGGATGTCTGGTCGACTTGCAGTGAGATAGAGTAATGATCCAATCATTACTCTATACTTGATGATGTTGAAGTCTTTGTCCTTTTCATCAGCATCCAATGAAGCAATTGAACTCAGTGTCAACTTCATTGCATTGGTCCATCCCAAATTTCTTCAACAGATCATTGAGATACTTGGTCTGAGATATGAAAATTCCATCTTTTCTTTGCTTGATTTGCAAACCAAGGAAATAATTAAGCTCTCCCATCATAGACATCTCAAACTCTCCCTGCATATTCTTGGCAAATTCTTCACATAAAGCATCATTAGAAGCACCAAATATAATATCATCAACATAGATTTGAACAATTAAAATTTCATTAAGCTTATTACTCTTTAGGAAGAGGGTTGTATCTGCTTTTCCTCTAATAAAACCTTGATCAAGAAGGAATTTGCTTAATCGCTCATACCAAGCTCTAGGAGCTTGCTTAAATCCATAGAGGGCTTTCTTGAGAAGATAAACATGATCTGGATGATGTTCATTTTCAAAACCAGGAGGTTGTTCTACATAAACTTCCTCTTGAATAAAACCATTTAGAAAAGTACTTTTCACATCCATTTGATAGAGTTTAAAACCTTTTACACAAGCAAAGGCTAGAAGAACTCTTATGGCTTCCAATCTTGCTACTGGAGCATAAGTTTCTTCATAATCAATTCCTTCTTCTTGATTATAGTCTTTGGTAACCAATCTTGCCTTGTTACAGAGAATGATTGCTAACTCATCTCGTTTGTTCTTGAATACCCATTTAGTGCCAATGACCGGATGGTCCTTAGGCCTAGGTACCAAATCCCAGACTTTATTTCTATCAAATTGATGCAATTCCTCTTGCATTGCTATCACCCAATCATTGTCTGAAAGAGCTTCATCAATCTTAGAGGGTTCAATGTGTGAAATGAATGTAGAAAAAGTCACTTCATTCAAGGTACTGTTTCTAGTTCTTACTCCCTGATTCACATCACCTATAACTTGGTCTAAAGGATGATTTCTTATAAATTTCCAAGCTCTAGGATGAGACTGATCAGTATTTTCAACATTGTTTTGGAGATCAGCCTCGAAAACATTTTCAGGATTTTCAATAGAAGTAGGAGTAGTTTTCGAAAATAATTGATTCTTGAAAACGTTTTCTTCACCATCATCCATTGGTTTATCAGACTTGGATTCACAGAAAACAACATGCATAGTCTCTTCAACAATACGAGTATGAGTATTAAAGACTCTATAAGCTTTACTTCTATTGGAATAACCCAAAAATATACCTTCATCTGCCTTGGGATCAAACTTTCCCAGGTTATCCTTACCATTATTGTGGATGAAACACTTACATCCAAACACATGCAGATGACTTAGGTTGGGCTTTCTTCCTTTGTACAATTCATAGGGGGTCATGTTCAACTTCTTCCGAAGATATGCCCGATTTGAGATGTAGCAAGCGGTGCTCATTGCATCAGCCCAAAACACTTGGGATGTGCTGTTCTCATTCAGCATAGCTCTTGTCATCTCTGTAAGGACTCGATTCTTCCTCTCTAAAACACCATTTTGTTGAGGAGTCCTTGGGGCTGAGAAGTTGTGGTCTATCCCCATGTTGTCACAAAACTCAGCAAATGCATTGTTTTCGAATTCTCATCCATGATCAGTTCTAATTCCTGAAATAGAGAAACCTTTCTCGTTCTAGACCTTCTTGGCAAACAAAACAAACTGATCAAATGTTTCATCTTTAGAGGATAAGAATATTATCCATGCAAATCTAGAATAATCATCAACTATGGCCAAAGTATAAAGATTGCCACCAAGGCTTTTAACTCTAGCTAGTCCAACTAGATCCATATGAAGCAATTGAAGAGGTCTACTAGTTGAAATCTCATTTTTAGATTTGAAAGACGATTTGGTTTGCTTTCCCTTTTAACATGCATCACAGACCATGTCATTTTTAAAACAAAGTTTAGGAACACCAATCACCAAATCCTTTTTCAGTAATTTGTCAAGCTGAAACATGTTGACATGAGCTAATCGCTTGTGCCACAGCCAACTCTTATCCAAGTTACTTATAAAACAATTTTCAGAAACAGAACCCTTACTAGAGAGATTAAGTGTATAACAATTTCCATCTCTAGGGGCTCTAAACAAAGCTTTTGATTTTAAGTTTTCTAAAGGGAGAAGATCCTTTTTCACAATTAAGAACTCCTCAGAATCGAAGATAACTAAGTTACCTTTATCAGTGCTTTGACTTACACTGAGGAGATTGTGGTAAAGTCCTTCCACAAGGTATACATCTTTGATGAGTGGTTCTTCATTGTTGCCAATTTCACCAATTCCAGCAATCTTTCCAGATTGATCCCCACCAAAGGTCACCTTGCCACCATCTTTGGGCTTGATTGAGACAAATTTGGATTGGTCTCCCGTCATGTATCTAGAGCATCCACTGTCAATGTACCATTTGTTGGGCTTCGATGCTCTAAGACATACCTGCAATTCACAAATGACCAAGTCTTAGGTACCCATCTTTTCTTGGGTCCTTTGGGGTTAGATTGGACCTTAGGAACAAATGTTCCTTTCGATAGCCACTGATAATTGCCAGATGGTTTCACTTTTCTTTCTTTTCTATGAAAGCATGATGAAGTATAATGACCCTTCCTATTACAATAATTGCAGTGTGCAAATGAGTTTGAAGAATGTACTGATTTTCTAAAGTAGTTTATATAAGATCTTTCACCACTCTTCTTTTTACCTTTCTTTTTGTCAAAGTTAGGTTTGTAACCAATTCCTGATCTGTCATTTGTAAATCTTTGTTGTTTCAAGATAACATTGAGCATTTCACTTCCTCTTGTGAATTTCTCAAGTGCCTTAGTAAGATGTGAATTCTTTTTCACCAAATCATGACAGTTTTCGCAAATAGAAATTTCAGGAGAGGAGAGCTTTTCAACTTGTAATTCAAAAGTTGTGTTTTTCCTTTTCAACTTCAAATATTTGTCAGCAAGTTTTTCATACTCAGATTGCACAACAAGATATTCAACAAATAGCTCATCATAGGATGGTTTAGAATCATATACCTCATCATTTATAGCATGTTGCTCTTCTTCCTCAGCAACTAAGCATATATTTGCTTTCTCTTCCTCATCCTCATCATCTTCATCAGATGAACTATCACCCCATATGCCTGAGACATAGGTTTTTTTCTTGTATTTGCTGAACTTCTTCTTTTCTTTGTCTTTGTTGTTGTTCAGTTAGGGGCATTCAGACTTGATGTGACCAGGCTTTTGACACTTGTAGCAGATGATGAGCTTCTTTGCCTCATAGCTGGAGCTACCCTTGTGTAGTTTCTTGAACCCTTGGTCCTTCTTGTAGAATTTCTTAAATCTTCAGACCAACATGCCTATCTCTTCATCTTCGTCTTCATTCTCATCTTCCTCATCTGATTCTTTGACTTCTCTTGCAGCCTTGAGGGCGATTCCTTTATTCTTCCCATGAACTTCATCAAGTCCTTTCTTGAACTTGATTTTCGCCTCATATTCAAAGAGACTACCAAAGAGAGCAGCCACTAAAGTCATTTACTCTCCTCATGCCTCCTCTATACTGTGACCTTAGCTTCCCATTCCTTGTTGAGGATATTCAAAATTTTCCTCACTTGGACTGGTTGGTCATATTCTTTCCCCAGGGCCACAAGTTGATTAATCAGATGGGTGAACCTCAACTGGAACTCTCCAATAGATTCGCTAGGCTTCATTCGAAGTAGATCATACTTTGTCATAAGAGTAATGACTCTATTTTGCTTGACTCCAGCCGTTCCTTCATGAGCAATCTCCAGAGCATCCCATATATGCTTTGCAGATGGCAAAGTGCAAATACGGAAGTATTCTTGTTGGCTCAATGCACTTTGTAGGAGTAGAACAGCTTTACTATTGAGAATGACATTTCTTCGATCATTATCATTGTATTCTTCTTCTAGTTTGGGAACTCTCACACTGTCTTCGACAGATGAGGGCACATAATCTCCTCTTTCGAACACTCTCCACAGCCCATACTCTGTAGGATTTACGAAGACTTTGAACTTTGCTTTCCAGAAAGAGTAGTGTTCTCCATTGAAACCGGGAGGTCTGTTGATAGATGCTCTATCAGGCAAGATGCCATCCATGTTGATCCTTCTCGAGATGTTAAGCTCTTTTGAGAAGACCTTGCACTGATACCAAATAAAAATGGAGCCTAATACCTAAGAGGGGGGGTGAATTGGGTATTTTAAAAATTTGAAAACTTGTTCTGTTTTGGGATAGTAAAAACAGGGCAGAACAGAGCAAGAAGAAGAATAGTAAGACACAAGGATTTATACTGGTTCCGTCCTAACAAACTGACCTACATCCAGTCCCCAAACTCTCTGAGATTTTCCACTAACTCAAAGATTACACACTCTGTACTTAAGAAGTAGTTATCTCACTAGAACTCACTCCCCCTTACAAGTTGTAATCAATGAACACCCAAATCACCAAATCCCCTTGACTTGTGATTCTTTACAATAAATGATAATCAGAAATAAACTCTCTATAAGAGCAAATATTGATAATCACTAAAGCTCTTTGTATCAGAAGATACTATACAAGTGAAAACTGAAGAAATAAATGAACACTTGAATGCAATTCATTTTCAGTGGTTGTGGTTGTTGGAAAGACTTGAATGCAGCTCTATTTATACTCAGAGATCATTAAATGACCGTTGCTTTCCCCATAGATCCGTTGGAGAAGTTTTGCCAAGGTTAGGAAGTGGTTTTGGCATCTTCTCTCTCTAATTTTCCCTTAATCCAGCTGGCCAATTGATCAGAGTTGACTATCTGCGAAGTAATCCGTTAGAGAAGAGGTTGCTTGTTGTAGAAATCAATCTTTAATGCTTTGCAACCGTGTGCAGATGGATTGTCCAAAAGAGTGCAACTTTCTGGACATAGCATTTAATGTTCTGAACTACTTTTTGCTTTATACTTTAACTCTTCAATAAACATTCTTTAAACATCTGAAATTCACTAATAAAGTCATTAAACATAGCTAGGAATATCAGAGAATAATATTGTAGAGTATTAATAACAAACAAGAATATTTTCTGAAATCGTCAGATTTGAATTTTTGAATCAGCGTCACGAACTCGAGTTTAGTTCTTGCAGGCTCGAGTTCAAAGCTTCAGTTGGTAAAGGTGTTTCAAGTTTAAAACATATAAACTGGAGGTTTGAAATCAAAACCTGAGGTTTTTAACTTATTGAAAAGTTACATTGCTCTCGGGTTGATTTGAACTCGAGTTTGCAAGTCTGAACTCGAGTTCCATTCTTCCAGAAAGGAATGTCGCGATTTTGAGTTCTGGAGAGTTTGTGACTAAGAGGTAAACTCGAGTCTATTAGTGACAGGCTCGAGTTTGACATTTTTCAAGTCAAAACATAGTTTTAGCTTTAAAGGACAAACCTGAGGTTTCCAGTGCAAACTCTAGAGTTTTCTCAAGTTGAAAAGTTCTTTGCTCTCTGTAAAGTTTAAACTCAAGTTTGCAATGTTAGGCTCAGGTTTGACACTATTTAATCAAAACTTGGTTAAATCTTTAAAAACGTAAACCTGAGGTTTTCAGAGCAAACTCTAGAGTTTTCTCAAGTTGAAAAGTTCTTTGCTTTCTGTAAGGTTTGAACTCGAGCTTGAAGTCTTAGGCTCGAGTTTGTTCAACTTTGAAAAGCTCTGAATGTTTTTGGTCTGAAGTAAACTGGAGGTTTGTGAAATAAGTCTCAGGTTTACTTTGATTGAAAGATTTTGAAAACTCTCGGCCAAGTGTAAACTCGAATCTGCAATGAGGAACTCGAGTTTACATGATTTGTAAACTCTTGAGATTTTTCAAACTATAAAACTTTATTCTGAATGAAACAGTGCAGAGTTTGTGAAAATCTCTTAGTTTAAAAAATTCTTCCTGCCAGAGATGAACTCGAGTTTGTCATAACAGGCTCGAGTTCACAGGTTATGTAAACTATGAAGGATTTTCTCTGGAGGTTGCAAACTTGAGGTTTGAAGAAAGAGGTGTCGAGTTTAAAGGTGTTTTCAAAACAAAATCCTCTTTGCCATTGGTGAACTCGAGTTCACACAAAGCTTTTGAAAAAACTCTTAAGTTTTAAACTTCAGGTTCAGTCTCAAGTTTGAGAATTAAAGTGGCAAGTTTACATCTTCTGTCAAAGGCAAACTCGAGGTTGCACATACTAGGCTCGAGTTTGTCGCAGACAGAGTGTTTTTGCTTGAAATTGACAAGTCTGAAATCACTCAAATCTTGATCAGAAACAACTCCACATTGTTTACAATTGTTAGTAATCATCAAAACACATATGGAACTAACATTAGATTGTCGTCAATTTGTATTGCGATCTATCTAGGTTTTTTTTTAAAAAAAAAAACATATAGCATCCTAAAAAATTTGGGACGCCAAAAATGTCAACTATGGCGTCCTAAAACGTGTGGGACATCAAAAGTCTTAATTGACTACGACCCCCATATAGAGGTCCCTTTTTAAAGTGATTTAAATCAGGCCAAGAAACTGACGTTGTAAATCTTTTTTGTAGTAGTGAATGTACTTAGGGGTCATTAGATGCTCATCGTGCTAAATATCTTCAAACAAAGGATTTGGTATTTTGATTCAATTTATGGGGATGTGAAAAAGCAACCTCAAATGGTTGAGGTTTTCAATAAGTAAGTTGATGAATTTAAATTTGGTAATTTTATTCATAGTTTATTATTAATTTGGTGCTTTAATTTCTTAATATGATAAATTTTGTCAGAGTTGTTTGCTATTATGCAACGGACAAAGGCCTCTCCTACCCCTTGTTAAAAGGCAAAGGCATTTACATTCACTTACAAACAAAAGAGAGTAGTGGTAATTCACCAGTACTTACCATTTTGTGCTAGAGTTGGTTTTTGTGTTAAACTGATACATTTAATTTGTTTGTTTATAGTGTCCCTAGCAACCAAGCCTGAGCTCTTATTGTGGGTACTATGTCATGAAATTCATGAAAGACATAGTCACCCACAATCCCGGCTCAATTGATACTAAGGTGTGTGTGTGTGTGTGTGTGTGTGTGTGTGTGTGTATATATATGCATGAATGTGTGTTTAAGTTAAATTAAAGGGTTAAGATGCAAAAATACACATGTGCTTTTTTCCGAGGAGCGCCCAGTAGCAAGTGTTTTTTTTTTCTTTTTGTGCAAAAGTGACTATGTGGTTGCAAATTAGATGCAAAAATACCATTTGACCGTTAAGTTTGACTTTGACCGTTAAGTTTGGCTTTTTTTGCTGACTGGACGATGACATGGCATTTCAAAGGTGCAAAAATACACACGTAGTTTGTCAAAAAGAACGTCGAACACCAAATTCTTTTCTTTTTTATTTAATAATTTTAGTTTAATTACTACCGGGTGCTAAAAAGATATTCAGCATACTGACTTGTACTGAAAGAACACTTCATGATCTCGAAAAAAAAAATTTAAGATCTGAAAAAAAATTCGGGCACTGATAAGTGCTAAAAAGATACTTTGAGAATACTGCCTGGTACAGAAAAAATATTTCATGATCTTGAAAAATTATTTTAGAATCTTAAAAAAATATGCTAAAGTATATTTTTAGTGTCATTCAATATTTTTCAATACCAGTCAGCATCCTTTTTTAGTATCAGTCAGTATCCTTTTAGTAACAGTCAGTATCTTGAAAGTACTTTTTAGTACGAGTCAGTACCCTGAAATACTTTTTTCAGTATCAGTTAGTATCTTTTTAGTACCGATCAATACCTGAAATATTTTTTCAAGATCCTAAAATAAATTTTCAAGATTATGAAGTATTTTTTCTATACTAATCAGTATCCTGAAAGTACTTTTTAATACCATTCAGTACCCCGAAATATTTTTTTTTCCAGTATCAGTCAATATCCTTTTAGTACCGGTAATACCTAAAATATTTTTTCAAGATCCTAAAATAATTTTTCAAGATTATGAAGTATCTTTTCTGTACTGGTTAGTATCTTGAAAGTACTTTTTAGTACTAGTCAGTACTTTGAAATATTTTTTTAGTATCAGTTAGTATTCTTTTAGTACCGGTCAATACCTGAAATATTTTTTCAAGATTCTAAAATAATTTTAATTGAAGTAAAATTATTAAATTTAAAAAAATAATTTGGTGTTGGGCGCTCTTATTGACAAATCACATGTGTATTTTTGCACCTTTGAAATGGCACGTCATTGTCCAGTCAGCAAAAAAAAGTCAAACTTAATGGTCAAAGGTGTTTTTCACCTAATTTGTAACCACGTGTACACTTTTGCACCTAAACAAAGCACTTGCTACTGGTCGCCCCTTGGAGAAAAGCACATGTGTATTTTTACACCTTAACCCTAAATTAAAAGTAAAGTCATATATTGATAGGGAAAAATTTATAGCCTATAGACTTCGCAAGTGCAAGGGTCGTATCAAGTAATAAAGAGTAAGTAAGATATCGTTCACATGAGGACTTAGTATCCACAACTTGAGTTAAGCACTAATTTTACACTTTCATTTAAGTTGAGAAAACCAAATCGAATTTAATTAAAATAAAAGAAATTAAAACTAAAATTAAAATAATAAAAACTAGCTACCACTAATCAAACGAACAACCTAGAGTTACTAATCCCTTATTTGTTTCATAGATTTTATCCCCACTAAATTAATTTTGACTTAACGTAATCAGCTAATCTAGAGAATTAATGTCTATAAATGTCTTCTAGTCCATTTATATACCTATCTTAATTAATTATGTAATACCTCACATAACTAAATAAGATGTGTTTTAAATCGGACTCACTCTAATTTGATTATGCGAAGCTTCTAGGTATATTTCTATCCTAGACGCAAATTAGATTAAAACCTAATTCCCCATTAAATTTAAACCTGATTCCACATTATTTAATCCTAAAGTTGATTGATAATTTTCTCTTCCAAGTTCAACTCTAAATTCCTAAGACATGCTTAATAGTGATCAATTACTAAGCAATAGCAATAAAAGCAAGAATAAATAAGCTGAATAAAATTAATCAAAGCTAACCGTAGAAATAATTTCTAGAACCCAAACAAGTTCATAGGTTCTCTAGGTTGAAAAGAAAAATTAGCCACACATGGCTCTAATAAAATTCATTATAAAAAGATAAAATTTCAGGTTTAAAGAATAGAAAGAGCTAGGAAAGAAAGTTTCTCCGTCACCTCCACAGTCCTTTCGTCCTTCCGTGGAGATGATGAAGATCACCAAAGCGCTGCTACTCCCTCGCCCCTCAGTGTGTCTCCTCCTTTTTGTCCTGAAATTTTCGTTGCTGCTGTGCGTCGTCCGAATGTGCGTGCCTCCTGATCTCCTCGCTTAGCGCCTTCCTTCATGTTCTCGGCTTGCGTCCCTCTGTGTCTTTTCCGTTGCTCTGAATTGCGATCCTCCTTCTCTGATGCGTGGTGTGCATCTATTAATAGATGCAACTTAATTGTTTTTGCTGTGGGTCCCATGCGTAATTCCAAATCTCTTAAAGATAAGCTATTTTCCTTGATTTTCTTCTTTCCATGCACAGGTCCTCATCACTTTAATATAATAATATATTGTATTAAATCCTTTTTCAATTTAATTTGTTGCGTAATGATGCTTCTCTCCTTTGCTATATTTTCTCCTCTCTTAAATCACATAATATCTCCTACAAAATAAAATAGGATATTAATAAATTTTCTATTATAATATTCTTTTATCCTATATTTAATTAAAAGATAGATAATATGTAAAAGATAATTAAATAGGTATAAAATATTAATAAATCTCACTTGTTATATCATAAAATATATACCTATTTAATTATAAAATATCTACTTATCATATATTTTCTCTAACCATACTTTATCTTTATGCGCAGCACTTTTAAGGTAGTTATTCTGAGCAATATTTGCCTTGACAAATTGAATAAGTCATAGAAGAGTTGACTATGATAGTTTATCGTCAATGAATGGGAGCATAAGTTAGCTATGACAGTTTTGATTTTCCTGCTTTTGGTTTCTATTTTGTTTTCTCTTTTTGCTCTAACTAATTTGTTTTTGGTGGTTGGTAATTTGTATTAGCTTTTGGTTTCTGTAATGTACAACTATGTATATGTACTTTTTGATGATTGCCTGGAATTGATATATATGTTTAAATGATTTTTGTAATTGGCTTCTATTAGATTTGTAATTAGTTTTATATGTATGTAATATGCAGATGGGGGCTTATCAAAAGTGAGCCCCCAATTTTTTTAAAAAATATTGTCACACATACTTAATGGTCATTCACCAATAACCATCAAATATTGTGCATACATAAAGGTTTTTTCAAATAACCATCAAAAAAATCCCTTCTTCTAGTAACCAATACTTTACCGTTCATCATTTTGACCATTAAGTATTGTATATTATATATCACGGATGTTATTAAACAACCACTAAATATAAATTTCTATTTTTAACAGCCATTATCTTACAACCATTAAATACAGTGCCTTACACATAACAGTTTTATTTGAAAAAATGTAAAATATAGTGCCCAATATTTAAAGGTTAGAAACCGTTATCTATAAATAATTGACGCTGGGATATTTAATGGTTGAAAACCGTTAAATATCCACAAAGACCCATTATATATAGACAAAAATGAATTAGTGTTGTTTAAGTGAGCGTGTTTTTTTTTATTATTCCTACATCATATATATCATAGTCTCATCAAGCCTCAATGCAAAACAGGTGTTATATTAGAACCACTATAATAGATATTGAATAAATTACAGTTCAAAAGCATCGTTTATCTGTGCCAAGCATAGACAGCGCCCATCTATATGACATTCTAACCATAATTTATAGTCGATAATGAAAATCGTATATCAGCGATTCTGAAATAGTGTTACAAGCTTTAGAGATTAATATCTTGCATTCTAGTGGAGGGTTTTTTTTTTTTGGGTCTTCAATAACATAGTTAAATTGATAGCCAGCTGTACGACTTTGGTCTCATCATTCTCTAGATACAAAAGAAGATCTGGACAAACCATAATCACAAATAGACATGCACAAATTCAAATAACAACACAAACTCTCATGGAATTATCAAACAAACAACAAATAGATGAACAATCTCACTCAACAGTACTAACCCTTGATAACAAGTGTTAGAAAAACATGATGTGAGAAGATATAGAGGTCTTGGCAGTGGCCGGTCAACAACAAATTGAAATATGCCTGCATAAAAAGATCTATTTAAGATCCATCAGCATCTACACTTTACCGAGGGCAACATATCTTTCCACGGACGAGAAAGATTCCAAGAAAATTTGATTAATTTAGCTATATCACAGCAGAGTGGCCAAAGCTGAAGTGCAAATAAGGGTATGGGTATAAATGCAAGCACACAAATGAGAATAGGAACCCACTTCAAGCCATCATTGTGATGAGAGGCATGGCTTTGGTTTTTGGTATTAAAATACATGATGAATGCACTACTAAATGTTATCATCATGCTTATTATGGAGAACAATAATGTGATCAATCCAAATATCAACTTTATGGGCAATGACGTGTAACGAAAATCATGTTCTGCATGGCGTGAGATGAGGATGGAGAAGAAAATAAATATGGAAGTTGAGGATGATATCATAGCAATCGCATCAAATATAGAAAATATCATGAACCAATTTTTCTCATCCACCAAGTAATTAGGGCTTCCTGTATTGTCATCAACGCCACCTGGTATACTAAATGTAGCAGTAAACACTCCAGTAGTGATAAGGGTGGAAACAAGCATGCAACAATTTGTTGTTTTCTCTGTCCATGATTGCGCTTTGTGCACTAAATTGTTGTGATCCTCCGTGAATACTTCTTGAGGAGTCAAGCCTTGTCCATTCTTCTCCTCTATGAATGAGGGTGGCACTATCTTCTTCACCACCTATCATGTTAAAGGATATGCATATATTACGCCATCAATATAAAATATAAAATATATAATAAATTATAATTACAAGCTATGTATGAATTATTTCTCAATGGTAAGAATGTCCGCATGCACGTGTGCTTGTGCATGTGTATTTCGTAAATAGAAGAAAATGACTAAATATTTATGTAACAACATACCTCAAACCATAATAGCTCAAGAGTCATGTGAAATGCTGCTCCAAAAACTAAGTTTTGTTGATACTCTGACGACAATTTTGCCGCCATGTGCAATAAATTGTTTTCATCTTTATCTTTATATCGTACTATTATATCTTTGATCGCGCCTATGCCACGTGTGAAGTTGAAGACATCAGCTTGTCGACTCAACACTGCAATGTGAATTATGCTTCGACCTTCTTCATCTACTTCCCATATCAAATAAGGATAGGTACTTATAAGCAGCTCTAGAAACTTAAAATTCCCAGCTTTTACAGCATTAAATGCAACATGTGGAGGTCCCCCTATATTTTCCAAGATCTCCTCGTGAGATAGCTTAAGAAAAATATTTTTCCACAAGTATTCTACGAGATCGTATTGCTGAGTTTGCTTTGAACCTAAGAAACACAATTTAACAATTTAATTAGTTGAGATATTAAGTCATGATAGTAAAAAATGAAAACTTTGAAAGAATATTGAAAATATATTATTACTAAAAAATATTTTCTGTTTGTTTGAATCATATCGGAATCTCTTTCTGATTAACAGGTAAATCTGCTGCCACAAGTGAAAACTTATAGCTGGACCAAAAATAACAAACCATAATGAATTTAGTTGTCTGCCGACAAGGTTCTGATGAAAAATAAACATGAATATTGATTGGGTTCTAATGATGTCTTAACAATAATCAACATCGTTAATCAGTTTCGAAAGCACGTGCCACCCGTTTATAGAAGAAGTGCTAAAAGAGAGGGGGGGGGGGGGGGGGGGGAATGACATGCCTAGAGGCGTTCGAGACAATATATGCAATACTGTCTCATTTGCATCATCCCTCGCAGAAACTAGCTGATGTCCTAGCTCTCGTGCATCCTTTAGCAACATCAAGGCTAAATCTGGACAAATGAATAAATAAATAATGTCATATATAGGTATTTCTGATACAAATTTAACAAAATATACGATGTATTTCCCACTTGGAGTTATGCACTTGTTAATAACTTGTATAGTCTCTTGTCTTGTGTGTGAGAACTTACCATAGATTCCGGCTTTGACAAAGAGAAATAACAGCAACTTCAAGCCATCATCTTCACGTCGAAATCCACCAATATTTTCGCATAGATAGCGTGCCATTTCACTTTTTCCTTGTAAAGCAGCAAGGTGGAGTGGAGTTAATTGTGTACGGGGACCCCTTTCTGTTAGCAAGTTCTGATTCTTTTTCCCCATTATATCAACAATCTTCATATTCCCAGATGCGACAGCAAAGAGAAACGCAGTGTTATCATCAATGTCTTTTGATTCCAAGTACTCACTTATTTCTTCCTCCGTCACATAATCCAACAATAGCCTCACAAAATTAGCTTGGTTTGCTTGGGTGGCCACGTGGAGGATGGTCTCCTTCCGATTGGTTAAGTCAGCACTTTTTAGGTTCAGATGTTGACTGCCTTCTAAGATTGTTCTCGCTTCCTCCCAATTACCTTGCTTTGCTGCTTCGTATAGCTTTAGGCGAACATTGCTAGAAAGTTGATAATCGACCACCGATTCCATTGTTAATGAACTTTAGCTCAAAAATTAGCTTAGTCTTCATTTATATAAGTAAGATCTTCCTAATTTCTATATTTATTATGAATTTTAATTTGTTATATAGCATCTTATATTCAGTAGTACTAAGCTAGATTAGAGCATTCTAAATTATAAATTAAAATGGTTATAAATCACGTATTATTTTTATATACTTATGTTCTTTTTATGAATAAGTAACTTAATTATTTATAAGTGTATATATTTTATTTTCCAACACACAGCACACACACACACATAAGACCTTCCTGAAATTAAAATTTATTTATTTATTTAAGATAAATAAATTTTAAAGAAGATGATATATTTTTCAAAAATACTTAAAATTATAGTAAAACATATTTTCAACTACCATTTATGTGTGTAAATAATAAATAGTAGTTGTAGGGAATGACATTCTTCCCCTAGACCCAACATTCGTTGATATATTTGTGTTTTTATTTTGTATTGAATATATTTTAGGATTGAGAATTATCTTTTTTAGTTGTATGAAAAATTTTGTTCGACATATATAAATGCTTAATAATTATTATTTTAAATAGGGAAATGTTGGTCGAAACACAAATTTGAGAGTTAAACTTAAGGTCAAACAAAGGTAGTGTGGACGGAAATGGAACATCAAATTTAATTATTAAGGAGGTTTCTGAAATATAAATTTTGATTTCAAGTGAGGTTTATATATACTTCCAGAATAGATGAAAACTTTTGGTGATTTAGATCAAAACGAGTGGTGCTTAATGTACTTTAATATAATATTTTTATACAATATATGATATATTACTATTAGGTATGATATTAAAAAGAGTACGACTAGGTTAGCTTGGAGGATTTTTTAAATACATATGTTATTTTTTTTAAAAAAATAATTATTATAGAATGTGTGTAGCAGGAGTTTCTTGAAAATAAAAATTACTTATAAAAGACAAAATAATTACCTCATCAAGAAAATCATTAATGTTTTCAAATACCTATGTCGTTTTTCAAAACAATAAGTTAAAATGTATGTAGGATGAGTTTCTTCAAAAGAAAAAAAATATAAAATATAAAATAATTAACTCATTAAGAAAATAATTAATATATATATATAACCATTTACTTATTATGATTAGTAAATAACATTTCACAACTATCATGTGTGTGTTTGTGTTTAATAAATGTTTTTGAGTAAATTTGTTGAAAATATTTAAATTAACATAAATAAGCTTATGAAAGTATAAAATAAATTATTTTATAAACATATCTCTTAATTTTTGAACCGATAAAAATAAAGTTATTCAATTTTTAATTTGATTAAAGTTATAATCCCACTTGAGTTTTAGAGCGCAAATATATCTTAAAATAATTATTATCTTTCAAAATTAATTTTGTCTCTCAAGTATTTTCTTACTTTAGAGGAGAAAGGTACAGTTTTTATACAAAAAAGTGGATGTGTGATTGACTTTCTTTCTAAAAGGAATCATGAGGTTAAAATTGCATAATTTTCTTTACAAATTTTTAAATACACATATAAGTGTTGTGTCAAATTATTTTCTAAGATAACAAATGTAAGAAAGACTAATAGAGAACGTTTTAGAAAGAAGAATAAAAATTTTCATAAAAAAGAAAAAAGATTACAAATTATATTAAAAATATAAAAAAAATTATGAATTTTAAATATAAGGAAAATTTCAATCTAAATGTAGTGAAAATTTATTAATTTATTAATAGAAAATAAATAATATATTTTATAAGAAACTTATCTTCTTTTTCTTTCTTTTTTTTTTCTCTTTTTCTTTTGGTATTCTCAAATGTGAGAAACTTATCCATGAGATGATACATACACATCGGGCATTCAAACCAAAAAAGTCTACACAGAATACTAGCTCCCCCCCCCCCCCCCCCCCCAACCCAAAAAAAAAAAAAAAAAAGAATACTAGTTGACAAGAGAGCAAAACAAGGGTTGGAAAAAGAAAGCATAAAAATATAGTCTTGTCATTAACTTGAGGAGTTCAAAATAAAACTATCGTAACAATTAATTCAGTATTTTTTTTATAAAAATATAATATTAAAATAAATATATTTTGATGTAAAATAAACATAAGTTACATTATGAACTTATCACATGTCATATTATATTTGTAACTTTAATAATTTTTTCTAACATACTTGAAATATTATTTTAGTCCACTTGTTAATTTGAACTTAAAAAGTAATGAATATATAAATTTACATAAAGAAAAAACTTAAGATATGATTATAAAGTTAAAAGGTACTCCTTTAGTCATTTTTGAGGAGTTGTTGTTAATCCTAAATATAAGACCCATTTTACATATCTATAAACTTTTTTCCTGAATAAACTCTATTGATATTCTCCCAACAATAATTACATAAGAGAGATGTGGAGGGAATTAGGAAAGATGAGTATAGTATTTTAGGGGGAAAAAAAAAAGAGAGGTTATATTAACAGATTTAACTAACTTCAAAATTTAACCAAATTAGTTATTTAGGTCTTTTATCAAGGACCGGAGAAGTATATGCATTGAAATTATTTTTGATAATCTAAATAATTCTTAGTCTATGTTTATGTTAAAGAAGGGTATTTTAATAAAACATGTTATTTACTAGTCAATTTGTTAGTTTGATAGAAATGAAATCCGAAATGTAAATAGGAAATATATGTTATGAAACTTTTTTGTTTAAAAATAAAATGGATGTTTAAGTAAAATAAAATAGATGGAGGTCAGTACGTATATATTACTCCTTTTACTATGAATGTTACTCTTGTACATGCACATGAGCATTTCTAAGATTTATAAATCATATGGATACATGCATGCATGTATGTATGTAAATTCAACATGCATGTGATTATGCATTTAACCTATGTGTGTCACTCTTTGTACTGCAAGTTTGAATGTATGGTAGTGATCAGAAGAGCAAAGGATAGGAGAGATTACACATCAATTACAACATCATTTGAATTTGATGATTGAGTCTCCGTCGAGTTTGCTGTGCTGCTTGATTCTGGACAAAATCAACACACATATACAAACATACAGACAGAAATTTAGTATTAGAGATTCCAAGTCTATGAGCGACGACAATCATTATTCTTTTGACCAATTTAAAATAACATTAATTATAAAGAAACATAAAAAGCTGCTGCTGAAGCAGAAGAATATAAATAAAATAAAAAAGACAATTATAGATGCTCTCTGTTTCCTAATTACCTTCCTTTACTGCTTCATTTAGCCCTGGACGCGTTTTAATATCCTCTCCATAAACAAGTTAATGATGAACGGCCATAAATGAGAGATTCTATTTCCATATTATTACGTAGTGAGCCAGTTGAGAAGGTACAAATTTAAAGGAAAATATCATCATCCTGGGGACTTTGCTAAAAAAAATCCCCAGGATGATGATAGATTACAGCCTAGATTATCTCAAGACTTCACTCCTTATGAGGGTGCAACTTATCTTTAGTTATGAGCAACATATTTTCAGCTGTGTAAATGTCTTCTATTTTACACATAACAGAAAAATATGTTGTACAAACATAGCTAAAGAAATGTTGCACTACCCGTTGAAGATAGGTTTTCACCTGGATCCTTAAATGAATTTCATATACCTTTTGTCAGTAAATTTTTCTATGGGGGGTTTTTCAAATATTTTCATACCTTTAGGAGGAAAGGAAAACGTTTATTTACTTCTTACTACATGCACACAAAAAATTGAATCTTGAAGCACACCAGGTATGAGTGTCTCTGAGGGAGAGAGGAAGGGCTAGAGATTACCTTGATGATTGCTAAGATCATCTCCTTCCATTGATAACCTTAAAAGCGAACATGAGTTCAATAATTAGTTAAGTAATATGTATTATATAAATGTGATCCTTCTAAATTTATTCTTAATAATAATTTTTGATAGGGTATAATTATATTTAATGGGGTAAAAATACAAAGATCAGTTTAAAATTTCAACTAAAAGAATTTAATTTGTTCCTTGTAGTAACTAAGACCCAGCCCTATGAGAGTGATTTTTCCTTATAAAAAGGATCATAATAAAAATAGGAGGAAATGCATGACTACATATCAGGCAATTTAAATCTACATAGACGAGTTAAAAAAACAAGAGTAAGAAAAAAAAGAATGGACAAGAGGGTACGTTTTGGTCATTAACTGTAAAAAAAGGTAGGTTTCATTTCAGTGCTTGAACATTTCAAGTTCCACGACTTCCTAATTTTAACGACTTATATAAGTGATTAATTGCCTCCATCTCCATAGCGTCATTATTTGTTTGTTAATTTAATGATTACAATTAAGAGATTGGAAATTTGTTGAAGAATCCTCCTTGCAAAAGTTGTGTGTGTGTCTCTCTCTCTATATATATCAAATTTACTCAGAAATGAGACAGGAAATTTGCAAAGATATATGCTATCAAATCTCATAGCCTTTACTTGGAAATGAAAGAAACTAGAAGCTAAAAATAAAGAAATAACCAATTAGGTCCACGGAAACGGAAAAACATAGAAATCGATCGCTACTCCAATTTCAATACCTCATCAAGTTAGACCTCAACAGAAAACTGAAGAGTAACGCTACCAAATAATTGAGTTTAGTAGTTTTTCAGATAAAATTATTGACTCTAAAGATATAATAATATATATGGAGAAGATAAAATTATTTTAAGCTCTAACAAAATCATAAGCGTACCTTATTTCAAAGAGGGGATAATGGGTTAATAAAATTTCATTTGATGGTTAGATGCGAATTAAAAGTTAATTACTGATAAAATAGAAGCAGCTTTAACAGAAGAATTAATGAAGAAAATAGAGAAAGAGAGGGAACAGTATGAATTAATTTACCAAAAATAATAGAGAAAATGCTTCGCACTATCACCGAGACAAAGTTAATCTTCAAGATCTGAAGTCTTCAATGAAATGCAGAGCAAGCACTACACTATATATACAAGTGTGTGTCTGTATGTTATATATATATATATATATAGTCAAGGGTTTCCTTTTTATACTTACAACGCAAAAAGTTTTTACCTCTTCTAATAAATGCGTTTATTAGAATTTAAATCTGTGTTCTCCTTTTTTTAGATAAAGGCTACTTACCACCTTAACCAACAGCTTGTTAATTGTTTGTCCATATATATAAATATGTGCATGCGTGACCCCAAAGGAATCAAATTAATTATTAAATTAGGACCGCCACTGATCATCATCAAATTCTGCTGCATGCAATGTTATATAGTTGAAAATTTAATTATTTGATTATTATCACCACTAGTCTTAAAGTTTTTGCTGCATTCATTTAATAATCGATAAATCAATTTTGTTTTCCTAAATCATATACAGTATATATTTTTTTCCATGTTAAAAAAATTATACGGTATATTCATCTCTATCCCTGGCGGGCGGATATACATGAATAAATACCAAATTAAATATAAATTCCACTCATATTACACTTTAATTTGATATATTATACATTCCATATTTTGTATTGTATTTATTGATTATTAAAGGGAATTGATACGTCAAGGTAGTGATGATAATGTATATTATAGTCATCTGATAAAAGAAGATTTGAAATGATTAAAAGGAGGAACGGCATGTGTGGCACTTGAAAGAAAATGGTATGTAAAAAAAAAAGAGGTAAATTTTTTTTTTTTTGGTCAAAAAAAGAGGTAATTCATCCATGTATGAAGAAGGTTGTTGGAGGCACGGATAAAGAGTGTAGATCAAACAATATGATGTCATTTGAAGGAGATAATGCTCAACCAAATAATTGAAATGAGACTTTTCCTGATAAATATCTATCCAAAAATTTGTTTATTCATAGAGTACAATGGTACCATATAGTTCATGTAGCTAACCTCATCAAGTGAGATGAAACTTATTATTGCTAATATAGGCACTAAATATGGGCACCTCTTTCATTAGGGATTCAAATTCGGTTGTAAGAGATTAGATCTTCTCACTAGATGTAGACCCTATTGATAATTATATTTATCTTTAGAGTAACTAAATTATATTTTGAGCTGGTAATTTTTCCTATACCTTATTAAGATGGCGTGATAATAAGTTTTTGATCACTTTTACACTTTTTTCTCCCTGATTTTGTGCTTTGGATTTAAAAATAATATATGCATATGATCCTAAATAAAAGTTGTAATTGAATTTTTCAATAAATTATTTAATCATATCATATGTTATGTATGATTAAATTATATATCATTTTATAAGTTAAAAAATTATAAATATAAATATTTTAAAGTAATTTAATTAGATTTCTTAATCTCCATAAAATAAGTCAATTGGATTTTATATTTTAGACGGGAGGTAATACAACTTATTATATCTTTTATATCATATTATGATTTTTAAAATTTTTCTTTGAATTCTTGGTTTTATAACATTTATATGTTCTAACGTTGTCTAAAATTTCATCCTAAAAGACTATCTAAAATAAAAAAAGTTAATTGATATAACGTATACAGGGAAGTGATTATTGCAATTTGAGTTGATGTTTATCCATACTTTTATATGTAGTTTTTTTTTTTAGGTCAACATACTTTTATATGTAGTAGGCAAGATATATCTACTACTCTCTACTGTCCTGAATATAGGACGGGAGGTAGTATCACTTTTATCGTACAATGTGTAATTTCGCAGAATATTGCAGATGGCACTTTGGTTGTTGTGAGATATGAAAAACAATAAAAAATTCCTTTCTTAGTCTGACAAGCATCATTCCCTAGCCCGTTTCTCATTATTTATAATTTCGCATAATGTTGCGGAGGCCACTTTGGTAGTTATGAAATATGAAAAATAATAAAAATAAAAAAAATTCATGTATCAGTCTGACAAGCATTATTCTCTAGTCCCGCTTCTCCATATGGGTTGATGGGAGCGAATATTCTCAGTAGCTTTTCTCTCCTAATCCCTCATAATCTCTTCATCACAACCATCCATTTAATCTGAAAGCCAAAAATGCGCCACGTAATTAGCAATTCTCTCCTTCGCCTCCCTCTCCTCTTCCCACTTTTGACTCAAATCTCCCAGCTTCACTCTCCTCTTTCGAGTTTCGACTCCCAAGCATCGAGATTAACAAACCATAAGTATTACCGGCTAACGTCCTCCTCCTCCTCTTCACAGAGTCACCATAAGTGAAGCCTTATTCTGATTCAGCCGTCGACTGTCGCTAACTCCAAAAACAGAGCACTCTTCAATGGGTGTGGCCAAATTCATTCAAGTTTAAAAAACTTACACTTGGGCGAAAAAAACTTTGTTGTATGAACAATATTTTTTTTCATGCATTTGGACATTAACAACCATTGCAGCGGTATTCTTCTTCACTTCCTGATTAGTCTTAGACTATTATCATCTGGAAGGTTGCAATTCATCTTACCGGAATGTTCGACGCATGCCTTGAATCTAAGAAACGAGCATGCCATGTGCAGCCAAATTGAACCATCAACCTTGAATGAGGATGAAGTAAATGGAAGAGGTTATGACCTTATTAAATATATAAAAATCAGAGGATATACCTGCTTTGGGAGAGGAAAAGATGCTTTCGGCAGGGTTGTTTGTCGGTTGCTTAAGTGTATGCTCCGATCTCTCTTTTCTTACAGGTTACATCTAAACCACACGAATTAACGATCCGAGCAAAATTGCATGCACTGGGAACTCAAAAGTCGAAATCGAACACCACCCTCCGGAACTCGGAGCGACCCATTGTCGGCAAGTATTAGTTTTCTGCTTTTTGAATGAACCAACATCATCTTCACTTACCTTCTTGTTCTTCTCTGTAGAAATGTTTGCGAAGCTCCAACTCTTAGACCCCAATTGTTTTAACGTAGTGGGTTCTTCAAACACACTTCTCGGCAATGGGTTCTTCAAACACACTTCCCGGTGTAGGAGTTTCGGTTTCTATGGCAAAAAAGTGTCACCCAGGAACGCGCAAATCCGGAGAACAGAAACTTCCACATGCCCCCAATGGGAGGGTGAGGTGGTCTCGCAGAGTTCAGCGAAGTGTTGCTGATAGAAGAGATGGTATAAATCATGAACATGTGCTCAAGAAACAGAATTTCAAGAGAAATTTGAATGGTGTGGCTCCTAGAAATAAGAGGATTAATGGTGAAATTTCGACAATTGGTAATGGTGATGTTGTGCAGGAAAAAGTGCAGACCAAGTGTTCGACGAAATGGCTAACCTATGGTGGATGTATTCCGGCGATTTTGACAGCTTTGGATACGTTTCAAGATTTAGATGAGGCTTTAAAACCATGGGAAGAGAGGCTTAGCAATAAGGAAAGGAGTATAATTTTGAAGGAACAAACGAGGTGGGAGAGGGCTCTGGAAATATTTGAGTGGTTTAGTAAAAAGGGTCATGAGTTGAATGTGATTCATTACAATATTATGCTGAGAATCCTGGGTAAAGCACGGAGGTGGAGGAGGAGGACGTTAGTCGGTAATACTTATGGTTTGTTAATTTCGACGATTGGGAGTCGAAACTGGAAAGAGGAGAGTGAAGCTAGGAGATTTGAGTCAAAAGTGGGAAGAGGAGGGAGAGGCAAAGGAGAGAATTGAGAGAATTGCTAATTACGTGGCGCATTTTTGGCTTTCTGATTGGATGGATGGTTGTGATGAAGAGATTCTAAGGCATTAGGAGAGAAAAGCTACTGAGAACATCCGCTCCCATGGGTTGATATGCTCACTACTACAAAATACTAAAAAGACGACCTAAAAAAGACTCAAAAGATGACCTTATTTTAAGGGACGTCGGGGAAAGTGTAGTAGTTTTTCCTCAATTAGGCGACCTGAATACATATCAAGTCACCTAATATTAGGCGACCTGAATTTACATCAGGTCGCCTAATATTAGGCGACCTGATTTATATTTAGGTCGCCTAATATGAGGTATAGGGGGTATATTTTATTTTCAAACAGACTACCTAAATTTTATTCAGGTAGTCTATTTTACAAAAAAGACTACCTAAATGGAAATCAGGTCGCCTATTGTATTCAACAGACTACCTAAATTGTGTTCAGGTAGCCTATTGGATTATCGCAGGGGCTATATTTTAGTTTAAAAGAGACTACCTAAATTACGTTAAGGTAGCCTATTTTATTAAAAAGACTACCTAAATTGTCTTTCAGGTCGCCTATTGTGTCAAAAAGACTACCTAAATTGATTTTAGGTAGCCTATTTTATTCAAAAGACTACCTAAATAGATTTTAGGTCGCCTATTCCATCAAAAAGACTACCTAAATTGTTTTAAGGTAGCCTATTTTATTCAAAAGACTACCTAAATTGGTTTCAGGTAGCCTATTGTGTTATTGCAGGATGTATATTTTATTTTAAAACAGACTACCTAAATTATGTTCAGGTAGCCTATTTGATTAAAAAGACTACCTAAATTTCCTTTCAGGTCGCCTATTTTATTAAATAGACTACCTAAATGTTGTTCAGGTCGCCTTATATTAGTTTTTTTTTTTACAAAAAATTAGTTCTCGCTCTTTGTTTGTCTAATTTGCTACAAAACTGAATACTTCACAATTATAGCAAGGCAATTCATAACTCAATTACAGCAATTTCCTGCCAAATTCCTATTTTTCTAACACCAATTACAGCAAGGCAATAACTCAAAATGTACAAGTTTTTACCATAATACTCAGCCAACCATAGCAAAATTCAAACAACGTTAATGGTACATACATGTCCATGATTCACAACAAAACTACAGTTACAATCAATCAAATTCAAGTCATTCACTCAACTCCCAGACTCAGAAACTATCCGCTGAACAAGTTACTACAACAATTTTAACTATGCCACTGCAAAACAGAACCAATTTGTACAATATTAACAAGGGAAGGCCAGACAGAGCTAAGTCATACCACAACAAGTCATACCCTAACAATAGATTAATTTGCAAGTGAGCCATGTTCAAGAAGATATCTAGCCATCATGTCTCGAGTCAAATCCAGGTCATCCTATGAGTACGGATCCACAGTACGAAAATACTGTAAATTGGAAAACAAGGTATAATTAACAACTGAAGTACCACAACATAAAATATTATCATTTGAGGATCAAGGAGCATTACGTAAGTTTTGAAAGCCAGTAGTTTTTCCGTTGGAAACAATAGATTGCATCCAACTGAAAACGTAGTATCCGCACTCGGTGTTCCCTGGTTGTTGATGGCACTATAGATCAAAAACAAATTGTTAAAACGAAAGCTATTGTGGCACAGAAAAACACTTGAATTGAAACTACTTACCTTGGGGTAAAACCACTTTGGTCCACCCTGGTCTCTTTGTCCAGCAAGCTCTCTATACGTCCTAAGAGCCCTATCATCATTAAAATGGAAATTAACAAACATGAAAACAATTCATTTAAAAGACGAATCGATGATTTAGACAAAAATTTACTTACTCGGCAAACATGTTTTTGATATCCTCGGTTGGCCTGCCACTTATAGAATCATACCAATAACAAGCGTTCTTAGAGGGGCAAACTACACACAAGGTCCAATGAGCACTACAACATATACATATTCATATTAAACTAAGATAAGAAAACAATTAATTCTAATCTTATATAGACAAAAAAATACGTACCCTTCATGTATTGGCGCTAGATAACAAGTCGAATTTAGGTCACCCATTGCTAACCCAGCATAAATAGCCCTCCTCGCTAAGTTATTGCCAGCCGAAGCCGTGCTTCCAGGACATAAGAATCCGAATGAACCCAATAGGCCTCCATTTTTGCACAGGTCGTGGCAGACACTATGATCAAAATAAAATGATAGATGTTGTTGAATATATTAAACAAAAAAATAGTAACTGACATAATTAAAGGGTACAAAAAACTTACAAGACTGCAAGTTGAAGCCACTATATATCTAAATCTTCTATATGCATAAACTCTGTCAGATCTTTGTTGTCAATATTGATCGAATATGACTTGTCTGCACCGACAATGCCTGAAGGCATCTGCAAGCCTATAGAGATGACGTCCTTGTAGAGCCCTCGCAGCTGTGCTAAGTATGGAAATATGTCCGCAGCTTGTTCATGCTATGAAAACATAATAAACAGATTACGAGTGGGTTAGCAATGAAAAATCAAACGGGAACCTACTCATCGTCAATCAGTAAAGTATGGAAATACCATTGGAGGTGTCGTCCCCATCTCAATAAGATAATGCGGCCAAAGGATGAACGATGTGGTGGCAGCGCTGAGATAGGGAACCTCCTCATCATCAATCGGGATGGCTGTCTTTTCTTCACCCTCTCGCACACTTCTTACACTCACCCTACATAGGTCTTGTGGAATTTGCATATTGTGGTGTGTGGTTTGTTCTGGGTAAACAAGACCATCGGCAACAATACGTCGGTATGGGTCATCCAAATATAGAGTGCAGGGTTGTCCACCCTGTGGAGTGTGAGAAGGCTCGCCAATATGTACATCTGGAGAGTGATGAGAAGGTTCGCCAACAGGTACATCTGGAGCGTGAAAACTTTCTTTGCTGCTTGGGAAGGCCGGAGATTCTTGGTTTGTAGGCTGCGTATTTCCCCTCTCTTGTATCATAGCCCTCATTTCACCCCGTAGTTGTGCCATAACCTCATCTACGAGGGACGCTCGAATTTTGGCTACAAGCTGAGGGCTAGGGTTGTCATCGTCATGCAAACAAGTAGAACGCCGTCCAAAATATTTCGCGACGCTAACTCCCCTCGGCTCCCCTCGAACAACATCAAGGTAATCCGGCTTCCCAATCGCCATGGACAAAATGTCCATCCGTGTACCCGGCGTGAATGAACCTTGGCTGCTCTGTTGCTCAAGCGCATCCTGTATCATAGGATTTTTCATAAATAGTAACTAAACGCTAAAAATATGAAACAACAGAGGTTATTATTTAATACTTCTAATTTAACTACTTACAATCTTCTTGGCAACCTCAGCCACATCTTCATTTACGAAATTGTCACCCCTCTTCCTCGCAACTATCCATTTTTTGTGGCGAGGAGGACGCTCAGGGGCCTGGATAACAGTGGAAGGATCGGATTGCGCAGCTTCCTTCATTCTCTGCAACTCTTCTTCCATCAGCTTCCATTCAAGCTTCTTATAGCCACCCCTAGACATGCAGTGCAGATACTTATTTCTTGCTTGCCTCTCTCTATTGGCCTGACTTTGTTCCTGTGACACGAAAACAAATAAAATTGAGCCTTCGATGTCAAACCAATGCGAACTAAAAGATAAGATATGAAAGAAACTTTACAAGAAATTGAGGATTTTGGCGTAACACCACAAACTCTCGCCAGTCCTCTGGAGAAATGTAATCATAGTCCTGACATGGGTCCTTGTCCTTCTTTGCCCCTCGGATATACTTTTTAGTGAGCTTGTTCTTAAAGTCTTTCCAACGCAGACGAACCTCGCCCATCCAATGCTTGTACATGGCCTTATTGTTAGGCACATCATACGTTTGCTGCAAGGTAAAAGATAGAAGATATTAGACAAATCAAGTAATAAAACTAAAGATACAAATGCAGAATGAATCGAAAGTGAGATACCAAAATTTGTGCCCAGATCAACTCCTTCGTTTTCTGAGGAACCAACTTCCAATGAGAGATAACAATGCGGACTTTGCTTCGAGCCAGGTAGCCTACGTAGCTAATGAAATTGTCTTCCTCTGGACCAATCAGATTCATATTGGCATCGAACTCCACATGCAGCCTCTTTTTCGTACCCTGACGACGTGCAATTAAAGCACCCATATGTGTGCTACCTCTACCCTTTCTCACCACCGGTACATCATCTCCGCTATCACTCGATGACTCGGCAGAGCCAGACATATTCCTGATCATCAAAGACAAATCAATAATGTTAGATAGGGTTATTATTAAATAATAAACAAATGAATAAAATGAACTAACATGTTAAACCTGTACAACAATAACATAGCACTTTTTCATAACTTAAGATTTTACTTTATATGGTCTCCCATATTCCTTCAGAATGATCCTTTCTTGGAGCATATTCTTCATCATCTACCAATTCTACTTCACGTGTTGTAGGTGGATTTGTTGTGAAAGGGAGTGTATCGTCCAGGTTCAAGGATTCTTCACCATATGTCTGTTTTTTACTTTGAAGTACAATGGACATTTTCTTATTTGCAGGGTCTGTAACATAAAACACTTGTTTTGCCTAGCTTGCTAGAATGAATGGCTCGTCTCTATGACCAAATCTTTGAAGATCAACTGAGACAAATCCAAATTTAGGATCTATTACATTTAAACCCACTTACATTTAAATAAAGCAACTTTGAACTTTAAATCCAAAGTTGCTTGCAACACCTCTTCACGAGGCTTATTCTTCAGTTTGATTCCTCAGTTCCCTCACTTATCCCCTTATCATGCTGAGATTGTAACGTCACCCCTGATATATAATCTTTACAGAACTCCATAGCCTCTTCCACTACATATCTCTCAACTATTGAGGCTTCCGGTTGATAAGGATTTTTAGAATACCCTTTTAAGATCTTCATGTATCGCTCGAAAGGGTACATCCACCTTAGGTAAACTGGACTGCAGAGCCTTACCTCCCTTACCAAGTGCACTATCAGGTGCACCATTATATCGAAAAATGCAGGAGGAAAATGCATCTCGAGTTGGGACAAAATAATATAACCCTCATTTTCCAATTCATCCAACTTTTCAATGTCAATGACTTTGTTACATATAGCATTAAAGAAAATACACAATTTTGTTATAGTGGTCCACACTTCATCTTTCATAATGCCCCTAATAGCTACTGGTAATAGTTGTTGCATCAATACATAATAATCATGGGACTTCATTCCCACTAACTTGAAATCATCCATTGAAACACACCTTCTCAAATTTGAAGAATATCCTTGTGGAACCTTAATGTCATATAGACACCCACACAAACTTTTTTTCTCCGCTTTTGACAGTGTATGAGCTGCTGGCTCCATGTATGCCCTCTTACCATCTTCCATTACTCGTGGATGTAACCGTTCTCTTATTCCCATATCAACCAGGTCTAGTCTCGCACTAATTCCATCCTTAGTCTTCCCTGGTATGTGTAAAAGAGTACTGACAAGGCTATCACAAACATTTTTTTCCACATGCATCACATCAAGACTATGTCTCACATCAAGACTACGCCAATATGGAAGATCAAAGAAAATTGATCTCTTCTTCCATATATTCTTCTCACCCGCAATCCTTTTGTGCTTACCCAATATGACATTGATATGCATCACCCGACTATAGACTTCCTCTCCGGTTAATGCCTTTAGAGCCGTTCCATGCTCTGGTAAGCCGTTAAAATGCTTTCTTAACTTACGATATGGGTGGAACCGATCAAGAAACCTCCTGTGACCGAGGTAGACCGTCTTCTTTCCATGCTTTAGTTGCTGGAAGTTTGTGTTAGCTTCACATATTGGACATGCTTTATGCCCCTTCACACTGTACCCAGACAAATTTCCGTATGCAGGAAAGTCGTTGATTGTGGTAAAAATCATTGCATGCAACTTGAAGAACTCCTTCTTATATGCATCAAACACATCTATGCCTTCCTCCCACAACTTCTTCAAATCCTCAACCAAAGGTGCCAAGTACACATCGATATTGTTACCGGGCTGTTTTGGTCCAGAAATCATCATAGACAGCATCACATACTTGCGCTTCATACATAGCCAGGGAGGTAAGTTGTATATTACAAGGAGGACCAACCATGCACTATGGGTACTGCTAAGAGTTCAATACGGATTGAAGCCATCTGTACAAAGCCCCAGCCGAAGGTTTCTTGGCTCACTGCCAAATTGAGGGAACATTTCGTCTATTTTCTTCCATTGCAGAGAGTCAGTCGGGTGCCGAAGATATTTTCCATCGGATATTCTCTCATCAGAATGTCATCTCAACTTCTTCGCCGTTGCTTCACTAGTATACAGACGCTTAAACCGTGGAATTATTGGAAGATACCTCAATGTCTTCAAAGGTTGCCTTTTTGTTGTCTGCTCCCCAGAAACACTATATTTCTTCACTTTGTATCGTGCAGTCTTACACTTCGGACACTTATCAAGGCCTTCGTACTCGTTTATGTATAATATGCAGTCATTAGGGCAGTTGTGTATCTTTTTATACTCCATACCCATCGTAGATAAGATTTTCTTGGCCTCATACACACGATTTGGAAGTACATTATCATCTGGCAACATATCACACAACAATTCAAGCAACGACGTGAAACTGTTATCGGTCCACCCACAAGTTGCCTTTAAGTTGACCAAATGTAAGGTCCCAGTCAACCGTGTATACTTAGTACACCCAGGGAACAAAGGTGTCTCTGCATCACTCCGCACGCTATCAAATTCATGCAGTTGTGCAAAGGATTCGACCTCAACATCATGAATCATTCTCTCCATTCCATCATCATCTACCTCAACCTCATTTTCGTGGGATGCACTAGGTGTTACCTCCTCACCATGCCATATCCACGTTGTGTATCGAAGGTTTATTCCATCACAAATTAGGTGATCCCTTATATTAGCAATATCCCTTCGAATCCCATTTAAATAATTAACACATAGACAATAATACATCCCGTTTTTTGTAGCCACATTCCTTCTAGCAAATTCAATAAACTCTTCCACCCCTTTCTCATATTCTTCGCTAGTTCTCAAAGCATTCATCCAACTATGACCCATTTTATTATCACCTAAGACATTTCCAACAACAGTCAAGTTCATAACAATTTCAAAAAATTTCGGCAGCATTTCCCCTCAACAGTAAGACATCCCAAAATTTCAACAACAAACCATTTCAACTTAATTCAACAAAACTTAGTAACTAAGGCAATTTAGAAAATATCAGCTATTAAATCCAATACTTTCATCAATACAAAAAACTAAAATATATCTAAGTTGTAAAATTAGAAAGGTGCAGCAGCAATAGAAGAATTCACTGAGAACTTGCAATTAAAGTTAAGAATTATAAAGGTGCAGCAATAGGAGAATTCACATTCACTGAGGATAAAATGAGCAAAAGTACAATAGTCTTATGCTCACAATGATGCAACACTTCCCAAATATTCAGTTTCTAAGCAAGCCAGCAAGTAAATTTGAACTTTTTACTCACACGCACACAACAAGCTAAGTCAATTGCAATAAAGAAATCTCTCAAATTAAACAATAAAAGCAACAAAAAACAAAGCAGAAGAAGCGCTGACCTTCAAGACAACTAACAGCGAACGGCAACCCAAAGCCGAAGAGAGGCAAAAAGAATAAAAGGCTCGACCTAACCCTGCGTGCATCTCTGGTTTGGGTCAGTAGGTAGCAGTCGTGACACGAGCAGAAAACGATGATGCAACACTGAGGATAAAATGAGCAAAAGAACAATAGTCAGCAATAGGAGAATTCACATTCACAGAGGATAAAATGAGCAAAAGTACAATAGTAATTTGATATGGAAAATGGAGGAACTAACACCATTATTTTGAGATAATATATGTTTGAGTTGACGTTGATATAAGTCGAAACATAACTCATATCACATGTTTACTTTGTATACCTTAAATCACATTAGAAAAATAATTTCTACTCATCATCAAATCGACCAGGTGCAATTTTTCAATTAAATTTTTTCATGAGAATTTTTTATTATAAACTATATTTTAACATAATTTTAAAATTTTTTCCACGTGAATTTTGATTATTATAAAAAATCCATATCATACGAGTTAATCAGAGTTCAGAGGATTGAATTTAAGGATATAAGTAGATGGACTCAATTTTTGTCGGAAAGTAAAACTGCAATAAAAAATTATCCAACCTCACAAATCATCATGGGAATTGACCGTAATAATAATAACTTGTGACACCAAACTGATAATGATAATCGTAAGCCAAAAAACAATTGACAAAAATCATCCCCATCATCAATCATCTGTAAATTATAACTATAATTGATGACTAAAAAACGGGCAACGATGAAGCATAATACTCTGGCAAATTAAAAAATAAAGGAAGAGACATGATCTTGGAATAGTTTGGAATTACCTATGGTTGGAATCATGGAAGAGATATATATTTTTAACATTGTTACTCTTATTGTTGTAACAAAAAAAGAACTATTTGTTGAACGTTAAATAGATGTTAATAAATGAATGTTGAAAAAGTAGTAAGTGGGGATGGCTTGAGGGTTCTACTGTATAAGGTTTTTTAATTATTAAAAGCCATACTCTCACTATGTCTTGAGGATGGTGACAACTAATTTTGTGGAGAGGAGGACATGGAGACAAGTTTCCAATTTCTCAAATGTATTAGCAGTTGAAAGGAGATATAAATATAGAACTGGGGGCCATTTGGAAGGTGAAAACCATAAGACAGATCTAAGTATTCTTGCAGAATCTGACAATACACGCTCGCACAGAAAAGCTAGAAACAAATGGAGAACATGGAAATACTCTGAACAGATTTCTTCTAGATTTCTTGAAGCTAGGGCTAAAGATACCATGCCAGATCAAGTTTGAGCTCATATAAGTGCAAAAAACGCCTTGAAGAGCTACTACCCTCAATTGGACCCAAAAATACTCTGAACAGCACAACAGCCAGATAAACATATATAGAAAAATGAGGCTATTGCTTTGTCTTTGTCTTGCTTTTTCCTACAAATATTGGGGGAGAGCATAATCAAGTCAATTACTTCTATCTTAGAGCACAATAGGGTACTCATCTTATTGCAATGATGATTGAATGAGGTCTTTGTTTTTTGAAAAATAGAATGTACGTCATATATAATTATGTTGTTAAGCAACGTTGGTTATTTCAAAACCAAAAACTACAGAAAAAACATCTTATTAAAGATAAGAAAATTCATTATATACTGATATATTGCTGTTATACTTCCAAACATTAGTACGGCTTATTCATCTATAAACAAAAATTCTGACAAATGTTTTGGTTGAATGGGACATTCCCAATTCCAAGCTGCAAACAAAATATAAAAATTGCTCAATTTCAGAATCTGTCACACTCGCATGAGAAACTTATATGTGTTTGGGAAAATAAAAGCCATTTAGCCAACAAACATTTGTTTGAAAAAATTGCATTTAAAAAAATATATCCGCATTTGATTTTTCATTATTAATATGGGAAAGGGACGGGGCAACAGGTACAGGAAGCACAGTCCGTCTACCATAGATTGAAATAAAGGTAAGCCAAATAAATTCCATCTAACCAAGAAAGACTCTAGGCGACCACAGAGAACGAGCGAAAGACTTGTAACGATAATAATGGAAGCGAATCTAACTCGTACCTGTCAAGTCGAGGAATAACCTCGTTGAATTAATCCCATAGAGAATAAGGATTCACAGGCGAGGCAGATATTGAGTTCACGGAGAAAGGGGAATGTGTAGCTGGGCTGGGGGAGAGATTGAATGGGAAGAATGTCGGGCTCGTCTTCCTTAAGCATTTCTTGGACCCGCCATCGGCGACCGCTCCAACCTCCTTCGATTTCTCTCCGTCCACCGCAGTGTCGTCTGAGCTCACCGTGATTTCATAAAAATAAACAAAGTGAGAATCGGACGCATGCAAGGGAGGTTGGCACGCCGTGAGTGGAGGAGGTAGCGGATGATTTGGGATTTAGGGTTTGGGGAGGACTGAAGCAGCGCGAAATGGGGAAATGGAACTTTGAATAAGCTTTAAAGATTTAAAATGTTTTTAGGCGACCTGAAAACGATTTCAGGTTGCCTATTTTTAATTTTAGGCGACCTGATTAACTATCAGGTCGCCCAAAATAAAAAATAAGCGACCTGATTGCTAATCAGGTCGCCTATTTTAAGAAATAAGTGACCTGATAGCAAATAAGGTCGCCTAAATAGGCGACCTGATTGCTAATCAGGTCGCCTATTTTTAGAAATAAGCGACCTGATAGCAAATAAGGTCGCCTATTTTTAAAAATAGGCGACCTGATTGTGTATCAGGTCGCCTATTTATAAATATAGGCGACCTGATTGTTTAACAGGTCGCCTATTTTCGCCTATTTTGAACAAAATAGGCATCCTTATTATTTTTGAGGTCGCATGTTTTTAAAAATAGGCGACCTTATTGTGTATAAGGTCGCCTATTTTAACAAAATGGACAACTTGAAATATGTATCAGGTCGCCAATTTTCTCATTGGCGCGCAGACAAAAAATTCTCCTCTATTTTCCTCTGGCGCGAAATTTTTTTTGCAGATTTTAGGCGACTTGAAATATTATCAGGTCGCCAAAAATGAATTTTCTCATGGCGGGAAGCTCATTTTCCTTGTATATAATAACAATATTGCCATTGACCTCATTTTTTACTACTTATTTTTTATTTAGGACGTATTTGAGGGTAGTAATATCAAATTTTTGTAGTAGTGGCTTCAAAACAATTTTTTTTTTGTTTTGGGAGTGTATGTTTAATATATGCCACTCCAACAATTCAACTCATCATCTAACATGTTTAATAGGTATACGATTTTTTATTTTATATTTTATAATCACATACCCATCTTAACATATAAGTATGTATATATGAACTCTACATATAATTACAATTTATTTGTTAATTTTCTTATATCAATACATAAATATATCAACACATATAATTAGATTTAATACATGAAATATTCTATTGAGTTCATGCATGTTGTTTTCATTTTTGTCCTTCAATACGACCTAGAGTTGTTCCTACAGCTGCTTCATCATCTCCGCTTGTTGGTTCACCAACTGTGTTGTAGCATCTACTTGCTATGTGGTAGCACTGAGCTGTTGTTTCAATGCTTTCATCCTTTTAAGATTATATGGACATACGTCATTAGAAAGCAAGTTTATTTTATATGTACTTTTTGTACTTAATTAAAATGGACTAGGTAGTGAAAATGTAAAACAATAAAGCTCAAAAGCATTGTGTTTACCTACAGAAGCACCTCCATCCTGGATGGATGAGCGCTTGCTAGTCTTCAGTCAGCTGGCAAAGGCTCCTAACTCGAACACTCTTCCTTTCTTGCCAAATCCTCCTACACCTAAATGAAGAGGTTTTCGTTAATGAGTTAGCATTAACCTAGTGCTTCCAACAGCTGCTGACTCTTGGAAATGGGTCTGCTCAAAGGTAATCCAATCAACTATTTCTAGAAGTACACCCCTAGAAGCTTCTTGCAAATACAAATGAGGACCATTAAATAATTAATTCAAAGTACTGTATATTGAATACTGAAATAGAAAATAATGTATACTTACAAAATTTCTTTGATGCTGACTTATTGAAATGGAGCCTCCAGTATATGAGGATTCATCTATTCGAGACCTATTTAGCTTATTTTGCAAAGATTTACGCTGCCATTTCTCATCTAAGGCCCATTTTGCCAATAATTGTGTTGCGGTCTCAAGATGAATCCAATTTAATTGACTTGCCTTTATTTTCTATCAATTTATGAAATCAATCAAGCAACTACATGTCTGCTTTCTAGTTATAAGCTTTCCCAAAATCTCGCCGATGGGGGAACAACCACCTAGACTTGTTTTGAATTTAAAAAATAAACAATTATTGGTCAATGTTATACAAGTAATAAATTAATTTGCATTTTGATGAGAAGCAATTAATGACCATAAAATGGACATAACTTACCAAGAAATCACTGAACCAATCATCGCGAATAGGTAGAAGAATCTCTGACCAATTGTCTCATTGGTGATTGTAATTATGGAAAAATTACTTATCTATGAATTCCACTACCACTTTATTAAGGCTAAAACCTGAAAACAATGTTGTGTTGAAAATATTAGTATAAAAACCAAAAGAAAAAATATTATTACATTATCAGTAACTTTACTTAACTTACTCAGTGGTGCCTATAAAATGGTCCACGTCAGCCTTGTCATTGGATCAACTAATCCCCATACTGGTGTATTAGACAAACTAGCGTCCTCGACCTGGCTCCCAAGTGATGTAGTGTGCTCAAGGAATAAATGTTAAGTGCATTGAAAAAGCTAGTACAAAGATGCTTAAAGAAAACTATATATATATATATATATATATATATATATATATATATATATAAATCAATTAGAACTCCTAAACTTAAACTTGCTTTGCCCCCAGTAGCAGATCATTGGGCGTGGTAACACACCTGTATCACCCATAACGGAGCTGCTAGTAAATTTGAAGATGAAAAATAAGTGGTGGCAGATCTGTGGAAGAGGTACGCCTTCTACCTACAAAGAGGGTAGGTGAGGTCATCCTACTTCCTCTGATAGGATGGCCCTAGTTCTACCACCACTACCTGTACACCTAGCTGAAGGCTCAATCTGTGAACACTTATAAACCTTACGTTAATATATATAGATAAATATAAGAAATATACTTAATATGTCAAGAGCGAAAAAAATGTATTTAGTATAGCAAATTGCCATAAACAAACAACTAGCAAAAATCAATCAGAAGATTTCTGTTCTTCGACCTCTTCTTGCACACCTTCTTCTAGAGTCTCTTAGTTGTCGAATTCAGGCTTACTACCTAAGTATATCTCTTGTTCCTTATCACCTGATTCCTCATTGTCCATCTTGAAAGGAATCAACTATAACTCTATAGTGGAATCAACTATAACTCTTGGTACATCATCCCTTTACGAGTAGTACATGTTCTACATTAACTTGGTAATTATACTTATCTTTAGGGTAACTGAATTATATTTTGGGAAAATTCATCTCAGGGCCCATTTTAGCAAGAAAATGTCAAAAAAGGCCCAAGAAAAAGTCACATGTCAAAAGAAGTCTTTGGGCCTTTTCTGGTATTATTTCATAAATGTTAACAACTAAATCAGTTCTATCAACAACTAAATCAGTAGCCGTTAACAACCAAATCGGTAGCATTAACAACAATATCCTAACAACTAAATCAATCTCATTAACAACTAAATTAGTACCCGTTAACAACTATATCAGTAGACGTTAACAACTAACGTTTTATAGGCTCTGGAATCTTTTTTGACATATGACTTTTTCTTCAACATTTTTTAACATTTTTTTTGGGCTAAAATTGGCCCTGAAATGGATTTTCCCTTATATTTTGAGCTAGTACTTTTTACTTTGCCTTATTAGGATGGCATGATAATAACTTTTTAATTATTTTTTCACTTTTTTCTCGGAGTTTGTTCTTTGGATTTAAACATAACAAATTTATCTGATCCTAAATATAAGATCTAGTTGATTTTTTTTAGCGAGATTAAGGAAACTAAATAATGTACTTAGTCATATAATATGTTATGTATGATTAAATTATATATCATTTTATAAGTTAAAAAGTTAGAGAAAAAGTTATAACTATAAATATTTTAAAATAATTTAATCAGCTTTCTTAATCTTTACCAAACTAGCTAGTCAATTAGATTTTATATTTTAAATAGGAGCTAATAATACAACTTATTATATCTTTAATATTATATTATGGTTTTTAAAATTTTTCTTTAAGTTCTTGGTTTTATAACATTTATGTGTTGTAATAACAAATTCCATTTAAAATAAAAAACTGTCTGAAATAAAAAAAAGTTAATTGATATAACCTATACTATTAGGTAAATAATTACAATTTCCTACTCGTTGTCTCCCACAAATAAGTGGAATGTCAGTACAGTTTCAACTTTTGAACAATCGTATCAAAAAAACTTTTGAACAATTCTATCCGCAAAGCGGAGCTAATTATTATCCGTAAGTTTTCTTAGCCAAGAAGTGACTAACAAGGGAAAACGATATATCGTGGCTTGTAGACATCAAATAATATATAATCAATATATGCAATATATCCCTAAAAACTTGTGTGTGTAGTTACATAACCTTAATGTTATATATATATATATATATATATATATATATATATATATATATATATATATAATTAAATCTCATTATTATCAGGAAGGTATACAACGAATGTCAAATATTTTTATCATTTGCAAAAGTATATGAAGAGACAAATAAATAAATATATGGTAAAAATCAAAAGGCATCAGAGACACAAGAGTTATTAACATGAAAAACCCATCATTTAAGATAAAAAACCATGAGTCGCTCAAATCAATAAAGATATACTCCCTCCGGTCCTAATTATAGGACATATTTAACCACTTTTGTGGAGATTAAGGAAAGAAGTTAAATTAGTTGATTTTACTCTTTTTCCCAAAATGCCCTTATATAAAATTTAAATGACAAAAGTATAAATAAATCAACAACCCCTACCACATATCTTTCTACCATATAATTTTCATTTCCGCACATTTTCTAATTAAAATAATGGTTTTGTTATATATATATATATATGTACACATATATATATGTGTGTATACATATGTATACACACGCATATATATGCATACACACACACACACAAAATATATAGACAGACACCTATACGTGCGCGCACACACACAATATATAGACACACATACACACACAGGTATATATGGGTGTATATGCATACAAATATATATATATATATATATATATATGTATGTATGTATGTATGTATGTATGTATGTATACACACACACGCATATAGAGGCACACACACAATATATAGGCACACACACAGAGGTGTGTGTGCGCACGCATACAAATATATATATTTGTATATATAAATACACACACGCACACGCGCGTGTCTATATACATACATACATACATACATACATATGTGTGTATCTGTATATCTACACACACATATATAGAGACACACATATATGTGTATATGTGTCTATATATATATTGACAAATTAATGTCAATTGATTGATAAACAAATTAAAATCCAACAAAAATTTCATTGACTAGAAGAGTTTACACACTCATGTACATATATTTACTAAAAATCAAATACACTTGAGAGAACAAAATATGGGTATTTTAGGAAGAAATTGACAAAACTTAGAATGTTGTCTTATAATTAAGACCAAAATGAACCTCCAAATGTTGTCCTATAATTAGGATCGGAGGGAGTAATCAATTACGATTAAAATAAAGTAAAATGAAGAGTGACACAGTGGTTAAGGTGTCAGCCTTCACTCTATAAGGAAAGAGATTCAATATCCGTTGACGATGTGAGGGCTTCGTTGGTGGGCAATCTGTATGTAACTCTATAAACACTCTCTAAGCCTGGAGATATGTCCTGGCCCTGATAAGGTACTGGTGTTTATCCCCACCTAAACGTTTATATATATATATATATATATATATATATATATATATATATATATATATATAAAGGGAAAAATGAAACCTCGTACTCCTCATACCAATTTGAGTTGATGTTGATCCATACTTTTATACCGGAAAATGATAGTCCGGTCCCAAAAAACATATAAAATATTTAAAAAGTCTCAACTTAAAATCACATATAAAAAAAGTACTTAGGACTTTTTTGATATTATTTGTATTGAAACAAAATTTAGGCGTTTAAATTTTGTTGTGAATATAACACTTCTTGTTGTGAATATAGTTTTTTCTATTGTAAATGACAAGTTTCAAATTTTGTTATAAATATAGTATTTTTTATTATGAATCTAACTTTTTCTGTTGTAAAAGGCCTCTATACACTTAGGAACTTGAGTTTAAAATAAAATCTAGATGTTTAAATTTTATTGTCAATCTTCTTATTTTAAATATAATTTTTTCTGATGTGAATAATTAAGTTTTCAATTTTGTCATGAATATATCATTTTTTATTATCAATACAAATATGTATGATTTTGAGTTATAAGCTTTTGATATTTTATATATTCTTTAAAGACTTGACTCTCATTTTCCTTTTTATATATTAGACGCATGATATATCTACTACAGCATGTCCTATTGTCCTAAGTATAGGACAGGAGATAGTATCACTTTTATCGTGCAATGTGTAATTTGACTAATTTCGCGGAATATTGCAGAGGGCACTTTGGCTGTTATGAAATATGAAAAACAATTAAAAAAAAAATTCCTTTATTCGTCTGACATGCATCATTCCCTAGTCCCGCTTCACATTATTTATAATTTCGCAGAATATTGCAGAGGCCACTTTGGTTGTTAAAAAATATGAAAAATAATAAAAAATTCCTTAATTACTCTGACAAGCATTATTCCCTAGAGGCCTAGACCCGCTTCTCATTTTATCTATACACGGACGATGGATACCTCCATAGGAATTGGATTCTCTGCGATAAGTAGGGGAGCTTTTCCTCCTAAGGTTTAGATTTTTTTTTTCTACTCTTTCTTTTAAAAAATTATTTTAATTAGTACAGAATCTAAAATAAAAATAATTTCTCAATTAATATTTTTTCAAAAAATTATTTTTATTCAAGAAGCGACAATTTTAAAAAACTAAAATTTAGATTGTCCAGATCGCATTTAAACGACCCAAATGCGCCAAGCTTTTAAATAGGCACCAAAACCTATTCCTACCTCCATATGGGTTGATAAACTATTCTCATCTGATATACAGCCTTCTTAGAATATGTCAAAACCAAATTTGTTTACTGTTTATGTTTAATATTAAGTATGCCACTCCAACTCATCATCTAACATGTTTAATACGAATATGATTTTTTCCTTTAATAATGACATATCCATCGTAACATATAACTATATATATGAACTCTACATATAATTGTAATTTATTTGTTAATTTTCACATATCAGTACATAAATATATCAACACATATAATTATATTTAATGCATGAAATATTCTATTGATTTCATACATGGTGTGACTAAACTGAACTTTGTATAACCGTGTGAAGTTAAAATAAATCGCATTATTCACATAATGTTAATTATTAGTGGTTTATACGAACTCTATATATAATTATAATTTATTTGTTAATTTTCATACATCAATACATAAATATATCAACACATATAATTAGATTTAATGCATGAAATATTTTATTGAGTTCATGCATGGTGTGACTAAACTGAACTTTGTATGACCGTATGACGTTAAAATATATCGCATTATTCACATAATGTTAATTATTAGTGGTTCTTCCTACATACTTTTTATATATTTGTGATGAAAAAATTGGCACAATATTGGTAATTAATCTCAAATTAGCTAGCAACTTAGAAAATTTGTCAAGTCGTATCTATAAAGATGCTTCAATATCAAAAGAAGAGATTTTCTTAAAGAGTATCAAATTTACTTTATTAATGTTACTTTATTATTCAAAAGAAGTAGTTCTTTGTTTTATAAAAAAAATTTATTTTTATATGATTACTAACTATACTATTTTATTCCTCCTCGAAATTTCCTAGGTCTCTGATAGGGACATGATCCGAAATTCCAATAAAAGGCATGACTGAAGTTGGGAATTAGGGTCGGCCATTGAAGGGACAAGGCATAATGGGGCCTGGGGTAAAAAAAAAATATATATGTTTTTTAAAACCCGACCCTAGAGCACCAAGGTCGAATTGGGTCAGAAGTTACTATTTCAAATTTTAATTGTTTTTCCTCTTCTTTTTTTCCAAATAAATATAATTAGTAAATTGCAACAATTAAAGTTCTAATTTATCAAATAAATATTGTCAACATTAATGTCTATATTACACACTTAATATAATAAATAAGCACAATTACTAATTCATAAACAAGAGTAAACTATTATCCACAAGTAATTTACACAAAGCATGACAAGCTTACCACTAAGCAACATAAGTACGATGACCATTATTTTCATCTTCTCACTACTATCATCAATTTCAAAGACATTTGATTGTACTTCACTTTGAGTAGTAGGCTCTACGTCGTAAGTAAAAATGTCAAGAATATCTTTTCTCACATAATGAATATACTTCTATAATCTTTGTTTGCAACAAATATTAAACCAAATCATAAAATCAAAATATAATTGTTATGTATTTGTAATTAAATGGATAAATAACTTTATAACAAATACAAAATATACATAAATTAATATATTGAATGGTCAAGTCAAGTTAATAAAATTAAAAAAAAAAAATATTTAAAGGGCCTAATGGACCAGCCCTTTTAGGCCCTTAGCTCTATAAGGCCGGCCCCGCAAGGCCAACTTCATTTAAAAATTTCAATTTACAAGCTCGACTCTTGAAGGGACATGGGCTTGAAAGGGATGGTCCGATTTTCTGACTCTAGGCATGACACCATATCATTATCATCATCATCTTGATCAGGACATTGATATAGATTAGGTTATATTATATATAATCTTCTGCGGATCACATAAAGATCCAGAAGAGACGCAATAAGAGAAATGGAATTTCAGAAAAGGCATGGCAACAGAGACAAAGTCTTATGTATTCCATATTTTATATATATATATATATATATATATATATATATATATATATATATACATATAATATTCTCAAGCGATAAACAATATGGTTTGCAATGAAAAAGCACACATAAATTAACATTGATATCAGACATATTATAATGTGGAAATATTCGCCATAATAAGTTTTATTATCCAGTGAACATGTTACAACAACATGTTACTACAGAACATCCTCATAGATGCGTACTGTATTGTCTCATAATATTCAAGTTATAAGATATTATATGTGTGTGTTTCTACCCATTATTACACAGATAAAAAAAAAGGCTTTTAAGACCAGACGCAAAAGACATCGTAAGACTAGATTTGTGATCAGTCTTGATACATGTGGTTTTAAGAGTTTGTAACTTTTAAGACCGGATGTAAACCAGTCTTAAAGAAATGTTTTTAGAGCGGACATAAAAAATATTATGTCTTAGAAATTGTACTATATAGAACTGATATATTTTTTGTTTGATCTTGAAACCCAACTTTTAAGATCGGACAAATAAATACGTCGGTCTAAAAAGACTAACTTTCAAGATCGGACGAATAAGTACTCCAGTCTAAAAATACCGACTTTTAAGACTGGACAAATAAATACACCAGTCTTAAAATACCGACTTTTAAGACTAGACTAATACATACCCCAGTCTAAAAATATTGACTTTTAAGATCGGACTAACAAATACACCCATTCTTAAAATTTGCTCTTTTTAGACCAGTGTATTTATTCGTCCGGTCTTAAAATTCAAACTTCTTAAACCTCCTATGTAATACGTCCGGTCTATGTTTTCTCAAATTTTTTTCCGTATTCTATTTCTTCTTGATTATTCACATCCATCACCCAATCCAGCACCTAAAAGACAATACTTTAAGCTACAAACTATGAACAATCTATTATGAATTAAAAATTGAATTAAAAATGAATACAAATATTATTCACCATGAATTATATGGCATCTTAATAAATCTACTATGATAGTAATCACCTAAATGAATATATACAATCAGATCTGTTACGGACTGGCCCAACGGCCTAGGTCCATGCTACGGCCCAACATAGCTAGAAAGCATAGCCAATATGAGCATAGCTGATATATTGACAGGATCCTACCAAGATGAGATCTATCCTAACCAACACCCCGAAATACTCGCCCCTGATATCTCGGACTTGGATCTTGTCACCCCGAGTATCTCACCAGACCAAGATACTCACCTCGGATACCTCTATAAATATAGAAGGAAACCAACCAGGTGCACACGTTCTAACTTATGCTCTATTTACTTTCTGTCACACAGAGCACACACACCACCCCCTGGCTAACAACCTTCAAGTTTACTGCGAACTATGTGTACTTTGATCCCTTGAAAGGGTACGTAGGCTCTAGGCTTGACACAAATGTTAGTTCTCTTGAGATTTTAATGATTGCCAACAATTGTAAACAAAAATGAGGATTTGCTCTTGGATGATTGGAAAATCCTGAGTGAGAGCAAACCTCGAGGTTTGCACAAAAACCTCGAGGTTTGGCCTTACAAAGGAAACCTCAAGGTTCAATGTTCTACCTTGCAAAAACTTGGTTTCACAAATTTATGTGAAATCTCGAGGTTTGTGATGAAACCTCGAGGTTTTGGACTTCCAGAGAAAACTCAGTTTCACACCAACTCTTCAAACCTCGAGGTTTATAACAAAACCTCCAGGTTTGTGGTTTGGCACCTAACTAACACTTTTGAAAAAGAATGTGAAACCTCGAGTATTTGAAGAAACCTCCAGGTTTCTTTATCCAGAGAGCAAATAGTTTTCAAGAACATTGAAAACCTCGAGGTTCCCACATAAACCTCGAGGTTTGTGGTTTGGCTCAAAGTTGAGAATTTTGAAATTTACACAAAACCTCGAGTATTGTTAGAAACCTCCAGGTTTCTAACATACAGAGAACAATCAAATTTTCCCATCTGTGGAAACCTCGAGGTTTACACCAAAACCTCCAGGTTTTGTCTTTTGAACCAGGTTCTGATTTTCAGTGTTTTTAGCCAAACCTCAAGTATTACTACAAAGCTCGAGGTTTGTGAGTTCCAGAGAGCAAATGAATATTCACTGTGTTTTGAAACCTCCAGGTTTCTTGTAAAACCTCCAGGTTTGGTTTCATTGTGTTTTCAGAAGGTTTCATTTTTTGAATTAAACCTCGAGGTTTATCATGAAACCTCGAAGTTTTGGCACTCAGAGACTTAAACTTCTTTATGCTTTTCTGAAAACCTCCAGGTTTGCTGTTTTAACCAAAACCTTCTTCACCTGGAGATAACGAAAACCTCGAGGTTTGTGGAACAAACCTCTAGGTTTCTATACGTTGACAGAAATTTGAATTTGCCAAATCTGCTATACCTTCTTGTTTGATTTCAATGCTTTTCATATAATGATTATAGATATGTTAAATCATCCTTTTAGTGAGTTTCAGACAGATTAAAGAAAGATTATTGAAGGTTTAGAGCAAAAGCAAAAGTTGTGTCAGAACATTAAATGTTCAACCCAGAAACTTGCTCACTTTTGGTTAATCCATCTGTACACGGTTGCAAAGCATTAAAGGAAGATTTCTACAACAAGCAACAGCCTCTCCAACGGATTAATTTGCAGAGAGTCAACTCTGAACCAAAGTCCAGCTGGATTAAGAAGAAACTAAGAGAGAGAAGAGGACCAAAGTTGCTCCCAACCTTTTCAGATCATCTCCAACGGTCCAATAAACATTGCAACGGTTATTTATTACTCCCTGAGTATAAATAGAGTTGCATTCAAGACACTACAACTACCACAACATCTGAAATTGCACAAGCATTCAAGTCTCACAACTACCTTCAGTTTTCACTTGTATTTTGTCTGTTGACATTATAAGCTTTAGTGTTTATCATCATCTACTCTTAGAGAGAGTTTTTCTTTGATTATTGATCATTGATTATAAAGAACCACAAGTCAGGGGACTTGGTGGTTGGGTTCATTGATTACAACTTGTAAGGGGGAGTGAGTTCTAGTGAGAGAATCACTTTTTGAGTGCAGAGTGTGTAATCATTGATATAGTGGAAAATCCCAGAGTGTCTGGGGACTGGATGTAGGTCAAGTTGATAGAACCGAACTAGTATAAATTCTTGTGTCCAAGCTTTCTATTCCTTATCTCTATTAACCCCTGTTTTTATTGTTCAAAAACAGAGCTTTTAACCCAAAAATTTGAGAATACCCAATTCACCCCCCCTCTTGGGTATTCAGCTCCATTTACAGACACCTAGTCAAGTCCAATTAATCTGTGTTCTACACCAGAACAATGGAGCCGACCGTGGGGAAAGGTAAATTTCCATCCCCGTGACCATCAATGGCAAACACTAGAAGCCACAGCAGAAACCCACCACCGCAGGCTAATAGAGGGCCCCTGCCAGACCAAACTCAAGTCGGGCCAAGCCAGCCACAAAATCAACCACGACGAGAAAACACCCCCGGAGGGACACGTTACCAACACAACAACTTCCCCTCCCGCAGATGATCAGCCGCTGTTGGAGGCATGCAGGGAAGTTCTGACCCAGGACGCTCTAGCGTTAGAAGCCGACGTCCGCATTCTCCGGAGGACGCAAGAGTCATTGCTTTAAAGGTTCGAAGACAAGGAGAAGCGGGATCACTTGCAACGACAGGCGGGCTTCCGAACCTTTGCACATATGATAAGGGAGGAGCTCCAGAACCATCACCAACAGGAAAACCGGAGAGAAGCCTGTACAGGAAGAGAAAGGGCTGTTGCGGATAGTAGCAGCTCGTCGAGTAGCCCAGGACCGAGAACCAGGCGGGGAAACACCAGTAGACCGGACGAAAGGACGAGCACAAAATGAGGTCACCCACCGCCTCCAGAAAATCGTGATATCACGGAAGGCCGAGATGGTGACACGGACCACAACGACCGAAGCAGAAGAGGAGGCCAAGACCCAAAAGAGCACGGTGAGGTAGACAGAACCCGCCGGACACGTGGATCACCCCGCCATGAATCACCTCGCCACATCACCCTGTCGTGGGTCGCCTCGCCATGGGTCACCCCGAGAGTACCGAATGAAGTACCTGACGGGATCTGGTAGATCCCCATTCTCGAGGGCAGCGGTGACGGCTACCTATCCGAAAAACTTTGACTTGGCCGACCTTCCAAAGTACAACGAAACTCAAGATCCATGCAACCATCTGGAAATTTTCGACAAATTAATGTGGGTCCGGTCAATTGATGACCCAGTCATCTAGCACCTCTTCACGACCACTTTGACCGGACCGGCGCACAAATGGCTGAGTTCACTCCTTGACAACTCGATCCAAAGCTTTGAAGACCTTGGACATAAGTTTGAGTTGCACTTCGCCACAAGTAAAAAGCATCCGAAATCCCATTTCACGCTTAGCAAGGTGAAACAAAAGAAGGGCGAGGCACTGCAGAAGTATCTCGATCGGTTCCGGGATGTGGCGATGCAGGTACGATCGCTATTAGAAAAGGTCCATGTGTACTGCCTGGTTAATGGGCTTGACCCATCACCACGCCTGGCCAGAAACCTATGCAAAAACCGGGTCTATACTCTGACCGAGTTCTACACCCAAGCGAAGAAATACTTGGATGTGGAACAAATGCAGGCAACCAACACAGACGAACCCGAGAAGACGAGGAACACCTCCCCCAACTATGGAGAGCGACCAAGCAAACAGAAAGTCGAGTCCCGTAGGTAGAACAAAGACAGCTGGCCAAAGCCCGATAGAGCCGACATCAAAGCGAAGTACAACAGCTACACTCCTTTGAATGTCTCTCGATCATAGGTATGGAAAGAGGTGGTTCAGGCCGAGATGAAGAAGGTCGACAAACCGAGGCCACTTAGAGGACGCTCCAACACGGACCGTTCAAAATTTTGTACGTTCCACGATTGCCCCGGACACACCACTGATGAGTGTTACGATCTCCGCGACACCATCGAGAAATTCGTCAGGGAGGGGAAGCTGCGTCAATATGTGATAAAAACCCAGGGGAGAACTAATGGGAAACGCAACTATGGTGGCCGAAGTAGGAGTCCGCCCAAGGATTATCAAAGACTGATAAGAACCGGAGGACCGGCTCAGACGACGAATTCCCCAACGTTGAGTTCCAGTGCAACGTTGTTAGCGGAGGATTTGGAGGAGGCGGAGACACAGTGAGTCAACGAAAGAAATACCTTCGAGAAGTTTTGACCGTGAGGAACCTCCCCAAATTCAAGGACGACCTAGCGAAGCCGAGGCCGCCTCCATTGACCTTCACCAACGAAGAATTAATAGATGTTATTCCCGGCCATTAGGACGGACTGGTTATCACCGGTACCCTCGTAAACTGCCGTGTCAAGCGAATTTTTGTGGATGCAGGGAGTTCGATCGATATTATAAGCTGGGACGCCTATAAAAGGATGCAACTCGATGCGGAAGATTTAAAGCCGTGCAAGACCACCTTGATCGGGTTTAACGGAGAGTGCTCCTTCCCAAAGGGTTACATCGACCTCAAATTGACCCTCGGAACAAAGGAGGCCTTCATGTCAGAACGTGTGAGGTTCGTAGTAGCCGACTTCCACTCCCCTTACAACATCATCCTGGGCCGGCCGACCATACACGCCTGGGACATGCTGGTGTCCACGAAACACTAGAAGCTGAAGATGATCAACGACAAAAACCAGTTGGTCGAGGTGTCCGGGGATCAAAAAGAGTCACGACAATGTTACTCGAGACCCTCCGGGTCGAGGAAGGAGGACCCTTATCTCCACCTCGGCCGGATATCAACAACTTTCCTTCATGGATGCCTACTCCGGGTACAATCAGATTGCCATGCATCTGGACGATCAGGAAAAGACCGCCTTCATGACAGACAAGGCGAACTACTGTTACAACGTCATGCCCTTCGGGTTGAAGAATGTCAGAGCCACATATCAACGAATGATGAACCGAGTCTTCAAAGATCAGATTGGCCGGGATATAGAAGTCTATAATGACGACATGATCGTAAAGTCGAAGCTTCCAAAAGATCACATCCGAGACCTGGAACAGACGTTCGAGAAACTCAGAAGACATATTATCAGGCTGAATCCGGCAAAGTGCGCTTTCGGAATCCCGGCAGGAAAGTTCTTGGGCTTCATGCTAACAAACAGAGGAATCGAGGCTAACCCGGACAAATGCAAGGCCGTCCTAGAGATGCAACCGCCGAGGACCAAGAAAGAGGTTCAGCAATTGATGGGCCGCCTGGCCGCCCTAACGAGGTTTTTGCCTAGGTCAGCGGAGAAAGCTCTACCATTCTTTAAGTTACTAAAGAAGGAAACTCATGGGGGCTGGAATCCGAACTGCGATGCGGCCTTCGAAGAAATCAAGCGTTGCCTGGCAACCCCTCCAGTACTCACAAAGCCGGAATAAGGGGAGACCTTATTCCTGTACCTGTCAATCGGCAATGAAGCCATAAGTGCTGCCCTGGTAAGAGAAACCGAGGCCGGACAGACACCCATTTACTTCATAAGCAAAGCCTTGCAGAGTTTTGAACTCCAATACCAGAAGTTGGAGAAAGTGGCCTTTGCCCTACTCACTGCGGCGAGATGATTCCGGCCATATTTTCAAGGACACCGGATAGTGGTACGCACCAGCAGCCGATACGGTAGATCCTTCACAAGCCAGACTTAGTAGGACGAATGACCAACTGGGCCATTGAGCTGTTAGAGTTCGACATCACGTTCGAGGCCCGGCAAGCGATCAAGTCACAGGCACTGGCGGACTTCATCAGGGAGTTGACCCCAGCAATAACAAGCGACGGAACCTGGAAGGTCTATGTGGACAGATCCTCTAATGCTAAGGGCAGCGGTGCAGGAGTCATTGTTGAAAGCCCACAGAGGGTTGCCACCGAGCACTCCCTCCAACTAATGTTCCCGATCTCTAACAACCAAGCTGAGTATGAAGCCCTTTTGGCCGGACTGCTCCAAGCAAGAGATAATGGGGCACAACGAGTAAAGGTTTTAACCGACTCGCAGCTCGTTGCTGCACAAATCGACGGCAGCTACCAAGCAAAGGGACCCCTTATGGCGAAGTACCTTAATCGCGCCAAAGAACTCATGGCCGAGTTCGATGAAGTGATTGTCACCCACATCCCAAGAGAAAAGAATACCAGGGCGACATCCTCTCCAAACTGGCAAGCACCAAGGGACCAGGCAGTCACAGGACCGTGATCCAGCAGAATCTGTCCGAACCGAGCTGCATCATGACCATCTCGGTAGGCACTGACTGGAGGAAGCCAATTGAAGACTACCTGGAGAGGGGGATCATCCCGACGGACCCAACCGAGGCCAAAAAGTTGATCCCGGAGGCCGCCATCTACGCCATGGTCGATGATCAGCTTTACAGAAAGGGATTACATTGCCCAATGATGCGTTGTTTAGGCGAGGCCGAAGCAAGGTACGTGTTGGCCGAACTACACGAAGGAAGCAACGACCATCACATGTGGGGCAAGGCTCTTGCTAGGAAGGCACTACGCGCCGGCTACTATTGGCCTACCATGAAGCATGACGCCATCGAAGCGGCCAAGAGGTGTGATAGTTGCCAAAAACACGCCAGGATCATATGGCCTCTGCCTACAAAGTTGAAAGGCATGCTGGCCCCTTGGCCCTTTTACAAGTGGGGTATGGACATCCTCGGGCCATTCAGACCGGCCCAAGGACAGTGCAGGTGGCTCATTGTCGCTGTTGACTACTTCACCAAATGGATCGAGGCAGAGCTGCTAGCCACAATAACCTCGGCCAGAGTGATGAGATTCTTTCACCACAACATCGTCTCACGATTCAGAATACCTGCCAAAGTTGTTACGGATAATGGGACACAGTTCATGGACCATAGATTCCAGGCCTTAATGTCCAACTTAGACATTAAGCAACATTTCCCCTCTGTTGAACACCCGCAATCCAACGGCCAGGCCAAGTCGGCCAACAAGATCATCTTGGACGAACTCAAAAAACGCGTGCTACAGGCCGACACCAGCTGGACTGAACAGCTTCACAGTGTTCTTTGGGGATACAGGACGAGCGTGCAGTCCTCGACACAGGAGACCCCGTTCCGATTGACCTATGGTTGCGAGGCTATGATCCCTGTCGAGATTGGGCAGCCTTCATGGAGAAAGATAAAGGTCGGGCAAGAAGGACAGCCGTCCAATGACGACGTCTTAAAGACGGATTTGGACCTTATTGATGAAGTCCGAATCACGGCACACTGCTGAGAACTAGCGGCTAAACAACTCCTCGCGGCTAAGTAACTCCTCACGGCTAAGTACAATTGAAAGGTTCGACCACGGTCGTTCAACCGAGGGAACCTGGTACTCCAAAGAGCCGACATAGGCAGCAAGAACGCCCGGGACGGAAAGCTCGCGGCTAATTGGGAAGGTCCATACCTTATCAAGGAAAAGCTCGAGGAGGGGCGTACGTCCTCGAGACCTTGGCAAGGAAGCCAGTCAAAAGAACCTGGAATGCCGACAAATTATAGATCTATCATAGCTAGATCCCGGCTCGGCACAGCGGAACAACATCATTGTTTGCTCGTTCTTTTAAGTTTTAAATCTAAGTTGTTTTTAGTTTTTATCAACTAATGTTCACTAGTAAAACTCTTTAGAGCTATTTTTTATCAATAAAGGATCCCATTGAAGCGATTCTTGAATGTGCACAACTACTTGCTTAAGCATAAAACTGAGGCAATCAAGCCTAGTCAAAAACTCAAAGCTGAGGCCATTAAGCCCGGCATGAGAAAACGGCTCCGAGGTCGTGTACCCAGCCACTAACAAAAACATCTATATGTACGAAACCGGCCGTTGTACTCCGACAGGCATTGGTTAGAGCTCGGCGAAGGCGCCATACGTGGCCTTTCATGAAATTGACGTGTCAACGCTCGCCCGACTAAGCAAGCGGACTATTATGCCGACCCTGATCATGTCAAAATGTTTGATCCTAGGCGAATGAAGCCTCGATTGAACACGTTGTAGCTTAGCCCTTACATCGGTTACTATTAATCCAACTAAGAGAAAGTTGGACCGAGGTAGTGCGGTTAAAGTTAAAAACCTCGAGGTACAAACATAAAACCCTGACCCAACCTCCCACAAGTAAGTGTGGTCGAGTAAAAACGGCTTGTATTCATTACAGTCGACAAATATCTAAACTAAGTTTAGAATTTTAAACATAGGCAAAAGGATGATAAAAGAGTAAGTCATTCATTGTCTAAAGTTTATATACATAATGGCCCGAAGGCCAAAATTGCTCAAAAGCAATAAGGGCAAAGACGCCTGAAAATGAAAAAATACAAAAGACCAAAATCAGATAGACGGCTCGGACTCAGGACCCCGACCCTCGGCGGCACCCTCCCCCACTCCATCAGCATGGGACTCCTTGGCGGCAGGCGACTGGTAAGGGATCAGATTCCCGTCCTCCACAAAGGCACGGTAATCATACCCATCAACATTGAGCTTCACGCCGGGGTTGAAAAACCGGATTTGAGCCAAGGCCTGCTCGAAGCACTCCTTGGCAGTCTGCAGCAACGCCTAGGACGCCTCCTGGTGTGTCGCCTGCTCCGAGGAAAGGGCCGCCTTGGTCGCCTCATGCTCCTCAATTAGGGAAGCCCGCTGCTGCTGAAGAACCTTAACAGCAGCCAGACTCTTGGACAACCCCTTTTGAGCCCGGGAGCATTCCTCGACCAACTTCTTAGCCGAGCCCCGAGAAAGCTAGAGCTCTTGATCAGCTTTCACCGCTGCGGCCTTGGCAGTATCTCGCTCAGCCCTGGCTGCTTCCCGCTCTTCCTCAGCAGACTTGGCTCTAGCCTCTGCCACGGCCACAGCCTTATCCAACTCCTCCGTAGATTTGGCCTTGGCCTCTGCCTCGACCAGGGCCTTCTTGAATTCCTCCTCAGACGCCCTCAGCCTCCTGCAGTCAACGTCGGCCTTGGCATACTTCTCCCGCACTAAGACCAGGGCTTGGACATATCCAACCGACCGACACAAGTACTTTTGGGCTGCGTGTAACTCGTCCATGGCCGACGGAGACAAAGGCCGGTTCTCCATGAAATGCCGAGGAGGAAGGAAAGCAACATCCACCTCTGGGACCACTCCCTTGTCCCATAGAAAGCCGTGCGGGAATAGTGAGGACGAACCGGATGGCGGCGGGGGAGGAGGAGGAGGAAGAGGAGGAGAAGAAAGAGGAGGTGGAGGTGAAGTAGACAACGAGCTTGATGGAGCCTCAGAAGAGATCACAGGCTCGACCTCCTCTTCAGCAGCCACAACCTCCTTTCCCTTCGACGCCTGGGGCTCTGCCACCTGGGAAAGCTCGACAATGGCAGCAGGGGTAGACCCTTGGCCGACTGAGGCCTTGGATCTCTTCGCCGCATCGGCTTTCGGCGTAACGGCATCCTCAAGGGCATCTCGCTTCCTCGACTGTCGGCTTGGAGAGGCAGCGGCAGGATTTGCTATTCGAAGATATAGTGGAAGGGCATTCATGTCCTGGCTGAAAGAAAAAAGATGAAACAAGTTAGAAAAGCGGATCAACAACGGAAATCAAAATACAAGACAATATGCTAAGAACCCTACAAGTAGGGGGAAGATTCTTAGAACCCTCCTCGATAATAAAGAAGCTCACGGGCTTCAAACCATACTCACCCACGTAGGCCTCTAACCGGGGCAGGGCAGAGACAGACTCTAGCCATAGATCCTTGCGCTGGATCTGAAAAGAAGTAGCCTTAGCCTTAAGTGGCTCTCCATCCAATACAAAGGGAAACACCAGCTCAGTCCACGGCCTCAGGACCCTCCAGGAACCAGGACTGCTTCCCGAACTTAGCGGAAACCTTGAAAAAGGCCCCCTTGAAGCACTTAAAGGAGTCTGAGAATGGCATCATAAGCCTCCGGTCCGGGTTAATGTGAAGGGATACCAACCCTTTCAGCTTATCACTCTCCTTTCGTGAACTAGGAGTAAAGGGGCCGAAATAGTAGAAGAAGAGGTTTGGGGTGCATGGAATTGGGACGAGGAAGGAACAACAGAGCTGCTCAAAGGCAACAAAATAAGCCCACCCGTTCAGATGAAGCTGAGACGGGGCAAGTCTTAGGTGCAGCAGAGCCTCCATCTGGAAGGATGTGAAAGTCAAGGACACTTTGACCCTGGTCAAGTAATCCCGGTAGAAAAAGAAAAAGTTTGGGACTCCTACTTCCTGTGTCGCGCAGATGGGCTCATCGGCCCCCGGGCAGCTGAGGACACACTCGGGCATGGCCGGGATCTCCAAACGAGCAATGTCGACATCCGACATAAGCGACCGAGTCTTGAGCACCTCGTGGGACACCCAGCTATATTGCCGACACAAGGCTTCAAGTGGACTAGAAGAGTCCGAACCCTCGGCCTCAGACCGTTGCTTGGAAGAACGAGATTTGGGAGCCATTAAACCTATAGACAAATAAAAAACTAATATTAGTAAAGAGCGGGAATACCTAGTACAACAATAGGCGCAAGAGAAAATGACAATGGACTCGAACGAATGGGGGCATTAGAGGGAGGGCCCGCTAAAGGCCAGTGCCGACAGGACCCAAGCATCGAAGAAGCCTTGGCATCATTACCACGGGCTATGAGATGGGAGCTCTCAGCTAGGCAATCCCAACAAGGGCCAAAATACCCTTCGGGCAGAGGATCCGAGACGTTGGGCCGAGGACCCTCGTAGAAGTTAAGAGGTTGGGCCCACAAAGCTGGAGATCCGAAGCCGATTGAGGTGTCGACCCCTACCCTAACAAGAAGCGCGAAGTGAATGGCACCCACCGCGGTGCGGACGGGAGGAGGCATCGGAGCTCTAACAACTGTAGGACGGGGCCTAACCTGCCTCGGACAACCAACACCGCCTCGACGCAAAGGTGCCAATATCTTCGTTGCAGGAGGTTCACCCCCAAGAACCCAGTAGGTGGCCCGGGGGAAGCGCGTACGGAGGAACGTTTCTTCTTCCGGTAACAATACTGCTCTTGGCCTAGGAAGATTTCTACCTCTAGCCATGTGACTTGGCCTGGGGAAATTTCTACCTCTAGCCATGTAAGAAAACAGGAAGCTTAAGAACTAAGGGACTTAGGTCAGAAGGCGAAAATGTATGAGAATCTGGGGTAAGACAATGAAGAAGAAACCCAGAAAGCTCACCGAGCAACCCAGAAAAAGGGAAAGAACAGTAATATAGGCGACAGTCTTAGTAAAATAAACGGCACAATACAGAGTACTATCGAACAAATGCAAAAGAAAGTGAACAGAATACCTGTATAAATGAGATGAGGGAAACTTGGATGCTGGAAATGAAGAACGGCAGAGTTTCGATCGAAGAAGATGATACTATAAACTCAGAGAGAAACTAGAGAAAAACTGGATGAGCGGGAAAAGTGAAGAAGAAGAAAGAGAAAAAGATACTTAAACCATTGAGACAAAGTAGCAAAACGGCAAGGGCAAAGAGGTCTTTTCAAAATAGACACGATGGATTGGAACGGCGTGACATAAGCGCATTAAATGCGCACGAACATCGGGACGCGAATAGGCGTGGCGGTTGCAGGTTACCACCATTCAGGACATGATAGGTGTAAAACCGCAATTATGATGCACGAAGAAGGAATCCCGAATGGTAGCTTAAATGCCAACGGGTAGGAGGCACAACGTCGTGGACCAAGGCCTCTGGCATACGTCTAGGGCCGAAACGGATTGGGGAACCATCCCGGTCACATGGCATCCTCGGCATGCCAGTGATGGTTAAGCCTTCCAAAGACGAAAGAAGCCAGACCCTGGATCCAGATACACTTTGAAGGTCGCGGTAGCCGTAAGTCGGTCCGGTCAAGATAGAGGCCCCGGACCCTGGCAGAAGCCGGGGGCAATAAACATCTCGACCGCACAGAAGCTTGAACGACCGAGTTGGGGGGCAACTGTTACGGACCAGCCCAACGGCCTAGGTCCATGCTACGACCCAACATAGCTAGAAAGCATAGCCAATATGAGCATAGCTGATATATTGAGAGGATCCTACCAAGATGAGATCTATCCTAACCAACACCCCGAGATACTCGCCCCTGATATCTCGGACCCAGATCTTGTTACCTCGAGCATCTCGCCAGACCGGGATACTCACCTCGGACACCTCTATAAATATAGAAGGAAACCAACCAGGTGCACATGTTCTAACTTATGCTCTATTTACTTTCTGTCACACAGAGCACACACACCACCCCCTGGCTAACAGCCTTCAAGTTTACTGCGAACTTCGTGGACTTTGATCACTTCAAAGGGTACGTAGGCTCTAGGCTTGACACCTAGTCAAGTCCAATTAATCTGTGTTCTACACCAGAACAAGATCAATTACAAATACAATGAGTTACAAAAACAACACTAAATGAACACACATGCCCAACTCACCATGTCTTTATTAGATTCACACCCAACAACGTAACATTCCTCTTTTATAACATGCCCCTTTCGGATCCTACCACAAAAATAAAAACAAGAACAAAAGATTCACAGTCAATGACATTGTTTAAGAACATAGGAAGGAATAAAGTTATAACTTTAAAGTTTTCAAAGAATTTCGCATATGAATATTACCTTATGAATTGTCACTTTTATAAAGGGATATCCTCCCATATCCCTTCATGATGATCATTTCTCATGCCAGGTTCATTATCCACTTCATCTTTTTCGTTCATGTCTGAGAGACCCCTTGAAAAGGAGTACTTTTAGGAAGACCATAATTTGAATGAATTTCCTCATCAATGAGCTACAGACCACATTTTATTTTCTTAATTGGTGATACAGAACACTTGTTTCGTCTGGTCTTCCATAATAAAAGGTTTATCACTAAAACTTTCACTATTTATATCTACTAATCTAAGTCCTAGTTGATCGATATGAACACAATTATTGACTTTAACCCACTTGTATTTAGGAATGAGAAATTTAATTTTAACACAGTTCACCTCCCAAATCTTGTCAATAACCCCATAATAAGGCATGGCTGCCAATTTAGGCTTGTCTTTCGAACTGGAAAAGTGCATAGATTCAGCCTCTAACATAACACCACTGTTTGGGACAGTGCTACTATCATTTAGGGACTTCATGTAAAATGTATAACCATTGATCACATACGAATTCCAAGTTATGACATTGATCTCAGGACCACGTGCTAACCATTTTATTGTATCAGAAACTTATTCCACTCCCTTGACTTTTTGTTTGAACCAGTTTGTAAAAGTTTTGTTAAGCTCCCTAATTAGCTTTCATTTAGTCATTTGATTATTTTCTTTCCTTACAGCTTCTATATGTGCATCTATGTTGTCTTGAACTTTATCACCATTATTCAAGATGTATAAGTGGACTTGTGACAATTTATCAGGATCCACACTCTTTACTCAAGCCCCTAATCTACCCCCTTCAGCATGCTGACGTTTAGGAAGCCCAATATGTTTTACTTGGCCAAATAATTTTAACAAAATTTCATGGCTTCTTCAAAAATATATTTATGAACAATTAATGCTTTAGGCCAGTATTTTATCTTGAAGATCATATTCGACAATACTTCGAATAGCTACTGGGAGTAGATGTTGCATTAAGACAAGACAATCATCATACTTTTGGTTTACTAATTTCAAGTCCTTCATTGATACAAGTGTCTTCAAATTTGAAGAATACCCCAAGGGAACTTTTGAGCCATGTAAACACTCACAAAAACTTCTTTTATCATCCTTACACAAAGTATGAGAACCTGAGGGACAATAAGTTCTTTTACCATATGTCCTTGGATGTAAGTCTTCGTGTATTCCCATTAGTTGTAAATCCAATCTTGCCTCCACACCATCCTTGGGCCTACCTTGTATATTGAGAAGTGGGCCAATAATGCTATCACATATGTTTTTCTCCACATGCAAGACATCAATACAGTGTCTCACATCAAGATTGCACCAATATGGAAGATTGAAGAATTCAAATATCTTTTTCCATATATTTGTTTCTTTTCTACTCTTTGCAGTCTTACCAAAGATGACATTGATATTTTTCACCTTTTCATAAACTTGCTCCTCAGTCAATCCACCGGAGCATCTTCATACTCTTGGCCACCAAATAAAGCTTTCTTTAATTGATAAAATGGGTGACTCGGTCTAAGAAACCTCCTATGACCAAAATAAATTGTCTCTGTTCCATATTGAAGTTAATGGTAGCATGTGCCTTCTTCACAAACCGGACATGCTTTATGGCCTTTTACACTATACCCTGACAAGTTAACATACGCTGGGAATTCATTTATAGTACAAAATATCATAGCTCGTATTTTAAAAACCTCCTTCTTGAAAGTCAAAAACATCCACATCTTCTTCCCATAACTCCTTCAAGTCTTCGATCAAGAGCTCAAGGTAAACATCAATGTCATTTTTGGGTTGTTTTGGTCCTGAAATCACCATAAACAACATGATCTACTTTAGTATCATGCATAACATCCACCACTACAAAAAAACGTTTTTGACATCCTAAATAAGACCCAATTAACATCCCTTTTTAGAGGGACTTCTTATAAGGGGATGCAATAAAATTCATACTTTTAGTGTCCTAACTTTATTTAGGGCGCCTTATTTAAAACGTTCTTAAATTATTTCAGGACGCCTTATATAAGGCGTCCTAAAATTCATTAAGGATGCCAAAAATTATTAATAGCCATGATTTTTGGTGTCTTGAAATGACTTTTAGGACACTAGAAATCACTTATTTGGCATCCTAAAATAACATTTAGGACACCAGAAATTAGATATAAGGTGTCCTAAATGTTATTTTAGGACACTGTATATGATTTTTTTTTTTTGGTATTACCTGCTACATATTTTTTCACTGCCCATTCAAATTACAACAGAAAACACATGTGCTTCTGCAAACACATTCAAATTACATTTTTGCACTGCTCCCTAAACCCTAAGTTACAACAACAAACAAAGTTCCAGTCTCATAAATTTAATCATTGCTCTACTACATTTTGTGAAGTTTATTAACAAAAGTATTTGTTGACCCCCTAAAAAAAAACAACTTCCCATAAGTCTTATGTAAAGGTCATTGTGGCTATGGTGTTTCCGAAGGACAAATAAATATTATAATTGAACTCTTTGCTCAGTAAGAAAGTCCTTGATCCTTGGTTCATTTTTCTACAAGATTTTGTAGTCTTACTATGTTATATGCAAAGTACTAGAATGAAGATTATTATTTGCTTATAAATCATTTTGCATCAGCTCATGTTTATAACTTTGGAATCTAACCATTTTTTGTACTTGTTGCATTAGGTTAAGATCTTTTTTCCTTTATTGATCGAGACATAACAACGGGTAATGCCTACATCAAACTAAATGCTGAGCAAGTTAACTTGTTTACTTTTGTTTACCCACTTAACAAAGCAAGAGCCATATCTTAAATATGTTAAAGCACAAACCATGTGCAATCCCACACACACAACAACTCAATCACTCGAAGCAAAAAAAAGTTTTATTGTATATCAACAAATGGAGTAAAGGTTTAAGAACTCCTCACGAGTAGATAAAGTGTTGAACACTGAAGTACAGAATTAATGGAACAGTTGAAACAGCGAATGATATTAAACTTGAATTGATTGCACAACGTTTCGGTAGGTGGCGAATTCAATGCTTTGGCTATTTATAGTTGTTGTAATTAATGACCATTGATGGAGCATGTGAAATAGCCGTTGAGTCTCTTGAATGTGTCCGTTAGAAAGATGAAGCTTTTGTTAAGAGTTTCGTCGTTTAAATACTCTAGCGGAATTTGCAGAGTTGACATCCTCTTTCATTCCTTTTGTTTTATCGTTGTGAAATGGCATTTAATGCGCAGACGAAATATCAGAATGGCTTTACTTCGATCAGAGTTGCTTTACATGTTTAGCATTGGTTCAGTTAACTGCATTTAATGCTTCTGACAGATAATATTGCTTTATTCAAACCTGTTGGTAATTCATGTCTAAATAATTTGAAACTCAAGAGCAAATTGGCTAAAAGCATTTGATAATTGCAATGAACAATAATCAAAAGTAATAAAGTGACATAGCAAGATTCATGATTTCCGGAGTCGGAGATTTGAAGAAAGGGATGACATTGCTCGAGCAACAATCCAGACTTGCTCAAGCAAGCTTTTGTTGATTACATAGAAAAATGCTTTCTACTGCTGATGCTCGAGCAGACAAATATCTTTGCTCGAGCATGGTGCTTGAGCATGATTTTATCATGCTCGGGTAGCCTTACTTGAATCAGTTTAAAAGCACATCAAAGTTGCAGATGCTTGAGCAAGCTTCTTTGTTTGCTTGAGCATTATGCCTGAGTTAACTCACAATTGGAAAAAGCCTTTTTATGCCAACAGCATTAAATGTTAAGGACATTCAAATGCTAAAGTCTTAAAGCTCTTAAATTCAAATTTATACTTTAGTGATCATATATCTACTACGTTGAGAGACATTTATTGATTCATTTTTTTTTTTTAATCTAAGAGATGCAAGATTATGAGAGCTTGAGTAAGCATTAAATTACGAAGTGTAAGGGGAACTAGTTTGCATTGAGACACCAAGAGCCCGACGAATCTTAGAGAATAGTGAAAATCTCAAAAGGCTTTTGAGGATTGGATGTAGACTAAACCAGTATAAATCTCGATTGCCTATCTTGGTAACATCTCTTCAACTCTAAATGCTTGCATTAAGCTTTGAATTTTTAATTATCACCCCATCCACTCGCCCTCTTTGGTGAAAGTCTTGTTCTAACATAAAGTTGTAAATTTCTTTAATTTAGGACAAACTTAAGAAGTTAACTTCCATTTCTTGGTTATGATGAATTGGTTAAAGTAACTTATATTATGAACTAGAGAGAGAGTATCTATGTTGTGTATTTTTCCCACGCAATATAGACAACTGGGCATTATTTTGTTTTTTCAATTGATGGAAAATTGGGTTCGACAATGGTCAAATCTAACACGGTGAGTGATAATTGAATATTTTTACACTTAATTGTATCTCTTGGTGAATAAATTTAGGATTGTTTAGTCATTAAATAATGGGTTTTATTACCTAATTGAGCTTTGAGCTTTTAATGTGATTGATTTCATTTTTTTGAATAAATTCCAGATTTACAGTAATTTAGTATTTTTGCCATAACTTTTGATCTAGATATCCGATTAGCCTGATTCTTCTTTCTTTTTTTAGATGATTCAGAGATCTACAATTGTTATGAAGACTCGGAAGGCTGATTCAGACAAGAAGATGGGTGAAATTGGAGCTAAAGACAGACCTATTTTTCTGGATTTTTATTCTGCTCGAATTTTGTAATAAAAGACCAATTTTTAGAGGTTTCCTTTTTTATATAGGGATTTCCTATTGATTAGGGGTTTCCTATTTAGAGATTTCCTATTTTTAGTCATTTTTCCTACATAAGGAAAAGGAGAGGGTGGCTACAAACATATTCTGAATACACGTTTGAAGCAGTTTTGGATTGAAAGACAGAAGTTTAATTTTCTCTACAATGTTCTTCACGTTCTTCTTCATCTTTTCTTCCGCGTTTTGTCTAGCCATGCTTGGCTAAACTTTTGTGGTTAATCCAACGTAAGGATTCCATGATTCGTCCAGAGAACTTGTGCTTATTCGGTAATTTAACTCATTTCTATTTTCATCTTATCGGATCCGATTATTGGAAATAGTTTGAATATTAGATTTAATACTCGGTTGGGTTTATCCCAAGGACTGAGTTCGAACTAGGTTTTAAGTTTTGCTGTGCGATTGCACAGTGGGACGCCGCTGTTCGAACATATTCTAGGCGATCGTCTAGTCGAGGGATTTTCTGGGTGGATGCAGAGATCTCGGTTCGTCCAGAGCCAAACGTGGGTTATTTATATTTTGTTCAATGATGGAAGTCTCTGGAATCTGAACGTTGGGTTAATCGTTTTTAATCTGTTTTTGCTTAAACCATTCTGTTTCTGCATTTCGTTCTGTTTCTGTTAAATTTCATTTTTAATCTTTTTGAATCAAAACCCCCCCATTTTTACTGTTTTTGTTTCTTTGTTGCTTTCAATCAAACCCGCTGCAAGTTCGTTGGGAAACGACCCAGGTTCCCTATTTCTGTAAAAAATTTGTTCTCGAACTTGGTTATTTTGGGAGAGACGACAAATCTCTGTCAAATTATGGCGCCGTTGCCGGGGAATTTGCATCGGTTTGATTAGTAACATTTTTTATTTTTATTTTATTTTATTATATTTTTTTGGGTCTCGTTGGGACGTAACGGGTATTTCAGAATTGTTTGACCTACTCCGATTGGGCTAATTTTTGGTGGGCTGAAGGAAAACGATATTTTAAGACGAACACAGTACCTTTGGTACTGTGGTTTCTCGGATTTTAGCCAAATTCCATCGTTTAGACCACTTTGTCAATTTTTGAAGTTTTTTTATTTCATTTTTGGGTTCCCCAATGGTCTAGGATTTGCCCTGTCCAAGTCCCATAAATTTTAAAAATCATTTGATATTGTTTCTAGACTTGTTTTGGTCAATTTCTACCATAGGTTCTTGTTTTCTTTGTGTTTGCTTTTGTGTGTCTTAGTGTTTTTTTTTTTTATCACTTTTAGTGTGGCATTTTCGTAATTCTGAGTTTCTTGTGCCATTTTTGTGATTTTAATTTTTCTGCAAATTCTGCCTTGTGATTTTGCTGCATGAGTACTAGGAGCACTGTCAATCCAGAAGACTTGTTACCATTTGATCCTGAAATAGAAAGAACAATTCTCACTGCTAGAAGAGTAAATCGTGGAATTAATACTAAATTGGAAATTGAACTTGAGTCTGATTGTGACCATTCTGATTGTGTCCATTCTGTTGATCTTTCTGATTGTGCTTCTGATAGTAGTCCTGATAGTCTTGTTGTTTTCACTGATTCTAGTAGCATTGCTAACTCAGAAATTATGGCAGAACAAGCAGGTCATCATACCTTGAAAGAATTAGCTACCCCTAATGTGGGCAATCAAAATTTGTGTATTCAATATCCTGAACTTGCTGCTAACTTTGAACTAAAATCTGGTCTTATCCATTTGTTGCCCAAGTTTCATGGTCTTGCAGGTGAATGTCCTCACAGGCATCTAAAAGAGTTCCATGCGGTATGTAGTACGATGAAACCTCAAGCAATCGATGAAGACCACATTAAGCTGAGAGCTTTTCCATTTTCCCTAGATGGTGTCGCTAAGGATTGGCTGTACAATTTGCAACCAGCATCTATTGGGAGTTGGGATGATATGCAGAAGCTATTCCTAGAGAGGTTCTTTCCTTCTTCAAAGGCCATTGCTATTCAGAAGGAGATCACTAGTGTTAAACAAATCAATGGGGAGACTATGTATGAGTATTGGGAGAGGTTCAAGCGATTGTGTGCTAGCTGTCCACACCACCAGATTTCAGACCAGCTTCTAATTACATATTTCTATTCTGGTTTGCTACCGTTGGATAAGAGTTTTGTGGATGCATCTAGTGGTGGGGCCTTAGATAGAAAGACACCTGAAGAGGCCCGAGAGTTGCTATCTACTATGGCTGCTAATTCTCAGCAATTTGGCACCAGAGCCAATAGCAATCCTGTTTATCAGATTCATACACCTCCAGCCCAGTACGATTCTCAGAGATTAGAGACTAGACTTGATGATCTGACCTCCCTTGTGAGGCAGTTGGCAGTAACACAGACAGTCCAGTCTTCTCCTCCTCAGATTGGGTACTCCTGTGGGTTTTGTTCTGACCCTTATCATCCTACTGATTCTTGCCCTACTTTGCATGATCCCACTTATCAGGACCAGTCAGTAGCTGCAGTGGGTGTTTTTCCAGGTAAGCCACAATACCAGCAGAATAATGCCTTTTCCAATACCTACAATCCTGGTTGGAGAAATCACCCCAATTTCCGTTGGAACCAGAATCAGGACCATAGTAACCAATATCAGCAAAATTCTGGGAATTACCAGCAGAGACAGTACAGACCACATAATTTCCAACATCAGTCTGCACCTCCTTTGCCAGCACCAGCTACTCGACCGGCCATATGTGCACCTCCACAGGCCACACAACAGCAGGCTAGTAGCAGTGGTTCCTCATTGGAGGATATTATGAAGCAATTTGCCACAGACACTATGCAGTTCAAACAGCAAACTGAGACTTCCCTTCAAAATTTGCAAACTCAGATTGGCCAGTTGGCAACATCACTGAATCAGCTTCAACCTCAGGGACCCAACACTCTTCCTTCACAGACAATTCCCAATCCTAAGGGCAATGTAAGTGTTATCTCACTACAGTCTAACACACAATTGGAGGAACCTAAAAAAGCTGCAGATGTGACTTCCACATCAGAAAAAGAGTCAGACAACATGACGATTGACTCTAAAAATAAAACGGCAATGCAGCAAGGTGAAGAGGAAGACATCCCCATTCCTCTTCCTTTCCCTCAGAGAGTAGTTCAGTCCAAGAAGTTGGCGGAAAAAGCACACGAGAAGGATATACTTGAGACATTCCGGAGAGTAGAGATCAACATTCCTCTCTTAGATGCAGTCAAACAAATTCCTAAATATGCCAAGTTTCTGAAGGAGTTGTGCACCAACAAGAGGCGACTGAAGGGGGGTGAACGAGTGAGTTTGAACCAGAATGTATCAGCACTCATCCGGCCTACCATGCCTCGCAAGTGCAAGGATCCAGGGACGTTTTCTATCCCTTGCATTATTGGTAACTATAGATTTGATGATTGCATGCTAGATTTAGGTGCTTCTATTAATGTCATGCCTGCATCTATTTATAAATCTCTTGGTCTTGGTCCTTTACTCCATACTGGTGTGGTTGTTCAGTTAGCTAATCGGAGTAATGCTCATCCTTCTGGTGTAGTTGAAGATGTCTTAGTCAAAGTTAATGAATTGATATTCCCTGCTGATTTTTACATCTTAGATATGGAGGATGAGTCTTCTAGCAGTAGGTCACCAATCATCCTAGGGAGACCTTTCATGAAAACAGCAAGGACTAAGATAGATGTGCATTCTGGTACTCTTTCCATGGAGTTTGGTGATATATCTGTGAATTTCAATATTTTTGATGCCATGAAACATCCTAGGGAAGAGCATTCGGTTTTCTGCATTGATGTTATTGATGATGCTGTGGATGATGTTCTTGCTGATTGGTGTTCTGATTATCCTGATTTATTATCTGAGAGTGATTCTGCCATTTGTGCATGTGTTGATAATGAATGGTGCCCTGTTTGCACTAACTTGGTCAATGCTGCATTATTTGATGATTTTGACTTGCTTGCTGGTTCTGCATTACATGTGGATTCTGATATTGATTCTGAGTTTGAGCTTCATCCTAGTCCTAATGTGCATCCTGATTCTGATTGTGATGAGCTTAACTCTGATTTTGGTGAGCTAAATTCTGATGTTAAAATGGAGCTGCATAGACACAGTTCTTCTGCTTCTTTGAATGTGGTTTCAGGTATTTCTAATGTGATGGCAGCAGACTTGTTGCAACAACCACCTAAGCTTCAACCCTCCACTGAGCAACCACCCACACTTGAGTTGAAATCCCTTCCAGATCACCTAAAGTATGCATTTCTGGAGGTGGATGAACAATTGCCAGTCATTGTGGCCAACAATCTTCTTCCTGACCAAGAAGAGAAGCTACTAAGCCTATTGAGGGCCAACAAGAAAGCCATTGGGTGGACATTAGCTGACATTGTTGGGATCAGCCCTTCCATGTGTATGCATCGAATTCTATTGGAAGAGGATTCTAAGCCGGCGAGGCAACCCCAGAGACGCCTTAATCCTCTTATCCTTGATGTGGTGAAGGAGGAGGTCACTAAGCTTCTACAAGCTGGTATCATCTATCCCATATCTGATAGCCAGTGGGTTAGCCCGGTCCAAGTGGTTCCTAAGAAATCTGGAGTCACTGTGGTAGCCAATCAGAAGAATGAGCTCATTCCTACTCGAGTTCAGAATAGTTGGAGAGTCTGCATCGACTATAGGAGACTCAACCAAGCCACTCGCAAGGATCATTACCCTCTACCTTTCATTGATCAGATGTTAGAGCGATTGGCTGGTAAGTCTCATTATTGCTTCCTGGATGGCTACTCTGGATACTTCCAGATCCATATTGCTCCTGAGGATCAGGAAAAGACGACCTTCACATGCCCCTTTGGCACATATGCCTACCGAAGGATGCCTTTTGGCCTTTGCAACGCACCTGGCACCTTTCAGCGTTGTATGGTAAGCATTTTCTCTGAGTTTCTAGAGGACTGCATGGAGGTTTTCATGGATGATTTCACTGTATATGGGTCTGATTTTGATGCATGCTTAGCTAATTTGTCTAGAGTTTTGCATAGGTGCATTGAGTCTACTCTTGTGCTTAATTATGAGAAGTGTCACTTTATGGTTGAGTCGGGTATAGTCTTGGGACACATAGTGTCTAGGAAAGGGATTGAAGTGGACCCTGCTAAGATAGATGTTATTACTGCTTTGCCTTACCCCACATCTGTGCGGGAAGTTCGCTCTTTCCTTGGTCATGCAGGCTTCTATCGGCGTTTCATTCGGGATTTCAGCAAGATTGCCCGACCGTTGTCCAACCTTCTGTATAAGGACACTGACTTTGTATTTGATGATGAGTGCAAGGCGGCCTTCGATCACTTGAAGCGTTGCCTGACTACAGCTCCAGTGATCCAACCCCCTAATTGGTGCCTTCCATTTGAGTTGATGTGTGATGCCTCCAACTATGCGGTTGGTGCTATCTTGGGACAACGGGTTGACAGAGCATCTCATGTGATTGCATATGCCTCTAAGACTTTGGATACTGCCCAGTCTAATTACACCACTACTGAAAAGGAGTTGTTGTCTATTGTATTTGCTTTTGATAAGTTTCGGTCATATCTGCTAGCAAGTAGAGTAGTTGTATTTTCTGACCATGCAGCGTTGAAATTTCTTTTGAAAAAGGCAGATGCTAAGCCACGGCTCATCCGGTGGATGCTATTGCTCCAAGAGTTCGATGTTGAGATTCGAGACCGAAGTAGAGCACAAAACTGGGTAGCTGACCACTTGAGTCGCATCACCCATTCTCCCTCTCACCCCGCTTCTATTCAGGATGATTTCCCTGATGAGCAGCTTCTACAGCTGCAAGGTAAGCTTCCATGGTATGCTGATTTGGTTAACTACTTGGTAGCTGGTGTTTTGCCTGTCGATTCCACTAAGGCCCAAACCCTTAAACTAAAGAGTGAATCTAAATATTATGTTTGGGATGATCCTTATCTGTGGAAATTTTGTAGTGACCAAGTAGTTAGGAGATGTGTGCCTGATCATGAGTTTCACTCTATATTGCATTTTGCTCATGCTTCTGCCTGTGGTGGTCACTTTGGACCCCAAAGAACTGCTAGGAAAGTGTTAGACTGTGGATTATTTTGGCCTTCATTGTTTCATGATTCCCATCTGTTTTGTAAGTCATGTGATAACTGTCAGAGAGCAGGAAGTATTTTTCGTAGGCATGAGATGCCCCAGAACCCTATATTGTTTTGTGAGATCTTTGATGTTTGGGGTATTGATTTTATGGGTCCATTTCCTGCTTCATATGGTTTTACTTACATACTACTGGCTGTTGATTATGTCTCGAAATGGGTTGAGGCGAAAGCCACCCGGACTAATGATTCTTCTGTGGTGGTGGATTTTGTTAGGTCTAACATTTTCTGTAGGTTTGGTATTCCTAGAGCCATTATAAGTGACCAGGGTTCTCATTTTTGTAATCGAAGCATGGGTGCCTTGTTACGCAAGTATGGAGTGCTCCACAAGGTCTCCACAACATACCATCCTCAGACAAGCGGTCAAGCTGAAGTCTCGAATAGAGAAATTAAGCAAATCCTTCAGAAGACTGTCAATTCTACCCGGAAAGATTGGAGTAAGCGACTAGATGATGCTTTGTGGGCATATCGCACCGCCTACAAGACTCCGATTGGGATGTCTCCTTATCGGCTTGTCTTTGGTAAGGCATGTCATCTTCCGGTTGAGTTGGAACTGAAGATGGAATATCACCTAGAGGGGGGGTGAATAGGTGATCAATGAATTTTACGACTTAAAAAAAAAAACTATCACTCTTTGGATGATCAGAGAGAAAATGAGTAATAAGGCAAGTGACACATGAAGATTTATCCTGGTTCGGTCTAATCTTTGACCTACGTCCAGTCCCCAGAACACCTGGGATTTCACTATCTTCAGAAGAATTACAGACTCTGTAAACGAAGAAGGATTCCCTCACTCGGACTTCACTCCCCCTTACAGGTTGTAATCTTTACACCCACTCTTAAGGTTCCACAACCTTAAGTTACAATTCTACAGAATGTAATTGTAACTGTTTTAAAAGGAAAAAGAAAACTCCTCACGAGTTGGATATTAATGAACACTGAAGAACAATAATACACAGAGACAGAAATTTGAGCTCTTTGTAAGCTTGATTTTAGTATGCGTTGGTTGTGTGTATCTTTTGAGTTCAATCCTTCGGCTTTTTATACTAGATGGAATATGACGACCGTTGAAGGTTTTGATTCTGTTCATTTGAATATTTAAAGATGCCCGTTGGAGCTTCCATCGTTGTAAAGTGTTCTGTCAATGGAGCGTGAGGTCTGTCTGCTTTAGCTGGGAATCTTTTCATTATATAATGCTTCGGTTTTGATTCTTGTGATTGGTCCCATAACGCTGAAGAAATAGTGGAAGCTTCGTTGTATATGTCTGGCGTGAGAGCTGCCCATAATTTGCTGTCTGTACTTTGCTTCAGAGAATAAAGTAAAATAATGCAATTTGCATCCAGCGTATTTCCTCATTTGATTCTGGCTTCTGTAAACTCATGAATAAACTCGTTAAAAGCATTTGGTAATCTTACTCATAAATATTCAGATGAGAAATTTAAACTTTTCAAGACAGCCGGAAAGCTTCCAAACTGATATGGAGAACAGAGGTTGACTATGCTTGAGCATGATTTATAGGTTGCTCAAGTAAGCATGTTAAATACTGAAGAAAATGGCTTCTGCTCGCTGCTGCTTGAGCACTTCGGCTTGCTCGAGCAAGCCTGCTCGAGCAAGGTCCTGACCTTGCTCGGGTAGGCTTCTCTCGGGGAAGGTTGCTCGAGCAAGGTTTCAATCTTGCTCGAGTAAGCTTGTACTTGGGCCTTTTCTTGGGGGTGCCCGAGCATACTTTCTAAACATGCTTGGGCAAGTTTTGCTCGAGCAAGCTTTCAGCCTTGCTCGAGTACGGTATCTTACCAGTGCCTTCCCGTTATTACTCGAGCATAATCTTTGCTTTGCCCAAGCAAAGTTCTTCCAGATCCAAACCCATACCTTTTGCTCCCGATGTTGCTCGAGTACATAGAATCATTGCTCGAGTAACATGAAATAAATCAGATTAATAGATTCAGGATCTTATTCGATTAATTCTATTGTGAAATTGTAATCATCAAAACATTGAGATCCAACATTCTCCCCCTTTTTGATGATGACAATTTCAATAACCTTTTGAGAAAAAAAATCGTGAACTTGTTATCAGAAGACGGTTATCAGAAAAACAACTGTTACATTGAAAACCTATGAATGCACCTGAAATGCTTAACTCATTCATTCAACTATCGAATTTCAATACATTCATAAAGAAATATAAACGTCAAATCCTAATAACTACTCTCCCCCTTTGCCATCAACAAAAAGGGAGGACTGAACATGTGGAGAAGAAGGGGGATCCTGGAAGTCCGATGAAGATGAAGATGGCAGGGGAACCGTGGAGGGATCAATCACTGGAGGAGGAACAACTGGATCAGCAACCGGAGCAGATGAGACAGGAGGAGGAGCTGAGGCAGAAACAGGGACACCCAGAGTTTGAGCAACAGCATCTAATGTAGTATCGATATTCCTGTACTGAGTAGTAAGCAACTCAATAGAAGTCTTGATTGCTTGCTGCTGGTCATAGATAATAGAGAACCGGTTGTCCATGTTGGTCTGGAAATCCATCAGATCAGTCATCAAACGCATTCCTACACAGGTCTTGAGACTGGTCATATCATTGCCAAAGGCCTTGATCATATCTGGAACGATTTTCTCAATAACAGAGAGAGAATGAAGAACAGGGGCCATGGCTTTCTGAATGGATTCTTCCACAATCTTTTGAACCGAGGACTCAACGATGTTCTGGATTGTGGGCTGTGTGAGGGATGGACCGGGATGAGAAGAGGGACCGGCTTGAGAAGACTTACCCTCATCTGGTGGAACCGAGGTAGATGGCACAAAAACTGGCTTCTTTCCCTTTCCGGGTTTTGAAGTATTCTTGGAAAAGGTGATCTTCATGTTCGTCATTTGCTCTTTTCCAAATAAGGAAGGGTACACGGGTTCATCATCAGAAAGATACCAGATATTGTTGATTTCCAGTATTCGGGAGACCAATGAAGGATAAGGAATTGTTGCACGCAGTCTCACTTTAGCCTCTGAGATGAAGGTCATCATTTCGTCTAAGATCCACTTGCCTAAATCCCGTGGTTCCATGGCAATGAGAGAAGCAAAGCGTTCGAAATCCTTTTTCACAAAATGAGTAAAGCTTTGGCCTTTCTGAACCAAGCTACGACTATACACATACCACAAAACCCTGTATTCATCCTTCATCATTGGTGGTGTTACATTTATTTTGGATCCTTCAAGAGGTGGAAAATCAGGAAAGAGAATTTGATAGCACTCAATAGAAGACATCTTAGGAGGATCCTCAGGCACATCTACAACTCCTAAAAGAACATTAATATCATGGGCTGAGAGCTTAATTTCTTGACCTCTGACTTTGGTAATCAACACATCATCATCAGATTCATTGTCCTTTTGTTGAACGACCATGTTATGATAAAAAATTCTTACTACTTCAGGTGAATAGGACCGATTGATACTTAGAAGAGGCATGAATTGCTCCAACCAGACAGTCATATCGAAATTAAACTTCTTCTTAAAATGCTCTAAGTCAACCCAGACAATTGGACAGAATGGCCGTGTCTCATAATACCTCTTAAACAAGGCATATTCATCTAATCCAATGTTACCTATATTCATATTGGGAGATGGTTCAGGCAACTTACCATCCGGAGGGCGACTCGTAGGAGATTGCTCAGTTTTGCTTTCTGAGGCCTCGGACTGAAACGAAAAGGAAACTTTTAACTTCTTACTGCTTCCTGACCCTTGAGATTTCTGGCTGAGAGAGGGCTTGAGAGGTTTAGGTTGGTCCTCTTTCAATTTACTGCTTGCTTCGTCAAATGATTTTTCAGTACCGGCTTTTGAAGGTGGTGGTGAAGGTGACCGAGAACGTTTGCTGGAGGGAAGAGAGCCGGTCTTCATTCTCGTTGTAGGGGAGGTAGGTGCCGATGGGTGTGCACTCTTCTGGGATTTGCTTGCCGATTTCGAAGATGCCGATTGAGGTGCTGAAGATTTTGCCGTCGATTTGGCCTTTGAGGATTTTGACGGTTGGTCTGGATTGGCAACTTTGGGTTTGTAGTAGCGGGATTTCTTCGAGAGTGATTGAGAGGAATGTGTAGAGGTGGGTTTTTCGCCGGAGCCGGCCATGAGGTAGTGGTGTCGAGAGGACCGATGGTGAGGAGTGTGAATGAGAGGGAAGAGGAGAAATTGGAGGTGTTTGAAAGGTTTCAATCGGTTGAAACTGTTGGGAAGATGAAGTGAAAAGTTGTACCGGATGATTGAAGGTGACGATTTGCTAACGGATGTAACGGATTGAAGGAATTTGGAAAGAAGGTGCCGGTTAGGGTTTAACGGAAATGAAAATAGGAATAGGAAAATGAACCGGCGCTTGATCCTTTTAAAACTGATTGCACGACTTTGCTCGAGTATAAGATTTTCTGTGCTTGGGCAAGGATCTTACCTCCGTGATTTAGAGAGAGTACTCAGGCAAGTGCGGCGAGTATGACAACTAGAATACTTGACAGGTGATAGTTTTGCTTGGGCAAGAGATAGCTTGCTCGGGCAGAAGCATACTTTTGGTCGTTTTTGAAGATGCTTGAGCAGAAGGCTGCGAGTATTATTAATATTAATAGTTTTATTTAATTTTTTTTTTTGTTCGGAAATGGCTCGATTTTGCTCGAGCAAGAATTTTTTGCTTGGGCAAGGCAATACATCCGAGGTTTTTGCCATGTGCTTGGGTAGAACATAGCGAGTATGCCCTTCCTAAGTCCTTCGAAAATGCCGACTTTGCTCGAGCATAAAATATTTATGCTCAGGCAAGGTCATACCTTTGGGACACTTTGAGGATGCTCGGGCAGAAGGCAGCGAGTACACTTTTCACTTAGTGCCCGATTTTGCTCGAGCAAGTATTTTGCTTGCTCGGGCAAGGCACTACTTGCGTGATTTTTTACTTTGCTTGGGCAGACAGTGGCGAGTATGCTCTTCCCAAATTCTTCTGAGGCCCGACTTTGCTCGAGCAGGAAATTTCTTTGCTCGGGCAAAGTCATACTTTTGGCATTTTTGGGACATGCTTGGGCACAAGTCAGCGAGTATCTCCTCTCAACTCTTTGTCAACTCCCGTCATTGCTCGAGCAAGGATTGTTCTTGCTCGGGCAAGGATGTACTTTTGCTAGATTTTATTTATGCTTGGGCATCAGACGCAAGTATTGCTTCTTAGAAGGCAATTCAATGTCCGTTATTGCTCGGGCAAGACATTTTCTTGCTCGGGCAAGGTCATACTTTTCAAAGAATTTTCCTTTGCTTGGGCAGGATCTGTAGGTATCCTTTCTTTTGGTCCCGTTAATGCTCAAGCAAGACTCATCTTTGCTCGGGCAAGATTACTACCCAGAAATTTTTAGAAGAATCAACATGCTGTGGCGAGGATCAGGTTAAATATTTAGGACAATTCTAACCTTCCATCAAATGTGTATGGTGAACATTTGATTCATTCTTCTCCTCAGATCATTTATTCTCACTATCAGATCTAGCTGTTTCCGTCTTTGCTTGAGTATCATTTGAGATGTGCTTGGTCAAATGTCTTCTCTGTTATCCTCTGTTTTACGGTTTGTGTTCAGGGCATCCTGCAAAACACACAAAAGTACTCCGATGCCAAAGTCAGTAGTGTCCTGAGAAATAATAGTTAATTGAAAGGTACTTACAGTTCATTAGGGTTAGCCATTCCCAGTTCTCTTCGAATAAATACAAATTGTTCCTTTGATAATGGCTTGGTAAAGATGTCGGCCAATTGCAGGTGTGTAGGTATGAACATTACTTTGACATCCCTCTTTTGCACATGATCTCGTATGAAGTGGTGTCTGACATCGATGTGTTTCGTCCTTGTGTGTTGTACTGGATTTTTTGCTAAACTGATCGTACTTGTGTTGTCACAGAGAATTGGGATTTCTTTCAAGTGTATCCCTAGATCAGCCAGTTGTTGTTTTAGCCATAAAACTTGTGCACAACAGCTTGAGGCAGCAACGTATTCTGCTTCTGTAGACGAGACAGCCACTGTAGTCTGCTTCTTACTGAACCATGATACTAGTGAACCTCCGAAAAATTCACATTGTCCACTGGTGCTTTTTCTATCAGTTTTATATCCAGCATGGTCAGAGTCTGAGTATGCCACAAGATGTTCTTGTTGACCTTTCGGGAACCAGAGACCCAACTCTTTTGTATCTGATAGGTATCGGAAGATTCTTTTAACATGTTCGGCGTGTGATTCCTTTGGAGCCGACTGAAATCTAGCACACATTCCTACACTAAATTGTATGTCCGGCCGGCTGGCAGTTAGATAAAGCAAAGACCCTATCATTCCTCTATACTTAGTTATATTGAAATCTTTGCCTTTCTCTTCATCTGCATCTAATGAAGCCGTTGAACTCATTGGAGTATCTGCTCCATTACAGTGTTCCATCCCATATTTCTTGAGTAAATCACGAAGGTATTTTGTCTGTGAGATAAAAATACCGTCCTTTCGTTGTTTGATTTGTAAGCCGAGAAAGTAATTCAATTCACCCATCATGGACATCTCAAATTCACCTTGCATTGTCTTTGAAAATTCCTTACAGAGAGCGTCATTAGTAGCACCAAATATGATATCGTCCACATAGATTTGTACTACTAAGATTTCATTGAGTTTGTTTGTTTTGATAAAGAGAGTTGTGTCTGCCTTGCCTCGTACAAATCCTTGATCAAGTAAAAATTTGCTTAATCGCTCATACCAAGCTCTAGGGGCTTGTTTGAGACCATACAACGCTTTCTTGAGTTGATAGACATGATCTGGATGATGTTCATTTTCAAAACCAGGAGGTTGTTCTACATATACTTCCTCCTGAATATAACCATTTAAAAAGGCACTTTTTACATCCATTTGATATAACTTGAATCCTTTAATACACGCAAAGGCTAAGAGTACGCGTATTGCTTCCAATCTAGCCACTGGAGCAAACGTTTCCTCATAATCAATTCCTTCTTCCTGATTATAGCCTTTGGCAACCAGTCTAGCCTTGTTACGGACTATGATTGCGGATTCGTCACGTTTGTTTTTGAATACCCATTTGGTGCCAATGACCGGATGGTCTTTAGGCCTAGGTACCAAATCCCAAACTTGATTTCTATCGAATTGATGTAATTCCTCTTGCATTGCTATTACCCAATCATTGTCTGAAAGGGCTTCATCAATCTTAGAGGGTTCAATTTGAGATATAAAAGCTGAGAAGGTAACCTCGTTTAAAGTACTAGCTCTTGTCCTCACTCCCTGATTAACATCACCGATCACTTGGTCTAAAGGATGGTTCCTTATAAATTTCCAAGCTCTGGGCTGAGATTGATCAGAATTTTCTAAATTGTTTTGAGGATCAAGTTTGAAAACATCTCCAGGATTTTCAACAGAAGCAGGAGTAGTTTTTGAGAAAAATTGATTTTTAAACATGCTTTCTTCATCATCATCCAGGTTTCTGTCTAATTTTGATTCACAGAAAACAACATGTATAGATTCTTCAACTATTCGTGTACGTTTGTTAAAAATTCTGTAAGCCTTACTTCTATTGGAGTAACCAAGAAAGATACCTTCGTCAGATCTAGGATCAAACTTTCCTAAATTGTCTTTACCGTTATTATGAATAAAACACTTACAGCCGAAGATGTGAAGATGAGCTAGATTTGGTTTCCTTCCTTTGTAGAGTTCGTATGGAGTTTTATTGAACTTCTTCCTGAGATGGGCTCTATTTGATACGTAGCAGGCTGTGCTCATGGCATCTGCCCAGAAGACTTGGGATGTTTGATTTTCATTTAGCATTGCACGAGCCATCTCAGTCAGCACACGATTTTTTCTTTCTACTACCCCATTCTGTTGTGGTGTTCTTGGAGCTGAGAAGTTGTGACTGATCCCATGAGTATCACAGAATTCTCCAAATGCTTGGTTCTCAAATTCTCCTCCGTGATCCGTTCGAATAGCTGTAATACAAATACCTTTCTCATTTTGCACCTTATTGGCAAACACAACAAACAAGTCAAAAGTTTCATCTTTAGATGATAAAAAGATAGTCCATGTGAATCGTGAGAAATCATCAATAATTACAAGTGTATACAAGTTTCCGCCAAGACTTCTAACTCTGGCAGGTCCAATTAAATCCATATGAAGTAATTGTAGTGGTCGATTTGTCGAAATTTCTGGTTTGTTTTTAAAAGATGTTCTGGTTTGTTTACCTCTTTGACATGAGTCACAAACCATATTATTTTTGAAGCGTAAGTTTGGTAACCCAATTACTAACTCTTTTCTTTGCAACTTATCTAACTGATTCATGTTGACATGAGCCAATCTCTTATGCCATAACCAGCTTTCATCTAAATTGCTCACAAAACATTTTTCAGATTTTATTTTTGGTAAATCCATGGTATAGCAGTTTCCTTCGCGAGGAGCTTTGAACAATACCTTTAGTTTACCTTTATCTATAGGGAGATCATCCTTGTTGACTATGAGACACTCTTCTGAGTCAAAAATGATCCAATTGTTCTTGTCAGCACTTTGACTTACACTCAGAAGATTGTGACAGAGCCCTTCCACCAGATATACTTCCTTAATTTGTGGCCCGTCTTTTATACCAATTTCTCCTATTCCGGTGATTTTCCCGGATTGATTTCCTCCAAAAGTAACTTTTCCACCGTCTTTTGATTTAAGTGCAATAAATTTCTCAGGGTCTCCGGTCATGTGTCTAGAGCATCCACTATCGATATACCATTTATTTGCTCTGGAAACTCTCAAGCACACCTGCAAAACAAGACAAATTAAGTTTTAGGTACCCATTGTTTCTTGGGTCCTTTGAGGTTAGTCTGAGATTTAGGGACATATGTTCCCTTAGGCATCCACTGATAGTTTCCAATTGGTTTATTCCGTTTATCCTTTTTATGAAGACAGGATGAGGTGCTATGACCCTTCCTATTACAATAGTTGCAATGAGCAAATGGATTTGAAGAGTGAACTGTTTTTCGAAAATATTTTAAATAGGATTTTCCACCAGTTTTCTTCTTTCCTTTGTGCTTATCAAAAATTGGATTGTATCCTAAGCCAGAACGGTCATTAGTAAACCTTTGTGCTTTCAAAATTACATTGAGCATCTCACTGCCCTGAGTAAATTTTTGAAGAGTTTTCGTGAGATACAAATTTCTTTTCTTCAAGTCCAGACAGTCGTTACAAGCTAGTTTTTCACGGGACTTGAGAGCAATATTTTCTCTTTTCAAAGATATGCATTCATCCATAAGTTTTTCAAACTCAGATTGTATTTCGTTATATTCATCAAACAATTCATCATAGGTTGGTTGTGAATTAAATACCTCACTGTCGTTTTTCAATTGTTCTTCCTCAGCAACCAGGCATACATTAGCTGTTTCTTTTTCTTCTTCACTTTCTTCATCTGAAGAGCTATCTCCCCAAATTGCCGATATGTATGCCTTCTTTTTGAATTGATATGACTTCTTTTTCTTCTCCTTATCTCCTTCTTTTAGTTGAGGACATTCAGATTTGTAGTGGCCTGGCTTTTCACATTCATAACAAATGATCTGTTCTTTATCCCGTTGCTCCTGTCTGTTACTTGAGCCACCTTTTTGAAATCTGTTTCTGAAGCCTTGATCCTTCTTGTAAAACTTTTTGAATCTGCGGACGAACATAGCCATTTCGTCATCGTCTTCCTCATCTTCTTCTTTCTCTTCTTTCTCCTTTATTACGTTAAGAGCAATCCCCTTGTTGCGATTGCTACTGCCGTTGACATCTTCTAAGTCCTTTTTGAACTTTAATTTACTTTCGTATTCAGACAGACTTCCGAACAAGGCAGCAACTGAGGACATAGATTCTCCACGAGCTTCCTCTATAGCAGTAACTTTAGCTTCCCAATCTTTTGTCAGAACATTGAGAATTTTTCTCACTTGGGGCCCTTGGTCATATATCTTTCCTAATGCTGCCAGTTGATTTGTCAGATGAGTGTACCGAAGTTGGAATTCGGCAATACTTTCTCCTTGCTTCATCCGTAACAGATCATACTCAGTAGTTAGTATGTTGACGCGGTTCTCCTTGATTCCGGAAGTTCCTTCGTATGCTATTTCGAGCGCCTTCCACATTTCTTTTGCAGTTGACAAGTTACAGATTCGGAAGTATTCCTTTTGACTAAGAGCACTTTGAAGCATCAAGATAGCCTTGCTATTGAGAGTGATATTCTTCTTATCAATCTCGTCGAATTCGGCCTCGGTTTTTGGAATAGAGATACCTCCCTCAGTTTTAACTGGTACATAGTCTCCAGTCTCAAAGACTCTCCAGAGCCCGTATTCAGTAGCCATCACAAACACTCGGAATTTTGCTTTCCAAAAGGAGTAGTGTTCACCGTTGAACCCAGGTGGTCTGTTAATTGAAGCACCGTCAGGTAATATTCCTTCCATGATCTATCCCGGGATGTTAAGCCCACTGGGAAACCTGGCTCTGATACCAAATGAAGATGGAATATCACCTAGAGGGGGGGTGAATAGGTGATCAATGAATTTTACGACTTAAAAAAAAAACTATCACTCTTTGGATGATCAGAGAGAAAATGAGTAATAAGGCAAGTGACACATGAAGATTTATCCTGGTTCGGTCTAATCTTTGACCTACGTCCAGTCCCCAGAACACCTGGGATTTCACTATCTTCAGAAGAATTACAGACTCTGTAAACGAAGAAGGATTCCCTCACTCGGACTTCACTCCCCCTTACAGGTTGTAATCTTTACACCCACTCTTAAGGTTCCACAACCTTAAGTTACAATTCTACAGAATGTAATTGTAACTGTTTTAAAAGGAAAAAGAAAACTCCTCACGAGTTGGATATTAATGAACACTGAAGAACAATAATACACAGAGACAGAAATTTGAGCTCTTTGTAAGCTTGATTTTAGTATGCGTTGGTTGTGTGTATCTTTTGAGTTCAATCCTTCGGCTTTTTATACTAGATGGAATATGACGACCGTTGAAGGTTTTGATTCTGTTCATTTGAATATTTAAAGATGCCCGTTGGAGCTTCCATCGTTGTAAAGTGTTCTGTCAATGGAGCGTGAGGTCTGTCTGCTTTAGCTGGGAATCTTTTCATTATATAATGCTTCGGTTTTGATTCTTGTGATTGGTCCCATAACGCTGAAGAAATAGTGGAAGCTTCGTTGTATATGTCTGGCGTGAGAGCTGCCCATAATTTGCTGTCTGTACTTTGCTTCAGAGAATAAAGTAAAATAATGCAATTTGCATCCAGCGTATTTCCTCATTTGATTCTGGCTTCTGTAAACTCATGAATAAACTCGTTAAAAGCATTTGGTAATCTTACTCATAAATATTCAGATGAGAAATTTAAACTTTTCAAGACAGCCGGAAAGCTTCCAAACTGATATGGAGAACAGAGGTTGACTATGCTTGAGCATGATTTATAGGTTGCTCAAGTAAGCATGTTAAATACTGAAGAAAATGGCTTCTGCTCGCTGCTGCTTGAGCATGCCCGAATTCATACTTGGGCAAGCTATTCCTGGGGCGAAGAAACGCCCTTGCCCGAGCAAGCACTTCGGCTTGCTCGAGCAAGCCTGCTCGAGCAAGGTCCTGACCTTGCTCGGGTAGGCTTCTCTCGGGGAAGGTTGCTCGAGCAAGGTTTCAATCTTGCTCGAGTAAGCTTGTACTTGGGCCTTTTCTTGGGGGTGCCCGAGCATACTTTCTAAACATGCTTGGGCAAGTTTTGCTCGAGCAAGCTTTCAGCCTTGCTCGAGTACGGTATCTTACCAGTGCCTTCCCGTTATTACTCGAGCATAATCTTTGCTTTGCCCAAGCAAAGTTCTTCCAGATCCAAACCCATACCTTTTGCTCCCGATGTTGCTCGAGTACATAGAATCATTGCTCGAGTAACATGAAATAAATCAGATTAATAGATTCAGGATCTTATTCGATTAATTCTATTGTGAAATTGTAATCATCAAAACATTGAGATCCAACAGGAACATCAAGCCTATTGGGCTATTAAGCAGTGTAACATGGATTTGGCTAAGTCTGGGACGGAGAGGAAGCTACAGTTGCAAGAGTTGGATGAGCTGCGATTGGATGCCTATGAGAGTTCACGACTATACAAGGAAAAGACTAAGGCATTCCATGACAAACATATTCTGAGGAAGGAATTTTCTGTGGGCCAAAAAGTTCTTCTGTTTAATTCTCGTTTGAAGTTTATGCCAGGTAAGCTTCGATCTAGATGGGATGGCCCTTTTGAGATCACTAACATATTTCCATTTGGTGCTGTTGAGCTATGTGATCCAGCTACAGGACAGACCTTTAAGGTCAATGGGCATCGCCTCAAGCACTTTCATGAGGGATCCCAGCAGCAGCCTGAGGGAGCAAAGATTCTCCTCATTGATGCCACTTATCCTCCATAAACCAACCCTTGGGGAGTATTCTTCTTTCTTCTCCCTCCTTCTCTTTTATTTGTTTTCCTTTTTCCTCTTTTGCTTTTTGAAATAAATACAATCTCTCTTTCTATGATTGCTACATATTATGAACTTGGACATGTTGGTTTTAATGGATCATTCTGTCTGGTCTGCAATTCTTGACTCTTTGATTACATGTCTTGGTAGTCAATTTGATGTTGTTGATTGCCTAAGTTGGTATTGACCTTGTGAGGTTTTGGGCCTGCATGAATGGAATTCATCTTTTACCATTCTTTCTTTCATGTGTGCATCTGCTCATGATTTGTGTTCTCTAGAACTTGCTCCTTTTCTTTTTGAAGCTAATTTTTCACTTACGTGCATAAGTATGATGGAAGCTTGTTTTCTTTCTTTCATTTTCCCACTTTGGCCAAATAGCCTTTCCCTTATATTATATTTCCTTTGCTAGCCCCTTTGTGCCTTCTTGACTCATTCTTTTCTAAGCCACATTACAAGCCTAAGCGTAAAACCATTTTATCCCGCACCTTGGAAATTTATTGAGCATTGGTTTCACCTTAGTTTTGTGCTTAAGTGTGGGGGTTGCCCAGGTGTGCAACATTTTAAGTGTGGGGGGAGTATTTGATTGTGTATCATTTATCATTTGGCATTGATTTTGGTCATTGTTATTCTAAAAGAAAAAAAAAGTACAAAAAAAAAGAAAAAAAAACAAGAAACAGAAAAAAAAAAGTACAAAAAAGTACAAAAAGGAAAAGGAAAAAAGGAAAAAAAAATTCAAAAGAAAGAAAAAAAAAGAAGAAAAGAAAAGAAAAGAGAAAAAAGAAAAAGAGAGGAAGCAATGTAAAGAAGGAGAAATAAAAAGGAATGTTACTGAGGTCATTTGCTATTACTAACTGATGTTCTTTGAATTTTTTGGGTGCTTAGCCAATCATATCCATACTTATTCACACCTATACCCTAGCCCCATTACAGCCTTCAATAACAAGCTCTCTTGATTTTTGCATGCATGTGTCATAAGTGGTGGAGAAGTAGAAATTGAGCAAGCCTATGGTAGGACTATTTTCTTGAGCAGAATTTGAGCGATACACTTATTTATCCTATACACTTGAGAGATTGATTGAGGGCATCCCTTGAGAGACCATCTTGTGTGATTAGCATCATTGATTGAGATTGCCAGGATTTGTAATTTGAGATGAAAGAATTTTGGTCTTGATTGATTGGTCTTTTGAAGTCTTGTGTCCTTTATTAAATTTTTCCATTGTTAGTGATTGTTAGAAAGGAAGAGTTTTTCATTTTAGTCTTTTTCTTTGAATTTTGCCCAGGAGTGCAAAAAGATAAGTGTGGGGGAATTTGATAATTGAATATTTTTACACTTAATTGTATCTCTTAGTGAATAAATTTAGGATTGTTTAGTCATTAAATAATGGGTTTTATTACCTAATTGAGCTTTGAGCTTTTAATGTGATTGATTTCATTTTTTTGAATAAATTCCAGATTTACAGTGATTTAGTATTTTTGCCATAACTTTTGATCTAGATATCCGATTAGCCTGATTCTTCTTTCTTTTTTTAGATGATTCAGAGATCTACAATTGTTATGAAGACTCGGAAGGCTGATTCAGACAAGAAGATGGGTGAAATTGGAGCTAAAGACAGACCTATTTTTCTGGATTTTTATTCTGCTCGAATTTTGTAATAAAAGACCAATTTTTAGAGGTTTCCTTTTTTATATAGGGATTTCCTATTGATTAGGGGTTTCCTATTTAGAGATTTCCTATTTTTAGTCATTTTTCCTACATAAGGAAAAGGAGAGGGTGGCTACAAACATATTCTGAATACACGTTTGAAGCAGTTTTGGATTGAAAGACAGAAGTTTAATTTTCTCTACAATGTTCTTCACGTTCTTCTTCATCTTTTCTTCCGCGTTTTGTCTAGCCATGCTTGGCTAAACTTTTGTGGTTAATCCAACGTAAGGATTCCATGATTCGTCCAGAGAACTTGTGCTTATTCGGTAATTTAACTCATTTCTATTTTCATCTTATCGGATCCGATTATTGGAAATAGTTCGAATATTAGATTTAATACTCGGTTTGGTTCATCCCAAGGACTGAGTTCGAACTAGGTTTTAAGTTTTGCTGTGCGATTGCACAGTGGGACGCCGTTGTTCGAACATATTCTAGGCGATCGTCTAGTCGAGGGATTTTCTGGGTGGATGCAGAGATCTCGGTTCGTCCAGAGCCAAACGTGGGTTATTTATATTTTGTTCAATGATGGAAGTCTCTGGAATCTGAACGTTGGGTTAATCGTTTTTAATCTGTTTTTGCTTAAACCATTCTGTTTCTGCATTTCGTTCTGTTTCTGTTAAATTTCATTTTTAATCTTTTTGAATCCCCCATTTTTACTGTTTTTGTTTCTTTGTTGCTTTCAATCAAACCCGCTGCAAGTTCGTTGGGAAACGACCCAGGTTCCCTATTTCTGAAAAAAAATTTGTTCTCGAACTTGGTTATTTTGGGAGAGACGACAAATCTCTGTCAGTGAGATAACGGTGAGATAATTATTGCGAGCTTAGCTAGCTCATATAGCGAGGCTACTTTTTTGTCGTGGTAATTCGAAGTCTCAACTTCCAAAGGCTCATTAATATGTTTGGTCATTACTTGTAAATATTTCGCCAACTGTACCAAGGGTTGGGGATTCGATCCTTCCTCATCTCCTCCTTGTATTGCAAACTGTTGTGCGCTGAATACGACTAATGTTGATTAATCATGGGAGGGAGTTGAGCAAGAGTATATCTTGTTCATTTCACGTTTGGGATAATATCATTATTATTCTTACCGTTTGATTTAATTTTGGTTTTGGAACATATAGTTTAATAACTACATGATATTATCGGTAAGAGTATAAATATAGAGATCAAAACTAAAACTAGTTAAAAGTATATGATCCGTCGTTAAACTCAAACCAATTGGGCAGCGCAATCAAACCTGAGAAAAAAACGTACCTGATAAAGTATATATTTGGTTTGTGCTCGAAACACTTATATATACTTCCAAAGTTTTCACCAATATGAATAATATTTTATTGATCTGAAGAAGTTTGTACTCTTAAGTAAATAATAATATATGGTAGTGGGATGGATGAAAAAAAAAAAACAAAAGTGAAGAATGAGAATTGGGCAGAAGAGTTTCTGAAACCTGATAATAATAATTAGGCGTTTCGTAGTCTTTGTGTAAACTATTTGAATAAGAGTCAATTGAGAATTGCAAAAGTAACAGGTCATCAACACTGATGGATTATTAGGTCTAATGATCCGTACAGTAATTGAGAACAAACAAGGGACAAAAAATACCAGGAATATAAATCATTCTGATGTATAAATATATACTCACTTAATTTATATGATGATGAAGAAGCATGGCCAGTACATTTTTCAGAATTCGAATCATTGTCCTTGGAGCTTTAACAATTTGAAGAACGGCCCACAGAGGTGCAAGAATACACAGTAGATATACATTATTCTTCATTGACAACTAAAATATGCTGGATTTACAATATTGTCTCACAAGGTTGTTGTGTTTTGCCTGTAGTTTTAGACGCCCAACCTATTTATAAAGAAGTTACATGGCATCACTGGTAATTGATGGAAGAGAAAATAAAGTTAGAAAATGTGTCCAAGTTTCTTGTCAATTTTGTTGAAGTTTCAGATGCTTAAGGTATGTTTGTTACTCCAATAAAGGGTTTCCAAGTCAGAGTCAAACCCCTTAAACGGGCTAACTATGTGAGATGAGCTGTTTACTTTTCAGTCGACCCATCGGTTCAGCTGTCCTGTCTGATCCGGTTTCAAAAACATTGTGCTTATGTTTGTGTTTTTCCGATTGTGTTTTTTTAGTCAATAATTCTTGGATAAGGCACGCGTTTGCTTAAAAGGGAAATATCTTGCGAAATTGTGCTATCATTTTCTCTTTAACTTTCTCACTTCGTGTCAAAAAATCTTGTAAAATTTTTTGTTAATTATATGAATTGAATCGGCCATATTTATTTAACAAAAAATCAAATCCACATTGTAGTCGGTCAATAGCAGAATCAGTTTGGAATCTTAAAGTTTTTTCTATTAAAGATTGAAAGCAATATGATACATAAAATAATAAATAAAAATAATTACATCGATTTCAATGTAATGTAATTTAGAATGTTATTAAAATTAAAAATTGATATGATAATTAATGAATAATACACACACACACACAATAACATTACAAATGAGGGCTAGTGAATAAAATAAATCATTAAATACACAGAATAAATAAAAAATGAAGTATATCAAAAGAGTAATTTGAAAACTGTGAATTCCTATTGACTTATACATAATGTTAGGGAAAAAAAATTGAAAAAATTACTGATCGTAATAAAAATAATATAACTATCATCAAGATTGAATGCTACAAAAGAACGGGTATGGAATCGATCTTCCTGGAAGTTGTGATCAGTATGAAGATTGGAAGGCTACAAAAGAAGGCAACAAAAAAGTCATATTTAACTGCTGTGAGGATGGTGCAGAAATTATGATTCTTCCTAAATAATTTGCGAGACTGTCGAGTCCCCCCCCCCCCCCAAAAAAAAAAAACCTTTTCTACGATAATTAACAATAATCACTGGTTGAAAACCGGTAAAGAAATTCATATTTAACTGCTGTGAGGATGGTGCAGAAATTATGATTCTTCCTAAATAATTTGCGAGACTGTCGAGTTCCCCCCCCTCTCCCCAAAAAAAAAAAAAAAAACCTTTTCTACGATAATTAACAATAATCACTGGTTGAAAACCGGTAAAGAAATTCATATTTAACTGCTGTGAGGATGGTGCAGAAATTATGATTCTTCCTAAATAATTTGCGAGACTGTCGAGTTCCCCCCCCCCCCCCCCCCCAAAAAAAAAAAAAAAACCTTTTCTACGATAATTAACAATAATCACTGGTTGAAAACCGGTAAAGAAATTCATATTTAACTGCTGTAAGAAGGTAAATAGATCTTTTTACACTTGTGGCTGATAAACTTGATATGGCATTCAAATACTTTTTGCTTAATTTTGACTATTTTCAATTTGTCAAGTTTTATGGGCAAAATTCTCTACTACAACAGCAAGTAATGGGAGAATCCTAGACATTACACGTCATAGTATTTTCGAGCAAGAAAATCAGCCATATGATCGTATGATTTTCTTGATATATCGTATGATTTTCTTGCTCGAAAGTATACCATATGATCGACTCCAAAAAAGAGCTCCAGAAATTGCATTAATTGGCCGATACAAAATACCGTGTTATAACCGCGGGATGCTTATTTTCTATCATAATTTTATTGTCTTTTCTTTTTCCTGTTTTATATATTTTTCTTTTTGGCATCCTTTTCTTTATTCCACGTACGGCATTGAATGTTGAATCAGATTATTACGACATTGAATGGTGTATGAGATTGTTACGACAGCTAACGTACTTTGATTAGTTGATTGGATAATTCATTAACCCAAAAGCATATACACACTACACTACCCGAAAAAAAAAAAAACGTTGAATTAGCCCATACATAACCGATGAAATTTTTTCCATCAGAAATTATCCACATAATTTTGTGGATAATTGAAATTACCCAAGAATTCCGTGAGTAATTCCATGGGTAAAAATATTTTTTGTCGGTAAATTTCAATTGGAAAAAATACCATTGGTAAATTTACCATGATATTTTTTGTGGCAGAAAATTTTTTTACCCACAGAATTCTGTGGGTAATTTCAATTACTTATGGAATTCCATAGGTAATTTTTACCTATGGAAATTACTCACAGAATTACCCACAGAATTCCGTTGGTTTCATGGCTAATTTAACGTTATTTTTTTAGTGCCATAGTCAAAATTTTAAGTTTAGTTTTAATTATAATTGCCAATAAAAATTGGTCCACTTGAGAAGGATTTGACCCATATAATATCTATAAAGTCGTGAGGCTCATATCTCATCGTTAATGTGATGAACAATTTATAACTTCGGCCATCTTTGATTATCTTGAAATCTATACCCCTCATTAATTAGTCTTTAATTTCATCTCATTTTTCTTTCTTTTGTTTTTGTTTTTTGTTTTTTTTTTCTGTTTTTTTTTTGTTTTTTACTATTTCTCTTCCTTTCACCCTCGAGACCATTTGGATTAGTGATGGTATAAATAACTTATTCTCAATCTAATTTTTATAAACATAAGGTAGGACAAAAGTCATATTACAGATGTGATTTGTGTTTAGATTGACAAGGGTAAAAGTAGTTTTTTTCAAACTACACTAGTGCAAAAAAGGGCTTTAAGACCAGACGAAATATGTATGTAAGACCGGATTTGCGACCGGTCTTGTTCCAGGCAGTCTTAAAAGTTACACTTTTAAGACCGGATGAACCGAACTTTTGAAATATTCGGTCTTAAAAGTGTTTCAAAATAATACAAAAAAAAAAGAAAAAACCCAAACGAAACAATCGATCCCAAATCACCAGATCTGGTAACATTTTGAATGTTCCTCCATCATCAGTGACAGAGAACCAAAAGAAGGTTGGAAGCAACACCAATAAGAAAAACAAAAAAGAAGAGAAGATTGAAAGCAACACCAACAAGAGAAACAAAAAAGATGAATACAAAATCCAGAAATAAGAAAATATAACAAGAAATAGAAATTATTTACCATGGAAATCGAATTTGAATCAATATAAAATCAGAAGTGAAATTGAAGTCCAGATCTACAAAAAAATCACAAACTTAAAGCAACCAAATCTGAGCAGGATCCTCTTGTCGATGCTGGCAAAGCTTCAAGCAACCAAAATCAAAGTCTAGATCTGAGCAGGAGTAGTCAAGGTAGGAGGAAACAAACTTAAGCAAGAAGAGATCTGGGTTTGGTTTTAAGCCAGATCTGTGCAAAGATGGTGTGGGAGGAGCCATAGATCGAAGAGGAAGGAGCCGCTGTCATCTAGAATCCTCGAAGCCTTGCGCCGTTGCTAAGGATTGGAGTTGATGCCATCGCTAAACCCTCGAAGCATCTCACTGCTAACGTTGCCAAGGATTTGATTGTGTGGCTCTTAGGATGACTTACGAAGATTGCGAGTAGATTAGAGGAAGAGGATGTCATTCTTGCTGAGGATTTGACTCGTTAGGCTCTTGGTACACTTGTTGAATTTATAACTAAGCAAATATTATATCATCAAGAAGACAAGCACGCTCACGGACTTAACGAGTTTAGCAAATTTAGTTTTTTTTTTTTTAAAAAAAACACTTTTAAGACCGGATGTTTGTAAAATAGGTCTTAAAAGTATATTTTTAAGACCGGACCCTTTATAGTCCAGTCTTAAAAATATGACCGGTTGCAATTCGTAAATATATAAAATACTTTTAAGACCAAACTATAAAGGGTCCGGTCTTAAAAGTGTTTTATATATTTATGAATTGCAACCGGTCATATTTTTGAGACCGGACTATAAAGGGTCCGGTCTTAAAAATATACTTTTAAGACCTATTTTTACAAATATCCGGTCTTAAAAGTGTTTTATATATTTGTTGAAAATCCAAATTTAATTAATTAGCATATACAATTATATTGTGCAATTATCTTAATTCAGTTGTGAAAGAGATTTTAGGAATTAAATAAGCAGATCATGGTTTTTTAAATTTCGTAATTATATTCCTGATTGTAATCATCTTAATTAAGTTGTTAGAGAGATTTTAGGAATTAAGTTAGCAGATCATGATTTTTTGAATTTCATAATTATATTCCTGATTGTAATCCCTAAATTATAAAAACTACCTAGGTCAGAAGATTATTTATTTATTAGCATATGTATATAATTCTAATTAAGTGAAAGAATAAATCATCGCATTCTCGGACTCATCAGCGTCTTCTTACAATATTTACGAAATTGCCACCGGTCATACTTTTAGGACCGCATATTTTATAGTCCGGTCTTAAAAGTGTTCTATATATTTATGAAATTGCCACCGGTCATACTTTTAAGACCGCATATTTTATAGTCCGGTCTTAAAAGTGTTCTATATATTTACGAAAGTGCCACCGGTCATACCAAAAAGTTCTTTATATTTACGAAACTGCCACCGGTCATACTTTTAAGATCTGATTCTCTACAGTCCGGTCTAAATGAGGCGGTCTTAAAGCTCTTTTTTGCACTAGTGCTAAAACCTATGTAGATTAATATTTGAAAAATCAGTTGAGATAGAAAATGACTAAAAAGAGCATGAATCTTATTGAATACTACGTGTAGTGATAATTGATGAGAAAAATTTAAATTTAAATTTGATAAAGAAATTTAAATTATCATTAAAAAATTAAAAAGCGCTAAATTCTCTAATTAAATATATTTAATGGATAAAATTGTATATAAATTAGAGTGCATGTAAATGTATATGAACATTTTTATACTAAATAATACTAGTACATTGTTAATTAGATCGACTATTCCTAACAAGTTAATCTGATTCTATCACAAACATGATTCATTTGTATTGAAGATAACCTAGGTATATTTGATGAAGATGCTACATCAACTAGATCATTATTATTTTCATTGCTCATATTAAGAATGGTTCAATGGTGAAGAGCAGAGGAATGGTGACGGAATAACAGAGGGAAGGATGAAGGAGTGTTGACGGTGGTGACGAGTGAAGGTCACTGATTAGGTTCAAGCGTCTCTGTCTCAGCTTCTCGTGCCTCCCAATCGGAACTTCAATGGTCTCTCAGGTTCGTTGTTGTGTCTCCACGGCATTAGGAAGAAGCTGGCAAACCGTCACCTGCTTCCTCCGCCGAACCCAAAGCTCTCTCCTCTGGTATCAAAATCACATTCATGACTCCATTCTCGTCTCAAAATTGTTAACCCACTTTCATTGATCTCCCACCATTTCGCATCTGTGATGGCGAGAATGAGGAAGAAACAGTGGTGATACCACGGATGGATCAACGGTCGTTCAACGCTCAGAAGCTACTTTTTCTGGCTTGTCCTCATAAGCAACTTTTTTTATAAGCCAAGTTGATTAGTCAGGAACCCAAACATCATACCAGTGAACTTTTGTTTCCACTGAGCTTTTCTTGCCTTTCACTGAGCTTTAAGGCGTCCCAACGCCTTCCCAAACACACTACTCTGTCACGCCCAGTTGTCTTTACTTGTAATTAACTTTCATCTTCGTCAATTTGTAATTTTCTTTCTTACGTACCGTGGGAACGCTGTTGTTTTAATAAAAGGACCTATATCATAACGTTATATGATGCGGCCAAATAAGATAACATCATATGTATAGAAAGCACTGTCTTTTGAATATTATTATTACAACTGCTACTCAAAGGTTCGAATTGACTTCATGCTTTTTAAGTTGACGAAGACGAAAAACCCTTTTTAGAATTTATCTTCACGTTTTCTGTTAAATTTCCGGAGTAGAGACGTGTGGGTGAATCATAAATGCCTGACAACGTTACTTGTATGGTGGATGTTTCATCAGTACGAAGCATAGCTGGGTCTTCACACAGAAAGGAACAAAGGAGGTAGAATTTTGTGGTCTTAACTTGTGGGAGGGAGGGGAAGTTTACCAAAATAAAAATTTTTTATAAGAAAATGAACCAGATTGGAGCAGTTGGGAAAAGAACCACCCAACTAATACAGTTAAAGGCGTCAGTTAACTGACACCACTGAGCAATCTGCAGAGTGGTGTCAATTAAATGACACCACAATTGTGGCGCATAATTGACGCCTTGGGGTACTCTATAATTATTAAGTCACTAATTAGTGACTCAATTAATTGACGCCACTTTGCAATGATATTATTTGATTTTAAAAACGACATAAAGAAAAAGTTTGCTCAAGTAAGCTTAGCTCCATGCCCGAGCATTCTGGGATCTCTGATTTTTCCTATGTGCTCCTTTTAACTGATGCCCGAGCATAAACGATAAGAATTTGAATAATTATATCTTCATTACATTTAGCAAGTTCTTCTTTCTTTCTTCTTATCTTAATCATTCTCCATAACTCAACTCTTTCTTCTCTTCGCTTCTCTTGATTTAACTTCACATCTTCTTTGATTCAATTTCTTTTTCTAATTCAATACTTCTTTATTGATCTTCTTGTTCATCGTTCTCCATCATTCAACTTGTATTCATCATTCTCTGCTAGTTCAACCTTCTTCAATATTTCCTCTTCTTCTTGACTATTCCCAAAATCCTTTGTTAACTTCTTGCTTCCTTGACATTCTGATATTCCCATTATATTGTGTGCAAGAACTTTTTTTCTTCAATATACTTTCTTGATCATTCTTCAATATTAAACTTTGCAGCTACATTAAATATAAGAATTAGTCAAATGAGAAGATAAATGTAGTATGCAACCTTTTTGCTCTTAAGAATAACATCTATATAAGGCATCATCAACACTAATCATATCTAACATTCTCCCCTTTTTTGATGATGGCAAATACTATAAGAAAAATATGTATGAATATGAAAATACATTAGATGCAACAGTGTAACATATTTTTCTTGTCATTCTCTCCCCCTTATTTGTCATTAGCAAAAAATTGAAGTAAAGAAGAAATACTTGTAGAGAGTCAAAAAAAAAAAAGAGTCAACAAATTGATTTACTCTCCTTGATTTGAAAGTGTTTTCATTCATTATAAGATGCAATTTGGAATGTTTTTATGAAAACAAATTTGAAAGAATTTGGAGAGCTTTCAAGACAACTTTCATAATTAAAGCATATAGATATCAAACATGTGCAAAATTTCGACTGAATATAAAAGGATAGAGATTAGAAATGCTTATATTGGTTTTGCAAATTGATTAACGATCTGTGAAGTCCATTTGCTAGCTTTGAGATCTGTGATGCGCTCTGAATAACCTCTAAGATGAGTCTAAAGTACTGGCTTCTTGAGTTGTATCTCATCTGAATGAATATGATCATCTGTACTTTAGCTTCCATCCTTTTCCTTTTCTTAATATAGCTATTCTTGTAGGGCATTAAGGAAAGTCCTAGCATATAACATAATCTCCTGCTACAAATTGAGAACATTTTTTCCAAAAGATTTGTTAGTGCAAGCCAAATATCAAAGTATCCCTTTCTATGTGATATTTTTCAAATAGAGATAATAAAAGGAAAATATGATATTAACTCATCATCAAAACTAACAATAGATAATGAATGTAGATGAGTATGCTTAAAAGGGTTTTTCTTCAAATAAAGGAGGTGAGCTTTTAAAGTATGGGATAAGGGTCTTAAATGCCATGGAAGTTTTCGTTCAGGAGCACTGGTAAGACAGAAGTTTTTTTTGGACAAAAACTGCCACGGAAGTTTTCGTTGAGGAGCAATTTTGCCCCGGAAGTTTTCACTAAGGAGCAATTTTGCCTTTCTGTCCCCAAATATTAAATTTGACTATTAAATTAGTCAAAGATCACACATGTTATGCCTTAAAATGGTCAAACTTGGAGCTAGAGAAGGAGATCCTTGAGATGTTGAGTTCAAGGCGCCCAGAATTTGTGAAACCGAACTGGTCAAAGGGACTGAAAGGTCCACTGTCACAAAACCCAAAAGAAGCATCACTTGTAATCTAAGCAAATGATCAGTTTATACAAACATAAATATTATCACTATTGATTTGTTTTACTGAACCAATTTTTGGAACTATTCATTTCTCGTTTTGTGCTTCATTTGCGTTTTGTGATAGACCATTTAGTCCGTTTGACCAGTTCGACTTCACAAATTCTGGCTGCCTTGAGATCAACATCTGAAGGATCTCCTTCTCTGACTCCAAGTTCGACCTTTTCAAGGCATGACATGTGTGGTCTTTGACTGATTTAGTAGTCAAAATTAATATTTGGGGATAGAAGGGCAAAATTGCTAGGAAAATTGCTACGTTTTGTAAGCTTCTGGAGCAAAATTGCTCCTTAGTGAAAACTTCCGAGGCAAAATTGCTCCTCAGCGAAAACTTCCGTGGCAAAAATGATACTTCCGGGGAAAAATTGATACTTCCTATGAACTTCCGTGGCATTTTTGGTCCAAAAAAAACTTTCGTCTTACCAGTGCTCCTGAGTGAAAACTTCCATGGCATTTAAGACCCTTATCCCTTAAAGTATAAAACACATATGAATGTAAAGCTCCCCCTTAATGGATGCATGGCTAAAATGTGAAGTTCCCTTTCATGATACTAAATAATAATGAGACACCAAATGTTATGTGGTTTGGAAATATCTTTGCTCACAACAGGTACCTCAAAATTGAGAACTTTCAAGTTCACTTGGGTAGATTTGAAATTGGTATGAAGAAATCACTTATGCTTTTTATGATGATAAAAATGTTTAAAGCATAAGGATCATTTTAAAAATGAATGTGCTCAGTCTAAACTTCGTGTGGTAAAATTTGAATGAATAAAATAAAGTTAGGCTGAAGAGTGTTGTGAGAACAGAGAAATGATTATGATATATGAATATTATTTCAAAATACTATACCTCATTCAAGTAATATTGTAATTACTTGAGTCATAATCATTTGTAGTCCATAGATGCATCACTGGCTAATCACATTCTGATGATGTGACCAATATTGAGGATCTCTGGATGTGAATGAGCTTCAAGAGGATGAGTCTCTATAACCACCAATTGCTCTGAATGCATCTTAGAAGTAGAAATCCCAAATGAGCTTTGCATAGGATCTTAAATTAGTTTTTGCTCATAGCTTCTCATCAATCAAGTATGCTTCTTATCATCTTGATCTAAGCCTCTTGCTAGTAATAGGATGACACTCAAGTGATGTCAGAGAATTTGCAGACATAGCCATTGAAATGGTATATTCTGTTTGTCCATGTTCTTTGTATCCCTTAACAAAACATTTTGGTTAGCTCCTGCAAAAATATGTGTCCTTTGGTACTCAGTGATTCTTGAGTCCACACAAGATTAGACATGACAACTTTATGCTCTTAAAAGATTAAATCATGTGATAATTAAGCAAAGAGCATAATAAGCTAACATAATTTTACCCAATCAAATAAGTTCATGCCAATGAATCATAAGGGTAACAAATAAATGATACCAAAAATGTTATTCCTCAATGACAAGTTGGAAATATACTTTATACGGAAAAGAAGTCATTGATAAAAATATATGTAAGTTTGATCATAGAAAATCTTATCCATAAAGACAAGCATTTATCAATTCATAGTTCATGAATGAAATCAGATTTTTCAAGAATGATAATGAAATATGCAAAGTGTTTCAAATCTTGAATGTTCTTTAAAAAAAAAATTGTGATAATGCATTATGAAATCAAAATTTTCATAACTGAAAGATTCATTTTTGAAACATGCTTGAAAAACAATGATCACTTTAAAACATGATGAAAGTCAATAAGTTTAATGAATATATGCTTCAATTTTAGAAAACATGTTGAAGAATTTTTTGAAAAGCCAAAGTCATGGAAGTAAAGCATTATCAAGACATGTTTAGCACAACAGAAATATATGAGCACAATGACTTTGCTATTGATCAAGAGATAATCTTGTCTTTTAGAGTAGAGTCTTGAAAATATAAGAGCATTCAAGGCAAGAATATGAGTAAACAGAAATAGTTACTCAAAATATGGATGTAGACAAATGCTTATATATTTGAGTAACACAATGAGTACTAGGATTCATGGACGATGAAGTACAAACTCATTAATCCAAATTATTAGAGTTCCATAATATTATCCTAGTAAGTTATTCCATATAATGGTTAATGCACTAACATTTAATGCATTAATGAAAATTCATAATGCTTGGAATAGATTGACCAATAAGAATTTATCCAATTAGCATGAGATTTTCACAAATTGAATTCTCTTCTTGAGATAAACTTAAAAACTCATATATGATTAACTTGTTAGACATGAGGTCCAACTTGTTAGATAAAGAAACTAAAGAGTTCAAGCAAAACATTGAATTCCAAATATCAATATGTGAAAGATGAAGAAAACTCAAATGGAGAAATTTGAAGCATATCTAACATTCAGTATATAATATTAACTTCCAATTTTGAAACATCATTTAAATGCAATCAAAGTATGGATATATATATATATATTAAAAACATTTGTATGCATTTTCACAAAACAGTGTGAATTGAAATCCAAACAAGTTTTTACACTTGTGCGTTTCAAAAGAAAATATAGCATCAAAAAGTTATGCACAAGTTCGCTTGTTTGATCATCAAAAATTCACTAACAAATTGATTAAATATTATTAGGAATATTAGTGAATGATGATAGGAAGTATTAAGATCAAACAAGATGGTTTCACAAATTTGGAAAAACTGATTTTCAAATTGAGCGCTGAAAACTGGAGTTTTCAAAGTATTGAAAAAGTGCAATGCTCTTGGTTTGGCTAAAACTCAAGTTTCCAAACCAAAACTTGAGTTTTCATTTAAAATATGAAAACATTGAGAAATCTATACCAAGTCAAAACTAGAGTTTTCTATGAAAATTGGAGTTTCCAAAAACTGAGTAAAACTTGAAAAAACTCTAGCAAGTGGAAACTCGAGTTTCCAAACCAAAACTCAAGTTTTCTCAAAATTCTGGAAAATTTAGAAAACTCATGGCAAACTCAAAACTGGAGTTTCCATATCAAAACTTATGTTTTCTCAAGTTGAGAAACTTTGGTGGCTCTCTGTAAGACCAAAACTTGAGTTTCCAAATGGAAACTGGAGTTTTCAAAACAAAACTGGAGTTTTCAAATCTAAACTAGATTTTGCTTTGACAGAAAATTTGCTAATTGAAATTGAATAAGTTTCAAAATCTTTTAATTTAACCAAAGACAAACCAAAAATCAATTTCATATAATCATAGTATGAGGTAAGAATTAGATATCACCGTAATTCTTCTTATCCTCATAGAAGCTTGCTTGGTTGACATGGATTGATGTAGATAACTCTTTTTTTTTTTTAAACGTTCACCATCAACATTAAGCATAGCTTGTTTAGCTTTCTCAAAAACTTAAATCATTTCTCTATGTTGCATTCTTAAGAAGCTTTCTTTCATCCTACAAAACTTTATAAATCTTTTTCTTTCTTGGTATCCAACTTTACTAGGATCCAATCATTGTTAGGTTGTAAGAACCAAAATTCACATGCTCTTATGAATATAATTAATTCAGAACAACTGAGCAAAGTAAATGACTTTGTGCATAAAAGAAATACTTTCTTTTCAAATCATCATTTATGCATAAAGAGTTTAAACCTATTGAACATTGCAATCCCTTTTAAAATAGATCAGGATGTAAGAACCCAATTAAAAAATAGTTTGCAATGTTCATTCCTAAGGATACAAGATATAAAACCTCAATGAATATTTCAGATAATAGCATAGGAGGTTTTACCTTTGCATACCTTAACCTTAGGTACTTGAAGGATTGCATTCGCTCACCCAATTTATCATTCATTGATACTTTGTCTTTTTGAATTTAGTCTTGGGATGAGGCAATGCTTTCTCACATGATGTAGACTGTAAGAATCTTTTCCAATATGCATAAGAGATCCTTCTTTTCTTATCCTCCTCAAGATAATTGAGTGGTATTCTGTGGCAATCCATTCTTGAGGTAGATGATACTCTTCTTGCTTGTATCCATTGCTTCCTTTGATGTTTAAACTTTGTAGTTCCAGTTATGGTGCCTTGTGAGTTCTCTTGCTTGATATAGATACTATGATCTTCTTCATTAGTGCATGAGAAACTCTTGGCTTCTTCCTCTTTTCTGTGCCTTGATGTCCATTGATATTCAAATCATCCTGCACGCATGGAGCACTAAATGGACATTTTGGTACCCTTTATACTTGGGTCCTTGACTGTTAGCATTGGACCTTGATTGTCCTTTAGGAACCCAAACAAATTTATTTCTCACATTAGAATTTCTCCTAATATAGCATGAGTGACAAATATGTCCAGATTTACCACAATAGTTGTAAATAACAGAATGATGCTTATTATGAACTTTGCAAGAATTGTGCGAGTCTAGTGGATGCAATGTCAAGTGACTCATATTTGTATTCTTTCTTCCCACATGATTTTCCAGCATCATTTTCAAAAATATGTTTGTTTTTCAAAATAGAATCAGTAAAAGGTTGAAAAACACTTCTATGCAATTCTTCGAAAAAGTTTTTCTTTTCTACACAAGAAGAATTGGAATTGTTTACCTCATGTGTAGCTTGAGCTCTAGCTAATGATTGACCACAATCGTCCATGAGCTCTTCCTGGGAATCATCTTCCTCTTGTTCTTTTGTGTTGACTGGATTATGAGAGTATTCAATGATTTCTCCTTCTTCAATCTCCAGTTGTTCATCAGTCATAGATGTGCAGTTTATAATTTCGGATGAACTGTCAACACTATCAACTTCAACACGATTGTTAGAAGTGTATATAGAATCAAGAGTATCCCAGATTTCTTTAGCACTAGAGCAAAACTTGATTTTCTCAAAATCATTTTCGGTTAAGGCACAACGAAGAATCTCCATTGCTCTGATGTTTAAAGAAAACATCTTCATTTCTTTTTCTGTCCATTCCTTTCTTGGTTTGAAATCAAAAGCATTTGTAAAAACATTCCACATATAAAAATCAGTTGCTTTGACAAAGCTAGTTATTCTAGCTTTCCAAAACCAAAAATCAATATCTTTGAAAAGTGGTGGAATGGTAAAATCAAAACCTTCTGAAATCGAGGAACACCCAAAATCAACCATTGAAACTCTTGAGATGGTTAAGTCCTTTAAACAAGAGACCTGCTCTAATACCAAATGTAAGAACCGACTATCACCCAAGCGGGGGGTGAATTGGGTGTTTGATAAAACCTTAGGAACTTTGAAAAACTTTTCGAAATTTATTAAAAGCAGTTTGAATGACAATAATAATTGATAAAGCAATAGTCAGTCATTTAAACATATATAAATATTCAGATATATATGCTGGAAATATAAGAGTTTAGGGAAGAGAATATGCAAACTGAGATTTATACTGGTTCGGCCCAATCCTTGACCTACGTCCAGTCCCCAAGCTCCACTTGAGATTTTCAATCCACTATCCTCTTGTTTAATCCGGGTGATAAATCCCAATTTAATATATTTTATCCCGCCTTATTCATTTATTTTGGGGACTATTTTAGGCTAATTTGGATTTATTAGACAATAATTGGATTATTAGCCTATTTTAGGAAATAATATAAATCAGAATTAATTATGAGATTATTGTACTTAAATTATCAATATTTGGATTGAGATCTTGTGATTGAATAATATTTCTAAATGTATGATAGATCACGATTTTATTTAATTCTTGCAGGATAAGGAAAAGCATATTGGAAGATCCTACGATGCAGAATTAATCTTGGAAGCTAAAAGAAGATCTAATGGTGGAATTTTGTTGGGCTTTTGGAATTTTAATTGTCCCAAATTGATACCCAAAAACCCTCTCTTTCTTCTATAAAATTAACCTAACAGCTGCAAAAAGATTTCACGCTCTCTTGGAGAGCCGCAGAAATTTCACGCATAAGAAGACGCTGAGCAGAGTTGCAACACGCAGAGGGGATTGTAATTCAATTCATTCCTCAATTCATGCAATTCACTCGCGGGCCCACCAACTTGAATTGATTTCATCAATTCGTTCCTCTTTTCTCACACGCACAGGGAATTCCACTCAAGTGTGTGTGTAAGCCTTCATCCATCAATTCATCCTATTCGAATGACCGTGAGCTGCACGATGTTTGGTGGAGAATATAAATTCATGGAAGTTTAAAGCTCTTTTAGGAGGCAATTTGGGAGGAGCATGGAGAAGGCTAGAGCCTAGGAGTTTTACACTTGAAGATCACAAGGGAGTGTTATTCTTTTTATCTTCTTAATCCAAACTTGAGGTTCTTTAGTTTTAAAGAGTTTTAAGTTGTGTTAATTGAGAACAATCTAGTTTTAGATTGTAAACATATTTCTTTTGGATTGGATTGATAATTTGAAGTTTTTATGTGTGAGACAATTGTTGAAGTTTTGTTTGCAACCTTTCGATTGTCAATTGAATTATTAATTGAGTTTTCATTATTAATTTAATTGTCAATTTGGTTTATCATCTTAATTGTTTAATTGGGTTGATAAATTATCTAGTTGTTCAATTGGATAATTGCAAACAAGATTTTCAAAGCTATTTTGTGATTGATTTTTAATGAGTTTAATTAACCACCACTTATTTCATTATGAGTTTTCTAGTGGAATATGTGTTATTGAGCTAGAGGGTTTCCCGTGTTCAATTAGGTGATTAACTTCATTAATCTTCCTTTGGTCTAATTAATTGGTTTGGGCTAAGAAAGTTGACTCCATGCAATTCCTAAGTTGTCCCCTTCTTCCTCATAACTGAACTAGATCTTTGTCATTTGATTTGATTTTAATCAATTTTCTTCTTAGGATTTTAATTTTTCTCTCATAACAAAACCCCCCCAAAATTGCATTCATATTCATATAGCTTAGTTTCATTAGTTTCATTCTCATTTAGGTTTTAGAGTCAATTGCATTAGTGCATTTAGTTAGTTTAATTTCATTTAGGTAGTTGTGTTTTGCATTTTAGTTTAGGTTCATTCCATTGCATTTTTTTTATCACCTAAATTCAATCTAAAGAAAAACCCACAGATTGCTCCTTGGGAGAATGACCTAGGTTGCCACTATATTGCATTATTAGTTGGTCCTGGTTTAATTGATTGCTTTAGCGACGAAAGTAAGGCCCATCAATTTTGGCGCCGTTGCCAGGGAGCAATGGTTAGGCTTTAGGTTTGATTTCTAGGTGATTTTTTTTTTTTAGGTAGTTGTTTATTGGATCCAATCCACTCTTGAAAAATTGAACTTGATCCCCCATATTATGGCTTGGCATGCTTCAGTTTATGGAAATAACTATTATACTTCTGTGCCTTATCATTATGACTATGGTGTTGAGCAGATATCTGAGGTGGGATCACTTTCTTCTAATTATGAGTCTCGCCTGGAGAGCAAAATTGATAGGCTTGCATCTGCTGTGGAAAAATTGGCTATGTCCCATATGCAAAATTCTTCTAATATGGACAATCCTATGGGGCCTTTTACTACTTTTACCCCACAGCCTATGTCTTCTGCTTTAATAGGGCCACTCTGTTCTATTTGCTCTCTAGCCACTCATGCTACTGACTTTTGCCCCTACCTGAATGATGGAGCTGAATCTTACAATGCAATATATCCTTCTAGACCCATGACTCAAGTTGGGAATATATATGATCCATATTCAAATGCATATAATCCTGGATGGCATGATCACTCAAATTTTGGATATGTCAATCAAACTGTTCCAGTTCATGACGAGCATTTAAGATTATCAAACAAGCTAGACGTTATGATGAAACTCCTTCAAGAAAGGGGAGAACTCCTTCAAAAAAATGGAGAGCAGCTTGAAGCTCGAGGCACTCAAATAAGGGAGTGGTTAGATGCAATTAACAATCACCAGAGTGAAGATTTAGAAGTTCAAGGTGAATTTCCATGTGGTAATATACTTTCACCCTCTAATGATTCATCCCTTTTTTCTTCCACCACTTCAAATGATGAGATGATTGGTACATTAGCTGAGTATGCATGCACTGATGCTATTCCTGAATTGACTAGTTCTAGTGACTTAAATTATACTGAACATTGTAGTGCATGCATTGATACTTCTTCTCATACCTCTGATCCTTTAAATTCTATTGATTCTGATGAGGAAGTTGATGAAGAAATTGTTGTTGACTCCCCTGACACTGTTGATTTTAAAGATACCCTGCTTAACACTAATCATGATGATGCTTTGAATGAAGGAAATAATATCTCTATTGATTTTATTGATACTACTCATGATATTGACATAACTATTGTTAGTAGGGATACTATTAAAGATAAGTGTGGGGGAAGCCTTGATTTAGATATGCATTTAGAGGGTAAAACCATATTGAATCATGATGTTTCACAGGTAGAATTCGTCTCGTGTGATGATTTGAGCAAGCATGGTGAGACCATTTTGAGTGATCACTTGGTTCATTCTTTAGAAAATTTGACTCTTACTGAGGAGAGTCATATTGACTTTGTGGGTTGTTCAAAATATCTGGAAGTTCCACTACTTTCTGTTGGTCAATTTCTTTTGGGATCTTCCTTTATTCTTGATCAAGCAAATTTTATTGATTATATTTATATGGGACGAGATATTGCTTGGAGCTATGATTTTGCGTAGGTACATGGATTAATTCCTCCCATCCAAACACCTTCTTTACTTGAGCTAAAATGTTATCTGCGGAGCTTAAAATATGGTATGTTTGCTGAACGTCAAAAGAAGACATCACTAGTGCTTTCATGTGACTTACAACCAGACAAAGGAGAGAAGCCAATTGTGTTACTTCATTTAAGTCTCCAAGCTTCTAATAGTCTGGTCGTATTCCTTCCTTACTCTTTCACTTGCATTGCTGGTTGTTATTGGTTAGACTTATATTATGCATTGAGGACAATGCATGATTTAAGTGTGGGGGAGGGATTTTGTTCTTACTTTTGGTTTCTGTTTTTTGTTTTCAAAATGAGAAAAAGAAAAATATTTTGGTTTTTACTTTGGTTTTTGTTCCTTGTTTTCAAGAAAAGAAAGAAAAAATTTAATGTGAAAACCAAAAGTTTTTAGTAACTTTAGTATGATGCATTCTTGATTTGAAAAGTGATTGATCATGTTTTGAGTTGGTGAACCTAGTGGCAATGAATTTGACTTTGGTGAATTTAGGCTAGTGATCATATTCCTAGTGAGATTTTGAGCCTAATACATATATTCTTTTTAGTGTGTACCCCTATCTCTTTGCTTGATCTAGAACTTGACTTGAATCTTATTTGAGGCTGCATTTTATGCATGAGTATTCATAAAAATGATAAAGGCATTCATTTCATTTTAGCCAGATAAGCCAAAAGGCCTACCATTTTCATGCGTATATCCTTTGTTTAGCCCTTTGAGCCAATTTATTTATTTATTTTTTTCCATTTTGCCTACACCCATAGCAAAAAAAAAAAAATCTCTATCCTTTTGAATGTCTTGGGAGTTGAAGAGCATTGTATTATTTCTATTTTGGATGGAAGAACATGCGGAAAAAATTATTAGGAATTGGGTCATTGTGGAAAATATGGTATGTTATTTTGAAAAAGGAAAAAGAGAATGAAAAAAAAAAGAAGAAGAAGAAAAATTGAAAAAAAAAGAGTTGAAAAAAATTGAAAAAAAAATGGAAAAGAAGGAAGGAAAAAAAGCAAAAAAAAGAAAAAGAATGATGACCCAGTTCAAATTTAGTTTGGTTTCTTGCATCTAATATTCTCTATGGTAACGTTCTCTTCATCTTTTAAGATATTCAACTTTGTTTTTCCAAACACCACACCCTTTCTTTCTTGACCTGAGCCCCATTACAACCTAATAAAAGTCCTTTGGATTTATGAATGCACTTGCCTTATTAGCGGTGGAGAACTTAGATTCTTGTCAAGCCTATGGAAAGAGTATTTGATAGGGATGAATTTGAGCGTAAACATAAACCTATACACTTTTGAGTGAAGAGTGACATACACATTATCCTTGGTGAGGGATTTCTAGCTTAGGTTCCCCTTTGTCAAGTAAATTGCCATGATGTTTGCTTTCTTAAGTTATGAGAGGATCACTTGGACATGAGAGGTGCTGAAATACTTTTGTTTACTTTTTGATGTGGTTGGAACATTCACTTTTGAAGCTTTAGTTTGCTTTTGTTTTGTTTTTGTTTTTTTATTGTTGTTCTCCCTTGGTCTTGATTTGTTTTGCCCAGGAGTGCAAATGATAAGTGTGGGGGAGTTGATAAATCCCAATTTAATATATTTTATCCCGCCTTATTCATTTATTTTGGGGACTATTTTAGGCTAATTTGGATTTATTAGACAATAATTGGATTATTAGCCTATTTTAGGAAATAATATAAATCAGAATTAATTATGAGATTATTGGACTTAAATTATCAATATTTGGATTGAGATCTTGTGATTGAATAATATTTCTAAATGTATGATAGATCACGATTTTATTTAATTCTTGCAGGATAAGGAAAAGCATATTGGAAGATCCTACGATGCAGAATTAATCTTGGAAGCTAAAAGAAGATCTAATGGTGGAATTTTGTTGGGCTTTTGGAATTTTAATTGTCCCAAATTGATACCCAAAAACCCTCTCTTTCTTCTATAAAATTAACCTAACAGCTGCAAAAAGATTTCACGCTCTCTTGGAGAGCCGCAGAAATTTCACGCATAAGAAGACGCTGAGCAGAGTTGCAACACGCAGAGGGGATTGTAATTCAATTCATTCCTCAATTCATGCAATTCACTCGCGGGCCCACCAACTTGAATTGATTTCATCAATTCGTTCCTCTTTTCTCACACGCACAGGGAATTCCACTCAAGTGTGTGTGTAAGCCTTCATCCATCAATTCATCCTATTCGAATGACCGTGAGCTGCACGATGTTTGGTGGAGAATATAAATTCATGGAAGTTTAAAGCTCTTTTAGGAGGCAATTTGGGAGGAGCATGGAGAAGGCTAGAGCCTAGGAGTTTTACACTTGAAGATCACAAGGGAGTGTTATTCTTTTTATCTTCTTAATCCAAACTTGAGGTTCTTTAGTTTTAAAGAGTTTTAAGTTGTGTTAATTGAGAACAATCTAGTTTTAGATTGTAAACATATTTCTTTTGGATTGGATTGATAATTTGAAGTTTTTATGTGTGAGACAATTGTTGAAGTTTTGTTTGCAACCTTTCGATTGTCAATTGAATTATTAATTGAGTTTTCATTATTAATTTAATTGTCAATTTGGTTTATCATCTTAATTGTTTAATTGGGTTGATAAATTATCTAGTTGTTCAATTGGATAATTGCAAACAAGATTTTCAAAGCTATTTTGTGATTGATTTTTAATGAGTTTAATTAACCACCACTTATTTCATTATGAGTTTTCTAGTGGAATATGTGTTATTGAGCTAGAGGGTTTCCCGTGTTCAATTAGGTGATTAACTTCATTAATCTTCCTTTGGTCTAATTAATTGGTTTGGGCTAAGAAAGTTGACTCCATGCAATTCCTAAGTTGTCCCCTTCTTCCTCATAACTGAACTAGATCTTTGTCATTTGATTTGATTTTAACCAATTTTCTTCTTAGGATTTTAATTTTTCTCTCATAACAAAAACCCCCCAAAATTGCATTCATATTCATATAGGTTAGTTTGATTAGTTTCATTCTCATTTAGGTTTTAGAGTCAATTGCATTAGTGCATTTAGTTAGTTTAATTTCATTTAGGTAGTTGTGTTTTGCATTTTAGTTTAGGTTCATTTCATTGCATTTTTTTATCACCTAAATTCAATCTAAAGAAAAACCCACAGATTGCTCCCTGGGAGAATGACCTAGGTTGCCACTATATTGCATTATTAGTTGGTCCTGGTTTAATTGATTGCTTTAGCGACGAAAGTAAGGCCCATCACCAGGCATAAGAGAATCCTTTACAATCCCACAAGTTCACCCAGGCACTTGTGAAGCCAAATCTCTCACCGAGATACTCCCCCTTACAAAATGCAAGGTTACAATTTGTTTCCCTCTCAAGATTACCCAATCTTGAGTAACTCTCAAATAAACAGATAGAATGTTTCTAATGAATCTTCTCTCTCAGAAGTGAATAAGATAAACACTGAAGAGCATTATAAATAATTTCACTCTCTATGCTTAGCTATGTAAACATTGAAAACAGAGAGTAAATAATATGAAAAATAGAGTATGAGCATTTTGAAGATGTGAGCTTGTGTCTCTGTGTTTTTCTGCTTGAATATGTCTTCTATTTATAGGTAGATATCAATATATGACTGTTGAGAAGATTCAATGACTGTTGGATAAAGAAATATAGCCGTTAGACTCAGATAGAACTAGCCGTTAGAACTTTTGCACAGCTTTTGATGTTTTGACACAAATCTGACTTTTTGAGATTTGCTTCTAATCCTTCGTTTAATCACCAGAAACTTGTACCCAAATGATATAAATAATGTTCGGAAGTAGTATAAGTCATTTGGGTAATCATCTGGATGTTTATCAAAAGAATCAAGATTTTCGAAACGGTGATTTTCTGAAGCTGAGATGAAAACTCGAGTTTTCATTTGTAAACTCGAGTTTAGAGGTTGTTGCTTTACTTCAGATTGCTCTCTGTCTGATCAAAACTCGAGTTTTGGTCTCACAAACTCGAGTTTGGAAGATGCTCTGACGTTCGCTGCTCTCTGTCTGATGGAAACTCGAGTTTCCAACTAATAAACTCGAGTTTTGTTTTCTCCCAAAACCAAAGTTTGCTCTCTGCCTTTGATAAACTCGAGTTTGCAAGTTGTCTTGCCCTTGGTTGCTCTCTGACTTGGAGTTTGGACTTTATTGAGCGTTTTCGCAACTTCTTCAACTGACTGTCAACTTTCAAAGGCCATATCTCCCTGGTCTAAACTCCATTTTCATCCTTTCAAATCTTGATGGAAAGCCATTTGAGTCTAATTTCATATGCCACCGATTTCAGCTCAATCGGATTTGTAGTTTGTGAGATACACTCAAAACATTGAAGCTTGATTTGCTGTGTGGCGTGGATTTTTCTGTCAAATTCAACAATTCATATCTCCTTGATCGGTACTCCTTTTGGCTTGAATTTTATATCAAAATGACACATTGTGAGCCTACTTTCATATACCACTGGTTTCACCTCAATTGGATCTCTAGTTTGTGAGATATCATCGAATTACCAGACGTCGCTCGTGCTGAACGTGAAACAGAGTAGAACAAAGTTGCTGATCACCGCTGAAAACTCGAGTTTTCACTTGGAAACTCGAGTTTTGAGTCCTAAATTCGAGTTTGTACTTGAAAACTCGAGTTTTCCTAGTCCAAAGACACCAGGAATGCTGAATACACTGCTAACTCGAGTTTTGAGTTGGCTGACTCGAGTTTTGACTCCTAGACTCGAGTTGAGTCCTAAACTAGAGTTTTCTCATACCAGAGGAGAAAATCATTGTAGCGAAACAGGAAACTCGAGTTTTGAGTTGTGAACTCGAGTTTTCTCATCCTGAAACTGATTTTTGCTGACTTTAACTCTAAATTGAGCCATTCTAACTGCCATATGATCTTGGAGGCTTCCAGCTTCAATATAAGAACTTGAATAATTATATCTTCATTCTATTCAGCAAGTTCTTCTTTCTTTCTTCTTATCTTGATCATTCTCCATAACTCAACTCTTTCTTTTCTTCTCTTCTCTTGATTTAAATTCACATCTTCTTTGATTCAATTTCTTTTTCTAATTCAATACTTCTTTATTGATCTTCTTGTTCATCGTTCTCCATCATTCAACTTGTATTCATCATTCTCTGCTAGTTCAACCTTCTTCAATATTTCCTCTTCTTCTTGACTATTCCCAAAATCCTTTGATAACTTCTTGCTTCCTTGACATTCTGATATTCCCATTATATTTTGTGCAAGAACTTTTTTTCTTCAATCTACTTTCTTGATCATTCTTCAATATTAAACTTTGCAGCTACATTAAATATAAGAATTAGTCAAATGAGAAGATAAATGTAGTATGCAACCTTTTTGCTCTTAAGAATGACATCTATATAAGACATCATCAAAACTAATCATATCTAACAAAATCCTGTTATTAAATTAGAGACAAAGTCTCTGCAGTAACCTCAAGTTTTCGTGAATCAATGATATAAGACATCATCATACTCAAATTTTTTAATTTATTTATTTTTTTGTTTTTTTTAAAGAGCACTAGCTACAGCCAGTTGCAACACTTTCCGCGGAAAGTGAACACAGAGAGAACTTTCCACAGCCAGTTGTGGACTTTCCGCGGAAAGTGAACACAGAGAGCAACTTTGAGCCACTTTCCACAGCCAGTTGTCACTTTCTGTGGAAAGTTTTGCTGTCAAAAACAAAACCAAACAACAAAATTGCAAAACACAAGAAACATTCCCAAATACCACAAGAATCATCCAATAAGCTTTATGCCAATCATCATCAACCAAATTACTCAAGATCAAGCACTTTAAACCATCCAAGACCATAAGGCACACATACACACATATTCATAGGGAATACCACAACACATCAAATTTTGAGCACTCAAGTCATAGTCACAAGTGGATTTCACATAGAGAATCAACCAAATGATCACAATAGCCACAGTATTACTCAAAATTAACTAGTCACCACAATTTCACCCCAGAATTATATATATATATATATATATATATGAGCTTAGAGTCAAATGAACTTCCCTCAAAAGCATTTCTTTTAGAGCTCATGAATTCTTCCTCCTTCAAATATACTCCTCCCAACTGCAACAATCCAATTCCAAGTTGGGTACCTTTTCTTCCTACAAAAGAAAAGATCAAACATAAACCTACTAAAAAAATAATAAAATAAAGACACATACACACCCAAATTGAAAAGATTTAGTTTAGAGCTTGGGTTGCCTCCCAAGAAGCGCTTAGTTTATAGTCTTTAGCTTGACTCTTTATGGTGGTCACTCCTCATTAACTAAGTAGATAGTGGACACAAGCCTATCCACATCTCCACCCCAATAATGCTTCAATCGTTGACAATTAGCCTTGAATCTTTCACCTTTCTCATTTTCCAACTCCACATCACCAAATTTAGATGCTTGAACCACAGTAAATGGACCGGACCATCGAGATTTGAGCTTTCCCGGAAATAACCTCAACTTGGAATTATAGAGGAGAACATTTTGACCGGGTTCAAAACTCTTGGGTATGATTTTGATGACATGATCCCGCTTGGTCTTCTCCTTGTATATCCTTGCATTCTCATAGGCATTTAGGCGAAATTCATCTACCTCGTTGAGTTGAAGTAGCCTCTTCTTCCCCATAGCTTGGGAATCAAAATTTAACTTTTTAATAGCCCAATAAGCTCCATGCTCCAATTCCATCGGTAAGTGGCGTGCTTTACCAAAAAAAGCATACTTGAGATGAGAAGGTAATGCTTTCAACTCTAGAACCGGGGGAGGATCTTCAATAGGAGGCTTCAACGGAGTACTTAAGGCATCAGACACCTCAAGTGTTTCAAAAGTCCTCGGTCTAGAATGAGGAAATGAGTAAGAACGAAAGAGCTTTTCAACATCTTCATCAAACTCTTCAAAGCTCTTCTTATCAATCAAGAATGCCCCTAAAGGGTCTTTGATCATAGAAGCATATGATTCTTGAGGAATAACTTCATCTAATATATCTACAAAAGCACATTGAGCTGAATCGTCATGAAATTTCAAGCCCTCTTGCATGTTGAATATCACTTGCTCATCATCAACCCTCAAAGTGACCTCACCCTTCTCTACATCAATGAGAGTCCTTGCAGTGGCTAAGAATGGACGCCCAAGGATTAGAGGAATTTTCCAATCAACATCACAATCAAGCACTACAAAATCCGTGGGAAAGATAAACTTGTCAAGTTTAACTAGGACATCCTCAATGATTCCTTTAGGGTTAGAAATGCTTCGATCGGCCAAGAGCAAAGATACCGTAGTAGGTCTTGGCTCTCCCAAGCCCAATTGGTTGAAAACAGCTAGAGGCATCAAGTTAATACTTGCACCCAAATCACAAAGAGCTTTACCATTAAAGTTGGTCCTAATGTTGCAAGGGATGTAAAAGCTCCCTGGATCTTTAAGTTTAGCCGGCAACTTCCTTTGAATGACCGAACTATACTCTTCAGACAATGCTACAATCTCAAATTCATTGAATCGTTGCTTTTTAGACAAAACGTCTTTAAGGAACTTAGCATATTTAGGCATGCTCTCCAAAGCTTCGGCAAAAGGAATGTTCATATGGAGTTTTTTGAACATGTTCACAAACTTTTTGAACTGAGCATCTTCCGCTTTCTTCTTGAATCTTTGAGGAAAAGGTACTGGTGGCATAACAGTAGAAGCAGTTGGCTTTCTCTTTTTCTCATCATTCATCTCTTGCTCTACCTTCTTTTGTTTGCCAACATCTTGCAAACTTTCTTCAATTTGCTTTCTCTTCTTAGTGACATCTTCTTCCATTGCACTTTCTTCATCAACATCAACAATCACTTGATATTCTTGCTTTGGTAGAGGAGTACTTGAGCTAGGCACATCCGGTAGCACTTTTCCGCTTCTCAAGTTAATGGCTTTGCACTCCTCTTGTCCAACTCGTGTTGGATTAGGAATGGTATCACTAGGAAGACTGCTTCTTGACATAGCATTCACTTGTGATGCTAATTGCCCCATTTGCACTTCAAGATTTTTAATAGCAGTTTCATGAAGAGAAAAAGTAGCCTTAGTTTCAACCCTTGAAGATTCTACCTCAGACAAGATTTGACCAAGCATCTTGTCTGTTTTAGACTCCTCTTCCTTAATGGGAACCTGCCTTGATTGCATCTAAAAACCGGGTGGAATCGGCTTAGTATTAGATGTAGACCCATGTGCTTGATTCAAAGTGTTACCTTGACTCCAATAAAAATTAGGATGAGTTCTCCAAGCACTATTGTCTGTTGACAATTTCAGTAGCCATGTAAAGAGGACAATGGTCAGGCATGTGGACATCATGGCATTGATCACATGCAATTGGTGTAGCATGAATAGAATGCACACCTTGAGAAGTGCTCTTTTGCATTTGAGACTCAAGCACATCAAAACGCTTATTCAAAGCAGATAAGAGAGTTGCAATTTGTGAGGAAGAGTCTTCTTTTGCATTAGGCATAACTTGGTTATTCCTCCTATCATTGCCTTGGGTATTGTTCACAAACAACTGATCCAACAATCAAATCACCTTATTCACAGGAACATTCTGGTATCCTCCATTAGTCATAGAGTCAACCATTGCTTTAGATTGAGGATTAAGTCGAGTGCTTAAAATTTGGACTACAACCTATTTGTCCACCCCATGATTAGGGCATTGCTTCATTAACATCTTGTATCTCTCCCAAGCAGCACAAAGATGCTCATTTGGATGTTGTCTAAAGCTTAGAAATTAATCCCTAGCTTCCACAGATTTGTTATCAGAAAAGAATCGAGCTCTAAACTTAGCTTCAAGATCGGCCCAAGAATGGATAGATCCTTTCGAGAGATTGTTGAACCAGTCTCTAGCCTTGCCTTGTAGAGAAAAAGGGAATAACCGTAGCTTCAAAACATCTTGGGGAACTCCATTTTGCTTGAAAGAATCACACACTTCCAAGAAGTACATCAAGTGCTTGTTGGCATCTTCATTGTAAAGACCATGGAACATCCCATGCATTTGAAACATTGTTATCATAACCGGCTTGATCTCAAAGGTATGTGCTTGCATTTCCGGCATCCGAATGCAAGATTGAGGCCCTTGAATATTCCTACTAGCAAAGTCATTGACAGTAGCTCTATCATATTCATCATCTGCCATGGTTTCAGATGCAGATTCAGTCTCTTCTTCAATGAGAGGCACTTCGTCAAGTACTACTACCAATCCATCCGGATGCAAGTTTTGCATATACTGAGATGGTACCTACAAGAGAAACAAGCAAGAGCAAGTATCAAACTAAAACAAAAAATCAAAAAGGAAAGAGAGAAAGAAAAAATGTAAACCTAACTAAAAGCTCAAGTGAAATTTACTAACACAAGCCTAAGGTTGACCAAAGGATTTGTTTGCACAAATCCCCGGCAGCGGCGCCAAGAACTTGTTTGCCTCACAAGTGTACGAGTTTCGCAAGTAATAAAGTGATAAGTAAAGTATCGTTCCCATGAGGATTTGTTTAACAAATTGGTCAAGCAAGAGGCTTAGTGAATTCAATCAAGTTGAGCTAGAGCAAAGTTTTGAGTTGGAATGAAAATGTATAAAGACTATTTTTAAAACTTAAAATTGATAAAGGCAAATGACTTTTGACTTCAAGGATAATGGAGCCTAGAATTCTTCTTCTCCTTTTGCATTTCATAAAACTCGGTTAACTTTCTCTCTACTAGCATTTCAATACATATATGTGTTAGTCTAGGGTTCAAAAGCACTTGAAACGCTCTCTCAAGTCAAAATCAAGTTTCTCTTCTTATTAAAATGCACAATCTCTTGCTATAATTAGTGAGAATCAATATTTAAGCAACAACCCTAATGTGACAATGCAAGGTTAGTAAATATATCTCTATTTTACCAACATACCATCCATTTATCAAGTAAACTTCAATACAAGCATGATTTCAATCAAGTTCTACACCTAGATTAGCTCTCTCAAGTCAAAACCTATGTGAATAAATCATCTATATGGAGGCCAATCACTTAGAAGTATTAAGCCAAGGTTGAAATCAACACATATATATATTTATCAACCAAAAGAGAGGAATATTCAAGTATTAATCCATACAAAGTGTAAGAAGAACCCTAGAATGAAAGGTTTAGCTACTCATGTTCAAATACAAAGAGATTCTAACTAAAGAAATTGAATACATGAAGAAGCTAAGAAGAAAGAGAAGAAAAGAGGAAGAACCAAGGGGGAATCCCCAAAGTCTCTCTTGAGAAGAGTACCCAAGCCTCCAAAATGCTCCAAATCTCTCTCCTAAACTCTTCCCTTGTGTGACCACTTGTTTCCTTAGGTCAAGAGTGTGTTTTTCGGCCCTTCCCTTTAGGTTAAATAGGGTTTTTCTATTTCTGAAATGTAAAACATGCAGCTATACTTTCTGCACTTTTTCACAACTGGCTGCGGCCAATTGTGACCTTCCACGACCACTACTGTGTTAGTTCTCTAATGGTTTTGATGATTGCCAACAACTACAAACAATGAAAAAGGTTTTGCTCTTAAGTATTGAAAACTCTGTTTAAGAGCAAACCTCGAGGTTGGCACTGAAACCTCGAGGTTTGGCCTTACATAAGCTTTTAAAAGGTCAAGTGGTTCATTGTTCAAAACTTGGTTTCACAAAACAATGTGAAACCTCGAGGTTGGCAAGTTAACCTCGAGGTTCTGGATCTTTTAGAAAAACTCAAGTTTTGCACCAACACAGGAAACCTCAAGGTTTGGTTGAAAACCTCCAGGTTTATGTTTTGGTGCTTAACCGATCTTTTTGAAAAATATGTGAAACCTCGAGTATTGCAAGTAAACCTCGAGTTTTAATTCATCCAGAGAGGTCATGGTTTTCATCAAGTATGAAAACCTCGAGGTTCATGTTGAAACCTTGAGGTTTGGCACTCTGTCTTAAAGCTCAAATTTTCAAGGAAATACTTAAACCTCGAGTATTATTTTCTAACCTCGAGTTTTCTCACACACAGAGAGCACACTGGTTTTCAAAGAACTGAAAACCTCGAGGTTCAGATTGAAACCTCGAGGTTGAGCCCTTTATTCGAAAACTTAACTTTGCAAATTTGAAAGCAAACCTCGAGTATAGTTTTGAAACCTCGAGGTTATCGGGCTCCAGAGGAAAAATGGATTTTTCACCAAGTTTCAAACCTCAAGGTTACTGTTTGAAACCTCAAGGTTTGTGGCTTCCAAAGATTTCTCAAAATGTTTCTTTTCAAAGAAAACCTCGAGGTTCACAGAGTAACCTCGAGGTTACATGTTTTGCCAACTGAGTTTGCTTGAACTTTTCAAGCAAACCTCGAGGTTTGAATTCCAAACCTCAAGGTTTGTGGCCGTTACTGCATATTCAAATTTGGGAATTCTGTTATACCTTCTTGTTTGATCTCAATGCTTTCCATGATTATTCTATATTGATTCTAGATATGTTTAACCATCTCTCCAGTAAGTTTCAGATAGATTAACGAAGGTTTATTGAAGGATTAGAGCAAAAGCAAAAAGTGTGTCAGAACATTTAATGCTCAGCCCAGAAACTTGCTTCCTTTTGGTTAATCCACTGGTACACGGCTACAAAAGATCAAAAGGAAGATTACTACAACAAGAAATAGCCTCTCTAACGGATTTATTGCCAGAAAGTCAACTCAGACTTAATGACCAGCTGTATTATGCATAAACAAGAGAGAGAAGATGCCTAAGCTTGAACCAACACTCAGCAGATGATCTCCAACGGTTCAATCTTCATTGCAACGGTCATTTAATGCCCTCTACCTATAAATAGAGAGCATTAACTCCTTCACAAGCAGATACACCAACTCAGAGCGAAAATTTACTAAGTTCATTTATTGTTTATTAGCTTTCACTTGTAAAGTATCATACTTGATACAAGCACTTCAGTGATTATCTTATCTACTCTGTGAGAGAGTTTTTCACTTGTAAATCATTCATTGATTGTGATAACTACAAGTCAGGGGACTTGGTAGTTGGGGTGCATTGATTACAACTTGTAAGGGGGAGTGTGTTCTAGAGAGAGAACAACTCTTAGTACAGAGTGTGTAATCATTATTGTTGAGTTAGTGGATTGAAAATCCCAAGTGAGGCTTGGGGACTGGATGTAGGTCAGAGAAAGGACCGAACCAGTATAAATTGCCTGTGTCAAGCTTTTCTTCTTATCTCCTCTGTTCTGCTCTGTTTTGAGTGTTTAGATACAGAGCAAGTTTTGAAAATTTTAAAGATACCCAATTCACCCCCCCTCTTGGGTATCAAGCTCCAACTTTCATACTGGCTGCGGCCAGTTGTGACTTTCCGTGGAAACTACTTGCTGCGGCCAGTTGTCAACTTGCTACTAACTTTGAACTGCTTCACCTCCTTCATTTCTTTCCTTGTTTCTTGGTTCTTATAGAGCTTCAAAACTTGTCTCTATCTTCCTACAAAAGAGGAAGCAATTATCAATTCTCAATTGAATCATAAACTCTATAATAACAAGAATTTGTTTGATTTTTGCCTTATACTTTGATATGCACATTTTCCTCTATAACTTCATTTATATGCACATTTTGAACCAAAAATAGGTAAAAAGAGAGAGAAAATGTGCTGGAATGTTGTCAATTTCTAAGAGTTAACACTCTCATTGATGTCTCCACTGTAAAGCTTCCCTCTCCTTCTCCTTCTGATTTTCCAGCTGTCTCTTCACCTGTCAAAGCCCCTCTTTTCGCTAATGACAAAGGGGGAGAGTAGAGTAGTGTGATTTTCTTTAGTGATTTACTTTTGTTATCAAATATGCTTTTGTCTTAGCTATCTTTGTAATCAGTAACATATTGAGAATTGCAAGTTGAAAATTATGATGAATATATTTGTTCTCTGAATGTTATCTGATTTTACACAAATTTGCTCTCTGTATGATATTTACACTTTCACAAATTTTCACAAACTTACTTACCTTAAACAAAGCATTATTCAATTCAATAACTTGTATTCAAATTATATCTTAGGTTTCTCATCATCAAAAAGGGGGAGAATGTTAGCTCTCGGTATTTTGACGACACAATCTGAGTTATTGAATTAAGTAATTTGTGTCTAAAACGAGGTTTGCTCGAGCAGAGATTAATTCATACCCGAGCATCATCAGGCTCAAAGCAAAGAAATGCAAATGATCGAGTCATGCTTGAGCAGATATATGTTGCTTACCCGAGCATCATCGAGGAGTAAGTAAAACTGCAAGATTGACGAGTCTTGCTCAAGCAGAGCTAAAGGCTTGCCCAAGCACCATGCTCGAGCAAAGGATTAAGGTTGCTCAAGCATCATCATTGCACTCCTCATTTTTAGCCTTTGAATGACCTATGGCCAAGCATTGATATATCATGCTCGATCACCATTCTCAAGCAGAAGAAATAATCTGATCAAGCAGCGTCGATGAACATATCTCTTATCCTCTCTCTCTAGCCTTTGCCCGAGCATGCCTTTATGAGTTGCCCGAGTGGCAACGATATTATTTGATTTAAAAAAGACATAAAGAAAAAGCTTGCTCAAGCAAGCTTAGCTCTATGCCCGAGCATTTTGGGATCTCTGATTTTTCCTATGTGCTCCTTTTAACTAATGCACATGCATAAACAATACTCATGCTTGAGCATGGTCACCCCTGTTTTTGAAATCTCCGACTTCGTAAATCTTAAATCATTCTGAGTGAATTCATTTCTTCATACTATTACTCATTAACATTGCTAATTAGTTTTAATCAGTTTACTAATGAGTTTCAGGTACATTTATCACGGATTAACCACAAATTTGCATAAAGCAATTTATGTGTCAGATGCATTAAATGCAATTGCCAAACCGGTGATAATCTCCGTAACCAATACTCTGATCAATGTAAAGCCTTTCTCTGATATTCCGACTGCACATTAAATGCCATTTCACAACGGGCAAAAAAAATATGAAGAGAATGTTGTGATTGCAAAATCCACCTGGATTATTTGAACGGCGAAAATCTTAACGAAGCTCCATCTGTCTAACAGATACATTCAAGACTCTCAATGACTATTTTTCAAGCTTCATCAACGGTCATTAATTGCAACATCTATAAATAGTCGAAGCATTGAATTCGCCACCTATCGAAACGCTGTGTGTTCAATTTGAACTTATTGCAATTTGCTGTTTCAATTGTTTCATTAATATCTTCAAATATTCATTGTTCTTCAATGTTTATTTATTATCTACTCGTGAGGAGTTATTTAAACACTTATTCCATTTTCAGTTTAAATCTTAAGGTTGAGGAACCTTAATTGTGGGTGTATGATTACAACTTATAAAGGGGAGTGAGTCCTAGTGGATTAGGATCATCTCGAGTACAGAGTGTGTAATTGTGACCATTTGTGATTAGTGAAATACCCAAAGGATTTGGGGACTGGACGTAGGTCAATATGTTAGACCGAACCAGTATAAATTGCTTTGTGTCTTTCTTTCTTCTCTGTTTCTGTCTTACTTGTATTTGTGAGTGATTCGCGAAAAGTTTTTGAGATCACCTATTCACCCCCCTCTAGGTGACTTTCCTACCCTTCAGATTTGAGCATTAGTTTGCCTCATTATGAAAGACTTGCTTCTTCTGCTAGAACCAACTCGTATCTTTACATGCATATAGTATAATACACCTTTGTTATAAACATGAACTTAAAGGAGAGCTCAATTATATATTCCAAAAGACTGTTTTATTAGGAGGCTCCCCAAGGTGGGGCTCATAACAAAGCATCCATTTTAAGAGTCAGTGTCCCTTGGCGCTCCACATCATGACATTTTACTCCGTCTCTTGCTAACCAAAAACCTTCATGGGTACGGTATAGCGCCCTTCCATCAACATTAGGCTCATTACAATATATATTCCTCAATTTTTTTCTTATAAAACTTACTATTATGTTCTATAAACCCTTTTTCTACCTATATGGAAATTAATTATTTTATATCAACCAATTTTTTTATTCATTTAATTATATATACCATATATCTCATTTTCTTCCAATCTTAACCTATACGACCGCAATAATAGTTCTTTTAAGTTTATCCGTTGACTTTTGAAAGATTAAGAAATCATTTACGTTTATTATAGTTTGGTATTCTTTTTAGGATAAAAAAAATTTTAAGCTCTTCTAAAAAAACTGAATAAATAAATAAAACTATGCTATCAAAGACAAACCTCTCATGGGTAAAGAAATCTTTTTTATTTAAAAAATGGCTAAAAAAATTTCACTTAATAACCAGACTGGATTTTGAGCTCCACTAGGGCTCGACTTTTCTGGCAAAGTATCTGTGAGCTCCGTCGCCCACTGCGACGGAGAAAATGAGTGTCCCCCCCCCCCCGATCATGCTGTGTGAGGAGGGGAGAGTGAGGTTATGATGGAGGAGGATAGAGAGGAGGCTAATCGGAGGAAGAGTAAGACAAGGCTAGCTACGGCAGAGTTTACGGGAAGTCAATCACTGAAATCTCGCACTGAGAAATGGATGCAACCTAAAGCTAAAGGGCCAACGCCTAAATCCTATAGGGAATCGCTGCTAAACAATGTGAATTCGCGTGTTTGCTGGTGGGAGTGGTCGAAGACTGAGGAGGAAGACGAGGTTGAAGATTACGGTGTGGATACGGATTTTGTGAAGGTTCTAAACCCTGGGGATGGAATCTCTGTGGATTTAACTAATCCATTACGTCCTAAATTCCTACTTGAGGAAAAGGAAAGAGATAGGCTCATGAAACCATTTCGTCGGACGTTGGTTGTGAAATTGATGGGAAGACAGCCTTCGTACGGCTTTATGGTGAAAAAGCTGAGACAAATTTGGGAGAGGAAAGGGAATATTGATATTTTTGACTTAGAGAATGATTTCTACCTAGTCAATTTCCAACACATGGACGACTATATGGAAGCTTTAACTGTAGGTCCGTGGGTTATCAACGATGCATACTTACAGGTTGCACATTGGAGGTCTGATTTCTGTCCTACAAAAGAGAAGATAAAATCTGTTGTTGCATGGGTTAGGCTCCCTAATCTACCAGCGCCTCTTTTTGATAAGAAGTTCCTACTAAACTTGGGTAATGCAATTGGGAAAGCGATCCGCCTGGATGTTCATACAGCACAACGAGCAAGAGGAAGGTTTGCACGCATGTGTGTTGAGCTTGACTTAACTAAACCACTTATACCTAAGTTTGATGTTGAAGGCCAGGTTTTCAGCGTTGTGTATGAAAGTTTGGGTAATTTGTGTAGCAAGTGTGGCTGGTTTGAGCACAACAGGGATGTGTGTGAGGATTTCCATAGGAAGAAATCTGAAGAACGAATAGAGGTAGATGTGCTGAAAGTAGGGCAGAAGGATGGACCTAGTACTACGGGAGAGAGAGATCTTTGGAGGACAGTACAAAGAACAAGGAGGCCAAGGAAAGTGCCTATGCCTATTCAAAATGTACAAGCTGGATCTAGATTCTACGTCTTAAAAGAGGAAATAGGGCAAGAAAGAGGGCTAAGTGGAGCTACGATAGTCCTTGAGGTAATGCCTTTTGTTGTAGAGTCGGAGAAGGTGGAAAGGGATGGGCCAGCGAGGATTCAAAGGAAGAAAGGGGAGCAGGGCCTTAGGAATGGAATTTTACGAGAGCAAAACAGGCAAAAGAATAGCAATATGGAACAGCTGTGCAAAGATGGGAAGAAGGTGATGGAAAAGAAGGAGCGTAGTGTCCTAGTAACTACTAGCGAAGGTCATGTTAATTGTTCACATAAGGAGAGTCAGAATGTGAGTGGTAAAGGGAAATTTGTGGCTGAAAGCAACCCTGCAATGTCTAATTGGCAAGGGTAAGCATTGTTGAAAAAGAGAATATTCATCCACGGGAGTATCATAGGTTGCAGAGTGCTCACAACATTATGGAATTGGAACAAATGCTGAGTGATTGTGTCAATGAGGAACCGGTTGGTAATCCAGAGTTATGCGATGGAAGAGGAAGTAAGGCCGCTAGCCTGCGTGCCTGAGGTAAATGGTTCTGCCTATACTTATGTAATGATGTTAAATATACTAGTCTGGAACAGTAGAGGAGCAAGCAGTAAAAGATTTGCGGCTATTTTGAGAGATTTAAGATCTAGATACAAACTGGATATTGTGGTTCTTCTGGAACCAAGGATAAGTGGACCTCCAGCGGACAAAGTAATCAAGGGTTGGGGGTTTAAACAATCTATTAGAAAGGAGGCTGAAGGGCTTTTAGGGGGTATTTGGATTCTTTGGAATCTGAATGACCTTATTACAGAAGTTATACAGTTAGAGGACTGATTCATACACTGTAAGCTGAGTCTAAGAGGTAACCAGATGTTCTTTATGACAATTTATTCAAGTCCAAATGAGCAGAGGGGACACAGGATTTGGGAGTTGTTGTACAATATTTCTTTGGAGATGAATGAGCCTTGGCTCTTAGCGGGGGACTTCAATGAGATAAAAACCCCCATTGGAACAAAAAGGAGGTGGAAGAGTTAATGAGGTACGGTGTAGAAAATTCAACGAATGGATCCAGGAGTGTTGACTGATCGATTTGGAAGCCAATGGACCTTATTTTACTTGGAAAGGTCCTAAGTGGCAAGGTTTGGAGAGAGCATATAAGAGGCTAGACAGGTGCCTCAGTAACGTTTTATGGAAAGAAGAATTTGTGAATGCTGAAATCCGAGTCACTCCAAGATTAGGCTCGGATCATCATCCTATTGTTGTAAAACTTGATGTGGACTATGGGAGGCATAGAGTAAGAACTTTCAGGTATGAAGTAGCTTGGCAATTGCATGAGGGATTTGAGGAGGTTATTGGAAGTAGTTGGAAGGGTTTGGAAAATGTAGTTGGTGAACTATCTGTTTTACAGAAGGAATTACAAAAGTGGAACAATGAAGTGTTTGGTAACATTGAATATAGGAAGAGGAGGTTATTAAATCGTTTGAATGGAGTTCAGAAAAATTTGGAGAGGAGGAGCAATCCTTATTTTTTCATGTTGGAGAGGGAGCTAGAGGAGGAGCTCCTACATACTCTCAAGCAAGAGGAAGTGTTGTGGTTCCAAAAATCCAGGGGGAAATGGCTAGAGGAAGGGGACTATAACACTAGATTTTATCATTCTAAAGCCTTGGTAAGAAGGAGGAGGAATAAAATAATGATGATTAAAAATAGCAATGGTATGTTGGTGGAGGATGAGGAGGAGATTGTGCATCTTTTCCAGAGTTTTTATGTCAATCTGTTTCATGAAGAGAAGAGGGATAGAGTATGGCTTCAATCAAGGCAAGGGTGGGGGAACGTAACTGATATGCAATTGAGGAGGCTGGGTAATGATATTAGTAGTGAAGAGGTACGACAAGCATTTTTTCAGATGGGAGGTTTCAAGGCGCCTGGAAGTGATGGATTCCCTGCGATGTTCTATCACCATAATTGGAGAGTGATAGGACCTTTGGTTATCAGTTTTGTCAAGGAGCTTTGGAGATGTCTGGAGAAAATTGAAGAGGTTAACGATACACTTGTGGTGCTTATTCCAAAAGTGGATCAGCCGGAGGAGGTTACCCAATTTCGCCCCTATCTCCTTGTGTAATGTCTTATATAAAGGGCTGACGAAATTGATTGTAAATAGATTAAAGCCTTTGATGGATAAATGGATTTCACCCTTTCAATCTAGCTTTGTACCTAGGAGAAGTATTCATGACAACATTATAATTGCTAAAGAGGTGGTGCACTCTTTGAGTAGAATACAAGGTAGAAAGGGGTATATGGTCATCAAGATTGACCTTGAAAAGGCATATGATAGAATGTCTTGGAGTCTCATTAGCAATGTGCTAGATGAAACTGGGTTGGATGTTCGAATGGGGAGAGTTATCATGAAATGTGTAAGTTCGGTAGGCTTGTCCCTAATGTGGAATCGGGGTAAAAGAGAGAAGTTTTATCCTTCTAGGGGTTTGAGGCAAGGAGACCCACTATCCCCTTACTTGTTTGTTTTGGGCATGTAGAAGCTTACTAACTCACCTAATAGTGGATTGTGTAAATAGTAACAGCTGGAAACCACTAAATTTGGGAAGGGATGGAGTTGAGATCTCACACCTTATGTTTGCGGACGACTTACTACTTATATGTGAGGCATCACTAGACCAGATGTGCAATGTGGTCAGCGTGTTGGAGAGGTTTGGAGAGATGTATGGGCAAAAAGTCAGTGCTCAGAAATCTAGTGTGTTCTTTTCCAAGAATGTGGAGAGACAAGTCCAAAATGAGGTGTGTGCTTTCTCTGGATTTAAGAGAATGGATGACCTTGGGAGGTATTTGGGGGCGTTTATGTTCAACAGAAGAGATAGGAAAAGCAAGTTCCAATTTCTCATTGATAAAATGCAAAGGAAGTTGAGTAGTTGGAAAAGGCAGATGCTTTCCTTGGCTGGGAGATTGACTTTGGCTCAATCTGTCACTAACCAATTGGTTGTATTTTCCATGCAGCATTTGCACATTCCATCTGGTGTTAGGCATCAATTGGAGATATTGCAGCGAGACTTTGTGTGGGGGAGTGAAATGGGTAAGAGGAAGCTACATGCTATTAGTTGGGACTTGCTGTGTAAATCAAAGAGGAATGGTGGAGTTGGGTTGAGAAACCTTGAAGCCATGAATGATGCTATGCTAGGAAGGGTGGCCTGGAATGTCATCGCACAACCTGATAGCTTATGCTCAAAGGTATTGTCTGGAAAATATAGGAGAGGTAAAAACTTGCAAAACGAGTGTAAGTGCTTGGCCTCTGATTCTGAGATATGAAAGAACTTATGTAGACTTTGGCCAACAATTCTAGATAAAATATGTTGGTCAATAGGGAATGGAGAGAGGGTAATCTTCTGGAATGATAAATGGCTAGATGATAGGAGTACCTTAAGGGAGAAGTGTATTTTGACCAATTCAGAGGTAGAGGATAATTTAAGAGTGAAGGATATGGTCAATAGGGAAGATGGATGGGATATGAGGAAATTAAAGGAGTGTGTTAATGAGGAAGGAAGAAGTCTCATGCTATCAGTCCCTACTCCAAGTTGGGTGAAAGGGGAAGATGAAATCAGGTAGGGTCAAATCTGTAGAACAGATATGTTGTGGCTGATTTATATCATAAACTGAGGATGGAATAGGATGTGGGTGAAGAGTTATGGGGTAAATTGTGGAAATGGAAGGGCCCTAAAAGAGTACAAGTATTCTTGTGGCTAGCTCTACATGGGAGGCTATTGACTGGGGAAAGGAAGAGCAGAATGGTTGGAGGTGATACTAGTTGCTATCGTTGTCCAGCAGCGATTGAGGATCTGATGCATGTTTTGAGGGGATGTATGTAGCTAATAACCTGTGGTGTGAACTAAAATATGGATGCTTTGAATCTGAGTTTTTGAACTTGCACTACTACAAAACAGGGATATGGAGTCCTATTTTTTGTACTTTTGGTGTCTAATTCGGGGAGGACGTCTATCTGGGGGGTGCAGTAGGGAAAACTTAAGGAGTCCTATTTTAAAATTAGACGCCTAACATAAGGAGTCTAAGTTCTAGAATTGGACTCCTTAAGTCATGACTTAAGGAGTCCAATTCAAGAACTTAGACTCCTTTAGTCACGCTCTTTGGCGTCACTTAAGGAGTCTAATTCCAGTAGTTAGACTCCTTAAGTCTCACTTTAGGAGTCCAATTCCAGTAGTTAGACTCCTTAAGTCTCACTTTAGGAGTCCAATTACAGTATTTAGACTCCTTAAGTCTCACTTTAGGAGTCTAATTCCAATAGTTAGACTCCGTAAGTCTCACTTTAGGAGTCCAATTCCAGTATTTAGACTTCTTAAGCGCTTTTTTTTTTTAAGAAAAATAATTGCTTCGTATATTCACTATCCCACAATTCCTTGCAAAAAACATCCTTACATAAACATAATACATGCACCACCAGAATGAATTAGGGAAAACATGTAAAATCTCAGAGCCCTAATACTGTTAACGAAAATATTTTATCATACTGGAAGCTCTTGCACTAAATATTTAAGTTGTCGCTAATTGACGTCAGAGGATCGTCAACCTGTACAAATTAAAATGAATGACCAGATGAACGAAGAAATGAAATAAATAAATTGATAACCCAAGGCAAGCCACCCAGCATGACACAAATAAGGAAAAGACAAGCCTTAACCCTTTGAGTGACAACAATTGAAGAGGGAGGAAGATGATTATCACAAGTTGCCAAGGCAAGAGCAAAGGGCAGTGAAATAACCAAAATTGTCCATCCTCTAGCTTTTCCCTTCCCAGCAGCTCCTTCCCGTTGATAACGAAAATGGCTTAAAAGTTGTTGTGCCTGCATGTATACAAATTTATTACACTCTTAGATCATAATCGTATGACGTGAGTCACCACACACCACAACCAGCCATAACTGCTATTTCCAGTGGTACTAAAATTTCCCATCTTCAACATCCCCCCCCAAAAAAAAGAAGACACCATGGCATGTATCAGCTTTCTACCTAATTTCAATAAATATTTTAAACAGAACTCCAGAAGAAGTTAGAAATTTCTTCCACATTAATGTCAGGTAAAATGCACTAAGGGTATATTTGAAAGAGAGATTTTAGCCCTTGTTTTCAATTAATAAGGTTATTTAATTTTGATTGACCCCTAAGGTTTCACCACTCCATGTTTCACCTTGAGAGGGACAAGAACAACAGCCTCTTCTAAATGCAGGAAAATGACTTGTTTATAGCCTAAAATCAATCAGAAAGTTTGCCAACAATAAGGATGATAGACACAAACCTTTTCCTTTGCTCATGGTGTACCGGATTGAGATAAAGTAACCATGGGAGGTATTGCTCCTTCTTGTAGAACCAGAGTACAAAAGTTATTTAAATCTTTAGAACTAACTTTAAAATCCTACACTTAGAAAATGACAATTAATTGCAGCCAGCAGAGAAAACATGTATCTGTATATATGTAACTTAGAGGTATAAATGACATCAAGCAGGATAAAATCTCACGAGAGTCAGAACAGAAGACAAATCTGCAGTAATTAATTTTAAAAAGGATTCATTGGAAATTAGATTAAGTAATCAATTCATCACAGGGTTAGCCATACTAGAAGTTAATTGGTCCCTTTAGCTTCTAATTCTCTCAAAAAGTAACATACATAAATAGCATATCAGGTAAAGATTCCATCAATATTGGTTACAATCATATGCAAATATATTTATAAGAAATAAGATCTTAATAACTGGTGGTGGATAGCAACAAGATCAATAATCTCAATGTTTTTAATCAATAAGAAATACTTAACTTTGGACCTTGATCATGTGTGTGCCCCCCTTTGCCTGTAGGTCTTTGAACACTTTTTTCCCTCTTACATCTTCCATAAAAGCAAATATATTTATTGGAAACTAAGGCGTTCAATGGAGTGCCAGCATATAGTTATGTAAGCAAATTTAGGGTCAACACATGTTGAAACAAAATGGAATGATAGTATACACATCTTGAAGCAAAAATACTGAAAACTTGTATATGAACCTAAGTCACACATATAAGTGTGTAAGCCTAGATACTAGGTCCTTTCTTTTATTTTTGTCAGCAAGAACATGAATAATCATCAATGTCAATTTGAAACACCTCCTTAATTTTTTGATTGGTGAAATAATGGCCCACCCGATTTCATTGATATATCAAACTCCCATTTCATCAGCTTGTCTTCCAAAATAGAATTTCATTTTCAAAGAACCTGTTCTTGCCTGAGAGAATCAAAGCTTTAAGTAGAAGTCCAATGAACAAAATAACAGAACTTACAGTTGATGAAGGCAATCATTCAGTTCTTTAAATTGTTTTCGGCATTGCCAAACAACTGGAATTGATATCCCTGAAGCACATTGAGCATATTTTGCGCTGTAAAGATCACATTCCTTTAGCGCCTTTTGCTTCATTTTGTGGCGTAAAGCTGGAAAATTGTTGATACAGGAAATCATCAACACACTTGTTAATAATAATGACCGAATAGTACAACTGCACAGAAATTGGGGGCGTAAAATTTTTCACATACCTGCTCACGTCGCAAGAATTTTATGTTGGATTCAGCAAAATAAGCACCCAAGAGAATCAAGCCAATGTGCAGTGTAATTGTATCAATAAAATTTCCAATTATTCCAGTTAAGAACAGGGAAAAATATGAAAAACCCCGAACTCGTGCCTCTCTCGATTTGTAATTCCATGACAAGTTTCTTAGAAACCAAATAGTAGTTTAAGGTTTAAAAAAGGAGAATAGTTGAGTACCTTCTTCTATTTCTTTCTTGATGTGATTATCCGCACTTTTGGTATTAAACCTATTGCGCATGAGAGAGAGTCCCCAAGAGTGGGGGAGACCGGGGATGGCAGCGGCACAGCGATGGCATGGGAGGAGCGTCGCGATCGACTGGAGAGCTACGGGAGGGAGGAAGAACGCGTAATTGAACGAAGAGAACAGTGGATCTGAGGTAAATGAAGCCATATAAATGAAACGATCGACTGCCTAGGGTTAAAGGTGCAAACCCAACTTTTTTGCAAGGGAAAGCTCTTTTCCCTCACAAAAGTAAGTAACTTTGCGAGGGAAATAAAAAAGAGAGGGAGAAAAGGATGGATACCTGAACTCGAATTGAAGCCGCGAAACTCAGAGATGAAGAAATTGAGAATGAGGAAGCGGGAGAGTGAAAACCAGAGAATTAATTAAGGGTGTGGCTTTCTCTGCACTAAAAGACCAACCTTGACAACAAAATCGAACATGGCAGGGGAAAAAAGAAGAGGAGGAGGAAGTATTACCTGATTGAGGCAAACGACGGTAGACTAAGGACTCACTACAAGATCTGCAAGACTCATGGCAGTGAGACCCTCAGCGTTGAAGACTTGAACAGCGAAGACCAAAGTGAGCATCTACCCTCAGGCGAGCGACAGATTTAAGTGTGGCGTGTTGAGGAAGAGGATTCACAGCTAAAATGACCTAAGACATTAACGTAATATTTGAACCATTGAAGAGTGGGAAGATGAAAAGAAAAGCCCTCAAGATGGAGGGAACCCACAAAACTTTTGGAGGGCATGAATGAATTGGAGGGAAAAATTGGAAATAAAGGTCCGATGATGCGGGAGAGGAGGCAAGTCGTACGGTGAAAGAGAGGACAGAGATGGAAGGAGCTACAGTGGAGAGGGGGACGACGGAGCAACGGCAGAGTAAGGGAAGAAACAAGGCGGACCAAGGTTGAGAAGAAATCCGAGAGATTGAGAATGAATGGATTCGCGGGAGACAACGCGTACAAGAACGGGTTTTGGGTTTGGGGAAAAAACCTAGGGAGTCTAATCTTGGGACTTAGACTCCAAAGGGTTTACTTAAGGAGTCTAATACTGATACTTAGACTCTAAAGGGTTTACCTAAGGAGTCTAATATTGCAACTTAGACTCCAAAGAGTGCACCTTTCGTTTTCTTCTGGCGCCAGAGCTCACTTTTGGCGTCCTAGTATTAAAATTAGACTCCAAAAGTCACCTCATAATTACAAAAATGCCATCGCGTTTTTTTTTTTACTTCCTTTTTCTATAATAGGACGCCAATTAGGAACGCAAAAGCCATTTTTTGTAGTAGTGTTGCAGGGGAAGGAGTGGCTATGCTGGAATCTATTTCAGACTGATAAAGATTGGAGTCTGAAGTTTGGAATAGCTTGTTGGCTACTATGGAACTAGAGGAATAAGAGTATGTTTGTACGTGGAAGGTTATGATAAGCCTACATGTCGTGGAGAAGTTATGCTAAGATAAGTGAGGGAAGTACTTAAGGCAAAAAGGGACTATGGGAAGTTTCATGGAAGGAAGCAGGAGGTATATGTCAGTTGGAGAGCCCCACGTTTAGAGTGGGTGAAATTGAATACTGATGGGGCCTCAAGATGGAAGGCTAGAGCTGCTAGGTGTGGGGGGCTATTAAGGGACATCAGTGGCTCATGGATTGCTGGCTTTGTGAGGAGATTAGAAAGATGCACGGCTGTGAAAGCTGAGCTATGAGGTGTCTTGCAAGGCCTTGAAATAGCTTTAGCGAATGAGATCAGTTGCCTAGTGGTAGAGGCTGATTCTGAACCTGTTGTACATCTGCTGAAGAGCATGCAGGATGGAAGCTTTGTTGGTAACACCTCTGGTCTGCTATCTGATATTGAGAGGATCATGGCTAAATTTCTAGATATTAGGTTTACTCATGTGTACAAGGAAGGGAATTCATGTGCTAATGTTCTTGCTAACCATAGTTTTGTGCAGGAGGATCTATTGGTAGTTTTTAATACCCCTCCTTCTTTTGTTACTAATTTCCTGTTCAACGATTGCGTGGGTGGAGCATACCCACGGTGTATTTTGATTGATCAAAGTAGAAGGGCCATTGCCCCGTCGTATTACCCAAAAAAAAAGGCTAATTTTTGTTTTAATAAATATTAACATTTTAAATATTAGATTACCATGAAAGCAATGATTATTTAATCAAACGATCCAACCATCGTCATAAATTCATTAGCGGCTCGATTTGGATTAAAAAAAACTATTTTCATGATTGGGGCATCTAACATCCATCATTTTTCCACCTTTAGTATACATACGGAAGCCTTATGTTTCTGGTGAATCAATAATACAAGCCCATAAACTGATGCTTACATATTTACCTTTGGGTTATTTTTAATTTGGCATCTCAAGTTTAGTGGTCCAATTTTAGAAATTCATAACTAATTCTAGATGTAACGGCCCACCCACTGGAGAGACCATTCTCCCTAGAGCCATTGCTCCGAACGCCTACATTGGTGCCCAACAGAGGGAGTACTATTCCCGGAGCCACTTCTCTGAACGCCTACGTGGTTGCCGGCCTCCACTGAGGCAAGTAATTCATGCATCTAAATTCTCATGAGCACTAGAATTTTTGCTATACATTATGCATTGAAATGGTAACCACGCTATGAAAAGAACTTTAACCTAGGCAGTCATATGAACATGCATGGTAAATTCATAGATTGAGGCTGGCCTATGAGTCCCGATTGGTCACCATCCATCTTACACATCAATCACACATTCAAAAGCCACATCGTGAATTTACATAGCTCATGGAATTACTTATACATATTTCAACTTCTAATAAAATAATGCTACCGTACTTATACATATTCCAACTTCTAGTAAAATAATGCTACTTGTACATATTCTAACTTCTAATAAAATAATGTTCAGTTTTATCCTTCCACTTATCCTTCTGCTTTCATTCGGAAGCTTGTAACCTACCATGTTTAATTATTGGGGTGAGATTCAAAAAGTCCCGGTAGCAAACATTCACCATTCAAACACGCATTGCAAAGCTTAGCATCCTAATATGCTTGCAACTTGGTAACTCCATAATATAATGACATGTTTATTAAGACTATCATGCATTAAATGTAATCACATAGGCCTACAACATGTTTAAAACATAATCACATGTATAAATACATGATTTCACATAAGCATACAAACATGTCAATTTATGCAAGCAACAACCGAGCATATAAGAATAAGGTAATGTTTACTACCTTAAACCTTTCACTTTTCTTTCTTTACCTTCCATACTTGGAGCTTTATTGTTCAAGACTTCAACTCAACTTCCATAATTTACAATGGCCCTAAATAAATTAAACATCATACATTCAATTGCTGAGCTTATAAATCAGGACCATTGATACTACAAAATCTCAATCACTACTTTTACATATCCTCTTAGACCAAAAATTTCACCTTTTATTACTAGTTTCCAAAACTATTCGCTGTGCTATTTCCCCCTCAATCTTTTCGTGGGGAATTATAATGTAAACTCTTTTTAAACAAAGTCCCAAAGCTTCCTCAGGAACTATGTTTGGCCAAAGTACCATTAAATTTCCAAATCTGCTATTTTTACTTTAGCTTGGTTTCCAGGAATTTTACAATAACCTAAAGCTTGATTGAGGACAATATATCTATGGTTAAATCCTTATTTAAGCAAGAGCTAATTCTATATAAACTTTGGCAGCATTTCCCCACCAAATTTACATAATCTCTTCGAAACCAAACTTTCGTCAACAGCAATCATGTATCAAGCTTTTAAGGTCAAAAATTAATTCAAACCATGAAACTAAGTCTTTGAAATTATTTTCCAGATCAGAACATCATCATATATATGGGAAGAATTAATGAAATTTCATGAAACTTAGCCTAACTAGAGCTCTTTCTTACCCTTTTCTCCAAGCACTAATTTGTTCTGACTTTCTCCACCTTCTCCTCTACTTTTATCACTTCAAACTCATACTCTTGATAAAGCTAAAACCATAATTAAATTGAAGCAAATGTAGCGGAGAACAACTTTAATGAAGAGAGTTTGGTGAGAAAAGATTGATTTCAAGGAGAAACTTTAGGTTGAAACACTTCATCCATCTCTTTCTCTTTCCTTTTCCTCTCTTACTCGTTTCCCGTCACGTTTGCTCCTTCTCTTTCTCAGCTACTGGAAGTGTTTCGAGAATGATTACCATGGATGACGACATTAAGAGGTTAAAGTGAAACAATTAACTAGGGAAAATTACGCACAGTTCCCAAGGAACAGAGATAATTACATTTAGGTCCCTTCAAATGAAAAAATTACACAGAAGTCCCTAAGGACTTCTGTGTAATTATTTTAGAAGGCAAAATGACCATTTTGGACAAAGAACAAACATGCCTAAATCACTGAATCAAGTTTGTCATCTCCCTCTCTTCTGTCTCTCTCCTCTCTCCTGTCTCTCTCTGCCATTTCTGCCAAGAATGGATCTTCGATGATTTCCGCCAAGAACCGAGCAAGGAAGACGCACGAAAGGCCATCGGCCCCTGCGATCTCCGTCAACCACTCCGCCACGATCTCCGCTGATCGCCACCATCGTTCTGAAGATCACCTGATCTTTTGCTCAATTTCGAGTGTCTGTGGATTTTGTGATTTTGGACCTGCTCCAATATTCGACCTTTGCTTCTGCTTTGCTTACTCACGGTGAACACTTGACATGGCTGACGGCAAGACCACAGATCCGACAAACTTGCCTTTCTGTCATCCCTTGTTCCTTCATCCATCCTTCATCCTCTACTGTTTCTAGTTATTTTTCCAAAGGTTGTTGTAAATATGATTTTTCTGTTGTTAATATAGGATTTATTGTTGTAAATAGCCTCTGGAAGTGATATATGAAAAATCCAGATTTTCAGAAGTTGTTGTAAATATATGATTTTTCTATCATTAATATAGGATTTGTTGTTGTAAATAGCCTCTAGAAGTGATATAAGAAAAAATCTAGATTTTCAGAAGTTGTTAATATATGATTTTTCTATTGTTAATATAGGATTTGTTGTTGTAAATAGCCTCTATAAGTGATATATGAAAAAAATCTAGGTTTCAGAAGTTGTTGTTAATATATGAATTTTCTGTTGTTAATATAGCATTTGTTGTTATAAATAGCTTCTGGAAGTGAGAGATGGAAAAATCTAGGTTTTCGAAAGTTGTTGTTAATATATGAATTTTCTGTTGTTAATATAACATTTGTTGTTGTAAATAGCTTCTGGAAGTGAGAGATGAAAAATCCAGTTTTTCAAAAGTTGTTGTTAATATATGAATTTTCTATTATTAATATGGTATTTGTTGTTGTAAATAGCTTCTGGAAGTGGAGATGAAAAAATCCAGGTTTTCAAAAGTTGTTGTTAATAATTTTCTGTTGTTAATATAGCATTTGTTGTTGTAAATAGTTTCTCTTACAGTTTTGATGACTATTTTTAAGAAAACAGTCGTTAAAAGTACTTTTTTTATGACTGTTTTTGAAAAAACAGTCGTCAAAAGTATTTTTTTTTTTAATAATCTTCTGATAAAAACAGTCATTAAAAGTACTTTTTTCATGACTATTTTTGAAAAAAAAAGTCCTTAAAAGTACATTTTTTTAAAAAATAATCTTCTGATAGATTAATCGAAAATTGTCAAAAGAAAAGTACTTGTAATGACCGTTTTTTCAAAAACAGTCATAAAAAAAGTACTTTTAACGACAGATTTTTTTTTAAAAAAAAACTGTTTTACAACAATGAAACTATTTACAACAACAAATGCTATATTAACAACAGAAAATTCATATATTAACAACAACTTTTGAAAACCTGAATTTTTTCATCTCCACTTCCAGAAGCTATTTACAACAACAAATACTATATTAATAACAGAAAATTCATATATTAACAACAACTTTTGAAAACCTGAATTTTTTCATCTCTAACTTCCAAAAGCTATTTACAACAACAAATGCTATTTTAATAATAGAACATTCATATATTTACAACAATTTTTGAAAACCTAGATTTTTTCATCTCTCACTTCCATAAGCTATTTACAACAACAAATCCTATATTAACAATAGAAAAATCATATATTAACAACAACTTTTGAAAACCTAGATTTTTTCATATATCACTTCCAGAGGTTATTTACAACAACAAATCCTATATTAACAACAGAAAAATCATATTTACAGCAACCTTTGGAAAAATAACCAGAAACAGAGGATGAAGGATCAAGGGATGAGAGAAAGGCAAGTTTGTCGGATCTGTGGTCTTGCCGTCAGCTGTAACACCCCGTTTTCTAAAGCGTTTTCGTAATAAAATTATCAGAGTTCAAAAAGGGTTTATCAGAGTAGAGCACCGGAATAGTCGTGAAAATGAGTAACTGAATAACATTCAATAATGATGTATTTGTGTACTGTTACAGTCATCCAAAATATCCGAATATTCAAAAGACAGTAAAATAAAAATTTTGACAGAATCTCCTCGTTTGCTCCGTCACGCTATCTGCTTACCCTTCTCTTCGGTCTGACCACCTGAGGGTCCTGGGCCTAAAGTCAGAGCTGAGGTTCAATTACCATTGAACCTCAGGTAACGGTTAACCTCATGCTTATGTATCAAATATGTATGACAGATATCCAGGGCAAAACAGCATTTAATCACATACAATATTCATATATTTCACATAATAACATTACACAGCCACTGCAATATGTATGTTATTACAGTCTGCACTATCTCCAGTGCCACGGTGTACATCCGTGTCCTCAGCGCTAGGAAAACATAACGGCATTATCACGACTATAACCCGTATCAAGATGTATGTGTATGATCAATTTTCAAAAACAATATTTCAGACTATCTATCACATATAAGCATACCATAAGCATCAGAGTTAAGGTTACAATACGCGTCCGTACCTGAGTTGATAATTCCGGTAGGTCGACGATCGGTACACGTTTGCAGATGTCCTATCATAGGAATATTGCGTTTATTAATTGTAAGTAATATTCTTGAATATATTTTGGCCACTACTAAATATTCTATCCTTGGTATACTTAAATCATTATTTTATTTCTCCAAAATTCGTGGAAAAATGCTGGGCAATATTGGGCAGAATTTCGCCTATCTTTGAAAAATCATAACTAATTCTAGAAAAATCGAAACGAAGATCCGTAAGAAGTTCCAGACTCCTTAGGATGTCTACTTTCCAGAAAAAATATCAGGCCTTGCCCAGAATTCAAAAATCATTCCCAGATTTCACGTGTTCATCATCTGCCCAGAATTTCCAGCATTTTCGCAACATAAACTTTGAGAATTTCTTTCTCTCTGTACAGAACTCATTTCAACATGTTCTTTACATATTTAAAAAGCTCTACATGTCTACTTTCATCATAAATTTTCTCAGAATTTTTCAATAGTATTTTAAACATGAAATATGAGTGTTTCTGTTACTAGTTCAGAAATCGCCTAACCGACGAATTTTCGCCAGAACTTCGTTACAACCGTGTTCTTGATCTGGAAATTTTGCAGAACTACTTTCTTCACTACATTTTCGAAATGAAGCTATTTTAGACTATAAAAACATGAAACTAAAATTATTCTAGAATTTAAAAGATTAAAGCTACTTCTACCTATGAATTTAACTCAAAAACTAAGAACTTTTCTTACCTAGAGCTTGAACTCCTTCAAGATCTCCCTTTAGCTCTCTCAACTCTCTCTCAAATAAGCAAGTGTTGTATTGCTTGGTGTGAAGAAAAGTGAAGAGCTTGGGTCCCTATTTATAGGAAAAAAGTTGGGCATTTTGGTAAATAATTGCAACTTTGCTCTTGATTAATTCCCACCATTGGATCTAGGTTAAAGTTGAAATCTCACATCCTCTCCATCCACTTGCAAAAACCGAAAATCCCCTCTCTCTCTCCCTTCATCTTTTTCTTCCCTTCTTCAAGAAGCTACACAAACTTGAAATGCAAGAATGGAATAGTGTTTTGTGTTCTAGAAGCTATTGACTAATTGCACATGTTGGAAATCACTTCCTTCCCTTTGAAGCCTCATCAAAACCGTGCCCCCCCTCTGATTTTTGGGTCTTGGGTTGATTTTTGGGCTTTATTGGTGGTTGGGCAATTTGTTTGGGTTACAAAAATGATCCACTTGAGTTTTTGTTGTGCCAAAAAGCCCTAATTTAATTCTTTCTTGTTTATTATTAGACTAAGCTTAATTAGGTTTAGTTTGAAATGATCTTATTGATTACCAATTAAATTTTGATCCTACTAAGTTCAATTGTTACAATTGTGGATCCCTTGTTAGGCTTTATTGTTGATTTTAGCCAAAATATTGCAAATTGCTTGTAAATAATTATCATTAAATTAATTATGCATGTTAATTCAATTAAGATTAATTTTTGATGTTTACTAATTATTTTTAGTGTCCTCTAATTATTTTAGACCTCTTCCTACCCCCTTTACGGCTTAACTTTGCCAATATGTGAATTATATGACAATATATCACTAATTGTGAGTTTAATTGTTCTTAAATTGTTGGAAATTCCATTTAATTGGTTTAAGGGCTTTTATGGTATTTTACAATATTTTATGACCCCTAATAAAATTTTGGGGAGTTGTATTTTGCCCTATTAAGCTCTACCGACAAGTTATTCGAGAATTAGAATAAATATACTTAATACTTTGGAGACAACATACTCTCCTACTTTAAATGGGTCCTAAATGGCCAAAATATTATATTCAAGAGATATACAAATTTGGGGTATTATATCAGCCATGTCAAGTGATCACCGTGAGTAAGCAAAACGGAAGCAAAGGTCGAATATTGGAGCAGGTCCGAAATCACAAAATCCACAGGGCACCCGAAATTAAGCAAAACATCAGGTGATCTTCAGAACGATGGTGGCGGTCAGCAGAGATCGTGGCAGAGTGGTCGACAGAGATTGCAGGGGCCGATGGCCTTTCGTGCGTCTTCCTTGCTCGGTTCTTGGCGGAAATCATCGAAGATTGATTCTTGGCAGAAATGGCGGAGAGAGATAGGAGAGAGGAGAGAGACAGAAGAGAGGGAGATGACAGACTTGATTCAGTGATTTAGGCGTGCTTGTTCTTTGTCCAAAATGGTCATTTTCCCTTCTGAAATAATTACAAAGAAGTCCCTAGGGATTTCTGTGTAATTTTGTCATTTGAAGGGACCTAAATGTAATTATCTCTGTTTTTTGGGACCTGTGCGTAATTTTCACAATTAACTATGTTCAATAAAATTTTACTTCCATAATTCTTAACCACTCATTTCTTCCCTGACCAAGTGACTTAAAATAAGTGAAAATTACGTGTAGATCCCAAGGAACAAAAATAATTACCAAAAAGTCCCTTGAAATCCCCAAATTACATAGAAGTCTCAAGGAACTGTTTTTTATATTATTTGTATGGAAAAAATCCAATTTTAAATATTGTTGTAAATATGGCTTTTCTATTGTAAATGGCCAAATTTTAAATTTTGTTGTAAATATAGCAATTTCTTGTTATAAATCTAGCATTTTTCTGTTGTAAATAACCTCTCTACGTTTAAAATCCATGTACTTAAATGTTGTTGTATGGTTTTTTCTGTTGTAAATGGCCAAATTTTAAATTTTGTTGTAAATATAGCATTTCCTGTTGTAAATATAATCTTTTTCTATTGTAAATGACCTCTCTACGTTCAAAATCTATGTGTTTAAATGTTGTAGTAAATATGGCTTTTTCTGCTGTAAATGGTCTGATTTTAAATTTTGTTGTAAATATAGCATTTTCTGTTGTAAATATAGTCTTTTTCTGTTGTTAACACAAACAATATCAAAAAAGTCCCTTGGGACTATGTGTAATTTAGTAATTTCAAGGGACTTTTTTGTAATTATTTTTTGTCCTTGGGACCTACACGTAATTTTCCCTTAAAATAATCTTTTCTCACACTAACCACATTCAGAAAAATCTTCTCCCTCCACAAATCCTGATCTAACACATCATTTAGGCTGTGTTTGGTTTGAGGGAAGAGGAGGAAAAATTTTGACCATTATACCCTTATATTTTTACTAAATTCCAACTTTGCCCCTCTTGTTTCTTTCTTTCATCTTCAACCTCTGACTCAATAGCCTCCATCTCCCTCTCTCGTGGCGATGGCGACAAAAGGTGACAGCTAGATCGGACTTTCACTTCCCACGGCAAGGACAGCCTAGAACCGTCCTTCCTCTTCCATGTCATCATCAAAGGGAACTGGAGGCGCCACAAAAGGGAGTTTGAACTAGAGCTTTAGGTTGTGAATAGAGAGAGCTAAGATCTGGGAAGCTTAAAGCTGTCCTTCCTTGCCGTCAAAAGTGAAAGTCCTACTATCCTTGCAATCTAGAAACTTGCCGCGGGAAGCTCAGATCTAGAAAGTTGTGTTGTCCTCATACTATCCAGAGGTTGAAGACGAAGGAAAGAAATAAGAGGGGTAAAATTGGAATTTGATAAAAATATGAGGGCATAATGGTCAAAATTTTCCCTCCCCTCATCTCAAACCAAATATAGCCTTAAGGGGCATTTATGGCAACAAAAAAAAAAAGAATCTTCTTCCAACAATTTGATTATGCCACTTTACATAAATTGACACATAACTAAGATTAATCCCACAATATACTTTTTGATGATTCATTGATCATATAATCAATGTAAGACCATGAAAAATTTAGATTTATTAGGGGGTAATTCCCTAATTTTTCCCATGTCCAAATTTGATCTTCAGGTATTTTTCCCATAATTTTCAAAAAAAAAATTTTACTTTATTGTTGGATAAAATGCCTGTAAATTTTTTTTTTAAAGATAAAATTTTCATTTTTAGAGTATGAAACCATTTTTATACACTCACATTAACCTTAAAATAAATTTACCCTATTTGTTTCCAATTATTTGAGACCTCTAGTATTTTTCATAATTGAATTTGGCTAATTATCCCTTAACTAACCAAAATTCTAATAATTCTTTAAAATTCCATTTTGAGGCAATTTTTTCACTTTTACCTCAATTAAGCCTCAAATATGTTTTGGCAAAATTCTTCTCTACCTTCTTATGTCTCCGGGGATTTTTCCTGCATTCCTAGGCAAAATTTCCAAACCTATCCTTATTTCCACATAACTTTCAGAAATTATGTTTTTGCTCAAACCTGGGACAGAGGTATACAATAATTGCTTGGCAAGTGTACTTCTTTATTGGTCCACTGACTGACATTTAATATACACTTAACCTTTATTCGGGGGAGCCGAATGTTATGATTGTTTTATCCTTTGATAGCGTTCATGAGACTTCTGCTCAAGTGGGCTTAGTAGCCTACTTATTCCATGCTAATTCTTTAACTTTTGCTCCCAAAATCTGGGATATGACAAGGCAGCAGGTTGGACTGGAGTTGAGCCACTATTGAATTATAATAGAGTAAAATTTTATAGCCTAAAAAACTTTACAAGTGTACGGGCCATATCAAGTAATAAAGTGATAAAAAAAAGTATCGTTCCCACAAAGACTTAATATCACAACTTTAGTTAAGCATTAATATCACAATTTCGTTTAAGTTGAGAAAATCAAATTAAATTTAATTAAGATAAAGGAAAAGAAAATCAAAACTAAAATAAAAATAAGAAAACTACCACAATAATTAAATGAGCAACCCAGAGTCACTAATCCCTTATTAGCTTCATAAACCTTGTTTTCACTAATTTAATTAGCTTTAATATCAATTTTGTTAATCTTGAGTATAAATAGCTATAAGTGTCTGTCGGTCCACTTACAACCCTCTCTTGAGTATAACTTGTTATGTCTAACATAGTTACTCAAGAGGCAACAAAAATCAAACACACTCTTCAACAATTATATGGGGCCATTAGGTATATGTCTATTCTAATCGCAAATTAAATCGTAATTTAATCCTATATTACTTAATCTCAGAGCTTAATTAAAATTCCATTCGTCAAGGTAAATCCTAATTCTATAATTCATATTCAATTATGGTCAATCACTAAATAGATAAATTTTAAATAAGATTAAGCAACCAAAATTAATATTAATTTTAACTAAACAATGAAAATAAAGTCTAATCCACACTTACAAGTTCAAAGGTACTCTAGGTTGCAAAAGAAACTAGCCACACATGACTCTAATAAAATCCATAATAAAAAGATAAGAATTCAGATTCAGATTCAAAGAAGAAGGAGAGAGAGGAAAGAAAATTTATCTGTCGCCTCCACAGTCCTTCCGTGGAGATGATGAAGAGAACCGAAGCGCTCAGCCTCTACTCCTCTGCTTCTTTGTCCCTTCCTTCTCGTTCTACGTCTCTCGATCTACTCTGTTTTTCTTGTCTTTGCCTCCTTATTTATAATTTAGGTATTGGGTCATTGATTCTCCTTTTCTTATTACAAAGATATCTCATATTTTGTAATTTACTCCATCAGATCACATAATTGATTTTTTTTCTATTTTTCTTGCGCGGGACCATCGAGTTTGGCTGATTGCATATCCTCTTAATTACTTTTTCTACTTCATTCCAAATCAATTAATATTTCATGCACAATAAAAATAGGATATGGTAGACTTTATGACGATTTATTCTTTGATCCTAAGTTTGATTCAATTATGGAAAAGTGTATAAACGATAATTAAATAGGTATATAATATCAATAATTCCAATTAAATCTCATAAAATATACTCCTATTTAATCATAAAATATATACTCATCAAATTAAAACTCAAAATTAGATTAGAAATCAGAACAATTTTTAGAAAATTCAATGATTTTTTGACCTACTTGAAAAAAAAAAAAAAAACCTATGAAAAAGTTTAATAAAATTGGTTATCTCAGAAAATTCAATATGTTTACAGATCATTTGTAGAAACATGGTGTTATTTCACTGAAAACTACATATGTGTAGTGTATATATATTTATGGTATTATTAAGTTGACATTTAAATTTATTATACGTTTATTTCTTATACATATACATATTATGCTATTTGTACAAAAAATGAGAATCACATTTTTTGTCACGAAGTAGAAAAGGTATTTACTCTTTTAAAAAAAAAAAGAAAAAGAAAAAAGAAACTTATGGGAGATGCCAAAAATTCTGGCTTTTCGAGCGTTGACAGCCTCAGCAGCGATCATCACCGTTGACTTCACAAAGCACCACCACACCATCCTTCTTGAGTGGGTGAGAGTTGTTAATTTCGAAGCAATTTCCGGGTCATGGCTTCGCACCGAAAATCCGCGTTGGATCAATATCCCCGACTCGGCAAGTAAAGCTTTTAACAAATGCAAGTTTCTGGAACCTCCAACAAAATTTAGTAGAAATTTGTATGTACCTTCATCAAAATCCAGTATAAATAGAATAGCTGTCTAGCATTATTGTAGACAAAACACAATCACTTTGTGAAACAACTTTGTACATAAATCCAATGTTGTGTTGCCAATGAAGAATAATATATATCTATTGAGTATCCTCCTTCCTCTGTGTGGAGTTCTTCAAATTATTCAAGCTTCAAGGAGACTAATTCTTCGAAGCTTAGGAAAACTCTTAGTCAGGCTTCTTCTCGTAAGTAAACTTAATTGATTCTTATATGTATTATATAAATTAGTCTCTTCATTTTAGGTAGAAATTTTATTTTTATTTTTTGTGACAAATTTTTTTTTTAAAATTTTGATGCAACTTTGTGATGAATGTTTAGTTGTAAAATAAATATTCATGTATCAGCGTGTTAGTAGTTTCGGGTCTTATTAAGTTCAGTTAGTTTATGTTCAAGTGTTTGGGCCAGTTAGGCCTATCCTATCTATAAATATTGGCCTTGTTGTATATTTTGATTCATTCAATAAGATTGTATTATTAGTATTAAAAAAAAAAGATTGTATTATTAAGAGAAAATGGGTTTCCCAGATTAACAAGCTTCATAGTGATGCGACACCAATGTCTTTTCATTGTTTCGTTTGTAAAGTATGCAGGTCTCAAAAAGTCTCTGTATGGACTTAAACAAGCCTGTGGAATGAGAAATTGACATAATCCCTAATAAAGGGTGGATATACTCAAAGTAAATATGATTATGCTTTATTCAAAAGAGGAAGGACTCTAATATTGTGTTTATTTTAGCCTATATGGATGATTTATTGATAACTGGAAACAATATTCATGCTTTAAGCACTACTACAACAACACTAATTAACATCTATTTTTAGAAAACATAAGTTAAAAAGGAGGCTGTGACATTTTTAAAATTTTAGCTTAATTTTCAATAACTGTTTCCAGAATAACAGTCATTGAAAGTTAAACTAACAACGACTTTTTTTAAAAAAATAAAAACATAGTTGTTAAAAATTACTTTCAACAACTGTTATAAAAAGCTGTCGTTGAAAGTTATTGAAAGTTAAGCTGAAAAATAAAATAAAAAATGAATATGTGTAAGTTTCAATGACTATTTTTTCATTTTCAAGTTGCACGTTGCTTTTTATCACATCATTTCAAACAAAGTTTTATCGAAACATTCCTCTTGTTTGGAGCTGGCATGTAATTGAGCATGAAGAGATTAACGATACTTCTTTAATTATCTTTTGAGTTGTTCTGTCGGATCAATCGCTCAAGGCCTTTGGTCTCCACCTGGACCTGATGAAGGAAATGGGATCACTTATTATGGACTCATTGGGAATGATTCTGATCTAGTTTGTTGGATTTTTTCGGGCCATTTACCATTAAGTGATTTATATCAATCAGTCATCTTTCTTTCATGGGTTTTTCCATTTTTCATAAAATTCTGGGTTTTGGTTTTAAAAAGCTTAAGACCCACCATTTTTCATAAAATTCTGCGTTTTGGTTTTAAAAAGCTTAAGACCCATTTAAGCACAATAATAGCACCAAGTGTTATTTTTACCCAAGGCTTTGCAACTTCGGGTCTTTTAACCGAACTGCATGAATTCAAAATATTAGTACCCGCTCTACAATCGCATTGGTTAATGATGCACATAATACTCGTTAAAAGTAAAAAAACTATTCATATTTGTTGACTTCATAAATGCTCTTGTGCCTGTGACATTTTGTTCGAAGCTCCATATTGCCCCTCCCTCTCCTCTCTCCATCTCTGAACCACCTCTAAGCCCTAGTCGAAGCAAATCACTTCTTCCAGCCTCCTCATAAACTTCAGACGTGAACTTATTTATTAAAGACCTAATTCTCGTGCTTGCGACAAAGCTCTCATCAATCCTCGGTTGTTTACGTGCCAAAGATCTCTTGTTGTCATCATCGTTTGTGGTCACCAATTCCTAGATCTACCCTGCCAACAGATACATGAGTGATCGCATCTTCTTCTTCAACAAGGTTAAATTTTAGGTTAAATTCCTTTCGAAGTTTTCATTGTATTTGTTCTTTCAATTCGACATCAAATTTCTATTGATTAATGTATTGAATATAGAGTACATTTGCAGGCATATGTTCCAAGCAAAACACCTCCAGCCTTGGCCAAACACAGAGAACAAGAGCTTATTACTTCAAGAGGAGATGGATTCGCAAATCTCCAGGAACACGATAGAGTCTATGATTATACTACCTAGATTTGGGCAGGCCAGATCTTAGAGAGAACCGTGATCGTTCTACTCATGGACGATCTTCCAAATATCCTTACCCTCATTGAGTAAGAACAATCAGGCTACCCTCTAAATTCAGGTTAAGTTCAGGGATTCAAAATTATCTTCTTAATTAATTAAACTATGTAGATTCTTTATTGATGTTATATGCATATCCTAACATTGAGAATAGGCTTCTTCCTGGAGTTCAGAATTTTGATATCTATGTTCCAAGGAATGAACGATTTCGTCACCTTAAGTTGTCAAACTTTCTGGCCTATTTTCTAAAATTTGTTTCTCATGATTTGAGGCCATTATTAGAATCGGCATTCAATTTCATGTCCAATGAGTTCAACAACTTTGATGAAGTCCGCAAACTCTATGAAGGTGGATTTCAACTGCCTCAGGATGTACTTGAGAATATCAGTGAAAAAATGCTTATACCTATGCTCAAGGAACTCTTACAAACTGATGGTGAACAAGCTTTCATATATCATACGCCTAAAGTTATTAAAGGTACATTGCGTTTCTTTTCGGAACTTTAAAATTGATTAATAATTTAAAGGTTGCAGGCTAGGGCATATGATTTAACTTGTGGAAAATTTTAGCACTTGTTATTGGCACTTTGCTAATTTGGAGCAGAAAACAAGGTTGGATGGATGACCGATGAAGAATTTGCAAGAGAAACGTAGGCTAGTGTGAATTCAGGTGTAATCTGGGCTCTACAAGTAACTGGAAAAAGTGGTCTCAAATTAATCTACTTCATGTGTTCAAATTTTATTATGTTAACATATTTTTCTTGAATTAATTACAAGAGGAACCCTGCACAATCAAAGACATTAATTTGATACAAGACTTTTTGACAGGACATCTTCTAAAATAGATAGAAGATGTGTAGAGATCAATAAAATGTTTTTTTTTTACATAGTATAGTGGTTTAGAGAACTTGTGGGCATTTATTTGATTTATATTAACCATGTATAATTTTGGAACACATTAGTTGATTATAGAAATACTTGTGGACATACTTGAATTTGTTAACTTGTGAATTTGTGCACATACTTATATTGACCATGTTTAGAGAACTTTTGTATATATGCAAGGCATTATAATATAACGTCACTCAGTTTTCTTTATTCTTTGTTTTGGGAATTGGTTGTTCATTACTTAGTTTTCTTTATTCTCTATTCTGGTTGTTTTTTAAAAGCTGTGGATAAAAAAAAAAACGAATTTCTTTTTTTATAAAATGACTTTCAACGTTTGATTTTGAAAAACAGTCATTGTTTGTATGACTTACAATGACTATTTTTGAAAAACAATAATTGTAAGTCTTGTTGTAGGTTGATTACAACAACGGTTTTACATGAATCATGTGTTGTATATATCTTCTTACTTACAACGATTGCTTTCAAAAGTACTCATTGAAAGTAACTTACAATGATTGTTTAAAAACATACATCTATTTTAAAAATTTCAACGAAACTCACATAAACTACCCCCTGAAAATAGTCATCCAAGGGTCCTAAAAATAGACGTTAATTATGCCTTCTGTAGTAATGAAATGAGGTTAAGTGGAATTTGTACAATGAATTTAGAATTAAGGATCCATGTACCTTAAAGTATTTTCTCGATCTTGAAGTTTTAAGGTCTAATCAAGGCATATGTGTCTTAACCAAAGAAAGTATGCAACTGAGCTAAATCATCAAACAATACTTGATTACTCGGGAACTTATGTCACTCCTAATTATCAACATCTCAAGCTCATTGCAGAGGAAGTTAAGGAGGATCAGCTCACTACTGAAAATACTAAAGAAGATCGCTTCCTCTGAGATCCAAGTCCATATAAGCAATTAGTCGATAAGTTATTGTATCTAACATTGAATAGATGTTATATTTCTTTCACTGTGTAGGTACTAAGTCAATTTATGCAGTTTCCATGGGATTCCCACATGTTGCAGTGCTAAGGCTCGTTACATGTTTGAAGAACTTGTTGGAAATTATGCCTTACGGGTAAGTCATTGTACTTTAAACGTTAATGTTATTTAAAATATTATCCATTTCGTTATCATTTCATTTGCATGTTTATAATGATAATTGTATCCTTGGACATATCTTATAGATTACCCTAAATGTCCCTGGTCGGTCATCTACGCAAGAGTGAAGATGAAATAAGACCAATATGACTTTGATGAGGTGCGGAGATACGAATCAAAGTCATAGGAACTTGTAAGAGTACAAGGTGCTGGACCGACACTATCAGAAAGCGGCATAGATTTAGTCATAAGCTTATCTCATGTATAACCGCGTCACAACGCCCTTTGACCTTAGATCATCATGGATTCCTACATGATGAGTCGTTGATCTTTGACCGAGTCAAAAGTCACCTTTGACTGGGTGATAATAAAGGCTTGGATCAAGATCAGTGGTTTTCATGCAGAGGAATGTGAATGGTCAAGATGGAATTTGTCCCTCACATTTGTAGAGAGATGATACTGGGCCCCTCGATACACTATGCAAAAAAGGCTTTTACGACCGCCTCATTTAGAGCGGACTATCGACGCCCCGGTCTTAAAGGTATAACCGGTGGCAGTTTTGTAAATATAAAGAACTTTAAAGGTATGACCGGTGGCAATTTTGAAATATAAAGAACTTCTTGGACCGCATCGTTTACCAATGGGTCTTAAATATATTATTCAGACCGCTTAAAAAACGATCAGTCTTAAAAATGTTATTAAAAAAATTGAAATATAAAATTTCTTTATAGAAAAATCTCGAACAGGCCGACTTATTTTTTCTACGGTCCAAAATAATAAGGAAAAATTAAATAAAACTTTTAAGACCGGATATATGTAACAGGAGGTCTTAAAGATTATACTTTTAAGCCGGACATAAATCGTGCCCGGTAGTAATACTTTTAAGACCAGAGTTTAACAAAGGATGGTCTTAAAACTTAACCTTTAAGACTGTCGTTGTTGTTCATCCGGTCTTAAAAATAAACCGCCAAATATATCTTCACGCGAAACGTTACCTTAAGGCTTACGTTGTACCTCTGAACTCTGAAACCCCTCTTCTTGTTGTGAAGCCACTCTTTCTGTTGCATTACCACTCTTCCTTGCCCACGTACCATTAGCCTCTCTTACTCTCTCATTTGCTCAGGCATTCCTCTCTTACTGTCTCGAAAATGAACGGTGAAGACGATTCCATTCGTGTTCCGGGAATGCCAGTTAATGGTGTGAGTCAGAAGGAACCCTCTTCATCTGACAATGTGCCTCATAACTGCCCTGCACGCCGTGGTAGAAGAGGCACACGAATGATGGATGTATCTCTAAGTCGGTCTTCTGGGTCAAGGCTCGAGATTTAGTTTGACGAAAAGTTGCGACCTTTCGGTCCTAATAAAACCAAATATAATAGTTTTGTCAGCTATCTTACACGCAGCAAGGTTAGCATCTTGATAGATGAGTGGAAAAGTGTTGACTTTGACAAAGTTAAGCAACCTATTTGGGACACTATCCGTCTTACATACACTGTCCCTGACTTTGAGGCGTTGAAAGACAAGACATTGTCTTATTGTGCTGATCGGTGGAGGAAGTTTAAGACCTCTCTCGCTAACACATATATTTTTGCTGAGGTTCTGCCTGCTAAACAGCCTTGGGAACAGTACACATTTATTTATGAACGAATTTGGCGACAATTTGTTCTACTGCGGGCCACTCCTGAAGCTCTGGTGAGTCTATATTTAGTTTTGTTTGCTTATATAACCTGTGAGCTTATATTTGTTCATCTAATCCTGTTAGTTAAATTGTTTGGTGTGTGAATAGAAGTATACATTTCCTGCCTTTGTCTATGCAAGTCTAATATGTAAACCCTGAAAGGGTAAAAATACTAAGGAGGTAATTGTGTAATGGTTTGTCTTGCAAAGGAGGAAATGAATAGTCTTAAAAGGGGGAAACTTTATATACTCAATTGTTACTATCTAATGTGGACTGATGATCACTGGATGCCTTAAAAAGGATCAAGTTGTAGGGATTCGTACACGCAGCAGATTAAAATTTCTTACGAATCCTTCCGAAGGATCACTCAACGACGTTTAAATCAGAGTTAAGAAAACCGAATCATACCTTGTGTTGAACTAGTCCGCGTTCCGTTCCTTTGATCAGGTGGGCTACCTTCTCGAACAACACATCCTCGCCTCGTTCCTTTGATCAGGTGGGCGATCGACACGTCCGCGTCTGGTTCTTTCGATCAGCAGAAGTCGACTCTTGGATCGGGTTCCTCTATTGGTATCCACACGAACAATCCCCAAAAACGGTTGCGGCAGCGTGCTAGCGCTTCTTGTGCGTCTCTCTCTCAAGTTGCTCTAGGGTTTCTCGCGGCTTTTCTGAATACGCTCGACTGAAAATCCCGTAGATTTTTCTAAACCCGATAGGCGTATTATATAACCAAAATTAATCCTTTATTAATTTTGGAAATTCGGATTTTTGAATCTGGTCAACATATCAATCGCATCTATCTCATAAATGTAATTGAATATATTAAAAGCCAGATTTGGAAATTCGAATTTTTGAATTTAAATCAAATCTAAATTTAAAGCCTTTTGATTTAATTTATCATCATAAATTAAATCCGAGATATGATATCTATCTATTTAATTAAATCTGAGATACCATATCTCAATTTAATATTAAATAGATATACGATATCTTTATTCGAAATTAAATGAGATACAATATCTCTATTTGTTTCAGATATTTAATTTATCAAATAAATTAAATACTAAACAAATATCATATATAATATTATAATCTCAATTTATAATATATATATTAATTTCGAATTATATATATATATATATATATAAATCCTAGATCAAATTTAGTATTCATTTAATCTCAGATTAATCTGAGATTCAATGAACCTGGACACTTTCACCCGTGTTGGATTATTCTTGTGTGTGACCCTGCAGGCCCATATGAGATTGGCAGTGGGCCAACACTGTATCAGCCCACAAGTCGCAAGCGGCCTCTAGCAAGACATTGCAACTACCCAATTCACATGGGAATCGATGACACGATACTACCTATCGTACAACCATGTCACGTCCCTTTTGTCACGCAATAATTTGGTCAAGGATGAGGCATGGATAATGTCAACTTCCTTTTCTTGACCATTGCTTTCTCGATTCTCGAATAGTCTAATAAGTGAAATGGAAACTCCTTTCCATCACAGTATGGCCATACATTTCTTAGACTCACTCATCGAGGGGCCCATCATTATCTCTCTACATATGTGAGGGACAAATCCCATCTTGACCACTCACATTCCTCCACATGAAAACCATTGATCCTGATCCTAGCCTTTATCATCACCTGGTCAAAGGTGACTTTTGACCAGGTCAAAGATCAGTGACTCATCATGTAGGAATCCATGATGATCTCAGGTCATAGAGCGTCGTGACGCGGTTATACATGAGATAAGCTTATGACTTAATCCATGCAGCTTTCTCATAGTGGGTCGGTCGAGCACCTTGTACTCTTACAAGTGCCCATGACTTTGACTCGTATCTCCATACCTCATAAAAGTCATACTGGTCTTATTTCATCTTCACTCCCGTGTAGATGACCGACCAGGGACATTTAGGATAATCTATAAGATTACCCAGGGATGCAGTTATCAATACGAACATGCAAATGAAAATGATAACAAAAGAGAATACTTTAAATAACTTAAATATCCAAAGTACAATGAATTGCCCCTAGGGCATAATTTCCAACACAAGTTTGTATTATTCTGTAAGCATAATTCTCTTTTGTTTCTTAACTTATCTACCTAGCAGTACAAAACATAGATCTTTTGTAAGCATAATTCTCTTTTGTTTCTTAACCTATCTACATCTTCCTTAAATAAAATGTTGAAACTTGATCAAGTGAATTTGACTAGTGTTTGAGGTTCATATCAAGCAGAAGTTCTCTAATTTCTGTTAGTGAGATGGCTGGAATTCATAATTAGTAGTTGTTTTCAATTCTGATTCACAGGAAAGAAGGGGAAAAGCACAGGAGATAGGGAGAAAGAATGATTGCCCGCATAGGGCTTCTTGCGGCGGATATGAAAAGGCTGAAAAAGAATTGATGGCGGCCAAGCAGAAAAGATTGGAGGTTGAAGCAAAATCCAATCCTTCTGCGGTACATGGTCCGCCATCTCCAATACGTCGCGAGGAGTTGTGGTTGCACATCCGGCAAAAGCCAAGCGGTGCCTACACGAGTGAACAAACTCGTGTAGTTGCTGAAAAAATTGTAAGTATCGTTATTATTGTTATTTTTTAGTTACTAAACATGTTTCATTACTAAGCTTCTTGTTATCTGTACCTTACAGGAAGATCTTAAAAAGAAAGAAGCAGAGGGATCTTTTGTGTCGGCCGGGAGGAGTGGTGTTCTTATTGTTGCCACCGGAAAACCGGACCATGGTGGGCGTGTAAGGGGGATTGGAAGATGGGTAGGCCTGAAGGAATTCTTTGGTTCATCAGCCAAACGCCATAGGAAAGAGGTGGTTACCCGGGAGGAGATGGAACAGACAGTGGCCAAATTAAATAAGCAAGCAGCGGCTAAAGAAGCAAGGTATCAATCTGATATGAGCCAGTTGAGGGAGGAACTAAATCAGATGAAGCTGCTTTTGAGCTCTCATCTAGAGACCAGTGTTCCCTTCACACACTCACCTGCAACTGTGCAACAGAGCACTAGAGGGAGCTGTATTGTTGGACAGTCAGAGCAACCTTATGACCTTTATGTGGAGGATCATGATAGACTACTATTGGTTGCAAAAGGGACTGTCCACAACTTATTGGGATCAATTGTACACCACCAACAAATGTCTGATGATGAAGTCAGAGTGTCAGTTGGAAAGGTGATCATTGATGCACCTCTCCCTCTCCCAACTGATGAGATGAAGATTGTGAGTGATGTCAAGGGAACCTTCATCTCTTGGCCAGTGAAGCTTGTACATGTCTGTACTCCTCCCCAAGCTTCAGCCCCTCGTCCTCAAGTTCCATCCCCTCGTCGAGCTCCATCCCCTCCTCAGGCTCAATCCCCTCCTCCTCAAGCTCAATCCCCTACTGCTAAGTTGACTGGTCGCGAAAAAATAACTGATATGGTGAACAGTGGAGGTTTTAAAGATAAATCGTGGCCTGTCAATGAAGTAGTAGACGTCCCTCATCCCCTACTAGTCCAAGTTGACACCGTTGATATTGACTCCCTGCTGCTTCCTAGACAGGAGCTTAGTGATGCAATTATTCGAATTTGGATGAAGTAAGTATGTTCTTCTATGAGTACATAATTTAAATGCATCGTTTAGACACACATACATATACTAATTCCCTGATCGATGTAATTATTGTAGGTTCTTGCATCAAGAATTGGAGAATGAGGGCAGGAGCAACGATTTTGGATTCTTATGCCTACAGTATTCAAGTCAAACAACCATGAAGGAAAGACAAGAGTACATATCAAGGAGGTTGTGTAATGTGAGAAGAAAGGTGTACTTGTTGCCATTCTTCCATAGGTACATATCACAAATCTTGTCTACAATTCACTTAATTCTGCTACATATATCACTGAGTATACTTTACTGCTGTGAATTTTCAGTTGCCACTGGCAGTTGGTCCTCATGTGCATGGAAGTTAATAAAGTTATCTTATTATGCTCCACTCACAGCGAGCCAATGCCCACGTTGTTGTAGACCATCAACGAGTAAGCATGTCATTTTGATTCTCTTGTCAGAAATCTCTGCTGTGAATTTTCAGTGAACATTGATAAATATGCATTTTTTATGATAGTGCCATGAGGACCTTCCAAGTCAACACACTCTAAAGGCACCCTTCAAAGACCAAAGAGCCTAAATGGCTCAGACTAGAGGTTGATACAATATTTGTACACTTGGCACACTACCTTGTGAACTTAATTGGTCAGTAAAATATGCATTACTTATATATTTCTTGTTCTTTTTAGATTCATCGGCAACCACCGGCGTCCAACCTATGTGGCCAATACGTCATGAAACACATGTATGATATTGCCACTGAAGGAAATACTAAATTATATGCAAAGGTAAATATTTGATGTTACATATAATTATGCACGCAAGTTAATTCAGTTTCTGGCTTAATGTTACATATGAAATATGGACGCAAGTTAATTCAGTTTCTGTCTTTGATGTTATAGATGTTTCACAGGCCTGCCCCCTTTTCAGATGCTGAACTCGAGCACATACGCAATTTGTTTTGTCAATATCTGTATGACCTGATCTTAAGTGATCAGGGACAATAATTAATGATGTAATTCATTTGTAAATATTCTGTAGCAACAATAATCTTCTGTAAATTTGATTATTTTTTCGAACAATTTGTAAATAATACACAGGCAATGTAAAATTCAATAGATAAATTTGTTTAATTTTTCGAACAATTTTTGTGTGTCCATTTTGGGTATCTGAAATTGGATGGTGGATATAGCTATTTAGTGCTTGAAATTTGAGGTTCAGTATGCTGTAAATAAGCAAGAGTTCGCGACTTTAGGACCGTATATGGGTAAACTTCCGGTCCTAAAAGTTTTCAGTTTAAATAATATGAGACTTTTAGGACCGCATATTTTAAACTTCCGGTCCTAAAAGTATTTGGTTTAAATAATATGAGACTTTTAGGACCGCATATTTTAAACTTCTGGTCCTAAAAGTATTCGGTTTTAATAATATGAGACTTTTAGGACCGTATATTTTAAACTTCCGGTCCTAAAAGTATTCGATTAAATAATATGAGTCTTTTATGATTGTATATTGTAAACTTTCGGTCCTAAAAGTATTCGACTTTTAGACCGTAAATGGGTAAACTTCTGGTCCTAAAAGTATTCAAGACTTTTAGGACCGTCTATTATTTTACTGTCCGCTCCTAATAGTCTTCTTTTAAATATGTTGACTTGCTTTTCAGACAAATCATTAATTAGGGTTCAAGGCAACCAAGGTTCTGGCGTTCTGCTCAAGCTAGGACACTCATTGTCGTCGATTTTACCTCTCCTGATGTTGAGTAGCAACATCGTTGTCCCTTTTCTTTGTCTCTTTTCTTTTTGTCGGAAAAAGAAAAGAGACAAAGAAAAGGACACTTTGTTTCTAATTAGGGCGAGGCAAAACTGACGACAATGACGGTGCAACCTTGAGAAGAATTGTCACTGTGTTTGTTTTTATTCGAATAAGGTAAACAATGTTTTTTGTTTTGTTGATTTGATCTTAATTGTATATTGTTGGATTTTTTAATGTGCGAGTTTTTAATGTTAATCAAACACACGAGGACAATGTTTTGTTTTCTTCCTTCTTGTCGGAAACAGAAAGAATCTTTTGTTGGATCTTAACTGTATATCGTTGTATTTTTTAATGTGCAAGTTTTTAATGTTGATCATACACATGAGGACAATGTTTTGTTTTTTTCCTCCTTGTCGGAAAAAGAAAGAATGTACTGAGAAGGACAAGGGCGATCAAAATAAAGCATGTAACAAATTTATTATAGATTTTTTAATGCTGCCCGTGGGGGGGCAGAGCAGTACATGATAAAAGGGAATATGAAGGCAAGATTGGATTTGCAAGCAATGGGAATACATGAAGAGTTACATCCAAGGCCGTATGGGACGAGAACTTATTGTCCCCTGGCTTCTCATACTTTGTCTAAGGATGAGAAACGAAGTTTTTGTGAGTGTTTACATGACACAAAAGTTCCCTCGGGGTATTCTTCAAATTTTAAGAGGCTTGTATTGATGAAGGACTTGAAATTAGTAGGCCAAAAATCGCATGATTGTCATGTCTTGATGCAACAGCTACTCCCAATAGCTATTCGAGGCATCGCCGAATATGACCTTCAGGTCATTTTAACTAGACTTTGTGTCTTCTTCAATGCGATTTGTGGTAAAGTTTTTGACATTGAAAAGTTGGATGAATTGGAGAATGAAGGATATCTTATCTTGTGCCACCTTGAGAAGCTTTTTGTTCCTAAATTTTTTGACATCATGGTTCATCTAATTGTCCATCTAGTGAGGGAGATAAAGTTGTGCGGCCCTATCCATTTACGGCGGATGTACCCAATTGAAAGATCTATGAAATTCCTTAAAGGTACGTGAAGAATGCATACCGTCCAGAAGCATCGATTGTTTAGAAATATGTTTCTGAAGAAGCCATGGAATTTTGTCAAAATTATTTGGCCAAAGTAAGACATATTGGGCTTCCAAAATGTCATCATGTGGAAGGGGCTTCAGTAAAGACTGTGGATCCTGATGAATTGTCACAAGTCCACTTATACATCTTGAATAATGTTGATGAAGTTCAAGTCAGCATAGCTGCACATAAAGAAGCTGTGAGGAAAGAAAATCATCGAATGACTGAACAAAGGTTGATTAGGGAGCATAACAAAACTTTTGCACACTGGTTCAAACAAAAGGTTGAGGGGGAGGAATGTGTTTCTGATATCCTCAAATGGTTAGCACGTGGTCCTGAGATTGATGTCATAAGTTGGAATTCGTATGTGATCAATGGTTATACATTTTACACGAAGTCCCTAGATGATAGGACCACAGTCCAAAACAGTGGTGTTATGTTAAAGGCTGAATCTATGCACTTCTCCAGTTCGAAAAACAAGAGCCCTTTACTGGCAGTCATGCCATATTATGGGGTTATTGATGAGATATGGGAGGTGGACTATGTGAAAATTAGATTTCCCATTTTCAAATGTAAGTGGGTTAATGTCAATAATGGTGTTCGGATCGATCGGCTAGGATTTACATTAGTCGATGTCAATGGTAGAAGTTTTGGAGATGAACCTTCTATTATGGCAGACTAGGCAAAACAAGTGTTTTATATCACTGATCAAGAAAATAAAATGTGGTCTGTAGCTCTCCAAGGAAAGAGGGTCATTGATATTGATGAGGAAATGAATTCAAATTATAATATTCCTGAGAGTACTCCTTTTTCAAGGGGTCTACCAGACATGGACGAAGAAGATGAAACGGATAATGAACCCGGCATAAGAAGTGATCATCAAGAAGGGATATGGGAAGATATCACTTTATAAAAGAGTCAATTCATAAGGTAATATTCATATATATGCAGATTTCTATGAAAACTTTAAGGTTTTAACTATATATATTATTCCTTCTATGTTCATAAAATGTCTTTGACTATGAAGTTTGTTCCTTGTTTTATTTTTATGGCAGGATCCGATCCAAAGGGACATGTTATAAAAGAGGATGTTACATTGTTGGGTGGGAATCAGATGAAGGCATGATGAATATTATTTTGGGTGCATGTATGTTGTATTTGTAACTTATTGTATTTGTAAGTAAGTTATCTTATTGTATGAATTAATTTAGGTGTTGTAGACATAGTATAATCATTAATTAAGAGGCCAAATAAATCATGGTGAATAATATTTGTATCATTTTTCCAATTCAATTTATTCAAATAATTGTTCATAGCTTGTAGCTTAAAGTATCGACTTTTATGTGCTGGATTGGGTAGTGGATTTGTGTATATATATAAGTAGCAGGAACAATAGCAGGGAAAAATTCGAGAAAATTTAGACTAGAAATAAATAAGCCGGTCTTATATGTTTAACTTTTAAGACCGGATGTAATTATATAATAGGTCTTAAAGGCCATATTAAGCCAGTCTTAAAAGTTGGTCTTTTAACACCGTTATGTTATATTTACACGTCCGGTCTTAAATGAAAACTTTTAAGACCGGAGGTAATTATCATCCAATCTTGAAAGTCAGTCTTTTAAGACCACGTATAATTAGTCGTCTGGTATTAGAAGCCGCTATTTTTTAGACCGTATGTGTTTTGTCCGGTCTTAAAAGTCTGATATTTTAAGAGCGGCCTATTTTAGGCCGGTCTTAAAAGTTGAGTTTTTGTACCGAACAAAAACTATTTCATGTTCATTTAGTACAAATTTTAAGACCCAATGTTTTAAATGTCCGGTCTAAAAGATTTTCTTTAAGACCGGTTCGTATCCGGTCTTATATGGTAGACTTTTAATATCGGTTGGAACAAGACCGGTCGTCTGTCCGATCTTACAAGCCTGTTTTGTTCGGTCTTAAAAGACTTTTTTTGCACTAGTGATAAGTGAGTCTAGAAACATATAGCCCATACTATGATAGAAAGGAGTTTCCATTTCAATTATTAGACTACTCAAGAATCGAGAAAGTAATGGTCAAGAATAGGAAGATGACATTATCCATGCCCCATCCTTAATCAAATTATCGCGTGACAAAAGGGACGTGACATGGTTGTACGATAGGTTGTGTCGTATCATCGATTCACATATGAATTGGGTAGTTGCAATGTCTTGCTAGAGGTCGCTTGCGACTTGTGGGCTGGTACAATATTGGCCTGCTGCCAATCTCATATGAGCCTGCAGGGTTGCACACAAGAATAGCCTAACACGAGCAAAAGTGTCCAAATTCATTGAATCTTAGATATGTCTAAGATTTAATGAATACTATATTTAATCTAGAATGAATATATATATATATATATATATATATATATATATATATATATTAAATTTGAAAATAATATAATAATATTATTTAATAGAGATTATAATATTATTATATAATATTTGTTTTCTATTTAATTTATTTGTTAAATTAAATATCTAAAACAAATAGAGATATTGTATCTCAGATTTAATTTTTGAATGAAGATATCATATATCTGATTTAATTTAAATTGAGATATAGTATCTCATATTTAATTAAATAAATAGATATCATTTCTCAGATTTAATTTATAGAGATAAATTAAATTAGAAGGCTTTTAATTCAGATTAAATAAATAGATTAGATTAGATCTATTAGATAGATTTAATTAACATATTATTTTAATCCAAATTCAAATTTCAAAATTAATAAGGAATAATTTTGAATATAATATGCCTATTGGGTTTTGGAAAACCTACGGGATATTTTGTCAGACGTATTAAAGAAGTTGCGAGAAACCTTAGAGAGAAAAGTGAGACGCGATAATACTGAAGGCGCTAACACTTTGCCGTCGGCGTTAGAGGCTATCCATGTGGATACTGGTAGAGGGAGGAGATTCGTAGAGTCGACCCTTGTTGATCGAGTAGGTAGCCCACAAGATCAAAATGAAAGAAACGCTTATTAATTTGCATAGGTACGGTTCTTTTTCTAACTTGATTTAAACACTGTTGATAGATCCTTCGATGGGATGCGTAAGTTTTTAATTCTGCTCCGTGTACGGATCCCAATAGAACTACCCAAGACGTGGTATTTTTCTATGAGCAAAAAGCTCCTTGACCATGGAGTGCTATTGTGACTCAGATCATCCTAGCTGCCCAAACATAAGAAGTTCAATCATGATTTTCTTAGTTAAGATGGAAGATTCTCTAATATGTTGGAAGTCAAAAAAGCATAATATGGTATCTAAATCTTCAGCAGTGGCAAAATATAGAGACCTAGAAAAGGTTGTTTCCGAATTAGTCTGGATTGTTGGTTTAATGAAGGAATTTCATGTATATGACATTAAGCCAGTACGGGTTTATTGTGATAACAAAGCTACAATTCACATTGCAACTAACCCAGTTTTTTAGAAGTGCACAAAGCATATTGAGGTTGATTGTTAGTTTATGTCTGAGCTGTTGTGTAAAATCATTACTTTTGGATATTTGAAGTCATCGTTGGCAAATAACTTGACAAAGGGGCTTGGAGGACCCCAGCACCAATACATTATAAGCAAGTTAGGAACCTGTGGCTACATAGTTCCTAACTTGAGGGGGAGTGTAGTAAATGTTTAGTTGGAAAATAAATATATTCATGTATCAAAGTTGTTACTAGTTTCGGGTCTTATTAAGTTTTGTTAGCTTATGTTAAAGTGTTTGGGCCAATTGGGCCAACCCTATGTATAAATATTGAACTGCTTGTATATTTTAATTCATTCAATAAGATTGTATTATTCAGAGAAAATGAGTTTCCCATAATAACAAGCTTCATATTGATGCCATACCAATGTCTTTTTATTGTTTCATTTGTACCCATGTTATATAATGAGTTTACGGATGATAATACATTTGTAAGCAGTGATCTATAATTCTACAAGTACATATACTTTTTTTTGGACTGATAAAAGTACATACACTTCACAAATTTTAACAATATAATCTTTTTATGAGCATGTAAACGTACTTATTTATAAGAATTTAATGATATTCACATTTTATACAAGGCTTCATTGTACCTTTCATAGTAGTGTAAATATGTTGAACGATAAATTTTGTGATGCTCTAATGCATGGTTAAAATTAAAATTTATTGTTAAATCTAGGGGGAAATCAAATATGAGAATGTGTTATTTACACCTTCATATTGTTGCAAGCCATACCTTCACTTTTATGGTCGATCCCTTGAAACTGAAGTGAGTTGCTCTTGAGCTTATCCAGTTGATTTGACATACAAAAAATTGCATAAACAAACCTGAATCAAAACCACCAAATTTCCCTAACGATCTGTATAATATAGTGTTAAGAAAAGCGTAATCCAACACCAAAAGGTTACGCAGTATCCCAAACGAACAAGCAATGGCTTTCGCTAACGTGCGCCCTACTCGTCGTCAGCCATTGCTTGTTTCACTAAAACTATGGATATTAAATCTTCCTAATAATTTTATAGAGTCAAATAGAGTAGAAAATAAAATAAGCAATAAAATAACAGATAGAGACACAAGAAAGTAACAAGGAAAAATCTCCCTAACAATGTGAGTAAGAGCAAATGACCACGGCCCAAAGTAAAAAAGATTTGACTATCTTCAAAAGGATGATTTTCATGCTCTAACACAAAGCTTAATTATAGGATGACAACAAATTCACCTCATCTGCAAAAATCGCCACATGATTATATTAATATATGTTTTTTTTTTTGAGGTGAAAGGAATATATATTAAAGACAGATGAGAAATTACAACAAATGGAGTTACATTAGGTGAAATTACAGAATAAGACTAAAACTAGCAAAACTCTTCCTAGTATGGATAGCTAGGGATTTGATCTGAGTAGTAATCTCGATTGGAGTAAAAGACTCATCAGTGAAAATTCTTTTGTTACGGACTTCCCATAACTTCCAACAAGAAATGCAGATTCCTACTTTCCAAGAGGTATCTAGAGAAGGGGAGTGGATGATTGAAGTCAACCATGCTCTGATGTCCTTACTGAAGAAATCATCACATATATCAGAAGGAAGGATCTTCCTCCAAACCAGCGAGGGGAGGCTGCATCCTTTAAGAACGTGATCTAAGCTTTCAGCACATTGTTGTAGAAGGAACAAGCTTATCAGTAGTCAGACCTCGCCTAAAGCGTTCCTCATTTGTAAACAACTTACCCTTGAGAAGGAGCCAAGTGAAGGTTTTGACTCTTTGTGCCATTGGTAATTTCCACATTTTCGTCCACAAAGTGTTAGGGTCATTCTAGCTTGAGCTCTCTAGGGACTTATAGGCAGATTTGGTGGAAAATTCACCCTTCTTGGTAAGGTTCCAGGAGCACGAAGGAGGTTGGGAAACTCGTGTAATTGAAGTTGAAGAAATATCCTTTAAAACATCAAGAGGTAATAGATGTTGAAAAGAGGTCATGTTCCAAGTCATATCCTCATTGACAAAGTCATAGATCACTTTTGGTAGATCACCTTCAAGGATAGGGGAGAAGGACACGTTTTTCAGAGGACCATAGTCGCTCACCCAGTAATCTGACCAAAACGAGATCTGACTGCCATCTCCTGGGTGCCACTTAATATGGTAAGAGGAGTCTTCCCATATCTTTAACAAGTTCTTCCAGAAGTATGACATTCAAGCACTACAGTTGACTGCATTAAGGCTAGTCACTCCATATTTTTGCTTCAGGACCCAGACCCATAAAGCATCAGGCTAAGAGTAAATTTTGAAGATAATCTTCATCATAAAGGCCTTATTTTGGGACTTGAGATTTGGCAAGCCACACCTTCTGTGATGTATTGGTTGACAAAGCTCTTGCCACTTAACAAGACTAATACCACGGTGATCATTAAAGTACTACCAAATGAATTTCCATATAACCTTTTCGATTTTCTTGCAGCAATAAGAGGGGAGAATGGTGCTATGCATGGTATAGATGGGGATTGATGCTGTTGGTTAAATTCCATATGCCAAGTGAACCAGTCGAACAAGTAATAAAGTGAAAGTAGAGTATCGTCGCAAAGAGACTAGATACCAAGGAGTGATGCTCAATCACTACTATAGTTGCACAAAAGAAAGTAAAATACTTGATATGAGGGGTTTGATTGGCTATGCTACTAGCAAAAGGAAACTACGTAAATTACTTGAGAAGAGATATCAGTAGAAAGTTAGGCTGGACTCATAATCACCCCTAAATGCATCAATCCCCCAGTTGCTTTATCCATTGCTATAGCATCTATACTGTACAGCTTCCGCAATGCTATAGCATAGCTACTCACCGCAAAGCTATTTGGTTAACCCACCACGGTAGTTTACCGAAACTTCTGCGTCCGATACATATGATTCTAACTATACTCCTTCCATATTCCTATGGCAACTTTCTAGTTAGACTTGCGTTACGCTCAGGGTGTTATGGTTATGAAAGGTAGACCCATTCCTAAAGCCTACAATAATAGGTCAAGTCGTGCATGGGCTGCCTAGCAAACACTGTTTCTCAGAGATTTAACCTCGACTTCTTGCTAGTAAGCCAAGGCCACAAATCTAGCCCCTAGCTTCTGCTAATCGACTAGTAATGAATGCACTGATAAGCAAACCAAATTTATTAAATTAAGAACTACAACTGGGTTCATTTAACACTTAAGGATTCATCCTCGTCCAGCCATACAAAAATTAGTTCATGACTGACGAGGGAAACACAAAACAGAAACTAACAGAATGACCCATGATTGAAATACTAAAATAAAAGCGAAAACAAAACAGAAAGCTTGAGCGGAGTTCCGGGGGTGTGAATGAAGTCCTATCACGTCACACCTCCACGTCTTCTTCTCTCCGTCGCACTGCAGGGAAGGATGTTGGGCTGCTCTGGAAATCTCGTGCTTCATGAAATCTCTCACTCTTCTCTTGAGTCGGCCGAATATGGAATCTCGTTTAGGCTCAGTGCGACTCTCTCTCTAGGGTTGCGTTCCTATTTCCTTTTATAAGCAGCTTTCTTGTAGAGTGTGTAAATGTATGTTGTTGGAAGCTTGTAGGGTTGGGATTGTTCTTGTCAAAAATGGTGATGAACCCACTGTTTGACACTTTAAAATGTTGAATAATTATTTTGAAATATTAGATTATGTTTAGAGGCTTCAAGGTTAAAACCATGTTCTTGAAGCTGAAAAATTTGTAAGTCTTAACATGGGGATGCTTAAAATTTTTAAAGTGTTAATTGGATTAAAAGGAAGGGGAGTTGTATAAGATAAAGTAATTATTATCGAGAAGTTGATGCAGGAGGGCATGGATTGGTAAGTTCGAAATTAGAAGCATAATATCCTTAGAGAGATTCTGCCTAGCATAATATGCCAAAGGAATTAAATACCCATTTATATAGTAGTGAGAATATGTTCAATGGTACATTTTTATTATATATAATGTAATTTCATTTTACACGCGGACTAAAGTATACTTTTAGTCTTTTAAGTTTTATATGAGATATATTTGTGGTCTCATAACTTTATAAAGTATACTTTTTGCTTTATATTTATAACAGCGTTAATATTATTAATGGAAAATTAATGTTAACAAAGCAAACTCAATTGATGATTGTGCTACTAAAAAAGTATATAAGTTTTAATTTTTTTAATATAATATATTTATATTGTTAAACTAAAATAGAGGTTTTGATATATAGATTATTAAAACGGGATAGGTTATTCTGCCTATCCTTATTTTGCCTACTTTTGCCTACCCCTCCCAATATAGTTAGATCATAATCTCATCTAACGATAGAGATTTGAGAGATAACATAAACTTTTTTACCCCTTCCTCTCTTCATACCCTTATCTAATTGCTTAATCGTACCGAGGCACGATAATCCAGATCAACCTGAATTGATTCAAACGGGGCCACTTCCCTAATTTTTTTACCTAAGTTTCTTCAAGATTGAAATTATTGAGTTTGGGATGATAGGATTGAGATGAGTCTGATTTGATTGTATAGGGAAGTAGGCATGGCGGAATCAGTTCATCGGCGAACCAGTGGGTTGCATGGGGAATCAACCCTAACAACAATGTCATAACTTGTGTTTCGCCTTTCCAATTACACAGAAACAAAGACCCACATTTTGATTGCTTCAAAGTTGTGGGCTAATCAGAAGAACTGGATTGGCAACATATATAATGAAAATTGTTTTTATCAATGGTTCATATATATTACACCAGATTCGTGGTAACTCAGAGAAATCCAAAGGATTAATGGGGTTCAATATATATGCAGTATGTAGTTTTAATAATTAAATAGTCATTCATCTGTGGTTTAAAAATGACAAAAACAATCAGCAAACACGAGCCTTCATCATTCCAAAAAAGAAAAAAAAACATTTCTATAACAGAGGAGGAGAGGGAGGGAGGGTGGGAGGTAGTAGGAGAAAGGAAGAGTTAAAAGTGCTTATTCTATCCCTCAAATCTCCACCGTTAGATGAGAATATAATCTAATGATATTGAAATCGGTAGGCAAAGGTAGGCAAAATAAGAGTAGTCAGAATAACCTATCCCTATTAAAACAATATATTTAGATTATTAAACTAAATTTTTATTAATAGGTATTGATATTAACAACTTTATTAGATTGTTAGATTTTTTCAATTTACACATATTTAAAATCTAAAATTAATAACATTTAATTATATAGTTATTACTTAAGTTTTCATAGTATCACTTGAGTTTGTCGGGTCAGCATTTTTCATTACTTATACTAACGGTATTAGAATTATAGGACTAAAAGTATACCTTATAAAATTAAGGGATTAAAAATATACCTCATGTAAACTTAAAAGACTAAAAACATATATTTGTCTTTTATACTCTTTTACATTTGTTCATAGATGGGCTGATAGCATGAGTAACGATTAAACTTATTTTTTGTATAATATAAGGATTTCTCCTTTCGGGGCTTTAGTGTAAATTTGGGTTTGTTCTTTTCTCATGGGGATTAGATCGCTTATAATCTCAACTAACAGATAGTAACTGTAAGTGGAGCTAAATACCCAAGAGGGGGGTAAATTGGGTATTCTCAAAATTTTTCAACAATAACTCTGTTTTTAGACAATAAAAACATAGGTGAACAGAGTAAAGGGAAGAGCAGCTGGACACAGAGATTTGTACTGGTTCGGTCCTAACAACTTGACCTACATCCAATCCCCAGACTCTCTGGGATTTTCACTATATTAATGATTACACACTCTGCACTCAAGAAGTAGTTCTCTCTCTAGAACTCACTCCCCATTACAAGTTGTAATCAATGAACTCCCAAATCACCAAGTCCACTTGACTTTTGATTCTTTACAATAAATGATTTTCAAAGATAAACTCTCTCACAGAGTGGATAATAATGAATACTGAAGCTCAAAGTATCAAAAGATACAATATAGATGAAAACTGAAGAAATAAATGCAAGACTTGAATGATTTTCATTTTCAGCTGTTTTAGTTGTTGAGAAGACTTGAATGCAACTCTATTTATACTCAGATAGCATTAAATGACCGTTGCATCTTTAATTAGACCGTTGGAGATGATCTGCAAAGGTTAGGAGCAGGTTTTGGTCTTCTTCTCTCTCTACTCTCCACTTAATCCAGCTGTCCAAGTGTTCAGAGTTGACTTTCTCTAGATTAACCTGTTGGAGAAGCAGTTGCTTGTTGTAGAAATCATTCTTTAATGCTTTGCAACCATGTGCAGATGGATTACCCAAAAGTGTGCAACTTTCTGGGCATAGCATTTAATGAGCTGACATTGCTTTTTTACTTTTGCTTTAAACCTTCAATAAACATTCTTTAATCCATCTGAAACTCACTAAAAAAGTGGTTAAACATAATTAGGAATAGTAGAGAATAATACTGGAAAGCATTAAGATCAAAAAAGAAGGTTTTCCAAATTCGTCAGATTTGAAATTCTGAATCAGCGATGTAAACTCGAGTTTGGTTCTTATAGACTCGAGTTTGAAGCTTCAGTTCATAAAAGCATTTCAAGTTCAAAACATCTAAACTAGAGGTTTGCAATCAAAACCTGAGGTTTTCAATACACTGGAAAGCTACATTGCTCTCGGGTTGATTTAAACTCGAGTTTGCAAGTCTGAACTCGAGTTTCCTCCATCTAGAGAGGAATGTCACGATTTTGAGTCTTTGAGCAGCTTTGTGCAAAACACAAACTCGAATCTATTAGTAGTCAAACTCGAGTTTGACACTGTTTAAGTCAAAACTTAGTTTTAGCTTTCAAAAGGCAAACCTGAGGTTTCCAATGCAAACTCTAGAGTTTTTCTTATGTTAAAACTGCATTGCTCTCTGTAAGGTTTAAACTCAAGTTCACAAAGTTAACTTCAAGTTTGTTCAACTTTGAAAAACTTTGAATGCTCTGGGCCTAAAGTAAACTGGAGGTTTATAAAGTTAGTCTCGAGTTTACTTTGGTTGAAAATCCTTCAAAGTTCTCTGTCAAGTGTAAACTCGAGTTTGCAATAATGAACTCGAGTTTACATGTTTTGTAAACTCTTGAGATTTTTCTAACTAGAAAAAGTCTTTACACTTGAGAGAGTAATGTCTGGTTTAAGAATTTGAAAAATCTTCCCACCAAAGGCAAACTTGAGTTTGTCATAACAAACTCGAGTTTACTGTTTTTGTAAACTCTTTGAAGATTTTCTCTGGAGGTTGTAAACTTGAGGTTTATAAATAGAGGTCTCGAGTTTAAAAATGTTTTTAAGTTAAAATGCTCTCTGTCTCTAGCAAACTCAAGGTTGCCAAGATAACCTCAAGTTTACTCAAAGTTTGAGAAAACTTTGGAAAACTCTCAAGTTCATTTCTAGGGACAGTCTCAAGTTTAGAGTTTAAACTGGCGAGTTTACATCTTCTGTCAGTGGCAAACTCGAGGTTGCCAATTCTAGGCTCGAGTTTGTAGTAGACAGAGTGTTTTTGCTTGAAATTGACAAGTTTTAACAAACACTTATCTTACTCAAAAACATCCCTACATTGTTTATAATTGTTAGTAATCATCAAAACACACAGGGAACTAATAGTAACAATTAAACTAAACAATAGGAATGGGTAATCATAGATCAGTCACAGTTTGCCCATCATTTTCTAATAAAATATTACGAGTCCAAATATCAACAAAAATATATATAACGAGTCCAAAGGCCCCATCCAGACCAATCCAAACACAAGCCCCAATCAAAGACACATCATGGATTACACATAACAATTCTCCAGCTGTTGAAATTATTGTTGGATTTTAGGATCTAAATCCCATAGGTTATAAATAAGAAGTCTCACTCGTTCACCATCGCTGATCGTATTGGTTCACTACAGTCGCGTCGGTTAGCCAATGGGTGTGATCGTGTCGGTTCGCCAACAGATGTCCATCTGATCAATTTCCGTCATCTATAAATAGGATGTGCTAGTGACATAAAATCATAGATAGAGAAAAAACTAGATCTAAAATTAATTTCAAATATACACTCATATTGCATACATAAAACATCTTGTGCGTTCCGAAAGCAAACTCGTTGGATTCGCTTGGGTTTCAAATGGACAGAGCCATCTTTCTGGAGACGAATAATCCACTCTATCTTGGGAGGCAATTGCTCGAAACCTTCGGCATTCTTATTGAGGAAGCAAAATTGTCTTAAGGACACAACGAAAGTTGGGCCCGAATTTCTGCATAGGTCATAACTATTTTCGACAGTCTTGTGAGTTTATTTATAGCTTTTCTATATTATACAGACTTGTTGTATGCTCTCTGTATGTGTTATTTAATTAATACAGATTCTTGTTATGCATGCTATTCTGTTTATTGTATATTTAATTTCTACCTACTCAATATATTGGAAACAACAATTATAAGCTATATGTATTAAAGCCGGGAATTACGGTCGGCCCTTGAAGGGCTAGGGTCTAAATTGGTCGGCCCTTTTAGATCCGATGTAAGAAAAATGTCTATTTTTAAAGGTCCGGCCTGAGAACATGCGGACCAGGACTGCAAGACATTTTTATGAATTAAAACTTTTTTACATGCGTTTTGCTTTAAAAATATATATATATATAATTAGTAAAATACAACAATTAAAGTTCTAATTTTTTTTAAATAACTTTCTGTCAGTATTAATGTCTACACAACACGCTTAATGCAATAAACAAATACAATCACTAATTCATAATCAAGAGTACACTATTGTCTACAAATAACTTACCCAAAGCATAACAAGTTTACCACTAAGAAACATAAGTATGATGACTATCATTTTTATCTTCTTCACCACTATCATCAATTTCAAAGACATTTGATTTTGTTTTATGGGTAAAAATATCAAGAATATCTTTTCTCACATCATGAATACATTCATAACTTTACTTACAACAAATAATAAACTAAATTATAAAATTAAAGTATAGTTATTATGTATTTGTAACTAAATTGATAAATAACACAATAACAAAACATATAGAAATTAGTAAATTAAATGGTCAAGTCAACTCAACGAAACAAAAACAAAAAATATTTAAGAGCCTAACAATCCGGCCCATGGCCCTACAAGGGCGGTTCTTTTAAGCCCTTGACTTTACGGGGCCGGCCGTATAAGACTAACTTCATTTTGAAGCTTCAATTTATAAGTTTGACCCTTAAAGAGTCATAACTTAAATGGGCTCACCCGATTTCTTGGTTCTAGTATGTACCCAAAAAATAAAGAAGAAAACATACCAGCCATCTATCAAAAGAATATTCATCTTATCCTTAATATAAAGATATATTGATTTAATTTAGGGATATTAAGAAATTTAAATAAATTATTTAATTAAAACATATGAGATATGATTTTTCTAAAATATTTCTCTATAGCATTATATTATATATCAATTTAAAATTAAGATAAATTAGTTTAAGAAATTATAAATATACAAATAAAATAATAAAAGGTCTTATATTTTTGGATATATATTTGAGCCACCTGAAAAAATGGTCTAGAATGCTGGATGAACCTTAATCCCATAAATAATTATTAATGTTAGATAAATTAATCAAACCATGGGAACGAAGAGTGACTCTCAACGGGAGAATCCAGGCTCTTCAGGAAGAATTACAACAATTCCCCGATCCTAACGAAGTAGTTCCTCCGAAATCCAATGAACAACAACGATTACTTAGGATCAGTTTGCGAATTTGTGGCACCGTAGTAGAATCATTTCCAATTGCACGTTTTGCACCTAAGTGCGAAAAGACAGTGCAAGCTTTGTTATGCCAAAACCTAAATGTTAAGTCAGCAACACTTCCAAATGCCACTTCTTCCCGTGGCATCCGTCTTCAGGACGATCTAGGTAGAAAGATATATAGAACTCATTCAAGATTGCTTGGTGGTCTTAAGAATGGCTTTGGGGGAGCCTCCTCTTAAGAATAAATAAAAAAGATGAATAGAAGATAATTCATGTTCATCCTAATAGAAGAGAAGAAAACTAAACTGTCAGTCCAATATTTGCTTTTGCACAGATACATATTTAATAAAGTACTACATAATTATTTTTTTTTAACAAAATTCTAAGTAAATTAAAAATTTATAAATTAATTAAAATATTAAATTCTAAGATGTGATTTGTGGGTGTGTACATGTACGAATATGATGAAAAAATATTTAAAAAATGAAAAAGAATATTGTTAACGTGCAATTTTGCTAAGACATAGCCACAAGGGCTACAACAATCCCTCTTAAAGAAAATGTGGGGATAAACTCCATTCCTTAATTTAATAAACTTTTTGAAGAGTCTTATCTTTTTCTTGTCATAGAAGACTAATCCTCCTTATAAAAATTAAAAAATTAGTTAAGTCAGTGTTTATAAAATATGTGGATTGACTTCTCTAAAACATTACTTTCGTCACTGATGTTGAAAATTATTACAAGATGAAAAATCCCTTTATAAAGTAAATCAATAGGAATAATGTTAAAAAAAAAGTTTATAAATTTGGAGGTAGGGGACGAAGTGCAATCAATTGACATCCGCCTATGTGTTGATACAATTGGGAGCTACTCCAATATGTAGAACTTAGAAAGTTGATTAATTATGTCATTAAATTTATTTTTAAATCATTAATTACAATTAGGAAGTGGGAAAAAAAATATATCAAATTTTTAATATTTTTAAATATAAATATAAATATAAATATATATATAAATATATATATATATATATATAAATATAATTAACGACTACTCATTCCATTTTAAAAGAAGCTTGTAATATGAACAGGATTACAGAAGCGAGTAAATAATTAAGTTTGGAGATTCATTCATTTAATTCTAGTCTACATTCGATGTACTCAAAGCTCAACTAGACTAGACATAGAGAAAATGTTGATTACAATAAAATCAAAAGTCTAAAAAACAAGGAATTAACAACGAGGACTGTAACAATCCACATCTCCCAGGCCCAGTCCATAATAAAGACTCAAACAGGAGTAGATCAGAGTAACGTGTTTTTGTTTTTTTTTTAAAAGTATACTTTTTTCAGAGAATGTAAATACCCCCTACCTCGTTGGGGAAAAGACCCACACACCCATCACAAACACACATTTTCGGTCATATTGATAATATGACGTATAGAACCATAACCTCTTCTATAAGAGGAAACATAAGGGGATAATTGAGGTATTAAGCTCTTGCAAAAAACAAAAAACAAAAACAAAAAAACTATATAATGTACCCGCCTTTTAGGCAAGGGCAGAACTAACGAGGCTATGAGTGGCCTTGCCCTCTAAAATTATAGAATAAAATCCAGATGTTTTGAAAATTACATTTCAACATTATAAAATTTTCTATATTTTCACTTTAGTTCCGTGGAGATACTAAAATGAAAATATTGAAATGTTTATGAAGATGAAATGTAATTTCATAAACACCTAGATTTTATTAGGGTAAAGGTGCAATTTTACACATGAAGTTTGCTCAAAGGAGCGCTCAGCACCATGAAGTTTTTTCTAGAACAAAAATACATACGAAGTTACGTTTTGGGAACGAAAATACCAGGGGTCGTTAATTGATCGTCAACTTGGATGGAATGCTGACATGGCGATGATTTGGACTGAGACGCTAACGTGGAATAAAAAGATTTAAGAAAATCAAAAAAATTAGGAAAAAAATTTTAAAAATTAGGAAAAACTTAAAAAAAATTAATAAAATTTAAATAATTAGAAAAAATTCAAAAAATTAGGAAAAATTTAAAATAATTATAATAATTAGAAAAAAAATTAAAATAACTAGAAAAAATTAGGAAAAAATTCAAAAAATTAGTTAGACTTCACACATCATATTAGATTTATCTCTGTAGAGAGAATTGATAAGAAGATTATCTTAATTAATTAATTATTAATTTTTTCAATGATCAGCTTACTCTAGTGCATCTTCAACAACTGCACCGGCCTGTGTCAATACAACTCCTCTTCCACCAGTTGGTTATCTAACCACCACTGCCGGCGAACCACAGGCAACCGAACGCTGCCGGTAGTCGGCGGTAGGGTGGCTGGTGGTGGAGCCCACTGGCGGGAGTATTTTAATTTTTTCTAATCATTTTAATTTTTTGAATTTTTTTTATACTTACTTTAAATTTTTTCCTAATTGTTTTAATTATTTCCTAATTTTTTTCCCTAATTTTTTAAAAAAATTTCTTATTTTTTATTTTTTTAAAATTATTTTTATTTTTTGAATTATTTTCTAATTTTTTTTCCTAATTTTTTAAAATTTTTTATTCCACATCAGCGTTCCATCCAAGTTGACAGTTAACTAACGGCCCATGGTATTTTTGCTCTCAAAACGTGACTTCTTGTGCACTTTTGCTCCAGAAAAAAACTTCGTGGTGCTGGACGTTCTTTGGGACAAACTTCATATATAAAATTGCACCTTTATCCATTTTATTATGTAATTTTCACCCCCTAATTACAATTTTGGAGTCCACTTCTACTTTTAGGCCCTCCCCACCATCCACCATTTTACACTATTTAAAAAAAAAAAAACCCCACCACTTTACACTTCATTTCTCTTTTGTTTATTTCTCTTAATATAAAATTTTTATTTCATAAATATAATACTCCATTGTTAGGTTGACAATATACTAAGAAATGAAAATTAACTTATTAAATAGGAGTATAAAATTAAAATTCTTTTTAAACTTTCCCCATATTAAATGGGATTTTCAAGAAGATAAAAAGTAACAAATAAATATAAAGAGCCACATGTTGAAACATTAATTATAAGGAGAAAATTAATAAATAAGCATTAATTAATTTTCAAATAACTTGTATTATAGAAAAAAAAATCTTTCAAAGTGACTCATAGGCGAAAGTTATTTATTTGAATTTCAACTATAATTCATCCCATCTATATGTACTCAAATTGACTACATAATTATCAATATATAAATTAAAAATAAAATTTTGAAAACTATCATTAAACTCTGATCCCTCTAGCAAGTCCTATTTATAATATTAAAAAAGGTAAACTATGTGATTTTAAAAATATGTCTTTTTAGTAAATATACTTCCATTCATATTATAAAAGGAAACAAACCAGTCCAAAAGTTAGGGAATATAAAGAGAACTGGTGAGGGGGGAAAAAAGATAAACGAGAATATGTGGGAAAAATATAACAAGAGAAAATTAATAAAAGGGGAAAACTACTGCCATATATATATGGGGAAAACTTGGTAAAATGATGGATCCAGCCCATCTATGAAGCAGTGTACGTGGATGTCCTCCGAGAGTGAGCGTACTTGTAAGGCCACCTCCTTGAATTGGTCCAAATATTTTTGGAGCGTCTCCCCTCTTTTCTGCTTCATTTTACTCAGAGTGAATTGGGACTTCGGGTGCTTCTTACTAGTTGCAAAATTCAATTCAAACTTACATCCAAGGTCTTCAAAGTCTTGCACATAAGTGGTTGGTAGGGTATGGAGCCACTTTTGAGTAGGTCCAATCAACATTGCTGCAAAAGGTCGTGGGATGACCGGGCCCTCAATCTGTCAAACAAACATGAGCAGCTCGAACGTATCAAGGTGACCGCGTGGGTCCTGGGTCCCGTCATATTTTGGGAGGTCTACCATATCAAAATCCTTTGGATACGGCACACTCGCGATTTCCTCTTAGAAAGGGCTTCTATTGTGTCCCGTTAGGTACTTCATTTTATACTCTCTGGGGGAGCTTCAAGGGCATGCTATTCTCTCCGTATCTCGGTCTTCATCGTACGAGATCCGTGCCATGCGTAGTTTTTTCAAGGTCAAGGTTGGGTTCTGAGTTCGAGCTCGTCCCGAGCTCGTCCCCTAAGTAGTTCTACCTACATCCCACCGTGTTGACCTCAGTTCTTCACTGTAAGAGGGATTACTAAAATCATGTCGTCCTTTCCTTCCTTCCACGTGAGTCATCGCGGCCTTCTCCTAGAACCAATGTTTCAAACCGTTTGAATCGATCTTCCATCATCTGCTATATTACTCTGAGGTCTTCCTGGCGTTGGAGATGACTACGCTTCTCCATATTTTCCAATCGTCTCAGCATTAATTCCTGGGTTTTCTGTAGGAGAAGGAAGTCTGGATTTGAAACTGGGATTTCTTGTGCCGCCGTTTCTTGAGATTTAGTGACTACAAGAGGGGAGGATGCCGTGTCTAAAACATCATTTCCTTCATTTGTGGCGTTATCCTTAGGGATATCCTCAGGTTGCGAAGGCTCTTGAACTTGCTGCTGTTGACTCACCTTGGCCTGTTGTGGGTTTACAGGTTGAGGGTTCTGACTGCTGCTTCTAATGTTAGCCATTAGTGGTCACAGGGATCGAAATTTAACGTCCCCACGATCGACGCCAATGTTCTGGTGTAGAACACAGATTTCCAGCCTTAGGCTGGTTGCTTTGATATTGGATCGACAGGCTTTGCCTGAGTATCTATGGAGAAGATCTATCCAGGAGAGCGAGGGATCACTGTGCACAAACTAGGCTCTTCGCCAAAGGAAATGGTGTGTGTGCACAGTGTGGCGGTATGTAAATAGTATAAAGTTTAGAAGTGTATACCTTAAGGTCTGACCTCTGATTTATAGAGTTTACCTTAGGCTGGATCTTGTGGGCCATGTGATCTGAGGCCCTCAAAATCATAACTTCTAGATATCGATTTAGATAGATACCTGGATTATCATCAAGATAGGATCCTTCTATACACTACTACAGAAAATAGCTTTTGCTTCCCTAATTGGAGTCTTATTATTAAAAAAGGAAGTTAAAAAAAAAACGCAGTGGCATTTTTGTAATTATCGGGTGACTTTTGGAGTCTAATTTTTATACTAGAACGCCAAAAGTCCAGCCGTGGCGCCAAAAACAAGTGAAAAGTGTGCCAAAGCGGAAACTGACCCAAAAAGAAACCATTTTTGGAGTCTAACTTTAATTATTAGACGCCCTAATGTTCTGTTTTTCACCAAAAACATACCCTTCCTCGTACTATCTCCTGCGTACCCGTCGATTTCTCAGTCTCTCAGATTTCCTCTCAACCCTGTTCCGCCTTGTCTCTTCTCTTGCTCCACCATTGCTCCATTGTCCCCCTCTCCACCGTAGCTCCTTTGATCAACGTCCTCTCTCTCACCGTCCTCGTTGCCTCCTCTCTCACACCGTCGGACCTTCGTGGTCCTTCCCGTGGTATGTTAAATCTACCAAACTTGATATGGATCGACGTGTGCTCCAAAATCTCCTCTGTGTTCGCGTGCTCCAGATCCGTAGCATCCACGACCCACAAGCCCACCGACAACAGCGACGGTTGCGGCGACGTCTCAAGGTTGTAGATCTATAGATCTGCTTTTTTGTTTCTTCAGATCTGAAAACGCCTTTTTACCTTCTGATTCAAGCATACGTTAGGTGGGAACAAAAAGGCAAGAAGATTTATAATCCTGAGCAACAGAAGGTCAATGATCAATATATGTGGTGTCTTCCATTTGGCCTTGAATTTTCAATTTGTCACTTATTCTATTTGATTCATCTTCCATTCTTTTATGAGTGATTCTCAATCTTAGTCACATGGAATCTCCCGTTAAAGCTATGTATTATTCTCCCTTACTGCTGTCCCGTTTGCATTCTGTTTATGATATTTCAGCTGCCTTTGGATCTTTTATTATGGGTCTAAAACCTTTTTTCTGTTGTTTGGATGTCCTATAACAATATTTGGAGAAGATAGCAAGACTTAACTAGGAGACCAAGTCAAAAAATAGCAAGTGCACATGTAGTATGTAGATGCTTTAAAATGATCTAGGAAATAGCTTTCATTAAAATGTTGTCATCGTGTAGTTTGTAGAATTAGACAGAGCTATTGTCTTGCTGTATGAATCAAGATTTTTCCATTCACTGAGACCTATATACAATCTTCACCCTCATTTGTGTAGGAGGAATATGAAGCAGCTCGAAAGGAATTGTTGGAGGAAGTAGCTAGGGGTATTTCTATACAAGAACTCTGTGCAAGGTTAACAAATAAAACTAGTTCCACTGAAGGGAAGGAGCTATCTATTTCTCAAATAAACACAATCCTTGGTGAACTTGTACAAATACAAGCATATATACGATGGGAAAAAGCTAGGAAGCCTAACTACTCTCCAGATCAACAATTGGTAACTTAATAAATATACTTTGGTTTCCCTTATCCTGTTCAATGTTGCTTAAGTAGACCAAATTCTATAACTTGTTTTTCTTCTTTCTGTAATTATATCTGTTATAGTGCTGTTATTTCTTTATTGACACTCCTAAGGTACTCTTGAAATTGGTGTTCGTTTTTCTACAAGGTTTTGATTATTTAGTTCTTAAATCAGAAGCGATTCTAGACTTGTACATAAACCCTTAGTAGAAAATAGAGGCTTTAAGTAATACTGGATGCTATTCTATCTCCTTTATCCTCATAATTTAGTGCATTTTTTAGAACATAAGAAGTGTGATTTGACTATGTCAAAGGGTTGTAATTTTACTGGTTATTAATGGATATCTGCTAGCAGGCTCCATAGTTGGAACTGGGGGTTTTAACTTCGTCAGTGAAATGGTGCAAGTAAAGGAATTGTCAAGATGGGTTTGTCTACATCTTTGATTCACTTCAACTGGACTTTGTTATCGCCATGTTCATAGTGTGTGAAAAAAGTCAATTATAGCACTTAAGTAAATGCTTGGATATTTATGTGTGACAATCTTGAGGCCCTGTTTCATGTCCAGACATTTTGTATGTATTACGCTTGACTAGAAGTAGCCTATCAAATGAGAAAATTATTGAAACAGAATAAGCAAGTGTCATGCTAGCATCAGTAAAGGACATGTATGATTGTAGTACATATCAAGATTCCAAATAATATTAGTCTTATGTGCTCTAAAACTTTGTTCAAATATATATTGTCCACCATTCCCGTGGCATGCTTGTAGTTATGAGTTATGATACACATTACCTTCTATTGGTTATCCTTAAATCAAAATAAATGTCATTTATGTATGTAGGTGGAAACTATGGCTCAGTTTGGTGTAATATTTCTTCTGTTTGCTTTGGGCTTGGAGTTCTCCATGACCAAGGCTGGCTTATGCTTTTGATTGCTTTTCTTCCTTTTTATGCACTTTATGCAATAACTCAAAATTAAATATCTTGTATGCCTTTGATTTCAACTTTGAGTTGTTCGAGTAGTTGCTATTCTAGGAGGCCTGCTTCAGGATTTTTTTTTAAAAAAAAAATTATTTATGTGCTTATGTGGAGCTGCAGGCTTGGTATTGCTTTTACTTTTTAATTTACACTCTTTGAGCTTTTTCTCTTTGTTATTGGTCTTGATCACATTCAATAACTTATCATGAGATTCAAATTGTAGAAAGCCACTTTTATCATCACCAGTCTTATGCTCCCATTCATGCCATATTTTGTTTGGTTTGTCTTATTTATTATCTACTTAAGTTTCCTTGTTGTTGTCCTTTTTTCATTTTGGGTAAAGTTTTGTCATCCTTTTGGTACAAAGAAGCTTTGATTCAAAAACCAAATGGTAACATATTGAATAATTTGAAGCATTATGTGCTTGCTAATTGAATCAAGGGGTTCTGGTTTAGTAAGTTAGACGGCTAAATTCTTCAAAATGGCCCCAAATTATGTCAAAATTGGTTGTTCTAACTTGTAGTAGTCCGTATTATGTGGGAAACATTGAGTTGTATGATAAAGGAGGCATAAATCTTAAAAAAATATAGTGCAAAATATTTTAAGCTTAAGTAGTGGTACTATGATCAACTTAGTTATAAATTCTGGTGGTACCTTAGTGCAAAATATTTTAAGCTTAAGTAGTGGTATGATCAACTTAGCTATATGCATAGACTAGCAGCACAGTGGAATTTAGTCAAATTGGAGGTCTTGATAACTCCTTAGTTTTTGTTTGTTAAATTAGGATTTTTTTTTATTTGTATATTTTTAGTTGGGAGACAGACTGAATCTGTGTTTAGGATAAAGAAATTTGAAGCTCTTGCAACTTTTTGTCACAGTGGTTGTATGACATTATGTATGTTCAAATGACTCACTGATTATTGTCAACTGGTGTCATCTAGTGGCTTAGCTTTTGCTATATGCATAGACTAGTAGCACAATGAAAGTTAACTTAATACCTTTATTTATTTAATTTTATGATAGTGACAACGATCTGCCATGTTGACGTTTTTGGTTATTTATGTTGGAAATTATGCCCTAGGGGCAATTCATTGTACTTTGGATATTTAAGTTATTTAAAGTATTCTCTTTTGTTATCATTTTCGTTTGCATGTTCGTATTGATAACTGCATCCCTGGATAATCTTATAGATTATCCTAAAAGTCCCTGGTCGGTCATCTACACGGGAGTGAAGATGAAATAAGATCAGTATGACTTTGATGAGGTATGGAGATACGAATCAAAGTCATGGGCACTTGTAAGAGTACAAGGTGCTGGACCGACCCACTATGAGAAAGCTGCATGGATTTAGTCATAAGCTTATCTCATGTATAACCGCGTCACGACGCCCTATGACCTGAGACCATCATAGATTCCTACATGATAAGTACTGGTCTTTGACCTAGTCAAAAGTCACCTTTGACCGGGTGATGATAAAGGCTAGGACCAGGATCAGTGGTTTTCATGCGGAGGAATGTGAGTGGTCAAGATGGGATTTGTCCCTCACATATGTAGAGAGATAATGTTGGGCCCCTCGATGAGTGAGTCTAAGAAATGTATGGCCATACTGTGATGGAAAGGAGTTTCCATTTCACTAATTAGACTACTCGAGAATCGAGAAAGCATTGGTCAAGAAAAGGAAGTTGACATTATCCATGCCTCATCCTTGACCGAATTATCGCGTGACAAAAGGGACGTGACATGGTTGTACGATAGGTAGTATCGTGTCATCGATCCCCATGTGAATTGGGTAGTCGCAATGTCTTGCTAGAGGCCGCTTGCGACTTGTGGGCTGATACAGTGTTGGCCCACTGTCAATCTCATATGGGCCTGCAGGGTCGCACACAAGAATAATCCAACACGGGTGAAGGTGTCCAGGTTCATTGAATCTCAGATTAATCTGAGATTAAATGAATGCTAAATTTGATCTAGGATTTATATATATATATATATATATATATATATATATAATTCGAAATTAATATATATATTATAAATTGAGATTATAATATTATATATGATATTTGTTTAGTATTTAATTTATTTGATAAATTAAATATCTGAAACAAATAGAGATATTGTATCTCATTTAATTTCGAATAAAGATATCGTATATCTGTTTAATGTTAAATTGAGATATGGTATCTCAGATTTAATTAAATAGATAGATATCATATCTCGGATTTAATTTATGATGATAAATTAAATCAAAAGGCTTTAAATTTAGATTTGATTTAAATTTAAAATTCGAATTTCCAAATCTGGCTTTTAATATATTCAATTACATTTATGAGATAGATGTTATTGATATGCTGACCAGATTCAAAATCCGAATTTCCAAAATTAATAAAGGATTAATTTTGGTTATATAATACGCCTATCGGGTTTAGAAAAACCTACGGGATTTTCAGTCGAGCGTATTCAGAAAAGCCGCGAGAAACCCTAGAGCAACTTGAGAGAGAGAGACGCACAAGAAGCGCTAGCACGCTGCCGCAACTGTGTTTTGGGGATTGTTCGTGTGGATACCAGTAGAGGAAGCCGATCCAAGAGTCGACTTCTGCTGATCGAAAGAACGAGACGCGGACGTGTTGATCGCCCACCTGATCAAAGAAACGAGACGCGGACGTGTTGTTCGAGAAGGTAGCCCACCGGATCAAAGGAACGGAACGCGGACTAGTTCAACAAAGGTATGATTCGGTTTCCTTAACTCTGATTTAAACGTCGTTGAGTGATCCTTCGGAAGGATTCGTAAGAAATTTTTTTAATCCGCTGCGTGTACGAATCCCAACAATTTAATGTGCTATGGATGTGAGCACTATGGTGTTGATGAAAAAGAGGCTAGATTATGGGTGTAATGGTTTTCAGGTCCCCTTTATACCTAGATTTCCAAGAATGGAAATAGATATATGTGTGTATTACTTATTAGTTAGAGGCAAGCTTGAATTTTTGTTTGTAGTTGCAGTTGAATTGAGAAAAAGAATGGAAATAGATATATATGCGTGTATTTATTATTTATTGATTCTTTTGTTTTTTTGGAGGTCTGATTCTTGCCTGCATCTGGGGATTCAATAGTTGGAGGTCATCCTTCCTGCATTCATGTCCCAAATCAACAGTTGTGTGCTTTGAATTGTTTCCTTCGGTGTTAGTGTTTGTGAGTTGATTTATTGTTAATGTTTTAACAACTTGGATTAGGATATGCCTCTTTCTGAATGGAATGGAAATTTTAGTGGGTGATGGGATTGTGCTTTATGTTTTTCTGCTTTACCAGGCAGAAATTGTGATTTGGACTTCTGTGGCTTCATACTATATTGTGCCCCTCTCTTGATTGTTTTTTTTTTTTTGGCCATTTAGTGTAACATTAGCAATTCTTTCATATATATAGGATTTCCTCAACATCATAAGGTAATAAAAGCAGCAAATAATTAGAAGGGCTTATTGCCTTTTTATCATAGAATTTGTCAGTTACTTCAGAATGCTTTATATTTAGTTAGTCTAAAACATATATATATATATATATATATATATATAGTTGTTGATATTAGTACTTGCAACTCTACTATTATGTCATCTGATTCATTTAATGTGCATAATCTGTATTTATATCTTTCCTAATTCATTCTCATTTTAATTATTATGCACTTGATGTTGAAGTATTGTGTGGTTGCCTTTTCATGCAGTGCATCATTTGACTCAACCGTAAAGCTGTGGGATGTTGATGCTGGGAAACTTTTCTATAGCTTGAATGGACACAGGTATTGTTTTGTAACATGTGAAGCAATCCTGTCTCTTTTGCTCTCCTTTCATACTTAAATTCTCTTTGTTGTTATTACTTAGCACATAGGTGTTGTTTATTTTATAACATTGTGGTGATTGTTGCTTGCTGATATGTAAGAAATGATTGTTGCTTGTTGATAGGTAAGAAGATTTTTGTAAAGGATTGTGGGCAGTTAATATATGAAGCAAAATGATTGTTGCTTGCTGATACGTAAGTTAAGACTTAAGGCGTCTTATTAATATACGAAGCAATTATTATTATTTTTTTTAAAAAAAAGAACACTTAAGGAGTCTAATTAATGGAATTAGACTTCTAAAGTGAGACTTAAAGAGTCTAAGTAATAGAATTAAACTCTTTAAGTCATGACTTAAGGAGTCTAATTCCTGCTATTAGACTCCTTAAGTGAGATATAGGAGCATGATTTAAGGAGTCTAAGTTGTGGAATTAGACTCCTTTAGTTATGACTTAGGGAGTCTAATTCCAAAACTTAGACGCCTTATGTTACATTTAAGGCGTCTAATTTTAAAATAAGACTCCTTAAGGTTTCTCTACTGCTCCCCCCAGATATACGTCCCGCAGGAAAAGGACGTCAAAAGTACAAAAAATAGGACTCCGTATCCATGTTTTGTAGTAGTGATATTGTAGGTAGATCCTGATATGTAGTATGTTCCTAGTTGGGCCATCCAGGCGTTGGGCCTGATGTAGGTCCGTAACAATTACTAATATACATTAACAGTTGCCAATGATTCTCTCAAAAAGTATGAAATGTCTTAATCCATCCCCAATTGCATAGTCACTCTATGTACAATGTATTGTTTATATATATATATATATGTAAGAACCGGCTATCACCCAAGAAGGGGGGTGAATTGGGTGTTTGATAAAATTTTAGGAACTTTGAAAAACTTTTTGCAACTTATTAAAAGTAGTTTGAATGATAATAATAATTGATAAAGCAATAGTTAGTCATTCAAACATGTATGGACATTCAGATATATATGCTGGAAATATAAGAGTTTAGGGAAGAGAATATGCAAATTGAGATTTATACTGGTTCGGCCCAATCCTTGACCTACGTCCAGTCCCCAAGCTCCACTTGAGATTTTCAATCCACTATCCTCTTGTTTAATCTGGGAATAAGAGAAGCCTTTACAATCCCACAAGTTTACCCAGGCACTTGTGAAGCCAAATCTCTCACCGAGATACTCCCCCTTACACAATGCAAGGTTACAATCTGTTTCCCTCTCAAGATTACCCAATCTTGAGTTACTCTCAAATAAACAGATAGAATGTTTCTAATGAATCTTCTCTCTCAGAAGTGAATAAGATAAACACTGAAGAGCATTACAAATCATTTCACTCTCTAAGCTATCTAAACATGAAAAACAGAGAGTAAATGTTGTGAAATCAGAGTATTAGCATATTGAAGATGTAAGCTTGTTTTTCCACGTTTTTGTGCTTGAATCTATCTTCTTTATATAGGTAGAGATCAATATATGACCATTGAGAAGATTCAGTGACCGTTGGATAAAGAAATATAGCCGTTAGAACTTTTGCTTTTTGTCTAACCTTCAATTAACTTTCGTTAATTTGTCTGAAATTCACCAAGAAAGTGGTTAAACATATCTAGGAACATTAGAAATTAATCATGGGAAGTATTAAGATCAAACAAGAAGGCATTGCAAATTCGTCAGATTTGATTTTGAAGTTTGACGTTCAATACTTGCGTCAATACTTGAGTATGTCACTGTGCACTTAAGTCAATACTTGAGTATGTTCATCAATACTCGAAGATGCCACTGTGCATATGAGTCAATACTTGAGTATCCAAACTGATACTCGAGTATGCAGCTTCCAGAGGCAAACCATTGTGACTTGAACTTTGAAAACCAATGTCAATACTCGAGTATGTAAGTATATACTCGAGTATGGAACTATTTGTGAGAAAAGTTTTAAGTTCAAAAAGCCTCAATACTTGAGTATTCATTCCAATACTTGAGTATTCAAATCATTGACAAATGGATAACCTCTCTGTATGGCCAATACTCGAGTATGCATATCAATACTCGAGTATTGATTCATCTTTCAAGAATTGTGAAGTTTTTCCATGTCAATACTTGAGTATTCAAATGAATACTTGAGTATCCAAGAACATGTGTTAAGTTGAAAAACTTTGTAAGAGCCCAATACTCGAGTATCCAAAACTATACTCGAGTTTCCAACATTTATAAAATTTTGAGGGCTCTCTGTAAGGTCAATACTCGAGTATGCCAATGCCATACTCGAGTATTCACTCAAGGTGAAAACTCATTTTCTCTCTGTAAGTCCAATATTCGAGTATAGCTTCCTATACTTGAGTATTGACTCAGTTTTGAAAAATTTGAATACTCTCTGGATGTCCAATACTCGAGTATGCACTTAAGTTCAAAACTTGATTGCTCTCTGTGACTCCAATACTCGAGTATTGCTTCCAATACTTGAGTATTGCTTTGTGTAATGGATTTGAGCAACTTCTTGAACTGACTATCAACTTCTGAGGCCATATCTCTCCGGTCCGAGCTCCGTTTTGGTCCATTCAACTCTTGATGGAAAGCTCTATGAGTCTATTTTCATATGCCACTAATTTCAACTCAATCGAATTTGTCGTTTGTGAGATACACCCAAAATACTGAAGGTGGTTCTGGATTATGACGTTGATTTTTGTTGCAACTTCAAAACATCATATCTCCTTAATTTGAACTCCTTTGGACTTGAATTTTATACCAAAATGACGTATTGGGAGTCTAGTTTCATATGCTTTTGGTTTCGTCTCAATCTGATCTCTGGTTTGTGAGATATCATCGAATTACCAGACGTCGCCCGTGCTGAACGTGAACAGAGTAGAACAGAGTTGTTGACCACCGTTCAATACTCGAGTATTAACTTGGATACTCGAGTATGGCTTAGTCCAGAGACACCAGAAATGCTGAAAACACTACAAACTTGAGTTTTGAGTCCCATACTCGAGTTTTGACTTGGAAACTCGAGTTTTCTCATCCTAAAGCTGTTTTTTGCTGACTTTAACTCCAAATTGAGCCATTTGAACTTCCATATGATCTTGGAGCCTTCTAGCATCAATATAAAAACTTGAACAAGTTCTTCCTTCTTTAATCTCCCATCTTGATTATTCTTCATAATCCAATTCTTTCTTTCTTCTCTTCTCTTGATCATTCCCAAAATACTTTGATAGCTTCTTGCTTCCTTGACATTGTTTGCAATTTCTTCTTTTCATTAATCCCTTATCTCCTTCTTGATTAATCTTCTTTATAATTCAACTTGAACTAATCTACACTCAACATAGTAGTTAGTCAATGTAGGAGATAAATATATTATATAAACTTTTTGCTTTTAATAATGGCATCTATATAAGACATCATCAAAACTAAGCATAACCAACAATATATATATATATGTGTGTGTGTGTGAATGTATGTATCAACATACAGATATTTATATATACATACATCCACATATATATATATATACACACATATGTATATCCAAATATATATGTGTGTACACATACATATATATATGTCAACTAGCTCAAAAACTTTCAATTGAAGAGTTTTATATCCATTAAAAACAGTTATTAAATTAAAACTGTTATTTATTGTAAAATATTATGGTTCTTATTTATAAATTATTATTTATGCACTAAATACATAAGGATTTTCTACGTGCATGAGACCGTTAATTTTTTAAAAAAAAATTAAAAGTCATGGTTATTACATGCTAACTATTATATGTTATTGAATAAATAACAATTGTAAAATAATATCTTTATATATCATACAAGCACTATCATATATTATGATGGTTGTTTACATGTGCCCATTAATTATTATCACAGCAATGGACAAACTTATGACCTCACTAGCCCCCAATACGTAACGAGTATTATATTATAATCGTGGTTTTGAATAAATTATTATTCAAAACTGTAATGTATTTACACTGAGCTTTTGTAGCGCTTGCATATATGACGATTCCGAACCGTTATATATGGCCGATAATAATTATCATATATCACGATTTCTGTAGTAATATCAGTTGGTAATTTAAATTATGAAAGTTCCCTTAAGGTTTACTACTACTTTGTCTTTTTTTTTAAAAAAAAATTATATTTCTTAACAAATATTTAAATCTATTTTTTGAATTATATTTTTTTTAAAAAAAATAAATATTCTCGCTTCCTTAAACAATGCATTTAAAAGTTCAAATCATATATTGTAAGGTTTTATATAAGAATAAAAATTAAATAACATGTGGGACTCATTTTATATACGGAATCTTAAATAAGCTATGTCATTCATATTGTATAGATTGTTATTAATTTTGTGTACACGTAAATTCTAGTTCGCATAAAAGTAATTTTTTAAATAGAAAATGAAAGGTACAAAGTGGTGGTCGTTTGGATGTGGAGAGAGCCCAAGGGAATCTCACTTTATCTCATTCGGGTTGGGTTTCTCTCATCATCTTTTTCTCATCATCCTTCATATTCTCTAAATTCCATCCATTCAATCAATATAATATTACTTTAACTTTTCTTGCACTTTCTCAATCAAAGACCTAGATAAAGCCAATGAGAAAAAAGGAGAAACAAGATGAGGAGAAAATCTCCTTCGTATATCTCATTCTCACTCCCTAGTTGCGCCGTGGACCGCATTTTATATTTGAATGAGCAGTTCTTGATCGCGACGACAACAATCATTTCATATTTTTTCTTGTTCAACTTCTCTTCTCAAAATCTCTATATTTTGTTGACAGAAAAATCTCTCCATGTTTAATAACACAGTAAAGTTAGGGAAGAATGTTGTGGATCTTACCTTACCCTAATTTTTCTTCATTTTCCTTTTTCTCAATTCTCTCGGCCGTCTCATTCAAACCAGCAAAAATGAAAAACAGTGTCGAAGATGCGAGAATCATCAACGCGTTATCTTCTTATCAGCTGCACTCCTTGTCGGAGGACAAAATGAAATCAGACGATTGTTAAAAACTTAAAATAACTCAAACTCAAGCACACAAAGCTAACCCGTTTGGAAACCCTTTTTAGAGAATACCTCTTGAGATTTACGAAATAAGTTGTAAAAGGACTTTTGTCTTGACTTGCATAAAATAAATTTTCAGAAAGGATTATCAAACGGTAACCGCCGTTGGAGCAAAGGTCGGTTTCACAAATACCCGTCGGTTTGTCCTCAAATCATGGAAGCATGTGAAAGTGTTATCTAGCCTAATAATCTCAAAAGTTCCTTTTTCTCTGTCACAATCCGATGTTACGGGTCTTCTAGTTGCATTGATGTGATGACTGCGCTTAATTTAAATACTTCTAGTTGTTTTTAATATTTTATCCTTAACTTTGATTTAATTTTAATATTAGAACTCTTATATTTTGGACCGTTTATAATAAATGAAAAAAGTTGTATTGTCTCCCACAATCTTGAATGAGGGCTCTATAAATTGCCCTGCTTCTCCTCCTCTATTGACAAGAGCTTGTGGAAGATGAGTTCTAAGGGAGACAGCATGCCTTTGGGTTATCCTTCTATTACGCCCTTCACTGGGAGTACTTCTTCTTCAACCCCCTCCAAGAAAGATCCCAACGTTGTAGGAAACAGTACCGGTTATGGCCGCAAACCACCCCCAAAGAAGGATGATCAGCCCCATACTGCCGGTGATCAGTGATGCACCGGCGGAGAAGACAACTTGATCTCGCCGGAGTTCATGATAAAGATTAGGGCTGAGTTGGCTAGTCTGCTGGGGTTTGCTGACCCTTTATTATGTTAGCTTTCGTTACTGCTGTATTGCTGTGGATATTTGGTTTCAGATAAAATCTTCGTTCGTCTTCTGTCTTATCCACCACCATCAGCCTTGTCGCCGTCAACCACCGTCAAAACTTCGGTGTTTTTAATCATTAATGGTGTTTTGTTGTCCTTTAGTTTGTTGTTTGGTTTATCTTTAGCCTTTATGTTTTTTCTGGCCACTGAAATCCTCTGTTTTGAGAGAGATTTACTCTGTATTTCATCGGAAGAATCAATAATACAACCTTTGCCGTTATCGGTCACATCCACCCGTCGCGGCCGTGAACCTTCGCTGTTTTTAAATCATAATGGTGCTTTTCGTTAGTATTTTCACTATATTTTTCTCACTGTGCATGAATAAGAAAGGTGACACCGCATCACCATGTTGTTATTACTTATTACTATTGGCTGTTTTTTGTATTCTCCACCAAAAAATAAGTTAAATTCACCAACTCGACGTCAAATGGATAATGACTAAATTAGTAAATTTAAATTAAAACCTTTATATTTAATTTTAAATTTATTTGGGATTAATTATTTTAGTTGAGTAATATTATAAAATATATTTTCATTGTCAAAAAAGAAAATATATGTATCTTGCATTTGTGGCTCTCAAAGCTATTCTTTTTCTCTTTCAGTTCCAGACCTTTAATTTTTAATTGCTAACACAAAATATAATAGGATTTATTTTCAAAATAATTATTTTTACATTTCAGATTTTGAAAATTTGTTAAATAAAATTTAGGTTTTAGAGGTTTCATCTCCCACTTCATAGTTCATTCATTACATTGTTCAGTGTTCGCACGGCTGCTTGATAGATTTTGTCCACGTTTTCTTTGACTATATATACATCCTTCAAAGCTTATTATCCTTCAAAGCCTTGGCAATATCGTCGTGAGCAGCATTAACTTCCTGCCGGATCTCAGCAAGTTCCTGTCTTATTCGTATCAACGAATCATTAGAGGAAAGAGGAGAGGGATCAGCAGTAGGAGTGCCGGGGCCAACTGGTTGGAGAAGTGGAACAGGAACCTCTTCATGGTTTGAAGGCTGTAGGGGGTGCGGCAATCTCTTCATCATCGAAAATAACAATGGGTCCAATGACCCGAGACTCTTTTGTTTCAATAGAATGCACTCTCAATGGACGAGGCGCACCGTCTAACAATCGATGGAAGGCACGAGCATCACGAGTCAGAGCACCCCTACGAGCGGTTCTTTTGTATCTAACCATAGTTTGAGCAGTTGGCGCAAAGAGGTATGAGGAGTTTATTAATAAAGGCAGAGAGCAGTTCTCAGACAAGCGCAAAGAGGTACGTAGTTTAGAGTTACAAGGTAATGTAGAGTTAATAAGGAGTTAAGGACAGAGAGGTATGAGGAGTTAATAAAGGTAAAGAGTAGACGAATGGTCTACTTTACGAGAGAGTTTTATAAATATGCGATCTAAATTATTTAAATATTTTTATTTTAAGACCGACCTTTTAAAATTATCCGGTCCTAAAAGTATATTATTTATTTTTTTAAATGAATTAATTTTAAGACCGACCTTTTATCATTTATCCGGTTCTAAAAGTATGTTATTTATTTTTTTAATCAATTAAATTACTTTTAAGACTGATCTTTTATCATTTATCCGGTCCTAAAATTCATTTATTTTTTTCCTATTTTTTAAAGTAAGATTTAATTTCGTAAAAAATATTTGTTTTAACGACGAATCTTTTACAATATTCGGTATTAAAAGTTCATTGTTTCAAATTTCGATAGCAGAGTCGTATCCTTACACTCTAGCAGAGGATCTCTTTGGCTTCCAGATAAACTTCCGAACTAGGCGTCTCCTCGTATTCTGATGAACTATGCATCTCTTCATTAATGTTTCTGACGTTTCACATTGTTCAGGATGGGTTCTCTATTTAAACCCGTTGTTACTTTACTTTCTTTACATTCTTTTCCATCACTTCTACAACCACGGTAATGGCTGCTCCACCACCACGAGGTCCTCCTTTTCCTCTCAATCCTCTTCCTCCTTCGTACCCTCCTCCTCCGCTCCCTCCCAACCCGTCTAGGAGACAGATGCTGCAACATCTCCCGGCCCGCGTTACACATATAAACCAACGATTGGGCCAGCTTTTCCAGGTCTACAACGCCGTCAACAACAAGATCAACGTGATACTCGACGCCTAGGACGTTGAGTACAATCCCCTAGATGACAACGTCTCCGACCTCTCCGACGACTCCCTCCCCTCCGACAACAATGGGGAGGAGTAAATATTTTTATGTTTTTTTTTATCATGTACTGAAAGTGGAGCCAAATACCCAAGAGGGGGGGTGAATTGGGTATCTTAAAAATTTTACCGAAAACTCTGTTTTCTAATACTAAAAACAGGGTAAAATAGAGTATGGGAAGAATAGCAAGACACAAGAAGATTTATACTGGTTTGGTCTTAAAGATTACAGACGCTGCACTCAGAAGTGATTCTCTCACTAGAACTCACTCCCCCTTACAAGTTGTAATCAATGATTCCCCCAATCACCAAGTCCCCTGACTTGTGATTACTTACAATGAATGAATATTCAGAAGTATAACTCTCTTAAAGAGCAAATATAAATGAACACTGAAGCCCTTGTATCTAAAGATACTATACATATGAAAACTGAAAGAAGTGAATGAAAACTTCAATGTAATTCGCTCTCAGTTGTTGTATATTTCAGAAAGACTTGAATGCTCTTCTATTTATACTCAAAGATCATTAAATGACCATTGCTTCCAAAATAGATCTGTTGGAGAGGTTGCCCAAGTGTTCTGAAGTGGTTTTGGCACTTTCTCTCTCTAGTTAACTCTTAATCTAGTTGGCCAGGTCATCATAGTTGACTTTCTGCGAATTAATCCGTTAGAGAGGGTGTTTCTTGTTGTAGCAATCCCTCTTAAATGCTTTGTAGACGTGTGCAGGTGGATTGCCAGAGGTAGTAACTTTCTGAGCATTGCAATAAATGTTCTGAACTTGCTTTTTGCTTTATGCTTTAACTCTCCAATAAACATTCTTTAATTCTCTGAAATTCACTAATAAAGACGTTAAACATAGCAGGGAATATCAGAGAATAATATTGCAAAGGATTAAGATCAATCAACTTTGTTTTCTGAAATCGACAGATTCAAATTTTCTGAATCAACGTTGTGAACTCGAGCTTAGTTCTTGCAGGCTCGAGTTTGAGTCTTCAGTGTACAAAATCATTTCAGTCTAAAATGTGTAAACCTGAGGTTTGTATTCTAAACCTAAGGTTCTTAAGTCATTGAAAAGTCACATTGGTCTCGGGTTGAAATGAACTCGAGCTTGCTAATTCTGAACTCGAGTTTGTTTCATCCAGAGAGGAAAGTCATGATTTTGAAATCTAGAGACTTTAAGTTTAAAGGACAGGCTCGAGTTTATTAGTGACAGGCTCAAGTTTAACACTGTTCAAAGTAGAGCTTAGTTTTAACATGAAAAGCCAAACCTTAGATTTGTGAAGCAAACTCTAGAGTTTTCTTAAGGTGAAAAACACTTTTGCTCTCTGGAGCTTTTAGGCTCGAGTTTAAAACATTTAGGCTCGAGTTTATTCAATTCTGAAAAACTCTTTGCTCTCTGGAACTTTTAGGCTCGAGTCTGTAAAGCTTGAACTCGAGCTTGCTAATTCTGAACTCGAGTTTGTTTCATCCAGAGAGGAAAGTCATGATTTTGAAATCTAGAGACTTTAAGTTTAAAGGACAGGCTCGAGTTTATTAGTGACAGGCTCAAGTTTAACACTGTTCAAAGTAGAGCTTAGTTTTAACATGAAAAGCCAAACCTTAGATTTGTGAAGCAAACTCTAGAGTTTTCTTAAGGTGAAAAACACTTTTGCTCTCTGGAGCTTTTAGGCTTGAGTTTAAAACATTTAGGCTCGAGTTTATTCAATTCTGAAAAACTCTTTGCTCTCTGGAACTTTTAGGCTCGAGTCTGTAAAGCTTGAACTCGAGCTTGCTAATTCTGAACTCGAGTTTGTTTCATCCAGAGAGGAAAGTCATGATTTTGAAATCTAGAGACTTTAAGTTTAAAGGACAGGCTCGAGTTTATTAGTGACAGGCTCAAGTTTAACACTGTTCAAAGTAGAGCTTAGTTTTAACATGAAAAGCCAAACCTTAGATTTGTGAAGCAAACTCTAGAGTTTTCTTAAGGTGAAAAACACTTTTGCTCTCTGGAGCTTTTAGGCTCGAGTTTAAAACATTTAGGCTCGAGTTTATTCAATTCTGAAAAACTCTTTGCTCTCTGGAACTTTTAGGCTCGAGTCTGTAAAGCTTAGGCTCGAGTTTGTTTAACTTTGAAAAACTCTGAAAACTCTCGGCCAAAGGTAGGCCCGAGTCTGAAGTTTTAAGCTCGAGTTTGTTTGATCTGTAAACTCCTGAGATTTTGAAACTTCGAAAGATTTTAAACTAATGGAACAGTGCAGAGTTTGAAAAAAATCTTCTTCACTTAAAATTTCCTCCCGCCAGAGATGAACTCGAGTTTGTCATAACAGGCTCGAGTTCATAACTTATGAAAACTGTGAAAGATTTTCTCTGGAGGTTGCAAGCTTGAGGCTTGAAAAAAAATGTCAAGTTTAAAGATGTTTTCAAAGATCAAACCTTTCTGCCATTGATGAACTCGAGCTTAAAAATGTAGGCTCGAGTTTGCCCAAACTTTTGAAAAGCTTTAAGTTTAAACTTCAGGTTCAGTCTTGAGTTTGAAAATTGAACTGGCGAGTTTGTAGCCTCTGTCTAAGGCAAGCTCGAGCATGCACATAATAGGCTCGAGTTTGTCTCAAGCAGAATGTTTTTGTTTGAAATTGACAAGTTTAAATCAATTTAACCTTGAACAAAAACATCTCCATATTGTTTACAATTGTGAGTAATCATCAAAACACACAGAGAACTAACATTCTCCCCCTTTTTGATGATGACAACACTTGTAAACAATTGATTTTGAAAAATAGTTTTGAAACTCAGTTTTGTGAAAGAAAAAGAAATTGTTCAAGTTATGGAAATCTAATCAGAGTTAGCAGCAGAATGCAAGCATGTATAATAGTAGAAACTTGAACATTCATTAAACAAAAACATACAACTAGAGTTTCGAAAGCAAATATGAAGGCAAATATACACATAACAGCACAAACTACAGAAATCAAAAAGGGATTAACAATTCTCCTCATCACTCAACACTCTCTCCCCCTTTGTCATCAGCAAAAGAGGGTGGAGTAGGAACAGTCTGGGTAGACTCGGGTTCAGTGGGAGGTTCAGAGGGAGGTTCAGTAGCAGTAGGTGTAGGAGCTGAAGTAGATGTTGCCTTTGACAGATTCTTCAGAATCTAGTCCATTTTGTCACTGAGGCTCATCATAGTAACTAGTAAGGTAGAGATACTGGCTGCTTGGTCATTGATTTGATTCTTCAATGCCTCTTGTTCAACTCTGAAGCCCTCTTGTACATCCATCAAGTCACTATGCTCCTTGTTGACTTCAGACACTAACTTTCCAACTGCAGCCTCAATACCCTCAATCAAGTCAGACACTACCTTGTCTACAATTTCCTTGACCCGAGTGTCAAAATCCGGAGGAAGAGATGACTGAGGAGGAGGAGCACTCTAAGCTTCCTGTGCTCATGAAAAGGTTCCTCTGGACCTTGTTGCTCTTGATCTAGCTGGAGCTCTGGATTGGTTAGATCTCTCCTCACGATCAATCCCCATGAGATTCATAATGTGTCTTCCAAATTCAGCAGGGTAGACTGGGGGATCATTAGCAGTTAGGTACCAAATCCTCAGGATGAACTTGAGAAGATGATTGGGAAGGGTTAGGGTTTGATTCTTTGGAGGAAGCTTGCTTGGGGGCCATTTTCGCAGAAATGGGAGAGAGGAAGAAGAAGAATTTGTAGGGCAAACCAGAGGTTTAAGTGAAATGAGGAGAAAAGTTTGAGTTTCAGTATATATCACCAACGTGACGAACTCGAGTTCACACTTGTAGGCTCGAGTTCGTCATAAATTTCAGTAACCTGGACTTCAAGAGTGTATTTGAGAACCCTTGAACTTCTCTCGTGAACCTGAGGTTCATACTTTCAGGCTTGAGTTCATGAAAAATCTTGAGTTGGATTGCTCTCTATCTCCCGTGAACTCGAGTTCATTAATTATGGGCTCGAGTTCACTTGGTTCTTTTAGCTCAAGCTTGCTCTCTGCCTGAAATGAACCTAAGGTTCATTACTTATGGGCTCAAGTTCTTTCATCTTTTGATCTTCATTTCTCCTCAGCCTTTCTCGAGCTCGAGTTCATAAGTTTCAGGCTCGAGTTTGCTCAGGATCATATTCTCATTTCTTCTCTGTCTCTTTTGAGCTCGAGTTCACAAGTCATAGGCTCGAGTTTGCCCCCTTTTTCAGCAAATTTCAGACTTAAGCTTCCTGCATAAAACACATCTAGACACTCCGATGCTTAAGTTAGTAACAATTAATCATCAAAACCTAAACTTACATTGGGTAGGAGTAAACTTACAACTCATTGGGGTTTACCATTCCCAATTCTCTTCTAATGAAGTTGAATTGCTCTTTGGCCAATGGCTTTGTGAAGATGTCAGCTAATTGAAGATGGGTTGGGATGAACATGACCTTGACATCCTTCTTCTGAGCACGATCTCTTATGAAATGATGTCTCACATCAATATGCTTGGTTCTTGTATGTTGAACTGGATTCTTTGCCAAGCTTATTGTGCTTGTGTTGTCACACAAAATTGGGATCTCCTTCAGATTGACTCCCAAGTCAGCAAGTTGTTGTTTAAGCCATAATACTTGAGCACAGCAACTAGATGCAGCCACATATTCAGCTTCAGTTGATGACACAGCTACACTGGTTTGTTTCTTACTGAACCAAGACACAAGTGAATTGCCAAAGAACTCGCATTGGCCACTTGTACGCTTCCTATCAATTTTGTAGCCGGCATGGTCTGAATCTGAGTATGCCACCAAGTGTTCAGGCTGACCTTTAGGAAACCACAAACCCAGAGTCTTGGTGTCTGCAAGATATCTGAATATCCTCTTCACATGTTCAGCATGAGACTCCTTTGGGGCAGATTGAAATCTTGCACACATTCCAACACTGAATTGGATGTCCGGGCGACTTGCTGTTAGATAGAGCAATGATCCAATCATCCCTCTATACTTTGTAATGTTGAAGTCTTTGCCCTCTTCGTCAGCATCTAATGAAGTGGTTGTGCTCATTGGGGTATCAGCACCATTGCAATGTTCCATCCCAAATTTCTTCAGCAAATCATTGAAGTATTTGGTTTGGGAGATGAAGATTCCATCTTTTCTTTGCTTGATTTGCAAACCAAGAAAGTAGTTCAGCTCTCCCATCATTGACATCTCAAACTCTCCCTGCATAATCTTTGAAAATTCCTCACACAAAGCATCGTTAGTAGCACCAAAGATTATGTCATCAACATAAATTTGTACAATCAAAATTTCATTCAATTTATTCCTTTTGATAAATAATGTTGTGCCAGCCTTTCCTCTGATAAATCCTTGATCTAAGAGAAATTGACTTAATCTCTCATACCAAGCTCTTGGAGCTTGCTTGAGTCCATATAGTGCCTTTTTGAGTTTGAAAACATGATCAGGGTACTGTTCATTTTCAAAACCTGGAGGTTGTTCAACATAAACCTCTTCTTGAATAAAACCATTCAAAAATGAACTTTTAACATCCATTTGAAAAAGTTTAAAACCTTTAACACATGCAAAGGCTATAAGAACCCTTATAGCTTCCAATCTGGCTACTGGAGCATAAGTTTCTTCGTAGTCTATCCCTTCTTCTTGATTGTACCCTTTTACAACCAATCTTGCCTTATTTCGGACAATGATTGCAGATTCATCACGTTTGTTCTTAAATACCCATTTAGTCCCAATAACCGGATGGTCCTTGGGTCTAGGTACTAAGTCCCAAACTTGATTTCTGTCGAATTGATGTAACTCCTCTTGCATAGCTATCACCCAATCATTGTCTGAGAGGGCTTCATCTATTTTAGAGGGTTCTATGTGAGATATGAATGTAGAAAAGGTGACTTCATTCAAAGTACTCTTTTGAGTTCTTACTCCTTGATTTATATCTCCTATGACTTGGTCTAAAAGATGATCTCTAATAAATCTCCAAGCCCTAGGTTGAGACTGATCTGGGTTTTCAATATTATTTTCAGGATCAGCATCAAAAATATTTTCAGCATTTTCAGTAGAAGAAGGAGTAGTTTTTGAAAAGAATTGATTTTTGAAAGTATTTTCTTCCTCATCATTCAAGGATTTATCAGTCCCTTCTTCACTGAATACAACATGAATGGATTCTTCAACAACTTTAGTTCTAGTATTGAAAACTCTATAGGCTTTGCTTCTATTTGAATATCCTAGAAATATGCCTACATCAGCCTTAGAGTCAAACTTACCCAAAATTTCTTTACCATTATTATGAATGAAACACTTACAACCAAATACATGCAGATGACTTAGGTTGGGCTTCCTTCCTTTGTACAACTCACAGGGAGTCTTGTTCAACTTCTTTCTCAAATACGCTCGGTTAGAGATGTAGCAAGCGGTGCTCATAGCATCAGCCCAGAACACTTGAGAAGTGTTGTTCTCATTCAGCATTGCCCTTGCCATCTCGGTGAGGACTCGATTCTTCCTTTCTACAACACCATTTTGTTGTGGAGTCCTTGGAGCTGAGAAGTTGTGGTCTATCCCCATGTTGTCACAATACTCAGCAAAAGCATTGTTTTCAAACTCTCCACCATGATCAGTTTTAATACCTGAAATGGAAAATCCTTTCTCGTTCTGGACCTTCTTGGCAAACACAACAAACTGATCAAATGTTTCATCTTTTGAAGACAAGAAAATAGTCCAACAAAATCTTGAATAATCGTCAACAATAACCAATGTATACAAATTGCCACTAGGGCTCCTCACCCTTGTTGGACCCACAAGATCCATATGTAGCAATTGTAATGGTCTATTAGTAGAAATTTCATTTTTAGCTTTAAAAGATGATTTAGTTTGTTTTCCTTTTTGACATGCTTCACAAGTCAAATCGTTTTTTAAACTAAGTTTGGGAATACCAATAACTAAATCCTTTTTAAGCAACTTGTCAAGTTGAAACATATTGACATGAGCTAAACGTTTGGGCCACAGCCAACTCTCACTCAAATTGCTTACAAAACATTTTTCAGAAATCGAAGTATTACTAGAGAGGTTGAGAGTGTAACAATTACCATCTCTAGGTGCTCTAAATAAAGCTTTTGGTTTCAAATCTTCTAAGGGAAGGAAATCCTTTTTCACAATCAGACATTCATTAGAATAAAACATAACAAGGTTACCCTTGTCGGTACTTTGGCTCACACTAAGGAGGTTGTGACATAAACCTTCAACAAGGTATACGTCTTTGATGAGTGGACCTTCATTGTTCCCAATCTCACCAATCCCAGCAATCTTTCCAGATTGGTCTCCTCCAAAGGTCACCTTGCCACCTTTCTTAGGCTTGATTGAGAGAAATTTGGATTTGTCTCCCGTCATGTGTCTGGAGCATCCACTGTCAATATACCATTTGTTTTGTTTTGATGCTCTAAGACACACCTGCAAATCACAGAAGGTTAAGTTTTAGGCACCCATCTTTTCTTAGGTCCTTTGGGGTTAAATTTGACCTTGGGAACATAAGTTCCTTTTGGTACCCATTGATAATTACCAGCAGGTTTAACCTTTCTTTCTTTTCTATGGAAGCAAGATGAAATAGAATGACCTTTCCTATTGTAGTAGTTACAATGTGCAAAAGGATTAGAAGAATGAACTGATTTTCTAAAATAATTCATGTATGATTTTTCTCCATTCTTCTTTTTGCCTTTCTTCTTGTCGAAATTTGGTTTGTACCCAATGCCAAATCTATCATTAATAAATCTTTGTTGTTTTAAAATCACATCAAGCATTTCACTTCTCTTAGTGAATTTTTCAAGTGCTCTAGTAAGATATGTATTCTTTTGTTTCAAATCTGGGCACTCTTGACAGACTAAGATTTCTGGAGAAGAAAGTTTTTCAACTTGCAATTCTAAAGAAACATTTTTCTTTTTCAAAATCAGATACTTTTCTGCAAGTTTTTCAAATTCCAATTGCACAAGATTGTATTCAGCAAATAGTTCATTGTAGGAAGGCTGAGTTTCATATACCTCATCATCTTGTTGTTCTTGTGCAACCAAGCATATGTTTGCTTTCTCTTCATCTTCAGCTTCATCTTTATCTGATGAGCTATCTCCCCATATGGCTGAAACATATGCCTTCTTTTTGAACTTACTGAATTTCTTTTACTCCTTCTCTTGATTCTTCAGCTGAGGATATTCTGATTTGATGTGTCCGGGTTTCTCGCATTCGTAGCATATGATGGGCTTCTTTGATTTGAAACATGAGCTCCCTTTGTGGAACTTTTTGAAGCCTTGATCCTTTTTGTAGAACTTCTTGAAACGCTGAACCAGCATCCCAATTTCTTCATCTTCGTCCTCATCCTCCTCTTCTGATTCTTTGTCCTCTTTTGCAGCATTGAGTGCGATCCCTTTGCCTTTGCCATGAACTTCATCAAGTCCTTTCTTGAACTTAAGTTTGTCCTCGTACTCAGAAAGGCTTCCAAAGAGTGCAGCCACTGAGGCCATTGAATCTCCTCTAGCTTCCTCGATGGCAATGACTTTGGCTTCCCAATCTTTATTGAGAATATTTAAAATCTTCCTCACTTGCACTGACTAATCATACTCTTTTCCAAGAGCAGCGAGCTGATTAATCAAATGAGTGAACCTTAGTTGAAATTCACCAATTGATTCTCCAGGCTTCATACGCATGAGGTCATATTCAATCATGAGAGTGTTGACTCAGTTTTGCTTTACACCAGCTATTCCTTCATGTGCAATCTCTAGAGCATCCCACATTGCCTTGGCAGATGGCAAAGTGCATACACGAAAATACTCTTGTTGGCTTAATGCACTTTGTAGAAGAAGTACTGCTTTACTATTAAGAGTAACATTTCTTTGATCATTGTCATCGTAATCTTCTTCTAACTTCATGACCCTCACACCATATTCAACAACCGTTGGCATATAGTCACCTCTTTCAAATACTCTCCAGAGCCCATATTCTGTAGCATTTACGAAAACCTTGAACTTGGCTTTCCAGAAGGAGTAGTGCTCTCCATTAAAACCAAGGGGTCTGTTGATTGAGGCTCCATCGAGTAGTATACCTTCCATGTTGATCTTTCTCGAGATGTTAAGCTCTTAAGAGAAGACCTTACTCTGATACCAAATGAAAGTGGAGCTATACCCAAGAGGGGGGGTGAATTGGGTATCTTAAAAATTTTACATAAAAAATTTTACCAAAAACTTTGTTTTCTAATACTAAAAACAGGGTAAAACAGAGTAGGGGAAGAATAGCAAGACACAAGAAGATTTATACTGGTTCGGTCTTAACCTCTGACCTACGTCCAGTCCCCAGCCTTACTGGGATTTCCACTATATCAAAGATTACACACTCTACACTCAGAAGTGATTCTCTCACTAGAACTCACTACCCCTTACAAGTTGTAATCAATGATTCCCCCAATCACCAAGTCCCTTGACTTGTGATTACTTACAATGAATGAATATTCAGAAGTATAACTCTCTTAAAGAGCATATATAAATGAACACTGAAGCTCTTGTATCTAAAGATACTATACAGATGAAAACTGAAAGAAGTGAATGAAAACTTCAATATAATTCGCTCTCAGTTGTTGTATATTTCGGAAAGACTTGAATGCTCTTCTAATTATACTTAGAGATCATTAAATGACCGTTGCTTTCCAAAATAGATCCGTTGGAAAGGTTGCCCAAGTGTTCTGAAGTGGTTTTGGCACTTTCTCTCTCTAGTTAACTCTTAATCTAGTTGGCCAGGTCATCATAGTTGACTTTCTGCGAATTAATCTGTTAGAGAGGATGTTTCTTGTTGTAGCAATCCCTCTTAAATGCTTTGTAGACGTGTGCAGGTGGATTGGCCAGAGGTAGTAACTTTCTGAGCATTGCAATAAATGTTCTGAACTTGCTTTTTGCTTTATGCTTTAACTCTCCAATAAACATTCTTTAATTCTCTGAAATTCACTAATAAAGACGTTAAACATAGCAGGGAATATCAGAGAATAATATTGCAAAGGATTAAGATCAAACAACTTTGTTTTCTGAAATCGACAGATTCAAATTTTCTGAATCAGCGTTGTGAACTCGAGCTTAGTTCTTGCAGGTTCGAGTTTGATGCTTCAGTGTACAAAATCATTTTAGTCTAAATGTGTAAACCTGAGGTTTGTATTCTAAACCTGAGGTTCTTAAGTCATTGAAAAGTCACATTGCTCTCGGGTTGAAATGAACTCGAGCTTGCTAATTCTGAACTCGAGTTTGTTTCATCCAGAGAGGAAAGTCACGATTTTGAAATCTAGAGACTTTAAGTTTAAAGGACAGGCTCAAGTTTATTAGTGACAGGCTCGAGTTTAACACTGTTCAAAGCAGAGCTTAGTTTTAACTTGAAAAGCCAAACCTGAGGTTTGTGAAGCAAACTCTAGAGTTTTTTTAAGGTGAAAAACACTTTTGCTCTCTGGAGCTTTTAGGCTCGAGTTTAAAACATTTAGGCTCGAGTTTATTCAATTCTGAAAAACTCTTTACTCTCTGGAACTTTTAGGCTCGAGTCTGTAAAGCTTAGGCTCGAGTTTGTTTAACTTTGAAAAACTCTGAAAACTCTCGGCCAAAGGTAGGCCCAAGTCTGAAGTTTTAAGCTCGAGTTTGTTTGATCTGTAAACTCCTGAGATTTTGAAACTTCGAAAGATTTTAAACTAATGGAACAGTGCAGAGTTTGAAAAAAATTTTCTTCACTTAAAATTTCTTCCCGCCAGAGATGAACTCGAGTTTGCCATAACAGGCTCGAGTTCATAGCTTATGAAAACTGTGAAAGATTTTCTCTGGAGGTTGCAAGCTGGAGGCTTGAAAAAAAATGTCAAGTTTAAAGATGTTTTCAAAGATCAAACCTCTCTGCCATTGATGAACTCGAGCTTAAAAATGTAGGCACGAGTTCGCCCAAACTTTTGAAAAGCTTTAAGTTTAAACTTCAGGTTCAGTCTCGAGTTTGAAAATTGAACTGGCGAGTTTGTAGCCTCTGTCTAAGGCAAGCTCGAGCATGCACATCATAGGCTCGAGTTTGTCTCAGACAGAATGTTTTTGTTTGAAATTGACAAGTTTAAATCAATTTAACCTTGAACAAAAACATCTCCATATTGTTTACAATTGTTAGTAATCATCAAAACACACAGAGAACTAACATGTACTGCCGCTGCCCCGTGGAATCTATAATAAATTTTTTACTTTCCTATTTCGATCGCCTTGTGCTTCTCATTACATTCTTTCTTTTTGCGACAAAAAGGAAAAAAAAAACAAAACAAAACATTGTCCTCGTGTGTATGATCAACATTAAAAACTCGCACATTAAAAAATCCAACAATATACAGTTAAGATCAGACCAACAAAACAAAAAACATTGTTTACCTTATTCGAATAAAAACAAACACAATGACAATTCTTCTCAAGGTTGGACCGTCATTGTCCTCGGTTTCACCTCGCCCTGATTAGAAACAAAGTGTCCTTTTCAATATCTCTCATCTATTTTCGACAAAAAGAAAAAGAGACAAAGAAAAGGGAAACCGATAATCTAAATCAGGAGAGGTAAAATCGACTATAATGAAGGACCTAGCTTGAGCAGAACGCCAGAAGCTCGGTTGCCTTGAACCCTAATGATTTGTCTGAAAAGCGAGTCAACATTTCTATTTAAAGGAAGACTATTAGGAGCGGACAATAAAATAAGATACGGTCCTAAAAGTCTCACATTATTTAAGTCGAATACTTTTAGGACCGGAAGTTTACAATATACGGTCCTAAAAGTCACATATTATTTAGACGAATACTTTTAAGATCGGAAGTTTACAATATACGGTCCTAAAAGTCCCATATTATTTAGGCCGAATACTTTTAGGACCGGAAGTTTAAAATATACAGTCCTAAAAGTCTCATATTATTTAAACCGAATACTTTTAGGACCGAAAGTTTACAATATACGGTCCTAAAGTCGCTAACTCTTGCTTATTTACAACATCCTAAACCTCAAATTTCAAGCACTAAATAGCTATATCCACCATCCAATACATTCAGAAACCCAAAATGGACACAAGAAAATTGTTCGAAAAATTAAAAAAATTTATCTATTGAATTTTACATTGCCTGTGTATATTTACAAATGAATTGTTCGAAAAAATAAACAAATTTACAGAAGATTATTGTTACTACAAGATATATTTACAAATGAATTTAGGACATCATTAAGTATTGTCCTGACTTTAAGATCAGGTCATACAGATATTCACAAAACAAATTGCGTATGTGCTCGAGTTTAGCATCAGAAAAGGGATCAGGGCAGTGAAACATCTATAACATCAAAGACAGAAACTGAATTAACTTGCGTCCATATTTCATATGTAACATTAAGCTAGAAACTGAATTAACTTGCGTGCATAATATGTAACACCAAATATTTACCTTTGAAAATAATTTAGTATTTCCTTTAGTGATAATATCATACATGTGTTTCATGACGTACTGGCCACATAAGTTGGACGCTGGTGTTTGCTGACGGGTCTAAAAAGAACAAGAAATATATATAAGTAATATATATCTTACTAACCAAGTTCACAAGGCAGTGTGCCAAGTGTACAAATATTGTACCAACCTCTGGTTTGAGCCATTTAGGCTCTTTGGCCTGATAAGAACACCTTTTGAGTGCGTCGATTTGGAAGGTCCTCATGGCACTATCATAAGAAATGCATATTTATCAATGTTCACTGAAAATTCATAGCAGAGATTTCAAACAAGAGAATCAAAATGACATGCTTACTCATTGATCGTCTTGTCAACGCAGGCACTAGCTCACTGTGAGTGGAGCATAAGAAGATAACTTTATTTTCTTCCATGCACATGAGGACCAACTACCAGTGGCAGCTGAAAATTCACAGCAGTAAAGTATACTGAGTGATATATGTAGCAAAATTAAGTGAATTGCAGACAAGATTTGAAAATTCACAACAGTAAAGTATACTCAGTGATATATGTAGCAGAATTAAGTGAATTGCAGACAAGATTTGTGATATGTACCTGTGAAAGAATGGCAAAAAGTACACCTTTCTTCTCACTTGACACAACCTCCTTGATATGTACTGATGTCTCTACTGCAAGGTTGTTTGACTTGAATACACAGGGCACAAGAATCCAAAATCGTTGCTCTTGCCCTTATTCTCCAATTCAAGGCTTCTCAACAACAAGAACATCCGAAAACGAACAAGCATTCAAGTTTCACAACTACCTTCTGTTTTCATTTGTAAATTGTCTTTTGACATTATAAGCTTCAGTGTTTATCATCATCTACTCTTAGAGAGAGTTTTCTTTGATTATTGATTATTGATTGTAAAGAACCACAAGTCAGGGGACTTGGTGGTTGGGTTCATTGATTACAACTTGCAAGGGGGAGTGAGTTCTAGTGAGTGAACTACTCTTGAGTGCAGAGTGTGTAATCATTGATATAGTGGAAAATCCCAGAGTGTTTGGGGACTGGATGTAGGTCAAGTTGATAGGACCGAACCAGTATAAATTCTTGTGTCCAAGCTTTCCTTCCCTTAATCTAGTTCAAAACAGAGCAATATTCGAAAAATTTTAAGAATACCCAATTCACCCCCTCTTGGGTATTCAGCTCCATTTTCAATCTTCACTTAATCTAGTTGTCCAAGTGTTCAGAGTTGACTTCCTCTGGATAAATCCTTTGGAGAAGCAGTTGCTTGTTGTAGAAATCATTCTTTAATGCTTTGCAACTGTGTGTAAATGGATTACTCAAAAGTGTGCAACTTTCTAGACTTAGCATTTAATGAACTGACATCATTTTTGCTTTTACTTTCATCCTTCAATAAACATCTTCTAAATCATCTGAAACTCACTAACAAAGTGGTTAAACATAGCTAGGAATGTAAAAGAGTGATACTGGAAAGTGTTGCAATCAAACAAAAAGATTTCACAAATTCATCAAATTCGAATTTTAAACTTAGCGACTGAAACTCGAGTTTTGTTCTGCTAAACTCGAGTTTTGAACTGTGTACTTAAGCAAAACTTGAGTTTTCATACACAAACTCGAGTTTCCTCCTTCGAGAGAGGAAAGTTGCGGTTTGAGCTTTTGGAACACATTTTGAAACAAACTCAAAACTCGAGTTTCCAAAACCAAACTTGAGTTTTGGACTTTTAATGAAGTGAAAGTGTTTTAGTCCAAAACATCAAAACTTGAGTTTTCGTCTAAGACTCGAGTTTTCAAATGCTGAGTGAAAACTTGAAAACTCTCTGTCAAGTCAAAACTCGAGTTTTGAAATCAAAACTCGAGTTTTCTCTTAACTTGGAGAAAACATGGAAAACTTAAAGCAAGGTAGGACAATAAAATTTTAGTGCGAAAATGAGTTTGCATATGTTTAAAAGTTAGAGACTCTCTATATGGGCAAAACTCGAGTTTCCAAATCAAGACTCGAGTTTTGTCTTTAGTTAAAGACATTAAGAAGTCTATGTATGATTCAAAACTCGAGTTTTCAAACTGAAACTCAAGTTTTTTCTTGTCGTGGAAAACTGAGTGCTCTCCGTAAGACCAATACTCGTGTTTCCTTATGGAAACGTGAGTTTTGCTTTGTTCATTGAAAATGAGCAGCTCTCTGTCAAGTTCAAAACTCGAGTTTTGAAACCAAAACTCGAGTTTTGAAACCAAAACTCGAGTTTTGTCTTGACAGTAAGTTTTGAACTTACCAAGACAAAACTTCATTTTGCGTTTACAATTGTCAGTTATCATCAAAACACATAGAGAACTAACATATAGCATGTAAAGTTGATTTAAGTCCAAAACATCAAAACCGGAGGTTTTCATCCAAAACTGGAGATTTTCAAAACTATAAAAAGCGTCAGTCTCTCTGCTTGCCCAAACCTTGAGGTTTTACCAGAAACCTCGAGTTTTCATTTAAATATGACAGTTTTGAGAAATTGCACCAAGTCAAAAACTAGAGGTTTTCTTGGAAACTAGAGGTTTTCAAATCAGAGAAAAGGCGTGTGCTCTCTGGTTGCCAAAATCTCGAGATTTCTCATTAAACCTTGAGTTTTCACTCAAATGTGAAAACTTTGAGTTGTTGCGCCAAAACAGAAAACTAGAGGTTTTAAAGTAAAACTGGAGGTATTGAAAACTGAGAAAAACAAGTGTGCTCTCGGGTTGGCTAAACCTCGAGGTTTCTGTTCAAACCTCGAGTTTTCTTTCAAAACATGAAAACTTCGAGAAATTGTGCCAAGACAAAAACTGGAGGTTTTCAAAACTAAGAAAACAAGAATGCTCTCTGTTTGGCAAAACCTTGAGGTTTGAACTCAAACCTCGAGTTTTCACTTATTCTAAAAACTTTGAGAAAACTATGCCAAACTCAAAACTGGAGGTTTTGAAACACTGGCTAAAATATGAGTTTTCTCTGCCAAGTCAAAACTCGAGGTTTCTTGTCAAATCTTGAGTTTTCACAAAACTTGTGAAAACTTGGAGTTTTCATGTTACACCAAAAACTGGAGGTTTTAGACAAAACTGGAGGTTTTTAAGTGTTCAAAACTTAGAAGACTCTCTGAAAGGCCAAACCTCGAGGTTTTACCATAAACCTCGAGTTTTACATTTTCCAGAAAATACTGAGGAGTCTCTCTGTGATGAAACCTTGAGTTTTCTCTAAAAACTGGCGGTTTTGCTTTGTTCAGAAAACTTGGAAAATTCTTGGCCAATCCCAAACTCAAGTTTACATGTCCAAGCTCGAGGTAAGAATCCAATGCAAGAAGAATCAGCTCCAAACTCATTGTATTATGTCCGTTATGATCCGATGAATGAAGGTTGTTCTTGACTAGCGTTTTTGCAACGTCCTGAACTGACTGTCAAACTTTCGAAGGACATATCTCCATGGTCTGAACTTAGTTTTGGTCTGTTTAAATCTTGATGGAAAGCCTTTTGAGTCTACTTTCATATGCCACCGATTTCAACTCAATCCGATTTGTATTTTGTGAGTTACACTCAAAACATCGAAGCTTGCTCTGCTGTGTGGCGTGAATTTCAGTGTCAACTTCCACGATTCATAGATCCTTGATCTGAACTTCTTTGGGCTTGAATTTTATATCAAAATGGAGCATTAGAAGTCTATTTTCATATGCCACTGATTTCACCTCAATCGGATTTTTGGTTTGCGAGATATCATCGAATTACCACATGTCGCCCGTTCTGAATGTGAAACAGAGTAGAATAGAGTTGCTGATCAACACTGAAAACTCAAGTTTTCACTTGGAAACTCGAGGTTTGCTAGTCTAGAGACACCAGAAACGCTGAAGACACTACTAACTCGAGTTTTGAGTCCTAAACTCGAGTTTTGTGTCTTTAACTCGAGTTTTTTCATCCTGAAGCTTATGTTTGCTTGTTTTAACTCCAAATTGAGTCATTCTAAGTTCTATTTGATCGTGGAGACTTCTAGAACTTGAATAATGATATCTTCATTCCATTTAGCAAGTTCTTCCTTTCTTTCTTCTTCTCTTGATCATTTTCCACAATTCAAATCTTTCTTTCTTCTCTACTCTTGATCATTCTCTCTCATTAAACTTGGACTTATCATTCTCTGCAAGTTCTATATCTTCTTCAATATTTCCTCTTCTTCTTAATTATTCCCAAAATATTTTAATAGTTTCTTGCTTCCTTGACATTCTCTACAATTTCTTCTTTCCATTAATCCCTTATCTCCTTCTTGATTATTCTGCATGATTCAGCTTGGACTAATCTACATTAAGCATAGTAGTTAGTCATTGTAGGAGATAACTACATTACTTAATATATTACTCAATCTTTTTGCTTTTAATAATGGTATCTATATAAGACATCATCAAAACTAATCATAACTAACAAAAATGACTTTTATTTAAGGCCAATGATAAATAACTTAACCTTCAAGGGTTAAAACAAACTCTTGGAGTTAGTATAGCCCTTTTGCTTTATTTTGGGCTTAATGTGATCTCCAATATTCGTTTTTGGATAAGTTGTAGTCGAATATTAGTCATGGTTGTAACGCTTGTTCTAAATGCGCCTTTATTAATCAGAGTTGTAGCGCATAGGCATCGAAATAATTTGAACGACTTAATTGCGGAATAAAACTTTCATAAAAAACCTTAATTTGAAAATATGAGGATAAATTTTTTGCGATTCAAATCCATCCCATAGTGGGATGTTAATACAGTAATCCAAAATAGATAGATGATGAACGTCAAAGGACAATCTAACTACTCATATTTTTCCTAAAAGTTCCATCTGCCGTAACCCTTACAGTTGCATCTTGCTTCTTGATCCTGAACTACTACCCGTCTCTTTCATGAGGTATAGAGTTCATATGAATGAACCCCAAGGGTAACAATTAATCTCATATGTAAGTATGAAATATATATCACAGTATAACACATGTATAGCCATAGAATAATTCACATTAAACAAGTCACACTGTAACCGCAGTTATTGGCCAAGTGTTAGTTCCCAGTGTGTTTTGATGATTACTAACAATTGTAAACAATATTGATAAGGTTTGATAAGTTTAGAATAATTTAAACTTGTATTTTTCAATCTGTCAAAACCAAACTCGAGCCTATTAGTGTTGAACTCGAGCCTGGATTTGACAGAGAGCACAAACTTGTCAAGTTGATTTCCAAACTCGAGACTGAACCTGAAGTTTAAAATTAAACTTTTGAAAAGTTCACATGAACTCGAGCCTACTAAGGTCAAACTCGAGTTCATTCTTTCCAGAGAGTTTTTGAACTTTGAAAACATGATAAACCTTACACTTACTTTCTTCAAACCTCAAGTTTGAAAGGATCCAAAGAAAGTTTTAAGAGCATGAACTCGAGCCTGTCATGGCAAACTCGAGTTCATCTCTGGCGGGATAAGTTTTCCAAACTTGTAGGTATTTTCAAAGCCTGCACTATTCCATTGAAAGAAAAGTTTCCAGTTTGAAAAGTTTTTCAAATACTCAAACTCGAGCCTAGCATTTTCAAACTCGAGCCTAGTTTTGGCCGAGAGCTTCCAAAGTTCTTCAAAACATTCGAACTCGAGCCTAAACAGTTTGAACTCGAGCCTAAAAGTTACTAAGAGCTTTCAAACTTTTCCAAAACATTTGAACTCGAGCCTAAACAGTTTGAACTCAAGCCTAAAAGTTACCGAGAGCAAAAACTTTTCTAAATGTTTTGAACTCGAGGGTTTGCTTTGCAAACCTCGGGTTTGTTCTTTCGAGCTAAAACCAAGTTTGCTCAAAATTGTTTCGAACTCGAGCCTGACATTAATGAACTCGAGTTCATTTCAACCCGAGAGCTTTTAGTTTTTTTTTCAATGACATGAGAACCTCAGGTTTAGAAGACAAACCTCAGGTTCACACATTTTGAATTCACATAATTTTGAACACTGAAGCAACGAACTCGAGCCGGTAAGAACTGAACTCGAGTTCGTGTCGCAGGTTCAGGAAATTTGAATTTGGGCATCTCAGAAATCAATGTTATTTGATCCAATCTTCTTTCAATATTATTCTCTGATATTCCCTGCTATGTTTAACGTATTTGTTAGTGGATTTCAGAGCATTAAAGAATGTTTGGTGAGAGGTTAGAGTATAAAGCAAAAAGCAACTCAGAGCATTTATTGCAAAGCAAAAAAGTTACTCCTTCTACCCAAATCCTTCTGCACACGCTTACAAAGTATTTAAGGATGTTAGCTGAAACAAGAAAACTCCTCTCCAACGGATTAATTCGCAGAAAGTCAGCCTTGATGACTTGGCCAACTAGATTAGGAGAAAACAAAGAGAGAGAAGACCCCAAAACCACTTCAGAACACTTGGGCAACTTCTCCAACGGTCTGATTCAAGCTACAACGGTCATTTAATGTTCTCTAGCTATAAATAGAGTTCATTAACATCTTCACAAGCTGATATATCAACTCAGAGCGAAAATTTACTAAGTTCATTTATTGTGTATTAGCTTTCACTTGTAAAGTATCATACATGATACAAGCACTTCAGTGTTTATCATATCTACTCTGTAAGAGAGTCAAACACTTGTAAATCATTTATTGTTTGAGATAACTACAAGTCAGGGGACTTGGTAGTTAGGGTGTATTGATTACAACTTGTAAGGGGGAGTGTGTTCTAGTGAGAGAACAACTCTTAGTACAGAGTGTGTAATCATTATTGTTGAGTAAGTGGATTGAAAATCCCAAGTGAGGCTTAGGGACTGGATGTAGGTCAGAGAAAGGACCGAACCAGTATAAATTGCCTGTGTCAAGCTTTTCTTCTTACCTCCTCTGTTTTGCTCTGTTTTGAGTGTTTAAATACAGAGCAAGTGTTGAAAATTTTAAAGATACCCAATTCACCCCCTCTTGGGTATCAAGCTCCAACTTTCACCAAGGACCACAGCCCTCTAGGACTTGCAGCCTTATGGGACATGCAGCCCCAAATCCATAGCTAGGAAATAAACATGTAAATCATCTAGCAAACATGATCAGTTATACATGAATACATACATACAAGCCAATAAGATAACAGTTACCTACCTCAAACTTGAATCCTTAACTTTGTCCGAAGGTGTTGGGATCGGTAGAGGTGTCAAGGTATGCCTATAAACATTTATTAGTGTCATTAGTCACTTCTTGCGTCGGAAAGTAACTAACTACGTGAATTAATTTTAGAAGATTAAAAATGGTTATTAATCCCTAAAAATTCCCTTAATAATAATGCCCCTTTTTAATGAATAATAATATTATTCATTATTTATTTATTTATCTATTTTATTAAGAGTCATGTCCTTTAAAAATGTTAAGAAGGTTTGTTCTTATCACTTTAGAGTCTTTATAACCCTTAATAGACAAGTTATCCAAAAGAAAAACCTTTACTTTGAAGGTTATGTACAATGAACAATTTGCGTGACTATTTTAAGACTTAAAAAAAAAATTTGCCTTTAACTTTTATGAGAATTTAGAAAATTCATAACTGGACCGATACAACTCAAAATGGAGTTATTCCAATTTCTACTTAAACCTTGATAAGTCTGTTTTCATAAATTAAAGTCACTAAGTTGATTTATGACTAAGAAAATTTCCAACTTTCAAAAAACACAAACAATGTCCAGAATTTTCCAGATTTCTTGACCAATCTTAGAAGAATCATAACTCCCTCAATACTTATTGGAATTTGACAAATTACCTATCAAATTAAACCTCTATATGTCTACTTTTTATTTGGAAAATTTCACATTTTTTTGATTTTGTTTACTTGATCCGAAATGCAATGTCATTTTGCTGCTCCAGAGTCATACTAAAAATTTCCAGATTTTTAGCTCAACTTCCAAAAATCATAAATGGAGTTATAGACCTTCGTTTATGGTGATCCAAATCTCATTTTATAGGTTATTATGTGTACTATATGTCCACAAAATTTCAAGCTCAAAAGAATTCGTTTACCCTGGTTTTACCTTGCTCGAAAATCATTGTTTCAGTAGCAAAGTTCATTTTCCAGAACCATGACATCAGCATGTAATTCCTGTTCACACATGCCAACGTATCAGTAAAGCCTTCTCATCTAAACATATTTTAGATGTAGTCAAATCATTCAAACACATGCTCCCTGAATTTCCTGACAACACCTACGTTGACTCTTTTAAAACTTATTCAGTTTCGGTACCTTGCAGAAACTTCACAAAACCTCAAGAACACTCCAACATTAACATTAAGCTTCAAAGTTAACCATTTACAATCACATGCATGCACGATAGACTTCCAAAGTTCTTTGTTTCAGCTCTTCAAAACAGAGCAGCAAATCATGCAGAATCATAACCATGTCGCGTAAGCTTCAAACAGAGAGAGCAAGGTTTGGAAAACTTTCCTTGTTCAAAACTCAAGTCTGCATGCGTGGTTCAAACTTTCATAGTTCTCCCTTGATTCGACAAATGTTTAGCCAAAGGAAATATGGAAAATGAGAGCTGGCTGGTTTTCTTCAGCTCCTCCTTTCCTCCAACTCTCATTGTCGCTGCTACTCAACTTGGATTCACCTATGTTTTTGGTTCATTTTGCAGAGGAAAAGATTACAATAAACTCTATCTTTCTTTTTCTCTCACCTTCAGCTTGCTCTAGCTTTAGCGTTTCAGTCTCTCTCGTTCACGTCTCACACTCTAACTTTCTGTCTTTCCTTTCTCCTTCTCGGTTAAGGCAACATGAATTAGGGAAACCAAAAAGAAAATGAATATATAGTAACACAAGCATCCAGTCCGAGAAGCAGAGCCAACGGTCCGAGGTGAAAATGAACAATGGATATTGGTGTTAATGTTGCAGAGCTTGAGATGCATAGGCATGGTCTGCAGTTTCTGTTGGGATCCGTACACGCAGCGGATTTAAAAATTTTACGAGTCCCGTCCGGAGGATCACTCAACCACGTTTAAATCAAGGTTTGGGAACCCGAATCATACCTTCAGTGAACTCGTTCGCGTCTCGTTCTCTTTGAACTGGCGGGCTACCTTCTCGATCCGTAGAAGCCGACTCTATGAATCGTCTTCATCTACTGGTATCCACACGAACAATCCCGAACACGATTGCGGCAGCATGCTAGTGCCTTTCTAAGTTAGGCGTCTCTCTTACTCGTTGTAGGGTTTTCTCGCGGCTTTCTAATACGCTCAACTAAAAGTCCCGTTGAATTTTTTTTTTCAAAACCCGATCAGCTTATTATATAAAATTAATCCTCATTAATTTTAAAATTCGAATTTTAAATCTGGATTATAAATATTTTAATTAAATCTATCTGATAGATCTAATCTAATGTATTTATTTAATCTGAATTAAAAACCAGATCTGAAATTTTAATTTTGAATTTGGATTAATAAATATATTAATTAAATCTATCTGATAGTGTTAGTTCCCTATGTATTTTGTGTAAGAACCGGCTGAACCCAAGAGGGGGGTGAATTGGGTGAAGTATAAAAATTTAGGTACTTTGAAAATCTTTTCGTAACTCACTGAAATCAGTTTATAAGACAATAACCACACATTTAAATATGTATACGCATTCAAACATATATGCTGGAAATGTAAGAGATAAGGGAAGAGAATGTGCAAACTGATTTATACTGGTTTGGCCCAATCTTTGACCTACGTCCAGTCCCCAAGCCTCACTTGGGATTTTCAATTCACTATCTTCTTTCAACTCGATTACACGTTCTGTACTTGAGGTAATCCTCTCACTGGGATTCACTCCCCCTTACAAATTGTAATCAATACACTTGTTTGATTACACACTCTGTACTCGAAGTAATCCTCTCACTAGGATTCACTCCCCTTGCAAGTTGTAATCAACACAATGTGTTTCCCACTCAAGATCACCCAATCTTGAGTGTCTCTCAGAAGAATAGAATGATTACAATGAATCTTCTCTCTTAGAAGTGAATAGATAAACACTGAAGATCAAATATAAATCACTTCACTCTCTAAGTCATCTAAACATGAAAAACAGAGTGCAAATGGTGTGAGAGCAGAGTTTCAGCATGTTGGAAGTGTAAGCTTGTTTCTCCACGTTTTTCTGCTTGAATCTGTCTTCTTTTATAGGTAGAGATCAATATATGACCATTGAGAAGATTCAATGACTGTTGGATAAAGAAATATAGCTGTTAGGAACTAGCCGTTAGAACTTTTGCACAGCTTTCGATGTTCTGACACAAATCTGATATTTTGAAGATTTGCTTCTAATCCTTCGTTTTAATCATCTGAAACTCACCAATAAAGTGGTTAAACATATCTAGGAGCATTAGAGATTAATCATAGGAAGTATTAAGATCAAACAAAAAGGCATTGCAAATTCGTTAGATTTGAAATTATGAAGTTGTGAAGAAACCTTGAGGTTTGTTCTCAAACCTGGAGGTTTTTCAAAATTAGTGAAAAGTCGTTTGCTCTCTATTTGCCCAAACCTGGAGATTTTTGTCAAAACCTGGAGGTTTTCAAAAACCTTGAAAGTTCATTTCCTCTCTGGAACTTAGAAACCTCGAGGTTTGTGGCAATACTCGAGGTTTTGCTAAAATCATTGAAAATCAGAGTTTTGATCCAAAGCCAAAACCTGGAGGTTTTCAAAGACAGAAAAAGTTGTTTGCTCTCTGGAAGCCAGAAACCTGGAGGTTTCTCTGGAAACCTGGAGGTTTTCAAAATCAGGAAATGTTGTTCGCTCTCTGGATGCCAGAACCCTGGAGGTTTTCAACAAATACTCGAGGTTTCATCTATTTTTCAAAATTCTCAGTTTTTCACCAAAACAGAAACCTGGAGGTTTTGAAGGAAACCTGGAGGTTTGGTAACTTGGAAAAATGCAGAACCTCTCTGTCTTGGCAAACCTCGAGGTTTGTCCAGAAACCTCGAGGTTTCTCATAATCTTGAGAAACTTGAGAAATGTCATTTTAGCTCAAACCTGGAGGTTTCCCATAAACCTGGAGGTTTTGCTTTGTTCAGAAAACTTGGAAAATTCTTGGCCAATCTCAAACTCAAGTTTACATGTCCAAGCTCAAGGTAAGAATCCAATGCAAGAAGAATTAGCTCCAAACTCATTGTATTATGTCCGTTATGATCCGATGAATGAAGGCTGTTCTTCATCAGCATTTTTACGATGTCCTGAATTGACTGTCAACTTTCAAAAGCCATATCTCCCTGGTCTGAACTCTGTTTTGGTCCGTTAAACTCTTGATGGAAATCTCTATGAGTCTAATTTCATATGCCACTGATTTTAGTCCAATCTGATTTGCCGTTTGTGAGATATAGCCAAAATACCAAAGGTGGGTTTGGACTGTGACGTTGATTCTTGTGGCAACTTGTAAAAATCATATCTCCTTGATCTGAACTCCTTTTGGCTTTAATTTTATATCAAAATGACGCATTGGGAGTGTAGTTTTATATGCCATTGGTTTCACCTCAATCTGATCTCTAGTTTGGGAGATATCATCGAATTATTAGACCTCGCCCGAGCTGAACATGAAACAGAATAGACCAAAGTTGCTAATTAGTGCTGAAACCTTGAGGTTTTGCTAGAAACCTCGAGGTTTGCTAGTTCAGAGACATCAGAGATGCTGAAGACACTCAAACCTCGAGTTTTCTCGTCCTAAACCTCATATTTGCTTGATTTAACTATGAATTGAGCCATTCCAACTTCCATATGATCTTGGAGACTTCTAGCATCAATATAAGAACTTGAATAATGATATCTTCACTCCATTCAACAAGTTCTTCCTTCTTCCATCTCCCAACTTGATCATTCTTCATCAATTAACTTGGGCTCATCATTATTTGCAGCTTCTACCTTCTTCAACATTCAGAACATGATGAAGCTTCATTCCAACTTCTGCTTGTCATAGAGACTCCCAGTATCATAAGAACTTGAATGTTGATATTCCTATTATATTGTGCAAGTTCTTTTGATAACATCTTTCTCTAGTCTCTTCTCTTCTTCTTGGTTATCCTTCAAAATCCATTGATAACATTTTGTTTTCTTGACAACCTCTGCAGATACTTCTTTCTTTCATCTCTTATCTCCTTCTTGATCATCCTCCTTAATTTAACTTGGACTAATCTACATTAAACATAGTAGTTAGTCAAAGTAGGAGATAACTATATTACTCAATCTTTTTGCTTTTAACAATGAAATCTATATAAGACATCATCAAAACTAATCATAACCAACATTTTGATGATCACTAACAATTGTAAACAATGTGGAGATGTTTTTGAACAAGATAAGAGTGGATTAAAACTTGTCAATTTCAAACTAAAACACTCTGTCTACAACAAACTCGAGCCTATCATTTGCAACCTCGAGTTTGCCACTGACAAAAGGTGTAAACTCGGCAGTTTAATCTTCAAACTCGAGACTGAACCAAAAGTTTTGAACTTAAGTGTTTTCCAAAGTTTTCAAAAAACTTTGTGTAAACTCAAAGTTAAATTAGCAACCTCGAGTTTGCCAGAGGTAGAGAGGTTTTTGACATGAAAACATTTTTAAACCCGACAGCTCTACTTACAAACCTCAAGTTTGCAACCTCCAGAGAAAATCTTCAATAGTTTACATAACCTGTAAACTCAACCCTGTTATGACAAACTCGAGTTTACCTCTGGCGGGAAGAATTTTTCAAATTATGAGATTTTCACAAACTCTACACTGTTTCATTCTGAGCAAAGTTTTTCCAGTTTGAAAAATCTCAAAAGTTTACAAAACATGTAAACTCGAGTTCATCACTGCAAACTCGAGTTTACACTTAGCCGAGAGCTCTCAAGGATTTTCAACCAAAGTAAACTCAAGACTGATTTCATAAACCTCCAGTTTACTTCAGGCCAAGAACATTCAAAGTTTATCAAAGTTGAATAAACTCGAGCCTAACATTGCAAACTCGAGTTTAAACCTTACAGAGAGCAATGAACCTTTCAACTTGAGAAAACTCTAGAGTTTGCATTAGAAACCTCATGTTTGCGTTTTGAAAGCTAAAACTAAGTTTTGACTTGAATAGTGTCAAACTTGAGCCTGGCTACTAATAGACTCGAGTTTGTCTCTTAATCAAAAACTCACCAGAACTCAAAATCGTGACATTTCTCTCTGGATGAAGGAACCTCGAGTTCAGACTTGCAAACTCGAGTTTAAATCAACCCGAGAGCAATGTGACTTTTCAATGTGTTGAAAACCTCAGGTTTTGATTTCAAACCTATAGTTTATATGTTTTCAACTTGAAACGCCTTTACAAAATGAAGCTCCAAACTCGAGTTCACATGAACCAAACTCGAGTTTACAGCGCTGATTCAGAAATTCAAATCTGACGATTTTGGAAAACATTCTTGTTTGATCTTAATACTTTCCAGTATTATTCTCTGATATTCCTAGCTATGTTTAATGACTTTGTTAGTGAATTTCAGATGATTTAAAGAATGTTTATTGAAGGGGTAAAGCAAAAAACAAAAAGCAGTTCAGCTCATTAAATGCTATGCCCAGAAAGTTGCACACTTTTGGGTAATCCATCTGCACACGGTTGCAAAGCATTAAAGAATGATTTCTACAACAAGCAACTGCTTCTCCAACGGATTAATCCAGAGGAAGTCAACTCTAAACACTTGGACAGCTGGATTAAGTGGAGATTAGAGAAAGAAGAAGACCAAAGTTGCTTCTATCCACTAAAGATCATTTCCAACAGTCTAATTAAAGATGCAACGGTCATTTAATGTTATCTGACTATAAATAGAGTTGCATTCAAGTCTTCTCAACTACTAGAATAGCTAAAAACAAACTGCATTCAAGTCTACATTTATTTTCTTCAGTTTTCACTTGTATAGTGTCTTCTGATACAAAGAGCTTCAGTGTTTATCAATATCTACTCTTAGAGAGAGTTTCTTTCTGTAAATTATTTATTGTAAAGAATCACAAGTCAAGGGGACTTCGTGATTTGGGAGTTCATTGATTACAACTTGTAAGGGGGAGTGAGTTCTAGAGAAAGGACTACTTCTTGAGTGTAGAGTGTGTAATCCTTGATATAGTGGAAATCCTAGAGAGTCTGGGGACTGGATGTAGGTCAAGTTGTTAAGACCGAACCAATATAAATCTCTGTGTCCAGCTATTCTTTCCCTTACTCTGTTCACCTCTGTTTTTATTGTTTCAAAACAGAGTTTTTGCTGAAAATTTTAAGAATACCCAATTCACCCCCCCTCTTGGGTATTTGGCTCCATTTACAGATAGATCTAATCCAATGTATTTATTTAATCCAAATTAAAATCCTTCAGATTTAATTTATCACTATAAATTAAATTCGAAAAATGATATCTATCTAATTAATAAAATCTGAGATACTATATCTCAATTTAAATTAAATAGATATATGATATCTTTATTCGAAAATTAAATGAGACACAATATCTCTATTTGTTTTAGATATTTAATTTATCAAATAAATTAAATACAAAATAAATATTATAATCTCCATTAAATAATATTATTATATTATTTTCGAATTATATATATATATATATATATTCACCCCAGATTAAATTCAGTATTCATTAAATCTTAGATTAATCTAAGATTCAATGAATCTGGACACATTTGTTCGTGTTGGGTTATTCTTGTGTGTGACCCTGTAGGCCCACATGAGATTGGCAGTGGGCCAATACTGTATTAGCCTACAAGTCGCAAGCGACCTCTAGCAAGATATTGCGACTACCCAATTCACATTGGGATCGATGACACGATACAACCTATCATACAACCATGTCACGTCCCTTTTGTCATGCGATAATTTGGTCAAGCATGAGGCAGGATAATGTCAACTTCCTGTTCTTTACCGTTACTTTCTCGATTCTCGAGTAGTCTAATAAATGAAATGAAAACTCCTTTCCATCATAGTATGGCCATACATTTCTTAGACTCACTCATCGAGGGGCCCAGTATTATCTCTCTACAAATGTGAGGGACAAATTCCATCTTGACCATTCACATTCCTCCGCATGAAAACCATTGATCCCGATCCAAGTCTTTATCATCACCCGGTCAAAGGTGACTTTTGACTAGGTCAAAGACCAGTGACTCATCATGTAGGAATCCATGATGATCTCAGGTTATAGGGCGTTGTGACGCGGTTATACATGAGATAAGCTTATGACTAAATCCATGCAGCTTTCTCATAGTGGGTCGGTCCAGCACCTTGTACTCTTACAGGTGTCCATGACTTTAATACGTATTGCTGATAATCATTGAATTCATATTATTTTAAATGCAAAAAGAAGCTATAAACTCTGTCATTATCATGCTTTAATGGAACAATTTGTTAAATATGTGTTTTCATCTGCATAATGAGTTTTTAGACTTCATTTGCATTAATCTTGGTCATATTTGAAATTTGGATCAAAACTGGGCTCAAATCACATCTCTTTTTCAATTGGGTAATGAACACTGTTCGGTATTTTGATCATAACTTACGTTCTAGACCTCCAATTGATCCAAACTTATATTTTAGGAAAGCTAAGAGACATACCTACAACTTCTATGAAAAGCCCAGAAGCTAAATCAGACGTTTAGAGGACCAAAATGGGCTTGGAATACAAAACAATGTGCTGTGACGGACTCTGGACCAACATGCAGTGTTTGGCCCATAACTGGAGCTACGGATATCCAAATGAGGTCCTGTTTGAACGACTGGAAAGCTGACATCCGGGGCTACAATTCATAGGAAGACAAATTCACCGAAAGCCACCGAAATCTTGGTGTAAACCAGGCTGTAATTCGGACGCGTTTTTGGAGCACAAAAGTCAAGAATTGTGGCTCAATAGTTCTCCCAAGTTTTCTATAAATACAAGGATGTTTAGAAGATGTAGACACACCTTGGAGAGACCATGATCTCTCCCATTCTATCTGCCTTCTTTTATTTCTTGCCTCCTACATGGAAGGCTTTAGTTTTGCTTATTTAGTTTATGTATTGTCTTTAATTCTTGTCTTTAGTTTCTTGCCTCCTACTTGGTATGGCTTAGTTCTAATCTTTTGTTTTATGTATTGTTTTTCTTTTGTATTTCTTGCCTCCTTCTTGGTATGGCTTAGTTGTAATCTTTCCTTTTTTGTTGTTTTAATTAAATTTCATGTTCTTCATCTTTTACCATTTTTATGCTTGGTCATGATTAGCATGAACTAAGTATCTTTCTAAGGTCATGTATGGATTCTTTATGAAGTTTAATTGTGATTCTGTTTTTAATTGCATAATGTTTGTCTTGGATATGTTTCTTTAACCCACGCTTAATGCCTTGGTTGGTTTGATCATCTAATTAAGGAATTGAAAGATTAATTAGACCTTGGGAGAGGCTAGTTAATTCTAGGTTCAATTGATTAAAGAACATAAGGTACTAGCAAGGGAACTTGACATAGGCTTTATGCAATCATAAAGGATTCTGGACTTAATGCAAGAATTAATTCTAATGAGCATGGGAACATGACTTTAGGATTAAGGATTAAGCTAATTGACTTAGGAATAAGCAATTAGACTAAAATCTGAAATTCGATTGACTTACTCCAATTCAACGGTTAAGTAGTTAAACTCTACCTTAAAAGAAGATTAGGTCTTAATCTAGCTTTTGGTAAAGGAAAAACATTTAAATGGATTATTGATGATATACATGACCCTAGGCTTTTGTTAATTTCATTTTACAAAGTTTAATTCAATTTCTGTGTCATTTTACTGTCTTTTAATATTTTCATCAAAAACTCTTTCGGTTACATCAACTATAAATTAAAGTGATTTGGGTTGGTAGTTGGAACTTTGGTCCCTGTGGGAACGATATTTTATTACCTTGGGATACTTGCTGGTATTACATTGATAGTGTATACTTGCACTGGTTACCCCTTCATCAAGTTTTTGGCGCCGTTGCCGGGGACCAAACTTGTCCCAATATCAACTATCTTTGCTTGTTTATAGATTGGTGCTTGTTTTATTGCAGTTTTTAATTTTTCGTTTTGAGTTATTCCTTGTTCATTTCAATTTTGTGTTATTTTACAAAAAAAAAAAAAAACCTTCTTCATTAATTGAAAGTTATCTTGTGACCCATTGGGAATTAATTGCATTGAACTTTCATGGCTTGGTTGTACGATAATCATGATCTACCTTTCAATTCTCACTTTTTTACTGGCAATCAAGAATGTGATGGCTCATTCCACCAATATCATGAACCATACGAACAACCTCCATTCCAACAATATCATCAATCCCCTCACTTACCTTACCATCCTTCATTCTATCCCATTTCCATACCATGCCATCCATCTCATGAATCTCTATACCCATTTGAGCCACCTTATGAACCTCATTCTCAACCATGTTTGCCCAACCAAGATCCTTCATTTTGTGAAGTCATTGGAGATTTCCACAATCAAACGGCTTGGGCTATAAATGAGGAGTGGTCACATAAGGACAACCTTCATCGACAAATGGACTCTATGCTTAGAATTATGGAACAACATGAGAAATTAGCAAGGGAAATTGAGCAGCAAGCACAAGTTTTAAAAATGAGTTTTCCTTCTATCATGGGCACACATGCACAAGAAGTGAGACAAGTACAAGAGCATATTGAAGAATCCTCTCTACTATTTGGTAATGATCCTATCCTTATAGAAGTAGACTCTCCTACTACTTTAATTAATGAAGCAATTCATAATTTAAGCGATAATGAGATGGACAAGGAAATCATTGTTGAATCCCCTCAATTTTTTGGAAATGAAATTACTCAACCAATTGACTTTAGTAGTAGTGATTTGACTGTACTTGTTGATGAGTGTGTTCCTATTTCTTCATATGATGTTTTAACTGATGAAAATGCTTCACTTCATAGTACTAGTGATGATTGCAATCAATTGAATGACATATTTTCATGCTGTTGTGAAGAATATCAAATATGTGTAAATTGTTATCATGAAAAATGTCATTCACTTGTTGAGTTTCAAAAGAAAGCATTTAGTGAAGTGGTTGACTCTATCATTGATCATAATGCATCCTCTTGTACTATTGATGATAGTAAGCATGACAATTTTGAAAAGATTGAATCAAGCATGGATGCCAATGTTGTTGATGATGTTCTTGCTGAATGGTATGCTGATTATCCCGAGTTTGCATCAATGAGTGACACTGACAATTGTGCATGTTCTAATAATGAACAGTGTCCTATTTGCATTGAAATTAATGATGCATTAAATGGTGATTTTGGTAGCGATTCTGCATTGATTGTGGATTCTGTTGTTGATGTGAGTGAGAACAATCATAGCCTAGAATGTCAAATGCAAGAAATTCACATTGGATTACCTCCTTGTAGTCTTGTTGGTAATGAAGATTCTGAAATTTTGATTGATAAAATCCTACATATTGATGAATCTTTCCAACAAGTACTTTCTTGTGATTTGCCACCTGATTTAGCAAAACAAGATAATTGTTTTAAATCTTCACACATTCCGGGTGGTGACAATTTCAAAATTCCTCTTCCTTCTTTCAATCTTTTTCCTTCCATCTCTTGTGATTGTGACAATGATGTGGTATACTCCAACACTAAGTTGGATTCCATACCTTCCATTTTGCAACCACAAGAGAATTTTCAAAATATAATTGGTTCCTTGACTCCTACTGATGGGAGTATCATTGATTTCCTTGGTTGTGATAGTTACTTGGAGACTTTGGAACTTAACATGCCTTTAATTCACTTGAAACTTCTCCATGTTTCTATTTTTGGATGGGATACTGTTGGTTGCTTGTCTTCTTTACAGGCACATTCTTGGAAAGGTCCTCGATGGAACCAACATCCACCATACATTCTTAGACCTCTTCCAATGGATCCTAAACCACCTCCACTAAGGAAATTAAATATGGGAGAAGATGTTTTTAATGACAAATGCATGATTCTCATCAAGGATGAGAACTTCTCCTTCAAGCGACTTAAGATCCTCTAACCCAGGTTGTCTCTTTCCTCACTTATTTTCTTCTTAATTCATATGATTTTCTTGGGCTTAATTGTTGTTCGAGGAAGATAAGTGTGGGGGAGGGACACAATCCAGTAGAAAAAGTAGAAATAATGTAGTTTATTAAATAGAATAAGAACAATACATTCTCTTTTTCTATGATTGCTACATATTATGATTGCTACATATTATGAACTTGAACATTTTGGTTTTGATGGATCATTCTATTTGGTTTGCAATTCTAGACTCTTCGATTCCATGTCTTGGTTGTTGAATTGGTGATGTTGATTATATAAGATGGTATTGACCCTGTGAGATTTTGAGCCTACATGAATGGAATTCATCTTTTGCCATTCTTTCTTTCATGTGTGCATCTGCTCATGATTTGCGTTCTCTAGAACTTGCTCCTTTTCTTTTTGAAACTACATTTTTCACTTATGCGCATAGGTATGATGGAAGCTTGTTTTTGTTTCCTTTTGTTTTCCCCACTTTGGCCAAATAGCCTTTCCCATGCATTATTATTCCTTTGGTAACCCCTTTGTGCCTTTTTGTCCATTTTGTTCTAAGCCACATTACAAGCCTAAGCGTAAAACCATTTTACTCCGCACCATGAAAAATTATTGAGCATTGGTTTACCTTGGTTTGGTGTTTAAGTGTGGGGGTTGCTCAGGAGTGCAACAGTTTAAGTGTGGGGGCTGCTCAGGAGTGCAACAGTTTAAGTGTGGGGGGAAGATATTTGATGTTGCCATTGTGATTATATATATAGTATAGTTTCAAAAAAAAACAAAAAAAAAACAAAAAAGAACAAAAAGAAAAAAAAGGTGTAAAAGAAGAAGAAAAAAAAAACAAAGAAAGAAAGGAGGTATTTGAGTTAAATGAAAGTTTTCATACATAGAATGATTATGTTAATCAGTGCTCGATTTAATTTCTTTGGTGCTTAGCCTCTCATTCCATACTTTTACCTACCTTCATCCTAACCCCGTTACAACCTGTAATAACAAGCTCTCTTGATTTGTGCCTATATGTGTTATGAGTAGTGGAGACGTAGAAAATGAGCAAGCTTATGGCAGAACAATTTTCTTGGGTAGAATTTAAGCGATACACTTATATACCTTAAACACTTGAGAGATACACTTGAGAGGTTGATTGATTGAGCGCATCATTTGAAAGACCATCTTATGTAATTAGCGTCATTGATTGAAATTGCCATAATTGTGATTGGAGATAAAAGAATTTTGGTTTTGATTTATCAATCTTTTGAAGCTTTCTATCCCTTGTTCAATTTTTACATTACTGGCAACTGTTTGAAAAAAAAAAAAAGATTGGTTTTCTTGCTTTAGATTTTGCCCAGGAGTGCAAAAGGCTAAGTGTGGGGGAGTTTGATAATCATTGAATTCATATTATTTTAAATGCAAAAAGAAGCTATAAACTCTGTCATTATCATGCTTTAATGGAACAATTTGTTAAATATGTGTTTTCATCTGCATAATGAGTTTTTAGACTTCATTTGCATTAATCTTGGTCATATTTGAAATTTGGATCAAAACTGGGCTCAAATCACATCTCTTTTTCAATTGGGTAATGAACACTGTTCGGTATTTTGATCATAACTTACGTTCTAGACCTCCAATTGATCCAAACTTATATTTTAGGAAAGCTAAGAGACATACCTACAACTTCTATGAAAAGCCCAGAAGCTAAATCAGACGTTTAGAGGACCAAAATGGGCTTGGAATACAAAACAATGTGCTGTGACGGACTCTGGACCAACATGCAGTGTTTGGCCCATAACTGGAGCTACGGATATCCAAATGAGGTCCTGTTTGAACGACTGGAAAGCTGACATCCGGGGCTACAATTCATAGGAAGACAAATTCACCGAAAGCCACCGAAATCTTGGTGTAAACCAGGCTGTAATTCGGACGCGTTTTTGGAGCACAAAAGTCAAGAATTGTGGCTCAATAGTTCTCCCAAGTTTTCTATAAATACAAGGATGTTTAGAAGATGTAGACACACCTTGGAGAGACCATGATCTCTCCCATTCTATCTGCCTTCTTTTATTTCTTGCCTCCTACATGGAAGGCTTTAGTTTTGCTTATTTAGTTTTATGTATTGTCTTTAATTCTTGTCTTTAGTTTCTTGCCTCCTACTTGGTATGGCTTAGTTCTAATCTTTTGTTTTATGTATTGTTTTTCTTTTGTATTTCTTGCCTCCTTCTTGGTATGGCTTAGTTGTAATCTTTCCTTTTTTGTTGTTTTAATTAAATTTCATGTTCTTCATCTTTTACCATTTTTATGCTTGGTCATGATTAGCATGAACTAAGTATCTTTCTAAGGTCATGTATGGATTCTTTATGAAGTTTAATTGTGATTCTGTTTTTAATTGCATAATGTTTGTCTTGGATATGTTTCTTTAACCCACGCTTAATGCCTTGGTTGGTTTGATCATCTAATTAAGGAATTGAAAGATTAATTAGACCTTGGGAGAGGCTAGTTAATTCTAGGTTCAATTGATTAAAGAACATAAGGTACTAGCAAGGGAACTTGACATAGGCTTTATGCAATCATAAAGGATTCTGGACTTAATGCAAGAATTAATTCTAATGAGCATGGGAACATGACTTTAGGATTAAGGATTAAGCTAATTGACTTAGGAATAAGCAATTAGACTAAAATCTGAAATTCGATTGACTTACTCCAATTCAACGGTTAAGTAGTTAAACTCTACCTTAAAAGAAGATTAGGTCTTAATCTAGCTTTTGGTAAAGGAAAAACATTTAAATGGATTATTGATGATATACATGACCCTAGGCTTTTGTTAATTTCATTTTACAAAGTTTAATTCAATTTCTGTGTCATTTTACTGTCTTTTAATATTTTCATCAAAAACTCTTTCGGTTACATCAACTATAAATTAAAGTGATTTGGGTTGGTAGTTGGAACTTTGGTCCCTGTGGGAACGATATTTTATTACCTTGGGATACTTGCTGGTATTACATTGATAGTGTATACTTGCACTGGTTACCCCTTCATCAAGTTTTTTTGCCATACCCTATCAAAGTCATACTAGTCTTAACTCATCTTCGCTCCCGCGTTGATGACCAACTAAGGACATTTAGGATAATCTATAAGATATATCCAGGGATGCAGTTATCAATACAAACATGCAAATGTAAATGATAACTAAAAGAGAATATTTTAAATAACAAAGTATCTAAAGTACAATGACCTGCCTCTAGGGCATATTTTCCAACAGTTTCGTGTACAGTAAGGCTGAAAAGTATTAAATGAAAGCGTCGCTATGATCTGGTATACGTGGTTGCGTGATATTCTTTCCTGTTGTTGCGTCTTGTGTTGTTGTGAACTTATATGGTTGAGATTTTCTTTTTGCTATTTCTGTCATGATTAAAGGATCAAAGGAATGTGGGCTGATATTGGACCGAAAGGAATTAATGCATAGAGGGAGTATTATGGCTGTTTGTGTGTGTGTGTGTGTCGAAACCGAATATGAGAGGGATGGATGAAGGATTATATGTGTGTGTTGGAGTGTTGAGTGGAGATTCATGAGCTTGAGTGTTATGTCAATATTTGGGCCTAATGTGTGTGTTGTGTGTGTACAACTGTGTATGTGTGTGTGGAAAGGAAGGGTTGGTTTTGGACGGAAAATGAGGGGGAGGGTTTTTTTTTTTGGTAAATGAGGGAGAGGGTTGTGTGTGTGTTGGGCTCCTTTTTACTCCTTTGGGTCGTGGCTTATTGGACCAAAATTCCTAGTCAAATGAAACCCAAATTGCCTGTCAATTGCAATTACTTAATAATAAAATGATTAAGGCCAAATTTTCCATAATTAGTTCTTTCATAATATTTCTATATCCTTGAACTATCATTTCCTAATTTTCCCAAATTCTCAATGTCCAAAATAATAAATTCCTTTTTTTAATATATAATTATCTTAAGCTTTTCCTCATAAAAAGCTTTAGACTTTTGAACTCTACTGGCTAGAAATCTTCTCATCTTAATTTTATTTCCAACCTTCAAGTCCAAAATTTGGGATATGCAATGGTATTTGCCAAAATGATAGAAGGATCGGGAGCCAATTTGTGAAGTGGTAAAGCATGCAGGTAGTAACTCTAGTCTCCTATGTTATGTGTGCCTGTATATACTTGATTGTACCATGACTATAGATTCGTGTCTAGGACATGCATTTGTTTGCATTTAGTTGTTATGGATTATTCTTATAATCTGCTTGTTTTTCCTAGCCATGTGGATTAGGGACTTGTAGGGCCCTGTGTTTCCCATTCAACGTTGCACGTGTTAATATGTTGTTTGATGTTGCTGCGTGTGTTGTTTGTTGAATGCTGTATAATGTTTCCTAATTGTGGTTAGCTATCATATATTGATTACAATATGCATAAGAGATTAATTGTTACTCTGGGATCCTTCGTGATTCCAACCCTTAGTTCTACCTGTGAATTCTAAACTAATTTGGACGTGGCTCCCAGGGCAAGACGATGGTTACCGGTGATTGAAGGTTCTAGTCAGGATCAAGATCAAGCGTTGGTTATTCGTAATGGTGTAATTGTAATTTTATAATTTTGAAATCCAAGAAAAACTTGTATAATCTTGATGGAATTCTTGTTTGTAATCAAGAATTTTTTATTAGCATATTGTATTGTTTCTGTTTTGCCACATAACTGCGTATGATTATGGTAATGAATGCCAGTACCCTGGTAACGTATTAGACTAATCATCCTCTATGAAAAAACAATGTCGGGTTATAAGATAGTCGCTCGTAGGGGTAAGTCTGCTACTCTAGCCGGTGCCCACAGATTCACATGCAGGGCACCTAAAACACACTCTCAAGCTATTCCATTGATAGAATACCAGGTTGTTGGACACAACGTTATTCTAGAGGATTATGCCGATATTTCTCCCTGCTTTGAATGAGTTATCGATACGCCAATCACCTGCCCCATCGTGCTTAACAGAGACCCCTCTGTGTTAGTTCTCTGTGTGTTTTGATGATGATTTGACAATTGCAAACCCAAAAATGAGGTTTTGTTTTGGTAAGTTGAAAAACTTACTATCAAGACAAAACTCGAGTTTTGGGCCTGACAGAGAGATGCTTGTTTTCACTAAACAAGAGCAAAACTCAAGTTTCCTTTGGAAACTCGAGTTTTGAACATTACAGAGAGCACTCGATTTTCATCTCAAGAAAAAACTCGAGTTTCAATATGGAAACTCGAGTTTTGACTCTTACAGAGACTTATGACATTTTCAACTAAAGACAAAACTCGAGTTTTGTTTTGAAAACTCGAGCTTTGGCCATACAGAGAGTCTCTGATTTTTTTAATCCAGTTTTTCGCCAAGACTTCACCTTTTCAACTGATTCTGAGATTTTCCAAGTTTTCTCTAAGTTAAGAGAAAACTCGAGTTTTGATTTTAAAACTCGAGTTTTGACCTAACCCGAGAGCATTGCCAAATTTCAAAGTTTTCATAACAATATGAAAACTCGAGTTTTGATTTGAAAACTCAAGTTTTGATCAGGCAGAGAGCAATGCATTTTCACGATGATTTGAAAACTCGAGTTTCATTTTGAAACTCAAGTTTTGGCCTGACTTGAACTTCTCAATGTTTTCACAGCTTAAGTGAAAACTCGAGTTTCACTTTGGAAACTCGAGTTTTGGCCAAACAGAGAGCTATGAAGTTTCCCAACGTTTTGAAAACTCAAGTTTTGATGTTTTGGACTCAATAATTCATACTTCATTAAAAGTTCAAAACTCGAGTTTTGGTTTGAAAACTCGAGTTTTGAGATTTGCTCAAACTATGGTCCAAAAGCTCAAAACTCGACTTTGCTCTCTGGAAAGGGTAAACTTGAGTTTCAGCTTGAGTTTCAGTCTTGAAACTCAAGTTTAGACTTAAGTGCACAGTTGAAAACTCGAGTTTTGATAAACAAACTCGAGTTTCCATCGCTGATCTACAGATTTGAATTTAACGATTTTGAAATGCTTTGTTGTTTGATCTCAATACTTTCCAGCATTAATCCTCCATATTCCTTGCTATGTTTAACCACTTTATTTGAGAAGTTTTAGGCATATTAACGAAAGTTTATTGAAAATCTCAGCAAAAGCAAAAAGCATGTCAACACAATAAATGCTGTCCAGAAAAGTTGCATTCTTTCAGCTAAACCACCTGTGCACGATTGCAAAGGATTAAAGAATGTTTTCTACAACAAGCAACCTCTTCTCCAACGGATTAATTTGTAAAGAGTCAACTCTGAGTCATTATCCACCTGGAATAAGTGGAGAATAGAGAGAGAAGAAGACCAAAGTTGCAACAGAACACTTCCAACGGTTTGATCCACTTTGCAACGATCATTTGATGCCTTCTGTGTATAAATAGAGTGGCATTCAAGTCTTTTCAACAACCACAACATCTGAAAACGCATAAGCATTCAAGTTCTTCAACTACTTCTCTGTTTTCACTTGTATCTTGTCTTTTGACATTATAAGCTTTAGTGTTTATCATTACCTACTCTTAGAGAGAGTTTTTATCTGTAAATCATTTATTGTAAGGAATCACAAGTCAAGGGGACTTGGTGATTGGGAAGTTCATTGATTACAACTTGTAAGGAGGAGTGAGTTCTAGTGAGAGAATCACTTCTTGAGTGCAGAGTGTGTAATCTTTGATATAGTGAAAATCCCAGAGAGTCTGAGGACTGGATGTAGGTCAAGTGGTTAAGACTGAACCAGTATAAATCTCTTGTGTTCAGCTTTTCTTCCCTCACTCTGTTTATCCCTATTTTCATAGTTTAAAAACAGAGCAATTTACGAAAATTTTTATAATACCCAATTCACCCCCCCTCTTGGGTATTCGGCTCCACTTTCACTCCGGCCATCTGTTGGCCAACACCTTGTTTCCAGCTATGATGCTTGTCTCGCCTTTCTTAGACAACAAGTTGTTGATCTCCGATGGGACTATGTTGCTGGTCTTACCTATCTTGTCTTTTTGACATAGCCACTGATTCGATTGACACAGCCACCAAGGGGGATGATTAGAGCGAGACAGTTTGGCCCTCCTGTTTCATCGTTTTTACCTCTCTTGTTCATTTTTAGTTTCCTTTTCCTTTCTGTCTTTGTTCTTGAGTCCATTGTTCTGTTGTTCATTTTCAGTTAACTTTTTCTTTTTGTGTTTGTTCTTGACCTATGTTGTTTCTGTTGCGCATCAACATTGTCAATATAAAAAAAATTTAATATGAGACTTCATTGACCTCTATTGTTGTTCATTTTCAGTTGCCTGTTTCTTCCTGTCTTTGTTCTTGACTATGTTGTCTTTGTTGCTCAACAACACTACTAAAAAAAATAATAATAATAAGGCAAGACTTTTAATACCAAATGTTGTATAACACATGTCTTAAAAGTATTATTTTTTTATCAGAAAAAATTTCATACTTTTAAGACCTTAAGTTGTAAACAACTGATCTTAAAAGTCTTTCTTTTTTAAACAAAAGTTCTTAATTTAAAGACCAAATATCATAAAACATTTGGTCTTAAAAGTATTACGTTTTTTTTTAATAAAAAAGCCATACTTTTAAGACCTATATTTACTTATAATAGGTCTAAAATGTTACATTTTAAGACTTGTGTTTAGAAATATCCAGTCTAAAAATGTTGTTTTTACTAATTAAAACTCACTCTCTGAAATCTGTCTTCGTCGCGCTGAAAATTGAATTTCCCTCTCCTAATGTCTTGTTCTGTCGCTAGTGTCTGTAGTTTTGCCTCTTCGCTACTTCATGTTTCTCTCTCGACAAGCTAGTTTTGGTCAACTGACCACTTTCTGTTTGCTTTGCTCAACGTTGAAATGCCAAGTTGTAGTAAGAGTTGTTTCTGTTTGATATTACTTTCTTATTTTTCTTCTTTTATTTCTGGTTTTTCTCAAGGATTGAATTAAATTGATGAAATATGCTTGTGGATTCCATTGTTGGTAATTAATATTTAGTTCTAAAGAATCACTAGTGCAAAAAAGGGCTTTAAGACTGCCTCATTTAGATCAGAGTAGCGACACCCCGGTCTTAAAGGAATGACCGGTGGCAGTTTTGTAAATATAAATAACTTCTTGGACCGGATCATTTTTTCATAGGTCTTAAATATATTATTTAGACCGGACCAAAAAACAACCGATCGTCTAAATGTTATTAAGAAAATTGAAATATCAATTACTTTATCAACAAATCTCATACAGCCGGACTAATATTTTCTGTAGTTCAAAATAATAAGGAAAATTTAAATATTAAGGTATTAACGTTTTAAGACTGAACATAATTAATAGCCGGTCTTAACAGTTATTCTGCTAAGATTGGACATAAATTGTGGCCAGTACAAAATATAGAAAACGATTAAATAAAAAATTAATTAATTTTAAGAATTGATTTATATATGGACCGGTCTTAAAGGTTAACGTTTAACACTGGGTACTAATTTGTCCGGTCTTAAAGTTAAATATTTTAAGACCGGACTTAAATTTTGGCCAGTACAACAATATTGAAGAAAATCAAACAAATAATTAATTAGTTTCGTTTAATTAGTAAAAAATTTGTCTAGACTTTTAGGACTGTATGTTTGTTAAACGTGTGGTCTTAAAAGTCTCGAGACTTTTAGGACCGTATATATATATGAATTGTCCGCTCCTAAAAGTCCTAAATTTGAAAAAGACTTAAACTTTAGGACCATGCAGTTGTAAATATCCAGTCTTAATAGTCTTAAATCATTAATTCAAGACAATCGAGGTTCTGGCATTCTCCTCAAGCTAGGACATTCGATGTCGTCGTTTTTACCTCTCCTGATGTTGAGCATCATTATTGGTTTGCATTTTCTTTGTCTTTTTTCTTTGTTGGATAAACAAATGAAGATAATGAAAAGGACACTGAAAATGTTCAAATTAGGGCGAGGTAAAATCGACGACAACGACGATCCAATCTTGAGAAGAATTGTCACTTTGTTTTTATTTGAATATGGTAGACGATGTTTTTTTTTAATGTTCTTAACTGTATTCGGGTAATTTTTAATGTTGATCACATGAGGACAATGTTTTGGTTGTTTCCTTTTTGTTGGAAAGAAAAAGAACAAAATGAAAAGGACAAGGCAATCAATATTGTTTCTTTGCCTTCAGGAGATGCATCAAGGCAAAGAGATGCTATGGTCTTTGAAGTTAACTTGCGATAAGAAATAGAAAAACATGTAGATATTAAAATAAAAATTTTATCTATTATATTTTGTTTACATAAAAAAATAAATAAAATTATCTAACCCTCCCCATCGTTGTCAGAGGGGAGGGAGTCGTTGGAGAGGTCGGACACGTCGTCATCAGAAAGACGATACTCAACGTCTTGGGCGTCAAGTACCATTGTCACCTTGTTGTTGACGGCATGATAGACCTGAAACAGTTGGCCCAAGCATCAGTCTATATGATCGACGTGGGCCAGGAGGTGCTACATCATCTGGTAGAATGACGGGTCCGGAGGCAGCGAAGGAGGGTACAGATTGTGAAGACCAGTAGGACAAGGAAAAGGAGGACCTGGTGGTGGTAGAGCAGCCATTACGGTGGTGGAGGTTGTAGAAGTGATGGAGAAGAATGTGAAGAAAGTAAAGTAACAACCCATACTGAACAATGAGAAATGCCAGAAACTTTAACGAGGAGCCACATAGTTCCTCAGAATACGAAGAGACACCTAGTTAGGAAGTTTATCTGAAAGCCGAAGAGACTCTGAATCTATTCATTGAACAGAGTGTAAGGATACGACTCTACTTAACTTTTAATACCGGATATTTAAAAGATCCGTTCTTAAAAGTAATATTATTTTAAGAAATTAAAAATAAAAATTGATTAAAAAAATAAATGAATTTTAGGAAAAGATACAAGATAAAAGGACATTTTTAAAAGTAATTGTATTGATTGGAAAAATAAATAATAGAAGTTTAGGACCGGATATATTATAAAAGGTGTTGGGATTCGTACACGCAGCGGATTAAAAATTTCTTACGAATCCTTCCGAAGGATCACTCAACGACGTTTAAATCAGAGTTAAGGAAACCGAATCATACCTTGTGTTGAACTATTCCGCGTTCCGTTCCTTTGATCAGGTGGGCTACCTTCTCAAACAACACGTCCGCGTCTCGTTTCTTTGATCAGGTGGGCGATCAACACGTCCGCGTCTCGTTCTTTCGATCAGCAGAAGTCGACTCTTGGATCGGCTTCCTCTACTGGTATCCACACAAACAATCCCTAAAACACGGTTGCGGCAGCGTGCTAGCGCTTCTTGTGCGTCTCTCTCTCTCAAGTTGCTCTAGGGTTTCTCGCGGCTTTTCTGAATACGCTCAACTAAGAATCCCGTAGGTTTTTCTAAACCCGATAGGCGTATTATATAACCAAAATTAATCCTTTATTAATTTTGGAAATTCGGATTTTTGAATCTGGTCAACATATCAATCACATCTATCTCATAAATGTAATTGAATATATTAAAAGCCAGATTTGGAAATCCGAGTTTTGAATTTAAATCAAATCTAAATTTAAAGCCTTTTGATTTAATTTATCATCATAAATTAAATCCCAGATATGATATCTATCTATTTAATTAAATCTGAGATACCATATCTCAATTTAATATTAAACAGATATACGATATCTTTATTCGAAATTAAATGAGATACAATATCTCTATTTGTTTCAGATATTTAATTTATCAAATAAATTAAATACTAAACAAATATCATATATAATATTATAATCTCAATTTATAATATATATATATATTAATTTCGAATTATATATATATATATATATATATAAATAAATCCTAGATCAAATTTAGTATTCATTTAATCTCAGATCAATCTGAGATCCAATGAACCTGGACACTTTCACCCGTGTTGGATTATTCTTGTGTGCGACCCTGCAGGCCCATATGAGATTGGCAGTGGGCCAACACTGTATCAGCCCACAAGTCGCAAGCGGCCTCTAGCAAGACATTGCAACTACCCAATTCACATGGGGATCGATGACACGATACTACCTATCGTACAACCATGTCACGTCCCTTTTGTCACGCGATAATTTGGTCAAGGATGAGGCATGGATAATGTCAACTTCCTTTTCTTGACCAATGCTTTCTCGATTCTCGAGTAGTCTAATAAGTGAAATGGAAACTCCTTTCCATCACAGTATGGCCATACATTTCTTAGACTCACTCATCGAGGGGCCCAGCATTATCTCTCTACATATGTGAGGGACAAATCCCATCTTAACCACTCACATTCCTCCGCATGAAAACCACTGATCCTGATCCTAGCCTTTATCATCACCCGGTCAAAGGTGACTTTTGACTAGGTCAAAGACCAGTGACTCATCATGTAGGAATCTATGATGGTCTCAGGTCATAGAGCGTCGTGACGCGGTTATACGTGAGATAAGCTTATGACTTAATCCATGCAGCTTTCTCATAGTGGGTCGGTCCAGCACCTTGTACTCTTACAAGTGCCCATGACTTTGATTCGTATCTCCATACCTCACCAAAGTCATACTGATCTTATTTCATCTTCACTCCCGTGTAGATGACCGACCAGGGACATTTAGGATAATCTATAAGATTATCCAGGGATGCAGTTATCAATACGAACATGCAAACGAAAATGATAACAAAAGAGAATACTTTAAATAACTTAAATATCCAAAGTACAATGAATTGCCCCTAGGGCATAATTTCCAACAGACTCCCACTTGCACTAGGTGCAATCATTGATTACTCTAATTCCCATTGCCCTAACATGACGCTCATGTGCCGCTTGTGCAAGCGGCTTAGTGAGAGGATCTGCTACGTTGTCTTCTCCTGGTACTTTGCATATGTTTGTATCACCTCTTTCATTGATTTCTCTGATGAGATGAAAACGCCTGAGTATGTGCTTGGTCCTTTGATGTGACCTAGGCTCCTTTGTCTGTGCAATGACGCTGTTATTGTCACAGAACAAGTTTATTGGATCTGAGATGGTAGGAACCACCCCCAGTTCAGTGATGAACTTTCTGATCCAAACAGCTTCCTTAGCTGCATCCGATGCTGCTATATACTCAGCTTCCGTTGCAGAATCAGCTACAGTGCTCTGCTTAGAGCTTTTCCAACTCACCGCACCACCATTCAATAGGAACACATATCCTGATTGCGATCTTGAATCATCCTGGTCAGTTTGGAAACTCGCATCTGTGTAACCAGTCACACAGAGCTCGTCCTCCAAGCCACCATATACCAAGAATAAGTCCTTAGTCCTTCTTAAGTACTTAAGGATATTCTTGACAGCAGTCCAATGACCCTCACCGGGATCTTGTTGATATCTGCTGGTCATACTCAAGGCAAATGACACATCCGGTCGAGTACATAACATGGCATACATGATAGATCCAATGGCAGAGGCATATGGAATCTTGCTCATGCGGTCTCTTTGATCTTGTGTACTAGGACACAGATCCTTACTGAGATGAATGCCATGAGACATGGGCACGTTACCCCTTTTGGAATCCTGCATACTGAACCTATTCAGTATCTTGTCTATGTATGTGCTCTGACTTAGGCCCAACAGCCTCTTGGATCTATCTCTATAGATCCTTATCCCAAGGATATAAGTGGCTTCGCCTAAATCTTTCATTGAGAAAGACTTTCCTAACCAAGACTTGACCTTCTGCAAGGTAGGAATGTCATTCCCAATGAGTAGGATGTCATCAACATAAAGCACTAGAAACACAACTATGCTCCCACTAACCTTCTTGTAAACACAAGGTTCATCCATGTTCTGAATGAAGCCAAACTCTTTGACTACTTCATCAAAACGATGATTCCAACTCCGAGATGCCTGCTTCAATCCATAAATGGATCTTTGAAGCTTACATACTTTACCAGTGTCCTCTAGACGCACAAAACCCTCAGGTTGTGTCATGTACACATCCTCAAGCAGCTTTTCGTTAAGGAAGGCCGTTTTGACGTCCATCTGCCATATCTCATAGTCATAATATGATGCAATGGCAAGAAGGATTCTGATTGACTTGGCCATTGCAACTGGGGAAAAGGTCTCATCATAGTCCACACCATGAGTTTGAGTGAATCCTTTTGCAACCAGCCGTGCCTTGAAGACATTTACTTTGCCATCCATGTCGGTTTTCTCTTTGAAAACCCATTTGCACCCAACGGTTTTTACACCCTCAGGTGGATCAACTAAGGTCCATACCTTATTGTCGTACATGGATTGTATTTCAGACTTCATGGCATCAAGCCATTTTTCGGAATTAGGTCCCACTACGGCGTCTCGATAGGTTGTTGGCTCATTCTGCTCAATGAGCAAAACATCACGACTTCCAGTAATCAGAAATCCATATCTCTGAGGCTGTAGCCATGATCTATCGGACCTTCCTGGGCCTTGTGTTACTTGAGTAGGCTCAACAACTTGTTGTGAGTCTTCTCTAGTTTCCATCTGTGGTTCTACATTGTCTTGTGACTCTCGAACTTCTTCGAGGTTCACCTTACTCCCACTGGTTCTTTTAGAGATAAACTCTTTCTCCAGAAAGATACCATTCCGAATGACAAACACTTTGTGATCGGTGGGATTGTAGACGTAGTATCCTTTAGTTTCCTTAGGATACCCCACAAAAAGGCATTTTGAGGATCTAGATGATAATTTATCAGAGGCCTGTTGTTTAACATAAACCTCACATCCCCAAATCTTAAGAAATGACAAACTGGGTTTCTTCCCTGTCCATATCTCATATGGTGTCTTCTCAACTGCCTTTGACGGAACACGATTTAGTGTGAATGCAGCTGTTTCCAGGGCATGGCCCCAAAAGGAAGGTGGAAGGTCTGTTTGACTCATCATAGATCGAACCATATCCAGTAGAGTTCGATTCCTCCGTTCAGAAACACCATTCCATTGAGGTGTTCCTGGAGGAGTAAGTTGTGAGATAATCCCACAACTCCTAAGATGGTCAATGAACTCTTGGCTCAAATATTCACCACCTCGATCAGATCGAAGTACCTTAATTGTTTTGCCAAGTTGGTTTTGTACTTCATTCTGGAATATTTTGAACATTTCAAAAGATTCAGACTTATACTTCATTAGATAGATATAGCCATATCTACTAAAATCGTCTATGAATGTAATGAAGTACAAATGACCTCCTCTGGCAGAGATATTCATTGGTCCACATACATCAGTATGAATGAGGCCCAATAAATCAGTGGCCCTTTCACTGTGTCCAGTAAAAGGAGCCTTTGTCATCTTGCCCAATAAACAAGACTCACATGTATCAAATGATTCAAAATCAAATGAATTCAGAAATCCATCTTGATGGAGTTTCGAAATGCGTTTCTCATTTATATGGCCTAGACGACAATGCCATAGGTAGGTTGGATTCAAGTCATTTGACTTGAACCTTTTAGTAGTTATGTCATAGATTCGTCCATTATTAGGATGTTCTAAATTTAATACATAATGACCAGCATGCAAATCTCCATGAGCATAAAAAACATCATTAAGATAAATTGAACATTTACGGTTCCCAGTAATGGAAGTGAAACCTTCCTTATCCAAATAAGAAAGTGAAATAATGTTACTACTCAAAGCAGGAACATAAAAGCAATTGTTCAAAATTAACAAAAGCCCATTGGGCAGAACTAATTCATAAGTGCCTACGACTAAAGCAGCAACTCTTGCTCGGTTTCCAACTCGTAGGTCAACTTCGCCCTTCTTCAATCTTCTACTTTCCTTGAGACCCTGCACATTGGTACAAATGTGAGATCCACATGCAGTATCTAATACCCATGTAGAGGAAGTAGAAAAATGAATATCTATGACATAGATACCTGAAGCGATAGCCTCGCTATCCTTCTTGTTCTTTTTCAGACCTTCTAGATAGAGTTTGCAGTTCCTCTTCCAATGACCCGGTTCATTGCAGAAGTAGCAGACCCCATCCTTCGGAGGCTTTGCCTTCTTGGCTGCAGGCTTAGATTCAGGTTTGTTTGACTCTTTGGTCTTACCAGCTGAGCCTTTACCCCATTTCTTGCCCTTGCCTTTCTTTTTCATACCCTTTCCTTTCTGAACCATCAAAACAGTGCTAAGCTTTTTCTTAATGCTCTGCTCAGCTGTTTTAAGCATCCCATGCAGTTCAGAAATTGATTTCTCCATGTTGTTCATGTTATAGTTCATGACAAACTGGTCATAACTATCCGGGAGTGAGTTTAAGATCATATCTGTGGCTAACTCCGGAAGCATGGGAAATCCGAGCCTCTCAAGGTGATCAATGTAGCCTTTCATCTTCAAAACATGAGGGCTAACTGACGCACCTTCAGCCATCTTGCAGGAATTTAAGGCCTTCATGGTTTCATACCTTTCTTGCCTTGCTTGTTGCTGGAACATTTCCTTGAGATGAGCAATCATCTCAAAAGCCTCCACATGTTCCAGATCTCTTTGGAGCTCTGGAACCATGGTGCCAAGCATCAAACATCCTACATCCACAGAGTCACGAGTATGCTTCGTGTAAGCATCTTTCTCAGCTCTTGGAGCATTGGCTGCAGGCTCCTCAGGAATGGGTCGATCAAGGACATATTGCTTTCCTTCCTGCTTGAGAACAATTCTCAAGTTTCTAAACCAGTCAAGAAAGTTTGTCCCATTCAGTTTTTCCTTCTCAAGGAGTGATCGCATTGATGTTGTTGCGGTGTTAGTGGTCGACATGATTCTACAATTAAAAGACATGCAAAGTCAGTTAATATTCTCCCACTAAATTAACAACCCTCATTATAATTAGTGGGCTAAGATCCATATTTAGCTTAAATTTAAGTCCGCTTTGGCAGGACGCTTAAAATAAGTTATTTAGGTAGGCAACTGCTTTGCCAATTACATCACATGTAACTCTTAGATCTTTATGGGATTCGATCATCATATGATCTGGCATGTTTAATCCCATCCAATGCCTTGAGATCCAAAACCGTTTTGATGATCTCAATTAAGTCAAGACAACAATGAATGTTGAGTATCACCATTACTCTCTTGCCTCATCAAGATTACTCAAATGCATCCACTTTGGTGGAACATACAAATGGGTGATCGAGATTTTGGCAAGTATTCATTAATTGACGGCATTGTGACTTAAGATTTTATTTTGAGGGTATTATTTCATTTGTGAACTAAATCTCCTATTATTCCTTCCTATATGAATGCAATCATTTATTGTATATCATATAAGGTCTAAACTAATCATGCAATGATCATATCAAAACATAATTAAAATTCGTGAACAATATGGCTCATCTAACCTGTAGTCCCCTCAAGCCAATGAGAGGACTTCTCTAAATAATATAAAAGAAAGTACATAATTAGAAACCTCGTTTCACATACGAGGGGAGTGAGATGAGAAGAGAATGTACATCAAGAATATTTAGAGAGAGGCATGGCACGCAGGCCATATTTAAAACTTCCAATCCTAGAGCCATCTTGTTCACCATACCCAAACAACACTTTGAAAGGTAAATTAAAACCATTTTTTAACTCATACATTTATGAAATAAAATATTATTTATGATAAAATTCTCTAATTTATATCACTTTGATTTGATTACTCGCGCTACGACAATCAGCCGGTCCCTACGGCGGTCCCACTAGAAACGAATCGAATTCTTCCATCTGCCGTCATGAACGTCCGAGTCGTCATAGGTCTTCGACGCGTAATCGACGTTCGAACCTTTCAGAACGTGATCTATGCGACCAGAAACATATGACGTCTCCGATCATGATTGACCCCTGTGTTATCATCTTCTGATCTTATCAAGATCATCCGACCTCTACGATTCAGAACCACAAGAATAACGGCCGTGAAACCCTAACGCGATTATCAAAATAGAACATTCAAGATTTAATTTCTTGATTCAAAATTCGGTTTATTACATACATATCACATATATCGGCATGTAGAGAAACCCAATTTAAACGTACGCTGAGTTGGCTCTGATACCACTATTGGGATTCGTACACGCAGCGGATTAAAAATTTCTTACGAATCCTTCCGAAGGATCACTCAACGACGTTTAAATCAGAGTTAAGGAAACCGAATCATACCTTGTGTTCAACTATTCCGTGTTCCGTTCCTTTGATCAGGTGGGCTACCTTCTCGAACAACACGTCCGTGTCTCGTTTCTTTGATCAGGTGGGCGATCAACACGTCCGCGTCTCGTTCTTTCGATCAGCATAAGTCAACTCTTGGATCGGCTTCCTCTACTGGTATCCACACGAACAATCCCTAAAACACGGTTGCGGCAACGTGCTAGCGCTTCTTGTGCGTCTCTCTCTCTCAAGTTGCTCTAGGGTTTCTCGCGGCTTTTCTGAATACGCTCAACTGAGAATCCCGTAGGTTTTTCTAAACCCGATAGGCGTATTATATAACCAAAATTAATCCTTTATTAATTTTGGAAATTCGGATTTTTGAATCTGGTCAACATATCAATCACATCTATCTCATAAATGTAATTGAATATATTAAAAGCCAGATTTGGAAATCCGAGTTTTGAATTTAAATCAAATCTAAATTTAAAGCCTTTTGATTTAATTTATCATCATAAATTAAATCCGAGATATGATATCTATCTATTTAATTAAATCTGAGATACCATATCTCAATTTAATATTAAACAGATATACGATATCTTTATTCGAAATTAAATGAGATACAATATCTCTATTTGTTTCAGATATTTAATTTATCAAATAAATTAAATACTAAACAAATATCATATATAATATTATAATCTCAATTTATAATATATATATATATTAATTTCGAATTATATATATATATATATATAAATAAATCCTAGATCAAATTTAGTATTCATTTAATCTCATATCAATCTGAGATCCAATGAACCTGGACACTTTCACCCGTGTTGGATTATTCTTGTGTGCGACCCTGCAGGCCCATATGAGATTGGCAGTGGGCCAACACTGTATCAGCCCACAAGTCGCAAGCGGCCTCTAGCAAGACATTGCAACTACCCAATTCACATGGGGATCGATGACACGATACTACCTATCGTACAACCATGTCACGTCCCTTTTGTCACGCGATAATTTGGTCAAGGATGAGGCATGGATAATGTCAACTTCCTTTTCTTGACCAATGCTTTCTCGATTCTCGAGTAGTCTAATAAGTGAAATGGAAACTCCTTTCCATCACAGTATGGCCATACATTTCTTAGACTCACTCATCGAGGGGCCCAGCATTATCTCTCTACATATGTGAGGGACAAATCCCATCTTAACCACTCACATTCCTCCGCATGAAAACCACTGATCCTGATCCTAGCCTTTATCATCACCCGGTCAAAGGTGACTTTTGACTAGGTCAAAGACCAGTGACTCATAATGTAGAAATCTATGATGGTCTTAGGTAATAGGGCGTCGTGACGCGGTTATACATGAGATAAGCTTATGACTTAATCCATGCAGCTTTCTCATAGTGGGTCGGTCCAGCACCTTGTACTCTTACAAGTGCCCATGACTTTGATTCGTATCTCCATACCTCACCAAAGTCATACTGATCTTATTTCATCTTCACTCCCGTGTAGATGACCGACCAGGGACATTTAGGATAATCTATAAGATTATCCAGGGATGCAGTTATCAATACGAACATGCAAACGAAAATGATAACAAAAGAGAATACTTTAAATAACTTAAATATCCAAAGTACAATGAATTGCCCCTAGGGCATAATTTCCAACAGAAGGAAGATCTTAAAAGTATTTTAGGACCAGATATGTACAAAAGGTAGATCTTAAAAATAATGGAATTCAAAACAGACTTTTAGGACTCGATATTTATAAAATATGCTCTTAAAGTAGAAAATCACCAAAATCCATCATCAATTGCGTATATCTCCTGCTCTTTGCCCTTATATTAACTCCTCACACTACCTCTTTGTCCTTCTTAACTTTTCACTGCCTCCTAACTCCTCACCAGTAATTAAAGAAGCTTATTAATTCTCTAGTTAGACCTATCCAACTAACGAATAATTGTTTTTAGTTAACGAATAATTGTTTTTAGGCTTACTTTTCTTGTCTGCAAAAGCAACATCTATGGAATTACTCCTTTAGACAAGGAAATCTAAAAGAAGCAACGTGCATGGAATTGTCCCTCTTGAAAGGTTTTGAATTTATATTCTCCACATGAGTACACAAAACCTTTATTCAATGCATTTAGTTTCCTTGTGATGCATTTATGTTGCTTATTGTATTCACTGTGATGCATTTATGACAAAGAGTGATTCTCCACCTTCATTTATGGTTGTCTTATATTTAATTCATTTTGGTTTGTTACTGCTTTCTTAAATGCTTTATCTTTCCATTTAGTGAATTCAATATGATAATATGTATCTTATATGTTTGGGTAATATATGTTAAATCTTTGAGTCAATAGGAGTTTGAATATGGATCAAAGTTGGATAAATGTTTACGAACACGTGTTGAATATGATAATGGAGTGAGGGAATTTTTAGAATTTGCTAAAAGGAATGTTGATGATGATAGTGGGATGATTCATTGCTCTTGTGTAGAATGTTTGAATGAGAGCCGACTAAGTGCTACAGATATAGATACACATTAAATTTGTGAAGGATTTTGTACGATTTATACAGTTTGAGTATTGTATGATGAAGAAATAAAAATGACAATCCATCTTTATAGGGGGAAGTGACCTTTGATGATGATGACACATATATATTTTTTTTGGTCAAAATGATGACACATATATGGATGATATAGGATAGTGGACATTATTCGTGATGTAGGAGAAGAGGTTTTTTGAGCAATCACATGCATATGTTAATATGTGCAGTGATGCAAAGAAGCCACTATACCCTAAGTGTAAAAACTACCAATTGTTGAATGCAATATTGAAAATGATAACTTGAAAGCACGATAATGATATAGGGACAAAAATTTTTCGGAAATGTTTAAAGCTTTTAAAGATATATTGATTTAATTTAGGGATATTAAGAAATGTACATAAATTATTTAACTAAAACATATGAGATATGATTTTGCTAAAGTATTTCTGTATAGTATAATATTATATATCAATTTAAAGTAAAATAAATTAGTTGAAAAAATTATAAATATAAAAATAAAAGAAGAAAAGGTCTTACATTTTTGGATATTTGAGCCACCTGAAAAAATATTTTAAAATGCTGGATGAACTTCAATCCCATATATAATTATTAATTTCAAATAAATTAATATAGATAAATAATATTTATTTAATAAAATACTACATAATTTTTTTAACAAAATTCTAAGTAAATAAAAAATATATAAATTAATTAAACTATTAAATTCTAAGATGTTGTGATTTGTGGGTGTGTACATGTACGAATATGATGAAAAAAATATTTTAAAAAAATAAAAAAAGAATAAGGTTAACGTACAATTTTGCTAAGACATAGCAACAAGGACTACAACAATCCCTCTGAAAGAAAATGAGGAGATAAAATCCTTCCCTAAGTTAATAAACTTTTTGAAGTGTCTTCTTTTTTCTTGTCATAGAAGACTAATCCCTCTTAGTCGAATTATAGGAATTAGATAACTATTTTATAAAAATTAAAAAATTAGTTAAGTCAGTCTCTTATAAAATATATATGTGGATTGACTTCTCTAAAACATTCCTTTCGTCATTGATAAAATCCGTTTATAAAGTAAATCAATAGGAATAATGTTAAAAAAATTTATAAATCTGGAGGTAGGGGACAAAGTACAATCAATAGGAATAAGTAACTTTTAAAAAAATACTTATTAAAATTTGATATTATTTTTTTCACTTCCAAATATGTAATCAATGATTTAAAAATAAATTTAATGACATAATTAATCAACTTTCCTAAGTTCTAGATATCGGAGTAGCTCCCAATTGATAAACACATAGGCGATGTTAATTGATTGTACTTTGTCCCCTACCTCCAAATTTATAATTTTTTTTAACATTATTCCTATTGATTTACTTTATAAACGGATTTTTCATCTCGTAATAATTTTCAACATCAATGACGAAAGGAATGTTTTATAGAAGCGAGTAAATAATTAAGTTTGGAGATTCATTCACTTAATTCTAGTCTACATTCGATGTACTCAAGGCTCGACAAGACTCGACATAGAGAAAATGTTGATTACAATAGAGTCAAAACAAGGAATTAATAACGACGCCTGGAAGACTAACGTGCTTTTGGTTTTTTTTTTTTTTGGATGAAAAAAAGAGTTTAATATTTCTATTTTTATTGCAGAAATACTTTTTTTGTCGCACTTATATATATAAAAGTCAGTAGCTCTTATTATAAAAATGGGAACTACTTACTTTTATGTGAGTATGATAGAAAAATGGTTAAAAGCCTAATTTGCCATAGAAGTTTTGCTAAGAGAGCGCTCAGCACCTGTAAGTTTTTTTGGTACCAAATTTGCCCCGGAAGTATGAAAAATGTAGCAAATTCGCCCCGAAAGTATGGAAAAGGTAGAAAATTTGGCCCTCCATTAATTTTGACCGTTAAGTTTGACTGAGTGTACACGTGGCATGCCACCTCATAACACGTGACATGCCACCTCATCAACCCAATAAGAGTTAAGTATCATTTTTGCCCCGGAAGTTTTCACTGAGAGCAATTCAGCCCCAGAAGTTTTTACCAAGGAGCAATTTTACCCCGAAAGTTTACAAAACTATCAATTTTCCCCTTTTTTCCCACATATTAAATCTGATTATTAAATCAGTCAAAGACCACACATGTGAAAAGGTAGAACTTGGAGTTAGAGAAGGAGATCCTTGAGATGTTGAGCTCAAGGCGACCAGAATTTGTAAAGCCGAACTGCTCACAAGAAGTATCACTTATGATCTAAACAAATGATCAGTCTATACAAACGTAAATAGTATCACTATTGATTTGTTTTACTGAATCAATTTTTGGAACAATTCATTTCTTGTTTTGCGTTTCATTTGCTTAGATCATAAGTGATGTTTCCTGTGAGTAGTTCGGCTTCACAAATTCTGGATGCTTTGAGCTCAACATCTCAAAAATCTCCTTCTCTGACTCCAAGTTCGACTTTTTCAAGGCATGACATGTGTGGTCTTTAACTGATTTAATAGTCAAATTTAATATTGGGAGAAAGAAAGGCAAAATTGCTACTTTTGTAAAACTTCCGGGGCAAAATTGCTCCTTAATGAAAACTTCCAAGGCAAAATTGCTCTCAATGAAAACTTTTGGGACGAAAATGATACTTAACTCTTATTCAGGTTGATGAGGTGGCATGCCACGTGTCATAAGGTGGCATGCCACGTGTACACTCAGTCAAACTTAATGGTCAAAATTAACGGAGGGGCAAATTTGCTACCATTTTCATACTTCCAGAGAAAAATTTGATACCAAAAAAGCTTCCGGGTGCTGGGCGCTCCCTTAGCAAAACTTCCATGACAAATTAGACCTTTAACCCGACAGAAAAATTATTTTTGCAGCAAAAGCAAAAATATTAAACCAACAAAAAATTTATACTTTTATGAGAGAGTGTAAACATCCTACCTCGTAGGGAGAAGACCCATACACCCATAAAAAATGGGTCTTTATTACATGCTTCTCTCTTATGTGTTTCTTAGGTGCTTCTCCTTCTAAGAAGCACATAAAGAAATATTGATAATTTTTTTTTATATATTTAGATTAAATTATATACTGCATCCTGAAATATTATTTTGCACACAGTATCTCAAATTAATTAATTTCCAATCTTGCTTTCAGAAATATATATATATATATTTTGTAACATCAGTATCCTGTAAATTAATTAATTTGAGATATCAAACAAAAAAAAAAACTTCAGGATGCAGTATATAATTTAATCTAAATATATAAAATATATAAAAAAATTTTAAAAAAATTATCAATATTTATTTATGTGCTTCTTAGAAGGAGAAACATTTAAGAAGCACATTAAAGGATTCATAAAAAACACACAAATTTTAGGCCATATTGATGATATGACGGATAGAACCCATAATTTCTTCTATAAGAGGAAACTAAGGTGATATTTCTGTTTTACACTATTTTTTCTTTTTTTCAGCCACTACTTTACACTTCGTTTCTCTCTTGTTTGTTTCATTTAATATAACATTTTTATTTCATAAACATAATACTCCATCGTCGCATCTAGGGGTGGGCATGGGCAGGGCGAGACCCTTGCCCAATGCTCTGCCCAAAGGATCATTGGGCAGTAAAATGCAGTCCGATGCCCAGCCTTGCCCGATAGAAGCCCTAACATTTTTGGGCTGGGCAGGGCGGGCTTCCCTTGTCCAAATGATGATACCTTACCACGTCCTATGTGAAAAAATAGTTTTAATAATGATAAGCAATATTGTAAACTTCAAATGTAATCTATAATTATAAATTATACGCTTTAAAATATTCCAAATAAGTCTACAACTTGAGTTTGGAAATTAAAAAGACTATCATATGTCTCAACAAATAGTCAAATATACATACGTGAAAAATTTAAAAAACATCCATAGTCTATTAAATATAAAGCATTATTAGTAATATAATGGACTAATGGTCAAATACTCAATTGATATATTAGAATTTTAGTAAATATATAATATAAGTACATTAACTATTATATAAAAAATATTTATATCAAATATAATTATATATACATACTGGGCAGGGCCAAATGGGCAAGGCGGCATACTCTGCCCGATGCTCGGCCCTGCCCGTAAAAATGCCCAGCCCGATTGTGCCCAGTTATTTTTGGGCATCTTTTTTCTGAGCTGGACAAGGCGATTTTTTGCTGGGCTTGGGCGGGCGCACTGGGCTCTTGGGCTTTATGCTCACCCCTAGTCGCATCCACAATATACTAAGAAATAAAAATTAACTCATTAAATATATATTACATTAAAATTATTGTTCCATTTTACCTATATTAAATGAGGTTTTCAAGAAGATAAAAATTAAAAAATAAATATAAAGAGCCACATGCTAGAACATTAATTACAAGGACAAAATTAATAAATAAGCATTAATTATTTTCCAAATAACTTATATTATAGACTTAAAAATTCTTTCAAAGTGACTTATATTGTGAATTAATAGAAGAAAGTTATATATTTAAATTTCAACTATAACAAGACTTTCGACCCGTGCGTTGCACGGATTTCATTTAACTAATAATTTTATCAATGTAAGTAACAAATATGCAAATCAAAGTTTTAGATTATTTTAATTCAATAAAGAACAAATACAAACCGTCCAAATTAATGAATTCGTACAATCTTCTTCATTACAACAGTGGATATGGTAAAAGATTTTGGAAAACTTCTCTTTACATGACATTAACTATAGTTTAAAACCAATCTCACATTGTCAGTTATTTTTTGTCTTAATATAAGATTGTATGATAACATATAAACTCTGTATGACTTACCTTTCCTTCATTGTAGTTGCCTCTAGAATGTTTGGATTGAACGCTACTAGTGTCATGTTAAATGCATTGCTTAAATGCCCATACTCTATTAAGAGGTTATTTAAACTTCTAATAGCCAAATAACAATTTATTTAACTATGATTAAGATGGTTAAAATAATGCAAAAAAAAAAAAATCATAAGCAAGAGACCAAACCAATATTCCGATTGACCCTAACAAATCGAAGAAGTACAATGATGGGTGGCTCCATATCTTCATTTTTTTTTTTTTTTTGCCATAGGTGTCTTCAGCACATGTGCACCACAGAGATACGTTAATAGTATTCTAACTGAAATGGGACAAATGTAAACTGTTATACAGAAATAATTTAATCAACCTAATAAATGCCAACATATAGATGACAACTAAATTAAAACAAATTATTGGTCGTGCATCTCACTATAGATCAAAGATGCTAAAGTTCAGTTTCTTAACAATGCCATTCTTTCTCCTTTGGTCTTGCAGTCTTCCAAATATTTGCAGTAAACTGATAACATCTTTGTACACATATTCAAAAAAGTAAAGGTAGCTTGTCAATATATTTGCACGCCCAATAGTTGTAGAATTATATGTAATTAATTCGGAGAATGTATGCCACAAACCAATAAGCCCATCACCCACTTTTTGATGTGTGTTATTTTGACCTTATACAATTCATCTCAATTACCTCCAAAACAAAAAATGATACCAGATGCTTAACATGGCTTACAAAGGAAATTAATTCAATAATAATTAATTGAACACTATAATCCATTGACGATTCAAACTAACCCTACAGTGGGTGCAGACACTTGAGGATACATCCTTGTTATTTAAATTCCTTTTTAGTGACCTAGTTGAAGTTGGTTCGTGGTGGTATTTTGTTTGACCTCTATTATAATCAGAAAAGAAAGCAGTAACCTTAAGTTCGATAAAGTTTTACAATGGGTAAAAACCAATTGGCTATTACTTAAACAGATATTTCAAAAGTAGCAATTTAAAAGAACTTAGGTTTTGTGGTAAACCAAGCAATAAATGAAGATGATATGTATGTTTGTGGTATTAAATTCATTTTAATTATATGTTAGTTTGCTTTCACATTAGTAAATTAAATTGGATGACGACTCCTTGAAGAGTTTCAAGGTTTTGCTAATTTCTTAGATTTGCAAATAAAGGTGGCTAATTTTTTCAAATCTAACATTGATATAAAACCGTCATTAGTATTATTAACAACCTGCATTACCTTAGTATTCACTTTTAAACCGACTTTGAAGAGTTACTAAATTATTAATATTCCGATACATGTTATAAAATGTTGCGACATCAAAATTTGACAAGTTTCAATGTCATCATGCAATAAATGCAAACCAAAATCCCCTCGACAAATGATAAGGAAATTATAGAAAATCATTAATAATTATGGTTTTCCAATGTCCTGACTTGAAGAAATACCAGTTCAACATGACATCTTTGTAGACTTCAAAACATACAAAATAACTTCGACAAACTCATGCAAACATTCAAACATGACTTGACAAGGACATTCAAATGAGAAGAATGTATAAATCCAAAACAGATGACTAACATGAGACTTCATAAGAAACATAGACATATCAAAGACCAAAAGAGTTCATGGTAGTGAATTGACATTTAGAATCGTTCAACATGCTTGAAGTTGTTCCACTTAAATGTCTGGTGACCCACCTGTGCTAACCATTTCAGCAATACAGAGATAATTAAGTTTGGCACAAAATTCATCGACGGCGCGGGGCCTATAGTTGAAAAGGGCCTTAGTAAGATCATAGTGGCTCATGAATAGAGTCTTCCCACCTGCAACACATATGACGAACATGTTAATACATCCACACTAAGCTCCCTATCAACATGTGCCAATAAACAAATCGCTCAAAACAAATCCGCTCCATGTTTACCCATATAAGTGCAATGACCAAATCATCTTTATGGATAACCCTTCTGGAGTTTATGCAAGCCCAAAAAGGAGTTTGCTCTGACAGTATAGTGAAATGAATTCCTATTTCCATAGACAGTGAAAGTTAGTAATATGTGTATACATCATAGTCGCAACATTAAAATAAAAATTTTCTTATAAGATTAAGAAGTACACCATTCATCCATAATCTCTAAATTATACTCGTAAATGGTCTCCCTATTGACACGAATATATCACTTCTGCCAAAAACTCTTGAAACCAACCCAACAACACCTGCAACCAATATTGATCCTCATGTTAGAGTATCACTTTTAACAGGTATGAAGTTATATCAGAGAGTTTATGAGATTGGTTATAATACTAATGAGGTAAATCTCTGAGTAGGTTGTAGCAGCAATGTTAAGAAGGGGTTGGAAGAGTATCGGAGGAGCCCTGATCACGTTTGCAAGTAGTTGAAGTTGTGAAAACGGTTCCACAACAATCTTCATGTCCGAATTGATAATATTAGTACCAAGCTCGACCGAAAACCTCCAGAAGACGAACTTGAATCCAGGAACCAAGACACCACAAAACCTCCTGATCATATCCCGGCGTCTCATGACTGCTTGCACCATGTAACCCTTCACACAAAATAGGAGGACAAAGTTAGACATACAAAACATAAACAACTGCAAATGAATAAATGTGTGTAACTCCAAGAATTATGTTCGTTTTGAATTATCACATTTGCATACGATAAAACGACATTGTAAGTGATAGGGTGGTAGCTCTCTGATTAGGGATATCCTAGGCTGTCATTAACTTCTGTGAACGTGGTCAAATCCCAGGGAGCCATGGTTTAGAAATTTCAGAAGGATTTTTATAAGATGATGCTTAAGTGAGATATGAGGGCATGAAATATTGTCATCATATATACCAAATGAAGCCTGAAATTAGGGTTTCCCTCATCCTTCAAGAATGAAATGGGGTCCACGTTAATGACCAATAGAAAATGCTGGCTCCCACACCATATGTCAGAGGTATGCTTTTTTTTTCCCCCCTCCCCAAAAGATTTGAATGAATATGCATGGGGAATATGTTGAAGATGTGGGAAATTTCCATAAGTAATTAATAGTATAATATGAAAAAGAGTGGTACTCAATTGCCTTTCAGCAACAGAAGGTTAGATGTCTTCAAAGGTTCTTTTTCAAAAAAGACGTGGCTTTAATAGTTCAACCAATAAGGGCCTTTATTTACATATAAATTGTTAGAGAAAAAAGGAGAAATGCATGGGGAATACACTAAGAACTTTGGAAATATACAAATTTTAAATGATGAAATTTTGATTGAGTTGTTGTTGTTTGTTTATTTATTTATTTTTAAAAAACAATAATGTATTAAAAACGTTTGACTTTCTTACTCCTAATAAATGAATATGCATGGGGAATATGTTGAAGATGTGGGAAATTTCCATAAGCAATTGATAGTAGAATATGAAAAAGAGTGGTACTCAATTGCCTTTCAGCAACAGAAGGCTTCAAAGGTTCTTTTTCAAAAAAGACGTGGCTTTAATAGTTCAGCCAATAAGGGCCTTTATCTACATATAAATTGTTGGGAAAAAAAAAAAGGACAAATGCATGAGGAATACACTAAAACTTTGGAAATATACAAATTTTAAATGATGAAATTTTGATTGAGTTTTTTTTTTTATAAAAAAAAAGCAATAGTGTATTAAAAACGTTTGACTTTCTTACTCCTAATAAATGAATATGAAGTGAGGATCACTTATAGTTGAGAAAGATTGACATTCCATTCATTGCATTACATATAACTATAATCACCATTAGCTATTGATAAAATCGTCATTTGGGATGTTTAATTACATGGACCAATAACTGATTTTTTTTTTTTTGGTCAAAGACCAATAACTGATTAGCTAGAAGAGGGTTTAGTATTATATATTTCATTGATACAAATATCATCTAAAATGTAATATATTTAGAGTTTAAATATCTCCTCATGTCATCATCCATTTATTAATTCGTTCACTCTAAAACTTTAAATATTGTTGCTCATCGTTGTGAAGCATACACATTGAGTAAATAATATCAGACTAAGTTTGCGCCAACATATATATATATATATATATATCATGAACGAGCTTTTATTCCCCGCACGTTGCGCAGGAGAATATTATTAAGGAAAACACTTATTTTTGATTTAAAATGATACACCATACTAACATTCATTAAGCATATTATATTCGATATAATTATGAGAGAAAATAATCAATTGAATAAAAAACAAAAGATGACTTACTCAATTAACATGGAAAATCAATAGAACAACATATATAGGTTCTGAGAGACAAATATGTGTAAATAGATTCTAATAATTGTTTGAGTATAATGTTTTTGAAGATAAACAATTGTTTACAATTGCTTTAGAATGTTTCACTTTTGAAAATAAGTAGTTGATTACGACTGTTTAAGTATAATTTCAACTTTTTCTTATGCATGCATTAATATAATTTGACTTCGATTATGGAAACTCATTTCCTCTAAATCTTAACCAATCATTTGCAGTCATTTGGAGTTATTTCAATTTAATTCAAATAAATTAAAAATTACATTTTAGATCAAATAATCATTTGCATCACAATACAACAAATCTTTTTCAATTATCAACTTTTAATATGCATGGAGATTATGGGAAGAAAAAAACCTTTAGACAACAAAGTGCTTTCATATCTAAGCTATTAACGTCAACATTAAAAATCCTTTTATTTTTTAACTAATAAGTTGTCGAGGTCCTTAAATTCAAATTAAAGCATCAACTTTAAATATATCCTTTTAATTTTTTACCTGGTGAAATTTCCACATATTAATCATAGCTACTATTTTTTACCTGAAAAAATAGCTCCTAAAAAACACAATAAAACATAGCATTTAAATAATAGAAATCACTCTCCCTTGCACAGGGAGCATTAAATTCAATGAAAAAATAATTTATTTCAACTAAAAGAAAGTGAAGAAAACATTGTTCAACATTAAAATAAAAATACAATTAGACTCACTACATGGACATGAACTAAAGATTACATCACACACAACTATGACCATATGCATTTATGTTTATAAGTTTCTCCTTGTACACAAAATTTGTTGTCCTCCTAATTCCATGAAATCATATGGAACATATATCTTCAACCAATCCACGTTTCTCTTAGTAAGCATGGAAGTTTTAGTTCAATTTCAATCCATAGTTTTTATGATGAAAGTAGACCCATTCATCAACTTCAGGTCATGAATATCAAACCTTAAATCATCATGTTGAATCAACATCGTAAATTTCCGACCTTTGAAGTGTATTTTATACAAAGGACAAAACAACATAATTCTAAAAATGATTAGTTTAAATTTAAATTCAAACTGTAAATTTCAAATTCAAACTCCTAAAGCGAAGGTTGTTTCCTTTTAGACAGAAAGACATACAGTATGACCTTGAGGGAAAATTACAGACCATATTTTGGGGGGTGAACCTCTAAAGAGAACAGACCTGAAACAGTTTCCTTTGTGATGAAAAGAGAGATCCAATCAAATAATATTTATCGTGTTGAATACAACTAAGATGGTCCTACCCAAAAACCAACCATAAAAAAAGCTATTTCAGATTATATATACCTTCAATGATGTTTTAATAGTAGAGATGATCCAATCAAGAAACATTTCAAAATCAGCCTCCCTATTTGCAAGCCCTTTCATGAAGCCTTCTTTCTTCTTGTCTTTACCATAGGGGAAATGCTAGAATTTGACTTTGTCTCTTTCTTCATTTATGCTTTTGTGCCTTTTCCTGAACTATTTTTCCTTCCTCATCCTTATTGTTCTGCTTCTTTCTGCTGATATATGAAGGCTGACATGAATACAAATTGCTTTTGAGTTCACCCCATCATATTTGAATTCACCTTGGACTTAACTATCAACTAAGCTGCCTTTAGAATTTCTTTTAAAAATTTTTTACAAACGTTTCAATTCCTAATCATTGATTAAGAATGGACCTAGATGAGCTGCGGATGCCCTGATGAGGAACTTAGACACATCAGGCTTCTGTTTATGCCCTATCTAACTTAAAGCAATTTGAAATTCCGAATTATTTAACAACCCATATAAGTAATTGCAGCATCTTAATCTCCTTCCTTCCCCGTTGCTTAATTGCTTCCATTTACGTTCTAAGAATCTTCAGAAGAACTGAATTTCCTTTTTCCTGTATCAACAGAAAAGAGTGCTCAGAAATATTACAGAGCAATCAAAGGAAAGAGAAATGCACATGAGAAAAGGATATTTGATCAGCATCAGTTGGCAATAGGTGAAATGTCTGCTGAATGCAATCAAAGGAAAGAGAAAAGGATATTTGATCAGCATCAGTTGGCATTGATGGAAATGCAGAAAAAATCTGTTCTTGTTTAAAACACTGATAAAAGCTTTCTGTTTAAATAATTATAAATAAAAAATAAAAACAGAAATCCTTCAAATTTTAAGCACCTACAAGGGATGTAATTGGTTTTTTACTTTCCCAATTTTTCTGTAGATTGTAATTATGTGAAACTGATACCCCTCCCCCAAGTTTAATAACAAACTACTATGAAAAACTGTCATGAAGATTTCGATGTTACAAAAACAAATTATTCCATTTCTTCTTATTGCCTAAACAATACCTTGCTGTTATAATTTTTTGCAACTAATTGATGAATGACTTAAGACTAATTTCACAGGTGGTTATTACACACCTTGCAGACCCAACTATGATCAAAACTCTGCAGATGTCACAGAAGCTGATGATGTCTTTAGTTTCACCAACTCCTTGCAGTCAGCGCCTGGATCAATCGATCAGCTCAATAAATTTACAGACAACCACTTTATGAAGTATGCAACAGCTGAAACTCAAATTCAAGTGACAGACAGGCTAGACAACTTGGTTGCATCCACAGAAAATGATCGCAACGAATATTGCAATGAACTTCTACAACATATTGTTGATACATCTGCAACAATTTCTAAATCTACCACATATTGTTGATACTAAAGTGAATAAACTGGAGTGCTCCGGTATGATGATATGATAACACTAACATCAATGAATCTTTAGAGGGGACTGTGTGGCAAATGAACTACAAAATTTTCCAGAATCAATACTGACAAGTTAATTCCAGTGGAAATGAACTAAGGAAAGGAACCTATTTTTGCAAGGCTTGCTTTCTTTTTACAACAATCAAAACCAGGAATTCCACAACATGAGACATGGTTAAATAGTAAACACAGCTAGCAGAGGAATAAAAAGGAGCTACAATCAACAACAATCGTGACTTTTGGACGTCACATACTTTGTCACCAACTTCAATTAATTGTTTTTTCTATAGCAACTGAATATGCCTTTAGGTTTACTTATTCAGTCTCATACAAACGCTAAATGCTGCTGAAGGAAGAATAAAAAACTATAATTAATAACTAAAACCATTAATTACCAACTCTTAATTGAAGATAGAAAAGTTGAAACTATGGAACACATTCATGGCAGATGGCACACCTCAAAATGCAGAGGAACCCTTGTGCGAAAATGGTGTCACAGTACAGTGGGAATTTTATTGACCCGTAGAAAGACTTGCGAGCTTGATCGGAGAAGGAGATATCACCATCATGGTCGCATTCGTCTCTGCAAATGCAATTTCATGTGGTTCAGTGGGGATTTTATTGACCCGTATCCTAACTCTATGTGGTTCCCTCATTTTTAAAGTCCCAGATTCATGAATTTCTTCTTCTCCTCCCCTCTTGATCAGGCTCTTCTTCTTCAGTCTCGTTAACACCCCCCGATGAATCATTATTCTACCATTCCTAACACTGCAAATGCAAATTTCATTATGAAAGATATTCTACCATTCTAACACTGCAAATGCAATTTCATTATGAAAGACAGGCCAAAAAAGTACCAGCACAACTTCCTCGTTGTTGCTTCTTGGCCGCCGCCGTCGTTACCAGCGACACTTCCTCGCCTCTGTGATATGAAAAAAAAAAAAAGGAGAAGCGGAGGCATAGGCTTTTAGAGGAAGAAAAACTAAACGTAAAAAAGAAAATAATGAACAATCACTAAGATCATATTACCTAGAGGAAAATCCAAACAAAGTCCTCGGTGAAGAAAGGAAGTCCAGATCTGAAATAACCCATGGGCATAAACGAAGGGACGAAGGGGGCATTATTTCTGCTGGCCACGCAAGGAAGATGAGTTCACAGATGAGTAAAGCTGCTTCGCCGCCATTGTCAACAAAGCAATATTTGCTTCTCATCGCTGCAGATTGCCGATGATAGAGAGAGTAAGAGAGGGTGGGGGAGGACGAAATTAGATAAGGATGGAAAGAGAGAATTCAAATTTTGAATTAGAGTTGGAGAGAGAGACCGAGGAAGCAGAGAAAGAGTGGAGTAGGGCCTGGCTCAGGAAAGGAAAGGGAGATAGCATAGTGAGGAGAGAGATTATGGGGATTGCGTGAGAGAAAGGAAGACGGCAGGCATGTCCCGTGAATGAGCCATGGGATTGAACGCAGCCCGATATAGAAAAGGAATCGGCTTATGAACAGTAACTTGTGTGAGGAGCCGGTGATAAGCCGTTTTTTGATGGCTTTATGGATGACATTTTAGATATATATTGATATGTTCTCTGCAATAACAATAAATAATATCGGACTATCATATAAAACTTCCTATTTAATAAGTGAGGTTGCACTTCGTTCCCAACAGTAAGAAGGATTACCCCTATCAAATTTAACATCATTGTTTTTTTAACGTTTAGCATTAAATCATGTCTTTACATTTTCCCCCTTCTCTAAGTTCTATCATTAAATTTGTATCTTAGTTTGTTAAGCTTCCCATTTTGTTATTAACCTTTGTTTCTATATAAAAAAAACATGGTCAATCTCTATATATATTGTTGTAGGCAACGTAAAATCTTTCGTAATGCCAGGCAAAAAGAAAAATCTTCTATTAAAAAAAAGTGAGTGATTTGATTTTGAATTAGAAATCAAAATCTGAAGAATAAATGGAGGAAAAGCATGAGGAGTAAAAATTTTTTGGAAAGTCAAACTTATTATATTGGAAGTTGTGATATGAAAAGTAAATAAATTAAGTAGTAATTAGTAAATAAAAAATATTAAATTTAAGATTTTTTTCCCATCAGCAACTCTTTATATGTACCTTAGGAAACAAAGCCTCATTAATGCCACATTTAAAATTTGAAAATACTACGATACACATCATTTGAGATGGACCAATCATTGTTAAATAATATAAACTAAAATAATTATGACTGATCTTTCCAATTTATTAATTGATCCATTTCATTTAAATCAGGCACAAATCAAACAAATTATTCCATAAAAGACGTAAAGGATTTAGATTTGAAATCAAAATCTAGAGAATGAATAGCTAGAGAGAAGGCATGGAGTGTGAGATAGTGAGAGATTCTTAGGAACACTCAAAATGGTGCATGTCAAAAGTTGTGATATGAAAAGTCAAGTAAATTAATTAAGGGTATTAGATTAGATAAATTTTACAATTTTAAAAAATATATTGAATTTAATAAATATAGCCCCCAATATTCCTAGAATCATGGAGAATAAATCAAATTAAATTAAAACTATCCTTATTTGCGGCTCATCAACTAAAATAATCTTCCTAGAATAATAGAGAATAAATCAAATCAAAACTATGCTAATAATGTGAGATTTAATTAGGGGTCTATCAACTAAAATGATTAAATACAAAATAGTCCTAAAATATGCGAAAAAGTAATTTTTACCAATGGATTCCTACTGACATTTCCTTTCAATTCTGGCAAGGTGAGTCTGCACTGAATATTCTTTCCATTCAACTCCCTCTACGAAAAAAAAAAGAAAAAAAAACCCATATCTCTATTCCATTCTCTACTCTCTACGATAATACCCATCTCACCACCTTCTCTTGTTTTCTTTTTTTTTTTTTCCCGATCAAATAAAAGCCCAGAACTACAACGTGCGCATATCATAACTCAAGAGATCCGCCAAAAAATGAGGAACAGTATTAAAAACTTGCAGACCTACATGGCTACATCGCTGAATGAGCTTCACTTGCTAGGCAATATGAAATCCCGTTCACCTCCCAACAACACCAATGCAACTTCACTTCCTAGTATTGGTCCACAACCTAACAACTTCTGACAGCATATTGGAATCCGGATGTAGATTAGACCAACCATTGAACACCAAATCCAAAATATCCCATAACCTTCTATTTCTCTTCCTTTTTTTTGACCAGCCTCTCTTTCTCTTCCTTTTACTTTCTTCCATCTCAGTCCTTATTCTGAAAGACATATAATAAAAACGATCAAAAATATTGGAAAACATATAATCAAAACGAACAAAATATTTCAACCTTAGGATCGGCTAGAATGGCATTGTAAGTGATCTGGTGAGGGCTCCTTGCATATGGGACACGTTGGCGTCAGTTAGAACTACATTAAATAAGATCCATGAAGTCTGAAATGAAGAACAAATATTTACAAAAATAACAAACTTAACACAGAAAATACACCTTCGAATCGCAAAGAACAACATTCAACGACAATGCATCTTGGTGTATGGAATATCCCAGAACGCATACACGACTTTCACAGTAATATACCAGTTGTTTGTTTGTCCATACAGCGAAAGGAAAGACAGTACATTACAAGTGCTCATTGTAAGCAACATGGAAGATGATGACAATAAGATTTTAGTTTTTGAGTTTTACAGCTATACGTTAAAGGTTTGAACCATTTTGGATTAAATAGGCACAGTTTGTTAAAGATCATTGCGATTGCAGCTCCTTCGTAAATGATGCAAAACATTTACTAGGGAGATTGAAGGCGTTGCCGATTAGTTCAACCAATCCTTAAAGAGATTTGATAAATCATATCGAAAATCGTCATGCTCATGCATGGGGAATACACACAGTTGGTTGAAAAAATTCGCACTATAAATGCGATGGTCCAAGTTTCGCATGAAATATCCAGTGGTTTTCAAATGACATTTAAAATACTGGTACACAACATTTAATGAAACATGAGAAGTGTAATATTCGAAATTAGTTTGACATCTGAACAGGATGCGAATAAATTTTGAATAGAAGGGATATAAATGAGAAGACAGAACATGTGGATCAAACTATGGGTGTGTATGTCCAGTGAAATTCAAAAGTAGTTTTCACATCTGAACAGAATGCATTCACACGTACACGGAGAAAGGAATATATATGAGAAGTTTGAACATGTGAACACTATATGGGTTCATTTCTGTTGACCAATGAATGATGAAGAGAATGCAATGTTAGCATTACACGTGGACCAATGGATGAGTCGCTTAGAGTTTTAGTAGTATATATTTGATTCATTCCATCTATATGTACTCATATGGACTACATAATTATGAATATATTAATAAAAGTTAAAATTTTGGAAACTATCATTAAACTATGATATCTCCAGTCCTATTTATAAATTTAAATAGCTAAATTATGTGATTTTTAAAATATGTCTTTTCAGTAAATATATACTTCCATTCATATTATACAATGAAACAACCCAGTCCAACAGTCACGAAATATAAAGTGAATATAATTAATGAAAGGGGAAAACTACTGCCTCATACACACATATTCAAATATCTCCAAACTGAATCTTGTAAAAAAGATGAGATCAATTTAACGATTTGAATATTATATATCAAAAAGATAGGAGGGAGTATGCAATTGGGGGAAGATTAATGAAGTGAATTTTCTGGATGGATTTTAAATCAAATTTATGGTTGAATAAAAGGAGTATTTGTTAGTTCTCTATGATTTTGATGATAACTGGCAATTGTAAACGCAAAATGAAGTTTTGTCTTGATAAGTTGAAAAACTTACTGTCAAGACAAAACTCGAGTTTTAGTTTCAAAACTTGAGTTTTGAACTTGATAGAAAGCTGCTCATTTTCATTAAACAAAGCAAAACTCAAGTTTCCTTTGGAAACTCGAGTTTTGGACTTACAGAGATCACTCAGTTTTTCACCTCAAAACAAAACTCAAGTTTCAGTTTGAAAACTTGAGTTTTGCCCATACAGAGAGTCTCTAATTTTTGAATCCAGTTTTGCGCCAAAACTCCAGAACCTCAACTTGTTAGTTCTCTATGTATTTTGATGATAACTAACAATTGTAAACAAGTATGGATGTTTTTGGATAAGTTAAATCAATTTTGAAACTTGAGAATTTCAACCAACTTGAGTCTCTAATTTTTTAATCCAGTTTTGCGCCAAAACTCCAAAACCTCAACTTGTTAGTTCTCTATGTGTTTTGATGATAACTGACAATTGTAAACAAGTATGAATGTTTTTGGATAAGTTAAATCGATTTTGAAACTTGAGAATTTCAACCAAAAACATTCTGTCAACGCCAAACTCGAGCCTAGATTTGACAAACTCGAGTTTGCTACTACCAGAGGACTAAACTAGCCAGTTTGCATTTTAAACTCGAGACTGGACCATAGGTTTAAACTTGTGAGTCTTTCCAAGGTTTTTCACATATTTTAAGTAAACTCGAGTTTACTCTTGGAAACTCGAGTTTGCGAGTAACCTAGAGCAATTTGATTAAAAACACTTTTAAACTTGAGACTTCTACTTAGAAACCTCAGGTTTGCACCTGCAAAGAAAATTTTCAAAGGGTTTACAAAACCTGTAAACTCGAGTTTACCTCTGGCGGGAAGAATTTTCAATTTAAGTGATTTTCATAAACTCTACACTGCTTCTCTCTAAGTAAAGCTTTTCTATTGGTTTGAAAATCACAAGAGTTTACAAAAGTTGTAAACTCGAGTTTGCAGTTACAAACTCGAGTTTGTACTTGGATGAGAGCTTTCAATGTTTTATATTTAAACAAACTCAAGGTTATATTTATAAGTTCTAGTTTGAAAAATCTCTAGAGTTTACAAAACATGTAAACTCGAGTTCATCATTGCAAACTCGAGTTTACACTTGGCAGAGAGCTTTCAAGGTTTTTCAACCAAAGTAAACTTGAGACTCATTTCATAAACCTCCAGTTTACTTCCGGTCAAAAACATTTGGAGTTTTCCAAGTTGAACAAACTCGAGTCTAACATTGCAAACTCGAGTTCAAACCTTACAGAGAGCAATGAACTTTTCTACTTGAGAAAACTCTAGAGTTTATGTTGAAAACCTCAGGTTTACACTTTGACAACTAAAACTGATTTCTGTCATGAATAGTGACAAACTCGAGGTTAAACTATTGAACTCGAGTTTGAATTTTACAGAGAGTAAAGTATTTTCAATTTGAGAAAACTCTAGAGTTTGCACTGAAAACCTCCAGTTTATCTTTTGAAAACTAAAACTGAGTTTTGACTTGAATAGTGTCAAACTCGAGCCTGTCTACTAATGGACTTGAGTTTGCATTTTATACAAACTACTCCAAAGCTCAAAATCTCGACATTCCTCGTTGGATGGAGGAAACTCGAGTTCAGATATGTAAACTCGAGTTTAGATCAACCCGAGAGCAATATAGCTTTTCAGTGTGTTGAGAACCTCAGGTTTTAATTGCAAACCTCCAGTTTAGAAGTTTTGAACTTGAAACGCTTTTACATAGTGAAGCTTCAAACTTGAGCCTGCAAGAACCAAACTCGAGTTTGCAACGCTGATTCAGAAATTCAAATCTAACGAATTTGAAAAACCGTCTTGTTTGATCCTAATACTTTCCAATATTATTCTCTACTATTCCTAGCTATGTTTAACCATTTTGTTAGTGAGTTTCAGATGGATTAGAGAATGTTTATTGAAGGTTTAAAGCAAAAGCAAAAGTGACGTTAGCACTTTAAAAGCAAAACCCAGAAAAATTACATACTTTTTTGTAATCCTTCTGCACACGTTTACAAGGAATTAAGAATGCTTTCTACATCCAGCAGCTGCCATTCCAATGGATCTATTGCCAGAAGTCAACTCTGAATATTTTGCCCAGCTGGATTAAGCAAAATCTAGAGAGAGAAGAAGACCAAAGCTTCATCTGAACCTTGTCTGATATAGGCAACGGTTATAAACAGTCATATATTGTTCTCTACCTATAAAAGAGAGCAAATTCAAGCAGAAAAGTGTGGAGAAACAAGCTTACACTTCCAACATGCTGATACTCTGCTCTCATATCTTTTACACTTTGTTTTCCATGTTTAGATGACTTAGATAGTGAAGTGATTTGTATTTGATTTTCAGTGTTTATCTATTCACTTCTAAGAGAGAATATTTATTGTAATCATTCTATTCTTCTGAGAGTTACTCAAGATTGGGTGATCTTGAGTGGGAACACATTGTGTTGATTACAACTTGTAAGGGGGAGTGAATCCTAGTGAGAGGATTACTTCGAGTACAGAGTGTGTAATCAAGCAGTGTGCTGATTACAGTTTGTAAGGGAGAGTGAATCCTAGTGAGAGGATTACTTCAGTTACAGAACGTATAATCTAGCTGAAAGAAAATAGTGGATTGAAAATCCCAAGTGAGGCTTGGGGACTGGACGTAGGTCAAGGGTTGGGCCGAACCAGTATAAATCAGTTTGCACATTCTCTTCCCTTATCTCTTACATTTTCAGCATATATGTTTGAATGTGTTTATATGTTCAACCTCTGATTATTGCTTTAGAAACTGGTTTCAGTGGATTGCGAAAAGATTTTCAAAGTTGCTAAATTTTTATACTTCACCCAATTCACCCCCCTCTTGGGTTCAACCGGTACTTACACAACTGACTTTGAGTTTTCCTAAGTTTTCTCTGAGTTAAGAGAAAACTCGAGTTTTGATTTCAAAACTTGATTTTTGACTTGGCAGAGAGTTTTCACGTTTTCACTCAGTTTTTGAAAAATCGAGTCTTCAGAGAAAACTCAAGTTTCCAACTTGAACAATTTTTCAAAGTTTTCATTTTTATATGAAAACTCGAGTTTAGAATTGAAAACTCGCGTTTTGAGCCAACCCGAGAGTATTGCTAGTTTTCAAGGTTTTCATAACTATATGAAAACTCAAGTTTTGATTTCAAAACTCGAGTTTTGATCAGACAGAGAGCAATGCGTTTTATCAATGTTTTGAAAACTCAAGTTTTGGCCCAACTAAGATTTCTCAATGTTCTCACATTAAAGTGAAAAACTCAAGTTTCACTTTGGAAACTCGAGTTTTGATAAAACAGAGAGCTTAAGATTTTTCAACATCTTGAAAACTCAAGTTTTGATGTTTTGGACTTCCACATGCTATTTTCTTTAAAAGTCCAAAACTCGAGTTTTAGTTTGGAAACTCGAGTTTTGAGTTTTACTTAAACTTTGGTCCAAAAGCTCAAAACACGACTTTACTCTCTGGAAGAAGAAAACTCGAGTTTGGACTTAAGTGCACAGTTGAAAACTCGAGTTTTGATGAACAAACTTGAGTTTCCATCGCTGATTCTGAAATTCGAATTTAACGATTTTGCAAAACCTTATTGTTTGATCTCAATACTTTCCAGTATTAATCTTCTATATTCCCAGCTATGTTTAACCACTTTGTTAGTGAGTTCAGAGAATTTAGAAGATGTTTATTGAAGGGTTAAAGTAAAAAGCAAAAAGCAGTTCAGCACATTAAATGCTATGTCTAGAAATTTGCACATTTTTGGCTAATCTATCTGCACACGGTTACAAAGCATTAAAAAGTGATTTCTACAACAAGCAACTTCCACTTCAACGGATTTATTTACAGAGAGTCAACTCTGAACCATTGCCCAGCTGGATTAAGAGAAATTTTGGAGAGAGAAGATGCCTAAACCATTTCCTAACCTTGGCTGAACTTCTCCAACGGATCTATTGGGAAAGCAACGGTCATTTAATGATCTCTGAGTATAAATAGAGTAGCATTCAAGTCTTCCCAACAACTACATCTGCTGAAAACGAAAATCATTCAAGTTTTGCATTTATTCCTTTAGTTTTCAACTGAGTAGTATCTTGTGATACATAAGCTTCAATGTTTATCATTATCTACTCTTAGAGAGAGTTTTTACTTGTAAATCATTTGTTGTAAAGAACCACAAGTCAGGGGACTTGGTGGTTGGGCTCATTGAGTACAACTTGTAAGGGGGAGTGAGTTCTAGTGAGAGAACTACTTCTTAAGTACAGAGTGTGTAATCTTTGTGATAGTGGAAAATCCCAGAGAGTCTGGGGACTGGATGTAGGTCAAGTTGTTAGGACCGAACCAGTATAAATCCTTGTGTCTTGCTATTCTTCTTCTTGCTCTGTTCTGCCCTGTTTTACTGTCTTAAAACAGAACAAGCTCTTCAAATTTTTAAAATACCCAATTCACCCCCTCCCCCCTCTTGGATATTTGGCTCCATTTTCAGTATTTATATATTTACAAGAAATGAATCTTACGCAACTATCATGTGGCTCTTATCATGAATCGGTTCTATCCCCATTACAGAGACAAGAAAAGCATGGGTACAAGTTCATGAATCGTTTAGCATTTTAAAAAGAGATATTGGCACCATAAACAAATATTAAGTGAAGGATGCCCATTATAATTCAAAAAACAGCTGTAAAATGATGAAAGATAATATATTAGAGAAAAATAATGAAAGAGAATAAAGGCAAGAGAGATAATACAAGTCTAAACCAAAATTTCAATTAATGCAAATATTGAAGAAACAGCTGAACCTAAGAGGAGGTGAATTAGGTTAAGATTAAAAACTTGGAATTTTTAAAATATTCTTGTTTCTTCTAAATTGTCAGTTAGATATTCAAATAAACATATACTGGAAATATAAGAGATAAGGGAAGAGAATATGCAAACTGTGATTTATACTAGTTTGGCTCAATCCTTGACCTACGTCCAATCCCCAAGCTCCACTTGAGATTTTTAATCTACTATCCTCTTATTTAAACTGGGCATAAGAGAAGCCTTTACAATCACACAAGTTTACCCAGGCACTTGTGAAGCTGAATCTCTCATCGAGATACTCCCCATTACACACTGTAAGGACACAATCGGTTTCCCACTCAAGATCACTCAATCTTGAGTAACTCTCAGATAAAATGATTACAATGAATCTTCTCTCTTAGAAGTGAATATGATTAACACTAAAGTACATAATCATTCATCTCACTCTCTACTGTAACCTATGTAAACATTGAGAAACAGAGTGTAAGAGTTATTAAATTATCGATGGCGAAGTAGTAAAATCATTTTCTTGGCTTCGTCGAATCACTCGTCACACCTTCTGGTTTGAAGACTTTGCAATTTATAGGTATTTGTGTTTTGACCGTTGCGAGCATTTGACCATTGGAGATAAACTCTTCATATTTTCCGTTAGGCACAGGTGCACTCTGTGAATAGTCGACTGTTGCTTCATTAATTGTGTTCGTCGTCGACGTACTTGTGCATAGAATGATTCAAAGTAATAGCTAGAATAGGTATGCCTCGAAGGAATGATTTCGTCTGCTACGAGGGACTAATTCAGCTTGTTGCTCTGCTTCTGAGTCGCATTAAATGCGTCTGACACATATTTGCTTTATGATCATTTTGATGTTTAAACAATGTTAAGCATATTTGAAAGTCACTAGCAAACTAATTAAACGATGTTAGGAATAGTAAGGATTAATAATATGAAGTACTGAATGCTTAATCAATGAATTGCAGATTACAAGAACGGAGATTTCAAATACTAAAATTGATTCTTGAGAATTGTTCATACTATTCTCGAGAACTATAGATGAAAAACCTTTCCAGAAAGCATGTATCGATGATACTCGAGAATCACATTGTATGTTCTCGGGAATGACACGATCAGAGAGTTTCATAATCATTAGTAGTTAAGCATTCTTGAGAATCGTTTTACTCATACTCGAGAATCACATCTCATTTTAATTATGAAGAGAAATATGCAAAGAGCTTTTTCTGTTGATTCTCGAGAATTAACTATTGATTCTCGAGAACCATTCTCGAGAATCATATCAGAGAAATCATACCATTGTAATTCTGTAAAGGTATTCTTGGGAATCACTTTCCAATTCTCGGGAATCATTCTCGAGAATTACTTACCATTCTTGAGAATTGCTCTGATGTGTGATGAATATTGAAGATGGGTAATCACGCACATACTGAAGAATCATGAACCATTCTCGAGAGTTGAAGTCTCATTCTCAAGAATTCCAAGCACATATTTGAGAATCATAAACATATCAGAAGTGCATCTGTGATAGCAAATTTGTCAAACCACCCATACTCAGAAAGTACTTCAAGTCTTCTTTGCATTTTAAGAAGAATCTTCTCCAAACTCGTTGTATTTTGTCCGTTATCATCAAATGAATGAAGGTTGTGATAGAAATTTAAGCAATCTTAACATGCTGATCAACCGAAAAGCATAAGATCAAAGCGGAAAAACAATAGAGATCACAAATACCTCCCGCCATTGATTTGTCTCAGAAGCAAATAAGGACGAACTTCGAGTCTCCAGACACGAACCGTCCATGCCAGCAACCAGGAACAATCATCGAGTCTTTTCCTTCTGACCCTTCTCTTTGAAACTGCAGATGGTGTGCTTCTCAAGGTCAGAGCAGGTTCAGGGGACCAGACAGAGTTTTAGCGTGCGTTTCCCCTCTGGCCATCACAGAGCTACAAAAGGAAACATTTTGAATACGCACTTATTGCGTATTGACTGTGCATTAATTGGGCTGTTACAGTATTAATGGGCGGTTACAAAACCGGCAATAATGTGGGTCATAAATAGAAAAAACGGAAGATTAATTGATGAATTAATATTCCAACATTCTCCCACTCGGCCCACATACTTCAGTATATACCAATGAAAAACAAAATGCATGGATCATGGCGATAGGTCCTCTTAAAGCAAGTAATATCTTCCATGTATCACAATGCACCATGTTTCCCAAGCCCAAGTAGCTTAATGAATAAACCCTACGTTTATTCTAGGTCCAAACTTAATGATGTTTCTCAAATTAAACAAATAAATGTGTACACAAACTGAAATGAGAAAAACATCTCAAATGGGGTTCCATAAAATAATAACGTTCTTACAACGAAAGAAAATCATTCAAAATGAAATTCAAAGAAGGGCACTAATTCCCATTCTTTCCACATGATCCCTAAACCTCATCGGTGGCATGCCTTTAGTTAAAGGATTTGCAATCATCAAATCGGTGCTAATGTGTTCAACAACCACTATTTGATGCTTAACACGTTCTCTTATGGCTAGATACTTAATGTCGATGTGTTTGCTTCAACTTCCACTTCTGTTGTTCTTAGCCATAAACACAGCAGCCGAATTGTCACAATATATCTTCAGTGGCCTAGCAATTGTATTCATGATTCTAAGCCCACGGATGAACCCCTTCATCCAAACACCATGAGAAGTAGCCTCAAAACAAGACACGAACTCAGCTTCCATCGTAGGAGTAGCAATCAAAGACTGCTTCTTGCTACTCCATGACACAGCTCCACCGGCTAGCATGAAAATATATCCAGTAGTGGATTTCCTCGAATTAATGCAGCCAACATAGTCTAAATCGGAATAACCAGTCACTTCTAGATTGTCAGTCCGTTTGTACTTAAGCACGTAACTCTTAGTCCCTTGAAGGTATCTCAACACCTTCTTCACAGCCTTCCAGTGATCCATACTTGGATTACTCTGATATCTCCCTAACATTCCAACAGCAAAAGCAATGTCAGGTCTGGTACAGACCTGAGCATACATAAGGCTTCCTACAGCTGAAGCATAAGGGATGTTTTTCATTTGTTCCCTCTCAAAATCATTCTTTGGACACTGGTTCAAACTGAACCTGTCACCTTTCACAATGGGAGCTGGACTTGGTGAACAATGCCTCATCCTAAATCTTTCCAAAACTTTGTTGATATAGGTCTCTTGAGACAGACCAAGAACACCTCTATGTCTGTCTCTTTGAATCTTAATGCCAATGACATAAGATGCAACTCCCATATCCTTCATTTCAAAGCTTTTAGAGAGGAATTGTTTCACTTCATGCAATAAGCCATTATCATTGGTTGCAAGCAAAATGTCATCCACATACAGAATAAGGAAACAAATCTTACTCCCACTGATCTTCTGGTATATACATTCATCCACAACGTTCTTTACAAAACCAAATGAAGAGATAACGTCATGAAACTTTAAATACCATTGCCGGGAAGCTTGTTTCAATCCATATATGGATTTTCTGAGCTTGCAAACCAAATGCTCACCATCACTAGAGGAAAATCCTTCTGGTTGTTTCATATAAACCTCTTCCTCTAGTTCTCCATTGAGAAAGGCTGTTTTCACATCCATTTGTTGCAACTCCATGTCAAAATGTGCAACTAATGCTAGAATGATGCGAAGAGAATCTTTCTTTGATACAAGAGAAAGTGTCTCCTTGTAATCGATTCCTTCTCTCTAAGTGAATCCTTTGGCCACGAGTCTTGCTTTATGTCTGTCAATGTTGCCTAATGAATCTCTCTTGGTTTTTAAGACCCATTTACATCCAATGGCCTTCGCCCCATTAGGCAACTCAACAAGATCCCAGACTCTATTGGATGCCATAGAATTCATCTCATCCTTCATAGTATCATGCCATGAACTGAATCTCTACAGTTTATGGCTTGTGAAAACGTTACAGGATCATTTTCAGCTCCCACATTATAGTCAGATTCTTGCAGATACACAACGTATTCACTAGGTATCGCTGATCTTCGCGGTCTAGTAGATCTCCTTAATGTCGTTTCATTTTCTTCTTGAGGAACTTGTTGTTCAACTGGTTGTTCAACAATCTCTTGTTGTTCCTCATCAACAACTTGATCTACTAGATCATCATCAGCCGGTTGTAGATCTTGTATGACTGGTTGTACAACACTCGGTTGAGCTGAAGGAGAATTGTTTACAATCAATCCCAAACTTGAAGTAGAAGGTTGGCTATCTGTATGATCCTCTTCAGAAACTAGGTTTCTGAATTGATTGCTCCCACTAATCAAGTCATTCTCAATAAATTTGGCATTCCTTGATTCCACAAACCTAGTGGTATGAGATGGACAGTAAAACCTGTACCCCTTAGACCTTTCGGCATATCCGATGAAATATCCGCTAATGGTCCTTGGGTCCAGTTTCTTTTCTTGTGAGTTATAGATTCTAACTTCGGACGGGCATCCCCAAACGCGTACATGTCGCAAACTCGGTTTCCAACCTTTGAATAACTCAAATGGCGTCTTTGGAACAGCCTTGGTTGGAACACGGTTTAATATGTACACAGCCGTCTTAAGTGCATCTATCCACAAGGACTTAGGTAGCTTAGAACTACTAAGCATACTTCTCACCATGTCCAATAATGTTCGGTTTCTTCTTTCTGCTACGCCATTCTGGTCTGGAGAACCAGGCATGGTGTATTGCGCAACAATCCCATGTTCTTGAAGAAACTTCACAAATGGACCAGGTGCTTGTCCATCTTCAGTGTATCTACCATAATATTCACCACCTCTATCTGATCTCACGATCTTAATTTGTTTACCACATTGTTTCTCTACCTCATATTTGAATGCCTTAAAGGCATCCAATGCTTCGTGCTTGTGACGAAGCATGTAGAGATACATGTATCGTGAGTAATCATCAATAAAGGAGATGAAATATTTCTGACCATACAAGTCCATTTCAAGACTACAAATGTCTGTATGTATGATTTCTAACAATTCAGAACTCCTCTTAGCACCTTTCTTTGACTTGTTAGTCTGCTTTCCCTTTATGCAGTCTACACAAGTCTCAAAATCAGTAAAGTCCAGAGTACTAAGTACCCCTTCCTTCACCAATCTTTCAATTCTTTGAATGGAGATATGTCTCAATCTCCGGTGCCACAACATAGAAGAATCCTCATTCATAACACTACGTTTCGAACCAACAGAAACATGCATGGCATCATAAGTAGTATCATGTTGTAAGTAAATATGAAAAAGACCGTTAGACAATGTACCATTCCCAACTTTATTTGATTTATAAAACATATCCAAAGATGTCTCATAAAACATAAAGGAATAATCCAAACGTACAAGTCTTGAAACAGAAATCAAGTTCCTAGTGAAACTTGGTACGTAGAAAGTCTTTTCCAAATTTAAAACATAGCCACTACTCAAAACTAAACTGCAAGTCCCAACAGCCTCCACATGTGAACGAATCCTTCCACCAGAGTAAACGAATTGTTCACTTCCCAACGGCTTCCTTAGGTTTTGCAAGGTATTCGAAACATGGATTGATGAACCAGAGTCAACCCACCAAGTGCCATTAATGTCATCAATCATATTAGATTCATAACAGATAAGTGAGACTGACATACCTTTCTTCTCAAGCCATTGTTTGAATTTAGAGCAGTCCTTCTTCATGTGTCCCTTCTTTTTATAGAAGAAACACTTGGATTCCTTTTTAATTCCTCCTTGGGGTGGTGCTTTAGTTCCACCTTGGGGTGGTGTTTTTCCCTTCCCCTTCTTCTTTGCTTGAGCTTGACTCCTTTTCTCAGTCGTCATAAAAGAGCTCTCTCCCATTTCCATTTGCAGCCTTCCCTCCTCCTGAACACACATGGTCAAAAGTTCATTAATTGACCATTTATCCTTATGTGTGTTGTAGGATATCTTGAAAGGTCCATATGGCTGTGGAAGAGTGTTCAGGATGTAGTGGACAAGAAAAGAGTCAGACATGTCAACCTCAAGTTGCTTTAGTTGAGCTGCAATGTCCCTCATTTGCATGATGTGCTCACGCACACCTTTCACTGTTGTAAGTCTTAGGGATGAAAACTTCATAATTAGGGTGCTGGCCAGTGCCTTATCTGAAGTCTGAAATTGATCATCGATCACCTTCAGAAGTGGCCTTATTTTGTCATGTTGTTCGACGGAACCACGAATACCAGCAGAGATATGAGTCTTTATGAACATTACAGAGAGACGATTAGATCGCTCCTACTTTTCATAAAGATCAACCTGATCTGGAGTTTTGGTGGCAGTGATGGAGGGCGATTCGTCTTTCCTAATAGCATAATTAATATCCATCCACCCCAATTGGAGAAGAACTCTTTCTCTCCAAACCTTATAGTTGTCACCCCTCAGGTCGGGAATTTCATTTTTCATATCAGAGAAATTTGCAGGTTGTTTTGCTGCATAATTAAGAAATACATGCTTAAAAAACAAGAATTGAGACTAATAAACTAAATCATGTTTTACCAATGTAAATCATGCAAAAATTCATAAATCTACTGACATACAACTTGCTTGTGGGCTAAAGTTCTAATTCAATTAGATTTATACTTAACTGTATGATAAAACTATCAAATTATTTCCCTATTCTTAATACCTGTGGGTAAATTAAGAATATAATTTGACATTTTATCCTATTTAATCATACAAAACATATAATAAAATATCCTGTGGGATAAAATTTTATTATATTACATATGATTTATTACAACTAATGTTACTATGTGATCATGTTTCTCAATATATAATTTCAACTAATTAAAGATGCTATGGTTACTCTCTAATTAATTAAAACATATAGATCACTCAACATTAATATATAATATTGCAAGAAACTATAAGCAATATTAAAATAAAATTGAATATTCATGTGGCATATTATTCAACTTAACATTGCATGTATTATTAAATAATAATTAATACATACAATTAATCAGAATAATTGCATGAATTCAAAATAAATTAAATTTCGGATTTAAATCCAAAAAGGGCATAATATGTAAAAAAATAAAATTTTAAACATATCATCTAGTGTCACCTTTGCTGGATGGTCCAAAAAGCCTAAGTAAGATTTTGGACCTAAGGGAAGTGGGTTCGAATCCCATTGGCAACACTTTAAGAATTTTGGTTTTTGGTAAAAAAGAATTATTTAAATAAAATAAATACTCAGCAGAAGACACAAAGGAGCCCATGGCTCAGCTGGCAAGGCGCCAGCCTTTAAGGCGCCCACGCACCTGCTGGTCCTAGGTTCAAATCCAGCAGAGACCATTTCTGCCTTTTAATTAAATTGATTTTCACTGGAGAAATAATTTAAATAAAATAGGTGCTGAAAATTTAACACTGGAGACCACGTGGCGTAGCTAGCAGAGTGCCAGCACTTAAGGCGCTCAGGCGCCTACAGGTTCGGTGTTCGAATCCAGCTGAGACCAAAATCAGCTCCTTCAAAATTTTTTTTAAATTTCTGAAAACCAAAAACGCGCCTGGCCCAACTTTTCAGGCCCAAACAGAGGCAAACCCGGCCCAAAAACGCGTCAACCCATATCCTTAATAAGTGAAACGGTGAGTTTCACCTAGACTCCAAACAACGCCGTTTTTTACCTTCTCCTTCACCCATTTCTGAAAAACCTACCCGACCCGCGACCTAGTTTTAACCCGGTTACATCTGCCACGACCTGCGATTTCTGGTGACGGTTTCAAGCGTTTGGAAGCTCAAATCTGATGGTTTTTAACGGCGGTTTCAACGGAAAAAACACAGGAAAAGGATTCTGAGCATAGATTACACAAAAACTCCAAAGATCTCTTCATAATCAAAACAATAATCTGAAGTTTTGAAATCAAAATGAAATCCATATTTTTCTTTGTTTATTTTCACCGGCAAAGCCCCAACGGCGACGAACATAAATAGCATTTAGAAAACACAATCCAGACCGAAAAGCATCCAAGTGTGAAACCCAGATCAAACAACGGCAAAATCGAGATTTAAAGTTTCATTAACCGAAAGTTCTTATGGCTAAACGAAATTCTCAGGACGCATATAACTGAATGAACCGAATGAAGAATCGAGAATGAAAGCATTAAGCATATAATCCAGATCAAAAACAACAATCGATTGAAAATTGAAATCAATCAAAGGCACAATCAATTGAGACAAATAAAAAATTCTCAGACCTCCCGATCCCAAAACTATAATCATCCAGATAAAACCATATATGCATCAAAAATTTTTGAAGATACAACCGATAAATGAACAAAATTTCATTGGTGAAAAATCAAGGCAGAGGCATAACAACAGCTCTGATACCAAATGATAGAAATTTAAGCGATCTTAACATGCTGATCAACCGGAAAGCATAAGATCAAAGTGGAAAAACAATAGAGATCACAAATACCTCCCGCCATTGATTTGTCTCAGAAGCAAATAGGGACGAACTTTGAGTCTCCAGACATGAACCGTCCACGCCAGCAACCAGGAACAATCACCGAGTCTTTTCCTTCTGACCCTTCTCTCTAAAACTGCAGATGGTGTGCTTCTCAAGGTCAGAGCCGGTTTAGGGGACCAAATAGAGTTTTAGCGCGCGTTTCCCCTCTGGCCATCACAGAGCTACAAAAGGAAACATTTTGAATACGCACTTATTGCGTATTGACTGTGCATTAATTGGGCCGTTATAGTATTAATGGGCGATTACAAAACCAGCAATAATGTGGGTCATAAATAGAAAAAACGGAAGATTAATTGCTGAATTAATATTCCAACAGGTTGTTCTTGACCAGCGTTTTTTGCAGCATCCTGAACTGACTGTCAACTTCAAAACATCATATCTCCTTCAATGGATCTTCGTGTTTCATGATCTTGATGTTTTTAGAAAGATATGTGAGTCTAGTTTCAAATGGCACTGGTTTCAGCTCATTTGGATTTGTCGTTTTTAAGATACACTCAAAATAACGAAGATTGGTTTGCTGTGTGGCGTGAATTTCACTGTCATCTTCCAAAATTCATAGCTCTTTCATCTAACCTCCTTTGGACTTGAATTTTATCTCCAAATGACGCATTGAGAGTCTAGTTCCCAACAAAATTGGTTTTGCCTCAATCCGATCTTTGATTTAGGAGATATCATCGAATTACCAGACCTCACCCAAGTGAAATGTGAAACAGAGTTGAGCAGATTAGTTGAAAATACGATGATTCTCGAGAATTGATGTTTTGTACTCGAGAATGACTTGCAATTTTCACATGAACAGTACCATTCTCGAGAATTACATTGTCATACTCAAGAATGAGTTCAGGAATGCAACTGTAGCTTATTTTAACTACGAATTGAACCATTCCAACTTCCATTTGATCATGAAGACTTCTAGTATCAATCTAGGAACTTGAATAATGATATTCTCATTTCATTCAGCAAGTTCTTCCTTCTTCCATCTCCTATTTTGGTCATTCTTCGCCATTTAACTTGTACTCATCATTTTTGTAAGTTCAACCTTCTTCAATATCTCCTCTTCTCTTCTCTTCTCTTGATCATTCTCCACAATTCAACTTCTTTAATATTAAATATAATCATTAGTCAAAGTAGAAGATAAATATACTATGCAAATTTTTTGCTCTTAATATTATTGATAAGCATATTTGTCATCATCAAACTAAGCATAACTAACAAATATGAATCATTTATTGGAGGGATTAATAATCACAATGCCCTTTAAAAAAACCACTTCCCTCATAATTGTTTTTCTTTACTCTCTCGGCTTGAAGAGCTGAACCCATAATTGTTTATGCATCATAAATAATATTACATCTAATTCTTAATATAAGACATAGTTTATAGTGCAATTTTTTATATAAAAATTTATTTATAGTGCAATAATCTAATTTGTAGTGCAAATTATATAAAAATTAGATTTTATATTAAAAATTGGAGATAGTACTTAATAACAATTGAGATTTTATAATCACATAAAAATTAAGAAAAAAATGACATTAGGGTCCCAATTAAGGAAAATAATATCAAAAAAGTCACATAACTTGTTAATGGTAGCTCTTCCACTTGTTGATTGTTAGTTCTCAATGTGTTTTGATGATTAACAACAAATGTAAATGTGTTTTGAAGTTTGCAAAATCAAGTAAAATCAGTTTGACAATAGTTAACTCGAGTAGAAGTAAGGTTACTCGAGTTAAGGATTGTTGAAGGAATGCTCAAATGCGTTTTGAGAAGTCTTTACTTAAGTAAAGCAATGTTAACTCGAGTAAAGCACTTCCAGAGATCAATCAAAGTTTTTAAGTGATGCTAACTCGAGTTAAGGATTGCTAACTCGAGTTAAGGACTTCCAGAGAGCAATCAAAGTTTTTAAATGTGTTAACTCGAGTCAAGATATGTTAACTCGAGTTAAGGGCCATCCAGAGAGCAAACCAATTTTTCAAAGTGATTGCTAACTCGAGTCAAGGTATGCCAACTCGAGTTAAGGGACTTACAGAGAGCAAATTTATTTTTCAAGAGCTTTTCAACTCGAGTAGAGTTGTGTCAACTCGAGTTAAAGGTCATACCGAGAGCTCCAAAGATTTTATAACTGATGCTAACTCGAGTAGATTTTTGCTAACTCGAGTCAAGTGCTCTAAAAGTGTCTTTCAACTTGGCCTCTGCTCTTCCTTAACTCAAGTAAGGATATGTTTACTCAAGTCAAGGCATGAAGTAACTTCACATATTTTTAAGATGAACATGCTTACTCGAGTCAAGGTTGACTAACTCGAGTAAGAGCCCATACAGAGAGGTTACTGATTTTTCAGAGTCTTGCTTACTCAAGTAAACATCATCCAACTCAAGTCAAGACCCTTGTGTTTCAAAAACAAGTCACCTCACACAGTGTCTTAACTCGAGTAGAGAAGAACTAACTCGAGTTAACAACAGTAAAATTTTAATTTTGAACTACTCAGATTCTGAGATCATTCTTGTTTGATCTAATTGCTTTCATGTATCACTCACTCATATTCCCAGATATGTTTAACAAGTTTGTTGAGTGTTTTTCAGTTAGCACAGATCAAGATATTTGAAGATTAGTGAGATAAAGCAAAAAGTGAACAGTGCATTTAATGCACTTCTGAAATCTCATCCACTTTCAGCTAATCCACCTGAGCACGCCTAATGAACGTTAAAGGAAGCTTACTACATCAAGTAAAGTCAATTCCAACGGGCAAAAACTCAGAGAGCCACATCAGACATCATTAAGACTTGGATTAGCAGAAGTTTAGAGAGAGAAGATGACCAGAACTCAAGCTAATTACTTCCAACGGTTGGAATCATCTCACAACGGTCATTTAATGTTCTGTACCTATAAATAGAAAGCATTAACTTCATCTCCAGCTGATACACCTACTCTGAGCGAAATTTTACTAAGTTCATTTATTGTGTATAAGCTTTCACTTGTAATAGTATCATTTTGATACTTTGTGCTTCAGTGTTCATCTATCCACTCTTTGAGAGAGTTTCATCTGTAAAATCATTTATTGATTAAGATAACTACAAGTCAGGGGACTTGGTAGTTGGGGTGTATTGATTACAACTTGTAAGGGGGAGTGTGTTCTAGTGAGAGAACAACTCTTAGTACAGAGTGTGTAATCAATATTGTTGAGTTAGTGGATTGAAAATCCCAAGTGAGGCTTGGGGACTGGATATAGGTCAGGAAAGGACCGAACCAGTATAAATTGCATTGTGTTTAGCTTCTTCTCCTTATCCTCTCTGTTGTGCCCTATTCTGAGTGATCAAAAACAGAACAAGTTACGAAAATTTTCAATATACCCAATTCACCCCCCCTCTTGGGTATAAAACTCCTGCTTTCATTTGGTATCAGAGCTTGGTCTTCTCAGAAGCGTTTAACCACTCGAGAAGGATCACTATGGAAGGAATTCTTCCAGATGGAGCTTCAATCAACAGACCTCCCGGTTTCGATGGTGAACACTACTCTTTCTGGAAAGCAAAATTTCGTGTGTTTGTTATGGCTACCGAGTATGGCTTGTGGAGAGTCTTTGAGACTGGAGATTATGTGTCGGTTAAAGTTGAAGAGGGTATTACTGTTCCAAAGACCGAAGCTGAGTTCAACGATGATGATAAGAAGAATATCATTCTTAATAGCAAGGCTATTCTGATGCTTCAAAGTGCTCTTAGTCAAAAAGAGTACTTTCGTGTTTGCAACTTGTCTACGGCAAAGGAGATGTGGAAAGCTCTGGAAATCGCATATGAAGGGACTTCTGGAATCAAAGAGAACCGCATCAATATTCTAACAACAGAATATGATCTGTTGCGAATGAAGCAAGGAGAGACTATCGGTGAATTTCAGCTTAGATATACTCATCTCACAAATCAGTTGGCAGCCTTGGGAAAGATCTTCGATCAGAGGTCTCAAGTGAGAAAAATTCTCAATATTCTCACAAAGGATTAGGAAGCCAACGTTACTGCTATTGAAGAGGCTCGTGGTGAGTCGATGACCTCTGTTGCTGCATTGTTTGGAAGTCTATCTAAGTATGAGAGCAAATTGAGATTCAAGAAGGACTTGGAAGATGTCAACGGCGCCAACAATCGCAACAAGGGAGTTGCTCTCAATGCTGAAAAAGATGAAGAAGATGAAGATGAGGATGAAGAAATCAGCATGATGGTCTGAAGGTTCAAGAAATTTTATAAGAGAGATCAAGGCTTCAAGAAATTTCAGAAAGGAAGTTCGAGCTATGAATCAAAGAAGCCTGTCATATGTTATGAATGCCAAAAGCCCGGACACATCAAGGCAGAATGTCCTCAGCTGAAAAATCAAGAGAAAGAGAAGAAGAAATTCAAGAAATACAAGAAAAAGGCATATGTGTCAGCAATATGGGGAGATAGCTCATCAGATGAGGATGAAGCTGAAGAGGATGAAAGTGAGAAACCTAACATATGTCTAGTTGCTGAGGAAGAAGAGCAAGCTAGTGAAACTAATGAGGTATATGAATCTCTTCCCTCCTATGATGAACTATTTGTTGAATACAATGTGGTTCAAAAGGAGTTTGAAAAATTAGCAGACAAGTATATGAGTTTAAAAAGGAAACATTCTTTTCTCGAATTACATGTTGAAAATCTTACTTCTCCTGAACCTCTAGTCTGTGACGAATGTCCTATTTTGGAGAAAAAGAACTTGCAATTAACAAAAGCACTTGAGAAGTTCACTAAGGGAAGTGAAATGCTCAATGTGATTTTAAAACAACAACATTTTATAAATGATAGATCGGGCATTGGTTATAGGCCAGACTGTGATAAGAAGAAAGGAAAGAAAAAGAATGGTCGAAAATCGTATATGAATTATTTTACGAAATCTGTTCATTCTTCAAATCCTTTTGCTCATTACAATTAATGTAATAGGAAGGGACATTCTACTTCATCTTGTTTTCATCGAAAAGAAAGAAAAGCAAAACCTGTAGGGAATTATGTTTGGGTACCAAAAGGAACTTATGTTCCCAAGGTACATGCTAACCCCAAAGGACCCAAGAAAAGATGGGTACCTAAAACCTGATCCATTATGAATTGCAGGTTTGTCTTAGAGCATCAAGGCCAAACAAGTGGTATATTGATAGTGGATGCTCAAGGCATATGACTGGGGACAAATCAAAATTTCTCTCAATCAAGCCAAAGGATGGTGGTAGAGTCACATTTGGAGGTGACCAATCGGGGAAGATTGCTGGAATTGGTGAGATAGGCAATAATGAAGGGTCTCTCATCAAAGATGTCTACTTGGTAGAAGGATTGTGTCACAACCTCCTAAGTGTGAGCCAAAGCACCGACAAGGGTAACTTAGTTATCTTTGATTCAAACGAATGCTTGATCGTTAGAAAAGATTTGATCTCATTTGATAATTTAAAATCTAAAGCTTTATTTAGAGCACCTAGAGATGGAAATTGTTATACTTTGAACTTCTCTAGCAATGCTTCTGTTTTTGAAAATTGTTTTGTGAGCAATTTGAATGAGAGTTGGCTTTGGCACAAGCGATTAGCTCATGTCAATATGTATCAACTTGACAAGTTATTGAAAAAGGATTTGGTCATTGGTATTCCCAAGTTGAATTTCAAAAATGATATGATTTGTGATGCATGTTAAAAGGGAAAACAAACCAAATCATCTTTTAAAACCAAAAATGAGATTTCAACCACTAGACCACTTCAACTTCTTCATATGGACCTAGTTGGACTAACTAGAGTCAAAAGTCTTGGTGGAAACTTATATACTTTGGTCATTGTTGATGATTTTTCCAGATTTACTTGGACTATATTCTTATCTTCAAAAGATGAAACCTATGATCAGTTTGTTTCTTTTGCCAAGGAGGTCCAAAACGAGAAAGGTCTTACCATTTCAGGAATAAGGACTGATCATGGAGGAGAGTTCGAGAATAATGCCTTTGCTGAGCTCTGCGATAGTATGGGGATCAACCATAATTTCTCAGCACCAAGAACACCACAACAGAATGGTGTTGTGGAGAGAAAGAATCGAGTGCTCACGGAGATGGACCGGGCAATGCTGAACGAATACAACACTTCACAAGTGTTTTGGGCTGACGCGATGAGTACGGCATGCTACATCTCCAACCGAGCCTATTTGAGAAAGAAGATGAACAAAACACCATATGAACTCTACAAAGAAAGAAAGCCGAACCTCAGTCATCTTCATGTCTTCGGTTACAAGTGCTATGTGCACAATAATGGTAAAGATAATCTCGGTAAATTCGATCCTAAATCTGATTTAGCTATCTTTATCGGTTATTCAAATAGAAGTAAGGCATATAGAGTGTTTAATATTAGAACTAAAATTGTTGAAGAATCTGTACATGTTGTATTTTGTGAGTCTGAATCTGATAAATCCCTTGATAATGAAGAAGAGACTGAAAGCAGGAGCTTTATACCCAAAAGGGGGGGTGAATTGGGTATCTTTAAAATTTTCGTAACTTGTTCTGTTTTCGATCACTCAGAACAGAGCACAACAGAGAGGATAAGGAGAAGAAGCTAAACACAATGCAATTTATACTGGTTCGGTCCTTTCCTGACCTACATCCAGTCCCCAAGCCTCACTTGGGATTTTCAATTCACTAACTCAACAATATTGATTACACACTCTGCACTAAGAGTTGTTCTCTCACTAGAACACACTCCCCCTTACAAGTTGTAATCAATACACCTCAACTACCAAGTCCCCTGACTTGTAGTTATCTCAATCAATAAATGATTTACAAGTATTTGACTCTCTTACAGAGTAGATATGATGAACACTGAAGTACTTGTATCAAGTATGATACTTTACAAGTGAAAGCTAATACACAATAAATGAACTTAGTAGAAATTCGCTCAGAGTAGTTGTGTCCACTTGTAAAGATGTTAATGAACTCTATTTATAGCTAGAGAACATTAAATGACCGTTGTAGCTTGAATCAGACCGCTGGAGAAGTTGCCCAAGTGTTCTGAAGTGGTTTTGGGGTCTTCTCTCTCTTGTTTTCCCTTAATCTAGTTGGTCAAGACATCAGGGCTGACTTTCTACGAATTAATCCGTTGGAGAGGGGTTTTCTTGTTTCAGCTAACATCCTTAAATACTTTGTAAGCGTGTGCAGAAGGATTTGGATAGAAGAAGTAACTTTTGTGCTTTGCAATAAATGCTCTGAGTTGCTTTTTGCTTTATACTCTAGCCTCTCACCAAACATTCTTTAATGCTCTGAAATCCACTAATAAATACGTTAAACATAGCAGGGAATATCAGAGAATAATATTGAAAGAAGATAGGATCAAATAACATTGATTTCTGAAATGCCCAAATTCAAAAATTCTGAACCAGCGTCACGAACTCGAGTTCAGTTCTTACAGGCTCGAGTTCGAGGCTTTAGTGTTCAAAACTGTGCAAGTTCAAAAGGTGTAAACCTGAGGTTTGCTTTATAAACCTGAGGTTTGCAGATCATTGAAAAACTAAAATGCTCTCGGGCAAAAATGAACTCGAGTTCATTAATGTCAGGCTCGAGTTCGAGGCTTCTGTGATTAAAAACATGTAAGTTCAAAATGAACAAACCTGAGGTTTGTCTTTTAAACTGGAGGTTCTCAAGTCATTGAAAAACTAAAAAGCTCTCGGGTTAAAATGAACTCGAGTTCATTAATGTCAGGCTCGAGTTCGAGACACTTTTGAGCAGACTTCGTTTTAGCTTGAAAGAACAAACCTGAGGTTTGCAAAACAAACTCCCGAGTCTAAAACATATCCAAAAGTTCTTTGCTCTCTGGAACTTTTAGGCTCGAGTTTGAAAGTTTCAGGCTCGAGTTTAAATAGCTTAAAAACAGTTCTTTGCTCTCGGCCAAAACTAGGCTCGAGTTTGAGCATTGGTTAACTTTTCAAACCGAAAAACTTTTCTTTCAATGGAACAGTGCAGAGTTTGAAAATATCTTTAAGTTTTAAACAACTTGTCCCGCCAGAGATGAACTCGAGTTTGCCATGACAGGCTCGAGTTCATGCTCTTAAAACTTTCTTTGGATTCTTTCAAACTTGAGGTTTGAAGAAAGCAAGTGTAAGGTTTAACATGTTTTTCAAAGTTCAAAAACTCTCTGGAAAGAATGAACTCGAGTTTGACCTTAGTAGGCTCGAGTTCATGTGAACTTACCAAAAGTTTTATTTTAAACTTCAGGTTCAGTCTCGAGTTTGGAAATCATTCAGACAAGTTTGTGCTCTCTGTCAAATCCAGGCTCGAGTTCAACACTAACAGGCTCGAGTTTGGTTTTGACAAATTGAAAAATACAAGTTTAAATTATTCTAAACTTTGTCAAACCTTATCAATATTGTTTACAATTGTTAGTAATCATCAAAACACACAGGGAACTAACAGAGACTGTTTTCAAAAACAAATTCTTTTCAAAAAATGCTCCTACTCCTTCTGAAAATTCTAAAAATGTTTTCGAGGCTGATCCTGAAAACAATTTAGAAAATCCTGATCAATCTCAACCTAGAGCTTGGAGATTTATAAGGAAGCATCCTTTAGACCAAGTCATAGGTGATGTAAACCAAGGAGTTAGGACCAGAAATAGTACTTTGAATGAAGTCACATTCTCTGCATTTATTTCACATATAGAGCCCTCAAGATAGAAGAAGCCCTTTCAGACAATGATTGGGTGATTGCTATGCAAGAGGAGCTACATCAATTTGATAGAAATCAAGTTTGGGACTTGGTACCTAGACCCAAAGACCATCCGGTAATTGGAACAAAATGGGTATTCAAGAACAAACGTGATGAGTCAGCCATCATTGTACGTAACAAGGCTAGATTAGTGGCCAAAGGTTACAATCAAGAAGAAGGAATAGACTATGAAGAGACTTATGCTCCAGTAGCTAGATTGGAGGCAATAAGAGTTCTTCTAGCATTTGCATGCACAAAAGGTTTTAAACTCTATCAAATGGATGTCAAAAGTGCATTCTTAAATGGTTTCATTCAAGAAGAGGTATATGTGGAACAACCTACAGGTTTTGAAAATGAACATTTTCCTGATCATGTTTTCAAATTGAAGAAAGCACTTTATGGTCTCAAGCAAGCTCCTAGAGCTTGGTATGAAAGATTGAGTCAATTCTTGCTCAATCAAGGTTTTATCAGAGGCAAGGCTGATACAAAACTGTTCATTAAGAAGAATAAATTGAATGAAATCTTAGTGGTACAAATTTATGTTGATGACATTATCTTTGGTGCTACTAATGACTCCTTGTGTGAGGAATTCTCTAAGACTATGCAGGGTGAATTTGAGATGTCAATGATGGGAGAACTCAACTATTTTCTTGGGCTGCAAATCAAGCAACGTAAAGATGGGATCTTTATATCCCAAACCAAATATCTGAATGATTTGCTCAAGAAATTTGGAATGGACAAGTGCAATGGAGCTGATACACCAATGAGCACTACCACTTCATTGGATGCTGATGAAGAGGGCAAGGATTTCAACATCACCAAGTATAGAGGAATGATCGGATCATTGCTCTATCTCACTGCAAGTCGCCCGGACATCCAATTCAGTGTTGGGATGTGTGCTCGGTTCCAATCCGCACCCAAAGAGTCACATGCTGAGCACGTGAAAAGAATATTCAGATATCTATCTGATAGAAGACTCTTGGGCTGTGGTTTCCCAAAGGTCAGCCGGAGCATTTGGTGGCATATTCAAACTCGGATCATGCTGGCTACAAGATGGATAGAAAAAGCACAAGTGGTCAATGCGAGTTCTTTGGAAACTCACTTGTGTCTTGGTTCAGCAAGAAGCAAATAACCGTGGCCGTGTCATCTACTGAAGCTGAATATGTAGCTGCATCAAGTTGCTGTGCTCAAGTGTTATGGTTGAAGCAACAACTTGCTGATTTGGGAGTGCACTTGAAGGAGATCCCGATATTGTGCGACAACACTAGCACAATAAGCTTGGCCAAGAATCCGGTGCAACACACAAGGACCAAGCATATTGATGTGAGACATCATTTCATTCGGGATCATGTGCAGAAGAGAGATGTGAAAGTCATGTTCATTCCAACTATTGGCAGACATCTTCACCAAGCCTCTAGCCAACGAGCAATTTACCTTTATAAGGAGAGAATTGGGAGTGGTAAATCCTAATGAATTGTAAGTTCGCTCTTACCCAATGTTAGTTTATGTTTTTGTTGATTAATCCTTACTAACTTAAGCATCGGAGTGTTTAGTATGTGTCTTTGCAGGATTTTCTGAAGTTTCTAATGGTGTTAACTCGAGTAAGGAAGTTGGCACTCGAGTACAGAAGCTGCAGAAAGCCAAAGACTGATGTTCAGAGAAGCCTGACTCGAGTAAGGAAATGGCTACTCGAGTTAACCAAAAGGCAGAGAGCACACACCTGATTAAAGAGGCTGATTGACTCGAGTAAGCAATGCTTAACTCGAGTTAAGGATCAGACAGAGGCCAACGCTGAAAGCATGCCAAAAGCCAACTCGAGTCAGGGAGAGTCTACTCGAGTTAAGTCATCAAAAATTCAAAAATTCACAGTACATTTTTGAAGTCCAGGTAAGTATACTTGACTCTTAACTCGAGTTGGATAGTCAAGTATTGGTGACTCGAGTAAGCATAGCTCAACTCGAGTTAAGGTGTCCATCTATATATATATTCTAAAATGTTGTGCTCTTTCATACTCAACCCTTTACTCAAGTTAAACCCTAGAGCTGCATCGTTCTCTCTTCCTCTCACTCTGTAACCATCGCATATCCTCATAAATTCCTTTTAAATTCACTCGAAATCTTCACCAATCCATTCCTCTTTCACATTCTCGAAACCCTAACGAAGAAATGGCCAAAGAAGGTTCTCGATCCTCTCAACCGGTTCCTTCCAATCCTCCTAGAGCACCGAGGACCAAGATGACTCCAAAGAAGCTACAAAGAGGTGTAGATAAACAAATCCCCGGCGTTGGAGTGGTGATTGCACCAACGTCTCAACCCCAAAATCCCAACAAGAGGGGTTCTTCATCAAAGGAGCCAACTCCTTCACCTGCTTCGAAGAAGAAGAAGACGGCCACCCCGAGTAAAGAAAAGGGAAAGAAGAAGGTTGCCGAGAAGAAGAGGCGGTCGAAGAAAGCCACTACCATCACTGGTTCTTCTTCCACTGATGAGGACACCGTCTCGGTCTCAGTCTCGGTTCCTGAAGAACAATAGGGAGATGATCAAGAGGCAGAGCAACCATCTCCGTACATGGACAATGCGATAGAGGAGTACAATGCTCATGAGCATGCTCCTGAAGGTTTTCGAGTTGCGCCTGTTCCTCTTCCTCCCGGTCTTAATGCCAGTTTCAGAAAGGATTACTCCAATCGTGGATTTTGTGCTTTGTTTTCTATCAACTTGGAGCAAATCCACCGAGAGTGTGACATTGACTTGACCCCTTGGTTCGGGCCATACAAGTCGTTTGTATCCATAGAGGCCCTGTACTACCCAGATTTGGTAAAGAAATTCTATTTCAACATGCAAACCGCTCACATTGAGGACTCAAAGGGCCAAGTAATTGAGGAGCGAATCATCACATCTGTCAGAGGTGTGGAATTCTATATATCTGCTGCCATTCTGAATAGAATCCTAAAGGTTGAAGATCCACCAGAGGCTACCACTCCCTACTACACCAATGAAGAGGTGTATAGGACACTTATGTCTACTCAGAATGTCCTGGAAGATCAACTTGCACATCTGTCTTTCAAGCCCGGAGATATGCCTAAGCTTCACAGAGTCATTTGGCACATCTACGCCCGGAACTTCATACAAAAAGGAAGGAGTTACACTCATTTCAACCAGAAGGACTACCGGTTCTTCACAGCCTTCATTAAGAGGCACCCTTTCAATATCGGGCAATGGATCTTCAAGGAGATGCACTTCTGCAAATTTGTGGCCCGGAAGAATTCTTACCTACCCTTTGCCTCACTGATATCTGTGATCATGTTTTTTCACAAGATATGGTTTGTTGGTCCTCCTGAGCAAATGAAGTATATCCTCCCTTTCGGGAAGACCACCCTTAAGATGATGAAGATCAAGTTTGGCCCTGAAGCATCCGGTGAGTCTCAGGCACCTCAGAGGACTCAGACTCAAGCATCTCAACCAGTCACTCATAAGGCCTAGTTTGCTCCACCACCACTACCTTCAGATTTTGATGAGCGGATTAGAGCAATTGTGGATGCTGCACTTGTATCTCACCGAGCTATGATGAAGGCAGAGTTTGATATGATTCGGGCTGACATCAAGTTGGGGGTTATGGATGTGATCGTGGCTCAGTCACAGGTCCTCTCTGAACTGGTCAAGGTGAAAGATGCTTTTGATGATCAAGGGATCAACTTGGGCTCTACATTGTCAGTCACCTTAGCTGCAGCCTCAGATGCCAGAGACAAGGCTCAGCAACTCCTTCAGCACTTTGGACTTGGTGGCTCATCTTCATCTTCATTCGGCTTCACCACTGGTCCATCCTCTTCGACTCCTATTCCGGAAGCCCAACCATCTATACCCGTATCTCAACCTTCCCCAACCTCACCAGAACCTCACTTCTCACCACCATCATCACCCACTTTCTCATTTCCTAGTCCACCTCATAGCCCACCTCACACCACATCTGCCCCAGTCACCCCTACCACAGAGATTCTTCCAAATCCACTTCTGTCTCCACCCACTTCGGCTACTGAGATTTTTCCTACACCTCCTCCCTATTCTATTCGTGATCCTAACCCTTTGGCTATGGTTCCCTACTCTCCTCCTCTAGTGGTCCTTGACCCAGAGTTCCTTGATGATGACAAAGGGGGAGAAGAATGAGAAAAAGATGTTTAGGGGTTTAGGAGTATGGTTAGGATTTGTGATCCTTGTATTTTTTTTCTCTGTGATATCAGTAGTTATCAGTACCTTTACCATTTCTGATACCAGTTAGTTGTTGCACATGTAGTTTGTTTTCAATGAATATGAATATATTTCACATGTGCTTGTGATTTCAATTGCATTTCTGCTGCCATCCTCTGATTTCCATATTTGAAAATGCAAAATTGGATGTTCTCTGATAACTTAACTTGACATTTTGAAAACTTCAAATCCAAATGAGTTTCATCTTTCTAAATCTTTAAAAAAGAAGATTTACATGTGTTGTCATCATCAAAAAGGGGGAGAATGTTAGTTCTCAATGTGTTTTAATGATTAACAACAAATGTAAATGTGTTTTGAAGTTTGCAAAATCAAGTAAAATCAGTTTGACAATAGTTAACTCGAGTAGAAGTAGAAGTAAGGTTACTCGAGTTAAGGATTGTTGAAGGAATGCTTAAATGCGTTTTGAGAAGTCTTTACTTAAGTAAAGCAATGTTAACTCGAGTAAAGCACTTCCAGAGAGCAATCAAAGTTTTTAAGTGATGCTAACTCGAGTTAAGGATTGCTAACTCGAGTTAAGGACTTCCAGAGAGCAATCAAAGTTTTTAAATGTGTTAACTCGAGTCAAGATATGTTAACTCGAGTTAAGGGCCATCCAGAGAGCAAACCAATTTTTCAAAGTGATTGCTAACTCGAGTCAAGGTATGCCAACTCGAGTTAAGGGACTTACAAAGAGAAAACTTATTTTTCAAGAGCTTTTCAACTCGAGTAGAGTTGTGTCAACTCGAGTTAAAGGTCATACCGAGAGCTCCAAAGATTTTATAACTGATGATAACTCGAGTAGATTTTTGCTAACTCGAGTCAAGTGCTCTCAAAGTGTCTTTCAACTTGGCCTCTACTCTTCCTTAACTCAAGTAAGGATATGTTTACTCAAGTCAAGGCATGAAGTAACTTCACATATTTTTAAGATGAACATGCTTACTCGAGTCAAGGTTGACTAACTCGAGTAAGAGCCCATACAGAGAGGTTACTAATTTTTCAGAGTCTTGCTTACTCAAGTAAACATCATCCAACTCAAGTCAAGACCCTTGTGTTTCAAAAACAAGTCACCTCACACAGTGTCTTAACTCAAGTAGAGAAGAACTAACTCGAGTTAACAACAGTAAAATTTTAATTTTGAACTACTCAGATTCTGAGATCATTCTTGTTTGATCTAATTGCTTTCATGTATCACTCACTCATATTCCCAGATATGTTTAACAAGTTTGTTGAGTGTTTTTCAGTTAGCACAGAGCAAGATATTTGAAGATTAGTGAGATAAAGCAAAAAGTGAACAGTGCATTTAATGCACTTCTGAAATCTCACCCACTTTCAGCTAATCCACCTGAGCACGACTAATGAACGTTAAAGGAAGCTTACTACATCAAGTAAAGTCAATTCCAACGGGCAAAAACTCAGAGAGCCACATCAGACATCATTAAGACTTGGATTAGCAGAAGTTTAGAGAGAGAAGATGACCAGAACTCAAGCTAATTACTTCCAACGGTTGGAATCATCTCAAAACGGTCATTTAATGTTCTGTACCTATAAATAGAGAGCATTAACTTCATCTCTAGCTGATACACCTACTCTGAGCGAAATTTTACTAAGTTCATTTATTGTGTATAAGCTTTCACTTGTAATAGTATCATTTTGATACTTTGTGTTTCAGTGTTCATCTATCCACTCTTTGAGAGAGTTTCATCTGTAAAACATTTATTGATTAAGATAACTACAAGTCAGGGGACTTGGTAGTTGGGGTGTATTGATTACAACTTGTAAGGGGGAGTGTGTTCTAGTGAGAGAACAACTCTTAGTACAGAGTGTGTAATCAATATTGTTGAGTTAGTGGATTGAAAATCCTAAGTGAGGCTTGGGGACTAGATGTAGGTCAGGAAAGGACCGAACTAATATAAATTGCATTGTGTTTAGCTTCTTCTCCTTATCCTCTCTGTTGTGCCTTGTTCTGAGTGATCAAAAACAGAACAAGTTACAAAAATTTTCAATATACCCAATTCACCCCCCCTCTTGGGTATAAAGCTCATGCTTTCATTAATGACTGCTCTTTCACTTGTCAATGACAAGCTATGAGATTTTTCTAACATTATTTTCCTTATTTGGGACATGGGTATCATTTTCATTACTACAAAGTAGGGATTTAACGTCCATTTTTAAAAAATAATCGTTAAAAAATAGACGGTGACATTTTTGTGATTTTTGCCTTACTTTTAAATTCCGTTTAACTAATGTTAAAAGTGCATATTTAACATCCATTTTTAAAAAAAGGACGTTGCGTATATACCCAATTTTTTTAAGGTACAAGTTGAATGTAAATCAAGTTTAGTTTTATTTCTTTTAAGTCTGCTTTTTAAAAGCGGACATTAAATGTATACCTAGTTCAGTTTTTTATTATTATTATTGTTTTTTATTTTTAAGTACATTTAGTATCTGTTTTTTTTAAAAAAAAAAACATACATTTAATGTACCCAATTTAGTTATTTTTAGGTACATTTGATATTATTTTTTAAAAACAGTCGTTAAATGTACACCCAGTTATCGTTGTTGTTTATATTCAACGTCCGCTTTTTTAAAAATGGTAGTTGAATTTATACCCTTTTTTATTTTAAAACCCTCAAAGAAGCCTCTCTTGGAGATCATTTTAAACATGTTTTAATGTTTATCAGTATTGCAGAAACAAATGGTTTAATGGTTTTTAAACCAAAAATTAATCTTTTCCAAACTAATGCTGTCAAGGTTGTTTTGATCAAAAAGTTATAGTACTTTGTACTATCCATCTTCACCCATACACACGCCTGTGAGTCTATATTATATGCACATTTCTTATGTGCCTTCATATTTGCTTATACCTCTATTAGAGGTATGGGCATATATTTTTTAAAAAAATTTTTTATATATTGTATTTATTTAGATTTAAATTATATGTTGCTTTCTGACATATTTTTTACATCCAGTATCTCAAATTAATTAGTTTGCATGATGCTGGGGTTACAGACAAATATTTCTGAATGCAGAATTGGAAACTAATTAATTTAAGATATTGGGTGCAAAAAATATGTCAAAAAGTAGCATATACTTTAAATCTAAGTAGATACAATATATATAAAAGTTTAAAAGAATGAATTTAAAAGAATTCAACTAATCTCCAATAGAGGTAGAAACATATAAGATATGTGCATATAATGTGGACTCACACGCTTGCAGATTAGGAAATATGAATTTAGCCTTCTGAATATTTTGTTTGTTTCAAATCTTAATACGTCAGACTAACAAGCTTAAAAGGTTTATTAGTAGTCCTAAGCCTGGTTTATTAAGAAAAAAGGCTTTAAAATAAGCCTTGACTTGACCTTTTATACTGACAGGTCAGACCTAATTAGATCATGGACAGGCCAAGTCGTAGGCCCTTAATAAATCATTTGGCTTGTTTCCACTTTTACCCCTAATAACATACAAGCCCAAATGGGGATCATAAGTGGGCAAATGGGCCTCTGTCACCTTTTTTGGTGAAGGCTAGGTTAGGGGTAAAATTTAAAACATCATAATAATAATAAAAATTAAAGACAACATAAAGACATTAAACAAATGAAATCATATCTGTTAGAAAAAAATATATATTATCCTTAATATAAAATTTAATTTATTTTTTTAGGCAAGATTAAGAAAACTAAATAAGTTGGTTAATTATAATATATATTATATAGTATATCTCGTTTTATTTTATTTAATTTTCTTAAAGAAAAAGTGAATCGGTTTACTAAGGATCGTGGCATATTGAAATCACATCTGACGGATATAACAACACGTCTTCCTTTCCATAGCATTCCATTCCCTTCCAGTCCCTGAACCGCGAACCCAAGAGGCCAGTGATAGTGGGTCTGAGAAAATCATACCATACCTACGGTAAACTCAATTCGCTTGCTTTGTCTTGCCTCTCGTCCGATTCCCGACCTCCATTGCTCAGACGCTCGCTGTTTCCTCTCCTTATCCACCGTGCGACGCCGTGAGGTAAGTTATTTTGTAGCCTGTTTGTTTTCTGATTGATCTGTCCCTTTGGGAAGAGAATGAATGGCTGACTTAAAAAAAGAAAGAAAGAAAGAAATTGGTGGAAAATCAAACGTTCTGGAGGTTATCGATCATAGTGATTTGGTAATTAGGTGAATATTTGAATCATCTGCGTGAACTTTAAGATATATGCTCTTTGCAAAGCTAAGAAAGATTCGGCACTGTATTTTCCTCAGTTGAGAAGTTCAATCCAATTCATATATAAGGTTTTTTTTTTCTTTCCTTAAAAAAATTCATTGCCCTTATTTGCAGTTACTTTCTCTTCTTTGGTTGCTTTCTTCTTCTTTGACTTTTCTACAATACTGCGGTATCTATGGTTTTGGGTCATCTCATAGCTCCTGGAGCATTATGTTATGGGAAAAGTCTAACTACAGTCATTAACTACTGTGACTTGCAAATTGATTTCTTAAACTCGCTTCCTCTTGCTGGCAAAAAAGATTGTTTTTGGTGTTATATTTGCTCTTGGCCGTAAGAAATTTTTTCTTTTCCCCACGTTTTCTTTCAAAATGTTATGAATTCATTTGTTGCTATGCTTACTGTGTGTAATGTCATGTTTTCTACATCTCAAGAATGCTAATCTTCAATAAGAATTCTAATATGTTGAAGGAGGATAATTCGAAGTACATTGATACCTTTATTTTGTCAGTTTCATGTAAATATGGACAGGAAACTGATAACTAATTGATTATATTTATGCTACAGAAACAAATAATGAGTTCCAAAGATGCCAATACAGATTGCCTGGGATGGGCAGCAAGAGATGCCTCTGGAGTTCTATCTCCATACCAATTCAATCGCAGGCATGTACGTTGTATTCTACTTTGTTGAGTACAGCTAGATTGTTATATTATCATCATTAATTATCGTTTTACTTTGGGTGTGTGGAGTAGTTATGTTCAGGTTAGACATATTGTCTATTTTTTCCATATCACATTGGATTTGGCATCAAATGTTGATTGCTTGATCATATGACATGTTGATCGTTCAGGACTCTTGGCGACAATGATGTTTTCATTAAAATATCACATTGTGGAGTTTGTTATGCTGATGTAATTTGGTCAAGGAATAAACATGGTGACTCAAAGTATCCTTTAGTACCTGGGTATGTTGACTTTTTTTTTTTTTAACAGTTTGCGTGATTATTCTGTCCTCTTAAACTAATATATGTGTGTTTAATTATGTGCTTATCAGACATGAGATTGCTGGAATTGTAGAAAAGATTGGTTCCAATGTCCATCGTTTCAACGTTGGTGATCCTGTTGGAGTAGGAACGTATGTTAATTCATGCCGGGATTGCCAATATTGTCATGATGGAATAGAAGTTTATTGCGTGAAGGGATCAGTTATGACTTTTAATGGGGTTGATTATGATGGCACAATCACAAAAGGAGGATACGCCAGTAGCATAGTAGTCCATGAAAGGTGAACTTGTCAGATGGGGGGGTGTGTGTGTGTCTATCTGATGCTGTTGCTCAGTTTTGAAACATTTCATCTTCTTGAATTTTAGGTATTGCTTCCTAATACCCAAAGGTTATCCATTGGCTTCAGCAGCTCCTTTGCTTTGTGCTGGTATTACTGTCTATTCTCCGATGATGCGCCACAAGATGAATCAACCTGGTAAGTCCCTAGGAGTGATTGGCCTTGGTGGGCTTGGTCATATGGCAGTAAAATTTGGGAAGGCTTTTGGGTTGAATGTAACAATTTTCAGCACAAGTGCATCCAAAAAAGAGGAGGCCCTTACTCTTCTTGGTGCTGACAACTTTGTTGTTTCCTCTGACCAAGATCAGATGATGGTAAAGTATCTGCCAAATATATTAATTCTCCTTAGACATTTAAGGCATCAATAAAGATTGAAGACTTATGCCTTTTTTTTTTTCCTGTCAAAATTTATGGCGATTCCTCTGTAGGCATTGGCCAGGTCTTTTGACTTCATAGTTGACACAGCATCTGGTGATCACCCATTTGATCCATATATGTCACTTTTGAAGACTTCCGGGGTATTAACCCTGGTTGGGTTCCCAAGTGAGGTTAAATTCAGCCCTGCAAGCCTTAATTTGGGTACGTTCACTTTTTAGGGAGAGGAATCTCTCCTTGTCCCTTCCCATCCTCTTCCTTCTTATTCCTTTTCTGACCGTCAGATCAACATTTGGATGGTCTACATTTGGTTTTATACAAAAGATTTTTATCTTTATTGTAATATTAAATTATTCATATCAAAATTTAACATTTTGAATTTAATTAATCATTTTCTTTCTATAATTCAACATTTTGATAATATTTTGTATAAAATTAAATATGGACCATTCAAATGTTGATCTAATGGTTATAAAATAGGAAGAGGATGGGAAGGGAAAAGGGGAGGTCCCTCTCCCCTCCTTTTTAAGTTTTATACTTTTTTGTTCCGTTGGTAGTTTGAACTTGAAGTGATGGAACTGAACTGTAAATGCATAAACTTTTTGACAGGTATGAAAACCATCTCAGGAAGTATCACAGGTGGTACAAAAGAGACACAGGAGATGATTGATTTCTGTGCTGCAAATAAAATTTACCCAAATATAGAAGTGATTCCAATTGAATACATAAATGAAGCTCTTCAGAGGGTGGTAAATAAAGATGTGAAGTATAGGTTCGTGATAGATATTGAAAACTCCCTTAAGTAGAATAGAGGACTGACGAAAGCGATTAGTCTTGAGTCTAAATTGTTTTGGAGATACTCTTGATCAATAAAAAAAACAAAAAAAGGAATTGAGGAATGTGTGTGTGTGTGTTTCTTTTCCAAGGTATATGTATTCTCTTTTTAGAGGTAATCTTATTTGAGACACTGTCAAATATTAAACGTAGACACCTCTCTTAATAAGGATTTGAACTTTTGTTTGTCATTGTGAGAGATTAGCTCCTTCCACTATGTGCACCCCTTGTTAGTAAATTGGATTATTTTAAAAACATAATCCAATTTACTGACAAACAATGTGTGTTGAGGATTATGATTTTAAAATTGGACTTATGTAATCTTGAGTTTTTTACTGTTTTTCACGTTGGTAGATATGTCATGGAACAAACAATGAATTATTTATTATATACGACTCTGTACTCTGCTAAACTTTGAGTTTTTGTGTGTATTTACTCTGAGCAATAAGGAGAAGAATAAGCTCTGGTGGTCATTTTCTCGTAGCAAAAAGAATGTCCTTACTTGATGTTGAATTAATTAGGGGGAATGTAATATTTGATTAATTTGATTCCAATAACTAACATCAGTGGTCAATTTGACCCATGTGGTTTTAATTTTTAAAATGCTTCCTACAGTTTTTTTTCCTACCGATACTAGAATTAATCTCAATTGATGTCATAAATGAAAATTTATAGAGTATCATTGATTGCCAATATTTCAAAGTAAGTCAGATTCATATTGTGACGAAATTTTGAAATATCCAACTATATGAAATTGATGATTAGTTTGAAATTCATCAAATTTTAAAATAGATATGATACAATGCGAGGCATTATAAATGAGATTTTATATTAACAATAAGAGATTGTATAATTCAACTAAATATTAACTAATATCATAAATTAAAAAATAAATTATGGATGATAGACATTAATTAATTTATTAATTGTACTAGAAAAAATAATATAACCTAAAATAATTAAATATTTAATTCAAAGTAATACATAAATCATTTTTTCCCAATATCTGGAATTGGATTCACTGCATTGGGGGAGGGCATGAGTAAAATTGGACGAGACTCAATTTCCCCAAAATTATGTTATTTTGAAAATTAGGAGAATTAATAAAGGGCATTTTTGTATTTTTGTTTATGTATTTATTATATGAATTTTATTAAAGAATCCTTCATTAATTCCCGTAATCCCAAAACTATGTCGTTTTGAGAATTCATTAATTCCTCTACCCTCAAAACGACGTAGTTTTAGGGTGATTTGACATAACTTAATATCAAGTGACATAACAAACGATAAACCCATATATATATATATATATATATATATCAAATGAAGAGCACAAACATTATATTGGCCCATATAATTTCATGGGTTGGAACATATAGCCACTCCCCCAACGGGAGAGGTAGATGTTCTGTGAGTCAAGGCCCATTAACGACTAAAGACTATATTCGATTTCATTTTTACATTCAAGTTTGGTCTAGTAAAATTGATTCAGTCTCTTCTAATGTAGCAAACAAGATTCAAATGTCCACTTTCGCATTTAATATTTGACCATACCTCAAATAATATTGCATCAAGTAGAAGATGCTTATGCCTAAAAAAAAATGAAAACTAAAAGTTCAAAACAAACAAATAAGAAAATTAAAGCTTAAGGTGCAAAAATACACATGTGTTTTACTCTGAGAAGTGCCCAATACCACATACTTTTTTTGAGTATAAAATTGTAAATGTGGTTATGGAATAGATGCAGAAATACCATCATCGTTTAAACAGTGTAACTGACATTATTTTTTATGTGGGCCCACCCTACTTTTTTCTTTAAAAAATTCCTGAGCTTTTTTAAATTTCCCTTGCTACCCTTAGCTCTTCCATCCTATCGTCTCTCTTCACCCCCATTTCCTTCTTAGCAGCGGCGACGGCGGCGAACAACGCACCCTCGACTAGCAGCAATAGTGGCACCCACAACCAGCGGCAAGGGTTCATTCCTATTGAACAAAAGCCAACAATTTATACCGAATGTTCTAGGGTTTTCATCACAAGTTAGAATCGAATGGTATTGTGACGATGACAAATCATCAGCGGATTATTTCCTGCTAAAATCGATTTCCTCTGTTTCTTTCGCACGATTATTTCCACCGGAAAACGAGGGCTAACGTTGTGGGATCATGCAATTTCTAGGATGGGATTATTTTGCGCGATTATTTCCTGCTGAAATTGATTACTCTGTATCATCTTTCTTTGAATTCTAAATGGGATTTTGTTGAATTACGAAACGATCGAAGAAGGGAAAAATGCACAAGTCTTTCAAGGATTCCCTCAAAGCTCTCAAAGCTGATATCCAGTTCGCCAATACCCTGTAATTTCTTCTCCCTCCCTCACCCACTTTGCCTTTGTAATTTAAATAAGAATTTTGTTTTATTGATATGCATGTTGTATTATTTGATGTTGGATGTTATACCGAATGAGAATTTTCTGTGACTTTGAGGAAGATGATGAATTGGTGGTCTCTTGCTATGTTGCACGGAAACGTTAATTTTCCAGATGAGAACGTTTCCGATTCGCGTTTCGGCCGGAGACGTTGGGAGACGTGAAATTCACGAATCGGATGGCTCAAATGGTTAGAATAGCATTTCTGTAATTTTTCAAAAAGTGGAGGGCATTTTGTAACTGAGGATTTTTGGCAACTAAACTGTCCTAATCGACTGAGTTTTTCAAATCGAATCCCTCCCCCTCCATCTCTCTGTCTCTCCGTCGCCTCCAACTCTCCGGCGCCTCTGTTTCTTTGTAGCCTCCATCTCTCCGTCTCTGTTCTGCGGTTTCTTCGTGCGTCTAAGACTCCAACTCATCGATTAGGTCTCTCTGACTTCGTTTGTCTCTCAATTCCCTTCTTGCTAAGGTGTTAGTGTACCACTGTACCGTACATAACTGATATATTAATGAAGGAATTGAAATAAACTTCAATTCCATTTATCTGGGATCAATATTTACATGTTAATTAAATAAGGGGAAAAACTAGGGTGTGATATTTATTATGTTTGTGTTCTGTAATATTCTTTTATTATATTTATAATTATAATGTTTTGTTAATGTAACATACACCATTTATATTAAAATATTATTTAATACTAAGACGTTTCGGAATGTTTCGAAATATTAGTATTTTTGAAGTAACGTTTCGATGTTACGTATCGGTAACGTCTTGAAAACGTCGTACTGGAATCGGTGCAACATAGGTCTCTTGTACTGTTTTGTTTTTTCTGTAAGTTGGAAGACCCTCTATAGAAGAGGATTTATGCTTTTGATTTGATTCTTTGAAATTGTGACTTATTTATCTGTGTCAAATTTTACTGGTTTGGATATCGTAATCAGCATATTGGTTCAAGGATCCTAATCTATTTGATTTCTTGGCCGTTCATCTATTTGAAGTTAGAACTGTACCGTGATGAATTGCTGGCCTCTTGTATAATCGGATGGGGATGGGGAGATTTTATTTTATTTTTTTGTTTGAGTTGGGGGTATTTTAGTATTTTCAAATAAAAAATAAATGGATGTTATCTTGCTGTGACTTTTGCACCTATTCCATAACCACATGTGCATTTTTGCACCTGAAAAAGCACATGGTGTTGGGCGCTTCCGAGAGTCAAGCACATGTGTATCTTTGCACCTTTACCCTAAAATTAAAAGAAATTAAGGCCTGGTTTGATCAATTTCTTATTTCCAAAACATTTTTTTTTCAATAAAACTTGTTTGATACTTAATTTACTAATAAAATATTTAAGGGTAAATAAGTGTTTTTATTAGTATTTTAAATTTAAATTAATATTTCAATTCAATTTAGTATTAATCAATTAATAAGATTAATCAACAAATAAATTAAGAATAATTGCATGAGACTCAATTTCATTATTGGCAGTAGCACTATTCTTTCTTATTTTTGTCCTACCTATTTTCCCCCATCCTTTTGTCTTTCCATCATGTGAATAAAAACTAGGGACAATTACACATAGGTTCCAAGGAACAGAGATATTTACATTTAAGTCCATTGAAATGACAAAATTACTCAAAAGTCCCAAGGGACTTCTGAGTAATTATTTCAGAACGTAAAATTACTTTGCTGCCCATAGTGCATATTTCACACAGAAGTGATTAACAACAGAAAATGCATAAATTAACAACAGAAAATGCATGTATTAACAACAACTTTTGAAAACCCTGAATTTTGTTAATAAATAAAGTTGTTGTTAATACATGCATTTTCTGTTGTTAATTTATGCTTTTTCTGTTGTTAATCTACAAAATTCAGGGTTTTCAAAAGTTGTTGTTAATACATGCATTTTCTGTTGTTAATTTATACTTTTTCTGTTGTTAATCGATTCTGGAAGTGAAAAAAGATAAATTCAGGGTTTTCAAAAGTTGTTGTTAATACATGCATTTTCTGTTGTTAATTTATGCATTTTCTGTTGTTAATCGATTCTGTGTGAAATATGCATTATGGGCAACAAAGTAATTTTACGTTCTGAAGGACTTCTGAGTAATTTTGTCATTTTAAGGGACCTAAATGTAAATAACTCTGTTCCTTGGGACCTATATGTAATTTTCCCTAAAAACTATTGTAACTCATCTTTGCACAGCATTCAAGAGTTTGTATCTTTTCTGAGTAGTGAGTATGGAAGAATGCTGAATCGAACCCATGACTTACAAAGTCAGAGCAATTTACTCTGACCAGCAAGCCATCTGTTCGTAAAGCAAGAGTTTGTATCTTTTAATGCTTAGGAGGCAGGTGGAATATTTGCGCAATTCGAACGGCCCAATTTCATGAAATTAATCCTTTCATGCTTATAAAATATAAAAAATGGACTAGCCCCTTTATTTAAAAATAATAATAATAATAATTTCATGCTTCCAATAGCCCATTTTCAAGAACAATATATAAATTTAATTCTTTCATGCTTCCATCTTATTAGAAATAAAAAGGAACTATCAATCTGGTTGAGTCTAGTAAAATTAACTAATATCTTATAAGCATTGTTTTGTTATAAAACACAGATGTCTAGCCAAATGAGCTAGTACGTTGATATTGGATTAATGGGTTCACCTTGAATGTCTATGAGATAAACATTCAGGAGAATGTGGGATCACTGTACACAAATGTGGCTTGCGCCCAAGGGGTGGGCTGTGTGCACATTGATGACCGTATGTAAATAGCGTAAAGTTAGAACGTGTACACCTTAGGGTTTGACCTCTGTATTTATAGAGTGTACATTAGGTTGATGGCCCCATGTGATTTATGGCCCGAGTATCATAACTGCTATATCTTATCTTAAGATCTTCCTTGATTATGGGTAAATTAGGATCCCCCTTCATTGTAGATAGATCTCGATACTCATTATATTCATTGTTGGGCCGTCCGGTTATTGGGCCTGATATAGGTCTGTAACAGTTGTCCCCCAACCCGGTAGTTCAAACTTTTGAGTTGTCGGGATGTATTTTTCCCCCAGATAGGTAATCCTGGTTAGTTTGCCATGACCCATATCCTCTTGCGACTATACTATATACTGCCGAGCTGAGTTACGTTGACCCCGGCTACGGAGGTCATTTGCTCAAGGATCCGAGGTAACACCAAGAGGTTCAAGAATCCAAGGTAATGCCAAGAGGTTCAAGGATCTGAGGTAATGCCCAAGAGTTCACTTGACTTCGAGGTTGGGACCCTTCTGCAATCGCCATCATTTCCCCCTAACAGTTGGCGTCCCTGGATTGGTGAAGGGTTGCAACAGCCACACTTAGCCACCTGCAATTTTCATGGGTATTTAATGTACTCATCGTGTGCCATGCGTCACCCCAACTTTTAGGGTGAATAGTCTCCTTTACCCTTGACGCTTTAGTGTCATAGCGTTCATTATTCGTATTTCCCTCCATTCTTCACACTTTACCCATTCTCTGCATTTCTTTTCCTGCTCTGAAAAACTTTGGTTTTCTTGCTACGACACTCTCTCCGCGACTCTCAGATTTTGCTGCTTCATACTCCTCCAACTCTCATCTAATCAGGTATATCCTCCACTTCTTAGCATTTCTCTGATGTTCTTGTGAACTTCGTCGGTTTTGTAATTTTTGTGTTCATCCTTTTTTATCCACATACCTCCGATTGGCTTGTTCTTGGGTTTTTGGTTGAGTTTTGGTAGGATTCTCTAGGTAATTTTGGAGTTCTGGTTTCATAGTCGTATGTCCTTTCGTTTGCTTTGGTTCCCCTTTTTCCTTATTAGGCCTTTTATGCCTATCTAGGTTTCAACTTCTGGTGTTCATGGGTAAGGTTAACCATTTGCTCTTTTCGAGTCAAAATGCACCTTCAGGAGAGGAAGAAGCATTGCGTGTATGTTACCCTAGAACCAGTTTTTGGTTGTTTGGCTCTCCTCTCTCTGAAGAGCAAAGGCTAACCACCTTGCTTTGTGGAGGGTCCGGTAGATGAGTGTTGGGGAACCTCGGCCAACCATGGCTAGGCCCCAGGATGAGGCTTTAGGAACCGGGGTGGCGTAGATGCCATCCCAATGCGGCCCATCAATTTTATGAAGCTCCCCCTCGCATAGGGTCGGAATCCTTTCCGAATGGATACTTCGGCCCATGCTGGGACTATATCGCCTTAAGCTCCCATTATATCACGAGCGGCGAAGACTCCCTAGCTAACATCACTCTAGGCTCTTGTCATCATAGATCTTCTGACAACCCTACCCCAGCCATTAAGAATCAACGAGACCCTGATCCAACCATTTTTTCTTCTCCACGCAGTAGCTTGTATATGTTAGGTATACCTCTCACTTGCTGATTTTAGCCTTTTTTGTGTTTGTTATAGGTATAAATGGAGTCATCCACTTCACTCCATAATGCTCGTTCTGACACCAGGGAGTCAAATTCTTCCAATCCTCCACAGCATTTGACCGACCAATACCCTTGGGTGACGCAGGATGTATTGAAGACCCATTCACTGATCATCGCTGTCGACATAGGCAAATTAGGTTTGGAGGAATTAGATGGATGCTTCATGAGTCCTCCTGAGGATAATGAGCTGATCTGCTCTACCCGAGTGGAAGGACGCACCAACTTCTTCTTCTTCTTCTATAGGGAATACATTTCCTGACTTAGTATTCGATTTTAGTTTCCCGAGTTCCAAATTTCTGTTTTGAATCACCTCCATTTGGCCACCTCTCAACTTCACCCTAACAGGTGGGCTTATCTGATAGCCTTCGAGTGCTTGTGCGGCTCCTTTCGAGAACCCATACCCTGTACTGCTACCTTATTATTATTTTTTTTCACTTATTTTGTCCATTTACTCCTCGCTTTGGTAAGGAATCAGTCAAGTTGAAAGGGTTGACTTCCATTCGGGGCGTTCCCAATAAAAAAAACTTTTTAATGCCTATTATGAGTCTTTCAAACACTTCAAAAATAACATTTTCAAGGTTGTAGCCAAACCTGGGGAACAGCCTTGGTTTCTGAAAGGGGTCGAGTCCAAGGAAGAAGAATGGAGGTTCCCTTTGTATTGGACTATCAACCATCACAAACTGACCTCTACTTCCTTTCAAGTTAAGTCTGACGATCTCTCGATTGAAGAGGTTATCTTCGTAGATTGGTTGTTGTCTTATGTCACTGTGCACGATGTTAAAAATGCAGCTTTTTTTTATTAACAGGGCCGGCAGCTAGTATGAGCTCTTTGTTACTTGTCACAAACTTATATTTATCCTTTTGCCTATGCTATATCTAGTATGAATTCTAACTTTTGTTATTTGTTTTGTAGCTCAAAATATGGAGGACTTGCTGTGTTACTTGCCCTACGTGAACCTAGGTGCCAGTGCTCTGAGTAAAAAGGAAACTAGGAAACGTGCCACTCCCGAGTCCGGGAAGGGAAAGGCTGAAGCGGCCTCTAAAGCAGCAGCGGCCAAGAAAATAAAGGCCTCGGCCCAGCAAGGAATTTCTTCCTCTCCTCCCACTGGCCATATTTCCCATCCATCAGACTTGGGTTCGTAAGTTAAGGAAGTTTCCCCTCAGATCCACTGGCGCCTCCTTCTCCCACCATGATTCCTATTGCTCCGCCTCCAGCTACCAAGATCCCCTGTGGGCTCACATGGGAAAAGGGGGTGTCAGAGGAACTCTGTGTCGTATTGCTCCCTCCTCATCGCTTCATGGATGCCATCCCCCGGTCTGATGTCGATCGACGATTGGTTCCTGACGTGCAATATCATGCCTTGAAGTCCGTTGGGTTGGCACAGGCGTTTATTCATTTGGAAAATAAATATGTCGATGCCGTGGCTGAAATATGGCGATGAAATTAGAGAAGGGCGAAGACGTGGAGGTGAAGAAGAGGGTTGAGGATGAGCTCATCGTGTCTAAAATCGCTACTGGGAAAGCTATCGAGGAGCTTCTGACGACAAAGGATGCTCTGGAGAAGACGAGCTCAGACCTTGCTAGTGTGCTACTGGCTCATTCCAAGAGCATAGAAACCATAAAGGCCTTACAGATCCAACGCAGCAAGCTGGTCGCTGAGCTAGATTCAACCAAGGCCGCCCTTATGGCTGAGAAGGAAGCCCACGTTGAGTGCATGGAAACACTAAAAGAGGCCTCCATGGATTGCTTCAGAATGGCACTTGCGCAAATCTGTCTCCTAAACCCCAAGGTCAACATAAACGTCACTGGATATGATCATCGAGCTTATATTAAGGATGGCGTACTGGTCCCGCCACCTTCGTGGCCTGGGAATGACTCCATATCCTTTGTAGATGAAGACCAAGGCGGCGAAAAGGATCCTACCGCCATCCAAGGGGTTAGGTCGGTGAAGAAGCTTTATTCGTGGTCCCGCCTGAAGGGGAGGGAGTTCAACCTGAAGACGCTACCCCTCCTACATGAGTGCCGGGGGTCTCTCTTGCTATTTTTTGTCCCGGTGTGTTGTACCGGTTTACTTTTATTTGTAATTGTTCCCCTTTGACAAAATTGTTATCAATATGGATTTCATTTACTTTGTTATTAAGTCGAGCTTGCCTTTGCGTCTTTTACTCATCGTAACGACGAATTTAATTTTGTGAATGCCAATCTGTGTTGGTAATTCTACGACTGAGCCAATCTAAGGTATGCAGAATCTGCTTTTATTCTTTCAGTGTCAAAGACCGGGTATATGGGTAAGGGTTTTCATTTTAACCGTGCTACTGTGTTCTGGTTCCGTTGCCCAGGATCTTAACCAAGATAAGGGCAAACTGTCACATGTTCAGCCATGGTGTAGAAACGCAACGCTTAAACATTTTGACCTGATCAGGGTCGGGATGAAAATTCACCTTTTTATCTAGGAGTGAGTTTTGATGCATCAAAATTATGAAGGCTGATAACAGCGGCTTCACATAATGTAAGACCCTGGCTTATAAGCCCTGGTGTTCGTCTTTAAATTGTAATTTGTGCATGACTGGGTTCATTGACCCAAGTCTATTCCTCTATTTGTAATTGGTGCAAGTTGGACCGTCTAAACTTGAATCTCCACTGAGGAGTCCTTTATTAATTCAAGAAATAACTTACTCCAACAAGCTAACAATTTTAAATAAGGAAATTGCATAAATAGCAAAAGAAAATTAAAATTGAAATATCGAAATCAAAATAGACTATCTTAAACATGGTTTATCCACCGTATTATGCATGTGGTGGGTAGGTCTAACTATAGTAGATTGTCAACTTATTAGCGTTCCATGTCCTTTTGATTAGCTTCTGTTAACTCTTAGAAATTGACAACATTCCAGCACATTTTCTCTCTCTTTTTACCTATTTTTGGTTCAAAATGTGCATAGAAATGAAGTTATAGAGGAAAATGTGCATATCAAAGTATAAGGCAAAAATCAAAGAAATTCTTGTTATTATAGAGTTTATGATTCAATTGAGAATTGATAATTGCTTCCTCTTTTATAGGAAGATGGAGACAAGTTTTAAAGCTCTATAAGAACCAAGAAACAAGGAAAGAAATAAAGGAGGTGAAGCAGTTCAAAGTTAGAAGAACCTGTACAACAGGCCGCAACAAGTTGACAACTGGCTGCAAAAAGTTACAACTGGACGCAGCAAGTAGTGGTCGTGGAAAGTCACAACTGGCCGCAGCCAGTCGTGAAAAAGTGCAGAAAGTACAGCTGTGCGTTTTACATTTCAAAAACAGAAAAACCCTATTTAACCTAAAGGGAATGGCCGAAAAACATACTCTTGACCTAAGGAAACAAGTGGGCACACAAGGGAAGAGCTTGGAAGAGAGGATTAGAGCATTTTGGAGGCTTGGGTACTCTTCTTTAGAGAGGTTTTGGGGATTTCACCTTGGTTCTTCCTCTTTTCTCCTATTTGCTTCTTAGTTTCTTCATGTATTCATTTTCTTTGCTTAGAATCTCTTTGTATTTGAACATGAGTAGCTAAACCTTTCATTCTAAGGTTCTTCTTACCCTTTGTATGGATTAATACTTGAATATTCCTTTCTTTTGGTATATATATATATATATATGTTGATTTCAACCTTGGCTTAATGCTTCTAAGTGATTGGCCTCCATTTAGATGATTTATTCACATAGGTTTTGACTCGAGAGAGCTAATCTAGGTGTAGAACTTGATTGAAATCATGCTTCTCTTGAAGTTTACTTGATAAATGGATGGTTTGTTGGTAAAATAGAGATATATTTACTAACCTTGCATTGTCACATTAGGGTTGTTACTTAAATATTGATTCTCACTAATTGTAGCAAGAGATTATGCATTTTAATGAGAAGAGAAACTTGATTTTGACTTGAGAGAGCGTTTCAAGTGTTTTTGAACCCTAGAGTAACACATATAAGTATTGAAATGCTATTAGAGAGGAAGTTAACCAAATTTTATGAAATGCAAAAGGGGAAGAAGAATCCTAGGCTCAATTATCCTTGAAGTCAAAAGTCATTTGCCTTTAGCAATTTTTAGTTTTAGAAGAAGTCTTTAAAAATTCTCATTCCACATCAAAACTTTGTTCTAGCTCAACTTGATTGAATTTACTAAGCCTCTTGCTTGACCAATTTGTTAAACAAATCCTTGTAGGAACGATACTTTGCTTATCTCTTTATTACTTGCGAAACTCGTACACTTGCGAGGCGAACAAGTTCTTGATGGTGGACGGAGGTGGAAGGGTGACTGTCCCTCTTCTCGTTTCTTCTTTCACTGCCGGCCATCTGTCATCGTCCCTCTTCTCTATTCGTCTTTCACTGCCGGCCAAAGCTCACTTGCTTTGTTCTTTCGGCCCAAACAAGAGAACTCTCACCGTGCTTCTAGATCACCCACACCTCTGTCGATCCCTGCCTTCTTCGTTCCAAGTCCAGTAGCTGTTCTCTAAGCTCGTCTCTCAACTTTCTATCGGCTGCTCTATCTTAGCTTTGATATTTGTCTTCTTTTCTGAGGTAAAGCTGTGCCTTTCTCTGGGTTGGGTTTGATTAAATTTTGCAGCATGATGAGTTTAGGATTGAACCTACATGGTTGGGTTGAGGTTAGAAACTTATTAAATGCGGTTGGCTTGAACTTGTGTTCTGATTAAATGTGGTTATGTGATTTTGATTTTGAATATAAGCATGCTAGCTGAGGCTTGAACTGATGAGTATTGATTTGAAAATTAGCATATTATATTGGTTGCTTTAGTCTCTCTGTAATGAAAGCATATGAGGAAACTTGTTGTCCTTTGGAATTGGGACGATTCTTTAGTAATGTCTGATCTATTAGTTCTGTTTTGATGATAATCAACAATTGTAAACATGTTTTGAAGTTTCCAAATTTGTTAAAATTCATCTGTCAATTGGAAACTCGAGTATTGGATTGTATACTCGAGTATTGAGTTGACAGTGGATTGTTCAAATGCATTTTACAAAGCAATACTCAAGTATTGGAAGCAATACTCGAGTATTGGAGTCACAGAGAGCAATCAAGTTTTTGTCCAGAGTGCATACTCGAGTATGGGTTTGCAATACTCGAGTATTGGCCTTACAGAGAGCCTTAAAACTTTTATAACTGTTGGAAACTCGAGTATAGGTTTTACATACTCGAGTATTGGGCTCTTACAAAGTTTTTTAACTAAACATCTGTTTATGAATACTCAAGTATTCATTTGAATACTCAAGTATTGACATGAAAAAACTTCACAAATTTTGAAATTGAATCAATACTTGAGTATTGGTCTGCAAACTCAAGTATTGGCCATACAGAGAGGTTATCCATTTGTCAATAATTTGAATACTCAAGTATTGGAATGAATACTCAAGTATTGAGGTTTTAAACTTAAACAAGTTTTCACATTAAACAGTTCAAAACTCGAGTATAGACTTACATACTTGGGTATTGACATTGGTTTTCAAATTCAAGTCATGATGATTTGCCTCTGGAAGAAGCATACTCGAGTATCAGTTTGGATACTCAAGTATTGACTCAAGTACACAGTGACATACTCGAGTATTGAAGAACATACTCGAGTTTTGGGCGTTGAAACTGATTTTCAAATCACACGAATTTGTAAAACACATTCATTTGATCTATATACTTGCATTAATCATTCTTATATGTTCTTAGCTATGTTTAACCACTTTGCTAAGTGAGTTTCAGTTGACTTAGAAGAAGATTAATGAAGGTCAAAGGCAAAAAGCATAAAGTGTTCAGAGCATTTAATGCACTTCAGAAAATTAGCCTCCTTTTGGTTAATCCAACTGAGCATGCCTACAGAACGGTAAAGAATGCTTTCTACAACAAGCAAACTCTTCTCTAACGGGCAAATCCATAGAGAGCCACCTCAAAGCAATTAAACATCTGGATTAAGTGGAGATTAGAGAGAGAAGCTGACCAAGGTTATCACTGATCACCTCCACCGGTTTGATTCATTCTACAACGGTCATATATTGATCTCTACCTATAAATAGAAGACAGATTCAAGAAGAAAATGGTGGAGAAACAAGCTTACACTTGCAACATGCTGAAACTCTGTTTTCACATCATTTACACTTTGTTTTTCATGTCTAGATAACTTAAAGAGTGAAGTGATTTGTATTTGATCTTCAGTGTTTATCTATTCACTTCTAAGAGAGGAGATTTATTGTAATCATTCTATTCTTCTAAGAGTTACTCAAGATTGGGTGGTATTGAGTGGGAAACACATTGTGTTGATTACAACTTGTAAGGGGGAGTGAATCCTAGAGAGAGGATTACTTCGAGTACAGAGTGTGTAATCAAGCGGTGTGTTGATTACAGTTTGTAAGGGGGAGTGAATCCTAGTGAGAGGATTACTTCAGTTACAGAACGTGTAATCAAGTTGAAAGAAGATAGAGGATTGAAAATCCCAAGTGAGGCTTGGGGACTGGACGTAGGTCAAGGATAAGGCCGAACCAGTATAAATCAGTTTGCACATTCTCTTCCCTTATCTCTTACATTTCCAGCATATATGTTTGAATGTGTATACATATTTAAATGTGTGTTTATTGCTTTTTAAACTGATTTCAGTGAGTTACGAAAAGAATTTCAAAGTTCCTAAATTTTTATACTTCACCCAATTCACCCCCCCTCTTGGGTTCAGCCGGTTCTTACATTTGGTATCAGAGCTAGGCTCTTGTTTAAAAGACTTAACCGTCTCAAGATTTATCAAAGGCTGATATTGGGTGTTCGTCGTTTTCAGAAGGTTTTGATTATACCATTCCGCTGTTTCTCAAAGATATTGATTTTTGGTTTTGGAAAGCTAGAATGACTAGTTTTATCAAAGCAACTGATTTTTATATGTGGAATGTTTTTACGAATGCTTTTGATTTCAAACCAAGAAAGGGTTGGATGGAAAAAGAAATGAAGATGTTTTCTTTGAACATTAGAGCAATGAAAATCCTTCACTGTGCTTTAACTGAAAATGATTTTCAGAAAATCAAGTTTTGCTCTAGTGCTAAAGAAATTTGGGATACTCTTGATTCTATATATGCTTCTAATAATTATGTTGAAGTTGAAAGTGTTGACAGTTCATCTGAAACTATAAGCTATGTATCCATGATTGATGAACAATTGGAAGTGGAACTTGAAGAAGGAGAGATCTTAGAACACTTCCATGGTCCAATCAACACAAAAGAACAAGAGGAGAAGGATTCCCAAGATGAGCTCATAGACAATTGTGATCAATCATTAGCTAGAGCTCAAGATGCACATGAGGTAAACAATTCCAATTCTTCTTGTGTAGATAAGAAAAATGTTTTTGAACAATCACATAGAATTGCTTTTCAACCATTAACTGATTCTATTTTGAAAAACAAAAATGTTTTCAATCATGCTGGAAAATCATATGGGAAGAAAGAATACACAAATATGAGTCACTTGAGATTGCATCCACTAGATCCACATAACTCTTGCAAAGTTGTTCATAATAAGTATAATTCTATTATTTGCAATTATTGTGGAAAATTTGGACATATTTCTCATACATGCTATATTAGGAGAAACTCTAATGTGAGAAATAAATTTATTTGGGTTGCTAAAGGACAGTCAAGGTCCAAAGCTAATAGTCAAGAACCCAAATATAAGTGGGTACCAAAATGTCCATCTAGTGCTTTGTATGTGCAGATTGGTTCTAAGAAGATTGGACATCAAGGTACAGAGAAGAGGAAGATTAAGCCAAGAGTTTCTCATGCACTAATGAAGAAAATCAAAGCATCTATATCAAGCAAGAGAACTCTCAAGGCACGCATTGCTGGAACTACAAGGTTTAAACATCAAAGGAAGCAATGGATACAAGCAAGAAGAGTATCATCTACCTCAAGAATGGATTACCATAGAGTATCATTCAATTATCTTGAGGAGAATAAGAAAAGAAGGATCTCTTATGCAAAAAGGAAAGGATTCTTGCAGTCTACATCATATGAGAAAGCATTGCTTTATCCCAAGACTAAATTCAAAAAGATAAAGTATCAACGAATGATACATTGGGTAAGCGAATGCAACCCTTCTAGTACCTAAGGTTGAGGTATGCAAAACTAAAACCTCCTATGCTATTATCTGAAATACTCATTAAGGTTTTATATCTTGTAGTCTTAGGAATGAGCATTGTAAATATTTTCTTTAGAAAACTAGGTTCTCGCATCCTAATTTTTTTAAAAAAAAGGTGATTGAAATGTTCAATAGGTTTAACTCTTTATGCATACATGATGATTTGAAAAGAAAGTATTTCTTTTATGCATAAATTCATGTTTAATTCCCTATGCTCAGTTGTTCTGAATTAATTATATTCATAAGAGCATGTGAATTTTGGTTCCTACAAGCTAACGATGATTGGATCCAAGTAAGGTTGGATACCAAGAAAGAAAAAGATTTATACGGTTTTGTAGGATCAAAGGAAGCTTCTCAAGAATGCAACATAGAGAAACAATTCAATTCTTGAGGAAACTAAACAAGCTATGCTTGATGTTGATGGTGAACATCCGAAAAAGAGTCATCACTTCAAAACCATCTTGATCAAGAAAGCTTCTACAAGGACAAGAGGAATTACGGTGATATCTATTTCTTACCCCATATTGTGCTTATATGAAATTCATATTTGGATAATGAATACTTGTATATCATTGCATTCCTTTAGCAATCAACCATTTATGTTTTTCAAAATGTTCTTAAATTGCTAAATGGACCATAAAGTGAATTTGTGCATAACCTTCTGAGTTTTTTTTTTAAATGCACAATTCTAAAATTTGTTTGAATTTGAATTCACTCTGTTTTGTGAAAATGCATACACATGATTTGGAAAATATTCATACTTTGATTGCATTCAAATAATGTTTCAAAATTGGAAGTTAATATTGTATACTGAATGTTGAATATGTTTCAAATCTGTTTGGTAGTATTTTCCGTATCATTCACATATTGATCTTTGGTATTCAATATGATGCTTGAACTCCTCATTCTTTATTTTCAATCAAGTTAGGTCTTATATCTAATAAATTGACCATCTATATGAGTTTCAAGCTTATCTCCATAAAAGAATCCAATTTGTGAAAATCTTATGCTTATTAGATAAATCCGTATTGGCCAAGTTATTATGAATGATCATTAATGCATTAAATGTTAGTGCATTAACCATTATATGGAATAACCTACTAAGATAATATTATGGAACTTTAATTATTTGGATTAATGAGTTTGTACTTCATCGTCCATGAATCCTAGTACTACTTGTGTTACTCAAATATATAAGCATTTGTCTACATCCATGTTTTGAGTAACTACTTCTATATACTCATAACTCTTGCTTTGAATGTTCTCATATTTTCAAGACTCTACTCTCTAAGGCAAGATTATCTCTTGGTCATTGGCAAAGTCATTATGCTCATATGTTTCTGTTGTGCAAAGCATGTTTTGATAATGCTTTACTTTTATGACTTTTGCTTTTGAGAAAATTCTTCAACATGTTAACTTCATTGTTCAACATATTCTCCAAATCTGAAGCATTCTGATTTATTCTTTAACATGTTGACTTCCACCATATTTAAAATGAGCATTGTTTTCAAACATGTTTTTAAAAATGAATCTTTCCTCCATCAAAATTTTGATTTCATAATGCATTATCACAATTTGAAAGAACATTTGAGATTTGAAACATTTTGCATATTTCATTCTTGGAAAATCTGATCTCATTTATAAACTATTAGTTGATAAATGCTTATCTTTATGGATAAGATTTTCTATGTTCAAACTTACATGTATTTTATCAATGACATCTTTTCTGCACAAAATATATTTTCAAACTGTCATTGCAAAATAACACTCTTGATATCATTTAGTTGTTACCCTATTTGATTCATTGAATGAACTTATTCGGTTATGTAAAACTATGTTTTGATCTTTGACTGTTTTACTCTTTGCTCTGATATCATATGGTTGAGTTATATAAGAGTATAAGAGTTGTTATGTCTAATCTTGTATGGACTCAAGATTCATTGAGTACCAAAGAACATACATTTGTTTTGCAGGATTTTTTTTTACAAATTTTAGTAATTGCTAACGAAAAGAGAATACTCAAGTATTAGAGGAAATACTCGAGTATGGCGAAGTCAGAGAGCAACATTGAGTCTTGGAGAAGACCAATACTCGAGTGTATAAGTTGAATACTCGAGTATCCAAAAATCAGAGAACAACCTGGTGATGAAGAAGTTGAATACTCGAGTATGGGAATACAATACTCGAGTGTCCACCAGACAGAGGAGAAACAAGTGCTGAAGGAGCTGAATACTCGAGTATGTTAGTTCAATACTTGAGTATGGCTGCACGACTATATTTATGAAAACTATTCATGTTCTTCAACACTTGCTCTGAAACTCAAGTTTGCCCTAGACGCTCCCTCTTTCTCTCTCAGAATCTCTCAATTTTAGACCAAATCCTTCCATTAAGCAATCAATCATTTATATCTTTCAAAATGTTTTTCAGATTGGTAATGGATCACAAGTGATTTTGTGCATAATTTTCTAAGTTTAAGATTTCTGAAATACACAATTCAAAATCTTGTTTTTGAATCACAATTCATTCTGTATTTGGAAAATGCATTCCAATATTTTGAAAATATGCATAATTTGATTGCACTCAAATGATATTTCAAATTGGAATTTAACTTCCACCATATTTAGTGGATACATTGATTTTCTGAGCACTTCTTCAAAGATGATTTTTCATATCATCAACATTTCAATTTTATAAAGCATTATCATGATTTGAAAGAAAATTTGAGATTTGAAAATGTTTGCATAGTTTATGAAAAACTCAAATCAATGACATACTTTCCTACATGAAGGTATTTACAAATTGTCATTGAGAAATGAATTTCTTGGTTTCACATATTCGCTTATCTGTATGATCAGTGTTATAAATTAATTGGATTAGATTATTTGTGATATACTCCTTGCTTGGAGATAACATAGAAGAAAATTTGGGAATGGCCAATCCCAATAAATTGTGAATTGCCTCCACTTAATGTTAGTTATGTGTTTTGATGATTAACTAATTACTAACTTAAGCATTGGAGAATCTAGATGTAGTTCTATACAGGATATTTATCATGATTAAAATCTCTGAAATCCTGCTGAAGTTTGCTGTCAAGAGGACTAAATTCGAGCCTATTCATGTTAAACCTGAGCTCAAGACAGCCAGAGAGGAGATATAAAGTTGAAGAGAGCTAAATTCGAGTATATAAGTGAGCAACCTCGGTTTCAACTCAGACAGAGAGAAATCCTGAACCTGGCAACATGAGGAAACTCTAGCCTGTTAATGTTAAGCTCGAATTTGTAAGTGAAATTCAAGAGTTCACCTTACACTCTTGAAATCCAGGTAAGTACATGTTAGTCATAGTTAAAATATTTTTTTGAAAACCTGATTGATTCTCTTCACTTCACTCTACCCTTGAGTCTAAACCTGAATCCTATCAAATTTACTCACACTCTTGAACGAGATTCTGAGTATCTGACCTCCAAACGTCTTACATCCACCAAAACTCCAGAATTTGACCAAGAATGAACCCATCCACTCCTCAAACTCATTTAGAACGACCTGTAAGAGTGAAGACTCGCCCAGATCACTTCAGATTTGAAGTTGACAATGTAATTCCAGGAATGTCTTCGACTCAAGTTTCTACACTGCTCAAAAGGAAGGAAATGGAGTTTAAGAAGCAAATTGAGGATTTGAAGAAATAAACAAATCAAAAAGAAGCTTCTAATCCACTCAGTCAGAAAGGAATTGCACTTGAGAAGCAACCTAAGGTTCCCAAGGAGATAGTCAAGCAAGAACAAGCTTCTGGAAAAGGAAAAAGAAAGATTCCAGAGGTTACTGAAACTCCCAGAGGAACAGAAGCCAAGGAAAAAGAAGAATTCATCTCAGCATTCAGTTCCTACACCAAGCCAAGCAAGTTCTCAAGCTCTCTCACAAACTGCTTCTGCAATTCAGGACCAAGGGCTCCTCGTCCTTCAAGGCCAACAAGATCAAGAGCCACATGCTTTCGAGTCCATAAAGCTCAGAATGCTCCTCCTCCTCCTCATACTTCTATGCATTCTGATTTTGATACAAGAATCAAGGAAATTGTAGACCAAGCAATTTCTGAGTTAATTGATAAGGAAGAAGCAGAATTTGGAAAAATTGTGTATGAGGTCAACAAGGGACGTAGCAATGTGGTGGATACTCAGGAAGGCTTCAACATAGCAAAAGAAGATTTGAAAGAAGACCAGAAAGAGTTGAAAGAAGAATCAAGGATATAAGTGATCAGCTTGAAGATCAAACAGCTAGCATTTTGACCCTTATGATCGCCATGATGAGTCTGAGAGATAAAATGGACAAACTTCTACAAAATCAGTCCATGGGTGCTTCTGGTACTGGTTCTGGTGTATCTACTTCAGCTGGACCATGCTCTGATATGTCTAACACAACCTCTGAACTAGCCATCATCTCTGAACCAGCCATTACCTGAGCCATCCATTCCTACCACTCAGATTAACCCTCCATCTCAACAACAGGATCTTATTTCTACACTTTCATTTGAGGGAGAAGAGTGAAAAGGATCTTATCCTATTCTTACTCTTCCAAATATCCAACCTGATCCATCCTTGTTTGCTGATGACAAAGGGGGAGAAGAGTGAAAGGATCAATCAATGTTTTTAATTTGATCATTTCATATTCTGCAGTTTACTTAACATTCTGCTTTCTACTTGATTAATATCTTATGAATGTTTAAGTTATGCGGTTTATTGCATTATGGTTTTTACTGATAAACTCTATGATGTTCATATGAACTCTATGGTTAATATTTAATGTTTATGAGTATCTCAATGAGTTATTATCTAGCGATCATGACTGCTCTTAATTGATGAAATGAATTAACTAGCAAGCTGTCATGAGATTCTTATTTGCTTAACTTTGATGAAATGAATTGTGTTTATTAAAATCTCAAAGTTTGCAAATGTTTTTGACCAAACTTGTTTTCTCATTGCTTAAATGATCAAATTCAATTTTTGAAAGCAATTGATGGTTTACAAGTGTTGTCATCATCAAAAAGGGGGAGAATGTTAGTTCTCTGTGTGTTTTGATGATAATCAACAATTGTAAACATGTTTTGAAGTTTCCAAATTTGTTAAAATTCATCTGTCAATTGGAAACTCGAGTATTGGATTGTATACTCGAGTATTGAGTTGACAGTGGATTGTTCAAATGCATTTTACAAAGCAATACTCAAGTATTGGAAGCAATACTCGAGTATTGGAGTCACAGAGAGCAATCAAGTTTTTGTCCAGAGTGCATACTCGAGTATGGGTTTGCAATACTCGAGTATTGGCCTTACAGAGAGCCTTAAAACTTTTATAACTGTTGGAAACTCGAGTATAGGTTTTACATACTCGAGTATTGGGCTCTTACAAAGTTTTTTAACTAAACATCTGTTTATGAATACTCAAGTATTCATTTGAATACTCAAGTATTGACATGAAAAAACTTCACAAATTTTGAAATTGAATCAATACTTGAGTATTGGTCTGCAAACTCAAGTATTGGCCATACAGAGAGGTTATCCATTTGTCAATAATTTGAATACTCAAGTATTGGAATGAATACTCAAGTATTGAGGTTTTAAACTTAAACAAGTTTTCACATTAAACAGTTCAAAACTCGAGTATAGACTTACATACTTGGGTATTGACATTGGTTTTCAAATTCAAGTCATGATGATTTGCCTCTGGAAGAAGCATACTCGAGTATCAGTTTGGATACTCAAGTATTGACTCAAGTACACAGTGACATACTCGAGTATTGAAGAACATACTCGAGTTTTGGGCGTTGAAACTGATTTTCAAATCACACGAATTTGTAAAACACATTCATTTGATCTATATACTTGCATTAATCATTCTTATATGTTCTTAGCTATGTTTAACCACTTTGCTAAGTGAGTTTCAGTTGACTTAGAAGAAGATTAATGAAGGTCAAAGGCAAAAAGCATAAAGTGTTCAGAGCATTTAATGCACTTCAGAAAATTAGCCTCCTTTTGGTTAATCCAACTGAGCATGCCTACAGAACGGTAAAGAATGCTTTCTACAACAAGCAAACTCTTCTCTAACGGGCAAATCCATAGAGAGCCACCTCAAAGCAATTAAACATCTGGATTAAGTGGAGATTAGAGAGAGAAGCTGACCAAGGTTATCACTGATCACCTCCACCGGTTTGATTCATTCTACAACGGTCATATATTGATCTCTACCTATAAATAGAAGACAGATTCAAGAAGAAAATGGTGGAGAAACAAGCTTACACTTGCAACATGCTGAAACTCTGTTTTCACATCATTTACACTCTGTTTTTCATGTCTAGATAACTTAAAGAGTGAAGTGATTTGTATTTGATCTTCAGTGTTTATCTATTCACTTCTAAGAGAGGAGATTTATTGTAATCATTCTATTCTTCTGAGAGTTACTCAAGATTGGGTGGTATTGAGTGGGAAACACATTGTGTTGATTACAACTTGTAAGGGGGAGTGAATCCTAGAGAGAGGATTACTTCGAGTACAGAGTGTGTAATCAAGCGGTGTGTTGATTACAGTTTGTAAGGGGGAGTGAATCCTAGTGAGAGGATTACTTCAGTTACAGAATGTGTAATCAAGTTGAAAGAAGATAGTGGATTGAAAATCCCAAGTGAGGCTTGGGGACTGGATGTAGGTCAAGGATAAGGCCGAACCAGTACAAATCAGTTTGCACATTCTCTTCCCTTATCTCTTACATTTCCAGCATATATGTTTGAATGTGTATACATATTTAAATGTGTGGTTATTGCTTTTTAAACTGATTTCAGTGAGTTACGAAATGAATTTCAAAGTTCCTAAATTTTTATACTTCACCCAATTCACCCCCCCTCTTGGGTTCAGCCGGTTCTTACATGATCTGCTTAAGCAATTTTGGGCAAATTGCTCAATGGCACTTGAGTGTTTTTGGTTTCACTCCAGAGAAAGACTTAAACTTTCACTGTTACTCGAGTGACCTTGCAAGTAATTTCTTCTTTGTTGGACTCTGTTTTACAGCACAAGAATAGGGGATCCTGCAAAACAAAAGTACATGCTCTTTGGTACCCAACTACTCTTGGGTCCACTTAATATTGGCCATAATAACTCTTGTACTCGTTCATACATAATTCAATTACATTATATTTGAGCAAAGAGTATCAACGAAAAGCAGAATTATAAGATTATCCAATTAATTCATATTACTGAATATAAGGGACAACAAATAAATTATACGAAGAATGTTGTTTCTCAATGACAATTTATAAATACACTTTTTTGTAGAAAATATGTCATTGATATGAACCTCATGAGATGAAGTTTGTCAAAAATGATAATGAAATATGCAAATTGTTTCAAATCTCAAATGTTCTTTCAAACCATGATAATGAATTATGAAATTGAGATTTTTGAGTGTAAAACAAATCAATTTTTCTTTTAAATATGTTTAAAATCCACGCTTATGATACTTTAGTTTTGGAGAAACTGTCAAGCATTGAAGCAAAGTCACAAGGATAATGCATTAGCCAGAAAGACTTAGCACAATAGAAAAATATGAGCACAATGACTTTGCTATTAAGAAGAGATAATTTAGCTTCTTCTAATTGAGTCTTCAAATATTCGAATATTCAAGACAATAATTTGAATACATGACTATAGTTACTTAAAAATGGATGAACACAAATGTTGATGTATTTAATTTACAAAATGAGTACTAGGATTTATGGATCATGAAACACATACCCTTTATTCCAAGTGACTAGAGTTCCAGAATATTATCCTAGTAAGTCATTCTGCTAATGGTTAATGTATTAACATTCAATGCATTAATGAACATTCATAATGCTTGGAATAACTCGACTAATAAGGATTTATGTATTAGGCACAATGCTTTTACAAATTGAATTCTTTTCTTGAAAATAGGCTTGAGACTCATAAAAATGGTCAGTTGGGCATGAGGTCTAACTCATTGGAAAATGAATAATGAGGAGTTCAAGCACTAAATAGCACATTGAATACCAAAGATCAATATATGAATGATAGGGAAAATTTTAGATTTGAAGTATTTCTGACTTTAAGTACATAAAGATTTAACTTCTAATTTTTTAAAACTCATTTGAATGTAAACAAAGTATGAATATCTTTCAAGGCATGTGTATGCATTTTCATAAAACAATGAGAATTGAAATCCAAACAAGTTTTAGTATTGTGCATTTCAAAAACATAAACTCAGAAAGTTATGCACAATTTCACTTAAAGTGCATTTAGCAGTCTGAAAACATTTTGAAAACTATAAATGATTTGTTGCCAATGGAATGCAATGATGAACAAGTATTCATTACCCAAATATGAATTTCATATAAGCACAATATAGGGTTTGATATTATCGTAATTCCTCTTGTCTTTGTTGAGGCTTGCTTGATTTTGTTGGAATAATATCAATTTTTCTTATTTGCTCTTTCAACACCAAATTCAAGTTGCATTTATATTCAGCTTTCTTAAGACTAGAATTCATGTAGCCACAATCCTGACATGAAGCTTACTCTATGTAGTTGCACTCTTGAGAAGCTTTTTCTCATCCTACAAAACCATATAAATCTTTTTCTTCCTCGGTATCCAACCTTACTTGGATCCAATCATTGTTAGCTTATTGGAATAAAATTCATATGCTCTTATAAATATAATCAATTCAAAACAATAATCATGACTCTATGCATGAAAGGAATACTTTCTTTTCAAATCATCAAGTATGCATAAAGAATTAAACATTGGACATTGCAATCCCTTTATAAATAAGTCTATTAAGTGGATTTTTAAGGGATGTGAAAACCCAATTTCAAAATTATTTGCAATGGTCATTCCTACGGTTACTAAATATAAAACTTCAATAATTATTAAAGATAATAGCATAGGAGATATTACCATTGTATACATTTTCCGTAAGTACTTGGAGGATTGGCTTTGCTTACCCTTTTCTTCTTTCTGTCACATTGATTCTGCATATGTTTTCCTATTGTAATATCCTGAATTTTGGGTATGGAGACTTGAGAATAAGCCCAAGTTAGGCAGACTACTAAGCCTAGTTCAGGAAGTGTGACATTTCCTGGACAGATAAAGACCCCCTGCGTTTTTTAGGGAATAGGAAGAGAAAGAGACACTGGAAAGCCATATGTCAAAAAGCAAGAGTCAGTGTATGATACATTGGGACACGTGTCGCCACAGGGGTAAAAGAGGAAAAGTAAGGGGAAAATGGTCAAATCCTTACCCTTGTATCATTAAATTCATCCACCCTAGAGAGAGAATGAGAAATCAAATGATTTTATTCATATTCAGGCCCAAACATAAAATGCGGGTCCCACAGGTAATTGACCGGTAGAAAGGGGACCGGTATGGATCGATTAGGGGCTTCTTTTAGACTGAATGAGACAAATGTGGGGCCATATTGGGAATTAAGATAACACAATATGTGTATGTCCATGAAAGGGAAAAAAACCTGAAAAGAAGAAGAAAAGTGCAGAGGAAAGCAAGTTGTTGACTATCGGGGCCCAACAGGGACCGATAGAAGGAGAATAAATCAGATAAATTAGGAAAAATAAAAAAAAATCATAGAATCTGATTTGTGGGCCTAAAATGGCACCACCTAGCCCTAGGAAGTGTCTAGAGAGCTTGGGGGAAAATAAAAATAAAGAAGTTACGGACCAAAATCGGTGATTTTCATAAATTCCGGGCCAAAGTAGGTAATTTTTTCCCAATGAAAAGTAAATATCTAGATATTTTGCAGAGGGAGATGCCACTTGTCTAGACCCTAGAAGCTTCTAGTTTTTCTTGGAAAATAAGTCAAAAAGCCAGATGAATTTTACTAATTACTAGACAAGATTTTACTCCAGTTATTTCAAACTATCCAGTTACCTTTTACCTTTATTAAAAGACATATACTCTCTCTCCTAAACCAAGGGTGCACGAAATTTTTTAGAGGAAAGAGAGAAGAGCTCAGCAAGTTTCCATATCCGAATCAACTCCAAGCCACAAGGATCATCAATCAAACTTCCGATTTAGGTAAACACCGAAAACTCGTACCTTTGAAACTTAAACTTGTGATTTTTGTCCAACTAGTTGGGGCTTGGTGTTGGGGTCTGATTTTTGAGTTTTCGATGGTCCCAAAGTGTTTAAAACAATATTTGGTATGGGGTGTTGGAAATTATGCCCTAGGGGCAATTCATTGTTCTCCATTAAGTTATCATTTCATACGCATGTTTATGGTGATAACTATATCCCTGGATATATCTTATAGATTATCCTAAATGTCCCTGGTCGGTCATCTACACGGGAGTGAAGATGAGTTAAGACCAGTATGACTTTGATGAGGTATGGAGACACGAATCCAAGTTATGGGCACTTGTAAGAGTACAAGGTGCTGGACCGACCCACTATGAGAAAGCTGCATGGATTAAATCATAAGCTTATCTCATGTATAACCGCGTCACAACGCCCTATGACCTGAGATCATCATGGATTCCTACATGATGAGTCACTGGTCTTTGACCTAGTCAAAAGTCACCTTTGACTGCGTGATGATAAAGGCTGGGATCGGGATCAGTGGTTTTCATGCGGAGGAATGTGAATGGTCAAGATGGAATTTGTCCCTCACATTTGTAGAGAGATAATACTGGGCCCCTCGATGAGTGAGTCTAAGAAATGTATGGCCATACTGTGATGGAAAAGAGTTTCCATTTCACTTATTAGACTACTCGAGAATCGAGAAAGTAATGGTCAAGAAAAGGAAGTTGACGTTATCCATGCCTCATCCTTGACCGAATTATCGCGTGACAAAAAGGACGTGACATGGTTATACGATAGGTAGTATCGTGTCATCGATCCCCATGTGAATTGGGTAGTTGCAATGTCTTGCTAGAGGCCGCTTGCGACTTGTGGGCTGATATAGTCTTGGCCCACTGCCAATCTCATATGGGCCTGCAGGGTCGCACACAAGAATAATCCAACACGGGTAAAAGTGTCCAGATTCATTGAATCTCAGATTAATCTGAGATTAAATGAATACTGAATTTAATCTAGGATAAATATATATATGTGTGTGTGTGTGTGTTTATATATATATTAAATTCGAAAATAATATAATAATATTATTTAATGGAGATTATAATATTATTATATGATATTTGTTTTATATTTAATTTATCGATAAATTAAATATCTAAAACAAATAGAGATATTATATCTTATTTGATTTTCGAATAAAGATATCATTTTCTATTTAATTTAAATTGAGATATTGTATCTCAGATTTAATTAAATAGATAGATATCATTTCTCAGATTTAATTTATAGAGATAAATTAAATCAGAAGGCTTTTAAATTTGGATTAAATAAATAGATTGGATTAAATCTATCAGATATATTTAATTAATATATTTTAATCCAGATTCAAAATTTGAATTTCAGATTTGGTTTTAATTCGGATTAAATAAATATATTAGATTATATCTATTAGATAGATTTAATTAATATATTATCCAGATTTAAATTTCGAATTTCAAAATTAATAAGGATTAATTTTGATTATATAATACGCCTATCGGGTTTAGAAAAGACCTACCGGACTTTTAGTCGAGCGTATTAGAAAGCCACGAGAAACCCTAGAGCAAAAAGAGAGAGACGCACAGTCTGAGGCGCTAGCACGCTACTGCGTCCGTGTTCGGAGATTGTTCGTGTGAATACCGGAAGAGGAAGCCGATTCTAAGAAGTCGTCTTCTGCTGATCGAGAAGGTAGCCCACCAGTTCAAAGAGATCGAGACGCGGACGAATTCACTACGGTTTGAATTTTCTTGATCGCCATGAGAAAATGTGTGCAAAGGGTTTGTGTAGATTCTTGATCTACTAGTTCGCTAAAATCAAAGGAAAACCTCCGGTTCCAGATGATTCTGAGTTCTCTATAAGGTATCATTCGGGTTCCCTAACCTTGATTTAAACGCACCTGAGTGATCCTCGGGACGGGATTCGTAGAAAATTTTAATCCGCTGCGTGTACGGATCCCAACAGTGGTATCAGAGCCAACTCAACGTACGTTTAAATTGGGTTTCTGTACATGCTATTATATATGATATATATGCAAGAATCTGAATCTTTGTATGCAAGAATTTGAATCTTTGTATGCAAGAAACTGAATCTTTGTATCAAGAAATCGAATCTTAAATGCTTTAATTTGAAAATTCGCGTTAGGGTTTCAGACGAGTCTCTAGAATTATGTTGCGGCTGCTTCATACAGCTCTGAATTGTTCAGAGTGCACGATATTTAGAATTGTCCGTCACGTTCATGCCCATCGAAGACATTCTGAATCGTTCAGAATTTTCGATCATGCTCGGACAATGCCCCTGGGGGTTTGAAATTAAGTTTTATGAAACTCTCTTTCTAAAAGAATATGATGTTTTCAAAAGCTCTGGGGGTGCTCCTGCTAACCGGCTAGCGGGACCACCATAGGGACTAGCTGATTGTTTGTAGCGTGAGAAATGAAATTGTTTGTAGTGTGAGAATTTAAATCATGATATAAAGTAATATAAGATTAGAGAAGTTTATCATGAGTAATATTTTATTTCATAAATGTATGAATTAAAGTATGTTCATAACCTTATAAAGTGTTGTTTGGGTATGGTGAACAAGATGGCTCTAGGGTTGTAAATTTTGTATATGGTCTGCGTGCCATGCCTCTCTCTAAATAATCTTGATGTACATTCTCTTCTCATCTCACTCCCCTCGTATGTGAAACGAGGTTTCTAACTATGTACTTTCTTTTATTATTTAGTGAAATCCTCTCATTGGCTTGAGGGGACTATAGGTTAAATGAGCCATGTTGTGTCACGAGTTTTAAATTATGTTTTGATATAATCATTACATGATTAATTTAGTCTCTATATGACATACAATAATGATTGCATTCATATAGGTAGAATTAATAAAGATAAATTAAATAGGCAGTCTTTTATATTAGATTAAAATAAATAGATCAGATTAGATCTGTTGGACAGATTTAATTAATATTATTTTAATCTAAATTTTGAGTTCAAGATTAATTGAGATTAATTTTGAATATTTTAATACAGCTAATTAGGGTTTTAGAAATCCTATAAGATATAGATCTAGCCGTATTAAAATGAAGTGACAGCCGCAAGTATCAATAATTTAATCATAATAATTTATTTCATAATTGTATGAATTAACATATGTTATGATTAATTTAAAGTTTTAATTATGATTTGATTAGATCACTCATAATTAATTTAGAATTAAATGAATAGGATTAATTTGATTATATCCAATAATACCCTCTAAATAAAATCTTAAGTCACAATGCCATCAATAAATGAATACTTGTTAAAACCTCGATCACCCATTTGTATGTTCCACCAAAGTGGATGCATCTGAGTAATCTTGGGGAGACAAGAGAGAGTAATGGTGATACTCTATATTCATTGTTGTCTTGACTTAATTGAGATCATCAAAACGGTTTTGGATCTCAAGGCATTGGATGAGATTAAACATGTTAGGTCATATGATGATCGAATCCCATAAAGATCTAAGAGTTACATGTGATGTAATTGGCAAAGAGGTTGCCTACCTAAATAACTTGATTTTAAGCGTCCTGCCAAAGCGGACTTAAGATTAAGCCAAATATGGATCTTAGCCCACTAATTATAATGAGGGTTATTAATTCAGTGGGAGGTTACTGATTAAACTTTGCATACCTTTTAATTGTAGAATCATGTAGAATAGTAACACCTCAACACCATCAATGCGATTAGTCCTTGAGAAGGACGAACTCGATGAGATAAACTTTCTTAACATGTTTGAGGACTTAAGTGTTGATCCTAAACACGAAAGAAATGAATATCTCATCGATCAACCCATTCCTGACGAGCCTGCAACTGATGATCCAAGAGATCAGACTAATGCTTATAGAAGCATCAGGATGACTCTATGGATAAAGGATACCTGAAGCCTGCCACTATGGTTCCAAATCTCGATGGAGATCTAGAACACATGGAGGTGTCTAAGATGATTTATCATCCTATGGAAATGTTCCAGCAACAGGCAAGTCAAGAGAGGTATGAGACCACAAAGGCCTTATTCTCTTACAAGATGGCTGAAAGTGGATCAGTTAGTCTTCATTTTGTTGAAAATGAAAGGCTACATTGAACACCTTGAAAGGCTTGGATTCCCCATATCCCAGGAGTTAGCTACAGATGTGATCTTGATCTCACTCCCAGAAAGTTATGATGACTTTGTCATGGATTACAACATGAACAATATGGAGGAATCAATTTCTGAACTGCATGGGATGCTCAAAACTGCTGAGCAGAGCCTTGAGAGGAGGCCCAGTACTGTTTTGTCCGTTCAGAGAGGAAGGGGTATGAAACGGAAAGCCAAGAAGGCAAAACCTCCGAAGGAAGGGGTCTGCTTTTTCTGCAATGAAATCGGTCATTGGAAAAGGAACTGCAAGCTCTATCAAGAAGATTTGGAAAAGGACAAGAAGGATAGCGGGCCTATCGCTTTAGGTATCTATGTCATAGACATTCATTTTTCTACTTCCTCAAACATGGGTATTAATACTACATGTAGTTCACGCATTTGTATATATAAATATATAGGAACTCAAGGACAGTAGAAAATTGAATGGACATCTGTGACATAAAGGATCAAGTCAAAAGATTTGAGTCCTACCTTCCTATGGCATTGTCGTCTAGGCCATATAAATGAGAAACGCATTTCGAAACTCCATTACAAATGGATTTCTGAAGTCATTTGATTTTGAATCATTTGATACATGTGAGTCTTGTTTATTGGGTAAGATAACAAAGGCACCTTTTACTGGACACAGTGAGAGGGCCACCGATTTATTGGGCCTCATACATACTGATGTGTGTGGACCAATGAATACATCTGCCAGAGGAGGTCGTTTGCACTTCATTACATTTATAGACAATTTCAGGATATATGTGTATATCTGTCTGATGAAACATAAAGTCTAAAATTTTTGAAATGTTCAAAATGTTTCAAAATGAAGCGCAAAACCAACTTGACAAAACAATCAAGGCACTTCGATCTGATCGAGGTAGTGAATATTTGAGCCAAGAGTTCATTGACCATCTTAGGAGTTGTAGGATTATCTTACAACTTACTCCTCTAGGAACACCTAAATGGAATGGTGTTTTTGAACGAAGGAATCGAACTCTATTAGATATAGTTTGATCTATCATGAGTCAAACAGATCTTCAATCTTCCTTTTAGGGCCATGCCCTAGAAACAGCTGTGTTCACACTAAATCGTGTTCCGTCAAAGGCGGTTGAAAAGACACAATATGAGATATGGACTGGGAAGAAACCTAGTTTGTCATTTCTTAAGATTTGGGGATGTGAGGTTTATGTTAATCAATAGGCCTCTAATAAATTATCATCTAGATCCTCAAAATGCCTTTTTGTGGGGTATCCTAAGGAAACTAAAGGATACTATGTCTACAATCCCACCGATCACAAAGGGTTTGTCATTCGGAATGGTATCTTTCTGGAAAAAGAGTTTATCTCTAAAAGAACCAGTGGGAGTAAGGTGAACCTCAAAGAAGTTCGAGAGTCACAGGACAATGTAGAACCACAGATGGAAACTAGAGAAGACTCACAGCAAGTTGTTGAGCCTACTCAAGTAACACAAGGCCCACGAAGGTCCGATAGATCACGGCTACAGCCTCAGAGATATGGATTTCTGATTACTGGAAGTCGTGATGTTTTGCCCATTGAGTAGAATGAGCCAACAACCTATAGAGATGCTGTAGTGGGACCAAACTCCGAAAAATGGCTGGATACCATGAAGTCTGAAATGCAATCCATGTACGACAATAAGGTATAGACCTTAGTCGATCCACCTAAATGTGTAAAAACCGTTGGGTGCAAATGGGTTTTCAAAGAGAAAACCGACATGGATGGCAAAGTAAATGTCTTCAAGGAACGGTTGGTTACAAAAGGATTCACTCAAACTCATGCTGTGGACTATGATGAGACCTTTTCCCCAGTAGCAATGGCCAAGTCAATCAGAATCCTTCTTGCCATTGCATCATATTATGACTATGAGATATGGCAAATGGACGTCAAAACGGCCTTCCTTAACAGAAAGCTGCTTGAGGATGTGTACATGACACAACCTGAGGGTTTTGTGTGTCCAGAGGACACTGGTAAAGTATGTAAGCTTCAAAGATCCATTTATGGATTGAAGCAGGCATCTCGGAGCTGGAATCATCGTTTTGATGAAGTAGTCAAAGAGTTTGGCTTCATTTAGAACATGGATGAACCTTGTGTTTACAAGAAGGTTAGTGGGAGCACAGTTGTATTTCTAGTGCTTTATGTTGATGACATCCTACTCATTGGGAATGACATTCCTACCTTGCAGAATGTCAAGTCTTGGTTAGGAAAGTCTTTCTCAATGAAAAATTTAGGCGAAGCCACTTATATCCTTGGGATAAGGATCTATAGAGATAGATCCAAGAGGCTGTTAGGCCTAAGTTAGAGCACATACATAGACAAGATACTGAATAGGTTCAGTATGCAGGATTCTAAAAGGGGTAACATGCCCATGTCTCATGGCATCCATCTCAGTAAAGATCTGTGTCCTAGTACACAAGATCAAAGAGACCGCATGAGTAAGATTCCATATGCCTCCGTGATTGGATCTATCATGTATGCCATGTTATGCACTCGACCGAATGTGTCATTTGCCTTGAGTATGACCAGTAGATACGTTTAAGATCCCAGTGACGGTCACTGGACTACGATCAAGAATATCCTTAAGTACTTAAGAAGGACTAAGAACTTATTCTTGGTATATGGTGGCTTGGAGGATGAGCTCTGTATAACTGGTTACATAGATGCAAGTTTCCAAACTGACCAAGATGATTCAAGATCGTAATCAGGATATGTATTCCTGTTGAATGGTGGTGCGGTGAGCTGGAAGAGCTCTAAGTAGAGCACTGTAGCTGATTCTGCAACAGAAGCCGAGTATATAGCAGCATTGGATGCGACTAAGGAAGCCATTTGGATCAGAAAGTTCATCACTGAACTGGGAGTTGTTCCTACCATCTCAGATCCAATAGTCTTGTTCTGTGGCAATAACGACGTTATTGCGCAAACCAAGGAGCCTAGGTCACATTAAAGGACCAAGCATGTGCTCAGGCAATTTCTCGGAGAAATCAGAGATAGAGGTGATATAAAAGTATGCAAAGTACCAGGAGAATACAATGTAGTTGATCCTCTTACTAAGCTGCTTGCACAAGCAAAACATGAGCGTCATGTTAGGGCAATGAGAATTAGAGTAATTAATGATTGCGCCTAGTGCAAGTGGGAGTCTGTTGGAAATTATGCCCTAGGGGCAAGTCATTGTTCTCCATTAAGTTATCATTTCATACGCATGTTTATGTGATAACTATATCCCTGGATATATCTTATAGATTATCCTAAATGTCTCTGGTCGGTCATCTACGTAGGAGTGAAGATGAGTTAAGACCAGTATGACTTTGATGAGGTATAGAGACACGAATCCAAGTTATGGGCACTTGTAAGAGTACAAGGTGCTGGACCGACCCACTATGAGAAAGCTGCATGGATTAAGTCATAAGCTTATCTCATGTATAACCGCGTCACAACGCCCTATGACCTGAGATCATCATGGATTCCTACATGATGAGTCACTGGTCTTTGACCTAGTCAAAAGTCACCTTTGACCGGGTGATGATAAAGGCTGGGATCGGGATCAGTGGTTTTCATGCGGAGGAATGTGAATGGTCAAGATGGAATTTGTCCCTCACATTTGTAGAGAGATAATACTGGGCCCCTCGATGAGTGAGTCTAAGAAATGTATGGCCATACTGTGATAGAAAAGAGTTTCCATTTCACTTATTAGACTACTCGAGAATCGAGAAAGCAATGGTCAAGAAAAGGAAGTTGACGTTATCCATGCCTCATCCTTGACCGAATTATCGCGTGACAAAAGGGACGTGACATGGTTATACGATAGGTAGTATCGTGTCATCGACCCCCATGTCAATTGGGTAGTCGCAATGTCTTGCTAGAGGCCGCTTGCGACTTGTGGGCTGATACAGTCTTGGCCCACTGCCAATCTCATATGGGCCTGCAGGGTCGCACACAAGAATAATCCAACACGAGTAAAAGTGTCCAGATTCATTGAATCTCAGATTAATCTGAGATTAAATGAATACTGAATTTAATCTAGGATAAATATATATATGTGTGTATATATATATATTAAATTCGAAAATAATATAATAATAATATTTAATGGAGATTATAATATTATTATATGATATTTGTTTTATATTTAATTTATTGGATAAATTAAATATCTAAAACAAATAGAGATATTATATCTCATTTGATTTTCGAATAAAGATATCATTTTCTATTTAATTTAAATTGAGATATTGTATCTCAGATTTAATTAAATAGATAGATATCATTTCTCGGATTTAATTTATAGAGATAAATTAAATCAGAAGGCTTTTAAATTTGGATTAAATAAATAGATTGGATTAAATCTATCAGATAGATTTAATTAATATATTTTTAATCCAGATTCAAAATTCGAATTTCAGATTTGGTTTTAATTCGGATTAAATAAATATATTAGATTATATCTATTAGATAGATTTAATTAATATATTATCCAGATTTGAATTTCGAATTTCAAAATTAATAAGGATTAATTTTGATTATATAATACGCCTATCGGGTTTAGAAAAGACCTACGGGACTTTTAGTCGAGCGTATTAGAAAGCCGCGAGAAACCCTAGAGCAAAAAGAGAGAGACGCACAGTTTGAGGCGCTAGCACGCTGTTGCGTCCGTGTTCGGAGATTGTTCGTGTGGATACGGTAGAGGAAGCCGATTCTAAGAAGTCGTCTTCTGCTGATCGAGAAGGTAGCCCACCAGTTCAAATAGAACGAGACGTGGACGAATTCACTACGGTTTGAATTTTCTTGATCGCCATGAGAAAATGTGCGCAAAGGGTTTGTGTAGATTCTTGATCTACTAGTTCGCTAAAATCAAAGGAAAACCTCCGGCTCCAGATGATTCTGAGTTCTCTATAAGGTATCATTCGGGTTTCCTAACCTTGATTTAAACGCACCTGAGTGATCCTCGGGACGGGATTCGTAGAAAATTTTAATCCGCTGCATGTACGGATCCCAACATGGGGTTAAGTCATGGTTTAAGTTTCTAAACTTGTAAACACCGAAAAATGTAAAAAGGAAGCTTGCTGCCAATTCTGGAAAATCTAGGCAGCGAAGCTTCAACTAAGTTTTTGAAAGGGTAAATGAACTTGGTTTTGTTTGAACGTTTATAGGTAGAAATTACACTTCTTGAGCTTCACCGTGATGTATAATTTTGTGTCTTTTGGAGTTTCCTATTAAGAGATAAAAGTTGTTAAAGTTGCCTCTAGAAGCATCAGGGTGAAATCTAACCAGGGAGTGCAAAATTGGATACACTCTAAAATATGTGTACTTTTGGCCTCTAGAATTATTTTTCCTGCAAAGTAGACATTCCAACGGTTCAAATGGCGTGGTTTCATGTAGATATGATTTTGTGGAATTTATTAAAAATCATTGAAGTTGGGCCTGATGCACTGGATTTTTCTGGAATTTTCTGCCTAGGCTCGGATTTTTTGATAAATGCAAGGGTATTTTGGTAAATACAAAAAAATAAGGTATTTTGGTGTTATTTAGGACAAGGACATATTTGGAAAAGTGATCAGGTATGATAAAATATTAAGACAGTACAGTACATACTCCACTAGGTAGTAACCGCTTTAGTCAGATATCTTTATGTATTTTGTTGTATGTTGGTGTTTGTCATGTGTGTTTTGTATATATTCTACCAAATATGCATACAGAGTTTGTGATTCTTAACGCTGAGGACATTTGGTTCGAGGCCGGCCTTAATTGGTGACTGTACGGGTCAATAGGTCCGGGGCTGTCCCAGTGCAGGCAACTTTACAGGTCGTGACTTCGGTAAATCTGGGGCTTGCCTTAGTAAGGTAGCCTGACAGCACGTGGTAGTCAGTGATGTGTGTATTTCTGTTTGCATATGTGGCATGTTTGGCTTGTTACTATTTTTTTCATATCTGACATGGTTACCTGCATACACTTTTCACATTTAGTATTTGAGTATTGACAGTTGCTCTAGGGGCCTTCAATAGACTCCAGAAGTTTCTATAGTTGTAGGGGATTGTGCCTGATCTAGTAGACCCTTTTTGGAAAGGTAGGGCTTGGCGGTGCAGAAAGAATAGGGAATGCCCTATCACATTTTGTACTTTACATTGGATGACTATATATATTATTTTTGTATTTATTTTGGATAACTGTACCCTTAACCCTTTAGGAACTTATATTTTCTAATATTTTTACTTTTACCAGTACAGTAGTTAGTCCAAACCGGTTAAATGCTCTGTTGTGCTAGCTTTGATACACATTAAATGGACCTAATAGTAATATAAGGAATCCCTCTAGCCCGCCAGCAGAAAGGGCGAGACCGGTAGGGGTGTAACACCTATGGGTGTCCGCAAAGCTCTCTCAAAAAATATAGACTTCAATAGTCGTCTGTTTGATATTTGAGAGATTGTCCTTTTCTTGTGCTCCTCAAGATAGTTGAACAGTACTCTATGATAGTTTATTCTTGAGGTGGAATGTACTCCTAATTTCCATCGCTTCTCTTTGTGTTTAGACTTTGTAGTTTTAGAAATAGGTGCTTTGAGAATTCTCCTATTTGATATAGGTGCTATGCTCCTATTCATTGGTGAATGAGAACTTCTTGGCTTCTTGTTTATCTTCTCTGTACCCTTATGTCCATTGATTTTGAATTATCCTGCACACATGGAGCACTAGATGGACATCTTGGTACACACATATACTTGGATCCTTTATTGTTAGTATTGGATCTTACTTGTCTTTTTGGAACCCAAATATATTTATTTCTCATACTAGAATTTCTTCTAATTAAACATGGAAATAGGCCAGGCCAGGCCAAGCTTGAGCCTACAATGGGGGTAGAAGGCCTAAGCCTAAATTCCAGCCTTTTTCTAGGCTCAGGTCTGAGCCTTCATAAGGCATGGTCGAGCCTGAAGCCTTTTTAAAGGTTTAAAGGCCTACTTACAATGTAAGCCTTTAAAAAGACCTCATATTACAGGCCTTGAAGGCCATAAATAGGCTTTATATACTTTAAGCCTATCAAAACTTATATAAATATATCTTGAAATTATAATATAAGAATGAAAAATAATAAATATTATCTTATTTATATGATATGCATATAATTATATTTATTTAATATTTAAACAAGTCATGCCTGAAGGCCTACAGGTTAGGCCTTAACAAAATAGGCCTGGCCTATTTACATATTCAGGTTTTAAATAGGCCTTAGCCCAGCCTTGTTAACAAACAAGTCAAGCCTAACTAGGCCCTAAATAGGTCAGGCTGTAGGCCACCTGATAAGGGTCTGACCTATTCTCACCCTACTAATATAGCATGTGTGAGAAATATGACCTGATTTACCACAATAATTGTAAATTATATGACTATATGCATTTGAAAGCGCAGCTAAATCACCAAGAGGGGGGGTGAATTGGGGATTTTTTAAAATTCTTTTCAGATAAGCTTAGTTTCAAAATAAAGTTTGAAGAAAGACAACTGAATGAAAAGAGTATGAAAAGGAGAATAGCAGAACACAGAGCAATTATCCTGGTTCGGTCTTAACAGATGACCTACGTCCAGTCCCCAGATCCTCTGGGATTTCCACTAACTTCTTAATTACACCTTCAGCAAACGAAGGAGGATCCACAATCTTGAACTCGCTCCCCCTTACAAGATGTAATTATACAATCCCAATCTCAAAGTCCCTCTACTTTGAGATTTCTTACAGAAAAAGGATTACAACAATGAAATCTCTCTCTAAGAGTGAATTCTGATAATCACTGAGGTACAATAATATCAAAAGAGCTGGACCTTTCTTGAGTTTTCAAGCAAGAATGTATATATGATAGTTCTCTGTCTTCCAGGTTGAAATCCTTAGCTATTTATAATATCTTGAGGCTTGTGAACGTTAGAAGACCGTTGGGGCTTTGTTCTTTTTAAAGAAAAAAACTGTTGGTGGAGTTATTTGCATGAATTGTACAGCTGAAGTTGCTCCTTGACTGTTTGCTGAGCTGATCTTGTGATTCTGTTTCTTCTTAATGATTTGTTCCGTTGGGGATGATTCATAATGGTCAATTGATCTTCTGCAACGACTATTTGATCTTGTTTAACGGCTAGTGATCCAGAGTTATGTTTCTCTATCATTTCAGCAAATTTCCTAAAGTGGCTCTGTTTCTTTGATTCAAATGTATAAATTTCCTGTAATCTCATGAATACACTCATTAAAACAGTTCAGGAATATACATAAATGATTTATTTGAAGTAAATAAACAATGGGTATCTTAACAGATCAAAGATTAAGATAATTTAGGCAAGTTTAATCGAAAAGCGTTTTTCAGTTAAAATGGCCAACACTCGAGTGTTGAGTATCAACACTCAAGTTATGAACTGTGCTAAGTTCATAACTGGCAGTGTTCAAAAACAACACTGGCAGTGTTGATCCTAAAAAGAAATCAATGCTCTCTGTCTGGTCAACACTCGAGTTTTTCTTCTCAATACTCGAGTGTTGAAACTTTGATAAAAAGTTTCAAACTCCAAAACTGTAGTTTTGAGACATCACTGGCGGTTTTCAACTGGATGAATTTTAAAGGCTCTCTGCCTTGTCAACACTTGAGTGTTGGTATGCAACACTCGAGTTTTCACTTATATTGAAATCTCAGGTTCAGTTGAACACTGGCAGTGATGGAGCAATACTGGCGGTGTTGAAACTTTGAAAACCATGGATTGCTCTCTGTCTCTTCAACACTGGAGTTTTGGTTTCCAACACTCGAGTTTTGATCTTTCTTTGAAAAAGTAAAAGACTCAAAACTGCAGTGTTAGACTAACACTGGAGGTGTTGGGGTTTTGAAAAGCTTGATATCTCTCTGCCAGGCCAACACTCGAGTGTTGAAAATTCAACACTCGAGTTTTGAACTTTTCATAAGTTCAAAACTGGCAGTTTTGCTAGAACACTGGCGGTGATGCTTTCTAAAACATCTTGCCAATGTCCAACACTCGAGTTCTGGAACTCAACACTAGAGTGTTGCTATGTTTAAAAATGATCAACTGTTTTTCTCTTTTAAAAACTCATATCTTCATCTTCCAATGATTTCCAATTTGTTCAATCATCATCAAAACCTTATGAGAACTAACAGCATTATGAGATTTTATGCAAGTATTGTGTCAGTCATAAGAGTAAAAATTCAAATAAATTTCTTTTCAATATTGTTTCTTCCCCATAAATTTTCTAGCATTGTTGAAAACATTTTTGCCTTTCACAATAGAATCAATGATTGGTTGAGAAACAAAGTTATGCAAACTTTCAAAATCATAGTTATGCAAACTTTCAAAATCATTTTTCGTAATTACACAAGAAGAATTGGAACATTTTACCATAGTAGCATCTTGAGCTTTTGATAAGGATTCATCAAATTCGTTCATGCTGAGCTCTTCTAGGGAATCATCTTCTTCTTGTTCTTCTATGCTAACTAGATTATAGAAGTGTTCTGAGATTTCTCCTTCTTCATCTCAACTTCCAATTGTTCATCAATCGTGGATATACAATTTATAGTTTCAAATGAACTATCAATACTTTCAACTTCAACATAGTTGTTAGAATCAAATATAAAATCAAGAGTTTTCGAGATATCTTTAGCATTAGAGCAATTTTTTTTTTCAAAATCATTCTCTATTAAAACACTACATAGGATTTTCATTACTCCTACATAGGTTTTTCGTTGCTCTAATGTTCAACGAAGATATTTTCTTTTATTTTTCTGTCCAATCCTTTCTCAGTTTGAAATCAAAAGCATTTGTCATAACATTCCACATATCAAAATCAAACAATTTTATAAACGATGTTGTTCTTTCTAGCTTTCCATAACCAAATATCAATATCTTTTAAAAACAATGGAATGGTATAATTAAGACCTTTTGAAAAGAAGCAACACCCAAAATTAGCCATTGATAACTCTTAAGACAATTAAGTCCTTTAAATAAGAGCCATGCTCTAATACCAAATGTTAGAATCGGCTGACACCCAAGAGGAGGTGAACTTGGGTATGATAAAAACCTTAAGAAACTTTGAAAATATTTTCGCATAGCAATATGTAAGAAAGTAATGAATTGTAAATTCATAGACAGTTGCTCAAAACCTATTTGCTGGAAACATAAGAGCTTAGGGAAGAGAATAAGCAAATTGTGATTTATCCTTGTTCGGTCCAATCCGCAATGACCTACGTCTAGTCCTCAGGCTCCCCCTGAGATTTCAATACACTATCTTCCTCAAGTTTTAACTAAGTACTTGAGAACCACTACAATCCCACAAGTTTGGCCGGGCACTTGTGAAGTCGTTTACAAATCTCTCACTAAGATACTCCCCCTTAGACACCGTAAGGATACAATCTTTATGATGAAGGATTACAATCAATCTTCTCTCTTATAAGTGAATAAGATGAACACTAAGTACATTACAAATCATCTCCCTGCCTATAGTAAACTATTTGAACATTGAGAAAATAAAGAGCATATGAGCTAAACATTTGAGTCAATGTATTGGCATTTCGACGGTGAAGTTGTAACCTTTTGTCTCTTTGTGTCTTAATACCTACTTGAATGCTTTTCTATTTATAGGCAATTGATATTAACGGCCGTTATGAATATATTGACTGTTGAGAGTGTTCAAACTATTAGTTCTCATATTATAAGTTTTGATGATAACAACCACTTGTGAAGAGTTAAAGACTTAATGATTCAAGTCACTCTAGTTTGTATTAAACATCACTAGAGTGTGCAAAAGTTATTGAAACCAAACCTTGAATCAGGAAGCATATTTCAAAGTGTCTAATGCAGATACTCAAGTATTAGTCTTCAACACTCGAATGTTGTCTTTGAAAGTATAGGAAAAATGGACGGGATTCAACTCAGTTGTGTAGAAACTGATTGAACACCCGAGTGGTTAGGTAAGCCATTCGAGTGTTGTCTCAACGTCACCAATGCCAGTGCCTATCAAACTGAACCTTTCTGGAATCACAAGGCTAACACTCAAGTATCAATGATAACACTCCAATGTCAAGGTAAATTATAGACTTATGCATATTACTGTTAATTTGTGTCACTTGAAGTGTCATTTTAGACACTCAAGTGTGACACTAGAGTATGTTGTTTCAACACTCTAGTGTCTGGTAGAGGTTACCAATCTTTAAGTTTTTAAACCTGCACTCTACCACTCACAAACTTCAATACACGAGTGTGATCTTAAGACACTCAAGTGTCTGGAAGAACTCTTTTTTTTTTCAAGTGAGCTTCGTTAAGCAAACAAGTGTTCTTTCACTAGGAACTAGTGTTTTTTTATTCATAAAGATTTTGACTAAATTGACCATAATTTTAAATATTAAAAACAATAAAATGTTTGACTCAAAAATTAAATATTAAAAAGTAGGGAAAGTACCCCTCAGAGCCCAAGTAACCAAAAAATTGTCAAAAAAAGTCCTAAAGCTTTTTCTGATATTATTCCATAAACGTTAACAACTATATCAATACAACATTAATAACTAAGTCAGTAAACGTTAACAATAATATCCTAACAAATTAGTACAAGTTAACAACTATATCAGTACAACATTTTCTGAAATAATACTAGAAAAGACCCTAGGACCTTTTTTGACATCGACTTTTCTTTGGGCCTTTTTTGACAATTTTTTGGTTACTTGGAATAATATCAAAAAGGGCTCTAAGGCCTTTTTTGACATCTGACTTTTATTTGGGCCTTTTTTGACAATTTTTTGGTTACTTAGGCCCTGAGGGATACTTTCCCTAAAACCTATGGCTTGTTTGATTCAACTCTATTACATTTCTGCAATGTTAATCAAGATTGTATCAGTAAGATAAAAATGTGTCAATTCTTTTTAGTCCGTGAATAGGATTCATCACATTAATGGGCTTGTTTGGGATACCGGTAAAAAAATGACTTTTAGTCAATCTGGGTAAAAGTCAAATTGTGCAATGTGATTTAATTATTTTATGTTCTTTAAAAAATTATTTTTAATACCATTTAGTACTCTGAAATATTTTTTAGGATACTGAATGGTACTAAAAATGTATTAAACGGTACTAAAAAATGCTTCATTTCTGCAAGTGTTTCTCCCAACACTTGAGTATAGTTTGTTTTTCAAATTCAAACTCCATCTTCGTAAATTCAAACTTATTGATTTGCTTCATAATACTTTATATTATCACTCATTATTATTCTCAATGCTTTTAATCATGTTTATTAGTGAGTTTCAGTTGATTAAACAAGTGATTGTGTGAAAATCTTCAAAAAGCAATATTTGTGTTAGAAGCATTAAATACAGCTGCAGAATAGAGCATAAACACGACAACAAATTCAAAGCAGACAAAAAATCACATACCCATAAGACCGATTTGGTGAAAGGCTAAAGCAACTCTTTCCAAGTCAAATACTTAGGCCAAAAGCATGTCGTGTAAATCTTGCCAACAAGAGTGATACAAAAACGACAGCTTGTTAAACCTTTTTCAATAACTCTAGTGTGTGTCTAACAAAAAAGTCTTCTGTGTCTAACGGAATAGTTGAAGACTCATAATGGCTATCTTGAAGCTTCAACAACGGGCACCTAAGTATATATACCAAGAGCATTAAATTCACAGCTAACAACCAACAACAATATTCTGAACGACACATTAATTGCTCATTAATTCTTTGTGAATTATTCTTTATATATTCATATACTTTAGTGTTCATTCATCTACTCTATAAGAGAGTTATATCCATTCAATTGAGCTTTGTAAAATCTCAAGGTAATAGGACCTTGAGTGGGTTGTTCGATTACAAGTTATAAGGGGGAGTGAATCTAGTGAGATTACTCTAAGCTTATTCTAATTGTTTCGAAAAAGATACTGGAAATCTCAGAGGAGCTCTAGGGACTGGACATAGGCCAAGTTGATTAAGGCTGAACTAATATACATATGTGTGCATACTCCGGTGACATTTTTCCTATATCTTCCTTCCTAATTTAAGTAGTCGTTAATTTTGTTTACATTTTATAACTCGCCTAATTCACCTCCTCTTTAGTGATTGTCTGTGACTAAATCAAAATTTCCATTAAAGATCTCTTAGAGACATATTGGTGTCGTTGGAAGACTTCGAGGTTGAGTCGTTATCACTTCACTGCAACGTATCTTCACACGACATCCCTTTGGTCTGCTTTGGGATTGCTTAAGATTAAGTCGCTTTCACCAAAGTGGGTGTTTCAGATTACATTCATTCGACCTGCTCTAAGAACGTTTCCATGTGCTCTGTTTTTCTGTCATTGTAATTAATGTTCTAACATATGATTTGCTTTTGAGATTTTGCACATAATCTGATAAGTCATATTGTTGCCATATATTTCCTATGTATCATGACTATTTTACATGGTAATTTTGGGCTTTAATGTGCTTTAGCTGTTGAAATATGATGGAATTCATGCATATGTGGAAATAAGGGATAAATGAAGCAAGCTATCACATTTTAAATGTTACCCTAGATGTAGGTAAAAAAAAGGTTGCATTTTAATGCATTCTGAAATCGCACGACAAAAACTCATATAATGTTACAACATGGTGTGCATATGCTCTGGACAAGCACCATTATGTTATCAGAATGCTATAGCATCATAAGTGATGATTTTTCATATATTATGTTACATTGATCTTTTCTTGGGAATATTTCAAGAACTAAATACAGGTAATCGAGTTGGACATTACGATGACGGTTGCCTTGACAAGACAGAAATAGAAAATGGGAAGAATCAAATAAAAGATCTGCAGAATCCCACAGAATCATATATACGATCAATCAACTAAATCTAGGGAGTCGGGCCTAACAGAATTGGAAAGCCAACTCACCAAACATACATCGTGAAGGACTTGATTAGAAAAGGAAAAGACAGCTAAACCTAAAAGAGGATCGAGAGTGAAGGAGTTGAGAATCAAGAGTCCAACTATGAATAAAAATTGTAATGGGATTCACAAGTTCATCAATGGTATTCATAAGACTTGTAATGTGTTTGAAAAAGGTGTTCGTCAGGTGTAAACATGTCAGTCTAGGTACACCAACATTTGAAGACTATGAACAAAAGTCATAATGGGATTAATAAGTTTATCAATAGTATTCACAACACTTGTAATGTGATTTACAAGAGCGTTTCCTAATTGAAAAATGTTAACCAGAATACACACACACACATATATATGTGTGTGTCATGCATTTATATGTGTGTAGGGACAGATCCAGAAATTTACGGAAGGGGGGGCACAATTTTGCTGGGGGATTCAGCCCTTAATATTTTTTTGAGTAAATACCCTATTTGGTCCCTGAAAAAAATCACGGACCCCTTTTTGGTCCCTCAGTAAAAATAACTCATCCTGTAATCCCTGACCACATTTGGGACACTTCACTGCATGTGTCCTCTTCAACCTGGAAGGACTAACGTGGACGGTTTTTGGATTTTTCGGGGATTACGAGATGAGTTATTTTTACTGAAGGACCAAAAAGGGGTCCGTGATTTTTTTCAGATACCAAATAGGGTATTTACTCTATTTTTTTTTAAGAAAAGTTTTAAATACATTAAAAAATAAGAGAATATAAAGGGAAAAATAAGGCTAAGTGCGGTTAAAAATAGCAAAAGTGTTGTTAGAAATAGCAAGGCTAGGCACTAAATAAGTTTAAGCACACATATTTTAATAACAACAGTATATTATAATAAAAATAATTACAATGTCATCTTTCTAAGCCTTTTTTTTTAAATTCCATCATAATTGTCTTATTATTAATGCTATCAAATACATCTTTTTCAATGTAAGGCATTAAACAAATTAATGGCGAAAGTTTGATTCAGAGAAGCTGGCTACTTGATTTTGTGAAAGGGAAGAAGAAGTTTGACTCTGCGATGTGAAAGGATTCTCTAGTATTTAAGATTTAACCCAAAATTTTAAATTTTTTTTTTAAAAAAAAACCATGTCTTTTAAGGGGGGCACTTGCCCCCCAAGTCAGTATAGATACACATACATACATATATTTATGTATATGTGTGTGTGTGTCAAAGGAGCTTTGGTGGCCCAATTGCCACCTAGCTCCTCTAATATGAGGGTGGGGTGGGTTCGAATCACCCCTACACCTTCATTCAAATGTTTTTAGGGTTTAGGGTTTGGAGCATTCAAATTTTTCAAAAAACATAAATCAATCCCACCATAAACAAACCCACTGCCAGAGCTCCGATGGCAACCAAATCTCAAGCCACCAGTGGTTGTAGGCCGGCCAGTGCTAGAGCTTTGACAAGGCTCATTTTTCTTTTCTTTTTTATTTATTTAAAAACTGAGGGCAAAATTGGTAAATTGACCAACACTTTAAAACATTAACTTGATTGTTGTCACCTTTATATCCTTTCAAAATATTAACAAACTTTTTAGGGTTTAGGAATTTTAAATGGTACTTAATCATCATTTTCCCATTTTGTTTCCTCTTCTTTTTTTCCCCTTCGTAAAAAGGAAACAAAAATCGGGTGGGGGTTGCTTCTTCTTTAGTCACTCTAAAATGTTGTCCAAGCTGTTTCAATCAAAAAGGTATAGTACTCTGTACTATCCATCTGCCCCCATAGACATGTCCTCAGGCTAGGACCTATGAATTTTTTTCCAAATCTTAACAGGCCAAACTAATAGGTGTAAAAGGCTTCCTAAGCCTAGCCTGTTAAGAAAAAAAGACTTTGAAATAAACCTTAGCTTGACCTTTTATATTGACAGGTCAAACCTGATTAGGCCACGAATAGGCTAGACTGTAGGCCTCTAAAAAACCGTCTGGCCTGTTTCCACCTCTACCCCTCATACCATACAAGCCCTAATGGGGATCATAGATGGGCAAGTGGCCTGTGTCGACTTTATTGGGGAAGGTTAAGTTTGGGGTAAAATTAAAAAATAATAATAACAAAAAGTAAAGACAAAAGGAAGGACATTAAACAAATCAAACCACATCTGTCGGCAAAAATATATATTATCCTTAGATGGGCAAGTGGTCTGTGTCGTCTTTATTGGGGAAGGCTAAGTTTGGGGTGAAATTAACAAAATCATAATAAGAAAAAGTAAAGACAAAAGGAAGGACATTAAACAAATCAAACCACATCTGTTGGTAAAAATATATATTATCCTATATTATGTATTATACCTCAGTTTATAAGTAAGATAAATTAATCTAATATAAAAACTGAAAATATTAATATTTTAACTAATTTATTTAATTTTCTTAAATAAATAAAAAGCCAACTGATTTATTAAGGATAGGAGCAGCATATTGAAATCATTTCCGACGGATATAACACCACGTCTTCCTTTCCATCGCATTCCATTCCCTTCCCTTCCCTGAACCATGAACCGAAGAGGCCAGTGATAGAGGGTCTGAAAAAATTCATATCATACCTACGGTAAACTCAATTCGCTTGCTTTGTCTTGCCTCTCGTCCGATTCCCGACCTCCATGCTCAGAGGCTCGCTGTTTCCTCTCCTTATCCACCGCTCGACGCCGTGAGGTAAGTTATCTATGTAGCCTCTTTGTTTTCTGATTGATCTGTCCCTCTGGGAAGAGAATGAAGGGCTGAATAAAAAAAACAAAAAGAAAGAAAGAGGAAATTGGTGGAAAATCAAAGTCAAACGTTCTGGAGGTGATCGATCATAGTGATCTCGTAAGTACGTGAACATTTGAATCATCTGCGTGAACTTTAAGATGCATGCTCTTTGCAAAGCTAACAAAGACTCGGGACTGTATTTTCCCCAGTTGTGAAGTTCAATCTAATTCACATATAAGGTTAATTTTTTTTTATTCATTTCCAATATTTGCAGTTACTTTCTCTTCTTTGGTTGCTTTCTTCTTCTTTGACTTTTCTACAATTTTAAGTACTGCGGTATCTACGGTTTGGGGTCATCTCATAGCTCCTGGAGCATTATGTCATGGGAAAAGTCTCACTACAGTCATTAACTACTGTGACTTGCAAATTGATTTCTTGAACTCGTTTCCTCTTTTGCTGGGAAAGAGATTGTTTTTGGTGTTATATTTGCTCTTGGCCGTGAGAAAGTTTTCTTTTCCCCAAGTTATCTTTCAAAACGTTATGAATTCATTTGTTGTTGTGCTTACTCTGTGTAATGTCATGTTTTCTACATCTCAAGAATGCTATTCTTCAATAAGAATTCCGATATGTTGAAGAAGAATAATTAGTAGTACATTAATACATTTATTTTGTTAGGTTCATGTAAATATGGAGAGGAAACTGATAGCTAATTGTTTATATTTATGCTGCAGAAACAAATAATGAGTTCCAAAGATGCCAATACAGATTGCCTGGGATGGGCAGCAAGAGATGCCTCTGGAGTTCTATCCCCATACCAATTCAGTCGCAGGTATGTACGTTGTCTTCTACTTTGTTGAGTACAGCTAGATTGTCATATTATCATCATTAATTATGGTTATACTTTGGGTGTGTGGAGCAGTTATATTCAGGTTATACATATTGTCTATTTTTTCCATATCACATTGGATCTGGCATCAAATGTTGATTGCTTGATCATATGACATGTTGATTGTTCAGGACTCTTGGCGACAATGATGTTTTCATTAAAATTGCATGTTGCGGAGTTTGTTATGCTGATGTGATTTGGTCAAGGAATGGACATGGTGACTCAAAGTATCCTTTAGTACCTGGGTATGTTGCCTCCTTTTTTTTTTTTTTTTACAGTATGGGTGATTATTCTGTCCTCTTAAACTAATATATGTGTGTTTAATTATGTTCTTATCAGACATGAGATTGCTGGAATCGTAGAAAAGGTTGGTTCCAATGTCCATCGTTTCAATGTTGGTGATCATGTTGGAGTAGGAACTTATGTTAATTCATGCCAGAATTGCCAATATTGTGATGATGGAATAGAAGTTTATTGCATGAAGGGATCAGTTTTGACTTTTAATGGGGTTGATTATGATGGAACAATCACAAAAGGAGGATACTCCAGTAACATAGTAGTCCATGAAAGGTGAACTTGTCGGATGGTGTGTGTGTGTGCGCGTGTGTGTTGTGTGCGTGTGCGTGTGCGCGCGTGTGTCTGATGCTGTTGCTCAGTTTTGAAACATTTCATCTGACTTCGTATGGCATCTTGAATTTTAGGTATTGCTTCCTAATACCCAAAGGTTATCCATTGGCTTCAGCGGCTCCTTTGCTTTGTGCTGGTATTACTGTCTATTCTCCGATGATGCGCCACAAGATGAATCAACCCGGTAAGTCCCTAGGAGTGATTGGGCTCGGTGGCCTTGGTCATATGGCAGTAAAATTCGGGAAGGCTTTTGGGTTGAATGTAACAATTTTCAGCACAAGTGGATCCAAAAAGGAGGAGGCCCTTACACAACTTGGTGCTGACAACTTTGTTGTTTCCTCTGACCAAGATCAGATGAGGGTAAAGTATCTGCCAAATGTATTAATTCTCCTTAGACATTTAAGGCATCAATAAAGATTGAAGACTTATGCCTTTTTTTAATGGTGATTCCTATGCAGGCATTGGCCAGGTCTTTGGACTTCATAGTTGACACAGCATCTGGTGATCACCCATTTGATCCATATATGTCACTTTTGAAGACTTCCGGGGTATTAACCTTGGTTGGGTTCCCAAGTGAGGTTAAATTCAGCCCTGCAAACCTCAATCTGGGTAAGTTCACCTTTTAGGGAGTGGAATCTCTCCTTTTCCCTTCCAATCCTCTTCCTTCTTATTCCTTTCCCAGCCGTAAGATCGACATTTGGTTTTTTTATACAAAATAATTTTTTTCTTTATTGTAATATTAAATTATTCATATCAAAATTTAGCATTTTGAATTTAAGTAATCATTTTTCTTTCTATAATTCAATATTTTGATAATATTCTGTATAAAACTAAATATGGACCATTCAAATGTTGATCTAATGGTTATCAAAAAGAAAGAGGATGGGAAGGGAAAAGGGGAGGTTCCTCTCCCCTCCTTTGTAAGTTTTATACTTTTTTGTTCCGTTGGAAGTTTGAACTTGAAGTGATGGAACTGCACCGTAAATGCATAAACTTTTTGGCAGGTATGAAAACCATCTCAGGAAGTATCACAGGTGGTACAAAAGAGACACAGGAGATGATTGATTTCTGTGCTGCAAATAAAATTTACCCAAATATAGAAGTGATTCCAATTGAATACGTAAATGAAGCTCTTCAGAGGGTGGTAAATAAAGATGTGAAGTATAGGTTCGTGATAGATATTGAGAACTCCTTAAAGTAGAATTGAGGACTATATGGTGAAAGTGTATCTTATGTCTAAATTGGGTTGGAGACGCTCTTGATCAAATAAAATAAAATAACAACTGAGGACTATGTTTTTGGTTTTCGCTAGGCACATGTATTCTCTTATTGAAAGTAATTTTATTTGAGACACTATTAAATAGTAAATGTAGACACCTCTCTTAATGAGGTTTTGAACTTTTGTATGTCATATTGTGAGAGGTTAGCTTCTTCTATTAGGCCCAACCCCAGTTGATATTGATGACTATGTTTTTAATATTAGACATATGTAATCTTTAGTTTTTTACTTTTTTTCGACGTTGGTAGATATATCATGGAGCAAACAATGATTTACTTTAGAGTAATTTATTTAGTTTTATTAATATTTCTAAAAATAAGTTAATTAGATTTTATATTAAGAAATGGAGGAAATATTGTGCTATGCTTATTGATAAGTACAAACTTGCATTAACTAGATTTATATAAAGGCTATTTAGCCTGAATATCTTTTCGTGAAACTCAAATGATTTAAATTTGAATTTTATGACTCAAATTGATTATTTGATAACTAAAGCTTACTTCAAGTTTTCAAAGAAAGGTAGATGAAATTTCAATTTGACTTGTGATCATTGCTTTGATAATAGTTCACAAACTATGAATTATTTTGATGTAAAACTTATTTCATTTGAAACTAACTTTAACATGAAAAAGTTACGAGTATTCAAGATTGAGTAGTTATACATGGATTTCGCATAGAATTCAATTTGGACTCTTGATCATATATTTTTTTATCATCTCACAAAAATATATCGAATTTTAATGTGAAACTTATTTTATGGAAAATTAGATTTCAAGAATTTTTTTCCCCACAATACATCATTATTCTGTTAAGTTTGAAGTCAAATTGAGAGGATTATAATCTTTGGGGATTACATGTTAGAATACGAATCTATTTGAATTTAGCTAGAGACTAGTTTCTTCTTCTTTGCATTTAATAATATCCAAAAACTTTTAATTGAATTATTTGAAGTTGATGGAGGATTAATCAAGTACACTCTAGAAGTGAAAGTTTAAGGAATTTGAAGGCATAATTGTAACAACCCACTTAATTAAATTGAAGCATCTGATTAACTGAAGGACAAAATAAAATTATTTTAAAATGGGACTTTTTGTATTCAAAAGTAGATATATCAAACTTTTAATAAAATCTTGATTCGTAATTTTTGAAGGTAGGTAGAAAAAAATTATCAGGTTTAACAGTTATAATGGAGAGTGGATTGAGGAAGAAAGAGTCATAGCAAATGAGTTCATTCAGTAATATTAAAAAAAAAAAAAAAATCTTTTTTGCTGTTCTGATGCAAGAGATTTGACAGAAGCATTGTCTTGTATTAATTGCAAGGTGGCTGAAGAAGATGTAATATTACTTCAATCCTAAATATAAGACATAGTTTGTGCCGGAGGAGTACCAACTTACTAAGATGTTTTGCAGAGGAGGAAGTGAAGGAAGCTTGTTTTCAGATGGGATGTCTCTAGCTAAATGCAAAGAAGGGGCTGGTGAAATGATTTTTTGAAACTGTAAAGAAGTATATTGAGGATGATGTTCCCTTGGAGTTAATCAATAGAACTGACTTGTTAATGATACCAAAGGTTGATAAACTTGAGGCAGTGTCTCAATATAGGCCTATGAGCCTTTGCAACTTATCATATAAAGTGGCATCTAAAGTGATGACAAATAGAATGAAACCTTTAATGCCAACAAATATTTCTGAGAATCAGTGTTCTTTTGTGGAGGGTAGAATGATTCATTACAATATTAGAACCTAGAAAATAGAAGTAGAAATAGGGGAAATGGAAAGAGAGGGAAGAGGAAGAATAGAGAAGAGTAAATCTAGAAGCTGAATCTGTAATTCCAGATGAATAGGGAGTTAGAAGAGAAAAGAAGAGGAGAGAGAAGGAATAGAAGAAGGGAGAGAGTAGAGTACATATTTCCAAATAACTTCATTCATTCGTCTATATCTTTAATAGAGTGCATATTTGGTATTTATAGACTAATACACCAATTGCAAATAACCACTCTTTCCTAAACACAGAAAACTGACATTAACTAACATTATCAGACAAGACACTAATGGACATAAAATATAAAATTAATACTAATAAAGGGTGTGGTTCCCGTCAGATAAATATTATATTAGCTCATGAGGTTTTCAATTATCTAAAGAAAAAGTAGAAGTAGTTCTAAATTTGAATTTGCACTCAAAATGGACATGAGTAAGGCATGTGACAAGATTGAATGTGATTTTTTGGAGGCTGTCATGATGAAGTAGGGTTTGATCAAAGGTGGACAACAGCGTTAGTGGGTTTTGTGAGATCAGGGAAGTATTCAATCATGCTTTCAGGGAAGGAGAATTGCAGAGGTTGTACTTGGAAGAAGAGTGAGGCAAGAAGATCCTATTTCTCCTTACGTTTTCGTTATGGTAGGCGATGGATTTTTGAATATGATTAGGAGTGGTGGAATGTGGTGGATTGAGGGGTAATAAAGTGGCCTCAAACTGTCCAGTTCTTTCTCCTTGTCTATTTGCTCTGTTTTCTCTCTCCCTCACCTCTGTTTCTGAATATTCCATTTAAGTACATTGGAAGAGATGACAAAGCAGAAGAAAGTGGGAGGAATGGAATCTAGAGACTTTTCATACTGAAATCTTGCTTTACTTGCAAAAACAGCATTATTCAGCATCTGATACCCTTAAGGGTTAAAGTGTTGAAAGGGCTGATTTTTTAAATGCCACGAAGGGAGGAAGAGCTTCATGGGGTTAGAAGGAAGAGATGTTATAAAGCCGGATCTGATTTGGAGAATTGGGGATGGTTAGCGTGTGGAAGGATAGATGGATTCAGGACATGAATTTGGTTAGTTTGGTTGTGAATCTATTGAATTGAGAAGGGATGGCAAGTGGCATTTGCGTGAATTAGAGAATCTGATTCATAATTTAAAGCTAACATGATGCAGATTCCAATTTCCAATTCAGGTAGATGGGATGCTGTTATGTGGGCAGGGAGCTGAGTGTGAATGAGGAATATGTATTATGGAGCGAGGAAGGGTTATGCATTGTTCAAAGGAAGATATCTAATGCGTAGTAAACCTAGACTTGAATGTTCTTACTCCATTCCTCAGGGTCTATCGCAGGAGGTTTGGTAGCTGAAGGTCCCACCAAAAGTTTAGCACTTGGAGTTTAGCTACTAGGGAGGCAATGTTCAAAAGGAAATGTGCTAATGATTCAATCTTTGTCATCTGTCCCAGATTATTGAGCATTATATTCTGCTGTGTGATTGGTGGATCTAAGCCCGATTTAAGAGGGGTTATCATGTAAATATGGAGAGGCATGAGTTTTATAATTTAAGTGTTGTGCGTCTATTTCCATGTTAAAATATGTTTAAATGTTACATCTATTTGTACGTGATCATACATACACTATACATAGAATGTGGGACTGAGGGAGTAGGCAATCTTTATATAACACGCATAATAACACTCTCCTCCATTCTCTCATGAATGTTTTCTTCTCCTCCCTTCTTTGGTGTATTTGTTGTGCAACATGGATCTACACTGGTGCTTTGGTTTCATATAGATTTAAGGTAATTTCTCAAATTTTGTAACATTTCAAAATTGTAAATCAGTCCCTTTGTAATTAGTCAAATTCAACATACGTATTTGCCTTTTACCAATTTTGCCAGTATTTTTCTGTCCATTTCCTTTTTTGTATTAATAAAATAGGCTTCTGTTTGGCCAAAAAAAGTTTCAATAGAATCTTGGTTCGTTATTTTTGAAGATACTCTACATAGAGCACATTATGAATTTTAAAAGTTTATTATACATACATGTGTGTGTATTTACACATCTGCACGCGTATATAACTACGAGTGTTATATCTCAGGGAAAAAAACAACAACAAAACCTACGAGTGTTATATATGGCATGAATGGAGGACGTGCAGTCATATTGTTTAAAATGACAGAAATAAACGCAGGGAAAGAAGGGAAAACACTAGGGCTCTGTGGGTGTATGGATTTTCGTCCATTGGAGTGTATTTTCATGCATTTAAACACATAAATATGTGATCTAATCTTGATTTACACCTTTGATCTTGTATTTTGTTTTTAAAAAATTTACAGTTTATGCAAGATAGGGCTTATTGGGACTCGATTTAGATTTAATTTGTGCATAAATGAGTTAATGAGACTCGATCAAGTGTTTAGTTGGTGTAGACGTAGTTTATTACATAACTTTGAGGATTGACCCTACTACATAAGGTGAAAATAAATTTCCTTCAACACATGCAGGTATTTTCCTTAAAGGTTCTTCCAACAACACCTCTTCATGTTTAATTAACCAAAATCACTCTCTTTTCTAATATATTAAACAGACGGCCATTGGAATTTTGAGTCAAGTTTTCTATATTAGATTGATACGCTTCTCTAACATCTTTCCAAGATACATACAATATATGAGCTTCTCTAGCAACTGACCTATTCACTTGTGACTGCAAGTGGTTTAACAGGAAACCTGTTTCTAACCCAATCCCGATAACCTCCTTCCATGTTCTTCACGTCCTTGAAACCCTGCCAATTCATAACATCACTTGCACATTAGTTTTCATATGAACCTCTAGCACCGCACGAGAAAGAACATATAAAGAGCGTGGAGAAAAAAAGTAGGGAATCCAAATTTACATGATATGACGGTGTCAATTTACATAAATGTTGTTTCAACTTTCAACCTTAAAGGGAAGATTATTAAGAGTTTCGGCCTCATGTAACTAAAGAAGGTTGTAGGTTATATTACCCAAGTAACTAAAAGTTGGGGTATGTGAATCACCACCACCCCTATGGATTTATTCTTTATAGTAGTATTAGTATTATGCATGTAATGTACATATTCACCGGATTTTTATATAAATTTTGTATTATATTCATCAGATAGTTTGTATTATAAATTTATTTTTTCTTTTGTGAGTTTTGTGTTAGTTTGTATTTTTATAGGCGTTATTTTGAATATTTTGTAATCCCTATTTTTTTTTTTAATTAATACAATTGATATTGACTCTTGCCAAAAAAAATCTCAATCATTCTTAGAATTCAATCTTAAAATCTGGCCCCTCTCACAGCTCCTCATGTTATAAAAAAATCTCAACCTTTCTTACAACCATATAATAAATCATACTTTCAGCCCTTGTGTTAAATGTGGTTGAAATCATATCATCTTTTTTATTATTAAAATTTGGATTTAATGTTTCTACTTTTGTTGCAGAAACATTTTTTTCTAACACACTCACATAAAAGTGAGTGAGTCTCACTAATATTTTCTCTCTCAAACCCACTCACTTTTATGTGGGTGTGACAAAAAAAATATTTCTGCAGCAAAAGCAGAAACAATAAACCCTTTAAAATTTGAAAGAAAAATCTATGAGGATTTGGCAAAACTTAAAAAAAATTTAAAAAAAAAAGAAGGAAGAAAGAAGAAGAAGAGCAATTTGATCTGTTTTCAATATAAATTTATGTAAAAGCATTGATCAAATGAAAATGTAGCTGCCCAAAATAATAAAAAACAATTGTATGCGTTGAAAATTGAGGAGAAATGTATATAAATCTAAAAACTTTTAACTAAAGGCATTGTAATTTATCATCAGTTTTTTTTTTTCAAAACTTGGATGAATTAGCATTTTGCATAATTAAAAGATCTCTCCTCAATTCTCATTAATTGAAGAACATAATTTCTCTCCCTCATAGAACCAAGTGGTAACATACCAGAAAAATTTGCTTATTAGTCTTCGTCTCCATTCTGAATATTGTTGCACCTTTGAAAAGATGTCAACTGTCCTCAATCTCTTTATAAAACTGATGTTTCATTAATTCTCCATTTTCATGAGACTATACTTCCAACTTTAATTGTATGACTTTATTCATTTTATGTAATTGATTTCTTATCCAAAAGAAAAGGAAAATTCTTAACTATTAACAAACAACAATGGAGTGACTTACATTAGCCTGAAGATCAGCAGTTGCATACAGAGATTTCACCCCACAATCGCAACCCTAAAATACAATTTTACCAAAACAGATAAGTAATTGACAGAGAGGATAGGGAAATTTCAATTTCAACTTCAATTTACAATTCTCTTAAAAAAAATTAAAAAGGAAAAATTTAATTACCACAATAATATGATCTTCTTTGTCGCAAGCACATGAAACCTGCTTCACAAATTCTGGGTTCTTCACCTTACCTATTGTTCAAAATCGCAGAAGTTCACGGTTAGATCTGAAACTAACTGAACGAAAATAGAATTTCAAAAGAAGAAGATTACGGTACCACTGGGCGTATCGAGCAGGTAAGGAATGTTAACGATCTTATCAGTATCGACATGTCCTTTCCGGAAATCTTCAACCCTCCTATTAATTGTTCGTTCGCGAACCAGTAATTAGATCTCTGAAATTTTCCAATGGAAACAGAAAAACTTGAGGAATGAAATAGGTAATTAGGGATTTTTACCTGACATCGAGATAAACATGGTCACTCTGGATCAGATTCTTGGCTTTATAGACATCTAAGGTTACGATCTTTGCGCCAGAGTCACTGAAGAAGAGAAAATAAAGAACAACGAGTAGGAATCCGTTGGTGAAGAGGGACCAAGAAAGATTCATATTGTGGCAGTGAGTGTTCGGGAAAATAGTGAGGAAGAGAGGAAGATAAAGTTTGAATCGAAGAAGATAGTGATTGATCCATTTAAATAAGTTTGATGATCATTGACTGGTAAATGGGAAAGTTTCAGAATCAGGGAGCCATTTGCTTGTTTTGTTGTTGTCCCGAGAAATCCCGTCGAAGGAGCAGCAGCTGGAAACGTATAAAGATCGTGCCTAGCTGTTTTTTTTTTTTGTCAAGATCGTGCCTAGCTGTTTTTTTTTTTTTTGTCAAGATCGTGCCTAGCTGTTTTGCTCGAAATTTTCGTTTTCTGTGGATCTTTTCTCCCCCCTTTCTACTCGTTTGCCAACCGTTTTCTGTGCATCGCCGCCTGTCAATTGTCAAATTTGGTTCTCATTTTAATTTTGGAAAATTCATCTTACGGCTAGTATTAGCAAAAAATAAAAAATAAAAGAAAAAAGACTTTAAAAAAAATCACATGTCAAAAAAAGCCTAAAACCTTTTCTGGTATTATTTCATAACTGTTAAAAACTAAATCAGTCATATTAACAACTAAATTAGTACCCGTTAACAATTAAATCAGTAGCATTAACAAGAATATCCTAACAACTAAATCAGTCTCATTAACAACTAAATCAGTAGGCGTTAACAACTATATTAGTAGGGGTTAATAACTAACGTTTTATGAAATAATACCAGAAAAGACCCTAAGATCTTTTTTAACATGTGACTTTTTTGGACCTTTTTAAATATTTTTTTGCCAATATAGGTCCTGAGATGGGTTTTCCCTTTTAATTTTTGTATTTTAAGCTTAAAATTATGGGGAAAGTATTTCTCCAGTCACTGGAGATAGAGTTATCTCCAGTGACCCCTAAAACTATATCGTTTTGAATTAATAAATGATGTATTTATTGAAAGCAGGAGCTTTATACCCAAGAGGGGGGGTGAATTGGGTATATTTAAAATTTTTCAAAACTTGTTCTGTTTTTGGTCACTCAGAACAGGGCACAACAGAGAGGATAAGGAGAAGAAGATAAACACAATGCAATTTATACTGGTTCGGTCCTTTCCTGACCTACATCCAGTCCCCAAGCCTCACTTGGGATTTTCAATCCACTAACTCAACAATATTGATTACACACTCTGTACTAAGAGTTGTTCTCTCACTAGAACACACTCCCCCTTACAAGTTATAATCAATACACCCCAACTACCAAGTCCCCTGACTTGTAGTTATCACAATCAATAAATGATTTCACAAGTGAAAACTCTCTCAAAGAGTAGATAGAATAAGCACTGAAGTACAAAGTATCAAATTGATACTATTACAGATGAAAGCTGAACACAATAAATGACACTTAATAAATTTTCGCTCTCAGTTGGTGTATCAGCTTGAGAAGAAGTTAATGCTTTCTATTTATAGGCAGAGAACATTAAATGACCGTTGTAGGATGATTCCAACCGTTGGAAGTGATTTGCTTGGGTTCTGGTCATCTTCTCTCTCTAAACTTCTGCTAATCCAAGACTTTGATGAAGTCTGATGTGGCTCTCTGAGGATTTGCCCGTTGGAGATAACTTTACTTGTTGTAGTAAGTATACTTTAACGTTTAAGAGGCGTGCTCAGATGGATTAGCTGAGAATAGGTTGATTTGCAGAAGTGCATTTAATGCACTGTACACTTTTTGCTTTATAGCTTTGACCTTCATTGATCTTCATCTGTGATTGCTGAAATTCACTCAACAAACTTGTTAAACATAGCTAGGAATATTATTGAATGAATTATGGAAGCAATAAGATCAAACAATGATGATTTGTAAATTCGCGTAATTCAAAAACCAATTTTGACCGTTGTATACTGCAGTATGTTCCTCTATACTGGAGTATGGAACTGCGCATAAGTGTCCATACTGCAGTATCCAAAGTCTTACTGCAGTAAGCAACTTCCAGAGACAAAAACCTCGTGAAATGATTTTGAAAGATATGCTCTATACTGCGGTATGCAACTAACATACTGCAGTATGTGAGTTTTTGTCAAAGTTGAGAGTCCCCGTGATTGCCCAATACTGCAGTATTCAAACCTATACTGCAATATGCAATGGTTATGAATTTTGAGAGCCTTCTGTATGACCCTTTACTGTAATATGCAGCTCCATACTGCGGTATTGACTAGGATGAGGAAATTTGATTGCTCTCGGGTTGGCCCTATACTGCAGTATACATACCTATACTGCGGTATTGGCTTGACTTAGAAATTTAGTTGTTCTCTGGATGCCCCTATACTGCAGTATACAAAGCTATACTGCGGTATTGGCTTGTTTTAGAAATACGGTTGCTCTCTGGAAGTCCAATACTGCGGTATGTCATCCTATACTGCAGTATTGACTTAACTTCAAAAATCTAATGACCTTCTGTAGGTCCAATACTGCGGTAAAGAAACCTATACTGCAGTATTGACTTTACTTCAAAAGATTGCTTGCCTTCTGTAAGTCCAAATACTGCGGTATAGCATTCCATACTGCAGTATTGACTTAACTAGAAAAATTGGATTGTTCTCTGGAAGTCCAATACTACGGTATGTCATCCTATACTGCATTATTGACTTAACTTCAAAAATCTGATGACCTTCTGTAGGTCCAATACTGCGGTAAAGAAACCTATACTGCAGTATTGATTTAACTTGAAAGATTATTTCCTTTCTGGAAGGCCCTTTACTGCAGTATGCAGACCCATACTGCGGTAAGCAACTATCAGATGATTTTTAAACATCTTGGAAACTTCAAAACATATTTTACACTTGTTGTTAATCATCAAAACACATTGAGAACTAACATTTATAATTTTAGGTGAATTAATGAAATGTGTTTCCGTAATTTTTCACCCTTCATTAATTCACCTAAAATTACAAACACACCCTTTATTAATTCAAAATAACGTAGTTTTAAGTTCACTGGAGATAACTCTATCTCCAGCGACTGGAGAAGTCCTTTACCCTTAAATTATATGTTTTTGACTCATCAAGTTTCAGTTCATTTAAAATATTTATTTTGATTATTGAATTAAAAGATAAATATACAATTTTAACAACAAATTCTTGTAATGTGTGCATTTAGTACCATTAAATTTTGATTTATCTTGGTTCAAATCAATCCACAATGATCTACATCTAGTCCCTAGGTTCCATCTAAGATTTTCAATCCACTAATTTCTTCTTGTTTAACATGGACATAAGTGAAGAACCGGCTGAACCCAAGAAGGAGGGTGAATTGGGTGAAAATTAAAAACTTGAAACTTAAAAATCTTTTCGCGTCTTTTAAATCAATAGTTAAATATTCAAATAAGCATATATTGGTAATATAAGAGATAAGGGAAGAAAATATGCAAACTATGATTTATACTGGTTTGGCTTAATCATTGACCTATGTCCAGTCCTGGTTTGGCTTAATCCTTGACCTACGTCTAGGCCCCAAGCTCCACTTGAGATTTTCAATCCACTATCTCTTGTTTAATCTGGGCACAAGAGAAGCCTTTACAATCCGATTACACGCTCTATACTCGAAGTAATCGTCTCACTAGGATTCACTCCCCTTACAAGCTGTAATCTATACACCCACTTGATTACACACTTCGGACTCGAAGTAATCCTCTCACTAGGATCACTCCTCCTTACAAGCTGTAATCAATACAATGGGTTTCCCACTCAAGATAGCCCAATCTTGAGTACCTCTTGGATAGAATGTTTACAGATAAATTTTCTCTCTCAGAGGTGTATAAATAAACACTGAAGTACATAATCGTTCATCTTACTCTCTACTGTAAACTATATAAATATTGAGAAACAGAGAGTGTATGAGTTATTGACATATCGATGATGAAGTAGTAACATCATTTCATTGGCTTCATCGAATCATTCATCAATCGTCGTCACTCCTTTCGGTTTGAAGACTTCGCAATTTATAGGTTATTGTGTTTTGACTGTTGCGAGCATTCGACCGTTGGAGATCAGTTGGAAGTAATCGTTGAAGCTTATGTTGCTTTTTGCTCGTTGAGCTCTAATCCAACTTTAATCACAAAATTTTTAACATTGACTTCGTTAATGCTTCGTCTTGAGTGTTTTATTAATGGCCGTTGGAGAAGCTTGAAGATTAATCGTTGTGACTCATGAATATAGCCATTAGACAGATAAAGCTTCACTAGTCACAATCACCGTCATTGACTTCGTTCTTCATAAACATTCTTTATTCCATTTGTCTTGACCGTTGAGAGATAGCATTTATTGCGCAGACGGAATATCAGAAGTTGCTTTACTTTGATGAGAGAAGTGGTTATTGAGGATATCACCAGTTTTGGTAACAGCATTTAATGCTCTTCTGACACACAAATTGCTTTATGCAAATTTGTTGTTAATCCATGATAAAATCATCTGAAACTCATTAGCAACCTGATTAAACGCAATTAGCAATAGTAATGAGTAATGATATATGGAAATGAAATCATATTCGATGATTTAAGATTTTACGAAAACGGTGATTTTGAAAACATGAGGATCATGCTTGAGCATGAATAAGTAGTGTGCTCGGGCATGCTACGAGAAAGTGTATTTTCAAAGAACAAGATCACCCAGTGCTCGAGCATGAAACCAAGCTTGCTCAAGCAAGCTTCTTCTAAAAGTCATTCATTATCGCTGATGCTTGAGCAACTCGCAAAGGCATGCTCGGGGCAAGCAACTCTGGACACTTCTGATATATCATTTATATCGTCAGTGCTCGAGCTTACCTTGCTCGAGCATGACCCTTTATCTTGCAGTTTTTCTTGTGTTTAATAGATGGTGCTCGAGCAGCCCAAATGCCTTGCTCAAGCATGACTTCCAATTTGCTCATTTTCGTTTTAAGTCTGATGATGCTCAGGAATTACAAATACCTGGCTCAAGCATGATTCTAGTTATAATGATGTTGCTTGAGCATGCTTTTACCATCTGCTCAGACATGACTCTTCAACTTGCAATTTTCTTGCTTAGCCGATGATGCTCGAACACGCCAATTGCTCTGCTCGAGCATGACTTGATCAATTGTGAAATTATGCTTGGGCATTATGTTCTCTGCTTGAATAGCTGTTTTCGAGTGTCAGGCTGCTAGCTACCATTATCTTGTCCAAATATCAAACTCTATTGGCTTTCAAAACACAATAGCATTAGCAGTACAAGGGTCAATTTCCAGTGAGCGTAATGTCTTCGATATAGCTCTAAATTTGGCAAATCACCCATGCTCAGAAAGCTCTTTAAGTATTCTTTCCAATGCAAGAAGAATCAGCTCCAAACTTGTTGTATTTCGTCCATTATCATCAAATTAATGGATGTTGTTCTTGACCAGCGTTTTTGCAACATCCTGAACTGACCATCAACTTCAAAACATCATATCTCCTTCATTTGATCTCTTTTTTTTTTTTCATGTTCTTGATGTTTTTGGAAAGGTATTTGAGTCTATTTTCCAATGCCACTAGTTTCAGCTTAATTGGATTTGCCGTTTGTGAGATAAGCTCAAAAGACTGAAGCTGGTTCTGGATTGTGACGTTGATTTTTGTTTCAATTTCAAAAAATCATAGTTCCTTGATCTAAACTCATTTGGGGTTTAATTTTATATCAAACTAACGCATTGGGAGTCTAGTTTCATACAAAATTGGTTTCACCTCAATCGGACTTCTGGTTTGAGAGATATCATCGAATTATCAAAATTCACCTGAAATAGAGCTGAACAAAGTAGCTGAGAAACATTGTTGCTCGAGCACCAGGTTTGCTTCTGCTTGAGCATAGCCAATTTTCATGCTCGAGCATGACACTGTTCATGTGAAAATCACTATATTCATCCGGAAGCTTGAACTTCCTTATTTTAGCTCCAAATTGAGCTGTTCCAACTTCTATTTGTTAGTTTCCTATGTGTTTTGATGATGTCTAACAATTGTAACATGTGATAGAAATACTTGAAAGCATTCGTGAGTTCTTTGAAAATGATTTTAGAAAATTAGTAACTCAAGTTGCAAATCATAACTCAAGTTACACACTGAAGTAGAATCAGTTTTGCAGAAGATCATAACTCGAGTTGTCATTTAATAACTCGAGTTATGGGTAGTACTTCACTGTTCCAGAAAGCCTCTTGCGATATAAATTTTTGATCATCTGATGTAACTCGAGTTATGTGGATTAACTCGAGTTATAAGCTTCTCAGAAACGAATTATCTGATGTAAACTACTAATATAACTTGAGTTACTTGAAACAACTTGAGTTAGTACTGTGGCGATTGCTCTTTGTATGTTTTTAATTTTAACATAACTCAAGTTATGTCTGTGCAACTCGAGTTAGGCCAAAAGTGTATTGCTCTCTGTATGATTTTAATTTTAAAATAACTCGAGTTATTCCTGTGCAACTCGAGTTAGGCAAAAGCGAATTACTCTCTGTTTGAATTTAATGAGAGAGTAACTCAAGTTAATGATTATAACTCGAGTTGGCCTTCTTCTTCCAAGATCTCCAGAACTTGATTGTAACTCGAGTTACCACTGTACAACTCGAGTTACCCATATCAGTTTTTAAATTAAGTGGTTTTGAAATCTGAAACTCTGTGATTATGCAATGGGTACTTGATATTATTGTTTCTTATCATTTCTAATCAACTTTAATCAGTTTGCCAGTGTGTTTTAGACAGGTTTAAACTTCAAATTATCATAAAGCAAATTTTTGTCAGAAGCATTTAATGCGATGCACAGACAATCACCAATTTGGCAAGAAACCATCTGAGCAAATGAAAAGCACTCCAGCTATTTTTCAAACAACATTCCTAATGAACGTCAACAGGCAATTTGAATAAGGAATGTCAACAAAGAATAACGAACGAATGTCGGAGGCATACGAAGAGACAAAGCCACGGAATTCTCAACGGTCACATTCATCACATACAACGGCTCATTAATCACTTCTCAACGGTCATTAAATGCAAGCATCTATAACTACGAGAAGCATTCAAGTCTCCAACCACCGAAACTCTGCGCATTCAATTAGCGAACAACTTCATTTATTGTTTCAACGAAAAGAATCAATATCTTCTGATATTTCAATCTTCAATGTTTATTCATCTACTCTTTTAGAGAGTTCTTCATTAATTATCATTTATTGTAAGAATCTTAAAGTATTGGGACTTTGAGATTGGGTTATCTGATTACAACTTGTAAGGGGGAGTAAGTTCTAGAGTGAGAGAATTACCCCGAGAGTACAAAGTGTGTAATCATTTGAGTTAGTGAAATCCCGGAGAGTCTGGGGACTGGACGTAGGTCAAGGATTTAGACCGAACCAGTATAAATTTCCTGTGTTCATTCTTCCTCAACTCTACTCTGTTCACCTCTATTCTTGTAGTGCGCTAACAGAGCAACAATCACGAGAAAATTTAATATCCCCAATTCACCCCCCCTCCTTGTGATATTCTGTCTTTCACTATTTGATCACAGAGACTTATAGAATCAATCTTGGAACTTATATAATGATATTTTCATTCCATTCATCAAGTTCTTCCATCTCCTATCTTGATCATTTTTCGTCATTTAACCTAAACTCATCATTCTCTGCAAGTTCTATCTTCTTCAATATTTCCTCTTCTTCTTGAACTTAACATTTTCTCCAATTTCTGCTTTCTGAAATCTCATATCTCCTTCTTGTTCTATAATTCAACTTGGACTAATCTACATTAATTATAGTAGTTAGTCAATGTAGGAGATAAATATATTATACAAACTTTTTGCTCTTAAGAATGACTTCTATATAAGACATCATCAAAACTAATCATGTCCAACAATAAGAAAAGCCTTTATAATCCCACTAGTTTAGCTGAGCACTTCTAAAGCCTCTTCAACCCTTCAAGTTTACACGGGTACTTGAAAATTGCTCTCTAGTATAACTTGCAAGGTTACAATTTATTTTTCTCTCAAGATCTCTTAATCTTGAGTAGCACTCACAAAAATAAAAAGGGAAAATTACGTGCAAGTCCCAAGGAATGAAAAAAATTACAAAAAAAGTCCCTTGAAATCACAAAATTACACAGAAGTCCCAAGGGACTTTTTTTTTTTACTATTATTTGTATTAACAACATGAAATGCTATATTTACAACAAGAACTACCTATATTTACACCAACATTTAAACACCTGACCATTTACAACAAAAAAAGCCATATTTACAATAACATTTAAACACATGAATTTTGAACGTAGAAAGGTCATTTACGACAGAAAAAAAGTTAAATTTACAACAGAAAGTGCTGTATTTTCAACAAAATTTAAAATCTAGATATTTACAACAGAAAAAGCTATATTTACAGCAAGAAATGCCTATATTTACAACTACATTTAAAAACTTGAATCGTAGATAGGTTATTTACAATAGAAAAATGCTATATTTACAACAGAAAGTGCTGTATTTATAACAAAAGTTAAAATATGGCCATTTACAACAGAAAAAGCCATATTTACAACAGGAAATGCATATATTTACAACAACATTTAAAAACCTAGATTTTATTTCCATACAAATAATATCAAAAAAGTCTCTTGGGACTTCTGTATAATTTTGTGGTTTCAAGGGACTTTTTTGTAATTTTTTCATTCCTTGGGACCTGCGCGTAATTTTCCCAAAATAAAATGATTACAACAAAAGTATATATATTTCTTTTTCTATGAAATGGGTTATGTTAAATATTGAAGTACATGATTGGAACGCAATTTTACAAATCCATGTACTCCCTCCGGTCTTAATTATAAGAACACTTTTTAGAGTTGGTTTTGGTTCTAATTATAAGAGCAAGTTTTAACTTTTGTCAATTTTTTCCTATAATACCCCTATTTATACTTCCTCAATAATAATTAAAGACAATAATAATTTAATAATACATCTATACATTTTACAAAGTAAATAATGTTTGCAACTCATTAATGTCATATACACCTCAATTATACTTTTTTTTAATAAAATAATTTTGAGCAATTTTTGTCATATTTTTCCCATATTACCCCTATTAATACTTCTTCCACAATAATTAATTTAACAACATGCTTATATTCTATCAACTGAGATATTCTACTTTATTTTTTATTTTTAAATAAAATAATTTTAATATTCCTTTAAAAACTATTCAAAGGAGTATTTGAGTTTTAAATATGTGATTGCAATAAATATTCAAAGGCAGCGAGATTCTCCAATTGTGAGTCTATATCTCTACAAACGGTATAAGTGCGGGGCTACAATTGAATAATTATTCAAAGGCAGCAAGATTCTACAATTGAGTGTGTGGGCTACAATTGAATTAATTTTGGGGCTACAATTGAATTGATTTTGCTTTTGATGTAATTTTCAACTTCCAGCAGGGGTATTTTCAGAAAATAATTATAATTAACTAATTTAACTTCCTTCCTTAATTTCTCTAAATTCTGGTAAATAGCTCCTATAATTAGGACTGGAGGGAGTATATATTCATGTTAAAATTGCGAGTTAACTCATTTAAACTCGTTATATACATAAACTTGGTTAAACTTGATAAACTCCGTAAACTCATTGTTCCACAATGGAATTGTGCAAGTCATAAGTCTGAGTAATAAAACACTAAAAATCATTGGTAAAAAGAGGAAGGGGAAAAAAAAAGGGGGGAGGGGGAAGAAAGAAGAGAAAAGAGGCGTGAAGGTGTGAAGGGGTAAAAGAGTGAAGTCAAAACTCATAAAGAGGTAATCAATTCATATAAAAGGCATGATTATGAAGTATGCTTTGACTATCAGACATGTTGATATGGGGTAAATTTAGTTATTGAGTGTAAATCAATGTTGTGCCTTTTTTGGAATTAGAAATATGATTGAAACCTTCACTTTCAAAGCTTGTGAGAATTTAGCTTCTGAGTTGGTGTGTTAAATATAAACTTTATAAGTACATAGATTAACATAATATATAACTAACATTATCTACCTTTATTAGAAATAAAAATATCAACATCAATTTTTTTTTTTTTTAAAAAAAAGCCAACTTTCTTACTACATATGCTATAGAATAAAATATCACCAAGAGGGGGGTGAATTGGGGATTTTAAAATTCTTTTTTAAAGCCTATGAGATTAGCACACAATAACAGAGTATAACAGAGAGAGGGAGAGAGAACTTGACACAGATGATTTATATTGGTTCGATCTCAACTCTTAACCTACATCTAGTCCCCAGACACTCTGAGATTTTCACTATCACTTCAATCAATTACACACTCTATACTTGAAAGTAATGCTCTCATTAGGATTTACTCCTCCTTATAAGTTGTAATCAAACAACCCAATCTCAAAGTCCCACAACTTTGAAATTATTACAAGAATAATGATTCAATAATAAACTCTCTAAAAGAACAGATTGATAAACACTAAAGATTATATATCCAAAGATATTACACAAATGAGTGAAACAGTAAATGCGTATTGATCATTTGAGCCTTTTATGTTTTCGGTTATTGGAACAAAATGAATGCTTCAGCTTAAATATGGTGAAGACAATTAATGACTGTTGTAAGCTTTCAATGCACTGTTGAGAATAATAAATATAGTCGTTGGACTTGAATTGTGTTTATTACTCTCGTCATTTAATTCATTCCATGACTAGCGACATTCTTCATTGACATTCTTTGTGTTCTTACTATTGGATGATCGGGCATTCAAATAAAGAAAGAACCCATAAATGCCTTTTGAATGTGCAGAGAATGATTGACCAAATCAGAGCTTTGTTTTTTGAACTAGCATTTAATCCATTTGATGAAAAGACCCTTTCTCACATAATAACAATTAACCATAATGTTTTCTCAAAACCGGATTAGCAGGTAATTATGGAAAACCTTCCTTTTCAATACACACACCTTAGGGTCCAAGGCACAAATTTCACCCACAAACCCACAACAGAAAATCCATAACTCTGGGCACAATTATCGAACAGGAGATTTTATAGCCCACGAGTCTTACAACATTAACTCCACAATAAAGGGTCTACACAAAACAATCTTAGCAAAAGATATGATTGTGGACCCACTATAATATATTAGTGTATAAAGTAAGGCCTTCAGAAAATAACAGTCATCCAAAAATAGTTAATGTAGTATTTCAAAAATATAAGGCCCTATGATGGCAATATATAAATCAATACAACAGTAGTACCAAAAAGAGGCCTACAAGCTCACGACGTCTATGCCTCTGATTGCTTCCCATGTCCTCTAGTAGGGTTAGAGGTCTCGGCTGAGAAATTTAATAATGACGGGGTGAGACATAAAGTCCCCATAACTGAAATTAATTTATCAAATATGAAAGAAAAGATTGCAAGTCAGAGAAGCAGGTTTGTTAATAATATAATAATAATAATAATAATTTCAATAATTAAATAACAACAAATAAAACAATTAATATATAATAACCATAACAATTAACCATCCCTACTCATCCATCTTGCTCCTCCTTATTTCCTCATGGACATGGATTAGCCCATCAGTGATAGTAACCCGACCAAGGTTAGCTATCGCTTCAAGGATACTGTCCCCTCCCGTGCCACCACAAAAATACCATAACAGGGAGGTGTCCGCCCAAAACACTCAACTCAAATCCGGGCTAGGAATATGAGAGAGCCGATGGGCACAATTTCACCGTCAATCTCTTCCACACAACCCAACATATCCCAACAGAAGAAATAATATAATACTAAAATTTTCAACATTTTATTGAATTATTATTCCATACACATCATCTCACAACAAACATTATAATCATCACAACAATAGCAATCCCAATAATAATTACTTAAATACATAAATTAGAAAATACACTGCTTCACTTAATTAATTTCATATTCAAACCTACACATAATTTTTCAAAACACATACAAGTAGTATATATGAAAATTAAGCTTAGAAAAATACCTCACAGTTCAAAACAAGCATATAAAATAAATTAACCCCAGTTACCTCAATTTCAAGCTTAATCTTAGCTCAAAGAACACAATCCATACAGTTACTGTTAGGGGTGAGCAACGGGCGGGCAGAGCTACCCCGGGGGTCAACCCGTGTCCCGCCCGTTTTTTTATCCACGTGAGAAAACCCTATTTAACCCGTGAAAACAGGTATGGGTTAAACGGGTTTTCATAAACGGGTCCAGGGGAACCCGTTTATGAATTTGGGCCATTTATTAAAAAAAAAAAATTGGGCCCAGAATAATTGTTTTGCAAGAGCAGTTTTTGGCCCCAAATTTGATTTGCTTTTGCGTTTTTTAGACCAACAACAGCTTCTTTTTTTTGGCTTCTTTTTTTTTTACCTATGGCCCAGCTTTGGCTTTATTTCACATGCCTTCCAAGCTGACTAGGACATACATATTAATTTTTGTACTCTAATTAGCTTGGAGGTAACGAGATTTAGATCAATACTTATTAATGATATTATAATGCCCAGTAAATTATATGGAAATAATGAACACTGAACAATTGAACATGTCCTGATCTAACAAGTAACAACTTGCCTGTCTCTAACCTATGTCACTATAACGTGCCTATCTCTCACTGGCCACAATGATTTATGTCCAAACATTTTATCACCAAATTTCCAACATAAATATGTGGTGAGAATGAAAACAAATATGTACATAGCTATTAATGTCTTGATGACTTCAAAAATCAAAAATTCACTAACAGAACAATATTAATATTCATCAATTCAAACTTCAAACACACAATAATGACAAATTCATCAATTCAAACTTTAATCATCACAACTTCACAATTCAAACATAAATATAGAACCATATTAATAATTGAAGTTCAAATTTGATGACTTCAAACATAAAAAATTCATCAATAGAACAATATTAATTGAAGTTCATTGGTCCAATTCGCCTCCTGTTGTTGCATCTACCTCTACAAAATGAAAGAAAATAAATCCTAATTAATATGTATTAATTAATATGACAATGAAATGAAACATTAATAACTGAAAATAGGAAATTCAAATTAATATACCGATAACAATAGCTTCGGTCTCATCAAAATTATCACAATCAAAGTCACTGAAGTTGGGTGGTTTCACTGATAGCCAATTTTGTGCACATATGAGTGCCTCAGCCATCTTTGAGGATAAAGAGCTCCTGAATGCATCTAATACTCGACCCCCGGTGCTAAAAGATGATTCTGAAGAGACAGTAGAGACTAGAACAGCCAACATATCACGTGCAATCAGGCTTAACACTTTATACTTACAAGCATTGACTTTCCACCATGCCAAGAGGTCGAATTTTGAATCACAATAACCAACCAATTCAGCTCGAAGGTATTCATCCACTTCTGAAATTTTCTCAACATTACTCTCTCCATCTGCCTGGGCCAAAAACTTTTGGTATGTAGCATCACTAGATGCCAATGGCACTTCAAGTTCTAACTCAACATGATCCCCTTGCTCCGGTGTTGGTTGAGAAGAAGATTCCCCAACATGAATACTAGCTGAATCATGGTCATATAAACGATACAATAAACTTGTAATCTTTCTCAACATAGCTTCGCACTGTGTTGGTTCATGAAAAAGGTCAGCAAAAGCAACCTTGACATATGTCAATTTATATCTAGGGTCTAGTATCACAGACACAACCAATAAAGGATTCATTTTCTCAACTGGCCCCCAATATTTGTTAAACTTTGATAGCATTCTTCTTGCCATGTCATTCAATAGAGAATATGAGCTATTTGCATTTGATTCAAGGCTTGTTTAAATTGAAGCTATGTGCTGGAAACAAGTGTTACTTGTAACATAGTTTGATCCAGAAAACTTCAATGTCATGTTGTAAAACAACCTTAAAAAGCCAAGAAACTCATTTGCACTGCTCCAATCATATGCACTAGGAGGCGAAATTGTGGCTTCAGCAATCCTTCTTGATGTTGTATCATCGAATTCATCATCAACACCTTCACAATAATCAATCAAGATAAAAGTGTCTTGACTGGTTGCTTTCTTCACTTTCTTCTTGAAGTATAGTTTGTATTCTTCATCCTCCTCCTCCATCTGAGTAAAGACTTTGACAAACTTAACAGCACTCTCAAGCATAAGGTATGTTGAGTTCCACCTAATGACATGATAGAAATGAAAAACAATTAATACATATTAACATTATCATATCAAAGCTCATTCAAACAAATTAGTAAAAAAATTACCTCGTGGGACAATCCAAGGTAAGAAGGCTTTTTGATTCAACTCATTCTCTTTCAGCCAACATTATGAACTTACGCTTCCTTGATGGAGAAGATTTAACATATTTTATTGCATGTCAGATGAGCTCAATAGACTTGTTCATTTCTTTTAGACCTTTAGAAACAACCAAATTCAATATATGAGCAGCACACCGCATGTGCAAAAATTCTCCATCACATACCATTGCAAAACCATCCCAACTCTTGAAACGCTTTTTTAGGATTGTAATTGCAGAATCATTGGCAGAAGCGTTGTCAACTGTGATCGTAAAGACTTTGTCAATGCCCCATTGAAATAAGCAATCCTCAATTTGTTTGGCAATTGACTCACCTCTATGATCTTTAATCTCACAAAAATTCAGAATGCATTTTTGCAAAATCCAATCATCATCAATCCAATGTGCAGTCAAACACATTTAGTTATTATTTTGCATAGATGTCCAACAATCCGTTGTGAAAGACACACGGACTTTAGAAGTCTTGAAATATTTTGTCAAGATATTTGCTTGTTCTTTATATATACCATAGCAATCTCTAGCAGATGTCCATCTTGATGGCATTTGAAATTTAGGTTGAAACTCTTGTAAAAGTTCTGTCAACCCCTCCTTTTCCACAGCTCGGAAAGGCACCTCATCCTTCATGATGTACCTAGCAATAGCCTTTCTACCTCGCTCTTGATTGAATAAGTGATGAGTTAGTGTTTGATTTGTCATAGCCAAAAATAAGCTTTGACCCTTGCTTGCTTTGTTGGGATTGTTTGGACACCTGTCAAAATGTCTCCATAATTGCTTAGTGCCATCATTTGAAGGATGACTCGCATAATTTGCTGGACAATAATTGCACTTTGACCTATGTTTCCCTTTAGTTTTTGCTAGTGGCAACCTTGTAAAATGGTTCCATATACTAGATGAGTCTTTCCTTCTTTTTTTTTTCTTTAAGGTTGGGAATCATTAGCTTGTCCCTCACTCGTCATCTCATTCTCAACATGGGCATCAATATGTTGTGCTTCATTAGTAGCTTGAGTAGCTTCCCCTACAACACTTGGATCTTGCCCTTGCACATTATTTGATGGAATATGTTCCATGCTAATTTCAAGATAAAAACAAAGAAAAGTGAATAAAATTCTGGTCATCCAGTGCACTGTACATATAAGGCCAAAAGGGAATAAAATAAAAGGAACATGCAATGAGTAAATATAGATACAATCACATACATATGGCCAAAAGGGGTTGGGAGTTTTGATTATTCACAAATACAGATACAGTCTTTAAGTCAATACAGATAGGTGCATTGAATTGCAAAGTTGTGAACTTGTGATTATTTATTCTCGAGTCCCAGACCAGTCGACCCCACCCGGCACCCACCATCTCTTGTCCCTCAGTATTATATTCTTTTTTCAATGTTTGATAATTGATAGGTAAATGTTAGTTCTCTGATGGTTTTGATGATTGCCAACAACTACAAACAATTAAAGAGGCTTTGCTCTTAAGTGTCAAAAACTCTGTTTAAGAGCAAACCTCGAGGTTGGTGTTGTAACCTCGAGGTTTGGACTTACAGATGCTTTAAAAATCAAGTGTTTCAATGATTCAAAACTTGGTTTCACAAAAACTATGTGAAACCTCGAGGTTGGCAAGTTAACCTCGAGGTCATGGTCACTTTAGAAAATCTCAAGTTTTGAACCAACACATAAACCTCGAGTATTAAAAGCAAACCTCGAGTTTTAACTCATCCAGAGAGGTCATGGTTTTCAACAAGCTTGAAAACCTCGAGGTTCATATTGCAACCTCGAGGTTGGGCACTTTGTTTTGAAACTCAAGTTTACAAGAAAACACATAAACCTCAAGTTTTAGTTTGCAACCTCGAGTTTTCCTCCACACAGTGAGCAAACTGGTTTTCAAAGTATTGAAAACCTCGAGGTGCAGTTTGCAACCTCGAGGTTGAGCCTTGTGTTCAAAAACTGATCTTTGCTATTTCAAAAGCAAACTTCGAGTATGGATTTCCAACCTCGAGGTTATCGGGCTCCAGAGGAAAAATGCTTTTTCAACCAACCTTCAAACCTCGAGGTTACCTTTGGAACCTCAAGGTTTGTAAGATCTTTCAAAAGGTTTCTTTTCAAAAGAAACCTCGAGGTTCACTTAGTAACCTCGAGGTTACATGTTCAAAAATAAGTGTTTACCTGAAACATACAAGCAAACCTCGAGGTTGGATGAACAAACCTCAAGGTTTGTGGCCGTTGCTACAATTTCAAATTTGAGAAATCTGCAATACCTTCTTGTTTGAACTCAATGCTTTCCATGATTATTCTATATTGACTTTAGATATGTTTAACCATCTTTCTAGTGAGTTTCAGACAGTTTAACGAAGGATTATTGGAGAATTGGAAGGTTAAAGCAAAAAGTGAACAGTGCATTAAATGCTCTTCTGAAATCTCACCTACTTTTGGTTAATCCACCTGAGCACGCCTTGTTAACGTTAAAGATTGTTTTCTACATCAAGTAAAGTCAATTCCAACGGGCAAATTCTCAGAGAGCCTAATCAGACTTCATTAAGACATGGATTAGCAGAAGCTTTGGAGAGAGAAGATGCTTAAACATGCACCAAAGTTCTGCAGATGATTTCCAACGGCTAGAATCACATTACAACGGTCATTTAATGTTCTCTACCTATAAATAGAGAGCATTAACTTCATCTCCAGCAGATACACCAACTCTGAGCGAAAATTTACTAAGTTCATTTATTGTGTATTAGCTTTCATTTGTAATAGTATCATTTTGATACTTAGTACTTCAGTGTTCATCTATCTACTCTTTGAGAGAGTTTTTCACTTGTAAATCATTTATTGATTGAGATAACTACAAGTCAGGGGACTTGGTAGTTGGGGAGTATTGATTACAACTTGTAAGGGGGAGTGTGTTCTAGTGAGAGAACAACTCTTAGTACAGAGTGTGTAATCAACTTCATTGAGTTAGTGGATTGAAAATCCCAAGTGAGGCTTGGGGACTGGATGTAGGTCAGAGAAAGGACTGAACCAGTATAAACTGCATTGTGTTAAGCTTCCTCTCCCTACTCCTCTGTTCTGCTCTGTTTTAAGTGTTCAAAAACAGACCAAGTTTCGAAAATTATAAAGATACCCAATTCACCCCCCTCTTGGGTATCAAGCTCCAACTTTCAGTAAAGACAAACTAAATCGCAGCTTTCACTTTCCAGACTTCAAAGAGATATAGACAGGCAGACAACCGACACTTTGGTGCCAAAAGATAATCAATCTCAAGTGGGGCCAAAAGATAATCCAGACTTCAAAGAGTAGAGATACAGACAGTCTTGCAACAGGGCTTCGCAAGTCGCAATGCAAGTATGCAACAACAAGATCCAACAGTTTAGCAAACAAAAAAAACAAGATTCAACCAGCGGGAGATCAAAAACTCACTGAGCTTTTGAGTAGGAGATTGAGAGTAAGAGGGAGAAGTCGTGGGCTCGTGGCAAGCGGCTTAGGCGGACGAAGAGGTGAGCACTGAGCAACCAGCGGCTTCAGGTGGCGACGGCAAGCTTCTTAGCGAGATGAGAGACGGCGATCGAGAGGAAGAGGAACAGGTACGGGCGATCTGTGACGGAGATCGACGCTGGGCTTGGAACAGGAACAGCGATTTGCGAGACGACAATCTGCGGCTGTGTGCGATGTACAGGAACAGCGGAACAGGAGCGAGTGAGCGAGAAGAGGGTTTGAAAATTTCGTCCACCCCGTGACCTTGACCCGTGCTTGTTTGACCTAAGCTGAGTAGGTTTTTTTAAAAAAATAAAACATATGTAAACGGGGCATGGGCGGGCACGGGGTACCCGTGCCTCAACCCGTGACCCACCCATCTACAATAAACTGGTACGGGTTTAATTTGGGCGGGTTTAAAATGGGAAAAATCTCACAGGTCGCGGGTGGTCGGGCGGGGTGTGGGTTAGTTGCTCACCCCTAGTTACCGGTCACAAAAAGGCTCTACATTATCACAAATATAACTTATAATTTCCTATAACTTAAAAAATACAAATTCTCATAATAGTATATTATTATAACAAAATTGAAAATGACATTTTGAGGTTTATAAATATTAACATCAAATAAAAATATGACTTGTATATATTTATCATAATAAGTGTATTAGCAAGATTTTCCTTCTCTCTTTCTTTTCATGCACATACTGTATATATATATATATATATATATATATATATATATATATATATACATGTTAGATTGCCAAGTTTTCCTTTTTATATATAGTTTATATATATATATATATATATATATATATATATATATATATATATGTTAGTTCTCAATGTGTTTTGATGATTAACAACAAGTGTAAACATGTTTAGAAGTTTCCAAGATCCTTTAAAAACCATTTGGTAGTTGCATACTGCAGTATGGGTCTGTATACTACAGTAAAGGGTCATCCAGAAAGCAATAATTTTTCAAAGTTAAGTCAATACCGCAGTATAGGGTGCTATACCGCAGTATTGGACTTCTAGAGAACAATCAAATTTTTCAAGTTAAGGCAATACCGCAGTATAGGGTGCCATACCGCAGTATTGGACTTCCAGAGAGCAACCGAGTTTTTCAAAACAAGCCAATACCGCAGTATAGGTATGTATACTGCAGTATAGGGTCATCCAGAGAGCAACTAAATTTCTAAGTCAAGTCAATACCGCAGTATAGGTATGTATACTGCAGTATAGGGCCATCCAAAGAGCAACTAAATTTCTAAGTCAAGCCAATACCGCAGTATAGGTATGTATACTGCAGTATAGGGCCATCTAGAGAGCAACCAAGTTTTTTCAAGCAAGTCAATACCGCAATATGGATATGTATACTGTAGTATAGGCTTATACAGAGAGCTCCCAAATTTTTTAACTATTGCATACTGCAGTATAGGTTTGCATACTGCAGTATTGGGCTCTTAAACTGATTCTTAATTTGTCAAGTACTCGCTTACTGCAGTATGCTACTTACATACCGCAGTATAGGTCATGACTTTCAAACATAAATCACGATGTTTTGCCTCTGGAAGCTGTATACCGCAGTATGACTTTGGATACTGCAGTATGGACACTTATGCACAGTGTCATACTCCAGTATAGAGGAACTTACCGCGGTATACAACGGTCAAAACTGATTTTTGAATTACGCGAATTTGCAAATCATTATTGTTTGATCTTGTTGCTTCCATAATTCATTAACTTATGATCCCAGCTATGTTTAACAAGTTTGTTAAGTGAATTTCAGCAAGCACAGATGAAGATCAATGAAGGTCAAAGCCATAAAGCAAAAAGTGTACAGTGCATTAAATGCACTTCTGCAAATCAACCTATTTTCAGCTAATCCATCTGAGCACGCCTTCTAAACGTTAAAGAATGCTTACTACAACAAGCAAAGTCATCTCCAACGGGCAAATTCTCAGAAGGCCACATCAGATCACATTAACACTTGGATTAGCAGAAGTTTAGAGAGAGAAGAAGACCAGACTTAGTGCTAATCACCTACAACGGTTGGATTCATCAAGCAACGGTCATTTAATGTTCTCTACCTATAAATAGAGTGCATTAACTTCTTCTCAAGCTGATACACCAACTCAGAGCAAAAATTTACTAAGTTCATTTATTGTGTATTAGCTTTCACCTGTAAAGTATCATACTTGATACAAGCACTTCAGTGATTATCTTATCTACTCTGTGAGAGAGTTATTTCTTGTAAATCATTCATTGATTGTAATAACCACAAGTCAGGGGACTTGGTGGTTAGGGTGTATTGGTTACAACTTGTAAGGGGGAGTGTGTTCTAGTGAGAGAACAACTCTTAGTACAGAGTTTGTAATCATTTGTTGATTATAGTGGATTGAAAATCCCAAGTGAGGCTTGGGGACTGGATGTAGGTCAGAGAAAGGACCGAACCAGTATAAATCATCTGTGTTAAGCTTCTTCTTCCCTTCTTCTATGTCTTACCCTGTTTTGGTGTATTAAAAACAGAGTTATCTTTTTAATTTTTAAAAGATACGCAATTCACCCCCCCTCTTGGGCATCAAGCTCCAACTTTCATTTGGTATCAGAGCTAGGTCTTCTCATAAGAGCTTAACATCTCGAGAAGGATCAACATGGAAGGTATTCTACCCGATGGAGCTTCTATCAACCGATCACTAGGGTTCAGTGGGCAACATTATTCATTCTGAAAAGCCAAATTCAAAGTCTTCGTTATGGCCTCTGAATATGGGCTATGGAGAGTATTTGAAGTTGGAGATTATGCACCAACTGTGATGGAAAATGGTCATAGAGTTCCAAAGCCAGAAGATGCCTATGATGAGAATGATCGAAGAAATGTCACTCTTAACAGCAAAGCCATTCTCATGTTGCAAAGTGCTCTTAGTCAACAAGAGTATTTCAGAATTTGCACTTTGCCATCAGCTAAGGCTATGTAGGATGCACTAGAAATTGCTCATGAAGGAACCACCGGAGTCAAGGAGAATAGAGTCAACACTCTCATGACAGAATATGATCTTCTTCGCATGAAGTCTGGTGAATCTATCATCGATTTCCAACTAAGATTCACTCATTTGATCAACCAGCTTGCTGCCTTAGGAAAAACATATGAACAACCTGTTCAAGTGAGGAAAATTCTCAATATTCTTAGCAAAGAATGGGAAGCCAAAGTGACAGCCATTGAGGAAGCACGTGGTGAGTCAATGAGCTCTGTAGCTGCTTTGTTTGGAAGCCTATCTGAATATGAAGGGAAGCTCAAGTTCAGAAAAGAGCTTGATGAAGTGAGTGGCAAGAACAAAGGAGTAGCCCTCAAGGCTGTGAAGGAAGCAAAAGAGTCGGATGATGAGGAAGATGAGAATGAAGAGATTGGGATGATGGTTCGGCATTTCAAGAAGTTCTACAGAAAGGATCAAGGCTTCAAGAAGTTTCAAAAGGGAAGTTCCAGCTATGAATCAAAGAAGCCTATCATATGCTACGAATGCGAGAAGCCCGGACATATCAAATCAGAATGTCCTCAGCTGAAGAACCAAGAGAAAGAAAAGAAGAAGTTCAAAAAGTTCAAAATAAAAGGCCTATGTCTCAGCTATATGGGGAGATAGCTCATCCGATGAAGATGAAACTGAAGAAGAAGAAGAAAAAGCGAACATATGTCTAGTTGCTGAAGAAAAGCAACATGATACAAGCAATGAGGTATATGAATCTAAACCTTCCTATGATGAACTCTTTGATGAATACAACATTGTGCAAATGGAATTTGAAAAACTTGCTGAAAAATATTTTGCCTTGAAAAAGAAAAACACTACTCTTGAACTGCAAGTTGAAAGACTTTCTTCTCTTGAAATTCTAGTTTGTGATGAATGCCCTATCTTGGAGAAAAAGAATTCACAATTGACAAAAGCACTTGAGAAATTCACTAAGGGAAGTGAAATGCTCAATGTGATTCTTAAACAACAGCGTTTTATAAACGATAGATCGGGCATTGGTTATAAACCAGATTTTGACAAGAAGAAAGGAAAGAAGAAGAATGGTCAAAAATCGTACATGAACTATTTTACAAAATCAGTTCATTCTTCTAATCCCTTTGCACACTGTAACTATTGCAATAGGAAAGGTCATTCTACCTCCTCTTGTTTTCATAAAAATGAAAGGAAAGCTAAACTTGCTGGAAATTATCAATGGGTACCAAAATGAACATATGTTTCCAAGGTACAAGCTAACCCCAAAGGACCCAAGAAAAGATGGGTACCTAAAACTTGATCCCCTATGATTTGCAGATGTGTCTTAGAGCATCAAGGCCCAACAAATGGTACATTGACAGTGGATGCTCAAGACATATGACTGGAGATAAATCAAAATTTGACTCAATCAAGCCTAAGGACGGTGGCAAGGTGACCTTTGGTGGTGACCAAACCGGTAAATTGCTGGCATTGGTGAGATTGGAAACAATGAAGGTCCACTCATCAAGGATGTCTACCTTGTTGAAGGATTATGCCACAACCTCCTTAGTGTGAGTCAAAGCACTGACAAGGGTAATTTAGTTATCTTTGATTCAAACGAATGCTTGATTGTGAAAAAGGATTTAATTTCCATTCATGATTTGAAAACAAAAGCTTTATTTAGAGCACCTAGAGATGGAAATTGTTATACTCTTAATTTCTCTAGTAATGCTTCAATTTCTGAAAATTGTTTTGTAAGTGACTTGAATGAGAGTTGGTTATGGCATAAGCGATTAGCTCATGTCAACATGTTTCAACTTGACAAGTTGCTGAAAAAGGACTTAGTGATTGGTATTCCCAAACTCAGTTTTAAAAATGATTTGATCTGTGAAGCATGCCAAAAGGGAAAACAAACTAAGTCATCTTTCAAAAACAAAAATGAAATATCTACCAATAGACCATTGCAATTGCTACATATGGATCTTGTGGGTCCAGCAAGGGTGAGGAGTCTTGGTGGCAATCTATATACATTGGTTATTGTAGATGATTTCTCTAGATTCTGTTGGACTATTTTTTTGTCATCTAAAGATGAAACATTTGATCAGTTTGTTGTATTTGCCAAGAAGGTCCAGAACGAGAAAGGGTTTTCAATTTCAGGAATAAGGACTGATCATGGTGGCGAATTCGAGAACAACGCCTTTGCTGAGTTCTGTGACAATATGGGGATTGACCACAACTTTTCAGCTCCAAGGACTCCACAACAAAATGGTGTTGTAGAAAGGAAGAATAGAGTGCTCACTGAGATGGCAAGAGCAATGTTGAATGAGAGCAACACTTCACAAGTGTTCTGGGCTGACGCTATGAGTATGGCATGCTACATCTCAAACCGAGCTTACTTGAGGAAAAAGCTGAACAAGACCCCATACGAGCTCTACAAGGGAAGAAAGCCGAATCTGAGCCACCTACACATCTTTGGATGCAAGTGCTATGTGCACAATAATGGTAAAGATAATCTTGGTAAATTCGACTCCAAAGTAGATATAGGCATATTTATTGGCTATTCCAATAGAAGCAAAGCATATAGAATCTTCAACACTAGAACTAAGGTTGTAGAAGAGTCTATACATGTTGTGTTCAGTGAACAAGAAGCTGATAAATCCTTGAATGATGAGGAAGAGACCTTTTTCAAAAACCAATTCTTTTCAAAAACTACTCCTTCTCAATCTGAAAATTCAGAAAATGTTTTTGAGGTTGATCCCGAAAACAATTTAGAAAATCTTGATCAGTCTCAACCTAGAGCTTGGAGATTTATAAGGAATCATCCTTTAGACCAAGTTATAGGTGATGTGAACCAAGGAGTAAGAACTAGAAATAGTACTTTAAATGAGGTCACATTTTCTGCATTCATTTCACACATTGAACCCTCTAAGATAGAAGAAGCCCTTTCAGACAATGATTGGGTGATTGCTATGCAAGAGGAATTACATCAATTTGACAGAAATCAAGTTTGGGATTTAGTACCTAGGCCTAAAGATCATCCGGTCATTATGGGTATTCAAAAACAAACGAGATGAGTCAGCAATCATTGTCTGAAATAAGGCAAGATTGGTTGCCAAAGGCTATAATCAGGAAGAAGGAATAGATTATGAAGAAACTTATGCTCCAGTGGCAAGATTGGAAGCCATAAGAGTTCTTTTAGCCTTTGCATGTGTAAAAGGTTTTAAACTTTTTCAAATGGATGTCAAAAGTGCATTTTTAAATGGTTTTATTCAAGAGGAGGTGTATGTAGAACAACCTCCAGGTTTTGAAAACGAACAATTTCCAGATCATGTTTTCAAACTAAAGAAAGCACTTTATGGCCTTAAGCAAGCTCCAAGAGCTTGGTATGAAAGATTGAGTCAATTCTTACTCAATCAAGGATTTATCAGAGGCAAAGCTGACACAACACTGTTTGTTAAGAAAAATAAATTGAATGAGATTTAAATTGTTCAAATTTATGTTGATGATATTATATTCGGTGCTACTAGTGACTCCTTGTGTGAGGAATTTTCCAAGACTATGCAGGGTGAATTTGAGATGTCAATGATGGGAGAGCTCAACTACTTCCTTGGGCTGCAAATCAAGCAACGAAGAGATGGGATATTTATATCCCAAACCAAGTATTTAAATGATTTGCTGAAGAAGTTTGGAATGGACAAGTGCAATGGGGCTGACACACCAATGAGCACAGCTACTTCTTTGGATGCTGATGAAGAGGGCAAGGATTTCAACATCAACAAGTATAAAGGAATGATTGGATCATTGCTCTATCTCACCGCAAGTCGCCCAGACATCCAATTCAGTGTTGGAATGTGTGCTCGGTTCCAATCCGCTCCTAAAGAGTCACATGCTGAACATGTGAAGAGGATATTCAGATATCTCTCTGATTCGAAGACTCTTGGACTATGGTTTCCCAAAGGTTAGCCGGAGCACTTGGTGGCATATTCGGATTCGGACCATGCTGGCTACAAGACGGATAGAAAGAGCACAAGTGGCCAATGCGAGTTCTTTGGGAACTCACTTGTGTCATGGTTCAGTAAGAAGCAAACAACTGTGGCCGTGTCATCAACCGAAGCTGAATATGTGGCTGCCTCAAGTTGCTGTGCTCAAGTGCTATGGTTAAAGCAACAACTTGTTGATTTGGGAGTCCACTTGAAGGAGATCCCAATATTGTGTGACAACACTAGCACAATAAGCTTGGCCAAGAACCCGGTGCAACATACAAGAACCAAGCATATTGATATGAGGCACCACTTCATTCGGGATCACGTCCAGAAGCGAGATGTCAAAGTGATGTTCATTCCAACCCATCTTCAGCTAGCTGACATCTTCACCAAGCCTCTAGCCAAGGAACAATTCACTTTCATAAGGAGAGAATTGGGAATGGTAAATCCCAATGAATTGTAAGCAATTCTTGTTAGTTTTGATTAGTTTTGATGATGTCTTATATAGATGTCATTCTTATAAGCAAAAAGATTGAGTAATATAATTATCTCCTACATTGACAAATTGTTGTATTTAATGTAGATTAATCCAAGTTGAATTATAGAGGTTGATCAAAGAGGAGATAAGAATTGAAAGGAAGAAGAGAAGAGACCAAATTATGAAGAACTTGATATATGGAATGAAGATTTTATGATCCAAGTTCTTATATTGATGCTAGAAGCCTCCAAGATCATTTGGAAGTTGGAATGATTCAATTCAGAGTTAAAACAAGCAAGAATGAGGTTCTAGATGGGCAAACTCGAGCCTATAAGAACAAACTCGAGCCCATACGTGTTTTCAGCATTTCTGGTGTCTCTGGACTAGGCAAACTCAAGCCTATAAGAACAAACTCGAGCCCATCAGTGTTTTCAGCATTTCTGGTGTTTCTGGACTAGGCAAACTCGAGCCTGTAAGTGTGAACTCGAGTTCACAGTGGTCATCAGCACTTCAGCTCCACTCTGTTTCACGTTCAGCTTGGGCGAGGTCTGGTAATTCGATGATATCTCACAAACCAGAGATCGGATTGATACGAAACCAAAAGCATTGGAAACTAGACATCCAACACGTACTTCTAACAAAAATTCATGGCCAAAGGAGTTCAGATGAATTATATATGAATTTTACAATTTGGATCGAAAATCAACGTCACTGTCCAGACCAAGCTTCAGTATTTTGGGTATATCTCACAAAATACAAATCCAATTGAGCTAAAATCAGTGCCATTGGAAACTAGACACACAGAGTTTTCCATCAAGCTTTGAACGGACCAAAACGGAGTTCGGACCAGGGAGATATGGGCTTTGAAAGTTGATAAAGTTGCAAACTCAAGCCAGTCCAAGTCAGAAGCAACCAAACTCGAGTTCATCAGTCACAAACTCGAGTTCGAGAGTTCCAGAGAAGAAATGAACATTTGGGAAAAGCCGAACTCGAGCCTATAAGTGAACGAACTCGAGTTCATTTCAGACAGAGAGCAATGTAACTCTTTAATGAGTTGCAAACCTCAGGTTTAGATTGTGAACCTCAGGTTCATTTCAACCCGATAGCTTTTTGGTTTTCCAATGACTTGAGAACCTCAGGTTTAGAATACAAACCTCAGGTTCACACTTTTTGAACTTACATATTATTGAACACTGAAGCAACGAACTCGAGCCTGCAAGAACTGAACTGGAGTTCGCGACGCTAATTCAGAATTTCAAATCTGATGAATTTGCAATACCTTCTTGTTTGATCTCAATACTTCCCATGATTAATCTCTAATGTTCCTAGAGTTGTTTAACCACTTTATTTGTGATTAAAGTTTGGGATTACATCAAACTTGGCAGAAATCAAAGTGTGATTCAGAATTTCCAGAAATGGCAAAAGAAGGCAGATTTGAACTAGCAACTTGAATCAATGCTCAATTGAAATGTTATGCAACAGGATTCGAATATTCAATGGTGAAATGCTCCAACGGACAAAAGCTTCAACAGATTCAATATTCAAATATCAAACCCATCACAGAGAATCAAATGAAGGGACAGCTTGTGCAACTTGCAATATAGAAATTATATCCTTCAAGACAAAAGCAAATGGACTACAGCCTGGCATGATAAACAATCAGCACACCTTGCAGACAACTTAGGCTCCTCTGAATAAAGTTGAATCAACAAACAAGATAGTATGGGCCTCATCATTCAGCTGCAAGAAAGTGAAAAACGTGCAAATTTGAAAGTGGTGACAGCATATTCGCTCAACAGCTTCTGCAGCAACTTTACACATGGAGAAACACTTGCAACAGCTAGTTTTTCAAATGGGAAGAAGCTCCAACGGTTACCTAACGTCCACAAGCTTCAAACTACCATAAATAGCTGAAGATTTGAAGAAACAAGACAGAGAAGACAACTACAGAAAGCTTGCACGAAAATATTCATTCTTTCTCTGTATATACATTTGTTTGTATCTTTGATACATAGAGCTTCAGTGTGTAACCTTATCTGCTCTTAGAGAGAGTCTATATCACTGTAATTCACTCATTGTAATAATCTCAAGTCAGTGGGACTTGGAGATTGGGAAAATCAGAGTACAACTTGTAAGGGGGAGTGTGTCCTAGGGAGAGGAACATCCTGCGTTTACAGAGGGTGTATCTGATTACAGAGTGCAACTTGTAAGGGGGAGTGTGTCCTAGGGAGAGGAGCATCCTTTGGTTACAGAGTGTGCATCTGTTGTATGCAATTACAACTTGTAAGGGGGAGTGAGTCCTAGGGAGAGGATCATCCTGAGTACAGAGTGTGTAATTGTTCTTGAGTGATAGTGGAAAATCCCAGAGGTGCTGGGGACTGGATGTAGGTCAAGGATTAGACCGAACCAGGATAAATCATCTGTGTCAAGCTTCTCTACTCTATCTCCACTTTGCCTTAATATTTTCTGTTGTGTGGGTGAACCGAAAAGAATTTTGAAATCCCCAATTCACCCCCCCCCCCTCTTGGTGATTTCCTTCTCTTTCATTTGGTATCAGAGCTTTGGTTATCTATTTGAAGGATTAACATCCTAGATCAAAGATCCTATGGAAGGAATTCTACCGGAAGGAGCCTCAATCAACAGACCACCAGGTTTCAATGGAGAATATTACTCTTATTGGAAGGCAAAGTTCAAAGTCTACGTGATGGCATCTGAATATGGTTTGTGGAGAGTATTTGAAAAAGGAAATTATGAACCATCTGACATAGAAGATGGAGTAAGAGTTCCGAAGCTTGAAGAAGAGTACAATGAAAAAGACAAATGGCAAGTGACTCTCAACATGAAGGCAATCCATGTGCTGCAAAGTGCTCTTAGTCAACAAGAGTATTTTCGAATTTGTAATTTGCCATCAGCCAAAGCCATGTGGGAAGCTCTTGAAATAGTCTATAAAGAAAGTGATGAGGAAGAAGTGGCAAATCTTTGTCTAGTTGCTGAAGAACAATCTGAAAGCAACAATGAGGTAAATGATACTGAACCTTCCTATGATGAATTATTTTCTGAATACAATGAACTATATACTGAATATGAAAAACTTGTTAAAGAGTTCATTGCATCCAAGAAGAAAATTAAATTGTTGGAAGAACAAGTTCAGAATGTTTCTTCTTCTGTTTCTACTTCTAAAAACATTTCTGTATCTACTTGTGAAAACATTTCTGAAAACACTTCTGAAAATATTTCAGAAAATGTTTGTGAAAAGGTTTGTGACAATTGCTGTATCTTGGAGAAAAGAGTTTTACATCTTACAAAAATTCTTGAGAAGTTCACTAGAGGTAGTGAAATGCTCAAAGTGATTTTAAAACAGCAAAGAGTCACAAATGACAAATCAGGAATCGGTTATAAACCAGATTTTGATAAGAAGAAAGGGAAGAAGAAACATGGACAGAAATCTTACTTGAATTATTTTCAAAAATCTGTTCACACCTCAAATCCTTTTGGTCATTGCAACTGTTGTAACCGTAAAGGTCATAATACTTCATCATGCTTCCATAAGAAAGATAGGAAAAATAAACCTGTTGGAAATTATCAGTGGGTACCAAAGGGAACTTATGTTTTCCCTAAGGGCCAAACTAATCCAGAAGGACCCAAAAACAAAAGGGTACCAAAATGTCCATCTATTGCTATGTTTGTGCAGATTGATTCAAAAAAGAATGGACATAAAGAAGCCAAGAACCAGAAAATCTCTCATGTATCAAAAGGAACAACCACCAAAGCACATGTTGCAGAAAAGGGGCAAAGTAGAAGTGCATACTCCACCTCAAGAACAATTTATCAGAGAGTACCACTCAATTATCTTGAGGAGAACAAGAAGAAGAGAGTTTCTCAAGTATCAAACAGAAGATACTTGAAGCCTACATCATTTATGAAGACTTTGCAAACACCAAAAAGACAATGGGTATGCAAAGTCAATCTTTCAAGTACCTAAGGTAAAAGGTACACAATGGTAAAACCTCCTACTATGTTTTCTAGAACACCTATTGAGGTTTTACACATTGGATGGTAGGAATGAACATTGCAAACAATATGCATAGTTTAAGAATCTATAGATTTATATATAGCTTGCAATATTCATTAGCTTATTTGTTCTCATGCATACATTATGAACTTTAAAAATATAATTAATACATCTTTCATGCATGAATTTGTGTTTAATCCATTATGCTTAATTATCATAATCTGGTTGTATTATTAGAGCATGTGAATTTTGGTCCTACAAGCTAACATTGATTGGATCCAAGTAAGGTTGGACACCAAGAAAAGAAAAGATTTATATAGTTTTGTAGGATCAGGGAAAGCCTCTCAAGAATGCAAGATAGATAATGATTAAAGTCTTGAGGAAGCACAAGCCAAACTTGATGTTGATGGTGAAATTTGGAAAATGAGTTATCTACATCAATCCATCTCTACCAAGCAAGCTTCTATGAGGAAAAGAGGAATTTTGGTGATATCTAATCCTTGTCTCATACTATGATTATATGTAATTCATTATCGGTTTATGTTAAGTTAAAAGGTTTTGAAAGTTATTCAATTTCAAAAGCCAATCTCCAGTTTTTCAAATGAGATTTTCATAAACTTGAGACTGTTTCCATGAACCTCCAGTTTGCGCCATGAACCTCCAGTTTGCTTTAGGCCAAAAGTTTCCAAGAGTTTTTCTAAGTTGAGAGAACTCGAGTTCAAGTTTCTAAACTCGAGTTCATGCCTTTACAGAGAGCAAAATATTTTTTGAACTTGAGAAAACCTCCGGTTTGCACTGGGAACCTCCAGTTTGTCTTTTAAGAGCTTAAACTGATTTTTGACATAAACAGTGTCAAACTCGAGTTCGTCACTTACAAACTCGAGTTTGTGGTTTTGCTCAAAATATATTTCAAACTGAAAACCCGATGGTTGCTCAATAGAAGTCTAAACTCGAGCCTAAAATGCAAACCTCAGGTTTGGTCCTAAAGAAAATTTACAAACCTCAAGTTCTCTACGCAAACCTCCAGTTTGGTCCTGTACAAATTTTACAAACTTCAGGTTTACTACGTAAACCTCCGGTTTGGTCCATACAGAAGGCAAAATTCACCAGTTTACATCCTAAACTTGAGACTAAAGTTTCTAAACCTCAGGTTTGGACCTCCAGAGAAAATTTTCAAAGAGTTTACACTTGGTCAAGAGCATTTAATGTTTTAAAAATAAGCAAACTTGAGACTACCTTCATGAACTTCCAGTTTGTTTTTCCAAACTCCCATTTGCCTTACCAAACTCTGTTTTGTCTTTCTAAACTCAAGTTTGAGTCAACCATGTTTTTGAAATCATCTTGCTCGAATTTCCAAAAACTTCATGTATGATCTATATACTTCACATCATCATTCACTCATATTTCTAACTATGATTATTCAGTTTGTTAGTGAATTTTTGATGATCAAACAAGTAAATTTGTGCATAACTTTATTGATTTTATATTTTTGAAATGCACAAGTCTAAAATTTGTTTAAATTTCAATTCACTCTGTTTTATGAAGATGCATACAAATGTTTTGAAAACATATCCATACTTTGGTTACATTTCAATGATGTTTCAAATTGGAAGTTAATATTGTTACTGAATATTGAACATGCTTCAAATTTCTCTAATTGAGTTTTCATTATCTTTCACATATTGATCTTTAGAATTCAATGTTTTGCTTGAACTCTCTAGCTTCATTCTCCAACTAGTTGGACCTCATGTCTAACAAGTTAATCGTCTATGAGCTTCAAGCTTATTTCCAGAAAAGAACTCAATTTGTGAAAACTTATGCTTATTGCATAAAACCTTATTCCAAAGCATTATGAATGTTCATTAATGCATTATGTGTATTAACCATTATATGGAATAACTTACTAGGATGATATTTTGAAACTTTAGTCATCTGGACTAAAGAAATTGTGCTTCATCGTCCATGAATCCTAGTACTCTTAGTGTTACTCAAATACATCAAATTTAATTCCATCCATATTTTGAGTAACTATCTATGTATATTCATAATCTTGCCTTGATTGTTGTCATACTTTCAAGACTTTCATCTAAGAAGCAAGATTATCTCTTGGTCATGGCAAAGTCATTTTGCATATATATGTTGTGTTAAGAATATCTTGATAATGCTCTTATGACTTTTGCTTTGCAGAAAATTCTTCCATATGTTAACCTCAATGTTCAACACGTTCTCTAAATCTGAAGCATGTTGATATATTCATTAAACCTATTGACTTCCACCATGTTTCAAAAGAGCATTGTTTTTTAAACATGTTTCAAAAATCTTTCATGAATGAAAAATTTTGATTTCATAATGTGTCATCACTTTTTTGAAAGACCATTCAAGATTTGAAACACTTTGCATATTTCATGATCTTTCTTGAAAAATCTGAACTTTAAATTGATAAATGCTTATCTTTATAGATAAGATTTTCTATGCACAAACTTACATGCATCTTTCAATGACATCTTCTCTACATAAAGTGTATTCACAAATTGAGAGATAACATTTGGTATGATATTATTATTTGGTATCATTAAAGGGAAGTTCACTTTTTAGTCATGCATTCATTAAGGGGGAGCTTCACATTCATGGTTGTTTTATACTCTATAAGCTCTTCTCTGTTATTTGAAGAAAACGCTTTTAAGCATACTCATCTGTATTTACTATCTCTCATTAGTTTTGATGATGAGTTAATATCATATTTTCCTTTCATTGTTATTTGAAACTATCTTATAGAAAGGGATACTTTGATATTTGGCTTGCACCAACAAATCTTTTGCAAAGAAAGTTTTCAATTCATATCAGGAGATTTGGTTATGAGCTGCAACTTTGGAGATCAACCATTGAAGCTGAGATATGCTCTACATAGATGATCTTTGAAGAAAAAGCAAAGGATGGAAGCTGAGTGCTAATCATATTCAGATGCAACAGTCTTCAAGAAGCAAGTACTTTCATCCTATTTACATTATACAGGATATTCATGATCCTGTTATTGATCTTCTTCAAAGAATCTCACACAACAAGGAAGAGAGCATTCCACTGCTTCATCTCAGACCATGGCGACACAGTCAAACTTCATGTAGCAAGCAAATAGACTTCTTTGATCATTCATCAGCTTGCAGAACCAACATGAGCATTTCTAAACTCTCTCTCTTTATATTCAGTAGAAATTTTTGCACATGCTTGGTATCTCTATGCTTTAATTGTGAAAGATGTCTTGAAAACCTCTCTAAATTTTGGTATGTTAAACAATAATGGAATGATTTGGCAAGCCAAGGATGGTTAAAACTTGTGATTTTCAATCTGTTAAAACCAAACTCGAGCCTAACAGGATTAAACTCGAGCCTGTATTTAACAGAAAGCATGAACTTGCAAAACCAAAGTTCAAACTTGAGACTAAACCTGAAGTTTATAATTAAGCCTTTGAAAGTTCGCATGAACTCGAGCCTATAACTGTTGAACTCGAGCCTATGTTTAACAGAAAGCATAAACCTGTCAAACCAAAGATCAAACTTGAGACTGAACCTGAAGTTCAAAATTAAATCCTTGAAAGTTTGAGTGAACTCGAGCCTACCATTTAATGAACTCGAGTTCGCCATTGACAAAGTTTTTTTTTACTTTTGAAAACCTATTTCAAACTCCAAACTTCTACTCAAACCTCAAGTTTGAAAGAGTTCAAAAAAGATTTTAAGAGTATGAACTCGAGCCTGTCATGGCGAACTCGAGTTCATCCTTGACTAATTCATAAGAAACATTCCAATCTGATTTTATACTCATAATGAAAACAATTTCAAATCGAGAAGAGAAAATCAGTTCTTTGACTAATTCTCATTTGGTTTCACAGTTTCTCTTTTCAAATATTTCCTCTTTACTTCAACTTTTTGCTAATGACAAATAAGGGGGAGAGAATGGCAAGAAAAATATGTTGCATTGTTATATTTTCATGTTCATCCATATTTTTCCTATAGTATTTGCCATCATCAAAAAGGGGGAGAATGTTAGTTTTGATTAGTTTTGATGATGTCTTATATAGATGTCATTCTTATAAGCAAAAAGATTGAGTAATATAATTATCTCCTACATTGACAAATTGTTGTATTTAATGTAGATTAATCCAAGTTGAATTATAGAGGTTGATCAAAGAGGAGATAAGAATTGAAAGGAAGAAGAGAAGAGACCAAATTATGAAGAACTTGATATATGGAATGAAGATTTTATGATCCAAGTTCTTATATTGATGCTAGAAGCCTCCAAGATCATTTGGAAGTTGGAATGATTCAATTCAGAGTTAAAACAAGCAAGAATGAGGTTCTAGATGGGCAAACTCGAGCCTATAAGAACAAACTCGAGCCCATACGTGTTTTCAGCATTTCTGGTGTCTCTGGACTAGGCAAACTCGAGCCTATAAGAACAAACTCGAGCCCATCAGTGTTTTCAGCATTTCTGGTGTTTCTGGACTAGGCAAACTCGAGCCTGTAAGTGTGAACTCGAGTTCACAGTGGTCATCAGCACTTCAGCTCCACTCTGTTTCACGTTCAGCTTGGGCGAGGTCTGGTAATTCGATGATATCTCACAAACCAGAGATCGGATTTATACGAAACCAAAAGCATTGGAAACTAGACATCCAACACGTACTTCTAACAAAAATTCATGGCCAAAGGAGTTCAGATGAATTATATATGAATTTTACAATTTGGATCGAAAATCAACGTCACTGTCCAGACCAAGCTTCAGTATTTTGGGTATATCTCACAAAATACAAATCCAATTGAGCTCAAATCAGTGCCATTGGAAACTAGACACACAGAGTTTTCCATCAAGCTTTGAACGGACCAAAACGGAGTTCGGACCAGGGAGATATGGGCTTTGAAAGTTGATAAAGTTGCAAACTCAAGCCAGTCCAAGTCAGAAGCAACCAAACTCGAGTTCATCAGTCACAAACTCGAGTTCGAGAGTTCCAGAGAAGAAATGAACATTTGGGAAAAGCCGAACTCGAGCCTATAAGTGAACGAACTCGAGTTCATTTCAGACAGAGAGCAATGTAACTCTTTAATGAGTTGCAAACCTCAGGTTTAGATTGTGAACCTCAGGTTCATTTCAACCCGATAGCTTTTTGGTTTTCCAATGACTTGAGAACCTCAGGTTTAGAATACAAACCTCAGGTTCACACTTTTTGAACTTACATATTATTGAACACTGAAGCAACGAACTCGAGCCTGCAAGAACTGAACTGGAGTTCGCGACGCTAATTCAGAATTTCAAATCTGATGAATTTGCAATACCTTCTTGTTTGATCTCAATACTTCCCATGATTAATCTCTAATGTTCCTAGAGTTGTTTAACCACTTTATTTGTGATTAAAGTTTGGGATTACATCAAACTTGGCAGAAATCAAAGTGTGATTCAGAATTTCCAGAAATGGCAAAAGAAGGCAGATTTGAACTAGCAACTTGAATCAATGCTCAATTGAAATGTTATGCAACAGGATTCGAATATTCAATGGTGAAATGCTCCAACGGACAAAAGCTTCAACAGATTCAATATTCAAATATCAAACCCATCACAGAGAATCAAATGAAGGGACAGCTTGTGCAACTTGCAATATAGAAATTATATCCTTCAAGACAAAAGCAAATGGACTACAGCCTGGCATGATAAACAATCAGCACACCTTGCAGACAACTTAGGCTCCTCTGAATAAAGTTGAATCAACAAACAAGATAGTATGGGCCTCATCATTCAGCTGCAAGAAAGTGAAAAACGTGCAAATTTGAAAGTGGTGACAGCATATTCGCTCAACAGCTTCTGCAGCAACTTTACACATGGAGAAACACTTGCAACAGCTAGTTTTTCAAATGGGAAGAAGCTCCAACGGTTACCTAACGTCCACAAGCTTCAAACTACCATAAATAGCTGAAGATTTGAAGAAACAAGACAGAGAAGACAACTACAGAAAGCTTGCACGAAAATATTCATTCTTTCTCTGTATATACATTTGTTTGTATCTTTGATACATAGAGCTTCAGTGTGTAACCTTATCTGCTCTTAGAGAGAGTCTATATCACTGTAATTCACTCATTGTAATAATCTCAAGTCAGTGGGACTTGGAGATTGGGAAAATCAGAGTACAACTTGTAAGGGGGAGTGTGTCCTAGGGAGAGGAACATCCTGCGTTTACAGAGGGTGTATCTGATTACAGAGTGCAACTTGTAAGGGGGAGTGTGTCCTAGGGAGAGGAGCATCCTTTGGTTACAGAGTGTGCATCTGTTGTATGCAATTACAACTTGTAAGGGGGAGTGAGTCCTAGGGAGAGGATCATCCTGAGTACAGAGTGTGTAATTGTTCTTGAGTGATAGTGGAAAATCCCAGAGGTGCTGGGGACTGGATGTAGGTCAAGGATTAGACCGAACCAGGATAAATCATCTGTGTCAAGCTTCTCTACTCTATCTCCACTTTGCCTTAATATTTTCTGTTGTGTGGGTGAACCGAAAAGAATTTTGAAATCCCCAATTCACCCCCCCTCTTGGTGATTTCCTTCTCTTTCAATTCTCTCTCAATTTAATGTTAGATGTGTTTTTGATGATCAATCTTTACTAACTTAAGCATCGGAGTGTTTAGCCTTTGTTTTTGCAGGATGTTTTGATGTTTCAGAGGTTTCATACTCCAAGATTGGTGATAATACTCGAATTTGGAAGTTGCAAAAAGCTTAAACAGAAGTTCAGAAGAGCTATACCGTGGTATGCAAGTGCTATACCGCAGTATAGGGTGAGACAGAAGCCAAAGCTCCAAGTATGCCAGAGGGATACTGCAGTTTGTAAGTGCTATACTGCAGTATGGCCATCGGGGTTTTCAAAAATTCACTCTACATTTTTGAAGTCCAGGTCAGTATACTTCCATCTATACTGCAGTATGTAAATGAAAGTATGCTATACTGCAGTATGCAAGAACTTTACTGCAGTATAGGGGTCTGTCTATATATACTGAACAGTCGTGTTCTTTCATACTCGCGTCTTTACTCCAGTAAACCCTAGCAGAGTCACATCTTTCTCTCTTATCTCACTTTGAAACCGTCACAAATCCCCCACGAATTCTCACCAAATCTCACTCAAATTCTTCCCATTCTCATTCTCGGCGAAACCCTATCATCAAGATGTCCAAAGATCAATCTCTCTCCAAACAACCCACTTCTTCTCTTCCACACAGAGCACCGAGGATGAAGTCAATTCCAAAGAGATTAGAGACCGACATTGATCATCATATTCCCGGAGTCGGTGTTACTATCCCAGAGGCCTCTTCACCGAACCCCAAAAAGAGGGGTACTTCATCTAGAGCACCAACCCCATCTTCAGCTGCCAAGAAGAAGAAGACTGGAGAGCCGAGCAAGGAAAAAGGGAAGAGGACCGTTGTTCATCAAAAAGCAAGGTCCAAGAGAGCTTCCACGACTGTCGTATCCTCTCCCTCAACTGTTGAGGTTACTGGTTCTTCATCAGAGACTGAGTTTGAGCAAGAATCTTTGCACGTGATTGTAAATGCTATAGAGGATATTAAGATTCACAAGAATGCACCAGAGGGATTCAAGGTTGCTCCAATTCTACTTCCTCCTAGCTTGAATGCCAAGTTCAAAGACTAATTTGGTAGTAGAGGATTCTGTGCTGTCATCTCAATTAATTTGGAACAAGTTTATCATGAGTGCAACGTGGATCTCTCGCCGTGGTTTGGGCCATATGCTACATTTGTTTCCGTCGAGGCCGCTTATTGTCCGGAGTTGGTCAAGATGTTCTACTTCAACATGGCGACCAACCACATTTTGGACTCGGAAGGAAGGCTGGTTGAAGAAAGGATCATAACATCTGTCAGAGGGGTACAATTCACACTGTCTGCCGCCATCCTCAACAAGATTCTCAAGGTCGTTAATCCTCCAGAGGCATCCACACCGAAATACACGAACGAGGAGGTGTATACCACGCTAGTGCCTGGTCAGGACATACTGGATGATCAGAGAGCCCACTTAACCTTCAAGCCCTCGGACATGCCACCTTTGCACCGAGTTATTTGGTACGTGTATTCATGTAATTTTGTGCAAAAGGGAGGAAGCTACACGCACTTCACGCAAAAGGACTATCGCTTCTTCACTGCCTTCATTCGCAAGCATCCTCTCAACATTGGGGAGTGGCTGTTCAAGGAGATCAGCTACTTCAAGTTCGTGTCCCGCAAAGGATCCTACATGCCTTTCGCCTCTCTGGTTTCCTTGATCATGTTCTACCATAAAATATGGTACGTGGGTCCTCCTGAGCAGATGAAGTATATCACGGCCTTCGGAAAGACACAGCTTAACTTTATGAAGGTACAATTTGAGCCGGAAGGATCCGGTCAGTCGAGGGCTCCACCGAGGTCACAGACACGTGCATCACAGTCAGTCGCACATGAGGCCCAGTCGGCTCCACCTCCACCACCATTGGATTTTGATGATAGAATAAAAAGGATTGTGGATGCTGCTGTTGCGTCTCTTTTTGTGAAGATGCAGTTCGAGTTTGGGCGATTGGCTGCTGATATGAGAGCCAAGATGGACGCGGAAGTGGCAAAGCTCAAGGAACAATTTGACAAGAAGCATCAAGAGATCTTCGATCAATGTATTGATTTGGACTCCCGGCTGGCTCTCACACTGACAGTTGAATCTGACGCCCGGGATAAGGTTGATTGCCTGATCAAGCATTTCGATGTTGGAGCTTCTTCATCAACCTTCGGGTTCACTACCGGCCCTTCCACATCCTCTCCTGAGACTCACATTTCCCCACCTTCATCACCATCTTTCGTTTTCCCTAGCCCACCGCACACCACTTCACTGCCTGCCTCATCATCCCCAGCCTCCATTTCCACACCAGCCACAGTCATACCGTCTTCACCTATCACTCCTACCACAGAGGTCCGTCCTGGCCCATTCCCATCTCCACCCACTCCGACCACTGAAGTTTTCCCCACACCTTCTCCATATGCAGAGCCCCATGATCCCACTTTTGATGATGACAAAGGGGGAGAAGGAGAGAAAGATGTAGATGTATAGTGTCTAGGAAGTTTGCATTTCATCTGCTATTTTGATGTTTTTTTTAGTTGCTTGCTCTGATATCAGTTATTATCAATGTGTTCATCTTTTCTGATATCAGTTCTGCCTGTATGAATCATGTTTAATGAATATATCTCAAAATGTTTATGCTCTCAAATACATGTCTGATGCCAATCTCTGAATTTTATGTTTAAAAATGCAAAACTGGTTGTTTTCTGATAACTTAACATTGAATTTTGAAAACTTCAATTCAAAACAGATTACATCTTTCAAATTCTTTAAAAAGAAAGTTTACAAGTGTTGTCATCATCAAAAAGGGGGAGAATGTTAGTTCTCAATGTGTTTTGATGATTAACAACAAGTGTAAACATGTTTTGAAGTTTCCAAGATCCTTTAAAAACCATCTGATAGTTGCATACTACAGTATGGGTCTGTATACTGCAGTAAAGGGTCATCCAGAAAGCAATAATTTTTCAAAGTTAAGTCAATACCGCAGTATAGGGTGCTATACCGCAGTATTGGACTTCCAGAGAACAATCAAATTTTTCAAGTTAAGGCAATACCACAGTATAGGGTGCCATACCGCAGTATTGGACTTCCAGAGAGCAACCGAGTTTTTCAAAACAAGCCAATACCGCAGTATAGGTATGTATACTGCAGTATAGGGCCATCCAGAGAGCAACTAAATTTCTAAGTCAAACCAATACCGCAGTATAGGGCCATCCAGAGAGCAACTAAATTTCTAAGTCAAGCCAATACCGCAGTATAGGTATGTATACTGCAGTTAGGGCCATCCAGAGAGCAACCAAGTTTTTTCAAGCAAGTCAATACCGCAGTATGGATACGTATACTGCAGTATAGGCTTATACAGAGAGCTCCCAAATTTTTTAACTATTGCATACTGCAGTATAGGTTTGCATACTGCAGTATTGGGCTCTTAAACTGATTCTTAATTTGTCAAGTACTTGCTTACTGCAGTATGCTACTTACATACCGCAGTATAGGTCATGACTTTCAAACATAAATCACGATGTTTTGCCTCTGGAAGCTGTATACCGCAGTATGACTTTGGATATTGCAGTATGGACACTTATGCACAGTGTCATACTCCAGTATAGAGGAACTTACCGCGGTATACAACGGTCAAAACTGATTTTTGAATTACGCGAATTTGCAAATCATTATTGTTTGATCTTGTTGCTTCCATAATTCATTAACTTATGATCCCAGCTATGTTTAACAAGTTTGTTAAGTGAATTTCAGCAAGCACAGATGAAGATCAATGAAGGTCAAAGCCATAAAGCAAAAAGTGTACAGTGCATTAAATGCACTTCTGCAAATCAACCTATTTTCAGCTAATCCATCTGAGCACGCCTTCTAAACGTTAAAGAATGCTTACTACAACAAGCAAAGTCATCTCCAACGGGCAAATTCTCAGAGGGCTACATCAGATCATATTAACACTTGGATTAGCAGAAGTTTAGAGAGAGAAGAAGACCAGACTTAGTGCTAATCACCTACAACGGTTGGATTCATCAAGCAACGATCATTTAATATTCTCTACCTATAAATAGAGTGCATTAACTTCTTCTCAAGCTGATACACCAACTCAGAGCGAAAATTTACTAAGTTCATTTATTGTGTATTAGCTTTCACCTGTAAAGTATCATACTTGATATAAGCACTTCAGTGATTATCTTATCTACTCTGTGAGAGAGTTATTTCTTGTAAATCATTCATTGATTGTAATAACCACAAGTCAGGGGACTTGGTGGTTAGGGTGTATTGGTTACAACTTGTAAGGGGGAGTGTGTTCTAGTGAGAGAACAACTCTTAGTACAGAGTTTGTAATCATTTGTTGATTATAGTGGATTGAAAATCCCAAGTGAGGCTTGGGAACTGGATGTAGGTCAGAGAAAGGACCGAACCAGTATAAATCATCTATGTCAAGCTTCTTCTTCCCTTCTTCTCTGTCTTACCCTGTTTTGGTGTATTAAAAACAGAGTTATCTTTTTAATTTTTAAAAGATACCCAATTCACCCCCACTCTTAGGTATCAAGCTCCAACTTTCAATATATATATATATATAAAGACACAAATACTTGATCGTAAACCTTTCAATGTCATTAGGGCCCATTTGGATGGGCTTTTTTGAGGAAAAAAACACTTTTTTAATTCAAAAAAAATGTTTTTTTTAATTAATTTATGTGTTTAGATGATTTTTTTTTTAAAAAAAGTAAAAGTTACCAAAAAAATAAAAAAGCCAAAGTACTCCTTTTTTTACAAGCTCCAATTTAGAACTTAAAAAATAAGCACTTAAAAAAGGTTTTTTTTTTTTTTTAAACCCATCCAAATGGGCCCTTAGTTCCTTAACTATACACACACGTGAGTGCAGAGAATGTGTGTGTGTGTGTATATTAACAAAACTTCCTATTACGTTTCCCAACCCCGTAACATATATAACCTCATCCAAGACCACATCTTTTATTTGTAAAGTTTTGACTTATATATATATATATAGGGATAAGGGTCTTAAATGCCATGGAAGTTTTCGTTCAGGAGCACTGGTAAGACGGAAGTTTTTTTTGGACCAAAAATGCCACGGAAGTTTTCACTGAGAAGCAATTTTGCCCCGGAAATTTTCACTAAGAAGCAATTTTGCCTTGGAAGTTTTCACTAAGGAGCAATTTTGCCCTTCTGTCCCCAAATATTAAATTTGACTATTAAATCAGTCAAAGACCACACATGTTATGTCTTAAAAAGGTCAAACTTTGAGCCAGAAAAGGAGATCCTTGAGATGTTGAGCTCAAGGCAGCCAGAATTTGTGAAGCCGAACTGGTCAAACGGACTGAAAGGTCGACTGTCACAAAACCCAAAGGAAGCATCACTTATGATCTAAGCAAATGATCAGTTTATACAAACGTAAATATTATCACTATTGATTTGTTTTACTGAACCAATTTTTGGAACAATTCATTTCTTGTTTTGCGTTTCATTTGTATTTTGTGACAGATCTTTCAGTCCCTTTGACCAATTCGGCTTCAAAAATTCTGGCTGCCTTGAGATCAACATCTGAATTATCTCCTTCTCTAACTCCAAGTTCGACCTTTTCAAGGCATGACATGTGTGGTCTTTGACTGATTTAGTAGTCAAATTTAATATTTGGGGACAGAAGGGCAAAATTGCTAGGAAAATTGCTACATTTTGTAAACTTCCAGGGTAAAATTTCTCCTTAGTGAAAACTTCTAGGGTAAAATTGTTCCTCATTGTAAACTTCCATAGCAAAAATGATACTTCCGGGGCAAAATTGATACTTCCTGTGAACTTCCGTGGCATTTTTGGTCCAAAAAAAACTTCCGTCTTACCAGTGCTCCTGAGCGAAAACTTCCATGATATTTAAGACCCTTATCCCTATATATATATATATATATAACACTTGATTTCCTTTCCCTTTTCCCAATGCAGATAATATATATATATATATATATATATATATATATATATATATAATGAGTTTTTCCATTCCTCCTTTCACATGCAAAGATGTATGCCTATATATGCATTTTGTGTGCAATAAAACATCAACTCAAGATGCCTATTTATATACTGTGTAGTGTTTTCCTTCTTCTCTTTTTTTTTTTTTTTGGTTTTTTGTTTTTTGTTTTTTACTTCAAATGCAACGTAAAAATGACATTAAGCTCTTTCCAACCTTTCTAAGATTCATGTGTCTGCCTATATATAGCAGCAAGCACACTCTGATCTCTATAATTATTATTCGCTACTTTATATATATATATATTTAGTTCAGTGATCACTATTCTAAAGATTCTAATTCCGAGACGCAACACAACTTCACCCGCTGCCCCTATTTTATTGTTTAAAATACAGAGAACTATTGTGCTAATTCCTATTGTTTAATACTTAAAATTTGTGTTTGGAAGGTGCCGGAGACCAACAGGGGGGAAAAAAAAAAAAACCTAAAGGCTCACCTTCAACCCTCGCTTGCACGATGCTTTCTCGGCCAAAACCAAACTCCCCTGTTTCACAGTTTGCTTTACGGAGAGGGAGAATGGAGTCTCACGGTGTGGCTCACTCCTCCTTCCTAGGTTCTTCACACGCACAAACTTGGTTTTATGGTTTTTGTTAAGTAGCGTGGATGGATGGAGGGGAGTCGATGATTATATAATACTCCCAAGGTCCGGTCCGAGAAAAGAAAACACAGAGGTCCATAGCGTTGAGCTCGAGAAGCATGGAGTTGTTGGCGCGACTCTGATCCTCTGTGTTTTCTTAAGGATGCATGAGAGTATGGGCTGAGATTACTTTTGCTGATATATCCAGCTGCATTTTGGCGAGAGTACAGGCTTTACGTGTTCAACTAATATTGTTTTCCCTGCTATGCGTTTTGCTGCATATGATCATGGTTAATAGAATAGATGACTCTTTGACCCAAAAAAAAAAAAGAATAGATGACTTGGGTTTTGTTTCAATTCGGCTGAAGAGTATTATCTATAGTAGGGAGTATGGGTTGATGGGGATTTAATTGGTTGGGGTTGAATAAAAAGAATATGGATGCTGCTTAGTTGGATGGGTGATGAAGACCTTTTGTCATTAGCCTTGGGTCCACAATCAACAATTAACCAAGGATTGCATATAGATAACCCTAGGATCGTTCTTTCTTCTCGAGGAGCCTTTTATTGAATCCTAAATAATTTAAATGTCATGCAAATGGAATGAAAATAAGGGGGGATTGAGTTTTGGATTTTTAAATTATAAACTAAAATAGAAATGCAATTTAATTAAATGCTAACTAAAATGGAAATATAAAGGATGGATGCTCTTGGTAATGAAGAAGTGGCTATCCTTACTCAAAAAGTATGGGAGTTAAAAATCATTAAGTCTTAATTAGAAATACCTCAAGATATCACTTAAGTCCAATTTTCTCAATTAATAGTAGCTCGTACGATCATAGCTAACTACTACCTCTTAAGAAATTGTTTAAAACCACTTAATGTGTAATTAATATTGGAATAATGTAAATATGAGTCTTCTTGAAATTGAGTACTAATCAGTCCCTCAAATGTACAAATCAACCAAATTAATTAGACAATATCAAGCTAATCAACATAGTCTCTTTACAACCACAAAGCAATTCAAATACATATAATCTTCACACTACATTTCCAATCTCAGTCACAAATATCAAATCAATAGAGACAATAATCATCGATCTCAGTTCCAAAATTATACACAACAATTCCTAAATGTAGGCAATCAATATGTATAAATCTAGACTATGGAATGATAGCAAAAACTCCCCTAATGTAGTCCAATGAGCTCAAGTTTTAATCTCCATCACCAAGAAAAGGGAATCAGCCACTGCCCACCATTAAAACTTCACCAAACAACTTGAAGATTCCAGCCATTGAAGAAGACCAAGCAAACTTGACAGAGTGACACTGAATAAAGACAGATCAGTGGGTGCAAATACAACCAAAAGCAACAAGACAAGGAGCCACTATCTGGATAAAGTGGTTCTGAAATCTCAAAGAGGACAACGAAGAGTCGACGATGAAAGAAGTGGAGAAGGGAAATGATTGAGGTCACCGGCAATGGAGGAAGAAAGGGGTGAAGGAAGGTGGAAGGTGATCTGCATGTGTGGTCGATGGTAGTCAAAGCACGAGGTCTAGAGTTGGCGTGTCTGCGTCTCTATTTTCAGAAGCTCCACGGTGATGAACAGCGGTTGAGGAGGTGTGTCGCCGGCGACAGTGAGAGGAGAGTGGAAGTCGCCGGCGACGTGGTGGAAGGTGACGACGAGGGTGGATGAAGGTCCTACGTGGAGTCGTGAAGATGATGATCTCCGCGACGCTTTGTTCCTTTTCCATATATATTAAATGTGTCGGATCCTCTCCAATAAGGGTGAGCAATCGGTTTTTCGGTTCGGTTTTCAGTGAAAACCAAAAAACCGAAGTACATAGATTTTCCCCACCGAACCGAAACCGAACATGTTGAAAAACCGAAACCAAATTAACCGACATATTTCGGTTCGGTTTTAGGGTTAATTCGGTTTTTGGAGTAGTATGATTATTTTCCTTTTAGAGAGAGTTCAAAAACTTGGTAACTACTAACTAGTGATTTTAAAAAGTTCACATACGGTGAAACATTCACAAGCAACCAAGAACACCACATCATAGTTCAATCTTAAATGCCAAAACTAAATTGAAAATACACATATATTAGAGAGAGTTCAGAAACTTGATGCATCATAATCAGACATTTCCTTTCAGAGAGAGAGAGTTAAAAAACTTGATGCATTAGAATCATAGTTGCAATCTTACAGATCGTAGACTAAGAACAGTTTTGCAGCTTTCTCCATTCAAAATCGTCCACTGTTCCTCTTAGCCAAAGATTGTCGGTGGCTGCTCTTGTTTTTCCAGCAGTGGTCGAGGATCTGCAAGATCTACGAGAGATAAGATTGACGGCCGAGACAACGGTGTAACGACACAGTCAACTCCCAAAGGTCCAGATGATGAGCGCCACGAACGACGGTAGAAACCCACGCTCTGTCAGTTGAAGAACAGCGAGAGTGACTTCAGACGGAGGCAACTTCAGACGGTGGCTATGGAGGCGACTTCAGACGGCAGACAGGAGCGGTTTCAGACTTTAGAGTGTAGTCACCGTCTCACTAAGAGCTTGAGGGAGGAATGAGGAATTGAATGAAAAGAATGAATAATTGGATATGATTAATGGGTTAGGGTTTTCAGCTTTCACGGGTAATTGGAATTGGTGGGTTGGAAAAAAAAAAGAAAGAGTAATTGGGTTGGGTCTAGGGGTGGGCCGAGCTTGCATGTGTGATGTGGCCTGTGGGTTGAGTAAAAAAAAAATAAAAATTTATATTGGTTTTTCGGTTTTAACCAAAATAAAATTCCAACAACCGAACCGAAGACCGAATTAGGCCACTTTCATAAACTGAAAAACCGAACCGAAAAACCAAACACCGAAAAAGTCGGTTCGGTTTTCGGTTTTGGTTTTGATTTGCTCACCCCTACTCTCTAGCTGCTAACGGGTCTGCAATGTTCAATCAGAAAACCTAATTAATTGATAGCCCAAAACGCATAGTTTAGCTATAGGGACCAAAGTGAAAACTTTAAAACTTCTGGAGTAGGGACCAAATTGCAAACTTTATAACTTGAATTAAAACTTTCATTTTCAAATTTGATTTAATCTTTTCAACCTCCTACAATTTAAACCAATTAATTTAACATTAAATATTCTCATAAAAATCAATAATTAAGAGTAATTACATTTTTTTTGGCAATTTTTCCCCTTTTAATCCTAATTCAAAGTGTTTACTCATAATATCAATTTATTACAAGAACGACATTTTAAGCTCAACAACTGAGACAAAATACATCAAGAATCCCAATTTAATTATAAAAATTCATATAAAATATGGTTCAATCAACTCTCCCACACTTAGATCTTTGTACTCCTGAACAAAGGCAATTGAGTACACAATTCCAAGTCCAAATCACTAATGCATTTAAAAAATGAGCAATTTCATAATTTAAGAGCAATGGATCAATTAATCAAATTCGTCAAGCCAACACTAGTGATAATCAAGTGATGTGAAGAAATTAGCTGACCATACAATCCAAAATATTAGAATGAAGCATAAGAAGACTCTCAAGGTATTATTAGTGTTTCACTCATCTCACCTCATTGGAATAATTTCACTCTAGCTCACTTAATCAACACCTTACCATAAGCTTGTAACAACTCTATATCTCCACTATTAATAGCAATTAGTGAAATGAATCAAGAGGACTTTTGAGGCTTGTAATGTTAGATAAAGGCTAGATGGAATGAATTAATTAAGAAAATGAATTGTTGATATGTAAGTCAAAGTTAATAACCAAGTTCATAGTATCTAAATTACTTAACAAACTTTTGCCAATTATTTTGAAAAACATGAACAAATGCTTTCTTGGATTTTTTTTAATCTACCAAATACTTTTTTTTTCAATACCTGTCTTTTCTTTTCTTTATTTTTCTTCTCTTTTTTTTTAAAAATCAAACTATACTCACTTTTTTTTCTTTTTCATTCTTTTTATATACATGGCATTTCAAATTTGTATTGGCAATTTTCTTTTGATTTTGATTTTTTTTAAGAATACTATGAACACTATGAATAATGACATGCATACAACATATATGAAAGGCTCAAAGGGGGTAAGCAAATGGTAGATGATTGTGTTAGTTATGATTAGTTTTGATGATGTCTTATATAGATGCCATTATTAAAAGCAAAAAGATTGAGTAATATAGTTATCTCCTACAGTGACTAACTACTATACTTAATGTAGATTAGTCCAAGTTCAATCATACAGAATAATCAAGAAGGAGATAAGGGATTAATGGAAAGAAGAAATTGCAGAGAATGTCAATGAAGCAAGAAGCTATCAAAGTATTTTGGGAATAATCAAGAAGAAGAGGAAATATTGAAGAAGATATAGAACTTGTAGAAAATGATAAGTCCAAGTTTAAAGAGAGAGAATGATCAAGAGAAGAGAAGAAAGAAAGATTTGAATTGTGGAAAATGATCAAGAGAAGAAGAAAGAAAGGAAGAACTTGTTGAATGGAATGAAGATATCATTATTCAAGTTCTAGAAGTCTCCACGATCAAATAGAAGTTGGAATGACTCAATTCAAAGTTAAAACAAGCAAAAATGAGGTTCTGGATGAGAAAACTTGAGTTAAGGACTCAAAACTCAAGTTTTGAGTGTCTTCAGCATCTCTGGCGTCTCTGGACTAGGAAAACTTGAGTTTACAAGTGAAAACTTGAGTTTTCAAGTGAAACCTCGAGGTTACAAGCAAAACCTCGAGATTTCAGCACTGATCAGCAACTCTGGTCTACTCTGTTTCACGTTTAGCTCGGGTAAGGTCTGGTAATTCGATGATATCTCCCAAACTAGGGATCGGATTGAGACGAAACCAAAAGCATATGAAACTACACTCCCATTGCGTCATTTTGGTATAAAATTCAAGTCCAAAGGAGTTCAAACCAAGGATATATGATTTTTTGAAGTTGCAACAAGAATCAACCTCACAATCCAGAACGAGCTTTAGTATTTTGAGTGTAACTCACAAACTACAAATCGGATTGAGCTGAAATCAGTGGCATATGAAAGTAGACTCATAGATCTTTCCATCAAGAGTTGAATGGACCAAAATAGAGTTCAAACTAGGGAGATATGACCCTTGAAAGTTGACATTCAGTGCAGGACATTACAAAAACGCTGGTCAAGAACAGCCTTCATTCATCGAATCATAACGGACATTATACAATGAGTTTGGAGCTGATTCTTCTTACATTGGATTCTTACCTCGAGCCTGGAAATGTAAACTTGAGTTTGAGATTGGTCAAGAATGTCCCAAGTTTTCCATATTTTGGGAAAACTCGAGGTTTCAGTTGAAACCTTGAGGTTTAGCTTTACAGAGAAGAACTCAAGGTTTCTGAATTGAGCAAAACTCGAGGTTTTCATAGAAATCTCGAGGTTTCATCACACAGAGACTTCTTAGTATTTTCTGGAAAATGCAAAACTCGAGGTTTTTGTTAAAACCTCAAGTTTGGCCTCACAGAGAGTCTCCTAAGTTTTGAACACTTGAAAACCTCCAGTTTTTGTCTAAAACCTCAAGTTTCTGTTTTGAAATGAAAATTCCAGGTTTCACAAGTTTTGTGAAACCTCGAGGTTTAGTAAGAAACCTCGAGGTTTTTGACTTACCAGAGAAATCTCATGTTTTAGCCAAGTTTTTCAAAACCTCTAGTTTTAGCTTTGCCCAGTTTTCTCAAAGTTTTCACATTTAAAGAGAAAACTTGAGTTTTCAGGACAAACCTCGAGGTTTGTCCAGGCAGAGAGCATTTGTGTTTTCTCAGATTTCAAAACCTTCAGTTTTACTTCAAAACCTCAAGTTTTCTGTCTTGGCGCAAAAATTCAAGTTTTCATATTTGAACCAAAACTCGAGGTTTGGTGAGAAACCTCGAGGTTTTGGGCAACCTGAGAGCTCTAAAGTTTTTAATGTTTTGAAAACCTCCAGTTTTGGATGAAAACCTCCAGTTTTGATGTTTTGGACTTAAATCAATTTTACATGCTACAGTCCAAACCTCAAGGTTTGGAGACAAACCTCAAGGTTTGAGAACAAACCTCAAGGTTTCATCGCAGATCCAGAAATTCAAAATTGACGAATTTGTAAATCCTTCTTGTTTGATCTCAATACTTTCCAATATTATTCTCTAATGTTCCTAGCTATGTTTAATCAATTTGTTAGTGAGTTTTAGGTGATTAAACGAAGGATTAGATGCAAATCTTCAAAATATTATATTTGTGTCAGAAAATCAAAAGATGTGCAAAAGTTCTAACGGCTAGTTTCTAACGTTATATTTCTTTATCCAATAGTCATTAAATCTTTTCAACGGTCATATATTGATCTCTACCTAAAAAAGAGGACAGATTCAAGCAGAAAAACACAGAGACACAAGCTTACATCTTAAATATGCTGATACTCTGATTTTCACATCATTTACACTCAGTTTTTCATGTCAAGACAGCTTAGAGAGTGAGATGATTTGTATTATTCTTCAGTGTTCATTTATTCACTTCTGAAAGAGAAGATTTATGTAATCATTCTATCTATCTGAGAGTTACTTAAGATTGAGTGATCTTGAGTGGGAAACACATTGTGTTGATTACAACTTGCAAGGGGGAGTGAATCCTAGTGAGAGGATTACTTCGAGTACAGAGTGTGTAATCAAGCGGTGTGGTGATTATAGTTTGTAAAGGGGAGTGAATCCTAGTGAGGGATTACCTCAAGTACAGAACGTGTAATCGAGTTGAAAGAAGATAGTGGATTGAAAATCTCAAGCAGTGCTTGGGGACTGGATGTAGATCAAGGATTGGGCCGAACCAATATAAATCAGTTTGCACATTCTCTTCCCTTATCTCTTACGTTTCCAGCATATATGTTTGAATGTGCATACATATATTTGAATGACTGATTATTGCTTTATAAAATGATTTCAGTAAGTTACAAAAAGATTTTCAAAGTAACTAAAGTTTTTATCTAACACTCAATTCACCCCCCCTCTTGTGTGACAGCCGGTTCTTACATATTGTAGGCTTGTGTTTGAGTGAAAATGGTTTAGAATTGAATGCCTCTTTCATTTCCATTACACTAATGCAAATACCGTTTCGAAAAAGAGTTGAAACAAGTTCTAGAAGATGAAAAACCAAGTGAACATACACACATGAAAAGACTTTAAGGCTCAAATATCCTTCCAACAAGGTTTTTCTCTAATGCTCACTCCAACACAATCAATTGTATAGTAAGCTAACCACAAAACATCTACTTAACTATTCCAAGTGCTAATTTTACAAACACAATTAATGAAAACATTGCAATCAATTACAATCATGCTTAACTATTAAATGCACTAATGACTTATAAACATCTCATTTTCAAAATAAGGAGCAAGCCAGAAATCCAATTGTGGGTTCATTTCTCTTCCCATTCATTTGAAAAACAAAACATGGTCTTTTTAAAAAAGTTGCCAAACACTAGATCTCATGAAAGCTCAAAGAATTTCTCACAAATTACACTTCCAAAGTGGCAAATGCGACCATTTACCATTTAGAACATGCAATTGAGCAAGTCATTCCTGAAAAAAAAAAATTCTAGTTTTTAGGCATTTTCTCATTTAAAAACAAAAAATTAATTGGGATTCAAAATGTATTCCTCTCCCCCACACTTAATCAACACATTGTCATTAATGTGAAAAATCACTCTAAAAAGAATGATAGACAAGTTGAAATTCAAGGCACAATGATAATTAAGTAAGGTAGTGGCCAAAAAGATCCAAACCATACATAGGGGGTTCTTATTCTACTTACTAAACGAAATTATTTCTACCTTTCTACTAGATTGTGTCCCTCCCCCACACTTATATTCCTCACACAACAATTAAACCCAAATAATCAAGAGAATTAGGAAGAAAATAAGTGAGGAAAGAGACAACCTTTGTTAGAGTATCTTGAGTCGCTTAAAGGAGAAGTTCTCATCCCTAATGAGAATCATGCAGTTGTCCTTGAAAACATCTTCTCCCACATTGATTTTCCTTGGTGGAGGTGACTCAGGATCAATTGGAAGAGGCCCAAGAAGGTACGGTGGATGTTGGTTCCATCGACAACCTTTCCAAGAATGTGCCTGCAAATAAGACAAAATAGCAGTATCCCATCCAAAAATAGAGACATGGAGAGATTTCAAATGAATTAAGGGTATGTTAAGTTCCAAACTCTCCAAGTAACTATCACATCCAAGGAAATCAATGATACTCCCATCAGTAGGAGTCAAGGAACCAATTATATTGTGAAAATTCTCTTTTGGTCGCAAAATGGAAGGTATGGAATCCAACTTAGTGTTGGAGTACACCACATCATTGTCGCAATCACAAGAGATGGAAGGGAAAAGAGTGGAAGAATGAAGAGAATTTTTCAAATCATCACCACCTGGAATGTGTAAAGATTCAAAACAATTATCTTGGTTTTCTAAATCAGGTGGCAAATCACAAGAAAGTACTTGTTGGAAAGATTCATCAACATGCAGGATTTTATCAATCAAAATTTTAGAATCTTTGTCACCAACAAGACTACAAGGAAGTAATCCAATAGGAATTTCATGCATTTGACATTCCAGGCTATGATTGTTCTCACTCACATCAACAACAGAATCCACAATCAATGCAGAATCACTAATCAATTCAAAATCACCAAATAATGTAGCATTAACCAAATTAGTGCAAACAGAGCACCATTCATTACCAGAACATGCACAATTGGTAGAATTACTCGTACATGCAAAATCAGGATCATCAACATACCATTGAGCAAAAACATCATCAACAACATTAGCATTCATGCTTGATTCAACCTTTTCAAAATTAACATGCTTACTATCATCAATAGTACAAGAGGGTACATTTTGATCAATGGTAGAATCAACCACTTCACTAAATGCTTTCGTTTGAAGCTCAGCAAGTAAATGACCTTTTTCATGATAACAATCTATGCACATTTGATATTCCTCACAAGAGCATGAAAATATATCATTCAATTTATTGCAATCATCACTATTATTATGAAGAGAAGCATCTTCAATAGTTAAAGCATCACATGAAGAAATAGGAACACACTCATCAACAAGTACAGTCGAATCACTACTACTAAAGCCAATTGGTTGAGTAATTTCATTTCCAAACAATTGAGGGGATTCAACAATAATTTCCTCATTCACCTCATTATCGCTCAAATCATGAATTGCTTCATTAGTCAAAGTAGTACGAGTGTCTACTTCCATAAGGATATGATCATTACCAAATGGGAGAAAGGACTCTTCAATGCGCTTTTGTACTTGTCTCACTTCTTGTGCATGTGTGACCATGATAGAAGGAAAATTCATTTTCAACACTTGTTCTTGCTGCTCAATTTCCTTTACTAATCTTTCAGATGATTTCACTTGTTGTTTCATCATTCTACAAATAGAGTCCATTTGTTGATGAAGGTTGTCCTTATGTGACCACTCCTTATTTATAGCCCAAGTCATTTGATTTTGGTGATCTCCAATGACTTCACAAAATGAAGGATCTTGGTTGGGCATACATGGTTGAGAATGAGGTTCATAAGGTGGGTCAAATGGGTATTGGGATTTATGAGATGGATGGCATGGTCCTGAAGTAGGATGGAATAAAGGATGGTATGGTAAGTGAGAGGGTTGATGATATTATTGAAATGGAGGTTGGTGGTATAGTTCATGGTATTGGTGGAATGGGCCATCACATTCTTGATTGCCTACAAAAGAGTGAGAATTCAAAGGTAGATCATGATTATCGTAAAACCAAGCCATGAAAGTTCTATACAATTAATTCTCAATGGTTCACAAGATAAATTCCTAACAATAAACAATAAAAACTAAGAAAAGGAATATGAGAGAATACAAATGCAAGTGAAAAAGAAAAGAAGATTTTTTTTTTCAAAATGATAAAATATGCAAGTATGCTATGAATTAACTTGGAGACATGGTGAAATCAAACAAATGAGCTCAAAATCATATCAAATTTGATACAAACAAACCACACAGAAGCTACCAAGTCAAGACAATGCAATAATGTAATGAGTGCTATGAAAGCTACTTAAATGCAAAAATCCTAAACTATATGCAATGAAAAATCAAGAATGCAAAACTAACAAGCTTCACACGAGAAACCCTTTGTCAAAAGTAAATTTGACAATTAGGTTACCTAGGGAGCCAATTACTTAGCTCCCCGGCAACGGCGCCATATTTTGACAGAGATTTGCCGTGATCTTCCAAAATAACCAGATTAGAAAAGGATTTGCAGTATAATGTAACCCGGGTCGTTTCCCAACAAATTTACAGTCGGTTCAGTTCGAACAGCAATAAAACAGAAATAGTAAAAAAGGGGTTTTTTTTAAATTCAAACAGATTAAAAACGAAAATATGCAGAAACAGAATGAAATATGCAGAAACAGATTAACAATGATCAACCCAACGTTTAGATTCCAGAAACTTCCATCATTGAGTGAAAAATGAACGAACTCGCATTTGATTCTGGACGAACCGAAATCTCTGCGTTCGTCCAGAAAATCCCTCAACTAGACGATCGCCTAGCATTTGCTCAAACAGTGGCGTCTCACTGTGCAATCGCATAGCAACACTGGAACCTAGTTCGGGCTTAGTCCTTGGGATGAACCAAACTGAATATTAAATCTAATATTCAATTTATTTCCAGAAACCGAATCTGAGAAGATGAAAACAGAAATGAGTAACGTTACCGATTAAGCATAAGCTCTTTGGACGAATCATAGAATCATCAACGTTGAGTTAATCATAGACGTTTAGCCGAACATGGCTGGGAAAAACGAAGAACAGACGAAGAACACGAAGAATGCGAAGAACATTTGAGAGAATTTGGAAACTCCTATTTTGATCCACCAAAATCTAAAAACGTGAATGGCTGAATGTTTGTGGCTGACATCTGACCTAAATAAAACCTAAAATGGAAAATGGGCTTTAATTAAAAGTGGGCTTTAATTACAAAATTCGAGCCCAAATAAAATCCAGAAATAAACATTGACTTTGGCTCCAAAATCGACCGCCCTCTTGTCCGAATTTTCCCTTCATGTCTTTATAACAATTGTAGCTCTCTGAATCATCTGAAATATGAGACAAAAATGAGGCAAATCCGATGTCTGGTTCAAGAGTTATGGTAAAAATAGTGAAGCAATGTAAAACTGGAATTTTACTATTAAAAATGGTTAAAATAAAAACAAATGCCCACAGCCCAAATAAGTATAAAAGTCATTATTTATTAACTAAATAGTCCTAAATTATTAATCAAGAGATAAAAAAAGAAGTGTGTAAAATATTCAATTATCAATGGGCTAGAGGAGGAAGAAAATTGATCAACATAATATGAGTATTTGGACTTATTTTGTTTTTACGTTTCACGTATGGGGCCAAGAGGAGAAGAATGAAAAGAAGTGAAATGGACTTGTATCTAATAGGAAATATGCATTTTAGGTGGTAGGGCCTCTTTAAAATTATCCCGCTCAATTCTCTTCAAGATTCATATTTATAAGTATTGGATAATTACTAAAATTTAATGCTTAATTCCATATACGGATTTTCCTTTCCTAATTTATTCCTCAAGGCCATAAAATGTAATTTCTATAATTTTAGGCCTAAATTGTTCTTTTCCTAAATTTAACCTTTTTCCCAAAATAAATTAATTAAGAGAAAAATAAGCCTAAATTTCCAATAATTAATTTCATAATTATAATTAAATACTAAAATTAAAATTAGGATGTTACATTTGACGTAATCACTTGCTTTTTGGTTAATGTTCAGTTAATTGATTATCTAATCATCTGATATTCACTAACAAACTGAATAAACATAGTTAAGAATAATAGTGAGTGATGATATAAAGTATATGAATTAGACTAAAAGATTTAGCATTTACAAAGACGGTGATTATAAAACAGAGATACATTAAACTCGAGTTTAATTCAACCAAACTGGAGCAGGTGACTCAAGTTTAGCATTCTAGGCTCAAGTCACTAGTTCATCTTCTTTGAAAATAAGTTGAAGTTTAAAATGAAGATGTCTCTGTATGACAAATGCTCGAGTTTAAAACAATTAGCTCAAGTGCATGACTCAAGTCAATCAAGGTTAGCTCGAGTCAAGTTCTTCTTTTCACAAATGAACTTTGAAATACCTTTCTGGAAAAGGTTTGAAATCATGCCAGCTTGAGTCATTAAGTGATGACTCGAGTCAACTTTATTTACTTGAAAATTGATTCCAAAAAGGATACTCAAGTTAAGAGATATAGGTTTGAGTCAGGGACTTTGAATTTGAAAATGAGTTTAAGTCCATAAAGTATGACTAGAGTCAATTCTTATAGACTCGAAGCAATATCATTTCACATAACATTTCATAAGAGCTCTTGACTTGAGTTTTGTGTGACCGACTCGAGTCACTTTATGTTCAAATATTTTTTAGAGCTCTTTGTCTTATCTTAACTCGAGCTTTACAACCTGAAACTCAAATTAATACTAACAGTCAATTACTAATTTAAGTTTGATCAAGTTCAAACCATTTTGACTTAAACCATTAACTTCATTTCTTTTACAATTGTTAGTTATCATCAAAACATATAGAGAATTAACACATGTCATGCTGCTCTTGCCTGATTCTAGCCTATATTCATATTTTGATCGAGAGGAACGATTCCCTTGTTTGAGAAGTGACAGAGATTTGCCATGATCTCTCAAAATAACCAGATTAGAAAAGGATTTGCAGTATAATGTAACCTGGGTCGTTTCCCAACGAATTCACAGTTGGTTCGGTTCGAACAGCAATAAAACATAAACAGTAAAAATGAGGGTTGTATGATTCAAACATATTAAAAATGAAATTAAACAGAAATAGAACGAAATGCAGAAACATAATGGATTAAACAGAAACAGATTAAAAACGATCAACCCAACATTTAGAGTCCAGAAACTTCCATCATTGAACGAAAAATGAACGAACTCGCGTTTGGTTCTGGACGAACCGAAATCTCTGCGCTCGTCCAGAGAATCCTTCGACTAGACGATCGCCTAGCATTTGCTCGAACAGTGGCGTCTCACTATGCAATCGCACAGCAACACTGGAACCTAGTTCGGGCTTAGTCCTTGGGATGAACCAAACTGAATATTAAATCTAATATTCAAACTATTTCCAGAAATCGAATCCGAAAGATGAAAACAGAAATGAGTAACGTTATCGATTAAGCACAAGCTCTCTGGACGAATCATGGAATCATCAACGTTGAGTTAATCACAGACGTTTAGCCGAACATGGCTGAGAAAAACGAAGAACACGAAGAACATTTGAGAGAATTTGGAAACTCCTATTTTGATCCACCAAAGTCTAAAAACGTGAATGGCTGATTGTTTGTGGCTGCCATCTAACCTAAATAAAACCTAAAATGGAAAATGGGCTTTAATTAAAAGTGGGCTTTAATTACAAAATTCGAGCCCAAATAAAATCCAGAAATAAACATCGACTTCGGCTCCAAAATCGACCGCCCTCTTGTCCGAATTTGCCCTTCATGTCTTCATAACAATTGTAACTCTCTGAATCATCTGAAATATGAGACAAAAATGAGGCAAATCCGATGTCTGGTTCAAGAGTTATGGTAAAAATAGCGAAGCAATGTAAAACTGGAATTTTACTATTAAAATGGCTAAAATAAAAACAAAGGCCCAAAGCCCAAATAAGTATAAAAGCCATTATTTATTAGCTAAAAAGTCCTAAATTACTAATTAAGAGACAAAAAGTAGTGTATGAAATATTCAATTATCAAGAACCATCGTTCACACACTATTTCTCCCTAATAAAAAGAGCAATTTATAATCTCAATAATTATCCTTTTTTAAACAAACTCTAAACTCTATCTCTTGAATTTGTCTTGTCAAAATATATTAATTACTTTTATTTTATATTTTATCTTCTAATTTGTTTTGATTACTTTTTTTTGGTTGCCCATCCAGTATCTAGAGCTTTGCCCTGACTAATCCAAATCCAACCCAGGTCACACATCTGGCTATGGTAGGTGAGTTTCTCGCGGGACTTTTTTGCATTTACAAGGCTCCCTACTAAAAAGTCCCGTAGGTTTTCTAAACCCGATCGATGTATTTTAAGCAAAACTAATCGTCATTAATTTTGAAATTCAAATTTTAGATCTGGATTAAAATATATTAATTAAATCTATCCGATAGATCTAAACTAATAATATTTATTTAATCCGTATTAAAAGCTAGATCTGAAATTCGAATTTTGAATCTAGATTTAAAAAATATATTAATTAAATCTATCTGATAGATTTAATCTAATCTATTTATTTAATCCAAATTTAAAAGCCTTCTAATTTAATTTATCTCTATAAATTAAATCCGAGAAACGATATCTATCTATTTAATTAAATCTGCGATACAATATCTCAATTTAAATTAAATAGATAATCATATCTTTATTCGAAAATTAAATGAGATACAATATCTCTATTTATTTTAGATATTTAATTTGTCAAATAAATTAAATACAAAACAAATATTATATAATAATATTATGATCTCTATTAAATAATATTATTATATTATTTTTGAATTTAAATATATATCTATATATATATATATTCACCCCAGATTAAATTCAGTATTCATTAAATCTCAGATTAATCCAAGATTCAATGAACCTGGACACTTTTGCTCGTGTTGGGTTATTCTTGTGTGTGACCCTGCAAGCCCATATGAGATTGGCAGTGGGTCAATACTGTACCAGCCCACAAGTCGCAAGCGGCCTCTAGCAAGACATTGTGACTACCTAATTCACATGGGGATCGATGACACGATACTACCTATCGTACAACCATGTCACGTCCCTTTTGTCACGCGATAATTTGGTCAAGGATGAGGCATGGATAATGTCAACTTCCTGTTCTTAACCATTACTTTCTCGATTCTCGAGTAGTCTAATAAGTGAAATGGAAACTCTTTTCCATCACAGTATGGCCATACATTTCTTAGACTCACTTATCGAGGGGCCCAGTATTATCTCTTTACAAATGTGTGGGACAAATTCTATCTTGACCATTCACATTCCTCCGCATGAAAACCACTGATCCCAATCCCAGCCTTTATCATCACCCGGTCAAAGGTGACTTTTGACTAGGTCAAAGGTCAGTGACTCATCATGTAGGAATCCATGATGATCTCAGGTCATAGGGCGTTGTGACGCGGTTATACATGAGATAAGCTTATGACTTAATCCATGCATCTTTCTCATAGTGGGTCGGTCCAACACCTTGTACTCTTACAAGTGCCTATGACTTTGATTCGTATCTCCATACCTCATCAATGTCATACTGGTCTTGTTTCATCTTTGCTCCCGCGTAAATGACCGACCAGGAACATTTAGGATAATCCATAAGATATATCCAGGGATGCAATTATCAATACAAACATGCAAACATAAATGATAACTTAAAAAGAATTCCTTAAATAGCATAAATATCTAAGGTACAATGACTTGCCCCTAGGGCATAATTTCCAACAGTCAATTCATTACTTCATGCTATCTATTTATTCACCAGATTGTATGTTTCAGTGGATCTTTCAGTTGATTTGTGGTTTACCATCTTATTGTTGCTGGAGGTCTTTGTTGAATTTTTGCATATTATATAATGCAATTGCAATCTTTGCAATTTCTAGAACATTTGGGAATTATTCAATCTGAAGTTTATGTCTTTAACTTTTTCTGATGCACATCATGGTTGGAAAATCTATGTATGCTTCTTGATGTGATCGAGAGTGTCTTTGTTGTTATAGTATTTGTCTCTAGAATTGAATTTTGTTTACTAAATTCGGATTTGTACCTATTCTTTCCTTGTTCCCCACTTATATGCTTTAGTTGGTAAAGCCTTACACCCAGAACATCCTCCCCTTAAAAAATACTGCAATTGCAATGTTTCATTTGGATCTTAACCTTTGGCAACATTTATTGATGCAAATCATCCTGACCCTGCAGAAGTTAAGAAAGCATTGAAGGTAAAGGACTGGACAACCATATCCCATCTCTCATTTCCTCACCTTTAATGGTAGATGTTTAATTTTTGTAATGACTGATCAGCGTGTAAATAAATGCAAGATCATGAACAATCTCTCATCGACGCAATTGCAAGACTCACGGATCTCTCTAACGGTGAAAGTGGTAAAACCATAGAATAGAATTTGAATTATTTGTTGATTCCAAACACTATTTCTGGACCATGCAACGTAAAGCTCATTTTCATGAAAATGAAAAGTTCATAAAATAATTTAAATAATCCAGATTCCAGTGAGTATTGTGTAAGACCTGGCTATCACCCAAGAGGAGGGTGAATTGGGTGTCTGATAAAACTTTAGATAACTTTGAAAATCTTTTTGCATCTTACTGAAAGCAGTTCGAATGACAAAAATAGTTTATAAAGCAATAGTCAGTCATTCAATTATATATGCTGGAAATATAAGAGTTTAGGGAAGAGAATATATAAACTGTGATTTATACTGGTTCGGCCCAATCTTTGACCTATATCCAGTCCCCAAGCTCTACTTGAGATTTTTAATCCACTATCCTCTTGTTTAATCTGGTCACAAGAGAAGCCTTTACAATCCCACAAGTTCACCCAGGCACTTGTAAAGTCAAATCTCTCACCGAGATACTCCCCCTTACATACTGTAAGGATACAATCGGTTTCCCACTCAAGACCACCCAATCTTGAGTAGTTCTCAGATAAAATGATTATAATAAATCTTTTCTCTTACAAGTGAATGAATAAATACTGAAGTACAATATAAATCATTTCACTCTCTATGATAAGCTATGTAGGCATTGAGAACAGAGTGTGTATGAGATAAACGTTTGATTCAGAATGTTGGCATTTCGACAGTATAAGCTCTTGTCTCAAACCTCTTCTATCTTGAATGCTTCTCCTTTTATATAGTCAATGAAGAACATTGAGCAATTCTTCTAGGTTTGAATATGACCATTGTGAGCATATATGACTGTTGGAACTATTCGACCGTTGGAGAAATATTATCGTTGAAGCTTCTGACATCATCATCTGCTTTTTGATAATTTGTAATTAAACTTTCATATAATCATCTGAAACTCATTAACAAACTGATTAAACATGGTTAGGAATAGTAATGAGTGATGATAAGAAGTAATGAAATCACAATCAATGATTTTGTGATTTCGGACACGGTGATTTTCTGATGCAGGGAGGTTGACTCGAGTTATTCCATGTGACTCGAGTTGTTTTAAGCACCAGATGCTCTCTATTTGAATTCTAACTCGAGTTGTCGTATGTGACTCGAGTTGTGCAAATGTCATTTCCTCTCTGTCTACGAGTAACTCGAGTTGCCAAGGTGCTCCAATTGCTCTCTGTGTTCTTGAGTGACTCAAGTTGGTGGACTTGACTCGAGTTATGTTTGTGCGCTAAAGTTCTGATTGCTTTCTGTCTGAGTTTTGACTCGAGTTGCCAAGGTGCTCCAATTGCTCTCTGTGTTCTTGAGTGACTCAAGTTGGTGGACTTGACTCGAGTTATGTTTGTGCGCTAAAGTTCTTATTGCTTTCTGTCTGAGTTTTGACTCGAGTTGCCAAGGTGCTCCAATTGCTCTCTGTGTTCTTGAGTGACTCAAGTTGGTGGACTTGACTCGAGTTATGTTTGTGCGCTAAAGTTCTGATTGCTTTCTGTCTGAGTTTTGACTCGAGTTGCCAAGGTGCTCCAATTGCTCTCTGTGTTCTTGAGTGACTCAAGTTGGTGGACTTGACTCGAGTTATGTTTTTGCGCTAAAGTTCTGATTGCTTTCTGTCTGAGTTTTGACTCGAGCTGTCATGCCTTGACTTGAGTTAAACCAGTCCATCTGACAGTAAGCATAGCAAGTAGTAATCAATTGATAACATTAATTTCAGAATTCTCAGAGACATTGTGGAATAGTACTCTGCTACTTTGTTCGTCCAGGTTAAGATTTCTTCTCAATATTCATTCTTCTCCGACTGCCTCTCTGATTGACATTGACTCAAGTTTCTAGTCCTAACTTGAGTTATGCAAGCCTAGTTAACAACTCATTCCAAACTCATTGTATGTTGAGCGTTTTTGAACCATCTTGAACTGACTGTAACTTTCAAAGGTCATATCTCCATAGTCTGAACTCTGTTTTGCTTGGTTCAAATCTTGATGGAAAGCATTTTGAGTCTTCTTTCATATGCCACCGATTTCAGCTCAATCAGATTTATAGTTTGTGAGATACACTCAAAACATCGAAGCTTGGTTTGTAGTGTTGGCGCTAATTTCACTGTCGACTTCCACAATTCATAGCTCCTTGATCTGAACTCCTTTGGGCTTGAATTTTATATCAAAATGACACATTGGAAGTCTATTTTTATATGCCACTAGTTTCACCTTAATCCGATCTCTGGTTTGGGAGATATCATTGAAATACCAGACCTCGCTAGCTGAAACGTGGAACAAAGTATAACAGAGATGCTGAAAAAACACTGTTGACTCGAGTTATTAAGTGATAACTCGAGTTACACCTATCTAGAAACGCTAAAAACACTTTTTGACTTGAGTTACTTTGTGATGACTCGAGTCATACCAATCCAAAAACCCAGAAACACTGTAGCAAAGTAGTTAACTTGAGTTGCAACCTCATGACTTGAGTTGGATCATCCTGAACTTTATATTTGCTTGTTTTTAACTTTGAATTGAGTCATTCCAACTTCCATTTGATCGTGGAGACTTCTAGAACTAATCTTGGAACTTATATAATGATATTCTCATTCCATTCATCAAGTTCTTCCTTCTTCCATCTCCCATCTTGACCATTCTTCATAATTTAGCTTGGACTCATCATTCTCTGCAACTTCAATACCTCTTTCTTGATTAATCTCTATAATTCAACTTGGATTAATCTACATTAAATATAGAAGTTAGTCAATATAGGAGATAACTATATTACTCAATCTTTTTGCTTTTAATAATGGCATCTATATAAGACATCATCATAACTAATCATATCCAACAGATTGTTAGTTCTCTATGTGTTTTAATGATAACTGACAATTGTAAACGAAAGGTAAAGTTTGTCTTTGGTAATTTGAAAAACTTGATGTCAAAGACAAACTCAAGTTTTGGTTTCAAAAATCGAGTTTTGACTTAACAGAGAGTGGCTCAATTTTAATGACCTAAGCAAAACTCCAGTTTTCATAGGAAAACTCGAGTTTTGGTCTTACAGAGAGCACTCCAAGTTTTTCATCTGAGACAAACTCGAGTTTGCATCATACAGAGACTCTTCAATATTTTCTGAAGAAGACAAAGCTCTAGTTTCCATTTAGAAACTCGAATTTTGGTCACACAGAGAGTCTCCAACATTTTGAACTTATGCAAACTCCAGTTTTGAGTTTGCCATAAGTTCTCTAAGTTTTCCAAAGTTTTGAGAAAACTCGAGTTTTGATTTGGAAACTCGAGTTTACACTTGGCATAGATTTTTCAAGTTTTACTCAGTTTTTGAAAACTCCAGTTTTGACTTGGCATAGATTTCTCAAAGTTTTCATACTTAAATGAAAACTCGAGTTTTGGCTAACCCGAGAACTTTGCTCTTTTTCAATGATTTGAAAACTCCAATTTAGAATGAAAACTCCAGTTTTGATGTTTTGGACTAAAATTCATATTTCATGTTAAATGTCCAAAACTCAAGTTTGGAAATGGAAACTCGAGTTTTGAGTTCCATTGAAAAATATGTTCCAAAACTCAAATCGCGATTTTCCTCTCTAGAAGAAGGAAACTCGAGTTTAGTTATTGAAACTCAAGTTTTGCTATTAGTGCATAGTGACAAAGTTCAGTTTTGGTGAACAAACTCGAGTTTGCGTTGCAGAGTTTGAAATTCAAATCTGACGAATTTGTGAAACCTTCTTGTTTGATCTTAATACTTCCTATCATCATTCATTAATATTCTTAGCTATGTTTAACCACTTTGTTAATGAGTTTTAGATGATTTAAAGGATGTTTATTGAAGGTTAAACGTAAAAGCAAAATTTTACCCCAAAAAATATGTAAAACCAAAAAGTGACGTCAGCATATTAAATGCAAAGTCTAGAAAACTTGCATCATTTTGGACAATCATTCTACATACGTTGCAAAGGGATTAATGTTTCCTTTCCGCATCCAGTAGCTACCATTCCAACGGATTAATATTCAAGAAGTCAACCATAAACTTCTATGCAACTAAATTAAGCAAAGAGTAGAGAGAGAAGAAGACCTAAGCTCATTCTAATCCTTCCTGAATGTCTCCAACGGTTACATTAAGGATTTCAACGATCATTTAATGTTCTCTTGATATAAATAGAGCTGCATTCAAGTCATCTCAACAACCAATCTGTTGAAAACGAATTACATTCAAGTTTATCAACCACTCTTTTAGTTTTCACTTGTAAAGTATCTTTTGATACATTGATCTTCAGTGTTTATCTTTATCCACTCTTGGAGAGAGTTCAATTATTGTAAAGCATTTATTGTGAGGTATCTCAAATCTGGGGACCTGGAGATTGGGTTATTGATTTCAACTTATAAGGGGTAGTAAGTTCTAGTGAGAGAATTACTCTTGAGTTAAAGAGTGTGTGATTAATTGATATAATGAAATCCTAGAGTGTCTGGAGACTGGATGTAGGTCAAGTTGTTGGACCGAACCAGTATAAATTTCTTGTGTCTTGCTCTTCTTCCCATACTCTGCTCAGCTCTGTTTTTAGTGTTCAAAAATAGAGCAATTAGAAAAGAATTTTCACTACTAAAAAAATGTAGAATAGCGACGGAATTTGCGATGGAAAATATTCCGTCGCAAATTCAAGGCATTTTGCGACGGAAATCAAATTCCGTCGCAAAATGAGGAAATTAGCGACGGATTTTAAATCCGTCGCTAATTTTAGGGGCGGAATTGAATTCTGTCGCTAAATCTAGCGATGGAATCAAAATCCGTCGTTGACTGGCGGCCAAAAAGGCCGCCAGTCCCGCCCTTTAGGGACGGAATTCAATTCCGTCGCTAGATTTAGCGACGGAACTGGCGGCCAAAAAGGCCGCCAGTTTTGGGAGTTAGCGACGGAATTTATTTTCCGTCGCTAGCTGGCAGCAAAAAGGCTGCCAGCTGTAGCTTTTTAGCGACGGAATTCAATTCCGTCGCAAAAAGCGATTTTGCGACGGAATTCAGTTTCCGTCGCAAAAAGCAATTTTGCGACGGAATTCAAAATCATTTTATTAATTACCTTCTTCTTCCTCAGAACGCACAGCTCGTCGCCTCTCACAGCTGCCCCAAGCTTGCCGCCTTCGAGACCTCGCCCCCAGCTCGCGTTCCAACGCTCCCCCACCCCAGCTCGCCGTCCACCCCCCAGCTCGCCTTCCCCACAGCTTCTCCCGTTCCCACAGCTCGGTCGTCGTTGACTTTCCCATAGCTCGCCTTCCCCACAGCTAGCGTCCGCCGCCCTCAACCCCCATAGCTCACCTCCCCTGCCCACAGCTCCCCCGCCACCCCACAGCTCGTCGAGACAGCCCAAGCTCCCCCCTCCCCCATAGCTTCCCTCCCCTAAGCTACACTACTCTCAGCTCGTTGCCCACGCCACTTCTCTCAGCTTGTTGCCCACGCCCAAAGCTCCAGATCCGGCGGTGAGTATGGCGTTTTTTTTTTATTTTTTAATTAATTATTTATTTGTTATGTGAAATTAGTATATAAAAAAATGGAAATAACTTGTAATTTTTTTCCTCATGAATAAATAGGTCTCGACAGTTGCCGTTCTCTAATCACTAGTGTTCTTCTCCGCCTTCCGGTTACCCTCCCCATCCGGTAAGTTCCCTTTTTTTATTCTTTTTTTTTCACCACTTTATTTATCATGAGAAATTAATATAGACAAAAATTGAAAAGTTAGTCATATTTATTATTCATGAATAAATTGGTTATAATTTAAGATTTGTTGTTTGTTTGCTGCATTTTTAAGGGAAAAGTTGTAACATTAGGTTATAAATAGTCATATTTAATAAAATTTGTTTACTGCATTTACAAGGGAAAAGTTGTAACGTTAGGTTCGGTTCATGCAAATTAGGTAGACCTACACATATGGTGGCTAAATTAACGAGTTTTTTTTTAAAAAAAATCAATATTTAATTACATATTGCAAATAATTAAGAGGAGAAAACACTGGAGTTTTCACGAGAGTCCGATTTTCATTAGCTAAATTATAAATACTTAATAGTAAAAAAATAATTACTTAATAAATGTTGCATAATTATAATTAAGGGAAAATATTCATTTGAAATATTTAATATTTTACAAAACTCTCAGATGCTGCTGAGTGCTTTCCGACCAGCAAATGCCTTTTCATGAATTTGGAACACATATAATATTCAATACTACTAAACAAAATACTACTCTTTGTGATCATTAAATTTAATAATTAAATAATTAGTATGTCAAAATTAAATAAATTGATTAATTTAATTATTGGTAAAATATGTTCCTAAAATACTTGTTTTAGTCATTTGCTCGTCAAATTTGAAGAGATTATCTTTAAAATTTTCAACGGTCGAGATTTAAAATTAACAATTGATGATATTTTAAATTAAACTTTTTTTGAAAAAATAATGATTATTAAAGATTTTATCTTTATTTTATTCTTATTCGAGGCATCAGTTACAAAATCCACACCATAAAAAATAAAAATAAAAATGTCATTAATCAAGCATTGGTCACACTAATCGGGAGAGAGAAAGTGTGTGTGTTTATATATCAAACAATAATAACAAGTTGGGTTAATTAGGTAATTATAAATAACAAGTTGTTTAGATAAATAGGTAATTATAAATACAAAAGATAAAGTTGATTTTGCAGATGTAAGAAATTTGATTAAGTCTTATATAATCTTTATATGTTAGAAAATCCAAAATACTTATAGTGTTCTATTTTTTGTTTGCCCCCTCCACAAACATGTCCCCATGTTCTGGTGTGCTATCCTCATTCGCTGGTTGCTTGCTGGGATATGTTCTTTGTTCAATGCATGTGTTTGTTTTTTTGTTTTTTTGTTTTTACTTTCTTGATTAAGTGGCAATTGGTTGACATATATAAGTGGCTAGTTGTATTGGCTACTTATAATTGTATTTGTGGCAAATTGAGATGTTAATTAGGTTAGTAACTGAAGTAGCTAGGAAGTATGGAAGACAATCACGATAGGAGTTGGATGTACAATCGTCTAACTGGAAGAGAACTAAATCCAGCATTCAGGGCGGGTTTGAACGAGTTCATCCAATTTGCTTTGGCGCATTCAAATAATTCAAGTAGGGAGATCAGGTGTCCGTGTGCCAAATGTAAGTGTTTAAGGTTTAAAAATCCGAGCAGGGTCAAAATTCATTTGTGTCAGAATGGATTCATGAAGGATTATGAGTGTTGGGAATGTCATGGCGAAGTCCGACAGACATCGAGTGGTTATTACGGGGACAGTAGTCATCGAGAAAACCTTAATGCGTATGAGCAGTTGGTTATGGATGCCGCGGGACCGTCCATCGGCAGATATTTTGATCCCGTTAATCATGCCGAATCATCATACATGGGAGAGGAGACCGGTACACATACTCAACCATCATACATGGGAGAGGATCCTCATCCGGACGCCGATAGGTTCTATAAAATGCTTCAAGAAGCGCAACGTCCGCTATGGGAAGGATGCGAACACTTTGAAAGTAGTGAATATTCATCGCTTTCGGCTACCCTAGCAACACTAAGCTTGAAGACTGATCACCATATGAGTGAGAGGAATTACAACGAAATGATGCAGATCATAAACAAAGTTGTTCCCAAAGACAATAATTTGCCGAAGGATTTTTACCAAGCAAAAAAAAAGGTGAAATAGCTTGGGCTTGGATGTGAAAAAAATCCATTGCTACCCTAGAGGATGTATGTTGTATTATAAGGATGATGCTGAGCTGATCAATTGTAAATTCTGTGGACATGACAGATATAAAGTTGTGAGGAAAGGAAGGAAAATGACCCGTCAAGTGTTAAGCAAGATGCACTACTTTCCTCTGGTGCCCAGACTTCAGAGATTGTACGCATCAGAACAAACAGCTGCTCACATGAGATGGCACCAGGAGCATCACAGGGATGAAAATTTTGTGATGCATCCATCCGATGCCGAAGCTTGGTGTAAATTTGACGAGGCGAATCCTTTCTTTGCTATGGATCCCCGTAATGTCCGTCTTGGTCTATGCTCGGATGGGTTCGCTCCTTTTGATAAATCAGGCAGAAATTAGTCCTGTTGGCCTGTCATTGTGACACTGTACAACCTCCCACCTTCTATGTGCATGAGAAGGGAGTTTTTGTTCCTTACCGCGTTAATCCCTGGGCCATCCAACCCCAAAAAGAAGATAGATGTGTACCTCAGGCCTTTGATAGACGAGTTGAAGATGTTGTGGAGTGAAGGGGTTCTAACGTATGATATATCATTGAGTCAGAATTTCACAATGCGTGCTGCCTTAATGTGGACGATAAATGATTTCCCTGCATATGGGATGTTGAGTGGCTGGCAAACTCGGGAAAGCTTGCATGCCCGGTATGTCTTGAGCAGAACATGGGTTTTAGCTTGGAACACAGTCGCAAAGTCTGTTGGTTTGACAGGCACCGACGATTCCTACCCCCGGACCATCCTATAGGACAAATAGAAAAGACTTCACGGTAAATGTGGTTGAACGAGCAGATCAACCTCATCATTTAAGTGGCCAAGAAATATGGGACAGGGTCAAGTATATTCAAAGTGTCGAAGAGGGTGCTGCTTCCAACGAACCTGAGGGATATGGTGTTGATCATCATTGGAACAAACGCAACATCTTCTGGGAACTACCATATTGGAAAGATCAATTGTTAAGACACAACCTGGATGTCATGCACATTGAGAGCAATGTGTTTTGCAATATTTTATACACCGTGATGGACACGAAAGGCAAGACGAAGGACACAATCAATGCTAGACGGGACATAGAAGCGATTTGTAGAAGGCCTGCTTTGCATTTGGTGCAGGATGGCAGGGGACGAATTTCCAAACCTAGAGCACCGTACACATTAAACAAACAGCAGAATTTGGAATTGTTGCAATGGGTTGAAGAGCTGAAACTCCCGGACGGTTATGCGTTAAACTTGAAAAGATGTGTCAACTTGCACGAGGGGAAGTTATTCGGGATGAAGAGTCATGATTGTCATGTTTTTTCCAAAGATTGTTGCCGTGGGCCTTCAAAGCATTACCGAACCACATATGGTCTATTCTAACAGAATTTTCCAGGTTCTTTAGAGAAATTTGTGCTTATGAGCTTAATGTGGAAAACTTACGGCACCTGGAGGCGAGTATGCCAATAACACTATGCAAGTTAGAGATCGTGTTTCCTCCTAGCATGTTTGACTCAATGGAACATTTACCTGTTCACTTGGCATATGAAGCAAGAGTAGGAGGTCCCCAACAATATAGGTGGATGTATCCGTTTGAGAGGTAATATATATATTTCATTCGTGCAGTTAGTTCTTTCGCGCACTTTAGTTTATAGATACCCTGTAATTGTCCATTGTAGGTTTTTACGCACTCTTAAACAAAAAATCAAAAATCCAACCCATGTTGAAGGATCTATCGCTGAAGCGTATCTAGTCGAAGAGACCACAAAATTTACGTCATACTATTATCCTCCTGAAATGACATCAACATGGAGACGGGTACCTCGCAACGATGATGGCGGTAATACGAGCAAAAAAAAATCAATATTTGATTTTCCAGGCTGAGTCGTGGGAAAACGTTGGAGATCAACTCTTGAAGCAAGAGATAAGCGAGTAGCGGAGTGGTACATTCTAAACAACTGTGAAGAGGCCTCCCAATACTTAAAGTAAGATTTGTTTTCTTTTCACTGTTACGGTAAGTATTATAGTATTAACTTCATTTTTTTGTTGCAGTCATTTTTCTAATTTGGTCCGATCGAAAAATCCTAAAATGTTGGAATCCCAAGTTGACCAATTCACAAACTCTAAGTTCCCAAAATGGTTTCGCTCCTACTTCTTGGAACATCCAGAAGATCCCAATCAAGTGGCATGGAGTTTATCTTATGGAGCTGCAACTAGTGTTACCCGGTGCAACAAATATATAATCAACGGGTCTCGATTTTCAACTGTTGAAGCGAATGCAGGTACACAATGTTGCAATTATGGTGTATGTTGTCGAGGTGACCAAGTTGACGGGGTGGAGAGTTACTACTACAGGAAGTTAATCGACATAATTTAGCTGAGTTACCAGTGGGACAAGGTGGTGACACTTTTTAAATGTGAGTGGTTTGATAACAGTCCGCGTGGGACAAAAGTGGACAAACATGGAAATATTGAGATCCACTAGACAAGGAGATATACGATTGGTTATGACCCATTCATCCTTGCTCAACAGGCGGAACAAGTTTACTATACAGAATACCCCACATCCCGCCAAGGGTGGGTGGGAGTTATTAAAACCAAAGCACGGAATATTATACCTCAGTCGAAAGAGTCGGAAGCAAATGACAGCATGAAGGAACTGTTCCAGGCTGATGTGGAACATATACTGCCCATAAACATTGCCGACGACGATGTACCAAGCAATCTGTTTGATTCTGCTGCGAACTTAGAGTTGATTCCTATCCAAGTTGACGGTGAGGAATCAGACGATGAGACAGAAGTGATTTACTCTGATAGCGAGTCTGAGTTCGACGACTATGAGACTCCAGAGGAATCCGTGCAAGCAGATGACGACGAACGTGAATCATCCGATTGATTTGTGTTAGTTCTTTGTTTATGACAATTTGTTATACTACATACTCCGTAATTGCGCTACTGTCATATTAAGTAATAAATATCTTATTTTTATGTATATTTTCACATAATGTTTGTAAGTGTTCAAAGATGGAGCATCCAGTTGGAGGACGTTCAGATGGTGGACGTGGTCGTGGTCGATCCCGACCTCGTCCTGTCAGAGGTAGGGGAATGCCATCTGCTCCCTTCGTAGGCATGGGGGGAGAGGCGCTTCCCTAGAGGTTTCACCATATGAGACGTCATCTTCACCCTCGATTTATCTGTCCACTTCACCGTCACTATATATGTCCTCGTCTCCGTCTTCCTCCAGTGATCCACAGCAAGGGGGACACCATGTTTACTTTACCATTTCTGATTGATTTACATATGTGTAGTTTTATTTAACCATCTATGTACAAACTCTTCAATAATTCACATTCCTTCATTCAGCACATTTCGTCCCCTCATAGCCAGGTCAACGAAGGAGGTAGTTCCTCTAATACACCTGTATGGGGAGCGAAAGATCCTGTGACAGGGAAGCTTTGGATCCGTCCTGACGGCACCGAGGGGTGAGTCATATAAAGTTACTAATAACGCTACGATTTTTAACCTTTAGTTTGTATGCTCGTATTTGCATCATATCCTATGTCTACAGATTTGACCCTTATCCCCTGGTGGCTGATATCTTGTCAACCCAAATATTCCTTAATTTCAATGAGCCTTGGGGCACGTGGAAAGAAATTCCTAAGGACACTCGAAATAGATGGTTCGACGAGTTTTTGGTAAGTTAAGTGATTTATAGTTATTAATTTCTTATCCAAATACGAACTGATTAAGTATTTGTAACATTTGGAGCAGTAATTGTTCATTATTGATTTTCAGAGTAAGTTTATGACGTTGCTTGAACATCATAAAGGTCTGAGAAAAGCTTTTAACCATAAGGGAAGCAAGTGGTTGTCTGGGAGATTTCATAAATTGAGAAAGGGTACAGGCAAGACAGATTGGATTGACCCAAAGACTGCAAGCCTATTACTTGCACAGTGGGCGAACGATGAGAAATTTAATAATAGAAGTCAGAAAAGAAGGGAGAATAGGGCCAAGCAGGTGGGACCTTCATATGCTGGCGGGTCCATTCCACTGAGTGAGCATTGTCGAAAAATTGTGAGTACACGTTATTTTCTATTAAAGTATTCAATGTTTTGTACCTTGAAACAATTTGTTAACGATTTTTCATGTGTTTGCAGGCACAGTCTGGGGATGTTCCACCAGAAGATGTTGAGTGGCGTGCCTTTGAGCAGAGCCATACCCGCCAGACTGAAGGGGGTGAGAAGATATGGATTAACGCCAGGGCGGAGCAAGTGGCAGTGAAACATTTATATTGCATTGATTCTTTGTTTCGGACACCAACATGTTTATTTCATTTCACATGGCTTTTTTTGTGATGTATTTTTTTGTTTATAGGGCACCTATCTGAGGCTAACACAAGAGAGAGACTCGCAGAGTCAAACCGACCCCTCATCCTCTCAGTCCGATAACGAGACTCTATTCTTACAGGCTGCGGGTGGATTTAACAGCAAAGGTAGAGTCTTCGGGTTAGGTTCCTCTGCCAGCCGACTTAGGGAATCAAAGCGCTCCACATCCAGCAGTGAAGGTGTTTCTGCAGGTAAACGTAATACATTTGATATTTATTGTTACATTTTCATTCTCTGGTTCATTTAAATGCAATGAAAAAAGATAATTATATTTCCTAATTTTTTGGCAGATGAGTTGAAGAGGATGAAGACAATTATGGAGTCGCAAGCAGCTGAGCTGACCGAGACAAAGCTAAAACAAATGGAGACAGACAATGAGCTCCACCAGACACAGGAGATGGTTAGATAGATGCAGCGTCAAATCATGGCCCTAATGAAAGACAAGGGTCTGATGCCGCCTCCTGAAGGTGATCCTCCTGCTGATGATGATGATGAGGATGCTGCTGCTTAGATTACTTTTTTAGTACATCTCTGTTGAAACACTATATTTATATTGTATTTTATACTCTGTGTTATGAAGATTCGGTATGTATGTTATATAACTTTTTTTAAATATTTTAATATATAATTTTAAAACAAAATTAAAAATTAAATAAATAAATTTTAAAAGAATAATGGAAAAGAATATAATTAATTTTAAAAGAATATAATTTTCAAAGAAAATTAAAACAAAAAATAAAAAAATAATTAAAATAAATAATATATAATTTTTTAAAAAAAAATTTAATCAAATTTGCGACGGAAATTGAATCCGTCGCAAATTTGAATTTTGCAAAATTTGTGACGGAATCAAATTCCGTCGCTAATTTGAATTTTGCGACGGATTTAAAATCCGTCGCAAATTTCAAATTTCCGTCGCAATTAGCGATGGATTCAGATTCCGTCGCTAATTGCGACGGAATCTGAAATTCCGTCGCAATTGCGACCACTTTTTGGCGACGGAAAAAATCCGTCGCAAATTCCTTTAGCGACAGAATTTGCGGTTTTAGCGACGGATTTTTTCCGTCGCTACAACCTTTTTTTCTTGTAGTGTTTTAAAATCCCAAATTCACCCCCCTCTTAGGGTCTGTTTGGTTGGAAGGAATCGGAGGGGAGGGGAGGAGGATGGAGGGATTTTAGCCCCCTCCCCTTGTTTGGCTAATGAAATTTTTTAGGAGGGGAGGAGAAATTTTTTAAAATTTTCCCTTCTCTCCCCTCCAAACCTTCACCCCCCCAAATCGGACGGATTCGGAGGGATTATTAAAATAGATGTATGAGAGGACAAATTTGTCCCTAGTATTTTGCTTTTATACCAAAAATATACCCTGCAACCTATAAGACGGGAGAGAAGACCTATTCGCCGCAAACCTATTCGCGGCAAATTTTACTCGATCATCTCACCGCCCTCAATCACAGCAAACCTATTCGCGGCAGCTAGTTTATTCCAGACGGGAGAGAAGACCGACGACGGAGAGAGCACGATCGAAGGCTTAATTCTTTCCAGTGAGTATCTCTCATCCCTAACCCTTATAAAAATCATTCGTCATATAAATCTCTATTGAAACAATCCAGTTATGCATCCAATCTATTTCTGCAAATCTGTTTTCTTCTGAGGTTTTCTTGATAGTAACATTAGGTTTATGGGTTATCTTTTCTGTTCACTCTGTTTTTCTCTTGTTTCTGCAAATCGTTCAGTTCCTTTTCTTTTTTTCATTGTTTCGTTTGAGCTAAGGGCCTTCTCTCTGCTGCTCATCGTTTGTTGTTTGCTGCGGCTGTATACCACACTGCCAAGGAATATCAATTTAGTTTCATATTTGATAAATAACTGTTATGCTTCTTCTACTACAAAAAAGCATCAAGTTAAAAACACACAAGACATGGTATGTTTCATTAATAATTGAATTGAATTTCGAAAAATCTAAAGTTCATTGAAGAAAATCACATTGAGAGAGTTTTCCACAAATAAGACCCAACTCCACTCAAATTCCAGATACTAGGTAGTTTGTCCCCAAAAAGCAACTGATTCTGGGAGAATGATGGGAAGTGAGACAAAGGATTTTTGTATAAATTAAACATGGATCAATTAGCCTTGAGTTCTTATTTATTTGACCAGATTTAGGACATTTTGACTGAGCACGTTCATGAGTAAATCTCAAGTGTAGGTTCTTTGCCTTTTTTTCTTGTGATAGTCTGTTTGTTTCATTGTTTTTATTTAGTTTTAGCTTGGGAGAGAGGTTGTGTCTGTAGACTTTGAGTGTTTTGTCCTTTTGATGGCTTTAGAGATTGGTGTCTGTGGTTGCTTTTGGTATTATTAATACTGTAGAAAGGTGTTAGATGATTGTATAGGAATTATCTTTTTTTTTTTCTAAGCTTGGGTCCATTGGGCGTGGATATGACATCTGTGATGATCTGAGACTTAAGTACTGCAAAGGAGAACCCATAATTTCACGTCTCATTGAGATAGATTTAGATGATGGAAGAGAAGTGGTTCTACCTGATGGGGTATCTATTCCAAATGTTTCAAAATCATACTTATGGTCATGCTAAAAGTAACAATATCCATAATGATTTTCAATCTTAGCCACGGGGCTTGATATCTACGTTAAAGTATCATTTTAATTCTATATAATGTCTTAATATTGTACAATATAATGTCTCAAATTATCCTTCATAGATCAAGTGATTAAGAAAACAGGGATGGAATTGCTAAAGAATCAAAGCTATATAGAGCTACATGGAAATATAATAAATATCTATTTTCTTGATAGTAACATTAGGTTTCTGGGTTATCTTTTCTGTTCACTCTGTTTTTCTTCTGTTTCTGCAAATCGTTCGGTTCCTTTTCTTTTTTTCATTGTTTCGTTTGTGACTAAAAAACTAGCAAATCATAATATCAGCAGATGGGTTTTCTCTAGGATTTTGTTCTCCTCTTTTCAGTTACTGCTCTACGTGTCTGTGTGCTAATTAATTTGGGATGATATTGTTTACTTGTTAGATGGATAATGAAGAGGAAGAATATGTGACACAGTGGTTCCTAATGCGTCAGAGACTTGTAGCTGCCCTTATTTGTCTTGTTGTCCAGTATTTTATGGTTAAGAAACGTAATACTAAGAAGAGAAGAACTTACAATATGAATTCTGCTAGAGAGAGGGTACGTGAAGAAGTGATGTATAGGATAGCTTATACTTCTAGTGGACGGGATATTGTTAGAATGGGTCCTGAAGCTTTTTTTAGGTTGTGTAATATGTTAGAAAGAGATGGTGGCCTAAAGCCGACCCGATTCTCCAGTGTGGAAGAACAAGTTGCTAAAGCCCTTTACATCTTATCACATAAAACAAAAAACCGGGTGGTTAAGTTTTGGTTTAGGCGCTCTGGTGAGACAGTTAGCCGTCATTTCCATAATGTGCTTAAAGCCATTATTGAATTAGAAGATAAATTCTTTTTACAGCCAGATGGCTCTAGTGTCCCTGCTGAAATTGATGGTAATAACAAATGCTACCCATATTTTAAGGATTGTGTTGGGGCTATAGATGGAACACACATTCGTGCCAAAGTACGCATGGTAGATGCACCTCGTTACCGCGGAAGGAAGGACTTCCCTACACAAAATGTTTTGGCAACTTGCACCTTTGATTTAAAGTTCACTTATGTGCTTGTTGGATGGGAAGGAACCGCATCTGACTCAAGAATTATAAAGGATGCATTAAGCCGAGAGGATTGTCTTAAGATTCCTCAAGGTAAATATTACTTGGTTGATGCTGGGTTCATGTTAACAAGTGGCCTTATTACACCATATAGAGGAGTTCGGTACCATTTGAAAGAATATTCAGGCAGAAATCCACCCCAAAACTATAAAGAACTATTTAATCTTAGACATTCATCACTACGTACTGCTATTGAAAGGGCTTTTGGGGTATTGAAGAAAAGGTTTGTGATTTTATCAAGTGCAGCAGAGCCAAATTATGGCATTAAGCCACAAAAGTTTATCATTGTTGCATGTTGCATTTTGCATAATTATTTGATGACTGTAGAGCTTGATGCGGAGCTTATCCGTCAAGTCGATAATGAACTGGCAGGGGAAGATCACTCTCATGAAGATAGTGCTCCAAGAGGTGATAGAATTGAGGCAGCTCGGGGCGAGCTTATAAGAGATGCAATAGCTCAACAAATGTGGACTGACTATGCAACTAATGCTGAGAACTAAACTTTGCATGTTCCTTTGTTGTCGTGTTATTTACTTTTATTTCCTTCATTGAATTATTGTAACGTCGAAACTTTGTGCAATATTATTTGGTTTTATTTCCTTCATTTGAATTATTGCAATATTATTGTAATGTTGAAACTTTGTTATAATTTTGTCTGGTTATATTTGCTTCTTTGTATTAATGATCATAATTATTCATGAAAAAAGTTTCTTGTTCATTGAATGATTACATTTGTCCCTCAATTATTTATATACATACTTGTTTCTTTATTGTTTATGATTTTTTTCATGTTAATTTTCTTAGTATGGCTCCATCAAAGGCACCTGATGCAAATGTTCAAACATCTGAAAAAAGCCTTATTTGGACTTCAAACATGGATGATGCGTTGATTGATGCATTTAAGCATGAACTTGATATGGGTAACAGAGTTAGTGGGACTTTTACGCCTACGGCATATGATAACATAGTTGCATATTTGAGTACGCTATTTGCATTTAAAGTTGACAAGGACAAGGTGAAAAATCGTTGGAAGACTTTGAAGAAGAAATATGGTGAAATTTTTGATATCTTCAAAGGGGGTATGAGTGGATTTTCATGGGACCCAACTACTCATACATGGGAAGCCGAGGACCAAGTTTGGGAGCAATTGATAGCGGTGAGAAACATAAACCGTCTTATTGCAGGAATTATTTTGGCATTTATTTTATTTTTATTGTTTGAACAAAATAGTATTGTTATTGCATTAAATTTTTGAACTCTGATTTTTCAGGAAAAACCAAAAGCTGCTTCATGGAGAAATACGTCAATCCCAAATTATCAAAAGATGTTGGCTCTTTATGGAAATGATAGAGCCACTGGAGATGATGGTGACACTCCTAGAAATATGAAGAAAAATATGAAGAAAAGGGGTATCTCAATTACTCCATCAGCACACCCCGATCCTCTGTCACCAATTGAGAATGAGGTTGATCCACTTCTATCCCAAAATAATTTGACTTTTCAGGATTTTCCTGTCAATTTGGACGATGTGGAAGATGATGATCCTCCTCATGGAACGCAAAGTGAGAGCTCAAAGAAGACTAGAAGGGTTGGTGCAAACAAGGCAAAAGACACTTCTTCTGAAGGAGTTTTAATTGCAGACCAAATACAAGGAGTGGTAAGTGCTTTGAAGGAAGGAAATCAAGCTTTTCGAGATAGATATACATCACAAATTTCGGGAGAGGACACTTATAAGTTGATTGAAGAGAGTGGATGTGATGAGGATAAGATCGATGATATCTACTGCTTCCTCATGAACGATTTGAGCAAACTCAGAATAGTGATTCAATGCCCCCCTCATCGGCGCAAGAAAGTCATTATGCGAATGGTGTTCAGTGATTAGATTAGCTCATTTGCTTAGAAAATAAATTTGAGGACATTTTATTTTGCCTATGATGGATGTCTTTTGTTAGATTTTGGTGCTACCTACTTCTTTTAATTTGCTTTGTGATGGCAATTGATGCCACTATTCATTTTTGGGAATGAAGAACTTCTTATTTTGGTAAATGACAGTGTTTGATTTTATTTTGGCATGAAGAACATTTTTTACCCATTTAAAAAAAACCCGGGTATATTTTATCTCTACACTTAATTTGTCAAAATTATGGTATCATATGCATGCCACTGCTAAGCTTGGTGGTTGATTTGTATAGCTTGAACTAATATTGTCTTGATTTTCAATATATACATATATATGTTTTAAATGTTACTTTTCATTTTAGGGCATAAAAATTTTATTTATAATTAAATGTTACAATACATTTAACAAAATTTGAAAAAAAAAATCACTTATAATATAAGTAAAGTAGTACATGTGAAGATAATTTTCCTCCTATCCCCTTTTGAATTAAATAAGGTAACATTAAACCCCTCTTCCAATATAAGGGTAAAATTGTCAATGTTAAAAAAAATTCCCTCCCCTCCCCTCCTAAACCAAATAAGGTAACATTAAAATCCCTCCCCTCCCATTCCTTCTAATCAATCCAAACAAGGTAATATTAAAATCCCTCCCTTCCCCTTCCTTCCCCTTCCCTCCATTAAAATCCCTCCCTTCCCTTCCCCTCCGTTGAACCAAACAGACCCTTAGTGATTTGCTGCACTTTCAAGGATTAGTATGAACTGAGGGATGAGATGCAATCAAAGATGCAATATTTGCCTCTTTGGCTTTTATGGTGTGTAGTATTTTTGTTAAGACTTGTGTATTCTTATTGTTTGGACAGATGGAGGTGGTGGCTGATATTTCCGACATGCTCAAACCATGGATCGAGACTGACAAGAGGCCTAAGAGGTGTTATGGGGACCGAGTTAAAATAGAAAAATGAGAGAACTTTGTCGTTGTTGTATTATGTCATTAAGATATTTCATTCTAACATATGATATAACTAGTAGGCTTTTGGGATCTTGTGGATTAGTCATTATGTAGGATCAAAGTTATTATAGTTTGGTTATAGTTATTTCAGGTTAAAATTTGACTTAGGACCAGCTCATATGATGATGCTTGTATAATATCATCCCAAATAGTGATGATCTGTATAATTGGAGACTTGTCATTTTTTTTTTGAGTTCAATACAACATCAATTATTTTTGCTTTAAATTATTGTGATCATGGTAGTGAAAATGTAGATTTTATTTAAAAACGGAAGGATAATGAAAAATCGTAATACAAAACGTAGATTTTACTTGAATATACATATATACATATATATATATATACATATACATGTATATGTAGATGTATATACATCTACATATACATATATATACATGTATGTAGATGTATATATACATGTATATATATGTATATGTAGATGTATATACATCTACATATACATGTATATGTATATATATATATATATATATATATATTCAAAAAAAGTAAGGTACTTGCCATCATCCATACATATACTGATCAATTCAAAATATTGATAACTTCTTATTTTTAATAGATTTGAGATATTTTTGGAAATCATCAATGCTAAATTAAAAAGATTTTATTGAGATTTTAAGTGATATCAATTTGGATGCATTATTTGAGGGATTTCAATTTAAAATATAAATTTCAATAAAATAATAGTATTAATAATAAATAATAACGATTTAAGATTTTAAAGAAAAATATTTAAATAGGGTAAGATAAGGAAAAGATTCTTCGGATCTTATCATTATTGTTGTTGTTATTATTAGTATTATTATCTATTATTTTATTATTTTAATGTTTGTTATCTTTTCTACCTATGCTGCATATGCCATCGTTTGCATTTCTCATGGACATTACATCTCCAAGACGATTTCGGCGACATCGTTGACGACGAAGAGGACGATGCTTGGAGACAATCCACGCCCTCTTCCGACTTTGATCTTCCTCCACCTGAGGATTTCTCCAAGATGGACATCTCCCAGATCCAAGCGCAGATGGCCAAATGCCAATCTGATCTGGCCCCACGGTCAGATTCGTTAAGCTCCGGTTAGGAACTCGGGTAAGCACATTCACGTGAATCCATTGGTTTATTAGCCGAACTGGATCTTGCATTTGAATTGGATGCCTGATTTTGCTCATTATGCTCATTGGATAGCCGATGAGAACAAGGTTAGGGCAAGGTTTTTTTTTCCCCCACTTTTATCAAAAACCTGGATTTTTGCAATTTTACCCTGTTTGTGTTTTTTGCTCAAATGAAACACGTTTGGGTGAAAAAAGACGTAAAAACACCATTTTTACGATTTAAAGCGCGTTTTTAACTACCATGATTATGATATCATGAAAATTTAGTTGAGTCATGTGACTTATGTATATTTATTTATTTATTCATTTGTATAATTAATACTAACGTAATAAATATTAAAAAATGAGAGCAAACGTAAAGAAATAGATTATTTTTTTAGATATAAAATGTTGGCATTTTAGTTAAAATGTACCCCAATTTATTATTTTATACAGTTGAAGAAATCTGTAAACAAAAAATAAAGAAATAGATTTATATCGTATTAGGCAATTTTAATTCTCATAATAAAAACAAAATGTATTAAAAATAAAATAAGTTAACAAACATAATTTTAATTCTCAAGAACTCTTTCTCTCCACAAAAAAAAAAAAAACTATTTTATCTTAGAAAACATGACCCTTGTAACACTTTCTTTTTTTTTTTTTTTGAAAATTACAGGCAAGCTATGAAGCTTGGGATGATAAGAGAAGAACTAGACCACGAAAGTGCAGTCCTTAATACATCAAATTATCAAAACAAACTAACAAAAGCAGACCATCCGGTCTCTAAAAAACATATACAGGCATTCCCTAGGGACAAAAGGAACTAAAGTGACATCAGCATCCGCAGGGGTATCGTGGCCTTGTTTGGCCATATAATCGGCACATGAGATGTTTTCTCTCAGAGTATAGTGAAGTTCAACGTTCCAAACTCTGTAAAACAAGTCTCTAGTCTCCCCAATAATTTCTCCTAAGGAGTGATCAGCATGGTAGTCCCTCATAAGGATGTTGATAGCATCCAACGAGTCCGAGTAGAGAAGGATTTTCTGGAACCCCATCTGATGGCCCAACTTTAAGCCTAACCTGATGGCGTATAACTCTGCTTCTTCGATCACAGTATGGAGGGCCAAGAGATTTGTGGAATTTCTACTAAAACTATAGATACCTCCAAAAAATGATTTCCCCAAAAACTCAAATGACAGCTCTCTGGCATCGACGTCTTGCCGTTTCGCCTTATCATCCAAGGTTGCCGCCGCTCCGAGATCCTGGACGCATTCCTCACCGTCGCTTCGAGGTCGGCCAACCAAATCGAAGTCTCCAACGTGGATGTTGTTTGATGGAACAAGAGGCTTCAAAACCCCCATTGCCAGACGCTTTCCTTGCGTTTCTGGAGGCGAATGGGCTTGACCCTTCGATTTATACCTCTTTTGATTCTACTCCGCGATACGTTCGGTAAGTTCTTCAACTTCCTTTGATTCTTCGAATTCATTTAATCCATCGACTAACATTTTTTTTCTCCTGGGGAAAGTTTGAAACCGAATTGTGAAGCATATCTTGAAGAGTTTGAAGCAGAGATGAATTGCAAGCTCCAGAGAGTTGACTGGTTGCCAGGGTTTTATTCTCTTCATTCCAATACACAGATTGCTAACTCCAAGGCATACCTAGAAGGCAAGGTGAGCACACTTCAAAGCTTCATGAACAAGAATTCGGCTATCATATTCATTTACATTTTGGAAAAAGAAAACCCCTTTGTTATTGTTGTGCATCTCATTTGAATGTTGAGCTAACTTTAGCCTTACTTGTGTCATTCTGATTTTATTTGCTGTCGGGTCGGTTAAAGATATATGGAATCGATGCATCTTCCGGAGCTGCTGTTATGGCTTTGAATGTATCAACCGGAGACCACGTTCTTGATCTATGTGCCGCTCCTGGTATGTAACTTTATTATTCCAATTATGCTAAAATTGTCTCTGGAAGTGTATTGATGCTCTACTTGATATAAGAAGAATGATAATTTCAATCTAGACTATGATCTAAGATCTTGTCAAAAAAGCATTATATTTTATATTATAGGTATACAACAACTCAATTATGTTTGTGGTCTGCCCCCATTGTTTTTAACAGCAAATTTATGAGTTATTGCTGATACCGATTTTCCTCTTTCTTAGATCATTAATATAATCATTTTTTTTTTCAAATTTGATTTTCAGGTGCTAAACTTTGTATGGTATTAGACCTTCTTGGCGATTCAGGATCTGTTACTGGAGTAGATGTTGCAAGACATCGGTTAGCAGCATGCAGAACAATGCTTCAGAAGTATAATCTGGGCGATCGATGCCGACTTTTTGTCGCTGATGGAGCAACATTTTCACTTATTCCTGCAGGATTCTGTTCTGATAATAAATCATGTAATCAAAATTCTTAGTTCGATTCAGTCTTGAAAAGTAATAGTGCAAATTACTCATCATTTGCTTCTTTTATCAACCTTATCATTATATCTAGTATCAAACAGGTGAAACTGTATTGGCAGAGAAAGCTGAGGTATTCAAGGAGTGGACATCTAAAAGAACATGGAAGGAGAGGAAAAGGGCAAGAAAAAGTGGAAATCTACAACTGGTCTCTGGGTCTCAACCTCCAGACCTCATTTATTATGGGCGGCATTCTGGAGTTGTTGGACTTACAAAAGATGATCTATATAAGAATGCATATGACAGAATAATTATGAGCCATGGCTATGACAAGGTTAATAGAATTTTAATTTGATTGCATGCTGCTCGTATTTGCTTGAACATGCCAAGCTTATAGCCTGTCAGGGTTTGATGCAGGTCCTTGTGGATGCAGAATGCACCCATGATGGTTCAGTCAAACATATCCAGAAGTTTGAACATTGGGGCTGGAAAACTCTTGAACGCCGTGTGCTAGATGCAGATAGGACGGATAACTTGTTTGCTCTTCAGGCAAGTGACTCATTTGCTTCTTTTTATCCATAACCTATCATATAACTGTAATTTGATTTTGTTTTCTCCTTTTTCCACATATAAATCCTCTTAAGGGCGATGGAAAAGCACTAGCACTTATTGCAACCTAGGTAGTATATGGCACTAAAGCATTGCATAGACTAAAATAATTAAATATAAGTCCTACATAGCAATCTGATAGAACCCTAAACTCTAATAAGCTAACAAAAGACAATGACCAGAAATAGACAGAAAGAAAATGTAAATAACTTGGTCTTGATACTGCCATTTCTGAATAGCTGAATTAGATTGCAAGGGAAATAATTGTTTCAAGCTAAACCCATATCCCTCATACACCCAGATTATCATTATTTTTTTTTTAAAAAAAAACAAATAAACTAACACAGTACCAGATTACCAACACAAGATAAATGAGGAAAGAAAGATACAAAACACACACCAAATACCACAAACTCAACAGAAAATGCAGAATCACGAGACACAACAGATCTGCCAAACCTTTGAGGTTGGCACTCTCCGCCCAAAGGCTGTAACCACACTTCAATGTCCTTCTCCCTCTCCAACCATAACAGCTCCATTTTTTTTTTTTGGTATCCCACTAACATCCATCCTGTTGGAAATCAGATTATTACCCATGATATTAGCCATGATCCTAACTCTATCATATCCCATGATCCTAGCTCTATCATATCCCTTGATTCTAGTCCTATTAGTTTAGGAAAGATTTTTGACTAATTGTAATCAGTCCTTTATGTTGTAATCCCTTCAATCTTGCCTTTGATATCTCTCCTAGAGCTTGTATAAGTGTAATCCTTTCCTATGAATAAATATAGCATTGAGAGTGTTTATGATTTTCACATGGTATCAGAGCAGGATTAATTCTTGAAGAAAATTAACAGTCTTGTTCTGGTTTTTCGGAGCTGGTGACTTGCTGCTCTATTCAGAGTTTTAGAGAGGCAATGAGTTACACAGCGCCGGGAGACACACAACTCTGGTTAAACTAGAGAACACAAACAAGACCACCATAGTCAGATCCACAAATCACCAAGACAGAGTTACAAATTTCGGTGATATTCCCATATTCAGGCGAGCGTTCCAGAAAGAGGAAAAGAGAGAGCGCTACGGAAGGAAAACTTAGGGCAAAATAGATTGCCAGAGCAACGTAGATTTCCACCTTCATCGTCAGACAACCTCTATCTCACCGCCGGAAAAAGGAAAGAAGTCCAAATTCGTCGGAATCCAAGCTGCAAATCAAACTAGACGCAGCCACCTCAAGCCACCGTCGAACAAGGGAAGAGGACAATTGGGACTTATTGAGAATGGGACTTGAGATTCTTCTAGGCAAGTTCTACCACTCAATATGGGACCTCTGAGACTTAAAAGAGAGTACAAGCCCAAACAAAATAAATGGGCCGCTGAGACTCAAGAAGGGTACAAGCCCAAACAAAAACAAATCGGCCGCTGAGACTCAAGAAGTACAAGCCTAAAGTTTTTGAAGATTGAAGCTGGAAAAACAAAGTTTGAAGGATTTTGAGGCAAACTGGGTATGATCGACATATACTCTCCAGCTTGAGGGGGAGTGTTGGAAATCAGATTATTACCCATGATATTAGCCATGATCCTAGCTCTATCATATCCCATGATCCTAGCTCTATCATATCCCTTGATTCTAGTCCTATTAGTTTAGGAAAGATTTTTGACTAATTGTAATCAGTCCTTTATGTTGTAATCCCTTCAATCTTGCCTTTGATATCTCTCCTAGAGCTTGTATAAGTGTAATCCTTTCCTGTGAATAAATATAGCATTGAGAGTGTTTATGATTTTCACACATCCCATTCATCATGACTCCCTTGTTATGCTTCTATATTGCCCCGCTTGGTATGATGGAATTGGAGGCATGGAATTGGAATTGGATTCCATGCTGATTGCATGTTTGGTACAAAGAAATGGTCATAGAATTGAATTCCATGTGGAAGCCAACTAGGGCCAATTCCATCAAAATGAATTCCATTAAAAAAACTAAGATTTGCAATTCCATGTCCTCATTTCCCACATTACTCTCTCTGCCTTTTCAATTATCAACACCGGGACTCACCATGCCCGACCGCCAACAATTCACCAGCCTCTCCCCTTCGCTGTCAATGACAGAGACTCCGCCAATTCAGGTGAACAACTGTGACTGCGGCCTCCAACAACTGCGATGGTGCTTTTCCCTTCTTCATCCCCTTCAACGGTGGCTGCCAGATCTGAACTCCATCAAGGCTTAACCACACCTTGCTGGCATTTTGATAATTGGTAGATGGCACTCTCATCATCACCAGCTCTGTCGAAGGGCATAGTGGTAACAGTGCCGACTTTGGTTCTCTCTCCCTTCAGCTGCTGTTTTTTATGAACCTAGCCCATGAAATCTTTCCTTCTCTTGAAGAGCAGCCCCCATGATGCTCTCACCAAGATTAGCAATTTGGTAAACTAGCACACAAAATCCTTCTTATCCATGTATAGGCTATAGTTTACGCAGATCTGAACGCCAAATCAAGCAAGATGAGTTTCGAAGGAGGAAGAGGGTGGTTCTAGGAAGATTTTTTCTTTAACCTAGAAGGGCATTTAGGTCTTTTCACATTATGAGTTTCGAAGGAGGAAGAGGATGGTTCTAGGAAGATCTTTTTCTTAACCTAGAAGGGCATTTAGGTCTTTTCACATCAAAGTTAAGTTTCATTTCCATGATGTACCAAAAGTACTTTCAAACCTCATCTCCATATCCATCTCCATTTCCAGCTAAATCAATTCCAGCATACCAAACAGGCCCTATTTTCAGCTTTATCTGACTCCAAACCCCTATGTTTTCCTTTTGACAATAATCCCCTTTTCTTCCTCTTTGCCACTCTTCTACTTCCCTCTCTGTATGTAGGAGGTTGGGTCTATATGTTAAATACACCTAATCTGGACTTCTAAATGTGACAAATCTCATTATCTGCACTATCTTAGTGAATTTATGATTCTGATTGTCCATTCTTGTAGATTATCTCTTAATTTTGTTTTTAATTTTTTTCTCTTTGATATAGAATGTTGATAGAGAATTGAAATTAGGACAGAAAGACACAAGAATAGGAGTAGAAAGACACAAGAAATGAGACTAGAGATGAAGAAGAGAGCTCCAAGGCTCTCACACAACTGAATTATGCAATGGCATGCCAAACATGCTTGTACAATGGAAGGGGATGGCTATTTATAATTGATAGCCTCCTGGGTTAGTAGGATAATTAGTTTACTAATTATCCTACTAATTATATTTTTGTTCACTTAAGTCCCTAGAGATAGTTTACAATTGAGTCCCTAGGTTTACAATAATAGTTTCTATAACAATGCCCCCCCTTAAAACAACCCTTGACCTCAAGGGTTTGGCAATGGAAATTCTAGATATTGGTCCTTCAAGTTGAATAAGGAGACCCAAATTGCTTCTTCCTCCGGATATCCTTGCCATTGCACCAACACTTCAGTAATAATTCTTCTCTTTTTCCTGCCAACACGTTGAGCTAGTATTTGCTGAGGATAAAGTGAACTTGGGACAGCCGGCCAATCAATTGGTGGGTGCCACTGTCTAACACTTGGATCCGGGCACAATTTCAACAAGGAGACATGGAAAGTGGAATGAATCCTTGTTTCCGAAGGCAATTCTAGTTTGTAAGCAACTGGTCCTATTTTCTGCAAGATCTTGTATGGACCAAAGAAGCGAGGGGCTAGTTTCTGGTTGCTTCTAGTGGCTGCCGAAACTTGACGGTAAGGCTGCAACTTCAAAAACACCCATTGCCCAACTGCAAAACTCCTATCCGAGCGCTTCTCATCAGCTTTTTGTTTCATGGTGTTTGCTGATCTATGCAGATGATGTTTAAGGACAGCAAGCATCTTCTCTCTTGTTGAAAAATTTCTGTCAACAGCCTCTACAACCGCTGTCCTTGGTACATAGGGGATGTAAACAGCTGGTTTTTGACCATATAATAGCTCATGTGGAGTGGCTTTGGTGGCTGATAGCAACACACGTGGCCCTCTCTTGGTTTACTCTAGAAGGAAAAGGCCACATGTCTAGTTATTATCTTTAGGAGGAGTTATTATGTTCAGTTATTTAATCTAGGAGAAGTTATTATCTGTTTGCAGTGGTTAGTTTATCTTATATGTTAGAAAGTAGTTATTAGGATCAAGCAAGGGCAGTTGTCTTGGCTGGCCCGTATATATATGTGTATGGTGTGTTTTATCAATTATGAATGAAGAATATTATTCAAGTGTTATTTATTCTTGGCTAGGGTACAGATTCTGACTCTAGATTATCTTCTCTATCCTTTCTTAATCTTAAATTCTGCAAGTCCTACCATTTTGGTATCAGAGCCAGGGCTCGACTTGATGTGCCAGCGAGGACGCTGGGCCCCAAGGGGGGGTGGAATGTGAAGTCCCACATCGATTGGGAAGGCGAACGAAGCATGCCTTATAAGGATGCGGAGAGCCGGAGACCTTTCCCTTGTGGACGCGTTTTGATGGGCTAGGCCTAGTCAGAAACAAAACCGTGAGGCTTGTTGTGTGCCAAAGCGGACAATATCCACAATCGACTCCACCTTATGCGCCACGATCCCATTTTTCACGCTCAACGGACTCGTCTGCACGTGGTGCTGATTCATCGGCAAATTGGCGTGATCCTAAATACATCTCGCCACGTCAGCAAAGTGAATTGTCGGTCAGCGGCGCTAATTCAACTACTCGACAATATACATCGCCTTCCACCATCGTGCCTTCGGCATACCAAAATCGTGGCTTCTCATCGTCATCTAACCAGCAATTTCTAGTTGACGCTGAACGCCAATACCGACGGGACAAAGGCCTCTGCTTCAAATGTGGGGACCGATTTGTGCCTGGACATCGCTGCAAATCATCCACTCTGAAAATTATGGAGATATCGGATGATCCTGAAGAATCAGAATTTCTCGATGAAGAACAAGGTGTCGGACCGACTATGGCAGAAATTTCACTACATGCAATTCTCGGCAATCAATCATCTTCCACCATGAAAGTGAAAGGGATATTAAAATCAAAAACGATTTTAATTCTGATTGACAGTGGGTCTACCCATAATTTTATATCCAACAAGATTGTCGAGGCAATGAAATTGCAGACCACCTCTTTCCCTCCTTTCGGTGTGCAAGTGGGTGATGACCGAATCATTTGTAAATCAATTTGCCGCAGTTTGGAGATTCAAATTCAAGAGTTGACCATTACGGAGGATTTTTTTCCATTCAATCTGGGTAGTGTAGACATGGTACTTGGAATTAAATGGCTGGCTTCTTTGAATACAGTGGAGGCAAATTGGCAAGAGTTGTTTATGATTTTTTGGGTTAATGGTAAGAGGTACAAACTACAAGGAATTCCTAAACAGGTTACTTCAGCATCATTACATAGTTACGTTTGTGAAGAACTAGTTAACAGATTTGATACATTAGAAGAATTGTTATCTTCCTATTCTTCTATTTTTCAAGAACCTCATTCCTTACCCCCTTTCAGACAGAATACCCACGCCATACCACTGTATCCTACGGCAATACCTCCTAATATTTGCCCCTATAGATATCCTTTTGCTCAAAAGGATGAAATCAAAAAGCAAGTGGCTGACTTATTACAAAAAGGCTTTATCCAACCTAGTGTAAGCCCCTTTGCTAGCCCTGTACTGTTGGTTCCAAAAAAGGATTCCACTTGGCGATTCTGTGTGGATTATAGGCAGTTAAATCGTTTGACAATTCCAGATAAGTATCCTATCCCAACCATTGATGAATTAATTGATGAATTGTATGGAGCAAAATTCTTCTCTAAGATTGATCTTCGATCTAGCTACCATCAAATCAGAGTTCTACCTTCTGATGTTTTCAAGACAGCCTTCAGAACACATTCTGGTCATTATGAATTCATTGTCATGCCTTTTGGTTTGACAAATGCACCCGCCACCTTTCAGGCAACAATGAATGATTTGTTTAGACCATTTTTAAGGAAATTTATTTTGGTCTTCTTTGATGACATATTGGTGTATAGTAAGACTTTTGAGGATCATTTGACACATCTGGACACCATCTTTCAGATTTTGCAGCAAAATGTCTTTTATGCTAACCCCAAAAAATGTGATTTCCTTCAATTAGATATTTCATTTTTGGGGCATATAATATCTGCTAAGGGCGTCTCAGTTGATCCTGACAAGATTTCTGCCATCAATGATTGGCCTTTACCACAAAATATTTCTGAACTTCGAGGATTTCTGGGGCTTACAGGTTATTACAGAAGGTTTGTTTTTCAATATGGGCAGATTGCAAAGCCTTTGGTGGACATGACAAAGAAGGATTCTTTCAATTGGCATAATATTTCCTTATCTGCTTTTGATAATCTGAAAGCAGCACTTACACACGTCCCTGTTTTACAACTCCCAAATTTCCAGGAACCTTTCATTGTGGAATGTGATGCTTCATCAACTGGTATTGGTGCCATTTTGCAACAAGGAGGTCACCCTATTGCTTATTACAGCAAAGACTTATCAAAATCTTACCAGCAGAAATCTGTGTATGATCGAGAACTCTATGCTTTGGTTCAGGCTTTAGAAAAATGGCGTCATTATTTATTTGGCCGCCCATTTTTTGTCCATACAGACCACTTTAGCTTGAAATATCTACTGCAACAACGGGTAACCACGCCATCACAGCAGTGCCTTCTGTTAAAACTGCTTCCTTTTAATTTTACTATCAATTACAAGCTTGGTATCACCAACCAAGGTGCTGATGCTTTGTCCAGATGTCCACATTCTGCTGCATTTTTTCACTTGGCAATTCCTCAAGCTTCTGATTTTGAGCAGATACCACAACTATTACAGCAAGATCCCTTTACACATCAGATCTGCCAATCTTTACAAGTAGACCCACATTCTGTTCCACACTATTCTCTGGTTTCAGGAAAATTATATTACAAAGGCAGATTGGTAATTCCTACAAAATCATCACTTTCTCAAAAGTTAATTTCTGAAGCTCACACTTCCTTGATAGGAGGACATGGTGGCCTACTCAAAACACTCAAGCGACTCCACACTTATTATTTTTGGAAACATATGAAGGAAGAGGTGAAGGTTTATATTCAGCAATGCCTGAATTGCCAACATGGTAAATATTTACCACAATCAAGTGCCGGTTTATTGCAGCCTCTCCCAATTCCAAATCACATTTGGGAAGATCTTTCCCTTGATTTCATCACAGGTTTACCAAAATCAAATGGTTTTGAGGTGATTTTGGTTGTGGTCGACCGCTTCAGTAAATATGCTCATTTCCTTGGTCTTAAACGTCCTTTTACTGCTAAATCAGTGGCTGCCCTTTTCTGCAAGGAAATTATTCGCCTCCATGGGACTCCTAAATCCCTAATTTCTGACAGGGATCCGGTCTTCTTAAGCTCTTTCTGGCAGCAATTGTTTCAATTGTCTGGGACTAAACTCAACATGAGTACTTCCTACCATCCCCAAACAGACGGCCAAACTGAGGTTGTGAACAGATGTTTGGAAACTTATCTCCGTTGCTTCTGCCAAGATCATCAAAAAGGCTGGTTTCATTTTTTGCATTGGGCGGAATTTTCTTATAACACAGGGTATCACACATCCACAGGTTTTACTCCCTTCAGAATTGTTTATGGTAAAGATCCCCCCGTTTTGGTTCCTTATGTGCATGGCACTACACCTATTGCTGAGATAGAAGACTTCTTTACTGAAAGGGATGCTCTCCTGGACTTAATTAAATCTAATCTCAGTGTTGCCCAGGCACATATGAAACAACATGCTGACTTACACCGCCGCAATTTAGAATTTCAAGCAGGCGACATGGTTTTCTTAAAAATCCAGCCTTATCGTCAGCAATCATTATCAGCCCAGAAATTTCAGAAGCTTTCTGCTCGCTATTTTGGACCGTATATTGTGATTAAACGCGTTGGTAAAGTGGCTTATGAACTTCAGCTTCCTCCAAATTCACGTGTTCATCTGGTTTTCCATGTTTCTTTGCTCAAACCAGCGCATGGTTGTAATTCTCAGTTGCCTGTCCAGCCTCTTCCAGTCACAGAAAATTGGAAACTAAACGTTGAACCAGCCAAAGTCTTGGATTCTCGAGTCAACACTGCTAATGGTCTACCTAATGTTGAACTTTTAATTCAATGGAAAGCCAGACCACTTGAAGAATCAAGTTGGGAGTCTTATGACTTTATTGCCTCTCAATTTCCTACATTCAACCTTGAGGACAAGGCTTCTTTTCAAGGGGAGGGTATTGATAGCAACACACGTGGCCCTCTCTTGGTTTACTCTAGAAGGAAAAGGCCACATGTCTAGTTATTATCTTTAGGAGGAGTTATTATGTTCAGTTATTTAATCTAGGAGAAGTTATTATCTGTTTGCAGTGGTTAGTTTATCTTATCTGTGTTGGAAAGTAGTTATTAGGATCAAGCAAGGGCAGTTGTCTTGGCTGGCCCGTATATATATGTGTATGGTGTGTTTTATCAATTATGAATGAAGAATATTATTCAAGTGTTATTTATTCTTGGCTAGGGTACAGATTCTAACTCTAGATTATCTTCTCTATCCTTTCTTAATCTTAAATTCTGCAAGTCCTACCAGTGGCTGTATGAAAAGTTGTATTGTACCACCATTCGGCCAAGGATAACCATTGACTCCACTCCTTGGGAACCTCCCAACAGATGCATCTCAAATAGGACTCTAGACACCTATTGAGGACTTCGGTTTGACCATCACTTTGAGGATGATAAGCTGAAGATAGGCTTTGCTGAACCTTTAAGATCTTCAAAAATTCCTTCCAAAAATTACTAAGGAATAAAGGATCACGATCACTCACAATTTCAGCCGGTGCACCATGCAATTTATAAACCTGATCCAAAAATACTTGTGCCAAAGTAGAAGCCGAATAGTGGTGAGAAAGTGCAATAAAATGGGCATATTTTGTCATTCGATCAACAATGACCCATATTACCTCCTTACCCCCTGATTTAGGCAAGCCTTCAATGAAATCCATGGAAATACTCTCCCAAACCTTACTTGGGATTGGAAGTGGATGTAACAAACCGGGAGTTGCAACTGTTTCATATTTGCATCTAGCACAAGTGTCACACCCTTTAACAAAATCCTCAACATCCTTGTGTAGGTGTTTCCACCAAAACAACCCCTTCACCTTATAATAAGTGCCTTGGATACCTGAATGGCCACCTTGAGGACTAGAATGCAGCCATTCCAGCAACTTAGTCTTGAGGGCAGCAACATTTCCCACAGCCAACCAGTTATGTTTCCTCAAACAAGAGCCATCCCAAGCATAGAAGTGAAAAATACCATCATTTTCCTTTACCTGAACAAGGATAGCCGCTATTTCAGGATCCAACTCCCAACTTTCCTTGATTTCCTCCAATAACTCCAGTGAAGTTGTGTCTAACGAAATCTGCAAAATCTGAGAACCATGTAGTCTAGACAATGCATCAACCACAACATTATCATTCCCCTTTTTGTATTGAATTTCATAATCATAGCCTAGCAACTTAGCAATCCAACACATTTGAAATGGAGTCTTTAATTTCTGTCCCAAGAGGTATTTAAGACTTTGTTGATCAGTCCTAATAATAAATTTACCTCTTTCCAAATATTGATGCCAATATTCCACAGCTTGTACAACAGCTAACAATTCTTTCTCATAGATAGAAAGGCTTACATGTTTAGGGGCAAGAGCCTTACTAAAATAGGCTAAGGGCTGACCTTGTTGCATCAAAACAGCACCTATACCACCTCTACAAGCATCAGTTTCAACTACAAAGTCTTTGGAGAAGTCCGGTAAAGCCAAAACAGGTGCTGAAATAAGGGCAGATTGCAATTCCCGAAAAGATGCAGCTGCTGCTTCTGACCATTTAAAACTCTCTTTTCGTAACAAAAGTGTGAGAGGCTTAGCAATAGAACCATACCCTTGAATAAACCTTCGGTAGTACCCCACTAGGCCAAGGAAAGCCCTTAGTTGCTTTGCTGATTTTGGTTCAAGCCAATCAGCCACGGCTTGAATTTTCTTAGGATCTGTAGCCACTGGACCTTCACTAATAATGTGTCCCAAATACTCCACACTATTGGCAGCAAAAGTACACTTACTCTTTTTAACAAAATAGTTGTGATTTTGCAATATAGCCAAAACTTGCTCAAGATGTTGGGCATGTTCTTGTAAATCAGCATTATAAACCAGAATATCATCAAAGAAAACAAGCACAAACTTCCTTAACATAGGCCTAAAAATATCATTCATTGCACCTTGAAAAGTAGCCGGTGCATTTGTCAATCCGAATGGCATAACCAGCCACTCTAAATGTCCGGAACGAGTTTTAAATGCTGTTTTGTAACAATCTTCCGGTTGCATTCTGATTTGGTGGTAACCAGCCCTTAAATCAAGTTTAGTAAACCACCTAGCTGCATGTAACTCATCCAATAGATCCTCCACTAGAGGAATAGGATATTGATTCTTCACAGTTTTCCTATTTAACTCACGAAAATCAATACACATCCTCCAAGTCCCATCTTTCTTTTTAACTAACACTATAGGAGCTGAAAAAGGAGAAGAGCTTTCTTGAATCACCCCCGCTTGTAATAACTCAGCCACTTGTTTCTCAATAACATCCTTTTGAGCGGATGAATAGCGATAAGGCTTGAGACTTATAGGATTTGTACCTTCATGAAGAACAATTGGATGATTATTACCAGGCCTTAGTGGAGGGAGGCCCATAGGAGCATCGAATAACCCCTCATACCTCCCTAGTGCTCGCTGAATTTCCAGAGGTAGATCTGATGTTTCTCGCATTTCAGCAACATGAACACTAGAATCATCAGAAATCGGGGGCAGAGGTTGCAAGAGTTGTACCAAATACTTTGGGGACCATGTCACTTATTCTCCCCTAGTTTGGTAGATGAAACCACCTTAAGGGAACTGGGTGGGCTTGCGTGCAATTCGCATAATTTTTCCCTATACCAAAATTGCATCGATAGCTTTTCATAGTCCCAAAGAGCACTCTTAATTGTTTTTAACCAAGTCAAGCCCAAGACAATATCAAATGTATTAAGCTTGATAATTCTGAGATCACACACAAAATCCAGCCCTTGCATCTTCCACCGAAACCCATGCCAAACGCCAAAAACTTGCAATTTTTGACCCCCGGCAACCTGAACTGTAGCAAGAGGAGGTTCTGTATTTTTCCAACCCATTTTTACAGCAAAGTCATAATCCATGAAATCGTGTGTACTTCCATTATCAATTAGTACCTGGATCACTTTCTTGCCCACATTCCCTTGAATCCTCATAGAGTCATTTGTATCAACCCCGTTGATGGCATGAAGGGAAATCAATGGAGAATACTCATTGTCCACTTTCGGTGCAACTTCAACTATGGGTGAGGTTTCACTTTCCTCAACCAACTCCATAAATTGCAGCCGCATTCTTTGCCTTTGTGGGCAACTATGGTTGCGATAAAACTGTTCATGGCAATAAAAACATAGGTTCTTGGCCCTATGTTCAGCCTCATCTTCTGCTGATAAGAGCCGAGTGTTTTTCCATGATTTTGGCTTACTCGGTTCTACAACATTAACGTTCCGAGGCACAGTATTTGATGGGTTGGATGTACTAACCATTTTGTCCCTTGATTGGGATCCAGCTGGTTGTGAAGGTTGGTTAAATCCCTTGTTTTGTCCAACATTCGTGGCAGCCCCATATGGAACCATCGAAAGTGAACCCGTCACCGGTTTTGCATATTTATCACCAACCTTTTTTGATGCCTTATGGTTTATTGACATTTCCTGTACCTTTGCCAAGCATCGTGCTTCTCCCAATGTCTTGGGATCGAACAAGAGCACTGTGTGTGAAATTTCCTCACTAAGTCCAGTTATGTATATCTCAATCAAGTATTCCTCTGATAAGTCTAACTTGGCTGAAAGGGAGTCGAACTTAGTGTTGAACTCTGTGAGAGTGCCAGTTTGCCGCAATCGTGACAGTTCCCCCATTAGCTTATCAACGGGAAGTCCAAATGTGTCTCGAAGGAGAACCACGTACTCATTCCATCCCATTGGACGTTGCCACCGACGTTTGGAGGCCACATGCCATGCAAAACTTGCCTCGTCAAGTCCCATTGAGGCCATTGTTACCTTTTCCGCTTCCGCTGTGCCATCTAGATGAAAGAAACGCTCACATTTTGCTATCCATCTTTCCACGTCTCGGCCATGAAAACGTGGAAATTCCATCTTGGTGAAATGGGTAGGTCGGTGCTGTGGTTCACCATGGTTGTGACCATTTCCCCATCCATGCCCATGTCTTTGGCTCTGTTGATCATCATTCTGGCGCTCTGTGGCTTGCAGCAGTCGTCGCATTTGTTCTTGCAATTGATCAAGTTTCCCCATTTGTTCTTCAAGATGGTCAAGTTTTCCCATTTTTTGTTCCATATCATCTATTTTGTCCAGCAGCCGAAGCTGCTCTTCAATGGCCGAGACTCAAGCTTCCATTGATTTTGCTAATGCCGATCGGGTCTGGACCATTCAATACAGCCAAAACCTATAACAAAACAAAACAGAACAGAACAGAACAGCTAACCCAAATTGAACCCAAGAATTATTTCTGCAATCAACTTTGGCAACAAACCAATGTCAAGAATTATCAATGTTGCCGACAGCCCACTTCAGATTAAAGGAATTCAAGAATCAGAACAAGGTGACGACCAAGCAGGTGTAATGCACCGACAATGCAAGGGAAAAAGAAAGAAAGAAAATCCACCGACAGAGAACAACACACGTGCATCCACTACAGGAATACACCGCTAGCGCCACTTGGAACCAGTAATCCACCGACTAGGCAGCAAGTCGATTAAGAAAACTCCACCCCAATTCAATTACAATTCCACCGACAGCCGAAGATTCAAGCCAACAATTACTCGGCCCAAATCGTAATTGAATTATCGGCAATATCCCATTTACAAGACGACAAACACTTACAATTCCACGACCGAAGAAATGACACTAATGCAGGAAATCCACCGATCAATTGTAATTGAAAATGTTGCCGAAAACCAATCACGATTCCACCAACTAGGTGGGTGGGTTCTGCCGACAATTCATTGGAAAGAAGGAATCCACCGAAGGCTGATACACTGACGCGTCACGCACCCACAATCTTGCAACAACTCAGAACCAGACGAGAAACAGAGTAGAAGCGTCGGAAAAATGCCAAAACAGAGGACCTGAAAATAAAAGACCGAGTCTTGATGAATTTCGATTAAGTCTTGATGAATTTCGGTCGCCCAGTGTCGTTCGATTTCAGATATCGAACAGAGTAGGTAGAGCCAGCCGAATAGAACCCAGAGATCTTTTTTCTTCCGTTTTTTTTTTTTCTAAAGTCAGATAGAGAAGATTCAGAAAGAAATCAGAATTGCAGTGTAGAAGCAGCCAAGGATGGTCAGCTCTGATACCACTGATATAGAATGTTGATAGAGAATTGAAATTAGGACAGAAAGACACAAGAATAGGAGTAGAAAGACACAAGAAATGAGACTAGAGATGAAGAAGAGAGCTCCAAGGCTCTCACACAACTGAATTATGCAATGGCATGCCAAACATGCTTGTACAATGGAAGGGGATGGCTATTTATAATTGATAGCCTCCCGGGTTAGTAGGATGATTAGTTACTAATTATCCTACTAATTATATTTTTGTTCACTTAAGTCCCTAGAGATAGTTTACAATTGAGTCCCTAGGTTTACAATAATAGTTTCTATAACACTCTTTCTGTTTTTTTTTAAAATAAAGGTTGGTAAAAGTATATGGCAACTTGAGATTAGTGAACTGGGAATAGAAGTTGTTTATATGACCATCTGCCACAGGAATTATGCAGGCCCAGGTAGTTATAACGTAACACTACTTACCCTTACCCCCATATATCTGTTTGTGTCTGGATGCAGTTGAGTCTTCTAACCAATGGTTTCAGACTTCTAAAAGTTGGAGGATCACTTGTCTATAGCACTTGCAGGTATTTTATGTTCCTATTGGCTTTTATAAGAATTCAAGACATGCACTCAAGTAGTATGATTATTATTATCTTCACCTGTCCTAACAAGTAACTTCTTCTTGTTGATAAGCTTAACTACTGCTCAGAATGAAGATGTGGTAGAACAATTTCTGAAGGAAAATGTATCTGCTGGTAGGATTTTTATGCTTCTAGTTATTTCCTTCAAGTAAATTCGTTTCAATGCTTCAGCTATTTCTTTTGGCCCATTAATAAGCTTATGGTCCATATCACAAACTTTGATTCCCAACATGCATGCCTTGGGGAGAGATGAAGAAGAATGTGATATTGTATATGGTCTGTATTATCTCATGGTTATACTCAATATACTATTTTCACTTTATCTTTATCCAATTGCATTATATACATTCACTTTTGTGCAATGGATCTTAACTGCCACATTACTATCATGATTGGCAGTTTTATTGTTCATTCCATATAAAAATATCTGAACTTTTAGACGCATATGCGCCTTTTCTTTGTTAAAAATGGTTGAATGTTTGAGGTTGGTATGGGATAGTATATGAGGAACTAAGTCAACATGCATCACGAGTTGTGTGGGCACAATATTTTTAGTAGTGCTTGTTCGGCTATATAGTTATGGAATATGTTATATAAATTTTTATGCCTAAAGTTTCCATTTTGGACATAATTTGTGATACTTCCTTTAATGCAATTTTTCAATTTACAGAATTGCAGGGTATAGAAGCTGCCAGAAGTTGGCCTTGTAAGGGTGGTCGGATACCGAAAACATACCGTTTTGATCCGTCAACATATCAGACCAGCGGACTCTTTGTGGCAAAATTCACAAAATTGGCCCTTTAATTTTCTTTTGACTTCCTCATAAATTGCTATGTAGTATTAGTATGCATAGTCTGAACAGATACAAAAAAAATTCATAAAGTTAGTCTTATGTTTCATTATTGTTAGCTTGTTGACAATCGACAGAACTGTAATTATAGTGTTGAGGGTCTTGTTTTATTTTGTTTTTAATTTTTTTGTTTGTTTTTAGAATAGATTTATAATTTTTCTTAAAACAAGTTTTAAGAAGATTTTTTTTTTTTTTTAAAAAAAATTGTCTGAAAAACTCATTTGAAAACCATAAATATAAAAGCCTGTTTGAAGTAATTGTTTCTAAAATCAACTCCGGACAGCACATGATGCTAGGTGAGACTAGACAGCGGTGAGGTTGGATTTGGCTCCCATCTTTTTCCTTTTCCATCTATTTCCTATCTTCTTCTTTATCTTAGTTGTTGGATTAAAATCTGAACGGTTGATATTTAATCTTTTATAAATATTAATAAAATATTAACTTATTTAAAAATAATATTTTTATGAAAGATTAAATCTGAATTGTTTAGATTTTAATCTAATGGTTGAGATGAAGAAGAGAATAGAAAGTGGATAGAAAGAGAAGAGGATGAGAGGCAAATCCAGTGAGTTTGAGGTTGATAGGCATGAGCCCAAGTTGTCAAGTGTGGAAGGAAAATAAAGCTCTCTGCTTATTTGTTTAATTTTACCGGAAAAAAGAATAATAGGGAAAAAAAATAATAGTAGTTCTTGGTTTTTTATTGTAAAAAACGTTATTGTTTTTTTTTTTTGCAAAGCAATTAGCTTTTTTCGCCTTCGTTTTTTAGTTGTTTAAAACAAAATTGTTTTGAAATTAAGAAATTATATTTGATACTATGGATTGATGGATTATGGATATATGCATTGTTCCATATGAAGTCTAGCAATCAACCCAAACTGACCTATTCCACACGAATGTCGCATGAGCTGATACCCTAAGAAATGTGGAACCAGTTTTGGTGGTGCCATAAGCTAAGCTGATTTGAACTTTCTAGATTTAATTTTCTTTTTCAAATGATGATTTTCAAATAAACAAATCATTTTTTAAAAAAATGATTATCTTTATTTTAGATTCTTTATCTTTCAAAATAATTTTAAAGCTTAAATTTGGGCCTGAACTTATATGTAGGCTTCTTTTTTTTAGGTTTAGGTTTTTAAAAGGCCTGAAGCCTATTTAAAGGCTTGAAATCTGTTTAAAGATCTATTTAAAATGTAGGGCTCAAAATTGCTTTTAAAGCCTATGCCTTTAAATCCATCTATAAATCTAGGCCTTAAAATGTAGACCTGAAGCCTATTTAAAAACCTATTTAAAATGTCATGCTTTTAAAATGTGTTGTTTGGTTATATTAGACGGCCTAGATCCTACAATTGAGTATTCCATAATTCCGTTACCCACAAAAAAAAAAGGACAAGTATCATGTATCCCTTGAATTTATATTTAATTTTTATAAAATTAAATAAGAAACATTCATATTAATCCAAGGGTTATAAGAAGGATAAAAGTAGAGGATGGAAAGAAAAGAGACTCTCAACTTGTGCACTCAATTCTTCCCTTAGGGAGAAATACTCGCGCATGCGCATGCGCATGCGCATGCACATATATTCTGATTTGGCATATGGATCCTTCTATTATTAAAAGTAATCATGTTCAATATATTATCAAGTACTAGATATGAACACCTCTCTTAATTTTGACTGGTCCATTCCACTAGAAAAAATGGTGTCTCATTTACTTTTCTCTCCATTTCGTCTCCATCTATTTTCTCTACCATTGGATCAACTTCCAATAATTGATATTAAATATGCTATAACAATATCATTATGATATTAAATAATAAAATTATAAATAAATTTAACATACACAATACAATATAGAAATGCAAACTACAGGGGCTAAAAGATTAACAAAAATATAAAATATATTTTAATTAAATTTTAACAATTTATATATGTATGTTATTTAAAATTTTAATAATATTGTATAAATAAAAAGAAAATGAACAGAAATTTAACTAGAAACATGACTCTCCTCCTACTAGACCCAACCTTGGCCCGATAGAAAAACTCCACGCAGGAACAACAATGAATGCCGCAGTGGTTTTGACTCTAGTAATGAATATGCCGCATTTTTCGGTAAGCTGGTTTTGACCAAAAAATAAAATGAAAACAACTTGATATTTTTTTAATTAAATTTAAAGGACAACTTGGTAATACTAATAGCGCTTTGTCTTTTTTATTACTAGTATTATTGATTTTTAATCTTGTAATACGTTCATTATAGTTGTTGGCTAATCGCTACTTATCAAAACGACAACAATGATCCTCCACCCCTTAAAACATATCCAAAACTAGCATTATTTTAATCTTTACGCTATGTTTGGAAGTTTTATTTTAGAGGGAAAGGAAAAGAAAGGGAAGGTTTTGGTAGTCCCTTCCCTTATTTGCAAGTTTTAAAAATAGGAGGGAAGGGAATCAGGGGATTTTACAAATCCTCCAAAACCCTCTTTCTTTTAAAAAATAGATTTCCCCAAATATGAGGGGTTTTAAGAGAGGAAATAAGTTAATTACTTCTTTACCCTTATTCACCACCACCACACCACCTTACCGCCGCCGCCACCGCCACCACTGCCCGGCCGCCGCCACCACACCACCGCCACCGCCGCCCTATCGCCACCACCGCTGCTGCAGCCACATAAATAATTTTTTTAGAAAATTTAAATTTATTTGTAAAGTATAATAATTATATTAACTATTAAAGAAAAAGACAAAATGGTAAAAGTAACTCATTAATCCTCCATATTCTTTCCTTACTATTTTTTTAATTCCCAAATAAGGAGAGGAAATATTCTCCATTTCCCTTCCATCCCTTCCCCTTCATTCTCCTTGCATTCCTTTCTTTCCCCTCCCTTCCAAACTCCCAAACAAAGCCTTAGAGAATTACTATAAGGTGGTAAGGAAGGAACTTAAATCTTGAGAAGTCTCAATGACAAGTGAGACGATATTATTTTGGGTTTTGGGGAAATTTCACCTAAGAAGTTTTCATCAAGGGATAATTTTGTCTTGAAAACTTTTTAGGGATAATTTTGTTTCGGAAATATAAAAAAGAGAGCAATTTTACTTGGACCGTAATCCTAGTTAATTTTGATCGTTAATTAACTAAATATATTGAGTAATTGTCCACATGTCATCTAAATCTCTGAAAGTCCATGTATTACCAACTTCAATCTTTTTTTTTTCAAAATTAGATTTAAAATTTGTAGAGTAAATTTGCATTTTAACAAAAATAACATGGATGACACGTGGATTACCCAACATATCTTGTCCACCAACAATCAAAATTTATTGGGATAATGGTCAGGGTAAAATTGCTCAATTTTTTACACTTTTACGACAAATTTGCCTCTCGAAAAGCTTCTAGAGCAAAATTGACTCTTGGTGAAAATTTTCAAGACAAAATTGTCCCTTAATGCTGTTTTTTTTAAAAAAAAAAAATTAAAACTTGTCATAACACATTTCTCATATGTTATTGAGATTTCTTAATAATTAAGTCTATTTCTTACGTAATAATTTCCCAATTAAGTTTATTTCTTAGGTCCTCGTAATAATTTCCCAATATTATTTGAGATTTTAATGACAAGTGAGGTTTCAATTAAGCTTGTTAAACTCACGAGTTTAAGTAAATTCGTAACATTGATGTAAACTCGTATCATGAACTCAATTCGTAAACTTGTAAGAGTTAACTTTTATTATTAAATATTTATTACTAGTGTATAATTAAATAATTAAAATATAAAAATGACAACAATTTGATTTAAATATATTTTAAATTTGAATAATTGAAATTAAATTCATCAACATTCATCATTTATCATATTCAATAAATAAATTTCTATATAAAGCCACTAAACATGATCAAATCAAAAAAGTTAACATGAGTTTAAGAGTAAGTTAACACGGTTTTGTAAGCTAAAAACGTAAAAATGGTAAACTCGATGTATAAACTCGTAATTTTAACCGAATTTACATCTAGCACAAGTTTGTCATTGAATGACTTGTTTTAGTAAGTTAAAAACATAAAAACGGTAAACTCGGAGAGTCACCTCATGATATTAACAACAATAATACAAATGAGGTGTTATTAGTTTTTACACGAGAACTTTCAAATTCTTCGTAATTAAATCAATTTTTTTAATTCCAATTTTCATTTTGGGATAATTCGACACATTAGCTTGTTGGAAACTCCCCACTTGTGAATTTTACTTAATCCAAAATTAAAATATTATTGCGCCTAACACAAAGGACACTGTAATGGCAAAACCATGTTCTATTTATTTTCTACTTGATGGGAAACAAAGTCCCTACCACAAAGTCCGGTAACGAAAATGGGAAACCCATAAATAGCAGCAAATTCCCATCCCTACCACAAAGAAGAGCGAAACAGAAGTGAGAAGAAAGAAACAGAGTTCGTTGAATCAGTTTCACAATGGTTTCTAGAGAGAAATGGCTAGGGTTTGTGACCGCCATTTGGGTTCAAACAATCAGTGGGAACAATTACACATTCGCCAATTATTCAGGCGCATTCAAGACTCTAATGTCGCTCACACAGCTTGAGCTTAACAATCTCTCTGTTGCTAAAGACGTTGGCAAGGCCTTTGGTCTTCTATCTGGTCTCGCCTCTGAATTCTTGCCGCCTTCTGTTATACTCCTCATTGGAGCTTCCTTGGGATTAATTGGCTATGGAGGTCAATGGCTCGTTGCTAGCCAGAAAATCTCTCCTCTTCCTTATTGGCTCGTAAGTTCCTTTGTTTTCTTCCTCTCATTTCATATCAAATCATTTACATTTTTACATTATTTCAAAATACGGTATACGTATAAATCTCATGATATATATAAGCGGTTATGAGGTCCATTGGGAAGCCGGTGTTTTACGAGTTCAAGGGACTCTCCCATGTGTCTCACATTGGGAATCCTCTTTAGTGTGGTGTGCTTTATAAATTTAAGCGGCTCTCCCTCCTAATAAGTTAGTCTTTCAGGATGGGCTCTTCTTTTGGATTTGTCACATAAGCATGTTCGCTTATTCCTGATCATCTTCATCATATTGTTTTCTTCATTTTGCTAGAGAATGATCATGGGATTTTGTTGTTACAGACGTGTGTGTTGTTATGTTTGGGAGGGAATAGTTCAACATGGATGAACACAGCAGTTCTACTGACCTGTATGAGAAATTTCCCTCAAAATCGAGGTCCAGTTTCTGGGATTCTCAAGGGCTATGTAGGTCTCAGCACAGCAATCTTCACTGACACATGTACAGCTCTTTTCTCCTCATCTCCTTCTTCAATTCTCCTCATGCTCGCCATTGTTCCAGCTGTTATCTGCTTCATTGCTTCTCTTGCTCTTAAAGAAAGCCAACCAGCTTCCAATTCTGAAGAAGTCAAGCAAGAAACCCAATTTTTCAATTTATTCAACATCATTGCTGTCACATTAGCTCTTTACCTCTTGGCATATGACATCACAGGACGCCATGGCCGCATTCTCTCTTTGCTTTTTGCGTCAGGGCTTCTTATTTTACTAGCCATGCCAGTTCTTGTTCCTTTTTGTCCAGTTGTCCTCAAATCAAACCTTGTTGTTTCTAATGATGCAGAACAACAGATTTCTGAACACCAACCATTATTGCTTGCTGAAAATAAAGAGGAGAAACAAGATAATGGTCCTGTGAGTAGTGAATCAGTTGTAGCAATGAAACGACAACCCATGATAGGGGAGGAACATACAATTCTTGAAATGCTTAAAACGCTTGATTTCTGGGCCTTGTTCATGTCGTTTCTATGTGGGGTTGGAACAGGATTGTGTGTGATGAACAACATGGGGCAGATTGCATTGGCAAGTGGTTACAATGATGCTTCTATATTCATATCATTTGTGAGCATTTGGGGATTCTTTGGACGCATTATTTCTGGCTCTCTCTCAGAGTACTTCATCAAAAAATCAGGCATGGCAAGGCCATTTTGGAATGCAGCTTCACAAATATTAATGGCGGTCGGCTTCGTTGGAATGGCCATGGCATTTCCAGGATCACTTTACATAGGATCAATGATAGTGGGAATATGTTATGGAGTTCGTCTGACTATAACAACAGCTTCAGCTTCAGAAATATTTGGGCTAAGGTACTATGGTTTATTATACAATATTCTGATTCTGAATCTTCCTCTTGGTTCATTCCTGTTTTCTAGTCTTATTGCTGGGAATTTATATGATGCTGAAGCTGCTAGGCAAAAAAATGAAGGTGAAGGAAACACTTGTATCGGATCACAATGTTACATGCTTGTGTATGTGATTATGGCTTCTGTTTGTGTCATTGGATGTGGGCTGGACTTGGTGCTAGCGATTAGAACTAAGAAAGTCTATTCCAAGATGCATCAAGAGAAGACATCGTAAGAAACATTCATTTGGGTTTTTAGATTTGAAAATTTAACTGGATAATCATTGCTGTAAAGAGTGTGTGTGTTGTAATTTTTTTGCAAATAGCCAAATATACATCAGATGTTTACTCTTGCCTTCTGGTTTTGGATTTTTTTTTTTTTTTTTTGGGATCATATTTGGTTGAAGAAGCAGATCCAACAAACTGAAGCAGGATACTGCTTTGAAAAAGTTTGGTAAAAGATCAGGTATTAATTGATTATATAATCTTCACCTCAAATCACCATGCTGAAGCAGATCCAATCCAACAACTAGTACATTTGCTTCTCGAAAATTGGACCCTTTTTTTCTGTCTAGATGCCATTAACAATAAAAAACCCAAAAAGCTATTTTGTGAAAATTATTTAATAGGATAGTACATTAAAAATCGTTCACAACTGAAACATGCAAAATTTAAACACATGTCGTTCAGTTCAAGAATGACTTTCACTCTATACAAGTCTTGATAATTATTTTATAAAGTAAAAAGTGAAATCGTACACAACAAGAACAATTTCTCTTTTTTCCATGGGAGAGGTGTGTTGGGAGAGAGGGAGAGAGACATAAAAAAAAAAACTCACCCTCTCAAGGAAGCTAGCCAAAATCACGATTTTACTTAAGATTAGAAGGGGGTAGCAAGATCCTAAATTATAGGATCGGTACAGATCGTAAAGATCTTATTTTTTTAATTTTAGTAATAATTAAAAATATATATACATATAAAATAACATTTAATTCACAACTTAATTCTAAAAGACAATTCAATCTTCAAATAAAAATATATAACATTCAAAATAACATTTAATCAATCCTAAAAGAGAATTCAAAGCATCAACTTGAGCTACAAATACAAAATACCAAATCACCAAAATCATAACAAAATAATTCAAATCTAATCTATCAAAGCATTCAAATCACAATCATCATCTAGCATCATGGGCATGGCATCTTCCTCTCCATCTTCAAAGGCTTCTTCATCAAAATTTGGTAACTCCAAATCATTGCTAGGCTCAACCAAGGCTTCATTTTGAGTTGACACCAAGTTGTCTACATCTAAGTCTTCAATGTTAGATGGACTTTCATCATTTTCCACAATCCAATCATCATTAGAAGAAATATCATCAACATTATACTCATTCACTTTTCTAACTACCTTCTTCTTGGCCAATCTTGAATTAGCCATCACAAAAACAACATCATTCATAGTTTTTTGTTTCAAACGATTTCTTCTCTTTGTATGGACCTAAGCAAACATAAAAAATTAAAAACAATTAATACAAAATTCATTCTTGAAATGAAATATAATTCATATTTCATATTCATACAAATTTACCATCTCAAAGGCACTCCAGTTATGCTCACAACCGAAGGCACTGCATGTCAAGCTCAAAACACGAATAGCAAATTTTGGAGCTTCGAATGCTCATTCCCATACGACTCCCACCATTCTGCCGGAGTTTTTTTTTTTTGGTTAATTGCAATCTTGGCTATTGGATTACCAAAAAACTTCCTTTAATACTTGAAATCTTCAAGTTGAGTATCAATCTTAGATATTTCTTCTATATCCCCCACCATCCTTTCTAATCATTCATATAATCCACGTTTCACTTCAAAATCAACCTTAAATGAAGAATTATAATGTAATTGCGGGTTAAGATAATAGCCTACAACATGCAAAGGATGATGAAGTTGCTTGTCCCATCTATCATCAATGACTTACCACAAAGGCAAATAACAGAAGAATAAAAAAAATTGAATTAGTGTAGAGAACAAAACTACAAATTTGAAATCTAAATCAAACTTGATAATTTACCCTCTTGCTACGTTGTTGAAGGCATGAACAATTCTCTCTTTAGCCCAATCAATCTCCTCATATATGAATCCTTTGGCTGGCTTCACATTTGAATCAACCATACGAAGCACCCTGACCAAAGGATAAGCATCTTTCAAGCAAGTAACAACATCTTTCCGAAAATCCTTGTCCAAAACCACATCTTCTATAAGCTTCCCATCCTTTGTCTTTGCAAACTGACTAGACTTCCACTCTTTGGAGGTGAACATCTGGACTAATGCTCCTTTGTTATCATGGAGGCACCCCAAAGTTAGGTAAAATGTGGCTAAGCGAGTAAGGGCTGGTCTCACCAAATCTTTTCCTTCAGTGAAGTGGTGCAATAAAGCAATCAAAGAAGTTCTTGAATAAATGTAGGTTGTGATTTTCCCTCCTTGGAATAGTATCATGGTGAACTGGTGTCCTCTTTTCCAAATCCTCCAACATTAAATCAATGCAATGTGCTACACAAGGTGTCCAATACAATCTCTTTCTTTTCTCCATTAACATCTCTCCTACAACTTTGTAATTTGCCGCATTATCCATCACCACTTGAATAACATGTTCTTCACCAACCTCTACAACAACATCGTCAATCATCTTAAAAATTTTATCAGCAGTCTTAGATATGTCAGATGCATCAATAGACTTGAGGAAAACAGTTCCCTTAGGGCTGTTCACTAAGAAATTTATGATTGTCCTCCCCCTTTTGTTGGTCCACCCATCTGTCATTATTGAGCATCCAAATTTCTTCCAATAAGCTTTATGTTCTTCAATATCCTGCAAGTCATATTTTTTCTTCAAATATTTAACTCTAATGTCATGGTAGGATGGTGGCTTGAATCCTGGACCATGTTTTGAACTTCATGGGTTTAGGAGTAAAAATACACATGTGCTTTATCCTCGGGAGCGCCCAGTACCATATGCATTTTTTGGGAGCAAAAATACACATGTGGCTACATTTTAGGAGCAAAAGTCACACCATCGTTAAAATTTTGTTGTAAATACAACACTTCCTGTTATAAATCTATCCTGTTGTAAATATGGTTTTTTTAAAATAAATGACCAAATTTTAAATATTATAAATACAACACTTCTTGTTGTAAATCTAGCCTTTTTATATTGTAAATAAACTTTCTATGTTCAAAATCCAGGTGTTTAAATGTTGTTGTAAATATGACATTTCCTGTTGTAAATATGGCCATATTTTAAATTTTGTTGTAAATACAGCACTTCCTGTTGCAAATATAGCATTTTTTTTTTGGGTAAATGACCTTTCTATGTTCAAAATCTAGGTGTTTAAATGTTGTTGTAAATATGACATTTTCTGTTGTAAATATGACATTTTCTGTTGCAAATGCACCGTTAAGTTAGATTTTAACGGCGGTGTGATTTTTGCTCCTAAAATGTAACCACATGTGTATTTTGCTTCCGAAAAAAGCATATGGCACTGGGCGCTCCCGAGAGTAAAACACATGTGTATTTTTGCTCCTTTACCCGAAATTGATTCAAACATTTTACAGAATTCCTTTGTCCTTGCCACATTGAGTGGAATAGCATTATTGTAGAAAAGAGAGGCAATGTCTTCACATGCTTCCTCTCTCAAATTCTTCTTGAAGATGCTATTTATTGTAGCTTGAGTGCTCACTCCCCTTTTTTAAAAAATATTTTTATCATTCCCACCATCCTCTTCACTCTGTTTTCTTTTTCCACCAAGTTCATCACCATCATCAACTTCTGTGAATGTGATTGATTTCTTCATTAGTCTCTCTTGTAAAGACGATACAATTCCAAACATTTGTTTTCTCATTTCCTCAGGAACGAAGCTACAAGCCCCCACATCTCTTTGTGTTCCTACCAAATGGTGCTTGAATCAGTAAACACCTCTGGTTATTGTCTTCTTGCAATAATTGCATTGAATTTTTCTCCCACTTCCATCAACTTTAACACCATGCTTACATCCTAGGTCAGTCCTACTTCCAGTAGCATTTTTTCATTTTAATTCCTCTACTAGAGGAGGTAGCAACAACATCATTACTGGCACCAGCACTAGAAGCCATTTTCCAAATGCTAAACCACCACAATCTAATATGTACATAATAGAAATAGTAAAATAACCCTTCTACACACGAAGTAGCAACAATTTAAGAGGAAGTAAATATAAGGGATATGTGGTGTTGGATTTCAGAACATGGAGATAAAAAATATGCCTGGTTACAATGACCACATAGCAGGCTTTAATGGCATGTGTTTCTATTTGTATAAAGGTAAAGCCTAGAAAACAGTATGAAAAGTTTCCATTTATCTAATTATCTAACTGGTGTTCTATTATAAGGGCAATTCCCAAAAAAAAAAAAAAAGTCTAAATGGTAGTGATGTGTCCAAACTTTCAATCCCTACTCCTATAGCAAGACTGTGGTGTTCTATGATGGTCACAGATGATGGTCGTGGTCGCGGATGATGGGCGCAGAGCCGTGGATGATGATTGCGAATGATGGGCTTTGTTGATTGTGGATGATGGTCGCAGCAGAGAAAAGAATCGAGGTGAGCCGATTTAGGGTGTGCATGACAATCATTTTGTTGCTCAGCACTGTTTCTGAGATGAAATAGTTTTTTTTTTTTCTGATTCTATGCTTTGGAAGAGTTTTGAGAATCAGAATTATATTTGTTAACCCATTTTATTTTTACTTCGAGAATTAGAACTACGTTTGGTAACACATTTTTCCTCCCCTTGTTTGGGAGTTAAAAAAATAGTAAGGGAGAAAGATGAAGGATTAATGAGTTATTTTTACCATTTTGTCATTTTCTTTAATAATTATTATACTTTACAAATAAACTTAAATTTAAATTTCCTAAAAAAATTACTTATGTAATTTTTATATTCAAAAAATTATTTATGTGACGGCGGTAATGGTGATGGTGGTGGTGGGGTGGTGGCGGTGACGGCGGTAGTAGTGGTGGGGTGGTGGCGATGGCGGTGGTGGTGGTGGTCTGGCGGTGGCGGTGGTGGTAGCGGCGGTGGTGATGGGGCGATGGTGGTGGTGGTGGTGGGGCGGTGGGGTGGCGATGGTGTTGGGGGTGGCAACGACGATGGTGGTGGGGCAGTGGTGGTGGTGAACAAAGGTAAATTTATATTTTAATTGAGGAAAAATAAATTTTGATTTTTTGCCTTGGAACAGAGAAGCCAAAATTTTTAGCTTCTTTTTTTTTTTTCTCCCCAGCACAAAAAATAAATCGGTTCATCCCGGGAGTAAAAAAAAAAAACGGATTTACCAAACAAAATTCCCATCCATTTTTGTTCCGGGGCACAGAAATTAAGAAAAAAGTCATTCTGGGAGTGTTACCATGCACACCCTTAGGATTTGCAGATGGGTTGAAACGGGTCAAAACTTGGGTAAATGGGCGAGTAAACGGATTTGTTGGATCGGGTCAAAAAACAAGCAGGATCGTTGATCTCACATGATTGTACGATCCGACGAGTTTCTGCGGTGATCCTGAATGATCTTGCTCTAGTCTGATCTTGCGGGCGAGCTGGATAGTTTTCCTCCCAAAAACACGTAAACTCAACGATCTTACGAGTTAACTCGGTGATTTTGACTACCATCTCTCAAGATAACATATTGTCACCAAAATAATTTCTTTTTGGTAAAAATACAAAATTTTGAAAGATAAAATGAGACTTAGAACATGAAAGAAAAAACTAAAAAGCAAAGAAATACTAAAATGTATTGGATGGCTCTTCAGCCTATGGTATAGCTTGTAATCCCCCTACTCAGTCTGCTTTGTAATCTCTGATAAGGCAACCACAAGCAGCATGTCTCTGAGCTTTTGTTTTTTTCTTTCCTTCTTTCAAATCCCTTTACCCAGTTGCTATTGAAGTTCCTTTCCTAGTAAGTCATACTCCCCCTAAAACCTTCCTATTGATTCCACACGTATTAAGAGAATTTTCATCAAATTCTACTACTTCTGGTCTTATATGTAAGACCTCATTTGTAGTACAATTATACTTTAAACTAAGCTTTATATTTAAGACTAGAAGAGTAGTTTCTAATATAAATTACTATCGGGTTACTTTAGGGAAATTAATACAAATTACTAAACTAAGTTTTTTAATCTATGCACATTAATTATTTATCTCCTATATTTAAGATTAGAGTGAGTTTGTCTTAATAATTAATTACAAACTTAAATGTTATGTTAAAACGACTAAATAATTTATATATAACTAAACTTTTAGAATCTAAGGATTATAATTTTTTATTTGGATTATGAGTGCACTTGTACGTGAGAAAATAGGGGTTTAGATGCTACAGTTCAGACTTTTGCATGTGAAAAAAAAAGAGTTGTAGCTTATGAGCTTGGTCCTGAGCCCCAATAATCAGGGCTGCGTATTTGTGAAGTATATCTCGTGTAAGACAAACAAGGCTTATGGACCATAACTTTAATTAGAGCCGCGGGTTGACTCTTTTTTCACCTCTATACATTACAAGTATTTTATGTGTCCACATTAGGTGCCCATTTATAGGTGTCCAATTATATGTTCATACCTCTATTAGAGAGATAAACATGTATATATATATATATATATATATATATATATATATATATATATATATATATATTGTATTGTATTTATTTAGATTTAAATTATATGCTACTTTCTGAAATTTTCTTTGTATCCAGTATCTCAAATTAATTAGTTTCTAGTTCCGCATTTATTTGTAACATTAGTATCATGAAAATTAATTAATTTGAGATACTGGGCACAAAAAAAAAATTGAAAGCCGCATATAATTTAAATCTAAATAAATATAATATATAAAAAAAATATGCTCATCCCTCGAATAGAGGTATGAGCACATAATTGGGCACTTAATGTGCACTCGTATTTTATTTCGTGGGTTACACAATTTATTTATTTATTTATTTTATTTTCTCTCCCCCATTGAAAATATGTATATTTGTGATGGAAAATACACGATATTTACATGCATCTTGTAAAGTTTGCTTTTAATTCTGTTACGGATTTGAACAAGGCTTATACTCAATGTAAGGCCCAAGAGGACATATATTGAATATCTATCGGAATCTATCTATAGTAAGTAAATATCTTAAAATAAAGGGATATCTTCATATATGATATATCGTCCTGGATACTCGCGTCGGAGATCAAGCAGGCCTCGGTATCTCCTACCTAAGGTAAACTCTATAAATTCAGAGGTCAAGCCTTAAGGAATACAGGTTCTACATTCTAATTCTGAACTATTTACATACAGTCACACAAAGCACACACCCCACCACTTTAGCTAAACGCCTGTGTGTGTCTCGAACTACGTGGACTTTGATCCCTCTACAGGGTATGTAGGCCCTAAGCTTGACTCCTAGTCAAGTCCGATAAATCCTGTTTTTAGAACAAATTTCACGTATGCGATGGCAATCTTTATTGTGTCATCAAATTTTAATGATGGTAAAGGAAATTGCAATAGTAATAAAGATTTCAGTTTCTTTTGGCAATGTTTATTCATAGGGAGAGCCTATGAATGATCATTGCAGGTTGCAATCTCTTCTAAAATGACTATTTTGTCCTCAATAAGCAATACGAAAAGACATCATCTATTCTCAACCTTTCTCCTCCGTGTCCCTCTCTCTTCAAACCTCCTCCTTCCTCCAGTTGTGACTTCCATCCCTCCTTACCACGCCCCGCAACTGACCACCATGAATGCCGCCATAGCTAGTAACGAAGCACTACAAATAAATGGGCCGCAAAATAGTAAGTGAAAAATCAAGGTTGTCCCACAAAGACTCATACAAACTAATGATTAGGCATTAAATTTCTTAATTTGATTTAAGTTGAACAAATCCAAAGTGTTTTCAATAAGTGATGAGAAACTAAATTAAAGGGAAAAAAGAAAACTAATAATAACAAATATTTTTGACAAAGAACAAATTCCAATGTTAAGAAAGACAACCTAGAGTTATTAATCTCTTGTTTGTTCTTTAGATTTTATCCTCACTAAATTAATTTAATTTAATTTAATCAACTAATCTAGAGTATTAATGTTTATAAATGTCGGTCCATTTATATACATACTTCAATTAATTATGCAATGTCTTACATAATAAAATTGGATGTAATTTAGATTGAACTCACTCTAATTTAATTATGCAGAGTTTCTAGATATATATCTATCCTAGATACAAGTTAGATTAAAATATAATTCCATATTATTTAATCCCAAAGCATGCTCAATAGTGGCCAATCACTAAGCAATGTCAATAAAAATAATATTAAATAAATTGTAATAATATTAAACAAAACTGATTAGAGGGAATAATCTCTAAGTTCCAAACAAGTTCATAGGTCCTCTAGATTGCAAAGAAAATCTAGCCACACATAGCTTTAATTAACATCATAGCAACATCAAATCTAGAATTAACAATCACAATGAAGATAAGAGAAAGCAAAGAGAGAAAATATGGTACTGTTTGGGCTCCAAACTCTACCTCAACTCTAGCTGTCTATCGACTTAGAGGAAGAAGAAAATTGCAGCAGCAGAATGACCTCCACCTCCTCTGGTTCATGATTGAGTGAATTTGACAGTCATTCTCCTTTGATTCCTTCTCACGTTCAAGCTCTCGGTCTTTGGTGCACAGATTGCTTTGTCCACTCTTTGCACTTTTTAAAGACAATCCACACACTCTCATTTGCCACTGCCCCTAGCCCCTATATCTTTTTATTCCCAATTGTTGCTTAATTGTTACTCATTTCCTTTTAGGTTCTCCTTAATTATTCATTCCAAACCCGTGTCTGTCTATCACAAAAGGAAGGAAAATATTGTATAATAACAACAACAACAACAATAAAAATAGCAGTAATAATAACTACTTGACCATTTTTTTAAACTTCTCATTACTATTTTTCTCTTTTGTAAACTTGAAAACTTTTATTTTAATTTGAAATACCATAAATGATGCATCTAAATTGATATCTCATAAAATCTCAAAGAGATCTCTTTAATTTAGCTTTAATGACTTCTTAAATATGTCAAAATATATTTCAAATCTATTTAGAATGAGAAGTCATCACCACCTAGCACCCCGCCGCAGTTGATGAAGGCTTGAACACTATGAACCATCACACTAAACACCCACTACCATCATCGAGGAAGACCTGACCACCGTGAGCACCAGCAGCACCAAGCACACGGCATTGTCTAAAAAATCCTTTCTTTAAAACTCAACTATCTATACACTTAATAAAATATGGGATAAGGGTCTTAAATGCCATGGAAGTTTTCGTTCAGGAGCACTGGTAAGACGGAAGTTTTTTTTGGACCAAAAATGCCACTGAAGTTTTCGCTGAGGGGCAATTTTGCCCTGGAAGTTTTCACTAAGGGGCAATTTTGCCCCGGAAGTTTTTACTAAGGAGCAATTTTGCCCTTCTATCTCCAAATATTAAATTTGACTATTAAATCAGTTAAAGACCACACATGTGATGTTTTGAAAAGGTCAAACTTGGAGCTAGAGAAGGAGATCCTCGAGATGTTGAGCTCAAGGCGGCCAGAATTTGTGAAGCCGAACTGATTAAAGGGACTGAAAGGTCGACTGTCACAAAACCCAAAGGAAGCATCACTTATGATCTAAGCAAATGATCACTCTATAGAGACATAAATATTATCACTATTAATTTGTTTTACTGAACCAATTTTTGGAACAATTCATTTCTCGTTTTGCGTTTCATTTACGTTTTATGACAGACCTTTCAGTCCCTTTGACCAGTTCGGCTTCACAAATTCTGGCCGCCTTGAGTTCAACATCTGAAGGATCTCCTTCTTTGACTCCAAGTTCGACCTTTTCAAGGTATGACATTTGTGGTCTTTGACTGATTTAATAGTCAAATTTGATATTTGGGGACAGAAGGGCAAAAAATTGCTAGGTTTTGTAAACTTCCGGGGTAAAATTGCTCCTTAATGAAAACTTCCGGGGCAAAATTGCTCCTCAGCGAAAACTTCTGTGGCAAAAATGATACTTCCGGGGCAAAATTGATACTTCCTGTGAACATCCGTGGTATTTTTTGTTCAAAAAAAACTTCCGTCTTACCAGTGCTCCTGAGCGAAAACTTCCATGGCATTTAAGACCCTTATCCCATAAAATATTCGGATAATAAATAATACTATGGTGTAAAAGAGAAAACTTAAATACAAATGTCTACCATTTAGAAAAGATTACAACTTACCTTCCAAAAGTTATCCATGGTAGAAAAAGAGTCCAACTAATGATGGTTATAAAGAATTTAAATCACTGCAAATATTTATCCATGATGAAAAAGAATGAACTAGTTCTTTAAAATTTGTCATGGATAATAAAACATTTCTAAGTTTCCATACATTAAGTCATTTCAAATCAACACATTTATAAAGCTATTTCAATTAACAGTTGGACCTTTAGCTTCTCAATTATCAAAACATAGTATTTAACCATAAGGCCAGGGGAAAACTCATTTTTGAATAATGTTCTTTCAAAAACATTTATAAAATATCACAAGTCAACTATCCAATAGTCAAACATTTAAAATCTCTCATGGATAATAGAACTCTTCTCATCCTTTTACAAACTAAACCATAATTCATCAAAACATTTGGGCCTTGGACTTCTCAAAGTCCAAAATAATAATTATTCGACCATAAGTCCAATATCAAACTCAATTATCAAAATACTTAAAACAATAATTTTCTTAAATATCGACCTGAAGCCTTAATTGTTGAAAGATATGTAGTTGAAGAGGCGATGAACTTTTGCAAAGATTATCTATAAGGTGAGAAGGCACAGTCTCGGAATGAAGAAGGGAGAAGTAAGGGAACACGAGGTCTCAAAGTGAAGAGTATGCCTCGTGAAGAGGTGTTGCAAGCACACTTGTATATCTTAAATCATACAGAAGAAGTTTAGCCGTACTTAGATGAACACTGAAAGAGTTTGAAGAACATGTATTCGAGGAAAAATGACATCCAGATAGCTAATAAGCAAAACAAGATATTCATAAAATGGTTTGAGAAAATGGTTTCGTACGACACTAGTGTGTCTAAGACAATTGAATGGTTAGCTTGGGGCTTTCTTTTGAGGTCATCAATTGGAGTAGTTATGATATAGACGAATATTCCTTTTACAAAAAAGCCCAAGATGATAGAAGTACTATGCAAAATAGTAGGGTGTTGAAGCCATGACCTTTTATAGTTCAAAAAATAAAAACCCTATATTGGCATCTATGGCCTATTATGGAATTATTGAAGAAATGAGAGATAACCTACAACAAATTCAAAGTTTCTATTGTAAGTGGGTTAACGATGATGCTGTTGTAATATATCAACAATTTGGATTTGCCACAGTTGATCTTCAAAGAGTTGGTTATAAAAATGAGACCTTCATTCTAGCAAGCCAGGTGAAATAAGTGTTTTATGCCATAAATACTGCAAATAAAAAATTGTCCATTGTACTTTGAAGTAAAAAATTAAAAGGATGGTGATCTAGCCTTTAACCATGATGGCACATCACCTTTCACTATAAATCCACCTAGACCAAGTGAAGTAGAATTAGTAGATGATGATAATATGCTGCAAGAAATGATCAAATTGAAGGGATATGGAAAAAAAACAAAGTAGGGCTTCAAGGAATGAAATAGTACTGTGTATTTTTTTCTTTTAAATTTTAGTTAGTTTATTTTATTTATTTAATTGTAATTTAATTACCTACTTGACATTGATTTCTTAACAGGAATATCGATAGTTCTGATGAGGAACAAGAATCCATGTAAAAATTAATCCTATCTTGCTCTAAAAGATTGGAGATTGTTTGGGCATCACAACAAGACCCTAGATTTTTGGTAAATCGCATTCGCTATAGTATCAAACCTTTTATTTGAATTTATTTGACAACATTGACTTGGTTTTTTCCTCCACAAGAACTAAATGCTGCTAATAAAGAGAGACAAGCTAAAAATTATTATCATCATTGCATGTCTCATGGTGGTTATCAAAAGCTTGAAAAGAATATTATGAAACAAGAATTTAGAAAATGCAAGAAGTAGCTAAATCAGATCCTAGCATTGTTGTGTAGGCCCCACCTTCACCCCCCACATCTTATAAAATCGAAAGTAGGGAGGATAAAGGTTGAAAAATACATAAATCTCGTTGTTGCTAAGGTTGCTGGAAGGATTGTAAGTAGTTAACGTAATGTATATTTAAGTGTGTTTCATGTTCCTTAAAGATTGCTATTAATTAATTCTTTTATGAATTGCATGATATATGATGAACGGGAAGAGCATAGTAGCCAAGGTTCCATCACACAAATTAGAAGGATAGACATCTTATCAATAGCCATTGGGAAGCCAGATCACCCTAGTCGCATTAGAGGGGAGCCAAGGGGAGTTGGTCTCTTGAGATATTTTGGATGAGCTTCACAACATTTGTCACAAAGTGACCAAATAAGGATCTTGGGGCCATGCTTTGAGAGGAAGTTCATCAAGAGCTCAAGGTACAAATTCACTAATCGCTTTGACAAGAGCTATTGCATGAGCTACGTGGTAAGATGAGATCTATGGTGATGTTTATGTTAGTTCTCAAGGTTTTGATGATAACAAGACCTGAAATCATTTAAGGTTTTGAATCAGATTTAATCATGTACTTCATGTTAGACCTTGTTATCACCCAAGAGGGGGGTGAATTGGCTGTCTGATAAAATTTTTGAAACTTTGAAAATCTTTTTGCAACTTACTGAAAGTAGTTTATATGACAGTAATGATTTATAAAACAATAAATAGTCATTCAAACATATATGCTGAGAATTTAAGAGATAAGGGAGAAGAATATGCAAATTGAGATTTATACTGGTTGGCCCAATCCTTGACCTACATCCAGTCCCCAAGCTCCACTTGAGATTTTCAATCCACTATCTTATTTCAACTTGATTACATGTTCTGTACTTGGAATAATCCTCTCACTAGGATTCACTCCCCCTTACAAATTGTAATCAATATACCCACTTGATTACACACTTTGTACTCGAAGTAATCTTCTCACTAGGATTTACTCCCCTTACAAGCTGTAATCAATACAATGAGTTTCCCACTCAAGATCACCCAATCTTGAGTAACTCTCAAGTGTAAATGGAGTTAAATACCCAAGAGAGGGGTGAATTGGGTATTTTAAAATTCTTAAGATGAGTGCTTTGTTTTTGGCTAATGAAAACAGGGGTTAACAGAGATAAGGAAGAGAAAGCTTGGACACAAGAGTTTATACTGGTTCGGTCCTATCAACTTGACCTACATCCAGTCCCCAGACACTCTGGGATTTTCCACTATATCAATGATTACACAGTCTGCACTCAAGAAGTGATTCTCTCTCTAGAACTTACTCCCCCTTACAAGTTGTAATCAATGATCCCAACCACCAAGTCCCCTGACTTGTGGTTCCTTACAATCAATGATCAATAATCAAAGAAAAACTCTCTCTAAGAGTAGATGATGATAAACACTGAAGCTTATAATGTCAAAAGACAAGTTACAAATGAAAATTGAGAAGTAGTTGAGAAACTTGAATGCTTGAGCATTTTCAGATGTTGTAGCAGCTATGAAGTATTGAATGCCACTCTATTTATACATAGAAGGCATTAAATGATGTTGTAGCTTGGATTAAAACATTGGGAGTGTTCAGCTGAAGTTAGGTTCCACTTTGGCCATCTTCTCTCTCTTGGTTTCTGCATAATACAGCTGGACTTTGATTCAGAGTTGACTCTCTGCAAATTAATCCGTTGGAGAGGCTGTTGCTTGTTGTAGAAATCTTCCTTTAATGCTTTTCAACCGTATACAAGTGGATTAACCAAAAGTAAGCAAGTTTCTGGGTTGAACATTTACTGTTCTGACACAACTTTTGCTTTTGGTCTAAACCTTCAATAATCCTTCTTTAATCTGTCTGAAACTCACTAAAAAGATGATTAAACATATCTAGAATCATTATAGATTAATCATGAAAAGCATTGAGATCAAACAAGAAGGTATAGCAGATTTGACAAATTCAAATTTCTGACAACGGATAGAAACCTGGAGGTTTGTTCTACAAACCTCTGAAGAGTGGAGCTAAATACCCAAGAGGGGGGGTGAATTGGGTATCTTTAAAAATTAAGGATTGAGCTCTGTTTTTGACTAATGAGAACAGAGGCTAACAGAGGAGTAGGGAAGGAAAGCTTTACACAATGTGATTTATACTGGTTCGGTCCTTTCTCTGACCTACATCCAGTCCCCAAGCCTCACCTGGGATTTTCAATCCACTATAATCAAATATTGATTACACACTCTGTACTAAGAGTTGTTCTCTCACTAGAACACACTCCCCCTTACAAGTTGTAATCAATACACCCTCTGTAAGTGCAGGATGTTCCTCTCCCTAGGACACACTCCCCCTTACAAGTTGTACTCTGATTTTCCCAATCTCCAAGTCCCACTGACTTGAGATTATTACAATGAGTGATATACAATGAAATAGACTCTCTCTAAGAGCAGATAAGGTTACACACTGAAGCTCTATGTATCAAAGATACAATCTAATGTGTATACAGAGAAAGAATAGGTATTTTCGTGCAGAAGTTTTGTAGCTGTCTTTTCTATATTGTTTCTTCAAATCTTCAGCTATTTATGGTAGTTTGAAGCTTGTGGACGTTAGGTAACCGTTGGAGCTTCTTCCCATTTGAAAAACTAGCTGTTGCAAGTGTTTCTCCATGTGTAAAATTGCTGCAGAAGCTGTTGAGTGAATATGCTGTCACCACTTTCAGATTTGCACGTTTTTCACTTTCTTGCAGCTGAATGATGAGGCCCATACTATCTTGTTTGTTGATTCAACTTTATTCAGAGGAGCCTAAGTTGTCTGCAAGGTATGCTGAATGTTTATCACGCCAGGCTGTGGTCCATTCCCTTTTGTCTTGAAGGATATAATATTATATTGCAAGTTGCACAAGCTATCCCTTCATTTGATTCTCTGTCATGGGCTTGATATTTGAATATTGAATCTGTTGAAGCTTTTGTCCGTTGGAGATGTCTTTACTTGTTGTGGTAAGCATTCTTTAACGTTTAGAAGGCGTGCTCAGATGGATTGGCTAAGAATAGGTTGATTTGCAGAAGTGCATTTAATGCACTGTTCACTTTTTGCTTTATTGCTTTTGACCTTCAATAATCTTGATCTGTTCTAGCTGAAATATACTTAACAAACTTGTTAAACATAGCTAGGAATATGATTGAATGAATTATGGAAGCAATAAGATCAAACAATAATGATTTGCAAATTCGTGTAATTCAAAAATCAATTTTGACAGTTGTATACCGCGGTAAGTTCATCCATACTGCAGTATGCCAGTGTGCATACTGCAGTATCCAAAGGCTTACTGCAGTAAACAACTTCCAGAGACAAAAACCTCGCGAAATGCTTTTGAAAGATATCCTCTATACTGCGGTAAGCAACTAACATACTGCAGTATGCGAGTTTTTGTTAAAGAGAAGAGACCCCGTGATTGCCCAATACTGCAGTATGAAAACCTATACTGCAGTATGCAATAGTTGTAAACTTAGAGAGCTTTCTGTGAGAGCCTTTACTGCAGTATGCAACTCCATACTGCGGTATTAATTTGAGTGAGAAAACTTGATTGCTCTCGGGTTGGTCCTATACTGCAGTATGCATACCTATACTGCGGTATTGGCTTGACTTAGAATTTTCATTGCTCTCTGGATGCCCCTATACTGCAGTATACAAGGCTATACTGCGGTATGGGCTTGACTTAGAATTTTCATTGCTCTCTGGATGCCCCTATACTGCAGTATACAAGGCTATACTGCGGTATGGGCTTGACTTAGAATTTTCATTGCTCTCTGGATGCCCCTATACTGCAGTATACAAGGCTATACTGCGGTATGGGCTTGTTTTGAAAAACGCGGTTTCTCTCTGGAAGTCCCTATACTGCAGTATACATGGCTATACTGCGGTATGGACTTATTTTGAAAATACGGTTGCTCTTGGGTTGGCCCCATACTGCAGTATGACATCCTATACTGCGGTATGGCCTTTCACTGGGAGTCCAATACTGCGGTATGTAACTAACATACTGCAGTATTGACTTAACTTCATCAATTTGATGATCTTCTGTAAGTCCTATACTGCGGTATATCACCTTATACTGCAGTATTGACTTTCTGGAAGACCCTACACTGCAGTATGCCATCCCATACTGCGGTAAGCAACTCTTAGATGATTTTCAAAGAATCTTAGAAACTTCAAAACATATTTTTCACTTGTTGTTAATCATCAAAACATATTGAGAACTAACATTCTCCCCCTTTTTGATGATGACAACACTTATAAACATTCTTTTTAAAGATTTAGAAAGATGTGTAGCTTTCAGATTGAAGTTTTCAAAATATCAGAGTTGAATTATCAGAAAAACATCCAATTTGCATTTTTAAACATAGACATCAGAGAATAGCAGCAGATATATGATTGAACTCGTAAACATGTGCAAAATATGTTCATATTCATTTAAAACATCATTCATAACATTACAAGCTTAAAACATTACAAGCTTCCTACACCTACATCAACTAATCATCCTACTAAACCTCTAAACACTAAACCTCTAAACACTAAGCATCTTTCTCTGCTTCTCCCCCTTTGTCATCATCAACATACTCGGGATCTAGGATAATAAGAGGAGGAGAATAGAGGACCATAGCTGTGTTGGGATCAAAATCGGAATCATGGGGCACAGCATATGGAGAGGGTGTAGGGAAGAGCTCAGTAGATGGAGTAGGTGGAGATGGAAGAGGATTCGGAAGAATCTCTGTGGTAGGGGTGACCGGGGAAGAGGTGGGGTGGGGTGGGCTATGAGGTGGACTGGGAAATGAGAAAGTGGGTGATGATGGTGGTGAGAAGTGGGGTTCTGGTGAGATTGTGGAAGGCTGGGATACGGGTATAGATGGTTGGGCTTCTGGAACAGCAGTCGAAGAGGATGGACCAGTGGTAAAACCGAATGAAGATGAAGATGAGCCACCAAGTCCAAAGTGTTGAAGGAGTTGCTGAGCCTTGTCTCTGGCATCTGAGGCAGCAGCTAAGGTGACTGACAATGTAGAGCCCAAGTTGATCCCTTGATCATCAATAGCATCTTTCACCTTGACCAGTTCAGAGAGAACCTGTGACTGAGCTACTATCACATCCATAACCCCCAACTTGATGTCAGCCCGAATCATATCAAACTCTGCCTTCATCATAGCTCGGTGAGATAGAAGTGCAGCATCCACAATTCCTCTAATCCGCTCATCAAAATCTGAAGGAAGTGGTGGTGGAGCAGACTGGGCCTCATGTGCAACTGACTGAGATGCACGAGTCTGTGACCGCGGTGGAGCTCTCGACTGCCCAGATCCTTCCGGCTCGAACTGAATCTTCATCAAGTTGAGCTGAGTCTTGCCAAAGGCCGGGATAAACTTCATCTGCTCGGGAGGACCCACATACCATATCTTATGGTAGTACAATATCAGAGAGACCAGAGATGCAAAGGGCATGTAGGATCCCTTGCGGGATACGAATCTGAAGTGGCTAATCTCCTTGAACAGCCACTGCCCAATATTGAGCGGATGCTTGCGGATGAAGGCGGTGAAGAAGCGGTAGTCTTTCTGCGTGAAGTGCGTGTAGCTCCCGCCTTTTTGCACAAAGTTACGTGAATACACGTACCATATCACACGGTGCAAATGAGGCATCTCCGAGGGCTTGAATGTCAAGTGAACCCTCTGATCATCCGGTATGTCCTGACCGGGCATAAGTGTGGCATATACCTCCTCATTAGAATACTTTGGTGTGGACGCTTCGGGAGGGTTAACCACCTTAAGGATCTTGTTGAGTATGGCGGCAGATAGAGTAAACTGAACTCCTCTCACAGAAGTTGTGACCCTTTCCTCAATCAATCTACCTTCCGAGCTCAAGATGTGATTGGATGCCATGTTGAAATAAAACATCTTGACCAACTCAGGACAGTAGGCAGCCTCGATGGAGACGAGCGTAGCATACGGTCCAAACCATGGAGATAGATCAACGTTGCACTCCCGATATACTTGCTCTAGATTGACAGAGGTTACGGTGCAGAAACCTCGGCTTCCGAAAAGGTCTTTGAATTTGGCATTGAGACCGGGAGGAAGAATGACAGGAGCAACCTTAAATCCCTCTGGCGCATTCTTGTGGATTTTGATTTCTTCAACCGCATTTGCTACCACAAGAGAGAAATCTAGCTCAGAATCCGTTTCTGAGGCAGAGCCAGGAGAATTAGCAGATGAGGGAGAGGAAGGGATAGTGGTGGAAGCCCTCTTTGATCTTGCTTTTTGAGGAGCAGCGGTCCTCTTCCCTTGAGCCTTGCTCGGCTCACCGGTCTTCTGCTTCTTGGTGACAGAAGGTGGAGTAGAAGTCTTGGACGGAGCTCCCCTCTTCTTGGGATTCGATGAAGATGTCCCGGGTATGGGAACACGCATGCCAGGAATCTGACGATCAATGCCATCTCCTAATTTCTTAGGAATTGATTTCGTCCTCGGTGCCCGGAGTGGAAGGGAAGAAGAAGGTTGTTTGGAGAGAGATTGGTCTTTAGACATTGTTAACGCTAGGGTTTCGGTGAAAATGGGAATCAGAGAGGAATGAGAGAAGGTTGGAGAGGATTTGTGGAGGTTTAACTGGGGTTTGAGACGATTTCAGAGAGAGAAGGAAGAAAGAGATGCGTTACTGCTAGGGCTTTACTGTGGTATAGGTGCGAGTATGAAAGAACACAGCGTTTTAATATATATAGACAAACCCCTATACTGCAGTAAGGTTCTTGTATACTGCAGTATAGCATACTTTCATTTACATACTGCAGTAAGGATGGAAGTATACTGACCTGGACTTCAAAAATGTTGAGAGAATTTTTGAAAACCCGATGGCCATACTGCAGTATAGCATTTACAAACTGCAGTATGCCTCTTGCATACCTGAAACTTCGTTTCTGTCTGACCCCATACTGCAGTATATGACTTACATACTGCAGTATCCCTCTTCCATACTCAGCTTTGGCCTCTGTCTGATCCCATACTGCAGTATATCACTTACATACTGCAGTATACCTCTTGCATGTCTGAAACTCTGAAACCCCGATGGACATACTGCAGTATACCACTTACATACTGCAGTAAGCATCTTGCACACTTGGAATTTTTGCTTCTCACACACCCTATACTGCGGTATATCATTTGCATACCGCGGTATAGCTCTACTGAAACATCAAAAACACCCTGCAAAAACAAAGACTAAACTCTCCGATGCTTAAGTTAGTAAAGATTAATCATCAATGACACATCTAACATTAATTTGAGGGAGAATAACTTACAATTCATTGGGATTTACCATTCCCAATTCTCTCCTTATGAAAGTGAATTGTTCCTTGGCTAGAGGCTTGGTGAAGATGTCAGCTAATTGAAGATGAGTTGGAATGAACATCACTTTCACATCTCTCTTCTGGACATGGTCCCGGATGAAGTGATGTCTCACATCAATATGCTTGGTTCTTGTATGTTGCACGGGATTCTTGGCCAAGCTTATTGTGCTAGTATTATCACAAAGTATTGGGATTTCCTTTAAGTGCACTCCCAAGTCAGCAAGTTGTTGCTTCAACCACAACACTTGAGCACAGCAACTTGAGGCAGCCACATATTCAGCTTCTGTTGAGGACACGGCCACGGTAGTTTGCTTCTTGCTAAACCAAGAGACAAGTGAGTTGCCAAAGAACTCGCATTGCCCACTTGTACTTTTTCTGTCCGTCTTATAACCAGCATGATCCGAATCTGAATATGCCACAAGATGCTCCGGCTGACCTTTGGGAAACCATAGCCCAAGAGTCTTCGAATCAGAGAGATATCTGAATATCCTCTTCACATTTTCAGCATGAGACTCTTTAGGAGCGGATTGAAACCGAGCACACATTCCAACACTGAATTGGATGTCTGGGCGACTTGCAGTGAGATAGAGCAATGATCCAATCATTCCTCTATACTTGGTAATGTTGAAATCCTTGCCCTCTTCATCAGCATCCAAAGAAGTTGTTGTGCTCATTGGTGTGTCAGCTCCATTGCACTTGTCCATTCCAAACTTCTTCAGCAAATCATTTAAATACTTGGTTTGAGATATAAATATCCCATCCTTACGTTGTTTGATTTGCAGTCCAAGGAAGTAATTGAGCTCTCCCATCATTGACATCTCAAATTCCCCCTGCATAGACTTGGAAAATTCCTCACACAAAGAGTCATTAGTAGCACCGAAAATAATATCATCAACATATATCTGTACAATTAAAATTTCATTCAATTTATTTTTCTTGATAAACAATGTTGTATCAGCCTTTCCTCTAATAAATCCTTGATTGAGTAAGAATTGACTCAATCTTTCATACCAAGCTCTAGGAGCTTGCTTAAGACCATACAAGGCTTTCTTAAGTTTAAAAACATGATCTGGAAATTGATCATTTTCAAAACCTGGAGGTTGTTCAACATACACCTCCTCTTGAATGAAACCATTTAGAAAAGCACTTTTGACATCCATTTGATAGAGTTTAAAACCTTTTGTGCATGCAAATGCTAGAAGAACTCTTATTGCTTCCAATCTAGCTACTGGAGCATAAGTCTCTTCATAGTCTATTCCTTCTTCTTGATTGTAGCCTTTGGCCACTAATCTAGCCTTGTTACGCACAATGATGGCTGACTCATCACGTTTGTTCTTGAATACCCATTTTGTCCCAATTACCGGATGGTCTTTGGGTCTAGGTACCAAGTCCCAAACTTGATTTCTATCAAATTGATGTAGCTCCTCTTGCATAGCAATCACCCAATCATTGTCTGAAAGGGCTTCTTCTATCTTAGAGGGCTCTATATGTGAAATAAATGCAGAAAATGTAACTTCATTCAGAGTACTATTTCTGGTCCTGACTCCTTGATTTACATCACCTATGACTTGGTCTAAAGGATGATTTCTTAAAAATCTCCAAGCTCTAGGTTGAGACTGATCAGGATTTTCTAAGTTGTTTTCAGGATCAGCCTCAAAAACATTTTCTGAATTTTCAGAAGGAGTAGGAGCATTTTTCGAAAAGAATTTGTTTTTGAAAATAGTCTCCTCTTCATCATCCAAGGATTTATCAGATTCAGATTCACAGAATACAACATGTATAGATTCCTCAACAATCTTAGTTCTAGTATTAAAAACTCTATATGCTTTGCTCCTATTAGAGTAACCAATAAAGATAGCTAAATCAGCTTTAGGATCGAATTTACCAAGATTGTCTTTACTATTATTGTGCACATAGCACTTACAGCCGAAGACACGAAGGTGGCTTAGGTTTGGTTTTCTTTCCTTGTAGAGTTCGTATGGAGTCTTATTCAGCTTCTTTCTCAAGTATGCTCTGTTGGAGACGTAGCAAGCCGTACTCATGGCATCAGCCCAAAATACTTGCGAAGTGATGTACTCGTTCAACATTGCTCTAGCCATTTCAGTGAGTACTCTATTCTTTCTCTCCACAACACCATTTTGTTGTGGTGTTCTTGGTGCTGAAAAGTTGTGATCAATCCCCATACTGTCACAGAACTCAGCAAAGGCTTGATTCTCGAACTCTCCACCATGATCAGTCCGTATTCCTGAAATTGATAACCCTTTCTCGTTTTGGACCTTCTTGGCAAATGAAACAAACTGATCAAAGGTTTCATCTTTAGAAGATAAAAATATTGTCCAAGTAAATCTAGAGAAATCATCAACAATGACCAAAGTGTATAAGTTTCCACCAAGACTTTTCACTCTAGCTGGTCCAACTAGATCCATGTGAAGAAGTTGAAGAGGTCTGTTTGTTGAAATCTCATTTTTAGCTTTAAAAGAAGATTTGGTCTGTTTTCCCTTTTGACAAGCATCACAAATCATATCATTTTTGAAATTCAGTTTGGGAATGCCAATAACCAAATCCTTTTTCAATAACTTGTCAAGTTGATACATATTAACATGAGCTAATCGCTTATGCCATAGCCAACTCTCATTCAAGTTACTTACAAAACAATGTTCAGAAGTAGAAGCATTGCTAGAGAGGTTCAAAGTATAACAGTTTCCATCTCTAGGTGCTCTAAATAAAGCTTTATTTTTCAAATCATTTATGGAGATCAAATCCTTTTTAACAATAAAGCATTCATCAGAGTCAAATATTACCAAGTTACCTTTATCGGTGCTTTGGCTCACACTTAGGAGATTGTGACACAATCCTTCTACAAGGTAGACGTCTTTGATGAGTGGGCCTTCATTGTTGCCTATCTCACCAATGCCAGCGATTTTCCCGGATTGATCACCTCCAAATGTGACTCTACCTCCATCTTTTGGCTTTATTGATAAAAACTTTGATTTGTCTCCAGTCATGTGTCTTGAGCATCCACTATCAATGTACCACTTGTTCGGCCTTGATGCTCTAAGACATACCTACAGATCACCAGAGGTCAAGTTTTAGGTACCCATCTTTTCTTGGGTCCTTTGGGGTTAGCATGCACCTTGGGAACATATGTTCCTTTTGGTACCCAGACATAATTTCCTACAGGTTTAGCTTTTCTTCCTTTTCGATGAAAACAAGATGAAGTAGAATGACCCTTCCTATTGCAATATGTACAATGTGCAAAAGGATTTGAGGAATGAACAGATTTAGTGAAATAATTCATATAGGATTTTTGTCCATTCTTTTTCTTTCCTTTCTTCTTATCGAAGTCTGGTCTATAACCAATGCCCGATCTATCGTTTGTAAAACGTTGTTGTTTCAAAATCACATTGAGCATTTCACTTCCCTTAGTGAATTTCTCAAGTGCTTTTGTAAGTTGTGAATTCTTTTTCTCTAGGATAGAGCATTCATCACAAATCAGGGATTGAGGAGAAGAGAGGTTTTCAATCTGCAGTTCAAGAAAAGAATTTTTTCTTTTCAAAGACATATACTTGTCTGCAAGTTTTTCAAACTCCTTTTGAACAACATTGTATTCAGCAAACAATTCATCATAGGAAGGAAGAGATTCATATACCTCATTTATTTCACTAGGTTGTTCTTCTTCCTCAGCAACCAGGCATATGTTGGCTTTTTCACTTTCATCCTCTTCAGCTTCATCCTCATCCGATGAGCTATCTCCCCATATAGCTGACACATATGCCTTCTTTCTGTATTTCTTGAATTTCTTCTTTTCTTTCTCTTGGTTTTTCAGCTGAGGGCATTCTGCTTTGATGTGTCCGGGCTTCTCGCATTCATAGCAGATGATAGGCTTCTTTGATTCATAGCTCGAACTTCCTTTCTGAAATTTCTTGAAGCCTTGATCTCTTTTATAAAGCTTCTTGAATCTCCGGACCATCATGCCAATCTCTTCATCCTCGTCCTCATCTTCCTCATCCTTTTCCGCATTCAGAGCTACTCCCTTGTTGCGATTGTTGCCACCATTGACATCTTCTAATTCCTTTTTGAACTTCAACTTGCTCTCATATTCAGATAAGCTACCAAACAAGGCTGCAACTGACGTCATCGACTCTCCACGGGCCTCTTCGATAGCTGTGACCTTTGCTTCCCAATCTTTGGTCAGAATATTAAGAATCTTTCTTACTTGAGACCCTTGATCAAAGATCTTTCCTAGAGCAGCCAGTTGATTTGTCAAATGAGTATATCTGAGCTGAAACTCTCCAATGCTTTCTCCTTGCTTCATTCGCAACAAGTCATATTCAGTGGTTAGAATATTAATCCGGTTTTCCTTGATTCCAGAAGTTCCTTCATATGCAATCTCTAGTGCTTTCCACATCTCCTTAGCTGTTGACAGATTGCAAATGCGAAAGAACTCTTTTTGGCTAAGAGCACTTTGAAGCATCAGGATGGCCTTGCTATTGAGAGTAATATTCTTCTTATCATCATCGTTGAACTCAGCTTCGGTCTTTGGAACAGTGATGCCTCCTTCAACCTTAACTGGTACATAATCTCCAGTTTCAAATACTCTCCACAATCCATATTCTGTAGCCATTACGAACACACGAAATTTTGCTTTCCAGAAAGAGTAGTGTTCGCCATTGAAACCGGGAGGTCTGTTGATTGAAGCTCCATCAGGAAGAATTCCTTCCATAGTGATCCTTCTCGAGTGGTTAAACTCTTCTGAGAAGACCTTGCTCTGATACCAAATGAAGAGTGGAGCTAAATACCCAAGAGGGGGGGTGAATTGGGTATCTTTAAAAATTAAGGATTGAGCTCTGTTTTTGACTAATGAGAACAGAGGCTAACAGAGGAGTAGGGAAGGAAAGCTTTACACAATGTGATTTATACTGGTTCGGTCCTTTCTCTGACCTACATCCAGTCCCCAAGCCTCACCTGGGATTTTCAATCCACTATAATCAAATATTGATTACACACTCTGTACTAAGAGTTGTTCTCTCACTAGAACACACTCCCCCTTACAAGTTGTAATCAATACACCCTCTGTAAGTGCAGGATGTTCCTCTCCCTAGGACACACTCCCCCTTACAAGTTGTACTCTGATTTTCCCAATCTCCAAGTCCCACTGACTTGAGATTATTACAATGAGTGATATACAATGAAATAGACTCTCTCTAAGAGCAGATAAGGTTACACACTGAAGCTCTATGTATCAAAGATACAATCTAATGTGTATACAGAGAAAGAATAGGTATTTTCGTGCAGAAGTTTTGTAGCTGTCTTTTCTATATTGTTTCTTCAAATCTTCAGCTATTTATGGTAGTTTGAAGCTTGTGGACGTTAGGTAACCGTTGGAGCTTCTTCCCATTTGAAAAACTAGCTGTTGCAAGTGTTTCTCCATGTGTAAAATTGCTGCAGAAGCTGTTGAGTGAATATGCTGTCACCACTTTCAGATTTGCACGTTTTTCACTTTCTTGCAGCTGAATGATGAGGCCCATACTATCTTGTTTGTTGATTCAACTTTATTCAGAGGAGCCTAAGTTGTCTGCAAGGTATGCTGAATGTTTATCACGCCAGGCTGTGGTCCATTCCCTTTTGTCTTGAAGGATATAATATTATATTGCAAGTTGCACAAGCTATCCCTTCATTTGATTCTCTGTCATGGGCTTGATATTTGAATATTGAATCTGTTGAAGCTTTTGTCCGTTGGAGATGTCTTTACTTGTTGTGGTAAGCATTCTTTAACGTTTAGAAGGCGTGCTCAGATGGATTGGCTAAGAATAGGTTGATTTGCAGAAGTGCATTTAATGCACTGTTCACTTTTTGCTTTATTGCTTTTGACCTTCAATAATCTTGATCTGTTCTAGCTGAAATATACTTAACAAACTTGTTAAACATAGCTAGGAATATGATTGAATGAATTATGGAAGCAATAAGATCAAACAATAATGATTTGCAAATTCGTGTAATTCAAAAATCAATTTTGACAGTTGTATACCGCGGTAAGTTCATCCATACTGCAGTATGCCAGTGTGCATACTGCAGTATCCAAAGGCTTACTGCAGTAAACAACTTCCAGAGACAAAAACCTCGCGAAATGCTTTTGAAAGATATCCTCTATACTGCGGTAAGCAACTAACATACTGCAGTATGCGAGTTTTTGTTAAAGAGAAGAGACCCCGTGATTGCCCAATACTGCAGTATGAAAACCTATACTGCAGTATGCAATAGTTGTAAACTTAGAGAGCTTTCTGTGAGAGCCTTTACTGCAGTATGCAACTCCATACTGCGGTATTAATTTGAGTGAGAAAACTTGATTGCTCTCGGGTTGGTCCTATACTGCAGTATGCATACCTATACTGCGGTATTGGCTTGACTTAGAATTTTCATTGCTCTCTGGATGCCCCTATACTGCAGTATACAAGGCTATACTGCGGTATGGGCTTGACTTAGAATTTTCATTGCTCTCTGGATGCCCCTATACTGCAGTATACAAGGCTATACTGCGGTATGGGCTTGACTTAGAATTTTCATTGCTCTCTGGATGCCCCTATACTGCAGTATACAAGGCTATACTGCGGTATGGGCTTGTTTTGAAAAACGCGGTTTCTCTCTGGAAGTCCCTATACTGCAGTATACATGGCTATACTGCGGTATGGACTTATTTTGAAAATACGGTTGCTCTTGGGTTGGCCCCATACTGCAGTATGACATCCTATACTGCGGTATGGCCTTTCACTGGGAGTCCAATACTGCGGTATGTAACTAACATACTGCAGTATTGACTTAACTTCATCAATTTGATGATCTTCTGTAAGTCCTATACTGCGGTATATCACCTTATACTGCAGTATTGACTTTCTGGAAGACCCTACACTGCAGTATGCCATCCCATACTGCGGTAAGCAACTCTTAGATGATTTTCAAAGAATCTTAGAAACTTCAAAACATATTTTTCACTTGTTGTTAATCATCAAAACATATTGAGAACTAACAACCTCGAGGTTTTCATTATGTCCAGGTGAAAAAGATTTTGGATTAAGCAGCAAACCTGGAGGTTTTAAAATGAACCTGGAGATTTTCATAAAAGCAAAAAGAAGTCTAAGTGTCTGAGTCCCAAAACCTCGAGATTTCATTATAAACCTCGAGGTTTCATCTAAAAAATGAAACCTTCTGAAAACACGATGAAACCAAACCTGGAGGTTTCATAAGAAACCTAGAGGTTTCAAACATTGTGAAAATTCATTTGCTCTCTGGAACTCACAAACCTCGAGGTTTTCAGCAATACTCGAGGTTTGGCTAAAAATACTAAAAAGCTGAACTTTGTTCCAAAGGCAAAACTTGGAAGTTTGGAGTAAACCACGAGGTTTTTACAAATGGGAAAACTTGATTGCTCTCTGTATGTTAGAAACCTCCAATACTCGAGGTTTTGCTTAAATCCCAAACTTCTCAAGTTTGAGCCAAACCACAAACCTCGAGGTTTATGTGGGAACCTCGAGGTTTTCAATGTCCTTGAAAACCATTTGCTCTCTGGATGTAGAAACCTGGAGGTTTCTTCAAATACTCGAGGTTTCACATTCTTTTTTAAAAGTGTCAGTTAGGCGCCAAACCACAAACCTGGAGGTTTTGTTATAAACCTCGAGGTTTGAAGAGTTGGTGTGAAATTGAGTTTTCTCTTGAAGTCCAAAACCTCGAGGTTTCTTCACAAACCTCGAGGTTTCACATAAATTTGTGAAACCAAGTTTTTGCAAGGCAGAACACTGAACCTTGAGGTTACCTTTGTAAGGCCAAACCTCGAGGTTTCTGTGCAAACCTCGAGGTTTGCGCTTACTCATGATTTTCCAATCATCCAAGAACAAATCCTCATTTTTGTTTACAATTGTTGGCAATCATCAAAACCTCAAGAGAATTAACATCAAGTTGTATGGTAGGATATTTACAATAGATCTTATCTCTCAGAAGTGAATGAATAAACATTGAAGTATAATACAAATCATTTCACTCTCTATGATAAACTATGTAAACATTTGAAAACAGAGCATAAATAATATGAAGATCAGAGTATGAGCATCTTGAAGATGTAGGCTTGTGTCTCGCTACTTCTGTCTTGAATTCTATCTCAGCCCTTTAGTTAATGCCTACGACTTTTAGGCTTTGTAACCTCTTTGGGACACTGCCCGATGTTCACGATTTAATAATTGTGGCCTTTTCCAGCCTATGAACATATCAGTCTCACAGGACTTATGGCTTCTCCATGAACGCATGTCAAGTCTGTGTTAGTTCTCCATGTGTTTTCATAATAACTGACAATTGTAAAAATAAAAAAATGAAGTTAATGGTTTAAGCCAAAATGTGTTTAATTTGATCATTCTTAAACTAGTAACTTGCTGTCTTACTTGACTCGAGTTTAGAGTTGTAAAACTCGAGTCAACTCAACACATAGAGCTTTCAAAGATATTTGAACTTGACTTGACTCGAATGTTTGAGTGTAAAACTCGAGTCAGTGCTTGGCCGAGAGCTTTTCAAAGTTTTAAAACTTAAAATGACTCAAGCCAGTCATGGTTAACTCGAGTCAGTGTAAGGCAGAGAGCAATCAAAGTATTTTAGGTTAATAGTGACTTGAGCCTATGGTCTTTAACTCAAGCATAGAATTTGGAACTCATTTTCAAATATATCAGTTGAATTGAGTTAGTCACTTAATGACTCGAGTGAACGCGATCTCAAATTGTTTTTAAAATGTATCTCGAAGTTCATTTTAAAAGAAAAGGTTGACTTGAGTTAACTATTTTAAACTCGAGCCTAAGTCATATAGATGTTGGGATCCGTACACGCAGCGGATTAAAATTTCTTACGAATCCCGTCCCGAGGATCACTCAGGTGCATTTAAATCAAGATTTAGGAATCTGAATCATACCTTTAGAGAATTCGTTCGTGTCTCGTTCTTTCTTGAATAGGTGGGCTACCTCCTCGATCAGCAGAAGACGACACTTAGAATCCTCTTCCTTTACCGGTATCCACACGAACAATCCTCGTACACGGCTACGGCAGCGTGCTAACACCTCTTGTGCGTCTCTCTTAATTTTTTACTTTAGGGTTTCTCGCGGCTTTCTGTAATACACTCAACTGAAATTCCTGTACGTTTTTCTAAACCTATTAGGCGTATTATATAATCAAAATTAATTCTCATTAATTTTGAAATTCGAATTTTGAATTTGGATAATATATTAATTAAATCTATCTTATAGATCTAATCTAATATATTAAAAGCCAGATCTGAAATCTGAATCTTGAATTTAGATCAAATTTAAATTAAAAGCCTTCTGATTTAATTTATCTCTATAAATTAAATCCGAGAAATAATATCTATCTATTTAATTAAATCTGAGATACTATACCTCAATTTAATATTAAAAAGATATACGATATCTTTATTCGAAATCAAATGAGATACAATATCTCTATTTGTTTTAGATATTTAATTTATCAAATAAATTAAATACAAAACAAATAATATATATATATATATATATATATATTATATATATATATATATATATATTAATTTCGAATTTATATATATATATATATCCTAGATTAAATTCATTATTCATTTAATCTCAGATTAATCTGAGATTCAATGAATCTGGACACTTTTACCCGTGTTGGATTATTCTTGTGTGCGACCCTACAGGCCCATACGAGATTGGCAGTGGGCCAAGACTGTATCAGCCCACAAGTCGCAAGTGGCCTCTAGCAAGACATTGCGACTACCTAATTCACATGGGGATCAATGACATGATACAACCTATCGTACAACCATGTCACGTCCTTTTTGTCACGCGATAATTTGGTTAAGGATGAGGCATGGATAATGTCAACTTCATGTTCTTGACCACTACTTTCTCGATTCTCGAGTAGTCTAAAAGGTGAAATGGAAACTCTTTTCCATCACAGTATGGCCATACATTTCTTAGACTCACTCATCGAGGGGCCCAATATTATCTCTCTATAAATGTGAGGGACAAATTCCATCTTGACCATTCACATTCCTCCGCATGAAAACCGCTAATCCCGATCCCAGCCTTTATCATCACCCGATCAAAGGTGACTTTTGACTAGGTCAAAGGTCAGTGACTCATCATGTAGGAAACCATGATGATCTCAGGTCATAGGGCGTTGTGACGCGGTTATACATGAGATAAGCTTATGACTTATACCATGCAGCTTTCTCATAGTGGGTCGGTCCAGCACCTTGTACTCTTACAAGTGCCCATGACTTTGATTCGTATCTCCATACCTTATCAAAGTCATACTGGTCTTATTTCATCTTCACTCCCGTGTAGATGACCGACCAGGGACATTTAGGATAATCTATAAGATTATCCAGGGATGCAGTTATCAATACGAACATACAAACGAAAATGATAACAAAAGATAATACTTTAAATAACTTAAATATCCAAAGTACAATGAATTACCCCTAGGGCATAATTTCCAACAATAGAGACATCTTCATTTAAACCTCAAAACTTATTTTCAAAGAAGATGATCCATTGACTGAGTCTAAAATGTTTAACTTGAGTATGTAGTCCAGTTTGCTTGAATTTGCCTCAGTGCAAGGTATCCTTGTTTTGATATTAGCGTGTCCGTAATTGCGAAATCTTCAAGTATGGCTTATACACTTCATATAATCACTAACTATTATTTCTAACCATGTTTAATCAGTTTGTTAGTAAGTTTCAGATGATTACATATTGGATTAACTGAAGAAAGAGCAAAAAGCACGTGATTACGTTATGAGCATTAAATGCTGGTTCAATAACCGAAGCATGGATTTGGTCGATCATTCACTGCACAATCAGAAAGCATTTATGGGTTCTTTCCTCTTCTGAACGCCAAATCACTCAATGATTAGAACACAAATAATGTCAATGAAGAGTGACTGAGATTGAGGAATGAATCAAGCATGAAGAATAAATGCTCTTCAATGTCTAACGGCCATATTCTCCAATGGCACATTGAAAGGCTTCCAACGGTCACAAGTTTGCTTCACCATATATAAGCTGAAGCTTTGAATGTGTTCACCAACCAAGGAACTACCAGAAACAAAAAGCACAAATGATAAAAAACGCACTTACTGGTTCTTATCTCTGTGTAATATCTTTGGATATACAAAACTTCAGTATTTATTCATCTGCTCTTTTAGAGAGTTTATTGTTGTTTGTAAATCATTGTAAAAATCTCAAAGTATTGGGACTTTGAGATTGGGTTATCTGATTACAACTTGTAAAGGGGAGTGAATCCTAGTGAGAGGATTACTTTCGAGTCCATAGTGTGTAATATATTGAAGTGATAGTGAAAATCCTAAAGAGTCTGGGGACTGGACGTAGATCAAGAGTTGAGACCGAATCGGTATAAATCATTTGTGTCAATCTTTCTCTTCCTTTCTGTTATACTCTATTATTGCACCTGCTTCTGTGAATTTTGAGAAAAATTTTTAAATCCCCAATTCACCACTTCTTGGTGATATTCTGTTCTATAGTTTGATGTCCTAAGGACATATCATTTAGTAGGTACTACTATTTACCATAAAACTCATGACATACCTTAATCCCTTATAGCTTCAACTGCAAATACTGAATTCAACTAATCCACGACCACTGCATCCCTCAGCCTCACATACTTCCCAGTCTACTGGACTGAAGTTGAGTCACCAGACATCAGCGGTGTCAACCACTGTTGTGGGCCATAACCCTCCCGACGTGGCAGGAATCTTAATTCCTAGATTGGTGTATTCATTTCAAGTGTGTGCTTTTGTCTCTCAAAAATTATTCATTTGAAGCTATTTGATACAGCGCTTTTGATATTGGTATAGTACCAAGCATCAATTCAATAGTGAATTCAACTTCCCCTACTAGATGTAATCCATTGAGAGCTTCTAGAAACGCCTCAAGGAATTTGTTCACAACTAGAATGTCTTCTAATGTGGGTTCAATTCCTGCTTGCAAACCATAACACAATATATACCATACAACACTGGAGCACCCCATGGCTATATACTAGATCACGTAAACCTTTTCTCTAAGGAACCCTTTACATATGGGACTCATTACAATGTACTTACCTTGAGAACTGACATATTGGTAGCCTTACTTTATGGTGTTAGTTCTCTATTTGTGTTTTGATGATGATTAAGGTTGAAAACAATGTTTGATCAAATAATGTAAGCAAAATAATTTTATCTCAGTCAAAATCGCATTTTATCATAGAAAACACTTTGCTGTCATATTGGCTCAAGCCAATGTTGCAGACTCGAGTCAATCCCTTGTGCTTCTATCACCAAAATTCCATATTGACTTGAGCCTGACAAAAGATTGTCTCAAGTCTAGCTCTAGACTCGAGCCTGGTTTTTCAGAGCCTTAAGCCAACGATCTTTAAACTTCAAATATTTTTCAAGATTAAATCGATTGACTCGAGCCTACAAAGAGTCTGCCTTGAGTTTGTGGCTAAACTTGAGCTAGGACTTTGAGAGACTTGAGCCAAAGGTCTAAATTTTAAAATGAATTTCAAAACATGATTTTCTTGCCTCGAGTCAGTGAGCATTAACTCAAGCCAGAATCTTGACCGTTACATTCAAAGGTCAAAACCGACTCGAGCCTATACTAATTTGCCTCGAGTCACAAACTTGCTTAGCAAACTTCAAATGGTTTACCCTTCACAGGCGACTCGAGCCTATTTTCCAACCTTGAGTTTAGAAACTGACTCAAGCCTCATATTCTGCCTCGAGTCAAAGATCTTCATCATCTTTAATCAATCACCTAAGATTGACTCAAGCCTTGCATATTGGTAACTTGAGCCTAAGGCCAGACTCGAGCCAAGGATTTTTCAAACTCGAGTCAAATAGCATTTTCAGATATTCTTCCTGTCTTTAACGATGTGTTGACTCAAGCCTAAGAAAATGATGACTCGAGCCAAGTTCATCTTTGTTCTGTGGATGCTTATATGCAATCCTAAATTCTCCAAGTATGCTTTTGTATTCTTCATATCATCTATCATTAATGTTCTTAACCTCATTAATCAGTTTGCTAAGTGAGCTATAGATGATTAGAACACACATTAACTCAAAATTTTGAATAAAGCAATTCGACGTGTCAGAGCATTTAATGCACTTACCTGTTTGAGACCATCAGCCAACAGACATACCTCTAGACATCAAAAGACATTTTCAAGCAAGACCATTTCATTCTCTTTGCTGTGCTTCCAAGTTCCAACGATCATAATTCCAGGAACAAAGAGAATTAAGAGAACATTGGGACATGATTATAGACTTCCGTGCTTCATCTCCAACGAACATATTGAAGAGTTTCAACAGATATTTCTTCAAGCTTCTCAACGGTCATAAATGAATTCAACTATAAATACCTGAAGCTTTGAATTCATTACCTACCGAAACGCTGTGCAATTAATTCTACTCAACTACTTCTAGCTGTTTCATTAACTGAGCTAATATCTTCAGATATTTACATTGTACTTCAGTGTTCATCACCTATTTGCTTGTGAGGAGTTTTAACACTATTTGATTATTTGTTTAGTTGTTAAATTTTAAGGTTGTGGAACCTTAAGTGTGGGTGTACGATTACAACTTGTAAGGGGAGTGAGTGCGAGTGTGAAAGGATCATCCTGAGTTACAGAGTGTGTAATTGTATTCGTACTTGGAAAGTTAGTGGAAATCCCAAGGTGTGCTTGGGGACTGGATGTAGGTCGAAGTTGTAAGAACCGGCTGAACCCAAGAGGGGGGGTGAATTGGGTGAAATATAAAAATTTAGGAACTTTGAAAATCTTTTCGTAACTTACTGAAATCAATTTATAAAGCAATAATCAGTCATTCAAATATATATGCACATTCAAATATATATGCTGGAAATGTAAGAGATAAGGGAAGAGAATGTACAAACTGATTTATACTGGTTCGGCTCAATCCTTGATCTACATCCAGTCCCCAAGCTTCACTTGAGATTTTCAATCCACTATCTTCTTTCAATTCGATTACACATTGTGTACAAGAGGTAATCCTCTCACTAGGATTCACTCCACCTTACAAACTGTAATCAACACACCGCTTGATTACACACTCTGTACTCGAAATAATCCTCTCACTAGGATTCACTCCCCCTTACAAGTTGTAATCAACACAATGTGTTTCCCACTCAAGATCACTCAATCTTGAGTAACTCTCAGATAAATAGAATGATTACAATAAATCTTCTCTCTCAGAAGTGAATAAATGAACACTGAAGTATAATACAAATCATCTCACTTTCTAAGCTGTCTAGACATGAAAAACAAAGTGTAAATGATGTGAAAATCATAGCATCAGCATATTGAAGATGTAAGCTTGTGTCTCTACGTTTTTCTGCTTGAATCTGTCCTCTTTTATAGGTAGAGATCAATATATGACCGTTGAGAAGATTCAATGATTGTTGGATAAAGAAATATAGCCGTTAGAAACTAGTCGTTAGAACTTTTGCACAGCTTTTGATGTTCTGACACAAATATAATATTTTGAAGATTTGCATCTAATCCTTCGTTTAATCACCTGAAACTCACTAACAAATTGATTAAACATAGCTAGGAACATTAGAGAATAATACTGGAAAGTATTGAGATCAAACAAGAAGGATTTACAAATTTGTCAATTTTGAATTTCTGGATCTGCAATGAAACCTTGAGGTTTTCTCTGAAACCTTGATGTTTTCTTTGAAACCTTGAGGTTTGTCTCCAAACCTTGAGGTTTAGGCTGTAGCATGTAAAATTGATTTAAGTCCAAAACATCAAAACTGGATGATTTCATCCAAAACTGGAGGTTTTCAAAACATTAAAAACTTCAGAGCTCTCGGGTTGCCCAAAACCTTGAGGTTTCTCACCAAACCTCGAGTTTTGGTTCAAATATGAAAACTTGAATTTTTGCACCAAGATAGAAAACTTGAGGTTTTGAAGTAAAACTGAAGGTTTTGAAAAACTTGGCTAAAACATGAGATTTCTCTGGTAAGTCAAAAACCTTGAGGTTTCTTACCAAACCTCGAGGTTTCACAAAACTTGTGAAACCTGGAATTTTCATTTCAAAACAGAAACTTGAGGTTTTAGACAAAAATTGGAGGTTTTCAAGTGTTCAAAACTCAGGAGACTCTCTGTGAGGCTAAACCTCGAGGTTTTAATAGAAACCTCGAGTTTTGCATTTTCCAGAAAATACTGAGAAGTCTCTGTGTGATGAAAACCTCAAGTTTTCTTTACAAACCTCGAGTTTTGACTTTGTTCAGATGACTTGAGATTGTCTCTGTAAAGCCAAACCTTGAGGTTTCAACTGAAACCTCGAGTTTTTCCAAAATACGGAAAACTTGAAAATTCTTGGTTAATCTCAGACTCAAGTTTACATGTCCAGGCTCGAGGTAAGAATCCAATTCAAGAAGAATCAGCTCCAAACTCATTGTATTATGTCCGTGATGATCCGATGAATGAAGGCTATTCTTGCCCAGCGTTTTTGCAACATCCTGAACTGACTGTCAAACTTTCAAAGGACATATCTCCCTGGTCTCAACTCTATTTTGGTCTGTTCAAGTCTTGATGGAAAGCTCTGTGAGTCTACTTTCATATGCCACTAATTTCAGCTCAATTCGATTTGTAGTTTGTGAGTTACACTCAAAATACTGAAGCTTGTTCTGGATTGTGATGATGATTCTTGTTGCAACTTCAGAAAAACATAGCTCCTTGACTTGAACTCCTTTGGACTTAAATTTTATACCAAAATGACGCATTTGGAGTCTAGTTTCATATGCTTTTGGTTTCGTCTCAATCCGATCTCTAGTTTGGGAGATATCATCAAATTACCAGACCTCACCCAAGCTGAATGTGAAACAAAGTAGACCAGAGTTGCTGATCAGTGCTGAAAACTTGAGGTTTCTGTGCAAACCTCGAGGTTTCATTGCCAAACTCGAGTTTTCACTTGTAAACTCGAGTTTTCCTAGTCCAGAGACGCCAGAGATGCTGAATACACTCAAACCTTGAGGTTTGTACTCAAACCTCGAGTTTTCTCGTCCTAAACCTTAAATTTGCTTGTTTTAACTCTGAATTGAGTCATTCCAACTTCTATTTGATCATGGAGACTTCTAGAACTTGAATAATGATATCTTCATTCCATTCAACAAGTTCTTCCTTTCTTTCTTCTTCTCTTGATCATTTTCCACAATTCAAACCTTTCTTTCTTCTCTTCTCTTGATCATTCTCTCTCATTAAACTTGAACTTATCATTCTTTGCAAGTTCTATATCTTCTTCAATGTTTCCTCTTCTTCTTGATTATTCCCAAAATACTTTGATAGCTTCTTGCTTCCTTGAAATTCTCTGCAATTTCTTCTTTTCATTAATCCCTTATCTCCTTCTTGATTATTCTGCATGATTCAACTTGGACTAATCTACATTAAGTATAGTAGTTAGTCACTGTAGGAGATAACTATATTACCCAATATATTACTCAATCTTTTTACTTTTAATAATGACATCTATATAGGACATCATTAAAACTAATCATAACTAACAGAAGTGTTAGACCAAACCAGTATAAATTGTTGTGTTTGTTTTTCTCTCTTTATCACTATTTTATTTGTGTCTGTGTATCTCGCGAAAAGTTTTTGAGATCACCTATTCACCCCTTCTAGGTGATATTCCATCTTCATATGGTTCGTTGTCAAGGCAACTCCATTCTTTGGTTTGACATCATGATGGCTCCACTCCACGGTACTTCACTTAGTGCTTCACTCAATCCTCTTCGACTGGTTAGCACCTCCAGTCAAAACCCTCCGTAGGTAGCCCTTTCCCATCAGAAGTCCCGAAGGTAGGCCTCTCCGATCAAAACTTTCCATAAGTAGTACTATCTTCAATTGATCATCTCTGAATTATTATAATTAGAACTCAGATCTTATCAGGTTCCTACCCTTTAGTGGTTTCGTAATCCATTGTCTCTATTTCTACCATCTCATTTAGGGTCATTCTACATATGGACTTTCACTATCAGTCCAGCTCCAAGCATAATCCTTAATTCAAATTTCCTTATCAGGTAACCACCCACTTCTTAGGGAATCTATTAGCCACTAACCACACTATGGTTATCAGTCCTAGTCATGAGACCATAATTTGTGGTTACTGAGGTTTTATCTATCGTATAGTTCCTTTGAAGAACTAACTCCTAGGCATTGAAACCTAAGGTAACCTCAATCATACTGTCTCAGGGTTTTTACTCTTAGGTATTAGAACCTAGGTAATGCTTAATCATACCTTGATCTAAGCACTATCTCTGCTTCGATCAGATTCAAGCTTAACATTACTATCTCTGGGTCAAAACTTACTAGAATCCAACCTTTTTCCTAAGGGTATATGTCCTTTATATATCACATAACCAGTATTATATCGATATTCCTAACCTAGATGTCCAAACCATGCGCTCTGAGACGAGCTCTGATACTAAAACTGTAAAACCCTAAATTCTATAGGTACTTATTGTGTCTGATGACACTTAGTATTAATAATATCAATAGAGTTGACGGTGTTAATAGGTCAGAGTAAAGCGGAACATAGAGCATGCATTAACATTTGGACAATGAGTAATAATATCACATATGCTGATGCCCTGACATATGCTGGTTACATTGAAAATCCCGAAGGAATATTCGTGTGATACATCTATACAAACTCAAAAACCTAGTCTATCTAGACCTATGGCTTAAAACCCAACACAATTAATCAAACTTATTAGCCAAGCCGATGTTTAGTTTAGTGGGAATCTCCTCGTCTTTCACGGTGACTAATTATTGTAACTACATAGACCAACCCTTTCTTAGTTAAACACTAATGCTATGAACTAACTTTATCAGATTCTTGCTAGAAACTAAATCCTATTAACCTTCTTCAAACTCTTGTCTCGACCGGTGCCTTTTCACGACTTCATCCACGTTGCCTCCTCAAATCTAGGTCCTTTTTTCCTAAACCTTTAGTCAAGTTTGAGATTCAATCGGATTGAATATCAAGTAACAGTTAACCTTATGTTCAAGTATTAACAATATATATATATATATATATATATATATATATATATATATATATATATGACATATTTGTATTACATTTTAGTATCAACAATACATAGCACACAACAGATGTAAGCTTCCAACACTACATAGCACACAACAAATGTAATGTCACCAGTACAACAATATATAGCTCATAGCAAATGTAACATTTACAACGTTTGCACTCACTAGTGCCACGAATCCATGTGTCTTCAGCTTTAGGAAAACTTCACCACTGGTATTATCAAGAGTATAATCCATGACAAGCTAAATGTATACAAACAGGTGACCTAAGACTAGGTCTTAGTCACGGTGCAAGACCCAAGACCTAGTCTTGTCCATAACCCTATGAATCATTCCATTATATATAAGCATACAAGACAGAGTTAAAGTTACAGTACGTGTCTGTACCTTCCTTCCGCGTAGTTAGCAATAGCCCGACCTTTTAATCTGACCCCGGATATCCTATAATATTGTCAGATTATTTCTTTTTCCATATGATACTATATTAAGTATCATATCACTCTATAATAATACCTAAAGGGTAATTTCCACTCATTATTACCTTTTTTACCCTTACATCTTAAAAACGAAATTTTGGATTTTCTAGCAGGAGTTTGCAGCAACTTCGAAAAATCATAACTAAATGTAGAAATATCCAATTTGAGTGCTTCAAAAATCATCAAGACCCTTGATATGTCTAGTTTCAAGGAAAAATAATCCTAGAAGCCTGAACATCACAGGTCATTCCCAGATTTAACGTTTTCCAACACCGTTCAGATTATAACTTCAAAAACAAGGCTTAACTTCATCATAACTCCTTGTTTAGAGCTCAAAACGTTACAAATTTTATATCAATGGAAATCCATGGATGTCTACCTTATTCATGTAAACTTTCATGATTTTTAAAGCTTATTTGATACATAAAATAATGACCACCATATGCTGCGCTACCCAGAATTCAAAACTGATAGTTTTCCAAACTTTCATCATAATGATCTATTGATTCTAAAAATTATTCCCTAACATTTTTCCACTCCATTTTGCATTTTAAAAGCAATGGGAACTTCAAAACATGAAAGGAAATTTACTCTACAATTTTCTAGATTAAAGCTATAATTCTACCAAAATCTAGAAGTTAAAGCTTAAGAATATTACATTTGATTCTTGCTCCAATTTCCTCTTGCTCAAGCTTTCTCTCTTTTCACTCACTAAATCAGATGTTTTAGCTTGTGTTGGTGTGAAGAATGAAGTGGGTTTAAGCCTCTATTTATAGGAAAATTTCAAAGATTAATTATGTGTGAACCCTATTACATGTGATCAAATTTAGCTTCTTTCCTCCTCACCATTAGATCAAATTCCACTTTATGAAATCCAATCTCCTCCTTGCATTAGGACTGCCGACATCTCCATGCTCCCTAGCCTTTGGATGAGTTTTGTATGTGGCAATGATCCAATGGTTTAAGTCTCCCATTGGCTACTTTAATTACTTGAGGAATTAGGCTTAATTAGGTAATTAATTAGAACCATTGGATTGTAATACATGTGTCAAAATCTCATGGTTGGCTGGTCCCATTTGCTTAGTTGCCATTTTTGACTTTTGGGGTAGGTTTATGAAGCTTAATTAACTCCCCAGTCAAGTGCTTATATACCTACTAATTACATGTGTCATTGTATATTTGATTTGTTAGCTAACCATGGTAATTAGTGCTTTATTATTAAAGCTCAACTCTTCATCTTTGGCCCATAGCTGATAAAAAATATCAGCCCTCTTTAGGATGTCCTTATTGCATTTTACAACTTATAAATACATGTACAAGTTGGACAAATACCAAGTAGAGATTTATTCCATAGCTTTACATGTGTATCTTGGCATAAATACAATAAATATTAGGTGTTTTGTTCCCTTAAATATCTATTTATTTTTATTGCCATCTACCTATTGTCTTTAGGCCAAAATATAGCCCTAATAGGTATTACAAATGATTTCCCCTAATCTCAATTAGTGCAAATCCATTTGGCAATTCAACTAAGTGCCATTATTCTATGTGATTTTATGTCATACTTTATAGCCCTAAATGTAGTTTCATAGATAAAAATTAGTTAATTAATTCCAAAATAAAATTTGGATAAGAATATAATCAATAAATTATAATTCTTTGAGACACAATTCATCTTTGTATTTTGCTAATTATTTGCTAGAATACAATGTTTACATGAGTCATGAAAATTAGGGTTTTACATCGAAGAACTATTGAAGGGACAAAAGAAAAGTTCAACTTCTTCTTATTTGTTGTAGTGGTATATATATATGTGTGTGTGTGGAATTATTCCCATTGACGAATACTATAAGCAGGGAAGAGTTGTTTTTTGTTTGTTTGTTTGTTTTTTGGGTGAAAAAGTAGTTGAAGAATGTATATGATTTCTACATATCGCGTAAAATATATCATTTTTTTGTAGGAATGTATATCTGTTTTCAATCCCTGCTGTAAATTTTTCTTGATAATTTCATTAAAGTATTGGATAAAGATGAAGGGGTACAACTCAATTCAACATGAGGTGGTTGTTGTGAGGATCCGACGTTTATACTGTCTATCTGGTTGATACATGCTCTTTTGGGATGGAAAAAGTTTTAATTAATTGCATTTATGACATGGCTGCCACTGCATATTGTATTACTTTTTATTGTTATATATTGTTTTATTATCATTATTGTTCACTTTTACTTTTTATTGTCGGATAAGTACGTGTTCTAAATATTATCTCTGAGTAGTCGAAATAGGCTGTTGTACATACGCAGTCAACTATCGCATTTACATACATGCAGCTTGTGCATGACTTGCTTTTTTGGGGTCATTTTTATGTTAATTGTTCGTTGATGTTTATGGCTATGACCCGCCAATTTGACAACTTGAATTATACAATTAACAAAGTTTTAATACAAATCTCAAAACGTCGATGAGTGATTCTTGATGGATGGTGAAGTCAGAGTCTTTTGGCTCAACGGTAGAGACATATTTGTATAACGTCTGATTTTTTTTTTTTTAAAAGAAAAATAGTACTGATACTTCTTTGAATTTGCGCGCATAATGAGAATCAATATTGCATGTTTCATTTTTTTTTTCATTTTTTTTTTATTTCAATGCAAACATGGTAAAAAAAAATAAGAAAGTTTATGACTATTAAATTTTGAAAATATATACGTATTGTATGTTCTATCTTATCTCAACAAATTAAAATTGGGACTGTCTAAATGTGACGTAGAAGAGTATTAAAATATTTTCTTGAGAATGTAAGTACGTATTTATAAATCTACTATCCTTGACATGTATATAAATATGGATTTTCGTTTAGTTTGCTTACCTTCAAATCGCAGCAAAATTATTGGCAGTCCTTGATTAATTAGTTGGAATATATAGCTTAAAGTAAACCGCAACTAAATATAATAATCTAGATTATAGTCATGTTTGTAGGTGTTTATTATTATTATTTTTTTCAAATGGAATTTTTATTAAAATCTTCTTTGATATTCGCTAAAATTGTCTCTTATTCAGAATCTTCTTTTCATTCTTACTTTTTTGTGAGAGCAGCAAATTAAAGTAGGAGCTTTTCAGAATATAATATAGGTGAGAGGTGTAAGTGATGAGTTAAAGAAAGCATATTAAAGCGGGGGATATGAAGCGTATTTGAGTCAAAAGCTAGCAACAACGTAACGTACCCCATTGGTTGGATTAAACTAAAATTAAGTTAAAGTGGAAGGATTCTTGTGGACATATATTATATATGACTTGGCATTCTTAGCTCTTACGGAAGTATATTCCATTCATTCCCTCTTGTATATATAGTGTCTGTGTGATGATATGTCATCTTGCCATTTTAAGAGGGAGATGAAGAAAAGCATGAGAAAGTTCATGCTTGGTTATTTATATACAAGTATAAAGTGCTTACTTTATTTCTCGTCAGACAATTTGTCACACGTATTTTTCTCGCGAAACTGAATTTATTTATTTTTTAAAGTAAAAATGTGTTCATTTAAAAGAGACAACTAACCGTGCATTAAAAAGCAGGAATTCAAAAAACATCCAGCTTTCATGATAGAAAAGCATGATTTTAGTTATTTATTAAAATATGGTAAATTTTTTTTACCAAATAAGGGCAAAATTTAAGTTTACCGTATTTTAATTTATAATTTTTTGATAATGTACTTATCAGGCTTTAATTTAATGTTCAAGCTCTAATGCATTTTAAATTCATTTTTTGTTCGAAAAAATTATTTATATTTTAATATGTTTACTTAGCTTTACCACACATATGCACCTTTGTCTCCTAATTAATTTTCATGATATTTTAACTAGACTATTAATTTTTAAAAATAATTCAACTATATTTTCACTCTACACATTAACAAGTTAGAATTCTTATATAGCCCGCGAGACTTATTGAGAGAGAGAGAGAGAGAGAATCGATCTAAAGGAAGAGTTGTGAATTTCAAAATATAAATTATAAAATTAGGAGAAAAAGTTTCTATGCATATGTGAAATTTAATAACCCTATGCAAGAAACACGCATGATAACTGGGAAATTTTACAACTCGATGCCTACATTATGAAATATGAATTATAAAGGTATGAAGGCAAAGAGTGCTCAGATCTCATTGAATGGCGGTGTTCTTCCACTTCATCCCTTGTTTCCCGGTCTTCCATCTCGCTTCGTGTTCTCAATTGCTGGTTGGATTTTTTGTTATTGTACTTCTTCTACTACACCCATGCCAAAATTGTGAGTCATTAGCAAATTCATGTTGCGAAGATTAAATCTCTCAATCTTTACTGGCATATGCGCGATGCGATTGATATTGTTCAGCAGAGTCAAAATTGTTAGTTATCTAGTTACAGTTATAAACAAAATGTGGTTGATGATTCAAGTAAAAAATGCCTTATCTTGATCAAACTTGAATTAGAAACTTACTGTTAAATTGACTCGGGTTTTGGGTTGTAAAACTCAAGTCAAGTCTTTTGAAAACTTGTCAATATATGCTTGAAGTATGGTTGACTCGAGCCAGTCATTGTTGGCTAGAGTCATAAGCTTTAGTAAAATATTTTATGAAATATTGTGACTCGAGCTTGCACTCTTTACCTCAAGCTAAGTTTTGAACTTAGACCTATTTTCAAAACGCAATTGTTGTGACTCGATTGAGCCAATGTTCCTTGACTCGAACTTGGATTTGAACATTATATTCAAAATTTATTTTGATAACTCAAGTCATCACTTAATGACTCAAGTTATGTCGATGCTTAAATCATTTTCAAAAGCTATCTCGATAACCTGTTGTGAAAATGGTACTTGACTCAAGCTAACTATAGTTGACTCGAGTCATGAACTCGAGATGATCATTGTAAACTCAAGCTATGTTCATACAAAGATATCTTCACTTAAACTTCAAACTTATTTTCAAAGAAGATGAACTTGTGATTCAAGCTTAGATTGGTTGACTTGAGTCATTGCCTCGAGTTAACTTGAAACTTAACCTGAACTAAGTTATCTCTGTTTTACAATCACCGTGTTAGTAAAACTTAAATTTTCAAATATAATTTACTTACTTTATATCATCACTCATTATTGTTTTCAACTATATTTAATCAGTTTGTTAATAAGTTTCAGATGATTAGATGAATGATTAAATGCAGATTAATCAAAAAGTATTGATTATGTCACCCGCATTAAATTAGTCTCTAGAAAAATGAAGCATGAATCTAGCCAATCATTCTCTACACATTCCAAAGGCATTTATAGTTTTTTTCCCCCTTATTTGACTCCATATCATCCAATGGGAAGAACGTAAGGAATGTCAACGAAGAATGTCGGTGATCATTGAACGAATCAAGCATTGTGAGTAACGAATGAGTTTCAAGTCTAACAGCTATATTGCTTACTCTCAACGGTACATTGAACGATTCAAACAGTCATTAATTACCTTCACCAAACATAAGTTGAAGCATTCAATTCATTCCAACTGCCAAAAAACACAAACGCGCAAACGAACAATATAATAAGTAGTTACTATTTCATTTACTTGTGTGATATCTTCGGATATTTATAATTTTCAGTGTTTATCTATATGCTCTTTTAGAGATTTTATTTTTGAATTATTATTCTTGTAAGAATCTTAAAGTAGTGGGACTTTAAAATTGGGTTATTTGATTACAACTTGTAAGGAGGAGTGAATTCTAGTGAGAGGATTACTTCAAGTACGGAGTGTACAATCATTTGAAATGATAGTGAAAATCATAGAGAGTCTGAAGACTGGACATAAGTCAAGAGTTAAAACCAATAAATTTCTTATGTTCATCTTTCTCCTACTCTCTTTGTTACACTCTGTTTCTTTGTGTGAATTCCAGAGGAAATCGAAATTTTTTTAAAATCACCCAATTCACCCCGTTTTTGTAATATTTTGTCTTTCAAAAATTACCTAGTAAATTGTTTTTAGAGATGCCTGAGACGACTGTCCGTTCAATTTGAATCACAATGGATACTTTAAGGACTTATGATTGATGTGTACGATGGGCAGCCGGACATGTGTGATGGAGCCTTGCCGTCAGGCTCGCAAGTTAATTTCTATATCTCCCTTATATAGTGTAGGGTTCTTTCAAGTTGTTTCTCATAAGATGGAGTCAATAGTTTTTACTCATAAGGTGGAGTCAACAGTTTTTCATCATTAATCAAGCAGATATTGTTAACCTTAAATACACACTATGTTTAATTATTTACTTCTTAATTTTAAGTACACTAAAAAAATGCAATTAATGACGGAATTCCATCACTAAATGAGTTTCTGATGGAAATTAGTGACAAAATTTCGTCCCTAATTCATTAATGATGAAATTTCCAATGGAATCATGTCCATCGCTAAATTCTCCGTGGCAAAACCCCGTAGTGACGGAATGCGAAATTATGTCGCAAATTGATGACAAAATTTCCAATAGAATATCCCTCCCAAATTAGCCACGAAATTTCAATGGAACTAGGCATGGCAAAATCCACGACAGAATGGCGTGACTACTTTTCCATTGTTTGGATTGAATTTTGTTACTTAAAAAACAAATTTCGTGATGGAAGATGGAATTCCGTAGTAAATCCATCAGTAATTTGTTTCATTTGTTTTTTAGCTTTATTTTTGTGATTTAAAGTCACTTAAATTCTTGAATAATATCAAACAAATAAACTAATCTGAAAATTTTTTATACGATTAATAATAGTATGATCATTGTACTTGAAATGTCGTCATAAGCTCAACGACTACAAAGAAATGTCATAAATTTATAAGCTGAAACACTGAAAAGGAACCCCATAAGAAACCTACAATTGCTCATAACTCATTTTTATTTTCTTCATTTGTATTCTCAGATGGCGCCTCATCATATGTATTGTTAGAGGGCACAGGTAAATGAATCCCCAATCCTTGCAAAAGAAACACCACATAAGGAAAACATGATCATGTTAGTAACTTGTTTCAGATGTCGATTCTCTTATTTTAGATGTTGGGTCTCATGTGTATGCTCTGTTATCCTCGTCTTCAATGTTAGAATTGATCCCTGTGGTGTTGATGCATGGAAGGAGGTGAGGCACAACCTATATCTTCATTTTCAAATCCAAACCCATAAATGCGGCCTTTCTTGTTCTTACCACATGTGACCGTTCTAACCATAGGTTTTGTTCTTCCTAATTAGATTGCACACTTGGAGAACGTATCTCAGCATTTATAGATGCCTTTAGCCTCACGATTTCATCCTATAAACAAAGTACATAAAATAAGTGTATTTAATCATAACAACAATCAAAACTGCCCTGGCCAACTAGCAAATTAAAGTAATGATATATTAGCTTAAACAAAAAATGCAGCAAAAGTAATCACGTAAAGCTTAAACCAACAAGCGAGGTAATCAAAACAAATGATTAATAGTAATCATAATAGTAATAACATAGCCAACAAGCAAGTGTATATTAGAGAATTCAAAACAGTAATCAATATTCAGAAAAAATCTTCAATAAAGCTAACTTAAAATCTCCCCTAATATACCAAAATTTTAGCCAAAAATTAATAGCAAAATTTTATTTCCCTTGAGTAAGAATAGTATGGCAGAATCCTTGAACAAAATGACATGAATAGAAGGCATCTTCAAATTCGTGATAATAGGCAATGAGTTAGCAAAGTTGCAAAAGCAAATGCTCAATTTGAGTAAGAAAGTCACAGTCAAAAAATGCACCAGTGCGCTCTTCATTTGTATTTATTTTTCTATAATTGTAACTAATCACAAAAAATTCAGATTTCTAGTGGCTAACCAAACAAAATCCAAAGGACATCACAAACAAAATCAAATGAAGAGTCACACTACAACTAGTTCATACGTAATAGTTCTAACTTAATAAACATTAATTAAAACTTTTGAAATCTTTACTCTTCCCTGCACTAACCTTGGGTGACTCCTTGTTCTCCCACGATTGTCACGAGAACCAAGTATAATATCATTACCCTCTGTTCAAATTTGATCACACTTTATGTTAGATCTCAAATTAATTACTCTAGTAGTGTCCCAGTAGCCCCTGCCAGACACCACTTTGGGAAGATGTGTGCACATTAGGACAAAATGTTTTATGGCTAATTTGATTGATTGTGACTGACAGGGGCTCCCAGGTCACAGGGTAGACTGGCAGGGCCTCCTGGGTCTACCGTGGTTCTCTTCCCACTAAACTAAATAGACTGGCAGGGTTTCCCGGGTCTAAATAAATTTAAAAATATAATGAATAATATTTGATTCGATGTGAATATATAGATATGATGAGTATTAAAGTTGATATTTTAGATTATATATATGTATATGATGTTTTTTTATCATCATATGAATATTATTATTATTATTATTATTATTATTCTATTATCTTTGTTTATTAGGATTACCAGCTTTACTGATGTTTGTATTTTGGGCTGTGATGATTCTTCGGGAAGCAGAATTTCAGTGAAACAGGTTTCAAGGTTGGGGCTAGCAGTGAGAAGTGAGGAAGAATAGTCGGCTAATTCTAACTAGTTTTATTTTACTTTATACTTTGAATAAAACATTTTTATTTAAGTTTGGATTTACCTTAATGTAATAAGGTGGCCTTGCACTTGTCCCAATACAAGTGCGGCGGTAACACTTCCCAAATTTTAGTTATTTTGAATTTCAATAATTATTTATGAAAATCATTGAAATTTTTTGTTATTATAATTGTTAGGAAATTTGGGGGTGTTACAAAATGGTATCAGAGCCTAAGGTTCTATTGAGCTTCGCTTTTGATACTAACTCAGGAATCAAAGATCCCAGAGTTAAGTAAATAAATGAGTAAAATAGTAATAATAGTAATAATTAAAACGTGAGAGATGGGTAGTGAATGGTTATTTCCTTGTCTTTTTAAAAAAAGACTTATTTCTTTGAAATTCTAATAATTGTTTGTAGGAAATTATTTTGTAACTCGTTATGTGATTATTATTGACTGTGAATTTTATTTAGAAGGAGATGTTGGAGAGGTAATTAGAATTTATTTTGTGAATTATTTTGAATGATGAAGAATGATGGAATTCTTATTTTCAAATACAAGACGTTGGTTTGTCATTTGGATTTATATTGGTTTATAGTTTGAATCTATATTGCATTATCTGATGATTGAATTTTTTATATAATATGTGTGGTGAGTGATAGTTAGAGTTGATGAAAAAAACCAAAAAACTAATAATAATAAGTTTTGAGGACAAAACTTATTTTAAGAAGAGTAGAGTGTAATACCCCAGATTATTATTAAATGATTTATTTCTTTGAGATTCTGATAATTGTATATTTAAAATTATTTTGTGACTTGTTATGTGATTATTATTAATATGTGAATTTTATTTCACTTTCGAGGACGAAACTTATTTTAAGAAGGGTAGAATGTAATACCCCAGATTTTTATTAATAGAAATAAATCTTTTTTTTATAGTCTTGATAGGCCAAATACTCCTAGTCTTAATTGTCTTAGGAATTTTCAGCTTATGCACTAAGAAATAGGTTTTAGGTAATAATTCCTTTACTTGTCAACCAAGTCATATTAAATTCACATCATGGTTGATTGATTTAATTTAATATACCCTATTAATGAGTTGGCAAGAGTAAAAGAGCCCAAAGCTAAACCCTAATTATAAGTTATAAATAGAAGTCTAGCCTAACCCTGAATATTCTTCTTCTCTTCTATTATTCTCTTCTACTACTTCCTCTATTCTTTCTCTGTGTCAATTATTTTCTAACAGGCTGGCAAAATGGAGACCAAGTAATCTTAACCCCTAGAACAACCTTGTGTCTCATGCTTATTCTTTTTATCTACATCCTATTTTGCTAATCCTAATTCCCATGAGTCTTAGGTTAGTTTTATATAAGTTTTGATAGGGTTGTTATATATGAAATATATTATATGTAATCCCAATCCCATGAGTCTTAGGTTAATTTCATATGAATCTTGATAAGTAATTATGATCCTAAGTATATTATAGGGTTAAATACCAAATATACCCCGGAAGTTTTGATAAAGGGGCGCTCAGCACTCGGAAGTTTTTTTGGTACCAAATATGCCCCAGAAGTATAATAAAGGTATCAAATTTACCCTGAAAGTATAAAAAGGTATCACATTTACCCAAAACTGACGGAATGATGAACGAACGTTAGCCACGTCGGAAATGTTTATTTGATTCCATTTTTTTTTTCTGTGGATATTAGTGACACGGAGGTTTCAACATTTGCAGGTGAAAATAAAAAAGCTAGGGCATTTCGTTGAGAAAGAAAGAGGGGTGTGGTTCGATCGGAGGTGTTGACGGCAAAAAGCCAAACCAAAAGTGGTCTTATAGAGAAGAGAAGACATGGGTGATTTGACGACAAGTTCTATTAGTGGGAGCAGGCGAAGGGTTGCGCGGTTAAGAAGAGGATCGCGAGAGTTGCAATACGAAGGACCATCGAGGATCTGTCACTGTGGAATCGCAGCTCCTCTTGCACTTCATGGATGGAACGAAACCCGGGGAGAAGATTCTTTGGCTGTCAAAACTATCAGCAAGTATGGTAGTGTTTATTTACTTGTTCGAAGTTAATTCATTGTATTTTGTTAATGGTGATTGCTGATGTAGAGTAATGTGTAGGGAAATGGCTGTGGGTTCTTCCAATGGCATGATGGTCAAATGGGTGAGAGATCGATTGAGGTGATAAATGAGCTTCTTGGCCATGTTGATAGATTGTATGTGAAAGTGGAGCCAAATACCCAAGAGGGGGGTGAATTGGGTATTTTGAAAACTTTTGCAGATAACTCTGTTTTCTAATACTGAAAACAGGGCAGAACAGAGCAAAGGGAAGAGAACCTGAACACAAGAGATTTATACTGGTTCGGTCTTAACCACTTGACCTACGTCCAGTCCCCAGACTCTCTGGGATTTCCACTTATATCAAAGATTACACACTCTGCACTCAAGAAGTGATTCTCTCACTAGAAATCACTCCCCCTTACAAGTTGTAATCAATGATTCCCCAAATCACCAAGTCCCCTTGACTTGTGATTCCTTTACAATAAATGATATTCAGAAAGAAAAACTCTCTTAAAGAGTATATATAAATGAACACTGAAGCTCTTGTATCAAAGGATACTATACAGATGAAAACTGAAGAGAATGAATGAAAACTCGAATACAATTCGCTCTCAGTTGTTGTGGTTGTTGGAAAGACTTGAATGCTCTTCTATTTATACTCAGAGATCATTAAATGACCGTTGCTTTCCAATTAGATCCGTTGGAGAAGTTGTTCCAAGGTTAGGAAGTGATTTTGGCACCTTCTCTCTCTTGTTTACTCTTAATCCAGCTGGCTAGATGATCAGAGTTGACTCTCTGCGAATTAATCTGTTGGAGAAGAGTTTACTTGTTGTAGAAAACATTCTTTAATGCTTTGTAGGCGTGTGCAGTTGGATTAGCTGAAAGAATGCAACTTTTCTGGACTGCATTTATTATGCTGACATGCTTTTTGCTTTTGCTAAGATTTTCAATAAACTTTCGTTAATCTGTCTAAAACTCATCAAGGAAGTGGTTAAATATATCTAGGAACATAGAGGATTAATACTGGAGAGTATTAAGATCAAACAAGACAGATTTCCAAAAACGCGAAATTCAAATTTTAAACTCAGCGCAGAAACCTCGAGGTGAACAAACCTCGAGTTTTGGAATTAGCATGTGAAACTAATTTTATGTCCAAAACATCAAAACTTGAGGTTTCTATGCAAAACTGGAGGTTTTCAAAAACTTTGAAATGCTCAATGCTTTCTGCCTGGGAAAACCTCGAGGTTTCATTACAAACCTTGAGTTTTCACTCAAGTTAGAAAGTTTTGAAAAATTCTCTCAAATGCAAAACCTTGAGGTTTCTTTTGAAACCTCGAGTTTTTAACTCAGTGAAAAACTCGTTTGCTCTCTGTCTTGTAAAACCTCGAGTTTTCTTTACAAAACTCAAGTTTTGTTCAAACATAAAAACTTTGAGATTTTGCACCAAGACAGAAACCTCGAGGTTTCAAAAGCAAACTCGAGGTTTTGAAACCTTGGGAAATTTAGTTGCTCTCTGCCTGGACAAAACTCGAGGTTTCTCCCAAAACCTCAAGTTTTCACATTTTGTGAAAACTTAAACAATTTTTCTGTCAAATCCCAAAACTGGAGGTTTTCTCTCAAAACTAGAGGTTTTGTAAAACGTAAAAGTCTAAGCATTTTCAGCCTCCACAAAACTCGAGGTTTTGTCCAAAACCTCGAGTTTTCACTTAATGTGAAAACTTTGAGAAAATCTTGTTGAGTTCAAACCTTGAGGTTTCTTCACAAAACTGGAGGTTTTAAACTTGGTTTAAATCTAAGTTTTCTGTCACAGTCAAAACCTTGAGGTTTCTTGCCAAACCTCAAGTTTTCTCAAAAACTTGTGAAAAGTGAAGTTTCAAATCAGAACACAAAACTTGAGGTTTTATCTGAAAACTGGAGGCTTTGAATTGTTCACAATCTGAGAGACTCTCTGTGTGACAAAACCTCGAGGTTTTTCCAGAAACCTCGAGTTTTCTCTGGAAACCTCGAGTTTTCTTTAATCTCAGAAAGCTTGAGTTTCTCTCTGTAAGGCCAAACCTCGAGGTTTCTCTGCAAACCTCGAGTTTTGCTCTCACAGTGAGTTTTACACAGTTGATAGCAAAACTTCAAACTTTGTTTACAATTATTGGCAATCATCAAAACCCTTAAAGAACTAACAGTATGATGACAATGTAATGCAGGGGAGAGGAGCTGATAACCAAGCAGATAGAATTGTTGATGAAAAACTTTTAGACATGCATTTGGTTATGGACAAGGTTGATAGCAGATTGAGGAAGATTGATGGTAGATTGGGACTTACAATTTGTGGATTGGTTTTGACTTGGATGTTGATTGTTGTATATATTTTGTGTTGAATGGTTTTGAAGGTCTGTTAAAGGCGATTTGTAATGTGCAATGTAAGTGTATTAGTTGTATCTATATGTGGATTGTAAGTTGCTTCTTTAGGAAGGTGTATATTGTAAGGCAAATACTTTGTGTAAGCCAATTTTGTAAGCTGTAAAGTAAGCCATTTTAATGGCAACTGTTTCTGAGTTAATGGCTAGGAAAGTATGGCAACTGTTTCTGAGTTAATGGACAGGAAGGTGTATATGAATGCAGTATTGAGTATGAGTATTTTGCACTTTGAATAAAGTATGAACATTTTGTATGCTGTCAAGTACAGGAAAATGGGAACTGTGGTGCTGTTAATAATATGGAAATTGATAACCAAAAAAGAAAAAGCTGCAAATTAAGCATGAAGAACTGTGGTGTATATGAATGCAGTATTCTTATACTGCTAGTAGGTATTTGAACAATCAATCACATTAAAAAGGAGGAGCCTTACAAGCTAGTAGTTATTTGAGCAATCAAAATATTCAGAAAGCAGTACAACAACAAGCATTGATGGATGAACCATTTGCAAGTAGATACCAACATAGATCTGAGTGATTTGAGCCATTTCCAACATAAAACAAGAAAATACCAACATAAAACCAGTGTTATTCCTATACTAGCAGTACAACAGCAAGCATGCCAAAATACATCGTGGCACCAAAATACAACAATGTACAGCATTCCAACAATCACCAAACAAGAAGAAACACCCGATTGAAGCTGAAAAGATAAATATTAATTACCATTAACCAAACATTCATCACCAAGTCTAAAGGAAATACAACCAAAATGGCCAATACAACATAGCACCAAATTTGGCCAATATAACAACACCAATAAAGTCATGGCAGCCACTTACAACCAAAATAAAGTTATGACAGCCCTTTACAACCAAAATACAATATAATGGCAGCCCTTTACAAAATAAAACAAAACACAGCTGGCAACTATTTCAGACCCCTGCCCCGGCCTCTGGTTGATGGAAATTTGTTCCTGCTACTGGAAGCAACCATCGTCTGATCCCTATGAGCTAGCAGGCGAGATGTTGGCATCACTGGTGCTCCTCGCCACATAAGTCCTGGAGGTGTGACAGGGAGATTAGTTGGGGTAGCTGGTGTTGATCCATCTCCACGAATTTTGACAGTCCGATAAGCTTGATCAGTGGTAGACTTGGACATGCTCCTTGTCATAATTCCCTTATTGTTTGGGATAGGAAATCTGGTCTCCAAGTCTTCAGGTTGTTGTATGGATTCATTTGGTGTCCCCTCATAAATGACATGACTGGAATTCATTCCAGGCTACCAACAGAACAAATAGAAATGCAGGAGTTCATGAGAAATCAGAATATACAACTGACGAACAGCAGAAACAATAATGTCGGAGTTCATCAGAAAACAGAATATGCAACTTACAACTCAGATAATTAGAAATAGTCAGAGCAGCCTTAATTTGAGATTCACAATTAGGAGCATAATTTGAATTTCTATTTCAACCAGTATGTGCCACTCAGAAATACCCAGAGCATTACAAATAGTTAAATCAGCCTTAATTTGCTCCACATTGTAATAATAAGTAATATGATGTCATGAATAGCACTACTATGCCCATTTCATTAAATAACTTACATTATATTCAGTCCTCCCAGTATCCTCATCTATAGGACTCCCATGCCACTCTCAATTCTGCTCCTGTAGAAGGCTCTTCCACCACACGGTGTCACCCGAGACTGGCATGAACTGACTTGTGATGACTGAGACTCTCTAGCGCCTGAGGAGTCAACACTAGTACACCTATGTCGTTTTGAGCTTGTGCTTGGTCACTGCAACAAGGGAAAAGACAGAAATCAGTGGTTATGTCATATATGAAACAGTGGCACCAAAGAGACAAGTGTTGAAATAATACTCACATCTTTACACCTGGCTCTATTGTGGCCTTCCTTATGACATATACTGCATTTTGAAATATTACCTTTTTTGGTGGCCTTTTCAACACGTGGAGTAGGCAAATCAGGAGTTGTTTGTGGCCCATGAGGTGTCTGTTGTTGTCCATTGGCAGATTTCCTTCTCCTTTCACCTTCTTCTGTTCTAATTCTCCTTTTTGTAGGGCGGCCAGGCATTGAAATAACTGGTGGTGGTGCTAATGGCTCACAACGATGACTTCCCCAAAATGATCTGCCTCTCACAGGTTGGAACTTATTTCTATATCTTGCAATATATGCATCCCTATGGTAGAACCTAGAAATTTGACTAACTGGGTCTGTAGTGGCATGAAAAAGGGCACAAAATTGCATGTTGGCAAGGGACACCAGTCAAGTCCCAAGCCCTACATGAACACCTCTTCCCAGCTATAAACACATTATGCTTATCATCCCCTTCAGTCACTTCATACCCATCGTCCCCATTATAGTGAACTCTACATCTCATAGACAACTTCTTGTTATCCTCAAACAAAGATAGACACTTAGGACTAAAATTACGGTCCACTTAGACACATTTTTTTCAGCGTCATCCCACTTAGTCATAAGCTTAACTCTGATCCCATCTAGCATCCTAATTATTGGTAAATACCTAAAATCATCTATCCAGGCGTTGAAGCTTTCACTTAGATTGTTGTCTACCATCCAGGACAGAGATGTACATCTAAAGTAAGCCCTTACCCATGCTTGTACTGGATACGATACCACTGCCTTCGCTGCTCCCTTACTAAGTGCAGAAAGCTGTTTGAGGTTATCCACAAATTGTTCTTCAAATGTGCTCCAAGCACAAGTGAAGAACTTTTTATCAACTCACCACTCGCCCCCCCACTTTTTGCTCCAATTAGCATATATGTGCCTAGCACACAGTCTATGCTCTACTATGGGTAGCACCTCAGATACAGTAAGAAGTAAACCCTGAAAAAGTATAATAAACATTAGCAACTTTGTCAATGTAGCTAATCCATATGAATTAAACCCCAAACTATTACCTTCTGCATATCTGACATGATAGTGATATTATCTCCTTCTTCTATCTCTAATGACCTCTTCAACCATTGACAAAACCATTTCCAGTTGACAGTGTTCTCTTTCTGTGTTATCCCAATAGCAATGGGATTAGACTATCATTTGCATCAAGACCAGTGGCGGTTAGCATGATGCCTCGTGCATTTCCCTTGAGGAATGTACCATCAAGACCAATGATTGGCCTACATCCAGCCTTCCAGCCCATCTACTATAGCAAAATGAACTAAGATTAATCAATCATTTTAATCATGCTAGAATCCTAAACCATGCCAACAACTAAAAATAAATCACAACATAATGTCATGAATTACCCTTGCAACATTGAAACAGACATACAACCGGTTGAACACCCTATTGCCATTTTCAAGAGCTTCTTTACTTAGTTCAAGCGACACATCTGAACCCGGATTGGATCTCTTCAACTCATTGCAGTAACTTTCCAGGTGGTTGAACTCATCAATGTAGCTTCCTTCCATTCCCTCCATAATTAGCCTCCTCGCTCTTTTACACTTAAATAAACTAACACTAACCATCAACTCCTCTTCTGCATCCTTCTTCATGTCTTTCACTCTGTAATTTGGCCTATCTCGCAACTTATACTTGAAATACTCAGCTAGAAACTTCACAGAGGCCCTGGGATTCTTAAACACCTAGCTGCAACTATGTTCCAGCAGCAGGGTCTTGATTTTCAGCCCGGATGTGGTCCATCTTTGGAGGCATACAAGACAAATGGGCATCCAGTTTGACATCGCATCAGAACCCTCGAAGGCTCACTCCGAACAATTTTCAACTTCACTCCAACACGGACAACATAGTTATCTATGGCTGAAACTAGCTCCTTCTTGTTTGCAAACGTCTCTTCTAATCTGAAACTGGGCATACCATCATCAAAATCAGGATCGTCTTCATCATCACCGTCACTGTTACCATCAGAATCCTCTTCATCTTCTCCCTCACCTTCATCCTCACCTTCGCTTGGAATCACAGGATTATCTCCATTATCGTGCCCTAATTCTTCGAACAGCTCATCACCTCTGTTTACATCTGTATCCGATAGCTCATCGGTCCCACCCTCTCGACTACCCTTTTGACCCCCCTTTGGACCACTCCCGGGACCACTAGACCCCTCTAATGCCATGTACCCTACATTAAATTTTCACAACTAACATTATGCAATAGACAAACCACAAAGCAACAAAAGCAAACAGTATAAGGACCACTCAGCATTCCACTATGAAAATGCATAAAGCAACCAAAAGCAAGATTCCATACCTCAAAATCGAGGACGAATCTCTACTACACACTCAGAATGTCACTGTTCTCTTGCTTTGAATCGCTCTGCCCTAACTTTCCCAATCTGCAATTTCACTCTCTTCCACTAATTTCTCCACCCAACTCACGAATTTACAAATCCCAGCCAACACGCGATTTCACCTTCCAGTCTCTTTCAATCCCTTTGCTCAATTTCTGGTTGTCGCCATTTCCATTTTGTGCCCTAGTTCTCCTTGTCGCGATTTCACTTTCCTTTCTATCTTCTCGTCGTCGAAGTGTTTCAGCCTTTTAACTTGTCTGAGGATGATTATACTTGCAACATGATATGGCATTTCACTGGACTTCCACCGTTTTCAAACCGATGGCACCTCACATGCCACCTCACCTTTTAACGAGCTACGTGGAGTTCCGTCACCTTTGGGTAAATTTGGTACCTTTATTATACTTCCGGGGCATATTTGGTACCAAAAAAACTTCCGGGTGCTGAGTGCCCCCTTATCAAAACTTCCAAGGTATATTTGGTATTTAACCCTATATTATATGTGATTGTTATTTGTAAAATATATTTTATAGAATCCTAATTAACTTTTTGTAAAACCATTCAACCTTTGAATATTATTCTGAACGTAGATGCATGGGTGATTAATTATATGTATACACCTTTTCATTCTTGAATTGCGTGAAGAAGCTTTTTGCAAAATCCATTTATGATTGCATATACCTGCCTATACGTGATAGCTTTGAGGGTTTTGGTTTTTGAAATTGAAACATATATATATATATATATATATATATATATATATTGATGAATTATCATTGAATATACATATCTCATGTGGTTACTCTGTTTGCTTCGACTTTTGCGATTGAAACTTATAAATGCTTTCATATATATATATATATATATATATATATATATATATATATTGAGAAATCCATTTACTATGTGAGTGTATTTAAAATAATTTAAGTCATGGGAAGATAGCTTTGGGATGGTACCCCTAAAGTGATGAACACAGCCCTTAGGCTTTATGCCTCAGATATATTATTTGATTGAACCGATTATATCCGTTCTTCCCAAAGTGGTGTCTGGCAGGGGCTCCTAGGACACTAGTAGAAATCTTGGGAAGAGGTGTGCACATTAGGACGAAATGCTTTATGGCCAATTTGATTGATTGTGACTGGCAGGGGCTCCCGGTTCACAGGGTAGACTGGCAGGGCCTCGTGGGTCTACCATGGTTCTCTTCCCACTAAATTAAATAGACTGGCAGGGTCTCCCGGGTCGAAATAAATTTAAAAAGATAATGAATAATATTTGATTCGATGTGAATATATAGATATGATGAGTATTAAATCTGATATTTTAGATTATATATATGTATATGATGTTTTTTTTATCATCATATGAATATTATTATTATTATTATTATTATTATTATTTTTTCTATATTATCTTTGTTTATTAGGATTACCAGCTTTGCTGATGTTTGTGTTCTGGGTTGTGATAATCTTTCGGGGGAGCAGAATTTCAGTGAAACAGGTTTCAAAGTTGGGGCTAACAGTGAGAAGCGAGGAAGAATAGTCGGCTAATTCTAGCTAGTTTTATTTTACTTTATGCTTTGAATAAAACATTTTTATTTAGATTTAGATTTACCTTAATGTAATAAGGTAGCCTTGCACTTGCCCCAATACAAGTACGGCAGTAACACTTCCCAAATTTTAGTTATTTTGAATTTCAATAATTGTTTATAAAAATCATTGAAATTTTGTTGTTATTATAATTGTTAGGAAATTTGGGGGTGTTACACTGACCAACGCCTCTTCTGGCATTAGCCCTGAACAACGCCTCTTCTCAGCTTTATCTATTGATGCCTTTTCACGGCTCCGTCCACGTCGTCTTCTTAGATCTTGGTTCTTTTCCTGAACCTTAGTCAAGTTTGAGATTCAATACCCATTGAATCTCAGGTAACAATTAACCCTATACTCAAGTAATAACAGTATATATGACAGATATTCATTACATTTTAGCATCAACCATACATAGCACACAACAAATATAATGTTAACAGCACAACAATACATAGCACGCAGCAAATGTAATGATAGAAAAACAAAGCCAAGTTATAATGATAGGAAACCAAAGTCAAAAAGCTTGGAGTTTGAAGCCAATAAAATTACACCAAGGGTAAGACCTAAACTTAAAAGGGTAAGATCTAAACTTAAGCTAAAAGAGCTTGTGCGACAAGCAAATAATGTGCCAAAAGAGAGGGGCTATCGGCATGGAGGAGGAGGCAAGGGGGATCAAGAAAATCTACAGAAATTGAAAAGAAAACATGTCAAAAAGGCAAGTCAAACCAAGAGCCAAGATGAAGCAACTTGTGGGAATACTTTGTATGATAATAAATTTTTATTTAATGACCTTTTTGTCTTCATTTTTGGCAGCCCAAGTCGTCCACCCAAGTGAAAAGGAGGGTGAAGAAAGAGCTTACGCATAGGTAGAAGAGAAAGCACACAATTTGGAACATTAAGGTAAGTAAGCTCCAAAATTGTGTTGGATTGGTTTTCTACCTTCCCTAATCTTCATTATAACTTCAAGATTCCCTTGAATAACATTTGTATGATGCCTTCTAGCTCAAGGCCGAAACACTAGAAGGGCACAAGGAGGAAGAAATCCAAGTGAAACCAAGTCAGAAGTCAAGTAAGTCACTAAACTAGTTTGTTTGTGACTTTGTGTTTTGGATTTTGGGTGATTTCTATAATAGTGGCTAATTCAAGAAATGATGTTTTATTAAGGTGAGTCTCTACCCTAGTCACTAAAATGAAATATCAAATTATTAAAATTAAGATAATGGTGTTAAAGAGAAGATTAAGTCAAGAAATGAATATATATGAAGCTAAAATGGAAATTATTGTTATTGCTCATGAGTTGTGATTTTCAACCAGCAAGGTGTGCATGAGGTTATAATGTGATTTTGGTATTTTTGATGGTGCCAAAGTGTTTAGGATGAAAATTTGTATGGGCACAAGTAGGGAACATGATTTTGAAAATCAAAAGCTAAGTTACAAAGAATTATAGAATTTTCTAGCTTTTATAAATTTTGGACAGTTGTACTTAAGGGATGAATTTAAAATAGTAAATCATGTCCAATGGCCACTAAATTTTACATGCTTAACATCCAAAGCTTTAATTTGGTATAACATTTGTAATATTTCAAGATATCTACTAGAATATATGAATTTTTGAAAATAGCCCGGAAAACTGAACTTTGTCTCTGACCAAAGAGTGGAATTTTGACACAATAAAATTGTACGAATTTTTATGGTATATGGCAATATTTTTAATAAATACTAGACATGTCAAGGGTTAAGTGACCACTTGAATCACATTAATTGGAGTTTCCTAGAATTAATTATGAATTTGTGAAGTTAAGGCATAATTTCTGGAATTTTTGGATTATGGTCGAATTTTATGAAATTAAGAGGAGAGTTTGCATTAGTGAATAAAATGGAATGAATTTGTTTTGATTAGGGCAAGTGCATATTCAAAGTAACATTCGGACATTGGGGGAGATTTATTAATTACTGATCATCTGCCAGGTAGCAACTATTTACCTATATACTCTATGTTACTTTTGTATGTTTATTGTGCCATGAACATGGAACATGTCTCGTGAGTGGGACATGCGTTTGGGTTATAGGGCCTAGTGGACTGTGCGTCCTTGGGTAGCTACTGAGCCGGGAATGCATGTAGTTTGGGTTTAGGTTTCGGTTTGGGTTTGGGGCCCGACTATTATTGTTGTTTTCCTAGCGCTATGGAACTTGGGCTTATGTCAATAGGCTGTTCGGTGTTATTGTGTGAACTAAATGTGTGTGGTACGTGTTGCCATTGTGATATTGTGATTTTCCTGATTATGGTTGCTTGCATACACTGCATACATATTTTATATGAGTTTCACAATTCCTCTGGGATTCAAATTGGATCCCAGATCATTCTAAAGATACAGGTGGGTCTCACTGAGCTGTTCAGGAGAGTAGAGGTAAGGGCACGGGGCTATTTTATCGTCTTCTTTATTTTATGTTAATGCCCTATCATCTTCTATATTTTATGTTTTGGATGACTGTATAAATTTTCTTACTGCCCAATATTTATCTTGGATTAATGTACCCTAACCCTCCAAGGACTATTTACTGTTTACTATTCAGACTTTTACCAATATTAAATATTTGTCCAAACCAATCACATGTTAATGTACAAAGTAAATTAAATGCTTGTCAAATCGATTTGACTTCTTGAACAAGCTTGGCATGCTTGGAAAGCAAGCTGGACACATGTCATCTTTCTATTCGGCCAACACAAAAGTAGCTTTTTACTTGTCTTAATGAGGGGACACGTGTCAAAAGCTATATCATCATCAGTTATGATGATAGGACACGTGTCATATTCTCCTCGGAACAACACAAAAGGTGTGCCATCACGACTTACTTTATTGAAGATATTTTTTATAAAGCTACTTTATTGGTACTTACTTAGGATTCTACTTGGGTTTTACCCAGCATGCAAACCGATACCCGCCAAATGACACCTGTCTAGAGTGTATATGTGGGCCTCCACATACTGTTTTCACTTCCCCAAAACGTACTGTAAACCTATGTGCCCTGAAAGTGCCATGTGCACCACAATACTGGCACACTTTACTCTACCAATTGTCCCGTGCCTTCTAATATAGCTGGGTGCCATCTTTCTACCAACCCAACGACACAGTACAAGCGTACTATGCGCTTTTGCACTGCCATTTTAATTTTATGGCCTACGCATACTAGGTCGTTTGCCCAGTATGGTTGTAACACATGGTCCCTGAGAGGCTTTCTATCTCTCGATATTCTTGGGACACTTTTTGAATTGGGCTTAATTGTCTGCCTAATATAGGCTTATACTCAAATATATCTAGGCCCAAAATTCAAGATATTACAATATCTCTCCCAGTTGATCTCTTTTTATCTATGATCATAATGTTTTTCAAAAGGTATATAAGTCTAGTTTTATATGCCATTGGTTTCAACTATTACACACCTACTGGCCTTGCCTTGTTAGGTAACGGGTAATGTGATCCTTTACTTTGATTAATTATATTTTACCCAGGTTATTAATCGTCATGCATCAAAATACTTATGTAGCAGAGCATGCATTGATTTGGACAATAATATACTGCTAATGTAAATAAATGTTGAAGGATAATTTTCCATGGTGAATTAAGTTTTGCAGTCATATGAAATATAATTCCAAAATAATCATAATATAATATAGTCATATGGGGATATAATAATAAAATAACCAAAAGAGTTTCCAACAGTCATCATCAACATCTTCTCAATCCAGCTCCACATTCTTACCTCTACCTCCCTGCTTGACCTTAGGTGACTGCTTGAAGACTTATAATGGCCCGGGATTCAAAATTGAACCCTAAAGTAACAGTTAATCTCATATAAAATGTATATGCAATACATGTAAGTAAACCATAAATAAACATATACTACACAGCATCCAATAAACATGCACATAGCAAGGCACTCAAGGCACACAGTCCTATTAGCATACAGTACAAGCTGCAAGGCACGACACATAACATGGCCCACCGTGCACCTAACACATTCCAGAACTAGCAATCCTACTAGTACACAACACAAACAATTGGGCACGACACACAGTAATGCCCTTGGGGCACGCAAACCTAATATCGCATAGCACAAATTACAGGGTATGGCACACAGCACAACCTACTGTGCCCCTGACAAATTCTAATTCAACAACGCTTGCAAATAAACAACAATCGAATACATACAATATCCATGGTAAAACATACAAACAAGAGACATACAAAGTATATGATGTTAAGGTTACTACCTAATAGTTGTCCAAATATTAATAAATTTTCTTAATGCCTAAATAACAAAATTGCCCTAAAATAACGAAAATACAAATAAATTCTTCATGCGTATGAAAATTCTCCTTAATAAATATTTGACTTTTTGATTTGCTATAAGGCTCTCCTAAGCACTCAAACCCCTCTATATTCCTTTTCTTAATAAGGAATTTATTATTGGTAAAATTCCTCTTATTTTCAGCCAAATATAGAAATTCCAGAAACAAACACCAATCTTCAAAAATTCATATCTAATTCTAGAAAAATCCAATTGAGATGGTTCAAAAAGCCAACTGACGCTTATTATGTCTATTTTTGATGAAAAATCTCCTTTTTGACCAATCATAGTCAGAATTTTCACCAAAGACTAAAATATCCCAATTGGTCAGAATTTCTTTCCAGTTTCAAGGTCAATATTCAAAAATTCGTTTCACTTAGCACTCAACTCCAAAATTTACAAATTACCTATCAAATTAAGCCTTGGGATGTGTACTTCATTTTTGGAAGATCTCATAATTTTTGGAGTTCATTTATTACGTCAAAACTCTTGCGCAAACCAACTAACTTCACAGATTTCTCACAATACATGTAATATCCCGAATTTTGGACCCGTAAAATTGAGAATAAGCCTAAATTAGGTAGACTACTAAGCCCTGTTCGGGAAGAATCCCTTGAATGACAAGAGATAGGAAGTTTCTGGTGGGCCCAGGTTTGAAAAAGATGCAGGCCCAAGGCAAGATACCGGTGAGGTATAAAGCTGGTGTGATGAAGCGGGACCCGGGAAATATGACAAAACACATATTCCTGACCCCTGGAAGTGTGTATGCGCCATACAGGGACAAGAAAGAGAAAGAGACACTAAAATAGACATGTTCCAAAAAGCAAGAGATAGGATGATCATTGCACATGGACACATGTCACCATGAGATTAAAGGAAGATAAGGCAAGGGCAAAATGGTCAATTCCTTGTCCTTTGGGAATTGAATTTCGTCCTACATGAGAAAGGAAAGAAAATTAGATGATTTTATCCATACCCTGGTCTAGACACAAGACACGGGACCCGCAGGCGATAAACCGATAGAAAAGGGGACCGATAGGGACCAGTTAGGGGATTATTTTTGGACGGAATGAGACAAATGTGGGGCCGCCTTGGAAAGAGGGAAGGTACCACATGAGTATGCCAGGCAGAGGAAAATATTTGGAAAAGCCAAAGAAAAATATAGAAAGACGCATTTTTGGACCCGGTGGGACCTGATAGGGGCCGGTAGACCCCGAAATTGACCGATAAAGTGGGAAATTGGAATTAATTATTGGAGATCATTTTGGTGGGACCCCTTGGACATGTAACACTCTTTTTGGGCAGCAAAATCTGAATTGAAGACCAAAATAAGCTTGTCTAATTCATTGAATTAACCATGGGGCCCGCCGGTAAGTCAAATGGAATTTGAAGTCTTAATTGATAATTCTTATCAAATTGAAAGATGAAATCTGAATATTTGGGCAGAGATCACGCCACATATACTCCCTAGAATCCTCTTAAATTGTCACATGGGATAAAGACCAAGTAAAGGCCAATCAATTACCAACCGAATGGAAGAATTACCGATTACTTTGGAACTAGTTGGTTACTTTGGGCTATTATTAAATATACAAGTTCTCTCTCTCCTTGACCATGAGGAGCACGAAATTTGCAGAGGAAAGAGAGAGTATTCAGCCAAGTTCCATAGCCAAGCTCAAGCTCCAAGCTCCTAGGATCATCAACTCAACTTCCGATTTCAGGTAAACACCGAAAACTCAACTCTTTGAAGCTCAAAGTTGGGATTTTCGTGCTTCTGTTTGGGGCTTGATTTTGGAGTTTTTGATGGTTCCAAAGTGTTTAAAACGTGATTTTGTGTGGGGTTAAGCTATGGTTTAAGTTTCCGAACTCGAAAACCCCAAAAACTCAAAGAAGTAGCTTGCTGCCAGTGTTTTGGATTCTGGGCAGCGAACCTTAAAAAATGTTTGTAAAATAGTACAGACGTTGGTTTGAGCTGAAATTTTACAGGTGAAAAGTAGACATCTGGGGCATCATTGTGATATATAATTCGACATATTTTTTATGTACCAATTGAGAGATAAAAATTGTTGAAGTAGGCTCTGTGTGCAACAGGGCGAAATCTGACCCAGGTGTGAAAAGTGAGCACCAAGATAAAATAAAAGTACTTTTAAGGTCTGGGAGTATTTTTCATGGAAAGTAGACACTTCACTGGTTCATATGGCTCTGGTTTCATGTAAAAATGATTTTTGTATAATTTATTAAAAATCCCACAAGTTGGGTCAAAATCACTGGATTTCTGGAAATTTGGTGTTGGGCTCGGTTTTAGCAAGAAAAATGCTATGGCAATTTTGTAAATACTGAATAAATGTATTTTAATGGTTTATAGGTCAAAGGAACCCTTGGGAAGTCAACGGGCTCAATAAAATAGTAAGGACAATATTTGCCACATCAGGTAGTAACCGTTTTACTCAGATATCTCTATGTGTTTTGTTGTATGTTTGTGTTTGCCATGTATATTTTTCCTTGTATATGTTGTGCCAAATATGCATACAGTGTTGTATGATTCCTAGCGCTGAGGATGTTCAGTCCGAGGCCGGCCTTGGTTGGCGGCTGTATGGGTTGAGTTATCAGTCCGGGGCTAGCCTAGAAAGGGCGGCTCTACGGGTTGTGAGTCCAGTGAGTCCGAGGCTTGCCTTGGTTGGCAGCTGTACGGGTTCTTGGATTGTGATATGTGCTTTGCTGTGGTATGATCTGGATACATATATGGTATGTATTTGGCATGCTCTTATAATTTCTGATTAGCATGGTAGCTTACATACTCCTTACACATTTAGTATTTGAGTACTGACGGTTACTTTGGGGGCCGTTATCGGACCCCAGCCTCTTCTGTTGTCACAAGGAGACATGCCTGATGTGAAGAGCCCTCCTCGGAATGATAAGTGCTTATCAGTACAAACTGAAGAATAGGGGATGCCCTATCATGTTTGTACATATTTTTGAGATGACGGTATGTTTTGTTCTGGTATTTATTCTGGATGACTGTACCATTAACCCTTCAAGGACTTTTATTTTTCTATTTATTTTACTTTTACCAGTACAGTAGATAGTCTAAACCGGTTAAATGCTCTATTGCGTTCACTCTGATATAAGTTAAATGGACCAAATAACGAAGGAAAGGTAACTAAGTAAGTGAATCCCTCTAACCCGCCACCCGAGAGGGCGAGGCCGGTAGGAGTGTAACAATACAGTTTTGCAATAGATTGGTAACTTTCATTATGACTTCCAAAATCATGATTTAAGCTTTTCCTTGTACAAAATATTATTCTAATCACCTTAAAATCATCAAAATCAAATCACAATGTCACCATACAGTAACTTGTCCCAAAATCATGTTTCCAAGGCAACAACCCAAGTTTTTATTTGGGTTTAGGAGCAAAAATACATGTGTGCTTTATCATCGGGAGTGCCTAGCACCATATGCTTTTTTTAGGAGTAAAAATACACATGTGGTTCCATTTTAGGAGAAAAAGTCACACTACCGTTAAAATTTTGTTGTAAATACAACACTTCATGTTGTAAATCTAGCCTGTTGTCAATATGGCTTTTTCTGTTGTAAATGACCAGATTTTAAATTTTGTTGTAAATACAGCACCTCCTATTGTAAATCTAGTCTTTTTCTATTGTAAATGACATTTCTTTGTTCAAAATCCAGGTGTTTAAATGTTGTTGTAAATATGACATTTTCTATTGTAAATATAGCTAGCTTTAAATTTTGCTGTAAATATAGCCCTTTTTGTTGTTGTACATAACCTTTTTATATTCAAAATCCAGGTGTTTAAATGTTGTTGTAAATATGACATTTTCTGTTGTAAATATGACATTTTCTGTTGCAAATGTACCGTTAAGTTAGATTTTAACGTTGGTGTGATTTTTTCTCCTAAAATATAACTACATGTGTATTTTTGCTCTCGAAAAAAGCATATGGTGCTGGACGTTCCCGAGGGTAAAGTGCATATGTATTTTTGCTCCTTTACCCTTTTTATTTTCACTTCTCATTATTCTTATTCCATGCTTGATCTTTCTTTTTTTTGCCATAGATCATAAATCTAATCCTTTATTTAACCTTTGCATCATTTAAATAGATCCATATCATATTTGAAACCCAAGGAAAATAACCATTTTCAAGTCAAACAACTTTGAAGTCACAAGGAGGTTGGAGATAGAACTTGATTTCTTTCTTGAACCTTGACTCCCTTAATTATTCTCCTCCTCCCTTTTGGCCTTGACACCCCCTCCAAATCACCATGAAAAATTGTTTTATCAAAGTCTTATACATATTAGAGTAGAAGAGAGTAGGAGAAGAGTCCACAACACTTACCTTGATCTTGATCCTTGGCTTTCTTAGAGTTCTTGAGTTCTTGCAAGATAGCATCTTTCTCTCCCTTGCTCTCTCACTAGTTCGAAAATTTCAGCAAGCGAAATGTAAAGATGAAACCCTAAAATACTCTTCCAAGCCTACGTACTCTCCAAGAAAAATATGGCTTGCTCTAGAAGACTCGCCTTGACTTTTCCTACAAGCTTTTATAATACTTGGCTTACCTCTTACACTTCTCTTCTTAATTCATATTTGGTCAAAAATTTAGGGCTTGTGGCGAAGATTTTGGGACTTCAAACTTTATTAATTGAAGTGTCTAAATGTCCTTCTCTTATGGCCAAAGTTGTCTTTTTTTTTCATAAGTCTTCTCTAAATCTTTCTAAATGATTTTGTGGCTTCTTTCATAAGTCAATCGTTTCTTCCTCTCTCTTCTTCCTCAGAGGCCAAAATTATGGCTTGTGGGGGAAGCTTGAGTTGCCTTCCAGAGACTTTTAAACTCATAAATTGATAATGATGTCATGTAGATGATGTAAGCATGTACTTAGATTTTATTTTCAAATTCAAAGTTGACTTTTCAAGCGAGCCTCTTGTCTTATCATGAATCAATCTTCTTGAGCAATCTTTTTGTTCCCTTTCTTTTCCTCTTTTGGCTGAAATAGGCCTCCTTTTTGGGCTCCAAAATTTGTCTTTAACCTAGCCCATTGATTCTAGGTTAATGGCCTACTTCATAGCACATTCATGGACTTGCTTTGGAAATTTTTATCCTTTTCTTCCTAATTATTTCCCTTGGCCAAAACAATTGGATTAAAAGGGAAGAATATGTGTTTTGACTTCCATTATCATATACTCTCTTAGATGATCCATGACCAAATTAATTTAGCCAAGCTTCAATAAACAATTCCTCATCCTTCTCTTACATTAATTATTCATGCTAGCAAATATATACCATTAACTAATGACTTGATGAAAATTCATATATATTCAATTTGCATTACATTAATTAATTAATTTTCATCAAACATAGGGATATTACATTTGCTCATTTGGATGTGTAGTTTGTGAGATACACCCAAATTATCGAAGTTGTGTTTGTTGTGTAGTGAGAATTGCAATGGCTATTTTGAAATAGCATATCTCCTTCATATGAACTCCTTTCAGATTGTTTTAGTTGTCTATGTGATGCTTGAGAGTCTAGTGTCATATGAAACTGGTTTCACCTTAATCGGATTTCTAGTTTGAGAGATATGGTTGAATTACTGAACCTTGCTCATGTTGAATATAGAATATAGTTGAGCAGAGTGGCTGGAACATGCTGGATACTTGAGTATCTTAGTGGATACTTGATAGAGAGTTGCCGAGTTGTCACAAAATAACCAAATTCAATAAGGATTTGCAGAAATAGGGAACATGGATTGCTTCTCAGAGAATTCCCGGTTGGGTCTAATTCTTAACAACAATGAAATAGAAATAGAACACTAACAAATTAGGGAGATTTTTTTTCCCAATGCAATGAAGATTAAAACAGAAACAAATAAAATGAGATTAAATCAAATAAACAGAAGATCAACCCAAGATTGCGAATTCCATTAATTTTCCTTCCACGGACGAAAACATATTTATAACCGAACTCATGATCCATTTTGGATGAACTGAAATCTCTGCATTCGTCTAGAAAATTCCTTGACTAGATGAACGCCTAGCATTTGTTTGAACAGTGGCATCTCATTGTGCAATCGCATAGCAATAATTTTACCTAGTTTGAACTCAGTCCTTAGGATATCTTAATCTGGGCATTAAATCTAACACCCAATCTAAAAGTAAATCAAATTTGAAATTACGAAACAGAAAAATTTTTGTTGTCGTTAAGAATGAGTCCTCTAGATAGTGGAATCCTCAATCCGTGGGTCAATCACAGAAGCTTAACCCGTCATGGTTATGTGAAACGAAAATGGAATAGGAATGTAGAAGTTCATCATGAACACGATGAACAATTGAGAGAAAATGGAAAGCTTTTATTTCAATCCGAAAATAAGAAAAAGGGGAATGAATATCATGTTGGTGGCTAACCCTGGTAAAAACCTAGTTACAAAACGGACTGAGCTCCAATAGTCTGGCCCAAAACAGAAATGAAAATGAAAATGGACTTTAATTATAAAATTCGAGCTCAAATAAAAATCTAGAAATATACATCTAACTTCACCTCCAAAATTGACCGCCCTCTTGACTAAATTTTCCCTTCAATCTTTCATAACAATTGTAGTTCTTTGAATCATCTGAAATATGAAACAAGAATGAGGCTAATCCGATGTCTAGTGCAAGAGTTATAGTAAAAATAGTTAAGCAATGTAAAACTGGAATTTCATAATGAAAAATGACTAAAATCTAATCAAAGGCCCAAAGCCCAAATAAGTATTATAGTCATTATTTTTTAACTAAACAGTACTAAATCTATTCACCAAGAAATACAAAGAAGTGTATTAAATATTCAATTATCAATACTCGAGTATGATACTTGACAAAAGGAATCTTAATTTGACATTGGGATTAAATAATGTGAAATTAGATTTTAATCTAATTTATGTGTATGATATAAACATATATCTAGAAGCTCCGCATAATCAAACTAGAGGGAGCCTGGTATGAATTGCATCTAAATTAATTGTGTGAGACATTACATAATTAATTGAGGTATGTATATAAATGGATACACAGACATTTATAAACATTAATACTTTAGAGTAGTTGATTAAGTTAAGTTAAAATTAATTAGTGGGGATAAAATCTAAGAAATAGACAAGGGATTAATGACTTTATGTTGTTCTTTTTGATATTGGAATTTGCTCTCTGTGAAAGTTCTTGCTATTATAGAATTTCTTTTTACTATTATTCAAAACAATTCTGATGTGTTCAACTTAAACAAGCAAGGAAATTTAACACCTAGTCACTAGTGTGATATTGAGCATTTGTGAGACGACCTTGATTTGCCACTTCTTATTTCCATGACCTGTATATTTGTGATGTTTAATTAAATTTTGGTAGTATCACTAATCATGAGCATTTTATTTTGAAAAGTAAGGGTTTAGTGGGGAAAAAATCAAAATTTGTGTTTAACTTGAATATTTTTACATACTATGTAAAACATTGTGAGACTTAATTGATCTATATAATTATGAACTATTTCGAGCTTGTTTAAAATGTGACTTTTTGGCTTGTTATCTAATAAAGCCTCTTGGCTAGTTACCTTTTTTTTAAAAAAAAATTAGAAAAATACAAGCTTTTTTAGCAGGCTTAAAGACAAGCCAGGCATAGGTTGGAAAAAAAAAACGCATGCGATAGGCTATAAGGTAGGTTTAAGCCAAGGTGTTACAAAATGGGCCAAACTTATTAAGAGTAAAGCTTGATCTAGCCTGATTTGTTTCCATCTCTAACAACATTGCTACAATTTAAAAACTTATGGGTCAAAATTTGTGTTTAACTTGAATATTTTTACATACTTTGTAAAACATTGTGAGCCTTAATTGATCTTTATAATTGTGAACTATTTCGAGCTTGTTTAAAATGTGACTTGTTGGCTTGTTATCTAATAAAGCCTCTTGGCTAATGAGCCTTTTCTTAATTTAGAAAATACAAGCTTTTTTAGCAAGCTTAAAGCCAGGCCAGACATAGGTTGAAAAAAAGGTATGTGACAAGCTATAAGACAAGTTTAGGCCAAGGTGTTACAAAACAGGCCAAACTTATTAAGAGTAAAGCTTGATTTAGCCTGACTTATTTTCACCTCTGGCGACATTAATTTAAAAATTAATGGGGTCAACTTGTTTCTGCATGATAACTTTTGGGTCAAAATTATACCTCAACCCCATTAATTTTTCTAAAAAGTGATGTTGGCCCCAAAATCAAACCTCAAGTATAAAAATGCACACAAACCTTTTAAAATGGAGTAAAAATGCCATCTCCATTAACTCCTCTAAATGTCAGTTACTTTTTCAATACATACTTTTGTAGCAGTGCAAAAATACCCATAATCTTTTGCAAAAGGTGCTACAAGCAGCATAATCAAACCTTGGGTGCAAGTGCCACTACTACAGAAATTGGCTTTTGCGTCCCTGATTGGCGTCCTATTCTTAAAAAAGGAAGTAAAAGAAAACACGGTGACATTTTTGTAATTAGGAGGTGACTTTTGGAGTCTAACTTTAATTCTTAAACGCCAAAAGTGCAACCCTGGCACCAAAATCAAGCGAAAAGTGGGCGAAAAGGCGGAAAAGGGAAACAATTTGGAGTCCAAGTTTAAAAATTAGACTCCCTAGGTCGGAATTTGGAGTCTAAGTTTAAAAATTAGACTCCTTAGGTCATTACCCCCAACCCAAAACCCATTCTATCCATCGATTCTCATTCTCTCGGATTTCTTCTCTGCCCTCACTCCGCCTTGTCTTGGCAAAAGGTACTCTCTTCTTTCCCAAATCTCCTAATCTAGGGTTCATTCATTATTGACAGTGGCGGAGCTACAGTCAAAGTTTAGGTTTTTTTTTTAATAGCACGTTTTCTCCGCTCTAGCGCTCTGCTCTGCCATCTGCATCAGTCTTCATCCATCTCTTGCAGCTCGCGCAGGCACGGCTCCGCCTCCTTTGGTGTCCTTCAAGCTCACGGCATCCATAAGGTATCATCTACCTTCCTCTCTCATAGAATGTCTTTTGGCTTGTTACGATATAGTTGCTGGAATTTTGGTAATCTGGGCGATCGTTAGATTCTGTTTTTCATTTTTATTTATTTTTGGCTGGTGATTTCAAGTAAGAATCTTGTTACATAGTCGAAACTTGTGTTGATTTTTTGTTATGAGGTGCACTGTTCGAAGTTTTAATTTAATCAGTTAGCATATTAGTTGCTGATTTAGTTTAAGTTGTTGAGATATTGTAGGAATTAAGTTAGTAGAGTATCTTTTTGAATTTAGTAGTTAGATTTCCTGATTGCAATCTCGGAAAAGTCGCATCTCTACTTAGTCGCTGTTTAGTTGCTGATTTGTCGCAAGAGTCGCGTCTGTATATAATTCTCTTTTAGTGAATGAAATTATTATCACTGCTCAGACGCATCATAGAGTCAATGTCAGCCTTCATGCTGAAATAAAAGAGAGAGTAATCTGTGATTGTTTCGTTTCAAAACGCATACATACGTATGAGATTTTGTACGTATGAAAAGAGATTGATTATTGGAAGAAAATAGGTTTAACAGATCAAAACCTTGGCTTTGTGAAGTTTCGTGCTCACAGATTAATCTTCCACTTAGCTTGCTTCTTCACTTTCTGATTACCACGCCCTTCCTCATTTGCGTTTTCCTCTACAACGCACGTAAGTACGTAACAGCACAGCACTATAATAATATAGCTGTCTCTCAAGATTAATGTGAATTAACGTTGTTTCGTAACTTGTCTTTCTGGCCAATAACAACATATATAGTTGTTGCTTAATTGAGAAGATAAAATTGAAGCTTTTCTTAATTATCAACTTCATCTTAGGGGAATTTTTCAATCTCAATTCTCCCTTCTATCTCCATTCTTCCTTTCTATTTGGTGCCTTATTAGTGATATCAAATTTTGGCATTCTTTTCGGCCGTTTTTGATAAGGCTCATTACCAATTATGATGACAACAAATGCTTAATTCCTGAGCATGGACAATTCAGCAAGCATTGCATTGTATTCTTCTGGAAATAACATGACATGTCTGAAGCATATTTCATTCTGGAAATAACACATAACAGTGGTAAGCTTTTTGACATGTCTGAAGCATATTTCATTCTGATGATTCACTGGACAGTTCAGCAAGCATTGCATTGTATTCTTCTCTGAGACTGTTATATTTGTTGCTTAAAGTATTGAAACTTTCCATTTTATCCTCTGGAATGCCTGCCTTCATCTCCTCCATACGCTGCTTTGTGGATTCAATCTTGTTCTTGAGCTCGTTTTTTCTGAACTTTCTCTTCATGCTCTCTGTGTAATGCCTCCAGCTCTGATTCCTTAATTTCTGGATCAAATCTCATATGAAATTTATATATGTTTATCAACAGAAATGAAGTCTTATTTTGACATGTCATGCCCAAACTTTATACGGTAAATTTAATAATTTTGATATCACATAATTGATTACCATTGATTGTTTCCCTAAATTTAAGTAAAAATGTTAATGTAATATCACCTATAGTCAATTTATCCCTTTTAAATCTCTTTCCCAATTTTGAATGTCAGCCTTGAAATAACAAGATCGATATGAAATAATTTAAGTAAAAGGTGATAAATGACAATGAAATTATTTGAAACTTGAAAGTAAACAATCATTCTAATAGTTATGTGACTTTGTATCAAAACAGGGGAGATAGTAGCCAAATATTAGGGTTGTTTCTATGAAATATATTTGAAATCAAGATCAGAAAGATTGATTTTGGGTCAAATTACATGCATTATTATACATTTTGAAAAATGCAAATATGTGAAACAAAATAAAATTGAAAATAAATCCCTACCAGTAATTTGTAACAGTGAGCCACCACCTTCCATGGATTTTGTTACACCTCTGCACATAATAACAATAGAAACAGGACATGAATTAAGATCCAAAAACAAAAACAAAAAAATCAAACCCATATAGTTTTTGCTACTATAAATTTTTGTTCTTTTTTTCAAAGAGGTTATTCCCATTTCAGTACATAACATTGTCAAGCCTTCACTTTGTTTACTAGTAAGAGAACAAAGAAGTGCATGATAACACTACAAGCGAAATACATAATCTTTTTTTTTTTTTTTGAAAACATATTGGCAGATATTATGAACTTGGACAATAATTTAAAATACACAATATTTACTACAAAATATAATTAAAATGTTTTTATTCAAGCCAACTTCAAACGTTTTCTCCAAGCTTAACAACAAAGAAATATGAACAAGACTCAAGTTTCTGTAATATTTAGTGGATGAACATAAAAGGCAATCAATTGTATATCTTGAACAAAACTGGATCATTCTTCATTAGGTTGTGGGTAGGTGAAACAAGCCCTGAGGTCTCATATAACCTTTTGTTATATAGAAAAAGACCTTGGGAGCTGATGGAATTAAGTAGACCAATTTTTCATTGAACTGTATTGAAATTACTGTTTAAATCTATACTTTTCCTATCTCTTTGCTTTTGCGCATCTAAGTTCTCTTCTTTAACTTGAATGATATCTTGATATCAAACCTTGCTTTACATGTCATGTTTAAAGCTTCAAACGTGATTCTGAGTTAATTTTTTTAATTTCTTTCATAATTAATTTATACCTTGCATATTCCTTCTTTAAGAATGTAACAAACTTTCATCTAACACCGTTCCTTCATGCGTGGCTTATCCTTTGAATTAAGTTGCAGCAATGTAGCATGGTGACAAATTATACAGATATGTACTCAAAAAATGAAGCTAGAACTAAGTGCAAAACAAAAGGAGGTCAACTAGGTGACTTAATTATGTTTATTAAAGAATTGGAATATATTGGTGTAGTTTATCAAAAATGTTGGGTGACAAGCGTATTCATGTTGGGGTTATTATAAGGATCTAATTATCTGTACATTAGGCAAAAGATATTAGGAACCAGCAGTACTAGAGCAATGTAATCCCAAGTGACTTTTTGGTGACTTCTCTTTTTGGCATAACTTTTTGGTGTAGTACTATGGACTACTCCTGGTTTGAATGTTGCTGATGATCTTATTATTGGAGCTGGAAAATATTAGGAAATGGCACTTGGAATTAACTGTGTCCTAAGTGGCCATGTCTTCACATTATCATTTTCCATCAAAGAAATAGTTTATTTTGAACCATTCTTAGATGTTTCATACCCTCAAGCATCTGATTAATTTAGTGTTCTTGTTTTTTAGGTGGAAGATGTCATGCAAGTGGGTGCAAATATAAGAACAAGACTAGGATTACCTCCACGGGCACAAGATTTTTAAGCATTCTATTCTCATGTTGATATTGAAATTTTGTCATACTTTTTTCCCATTGTTTTTGGCTTACTGCTTATTGAAATGATTAATTGTACATATGCAACAACTATTGCAAAACGAAAATACTGATATATATCAATAACCTCCCTCAGGGATATATAATGCAAAATACATTGAATGTCTTATTTCCAAAATCTTATTTGCCACTCATCTATGTGGTCTGAAGAGTGTGCCCAAAAAAATTGTCACAACAGTTTCTGTTTAAAAAGGAATTTAAGTAACTGTTTGCTTTTGATTTATAGTGCCCTCAACAACCAGGGGATTGGGAGTGTGGATACTACGTTATGCTCTACATGTACTCCATCATTCAGAGCGGACGTACTTCAGATTTTGAGGAGGTACTTTTTCCTTCATTCTCAAATGATAATATTTTTTGAAGTTGTACTTTAGTTGTGTAATTAATGCATTCACTTGATTGATTTAACTTATATCTTATTTTCTATTTTACAGATTTTTGGTACTAAGGATACCTACTCAAACGAAGAAATCGATGTGGTTCGAAACTTGTTGGCTAGATATCTTCTGCAACACATAGATGAATGAAGTTAGTCTTCATATTGCTTGAGTAGTAGCAGGTAGCTAGGCAACATTTTGACACTTTGTTCTTTTGCAACACATAGATGAATGAAGGTAGTCCTTATATTACTTGACTAGTAGTAGATAGCTAGACAACATTTTGACACCTTGTGGTGATTGTTGTACATAGAAGTAGTAGTAGTTACCGTTTGAATTACTTAATTAGAGCTAATTTGGGTGAAATGATTTGAAGTTAGCCAAGTTTGTTGTTACTACTTTATGAATGAAGGTAGTCCTTATATTGTTGCATGTATTCTGTTTCTGTATGTATAAGGTTAGCTAAGCTAACCTTTTGTGTTGTATGGAAATATCACATTCTGGTGATTGTTTATGTAAGGATGTTTTTTGTAAGAAATTTTGGGATAGTGAATATATGAAGCATATTTTTAAAAAAAAAAACGAACATTTAAGGAGTCTAATTATTATAATTAGACTTCTAAAGTGAGACTTAAGGAGTCTAAGTAACAGAATTAGACTTATTAGACTTCTGAAGTGAGACTTAAGGAGTCTAAGTAATAGAATTAGACTTCTGAAGTGAGACTTAAGGAGTCTAACTTCACGAATTGGACTCCTTAAGTCATGACTTAAGGAGTCCAATTCATAAAATTAGACTCCTTAAGTGACATATGAGAGCATTATTGTCATGACTTAAGGAGTCTAAGTTGTGGAATTAGACTCCTTAAGTCATGACTTAAGGAGTCTAATTCCATAACTTAGACTCCTTATATTAGGCGTCTAATTTAAAAATAGGACTCCTTAAGTTTTCCCTACGGTGCCCCCTAGATATACGTCCCCTCAAAAAAGGACGTTAAAAGTGTAAAAAATAGGATTCCGTATCCCTATTTTATAGTAGTGTGCCTACATCATACTAAGTGAGGTGTTGTGTTCTAGAATGTCAGGGTACAAATAAAGGCACATTATGGACACCTAGTGCTGATAGAGGCAGGTTTCATGAAGATGGTAGAGACCAGTCAGGAGGGGGGGGGGGGGGAATGAGGAAAGGAAGGGATGAAATTATAGAGAAGAGATAGAATATGACATGTCGGACTAATATGATATAAGCATTTTGACACCCGAAGTTTGATAAAAGATTATCTGTATTTTTACACCTTTACAAAGTTATGTATTGAAAAACTAACAGATGTTTAGATGAGTTAACAAAAATGGAATTTTTGTTCGAATTTGAAAAGTTCATATTCATTTTTGTGCTTAAGGTTTGATTATTGTGCCAGCCGTACTTTTTTTTGGGGAAAAGATAGTGGGTTTATATTTTCACCTTTACCCATTTAAATTTAAACTCTTGATGGTTATTTTAAAACAAGCGACAAATATAATCATTTTTTAGAAGTTTTCTATTAAAAAAAAGAAAAAGAAAAAGAAAAAAACTTGCCCCAAATGTTAGCTTCACATATTTCTGAAAATTTATAAATATATACTCCCTCCAGTTTTAATTATAAGACAACATTTGGGAGTTAATTTTGGTCCTAATTATAGAATAACATTCTAATTTTTGTCAATTTCTTCCTAAAATACCCTTATTTTATTTTCTCAAATGTGTTTGGTTTTTGGTGAATAGTAATTATATGTATGTGGATGTATAGATTCTTCCAATCATTGAAACATTTAAATTGTTAGATTTTAATCTATTTATCGACCAATTGTCATTAATTTGCCAATATATATATATATATAGACACACATTATACATACATATACACACACACAGATGTGTGTGTGTGTGTCTACAGACAAATACATACACACACTATATCTGTGTGTGTTGTCAATATATATGTGCATGTGTGTATATATAAAAACACACACACACACATATATATATATACATATATATGTGTGTGTATTTATATATATATATATAAATATATATATATATATATATATATATATATATATATATATATGTATGTGTGTGTGCATCTATGTACATGTGTTTGTGTGTCTATATATCTATACGTATACATATATACACACATATATGTGTATATAACAAGACCATTATTTCAGTTAGAAAACATGTAGGAAAAAAAAATTCTAGGTCGGAGAGGTATGTGATAAGACTTGTTCATTCACTTTTATTTTTGTCATTTTAAATTTATATAAGGGCATTTTAGGAAAATAAGTGAAATTAATTAATTTAACTCCTCTTCTTAATCTTCCCAAAGTTAGTTAAATATGTCCTATAATTAGGACCGGAGGAAGTATATAAGTATTTGATGGTTAATTTGTTAAACAACTGTCAAGCATGTCTCATACATTTGTGACAGTCAATGTAGTTAACCATTGGATGGGTCATTGCTCAAAGTTACTTGACTCTTTTCCTATTTAATCGATAACCTTGAAGTGTCAAGTAAGCCTAATTAATCCTATTGTAGTGTGTAAGATCTCATTGAGGCTAGAGTTTATTTTCTACATTGGTGAGAAATGTTTATAGGCAAGATAATCTACTAGCTAACCTTGGTACCACATATGTCTATGATTTTAATATTTGGTGTTGGTTGAATAAAAAATATTAAGATATTGTGTGTTTTCAAGTTAAATTAATCTGAAAGTAGCTGCCATATGGCATAGATTCCACCATGCCTGAAAGTGGGGGTTCACTCATTTATTTCCCATATTGGTATGACACGTGAGGATGACTCTTAGCATAGTGGTAAGGCTACGTCCATGTGACTTGAAAGTCACAGGTTCAAATCTAGGAAACAACTTATCCTTACAGTTGTAAAGCTACGTATATCTAAAACATCCCCAAACCCCATCTGATGGGAACCTTGTATACTGGGCTGCCCTTTTTTATAGGTGAGGTAGTCTATGTAAATATAGATAAGTGGAACATGCTTTCAGTTAGATATCATGTCTTAGGTGGTTTTTCTATTTAGTGTCGGTAAAATAATAATAATAATAATAATAATAATGAGTTAAGGTGTCAATCGACCAATAAAATTTTTTTCCTTGAGCATCTAACACCATTAAGTTTTCAGATTACAAAAGTACCAATAAACTATCCCGAATGGATCTAAAGTGTCATCTTCAATTCGTTCCGTTTTTATGTTTTCGATCTCCCTTTGATAAACGGTCAACATTGCAATACTTAATGAAAATGAGACTTTTGTTCCGTTTGGGAATGCTGGTTGCCCTTTTAATTGGTGAGACACTTCAATGTAAATATAGCTAAGTAGAGCATTCTAACAGTTAAATATCAAAAGTGTCATCTTCCTTGATTAAGTTTTAACATTTTCTATCTCCCTTTGATAAACGGTCAACATTGCAAGACTTAATGAAAATGACACTGTTGTTCCATTTGGGATTGTTGATTTGTACTGTTGCAAACTTAAAAGTTTATGGTGTTAGTTGCGCATGGAAAAATACTTCATGAATAGATTTTCATCTTAACCTAAAAATAAAACTATATAACAATATCCAAACTACATTTTCTGCTACCTAAAGCTAGCGCTAAAATATTAATGATGAGCCTTTTCACACTTCCATATCCCTTTTGTCATCTATCTTTTGCATGCACAAAACAAAGTGCAGGTTAATCGGCTTCCTTCATGATGACATTTCTAAAAAGGTTTCAGATTAGGGTTTCGTCTTCTTTTTAACTTTAAATATCCTATCCTTGCTACCCAATTTAACCTCATTCACCTTTAATTTTGTCCTTATCCCAAACCTGCTCATCCTAAAACGTCGTAATAACAATTCTACAGAGAATCAATACCCACACAATATGATCATAATTTGACCATGTAATAAATAATAATGATAGTGACCAGAGAATCAATACAAACACAGTTACCACTGATGGATTAGGAATATATTCTTCCTGTTTAGCAATTTCAATGTAAATAATTGAGTTCAACAGTTTTTTGTCCCCAAGAATAGTTCAAGAATTTTTTTTTGGTGGTAATGGTTCAAGTTTTTTCATAAAACACAATCGTGTCTTGCCTCCTCTTTAATTTTTCACATTTCATAAAATGTCCAGTAAGTCATATTGTTCACAAACTGTTTAATAGTATATCTCATTTTTATCTCCCTATAGTACACAAGACTTGAAGTTCGCATCTTACCATATTTTCCCTATTTTTTGATTTGTTAATCCTCCCCTCTTTCAATTAGATCACCCAGCATGACAAAAATTAAAAAAAAATAAAAAAAAATTATCCAAGAATAAGCAATTTATATCTTCACACAATGTTATCGAATATTGATATCGAGCTGAACTTGAGCATTCTTGGGTCCTTGATGGGGTCAGCTTTCCGAAAAGCATATCTTTTAATAAATTTAAATTCAGAACTTTGAGACCGTAATAACTCTATCTCTTCTATTAAAACCAACGCTTGATACTAGTTTGATTCCAATTCAGTCACAGTCCAATGAACATATTATGTTATAATATCTTTTGTAGTTTACTGATTGGTTACTTCAAAAAGTAATGGTTTAGATTGAAGATAAAATCAAAGCAATCATATATGTTTTTTAAGATATTCATGATATTGTTATTTTTCTGGAAGATGATACTCACATGATCGTCTTTCTAATTATATTCTCATCATCTTATCTCCACTCTTAAATCATGAAATGAATGGTTTAGATTTAATATTTTATAAAATTGTTATTATTAAATTTTATAAAATAAAATTTATTTATTTTTTATGGATTGCAATTATAAATTGTATATACTCGATTTTAAGAGTTCAAATTTACTTATTTATGTTTATAGACATAATTTTATAAAATATTGAATCTGAACCATATATTATTTTAATGGTTTAGAGTTAATTGGTATTTTTGCTCCCATCAAAACATTTATGTCTCTGGTGCTACTAACGTAACACTTTGTTGGTCAATCTGCACTCTAACCTTAATTCCAAATGAGTCCTAAATATCAGTCAACTATTATGTTTGCAGGAGACCTGATAAAAACTGCCGGAAAATTACTTGATTCATTGAATAAATTTGTGAAATAATGCCCTTAATTATTTTCCACTTCCCAAATCCAAAAGGGAGATATTTACTGAAACATCAAGATATAAAGAGGCAAACTAAGCTTCAATTATAGAAGGCTGATGAAATGGCACCAAATTAATTACAGAGAAAATAAAAAAAGATAATAATGTTTGAAATGAGCAAAAAGTTAACTGAAGGAAACAATGAGAATAAGAGGCAGAAGAAGAAGAAGAGAGATTGAAGGGTGAAGTGAAGTGGAATGGCTAGTAGCTAAATTTGCAATCCAAGAAGAAGTTGCCACGGCTGCTTGTTCCACTGACTGTTGTGCGTCAACCCCTATTGATGCCGATTTCAGACTGTAATAACAAAAAAAATTCAGTCCATAATTTCAGGGAGATTTTATTTTAGACAATTTAAAATGGCTTTCAGTAAGAACAATCATTATCGGATAATGTAGTTAATTATTAATGTTAAACTGCCAATGTTCAAAAAAAAAAATCTGAAGCAACTTTTTCATTAATATTTTCAAAATTAATATTGATTTCTTAAAATTATCGTAAACTAGATTATATCTATGTCAACAATTCAATTTTATTTTAACCATATAAAACTATTCTTTTACTTCATTTTTTCTTTTTCTTTTTTACTAAAAGCATCATATATTTGGAAAAATGTTAGTAAATTAATATATTTAAAGTTACTAATTAATATAGGGACTAAATTATAAAATCATTAAAATTATGGGGTGGGTTGCAGTAAGTCAAAGTTTTGGATTGACTTATAACTCAATCAAAACGATAGGACTAAGTTGCATTAAGTTAAAGGGGATTACTTTTCTCATATTACATGAGAGAAACAAGATTCCTACACACACATAAGATAGTGGGACCCACACACATATATATAGTGTTAATTATATATATATGCGGGTCCTACCATTTTATGTGTGTGTGACATAAGAAAACATTTCTCCTACAACATGAGAAATATTTTTCTCTAAGTTAAAATATAGAAATTAAGTTATAATTAAGTCAAAACTATAAAATCAAAAGATTCCTTATCTATAATTTGTAAAATAACGTTACAAGTCCAAAATAAGTAATGTGGCTTATAAGTTTATTCTTTGATCTAACAGACTAATATTTTGAGATTGACTCCCCCCTTTAAATTTGTTCTAGTATCATAATACAACTTATTAAAAATCTTTAGTGGAGAGAGTTATCCAAAAAAGTGACAAAATGCTGTTATTAAAATTTATTCCGGTACCATAATACCACTTATTAAAATATATTTTGAAACATTAATTTCTCTTCCAGATCAAAACTACTCCATCAAAAATTTATGTGACAAAATACTAGAGTTTTTCAACTGCAAAAGGTTGAGTTTGAGGGATAGTGGGGGCTTTTTGACCAAAATAAGAAAAAAAAATTACCAGATTAATGCACAGTCAAAACTATTTACCAAAGTAAGGTTCACGCCACTGGTGGCGCAGGAGGGCCCCACGCCACGTCAGTGGCGTGAAACAGTGGCGTGGACCTTGTTCACGCCACTGACGTGGCGTGAATAAGATCCACGCCACCTAGTAGCGTGGACCAATCAAGAGCTCTGGTTTAGTCTTTAAAAAAAAAAAATTTGTCACGCCACCTGTTTCACGCCACTAACGGCGCACCCTGTCCTCACACTACCAACTGTATTACTTTGATAAAATATTTCCCAACTGCTTTAATCTGGTAAAAAAAAATTTTTGGGTTCTTATTTTGGTCAAAAAGCTAGATAGTGGGACAAGTAGATTGGGGGAAAAAAAATTAAAAAAGAAGTATCAAAAAAGCGATAAACTGCAAAATACAGGTCTACCTTGGGGAAGAAGAAGGACAAAATGTTATAGTATAGTCAGCTCCGGCGCAAGTAAAGGTACTCGTCTTATCATCATAGGCGTAGCTATACGCCTTGGGACACACCGATTTGAAAATCTCCGAATACATCGACGGCCTGCAAGTGGACGGCGAACCGAAATCGCCGTTGCAGCAATATTCCGGTTTCCCAAACGCGTCACAAGCACTCTTACAGGCGTCACCGCCGTCTGCCTTCAATTCCGACGGGCAGCGCCTGATGAGATCCGCCGCACATCCAGTGGTTGCGCATGATCCTGACCCTCCGTTCGCTTCCACCATCATCGGCAGATTATAGCCATCGACGAGGCTGACGTCGTAGAAGTCTTTCGAGCCCGCCGGGTCGATCGTGAACTCCGCCAGCGTCGCCGGAGGGGAAGCACTGGCGCCATTGCAGGCGACACCGCCGGATCCGCAGTCGCCAGTAGCGCATGTTCCGTGACCAGAATCGTCGAATTTGCAGTTAGTTCTTGCCCAGAATCTACCGGACCAACCAGGTGGAGCCTGGAAACTTCGAGAACTTCCCTTGGAGAGCTCGAATCCTGTGGTTCCCAGGTCAGGCTTTCCCAATACTCCCGGCCATACTGTGTAATCACACTTGTTCACAAACGTAAATGTAGCCCCTGAAACTCCTATATACATATACACACACATCAAAACCAGACCATTCTTTCGTTAATTATAACAAATCACTCAATTTCTTTTTAATCATTGAAACCTAGAAAGAGAATGGAAATTCACCTTCAAGAACAAGAAGAAGGACGAAAACGAAGGCCATTTCAGAAGAATGTTGGTGGTCAGATAACAGAGCCATGGCTGATGATACAGCAGAACTTATCAGATACTTAGAATTACTTTTGTGATGATGGTGATCTACTGAATTCTGCAACTTTTGCTTCTTGTTATTGAGAGTGATATAACAAGATGATGAAGAAATATTAATGGTGGAATATTCCAAGGAATCTTAGAACCTGAGAAATTCAGAAGATTATTTGCTTAATGAAGGATAAATTACACATAAAATCAGAGTGGATAAAATCAAATGAAGAAGACAGAGAGAGGAGAATGAGAATGAGAATGTGTGTTGGGCAGTGCGTCTGAGTTAGCGACTACATCGCTTTATATAGAGATATCGCAGGCAAGGTATGAAACGGAGAAGGGATAAACGACGTCGTATTCACACGACTTTCTTTTGGCTTTTTTAAAGAAAAAATATATATGTGTGTGTGGAGATTGAATACAGAGTGACAAGACCTTTTTTCAAGGGCCAAAATGTCATTCAATATCTTGAATATGTATACACGCACACACTAGTTAATTTTTATTTTTTTTAAGATTAAGAAAGCTAATTATATTATGGGTAAAGAATTTCTCCTGTCACTTGAGATAAAGTTATCTCCAGTAACCCTAAAACTACGTCGTTTTGAATTAATGAAGGGTGTATTTGTAATTTCAGGTGAATTAATGAATGATGTATTTGTAATTTCAGGTGAATTAATGAAAAGTGCAAATATAGAAACACCCTTCATTAATTTACCTGAAATTACAAACACACCCTTCATTAGTTTAAAACGACGTAGTTTTAGGATCACTGGAGATAACTCTATCTCCAGTGACAGGAGAAATATTTTTCCCTTATATTATATGTTATATGTAATTAAATTATGAAAAAAGTATTTCTCCAGTCACTAAATATAAAGTTATCTCTAGTGACCCAAAACTACGTCGTTTTATATTAATGAAGGGTGTGTTTGTAATTTTAGCTGGATTAATAAATGAAGAATGGAGCTAGATACCCAAGAAGGGGGGTGAATTGGGTATTTTTAAAAACTTACAGATAAAACTCTGTTTTTGACAAACCAAAACAGGGTAAGACAGAGGAGTAGGAAAGAGGAAGCTTTGCACAATCGATTTATACTGGTTCGGTCCTTTCTCTGACCTACATCCAGTCCCCAAGCCTCACTTGGGATTTTCAATCCACTATATTCAACTATTGATTACACACTCTGTACTAAGAGTTGTTCTCTCACTAGAACACACTCCCCCTTACAAGTTGTAATCAATACACCTAACTACCAAGTCCCCTGACTTGTAGTTATCACAATCGATAAATGTTTTATAGAAAATACTCTCTCACAGAGCAGATAGAATGAACACTGAAGCACAAGTATCAAATTGATACTATATAGATGAAAGCTAATACACAATAAATGAACTCAATAAATTTTCGATCTAAGTTGGTGTATCAGCTTGAGAAGGAGTTAATGAACTCTATTTATAGGTAGAGAACATTAAATGACCGTTGCTTGATGAATCCAACCGTTGTAGGTGATTAACTTAGGTTCTGGTTATCTTCTCTTTCTAAACTTCTGCTAATCCAAGGTTAATTTGATCTGATGTGGCTCTCTGAGGATTTGCCCGTTGGAAATGACTTTGCTTGTTGTAGTAAGCATTCTTTAACGTTTATCAGGCGTGCTCAGATGGATTAGCTGAAAGTAGGTTGATTTGCAGAAGTGCATTAAATGCACTATACACTTTTAGCTTTTTAGCTTTGACCTTCAATAATCTTCATCTGATCTTACTGAAATTCACTCAACAAACTTGTTAATCATAGCTAGGAATATGATTGAATGAATTATGGAAGCAATAAGAACAAACAACAGTGATTTGCAAATTCGTGTAATTCAAAAATCAAATTTTACCTTTGGATACTCGAGTAAGTTCTTCTAAACTCGAGTACGGCACTGTGTGTAAGTGTCCATACTGCAGTATCCAAAGGTATACTGGAGTATGCAACTTCCAGAGGCAAACCATCGTGACTTGTGTTTGAAAAATCAAGACCTATACTCGAGTATGTAAGTGTGTACTCGAGTATGGCACTGTGTGTGTGAAAAATATTAAGTTCAAAATGCCTCTATACTGGAGTATGCAAATCCACACTGAAGTATACATGATCAGGTGTCAAGTTGAAAACAAGTTTAAGAGCCCAATACTCGAGTATGCAAACCTTTACTCGAGTATGCATCAGTTATGAAATTTTGGAAGCTCTCTGTATAAGCCTATACTCGAGTATGCATACATATACTCGAGTATGCACTCAATCTTGAAAAACAGGTTTGCTCTCTGTAAGTTCTATACTCGAGTATGCATACCTATACTCGAGTATGCATTCTCATACTCGAGTATGCATCACATTTTGAAAACTTGATTGCTCTCTGGAACTTCAATACTCGAGTATGGCTCCCCATACTGCAGTATTGACTTATAAAATTCAATTTGAGCAATCCTTCAACAGTCCTATACTCGAGTATGCATACCTATGCTCGAGTATGCAACTGTCAAACTGTTTTTAACTGATTTTGGAAACTTCAAAACATGTTTACATTTGTTGTTAATCATCAAAACACATTGAGAACTAACAATAAAGGGTGTTTCGATAAAATTCATATGATAAAAAAATAAATAAAATTACAGAAATACTTTTCATTAATCGAAAACGACGTAGTTTTGGGGTCACTGCCAGTGACTGGAGAAATCCTTTACCCTTAAATTATATGTCATTTTATAAGTCATATAAATTAGTTTGGAGAGAAAATAATAATTATAAATACTTTAAAATAATTTAATTAACTTCCTGAATCTCTATAAAAAAAATTAATTAGGTCTTATATTTATGACATGAGGTAACATATGAAGCATATGGTAAGAAGCAAGGCATGTATACTAATTATAAGAAAAATTATTTTAACATTTTTAGTATTTTAAAGGTTATAAAAATTAACTATTATCATTAATATAACATAAAATACAAAATTTATAGTAATATATACTACTATTCTTTATATATTCATAATATAGATAAAACTTAGTTCCATGATAAATTTTACTATATTATCTAACCCACCCTCCTAATAATGTCTTCAGCAGTCGTCATTGCACATGTCTAAACCATTTCAAATAATTTTAGGGGTTTACTTTCTCATATTGCATAAGAGAAAGAAGATTCCTACACACACTAAAATGGTGGGACCCGTATATATATACATTATATATATGCGGATCCCATCATTTTATGTGTGTGTGGCATGAGAAAACATTTCTCCTACAACATGAGAAATATTTTTCCCATAATTTTATACTCTTTTCTTTTCAATAGAAGTCAATCTCACACTCTTCCTTCAATATAATCGTTTCGAATCTTTTCTTTTTTCATATCGCCACATATCCTTTAGAGTTTATGCTCTTATTGTCCTTTAGGGTTCAATAGAAGTCAATCTCACACTCTTCCTTCAATCTCACATGTCTAGATTTATGCTCTTATTGACCAATATTTGCTACTACCTCCAGTTTTAATTATAAAACCTAGTTGACTTTCTTTGAAGAAATTAAGGAATCTAAATAAGTTTTTAATATTTTATATGATGTGTATCCTTAGATTATATATTAGTTTATTAGTTAAACTAATTAATTTAAAGAATAAAAATAAAAATAAAAATATTCTAAAGTAATTTAATTAGCTTCCTTAATCTCTCTAAAAAAGTCAACTATGTCTTATAATTAGAACCTGAGGGAGTATCATATAACTTTGTTGGCCTAACAGTAGTTCAATAATAATTTTCCTTTTAGTTTATTAAATACTTTCTTATTACAAATTACTCCAATAGTCCTCTTCTCCACTTGAATGAATCGCGCTTGTGTTCAATATGAAACGTTTCCATCAATTTCACATTCATTATGTATAATTGATCCTATCTAAATATTATCACTTGTTGGGAATGATTTGATCTCTCATTTTAACCTCTAAATCATTACTAATTAACTTGCATGCACAAAATTGAAATGCTTTGAAATGCACACGTGCACAAACAAATATATATTGTCTTACTCCTATTCCGGCAAAAACCTTTTAACTCCAAGGTCATTTTATAGTTAATCTCTTCTTGATTCAGCCATAAGAACAATAATATCAAGGAAAAGCATGCACTTAGCCACAATAATATATTTTAGTCAAATAAAAAAATAATAAATGTATAAAATTATTTTATATTATTTATTATTATTGATCTATCAATATATAATTACAAAATTTATAATAGATGTTGTTATTTAAAAAAGATGAATTCTATGGTTTCATTGTGTGACAAAGTATGTGTAATTGTATACCACTTTGGTCTTATTAATAAGTCCATTTTGATCAAAAAATTTGATCTTATTTATAAATCCAGTTTCATGAATTAAATGAGATTGTGATAATTTTACACATGTTAATTATACTCATAAAGATAGAAAGAGAATAAACAGCTGAAAAATACTTAATCATAGATGAGGGCAAAATTAAAAATATACCCTCATAATCATTGAGTTAACTACTTCTCTTTGGTATATGAAATTTGGTCAAAATGGATTTATAAATAAAACTAGAGTGGTATTATATTTATATTCAATAAAATTTTCTCATACAAAAGAATACTCTTCATGTTATTATTTTTTTATTAATTTAGAAATATTTTGGCTTTAAACATCTACTCAAATCCTATACTTTACAAATACAAAGAGGTTCTTTTGGGGTTTGTTAAAAAACCTTTTGTGGCGCACCTTGTTTGTCCCGTTGCAACGGTGATTGACGTGGCAAAACAGTTTAATAAATCATTAGTATTGCTAGTTGACAAATGTATTTTCTTCACGACTTCAACATAAAAATAGATTATCTTCGTCTTTCCACCAACTTTCTTTTTTCAAGTAAGAGAATAACTACAATATAATTTTAAATAAGATCATCATGCTCGAAATTTTCTATATTTTTTTAACGAATGTCATCGAAATTCTGAGGTCAGAGTAAGAGGGATTAATGAATCAACATAGAATAAATTGCATGATAAAGAATGTATATTTAAAGTAATGAGTTTGACAACATATATTTTAGTCTAGAGTTAAGGTGTAGATTTACCAACAAACTATTACCCGAGGAGCATCTGGTAAAAAAGCAATTGAAGGTACCAAATTGGTCAACGAACTATTAAAAAGTGAGAAAAAAAAACAATTTTGTGTAGATTCGCCAACAAACTATTACCCCATCACTGTTTTGGTATCTCCATTTTCTATTGACTGTCACAGTGTCGGCGACGTCGATGTCTCCAAAGCTTCTATTATTGCTGGGTGTTCCACTCATCCTCTTGAACTCATCCAGTAGTCCACAGCTTTTGACCGGCACGCGCCTTGCACCCTAGTTGCGTCCCTCCGATGCCACAAGCAGCAACCGCCGCTACCACAGCGCCTGCTCGCATGAGTCCCATCTCTGTTGGTGTTTGCCTTATTCAACAAGAAGGCTTAAAAGCTCTTTTGTCAAGCGCATCCATCACTGTCCTACACTAGTGCCTCGTATTTTAATGTAATTGTGATAGTTTTTTTTTTTAATAGTTATTTGGTACTTTTTTCCACTTTTTAATAGTTCATTGGCCAATTTGATACCCTCAATTTTTTTTGTGCCAGATACTTCTTGGATAATAGTTCGTTGGCAAATTTGCACCTTAACCCTTTAATTTATACATGCATAAGAGTAACTGATAACTAATTTAGTTGTTTTATAGTTTACTATAAGTTAACTTTTTGTTTAAATTTCCTCTCTTTTAAGCTACAAATGTCTTATATATATAAGTTACTTATTTCAATTTTATGAACGAAATAAAGATATTTTTTGAGTCATTATTAATAATGTAATTGAAATGAGACCAGAAAAAGGGAGAATGACATATAAGGATTACTAAATACCTAGATAAACGACAATATAATCCCACAAAAATGGCTTAATACCAATAAAGTCCCCAGGGACTTATTGAATAGAATTAAAATTTTGAACGCAATAACATAGATCCCATCATTATTTTAACAACAAACAAAAACTTCCTCCTTCACCACCTTTGGCTGCTTCCTAAAAAATTATATGATCATTCGCCCACTAACTAATATATTATATATGCAAAAGATTATACAAGAACAACTATTAGGCTTTAAACTTGATGAAATGAGTAGTTCAATTTAGTAAACTGCTATTTTGCAAAGTTAGGTTTCGTAACATGGAAGCAGTTACTATTGATAGGATGAACTCATACATGATGCAAAGCAGTATCCACAATACATAAAGGTTTTGTTGTTTGTTTATAACCTCCCTCCATGGCTCTCCATGAAGCCGAAGTATATGATGTTGTCCATGTCGATCTCGTGGCCCGAGAAACTAAGGAAGAATGATATAGATCTATACCTCGCTTCATTAATTGAAGACTATAACCTGTTGATAGAGAGTGGGGTGCATCTATATATATGATGCTTATGGTGAAGAAACCTTCAAATTGAAAGACATGTTTGAGCCAAGCAATGACTTTCTTGCATATGGTAACTTGTTAAGGTCAACATTAAAGGTTAGTTTGAATGTTTGATTTGTTAAGAGGGCCATAAGGTTTATGAAGAATTCCAATACTTGTAGATGGTCGCACAAGGGGTCATCCTCACTGACATACAAGAAAATTGTTCAATGTGAAATTAAAAGAAAGGAGGGCAACCTGAACATTTGACTGGTAAGGAGGTTTTAGAGAAGCCAAAAGATTTAGACTATAAATTTGGAAATCCCTTTAGAAAATATGTTTGGACAAGCAGTGGAAAAAAAGTCTATTTTCTTCAAGTTGCTTGGAGGACCTTAGATGTTAGTTAGACATTTTCTTAATGTCATGCATGTTGAGAAAATGTGTGTGAAAGTCTTTTTGACACCTAACTCCATATTCCTAGGAAGAACAAGTACGGCATATATGCGAGGCTAAACATTGTTGATGTAACGTTCTGAATTTGGGTCCTGAGAATTGAGAATAAGCCTAATTAGACAGACGGCTAAGCCCGATTCGGGAAGAGTCCCAAGAATAACGAGAGATGAAAAGCCTCTCAGGGACTAATTAACTCAGCTATACAGGTTAGTAGACCTAGTATGTATAAGTTATGTGATTAAAGTGCCAATGCTGAAGGGCACATATCACTTATACAGTGTCGTTAGGTAGGTAGAAAGATGCCCCCAGCTATGCTAAGAGGCATGGAGCAATTGGTCAAGCAAAGTGTGTCAGTATAGTGTTATATGTGGCATTTCCTAGACTAAAAAGGGTACCCTGCATTTTTGGAATAAACGATACCGGTATGTGGTACCCTATGTCACACTAAAGGATAAAAAGAAAATGGTAGTTGGGCTTCATTTCAAACTAAGGAATTAGGCCCAAGACAAAGAGGACTAAAAAGCAATATGGACCCCTAGAGGAAGTCCAGTCACCACGGCCTAATAAGGAGTTATTGGTAAATAAAGATATGCTTGGGACACATGTCACCAAAGGAAGGGCCAAGATGACACTTGGCGTAGAAGACACTTGTCTTCTTTTCCTCCCTCAAGTGACACATAGCACAAGCCTTCTTCCCTCGAGACACGTGGCATCACATGCAAAGGAAGTGACACTTGGCACAATCTCCCTTAAAACCATGATACTTGGCTTACACCCCAAACACGCAAACCGAGACGACATTAGAACCCAAACACGCAAACCGAGACAACAACACCGGAACCCAAACACACAAACTGAGTTAACAACATCAGAACCCAAACACACAAATGGAGACAACAATACCGGAACCCAAACCTGCAAACCGAGACAACAATACCGGAACCCAAACATGCAAACGAAGACAACAACACCATAACCTAAACACCCAAACTGAGGCAATAATATCAGAATCCAAACACGCAAACCAAGACGACAACAGCACCAGACCCAAACACGTAAACCAAGACAACACCTACACACTAACCTATGGACACATGGCGTCATTTTAATACACCACACATACATGTTATTTTGCATGTGTAATACTTGTCACACATGCAAGATTTAGGGCATTAGTCATTATCTCTTTATACAAACTCAACACACAAAACTTCAAAGAGATCATATTTTCTTCCTCTCTTATTCTCTTAGCCGTGGCAATATACACACATACTCCTCAAATCAAATGATTCAAATTCTCTCCCTTTCCTCTCACGGCATAACACACACACAAACAACAAAATCTGATTCTCACATTGTAACATCCCAGGCGCCCGCTTGTGGATATTGTCCGCTTTGGCACACACAAGGCCTCACGGTTTTGTTTCTGACTGGGCCTAGCCCATCAAAACGCGTCCACAAGGGAAAGGTCTCCGCATCCTTATAAGGCATGCTTCGTTCGCCTTCCCAATTGATGTGGGACTTCACACTCCACCCCCCTTGGGGCCCAGCGTCCTCGCTGGCACATCGACCCGAGCCCTAACTCTGATACCAATTGTAACATCCCAGGTGCCCGCTTGTGGATATTGTCCGCTTTGGCACACACAAGGCCTCACGGTTTTGTTTCTGACTGGGCCTAGCCCATCAAAACGCGTCCACAAGGGAAAGGTCTCCGCATCCTTATAAGGCATGCTTCGTTCGCCTTCCCAATCGATGTGGGACTTCACACTAATTAAATTCTAAACTTTTATTATTACTATAATTATTTCCAAATAATAAATTATAGAATAATATAAACATTATTAAATTCTAAATCTTTATTTACTATATTGTTATTATTATTAAATTTCATTATTACTTTATTATTTTTATTATTAGTAGTATCATTATCATTATCATTATTATTGATAAAAATCCGGGGTATTACACTCTACCCTCCTTAAAACAAGTTTCGTCCTCGAAACTAAAATAAAATTCAATAATAAAATCTCGGGTATTACATTTAATACCCCAGACTTTTATCAATAGTAATGATAATGATACTACTAATAATAAAAATAATAAAGTAATAATGAAATTTAATAATAATAACAATATTGTAAATAAAGATTTAGAATTTAATAATGTTTATATTATTCTATAATTTATTATTTGGAAATAATTATAGTAATAATAAAAGTTTAGAATTTAATTGTATGGTTTAAGAATTTATTAATTGGGGATATATTAATTAGATTATATAATATAATCCATTTCTATTTATATTAAATATATAATTGAGTCATTTTAATTTACCTTACTGTTGGATAGTGATATTAGTGATCCTATATATTAGCTATGATCCTAAATTTTAGCTAGAATAAATAGAAATATAAAATGTAATTGAAATATTATATATATATTGTATTGTATTGTGATAAATTGTAATAGGAATATATTAATTATATTATTATTTCATATTATATATTTTTATTTATATTAGAAAATCTTATTATATATTCTATTTATTATATAGAATATATATATCTATTTATTTTATATTTGTAGTACTCCTGATTAATAATAGAATTAATAATATATTAAAATAATAACAATAATAATATATAAGAATCTAGAAATCTATAGTGTTTGTGTTGTTAATTTATTAATTGGGAATAATTAAAGGGCCCAGCCCATAACTAAAACCCTAAGTTTTAATTATAAATCTAGGTCTAGCCGTCAAAAACCTAAAAACACACGATACTTTTCCTCCTCCGTTGTTTTCTTCTCAAACCCTCTTTCTGTGCATCAAATCAAAATTAGGTCGCTAGCAAGAACGGAGGCCAAGTAATCCTAATACCCATGAGGTTAGGTTAATTTTAATCCCGATAGGTGATCTTGAACCCTAGATTATAGAAATTATTTGAATTTTGAGATATATATCTATATAAGCATTGTAATGTATGTGATTGTTTTCTACTTGCGTGCATTATAAGCCTGTGCGTTTTTGTTTTTGTCAATTGAATATAATTCCGCCTCGGCGTGTGTGTTGCAATTTGGCATGTACATATTGAATGCAAATCCCCTGTACGTTTTTTTTCCCAATTGATTTAAAAGTAAGAATTTTGATTTCCCATGTGCGTTGCTTTTTGGTTTGAATCCAAATACATGCCTCGTCGTGCGTGCTTCACCACATGATATACTGTGTGTTTTTCTTCAATGTTTTATTCATTTAATATCTCCTGTGCAATAAGACAAGATACCAACAGGTTTTAATTTTTATATATATATATATATATATATATATATATATATATCATTATATCTATATTTTATTAAAATAATATAAAAATATATAAAAGATAAGTAAACAATAAAAAATAATTTAGGAGTTATTTATGTGTGTGTGTTTAAAACATTTTAATAGTGGGAGGATAGCTTTGGGATGGTACCCCCAAAGTGATGAACACAACCTTAGGCTTTATGCCTCGAAATATTATATGATGAGAAAATTGAGATATCTGTTCTTCCCAAAGTGGTGTCTGGCAGGGTTTCTCGGGACACTAGTAGCAACTTTGGGAAGAGGTGTGCACACTAGGAAGAAATACTTGATATACTTGATGGCCAATTTGATTGATTGTGACTGGCAGGGTTTTCCCAGGTCACAGGGTAAACTGGCAGGGTTTCCCGGGTTTACCATGGTTCTCTTCCCACTAAACTAAATAGACTGGCAGGGTTTCCCGGGTCTAAAGAAATTTTAAAGTATAATAAATAATAATATCTGAGTCAATGATAATGTATAGCTATGATGAGTATGAGAAATTGATTTTGTGGATTTTAAAATATATATATATATATATATATATATATATATATATATATATATATGGTATTTACCCCATCATATGTAATTAATTTAATTATTTATTTGTTTGTTTATCGGTTACTATTGTTATTATTTTGTGTTATCTTTAACTATTAGGATTACCAGCGTTTGCTGATGTGTGTGTGTTCATGGGCTGCGACGATCCTTCGGGGGAGCAGATTTTCATTGAAACAGGTCTCAAGCTGGGGCCGCTGGGGCTAGCAGTGATAAGTGAGGAAGAATTATAAAAAGCTCTAGCTAGTTTCTTTTTGTTTTATTTTAGTTTATTATTTGGATAAGACATCTCTATTTAAGTTTTAGTTGACATTTATGTGATAAGTAGCCTTGCGCTTGTCCTAGTACAAGTGTGGCGGTAACACTCCCCAAGGTTGTTCATTTCGAAATTCATTAGTTTATTTATAAAAATCATTTAAATTTTTGCTATTATAACTGTTAGAATTTGGGGTGTTACAAAATAGTATCAGAGCCCTAGGTTTCGACTTGAGTTCGCTTTTGGTACTAACTCAGGGATTAAAGATCCCAGAGGTTAAAAAAAATGAATTTAAAATTGAAGTTAAAATTAAATTAAATTAATAATTAAAATAAATGAATAAATAAATTTTAAATGTGAGAGATGGGTAGTGAAGGGTTATTCTCTTGTCTTTTAAATGATTTATTTGAAATTCTGATAATTGTATATTTAAAATTATTTTGTGATTCGTTATGTGATTATTATTGACTTGTGAATTTTATTTAGAAAGAGATGTTAGAGGGGTAATTAGAATTTATTTTGTGAATTATTTTGAATAATGAAGAATGATAGAATCCTTAATTTTAAATACAAGATATTGATTTGTTGTTTGAATTTATATTGATTTATTGTTTGAATCTATATTGCATTATCTGATGATTAATTTATAATATAAATATATGTGATGAGAAAAGTGATTGTTAATGTTGATAATTATATCTTCAAAATTATTTGAAGAAGGTGCGCAATTAAGTTTCAGGGACGAAACTTATGTTAAGGAAGGGAGAATGTAATACCCGAGATTTTATTATTGAATTTTATTTTAGTTTCGAGGACGAAACTTGTTTTAAGGAGAGTAGAGTGTAATACCCCGGATTTTTATCAATAATAATGATAATGATAATGATACTACTAATAATAAAAATAATAAAGTAATAATGAAATTTAATAATAATAACAATATAGTAAATAAAGATTTAGAATTTAATAATGTTTATATTATTCTATAATTTATTATTTGGAAATAATTATAGTAATAATAAAAGTTTAGAATTTAATTGTATGGTTTAAGAATTTATTAATTGGGGATATATTAATTAGATTATATAATATAATCCATTTCTATTTATATTAAATATATAATTGAGTCATTTTAATTTACCTTACTGTTGGGTAGTGATATTAGTGATCCTATATATTAGCTATGATCCTAAATTTTAGCTAGAATAAATAGAAATATAAAATGTAATTGAAATATTATATATATATATATATATATATATATATATATATTGTATCGTGATAAATTGTAATAGGAATATATTAATTATATTATTATTTCATATTATATATTTTTATTTATATTAGAAAATCTTATTATATATTCTATTTATTATATAGAATATATATATCTGTTTATTTTGAAAGCAGGAGCTTTATACCCAAGAGGGGGGGTGAATTGAGTATATTGAAAATTTTCGTAACTTGTTCTGTTTTTGATCACTCAGAACAGGGCACAACAAAGAGGATAAGGAGAAGAAGCTAAACACAATGCAATTTATACTGGTTCGGTCCTTTCCTGACCTACATCCAGTCCCCAAGCCTCACTTGGGATTTTCAATCCACTAACTCAACAATATTGATTACACACTCTGTACTAAGAGTTGTTCTCTCACTAGAACACACTCCCCCTTACAAATTGTAATCAATACACCCCAACTACCAAGTCCCCTGACTTGTAGTTATCTTAATCAATAAATGATTTTACAGATGAAACTCTCTCAAAGAGTGGATAGATGAACACTGAAGCACTAAGTATCAAAATGATACTATTACAAGTGAAAGCTTATACACAATAAATGAACTTTGTAAAATTTCGCTCAGAGTAGGTGTATCAGCTGGAGGTGAAGTTAATGCTCTCTATTTATAGGTACAGAACATTAAATGACCGTTGTGAGATGATTCCAACCGTTGGAAGTAATTAGCTTGAGTTCTGGTCATCTTCTCTCTCTCTAAACTTCTGCTAATCCAAGTCTTAATGATGTCTGATGTGGCTCTCTGAGTTTTTGCCCGTTGGAATTGACTTTACTTGATGTAGTAAGCTTCCTTTAACGTTCATTAGGCGTGCTCAGGTGGATTAGCTGAAAGTGGGTGAGATTTCAGAAGTGCATTAAATGCACTGTTCACTTTTTGCTTTATCTCACTAATCTTCAAATATCTTGATCTGTGCTAACTGAAAAACACTCAACAAACTTGTTAAACATATCTGGGAATATGAGTGAGTGATACATGAAAGCAATTAGATCAAACAAGAATGATCTCAGAATCTGAGTAGTTCAAAATTAAAATTTTACTGTTGTTAACTCGAGTTAGTTCTTCTCTACTCGAGTTAAGACACTGTGTGAGGTGACTTGTTTTTGAAACACAAGGGTCTTGACTTGAGTTGGATGATGTTTACTTGAGTAAGCAAGACTCTGAAAAATCAGTAACCTCTCTGTATGGGCTCTTACTCGAGTTAGTCAACCTTGACTCGAGTAAGCATGTTCATCTTAAAAATATGTGAAGTTACTTCATGCCTTGACTTGAGTAAACATATCCTTACTTGAGTTAAGGAAGAGCAGAGGCCAAGTTGAAAGACACTTTGAGAGTACTTGACTCGAGTTAGCAAAAATCTACTCGAGTTAGCATCAGTTATAAAATCTTTGGAGCTCTCGGTATGACCTTTAACTCGAGTTGACACAACTCTACTCGAGTTGAAAAGCTCTTGAAAAATAAGTTTGCTCTCTGTAAGTCCCTTAACTCGAGTTGGCATACCTTGACTCGAGTTAGCAATCACTTTGAAAAATTGGTTTGCTCTCTGGATGGCCCTTAACTCGAGTTAACATATCTTGACTCGAGTTAACACATTTAAAAACTTTGATTGCTCTCTGGAAGTCCTTAACTCGAGTTAGCAATCCCTAACTCGAGTTAGCATCACTTAAAAACTTTGATTGCTCTCTGGAAGTGCTTTACTCGAGTTAACATTGCTTTACTTAAGTAAAGACTTCTCAAAACGCATTTGAGCAATCCTTCAACAATCCTTAACTCGAGTAAGCTTACTTCTACTCGAGTTAACTATTGTCAAACTGATTTTACTTGATTTTGCAAACTTCAAAACACATTTACATTTGTTGTTAATCATCAAAACACATTGAGAACTAACATATTTTATATTTGTAGTACTCCTGATTAATAATAGAATTAATAATATATTAAAATAATAACAATAATAATATATTAGAATCTAGAAATCTATAATGTTTGTGTTGTTAATTTATTAATTGGGAATAATTAAAGGGCCCAGCCCATAACTAAAACCCTAAGTTTTAATTATAAATCTAGGTCTAGCCGTCAAAAACCTAAAAACACACGATACTTTTCCTCCTCCGTTGTTTTCTTCTCAAACCCTCTTTCTGTGCATCAAATCAAAATTAGGTTGCTAGCAAGAACGGAGGCCAAGTAATCCTAATACCTATGAGGTTAGGTTAATTTTAATCCCGATAGGTGATCTTGAACCCTAGATTATAGAAATTATTTGAATTTTGAGATATATATCTATATAAGCATTGTAATGTATGTGATTTTTCTACTTGCGTGCATTATAAGCCTGTGCGTTTTTGTTTTTGTCAATTGAATATAATTCCGCCTCGGCGTGCGTGTTGCAATTTGGCATGTACATATTGAATGCAAATCCCCTGTACGTTTTTTTTTCCAATTGATTTAAAAGTAAGAATTTTGATTTCCCCTGTGCGTTGCTTTTTGGTTTGAATCCAAATACATGCCTCATCGTGCGTGCTTCACCACATGATATACTGTGTGTTTTTCTTCAATGTTTTATTCATTTAATATCTCCTGTGCAATAAGACAAGATACCAACAGGTTTTAATTTATATATATATATATATATATATCATTATATCTATATTTTATTAAAATAATATAAAAATATATAAAAGATAAGTAAACAATAAAAAATAATTTAGGAGTTATTTATGTGTGTGTGTTTAAAACATTTTAATAGTGGGAGGATAGCTTTGGGATGGTACCCCCAAAGTGATGAACACAACCTTAGGCTTTATGCCTCGAAATATTATATGATGAGAAAATTGAGATATCCGTTCTTCCCAAAGTGGTGTCTGGCAGGGTTTCTCGGGACACTAGTAGCAACTTTGGGAAGAGGTGTGCACACTAGGAAGAAATACTTGATATACTTGATGGCCAATTTGATTGATTGTGACTGGCAGGGTTTCCTGGGTCACAGGGTAAACTGGCAGGGTTTCCCGGGTTTACCATGGTTCTCTTCCCACTAAACTAAATAGACTGGTAGGGTTTCCCGGGTCTAAAGAAATTTTAAAGGATAATAAATAATAATATCTGAGTCAATGATAATGTATAGCTATGATGAGTATGAGAAATTGATTTTGTGGATTTTAAATATATATATATATATATGGTATTTACCCCATCATATGTAATTAATTTAATTATTTATTTGTTTGTTTATCGGTTACTATTGTTATTATTTTGTGTTATCTTTAACTATTAGGATTACCAGCGTTTGCTGATGTGTGTGTGTTCATGGGCTGCGACGATCCTTCGGGGGAGCAGATTTTCATTGAAACAGGTCTCAAGCTGGGGCCGCTGGGGCTAGCAGTGATAAGTGAGGAAGAATTATAAAAAGCTCTAGCTAGTTTCTTTTTGTTTTATTTTATTTTATTATTTGGATAAGACATCTCTATTTAAGTTTTAGTTGACATTTATGTAATAAGTAGCCTTGCGCTTGTCCTAGTACAAGTGCGGCGGTAACACTCCCCAAGGTTGTTCATTTCGAAATTCATTAGTTTATTTATAAAAATCATTTAAATTTTTGCTATTATTACTGTTAGAATTTGGGGGTGTTACACACATTCTCTTCCTCTCATTTCTAACACACGGTATATTCCTCTTCCCTCTCAAATTCAACATTAACTTCCTCCTCTCTTACACACACAACAACTCCTCTCAAACTCTCTCCTCCCTTCACGGCCTCACCATTTTCAACAACACCAAACCACCTTCTTCAACCTCAAACATTCTCTCAACTTCCACGGCATCATCCTTACCAACAACATCAACCATGGTTTGAAGGTAGAAGATGAAGATAAAGAAGTTCAAGGTAAGAAACTTGAACTTGAACTTGGTATTTTGGATATGGCTTTAGAAGCAAAAATACACATGTGCTTTATTCTTGGGAGCGCCCAGCACCATATGCTTTTTTTGGGAGCAAAAATACACATGTGGTTACATTTTAGAAGCAAAAGTCACACCACCGTTAAAAGTTTGTTGTAAATACAGTATTCTTGTTGTGAGTATGACTTTTACTGTTGTAAATGGCTAGATTTTAAATTCTGTTGTAAATACAACACTTCCTGTTGTAAATCTAGCATTTTTCTGTTGTAAATGACCTTTTTATATTCAAAATCCAGATATTTAAATGTTGTTGTAAATATGGCATTTTCTGTTGTAAATATGGCCATATTTTAAATTTTGTTGTAAATACAGTACTTCCTGTTGTAAATATAGTCTTTTTTTGTTATACATGACCTTTCTATGTTTAAAATCTAGGTGTTTAAATGTTGTTGTAAATATGGCATTTTCTATTGTAAATGCACCATTAAGTTAGATTTCAATGGTGGTGTGATTTTTGCTCCTAAAATGTAACCTCATATGTATTTTTTCTTCCAAAAAAAGCTATGGTGCTGGGCGCTCCCGAGGTCAAGCACATGCGTATTTTTATTCCTTTACCCTTTTGGATATTTTCCTACATGCATATTAACATTGATGTTTAAAAACTCACATGCATGTGACTTTCTTAAGTCTAGGCTGAAGATTGAAGAGTGAACAAGGATCAGTGTGGTAAAAGAGACCACAAGTCCATAGCCAAGCCTAGTGGTAAACACATCTTCTTCTCCTTAAAATTTTTGAAATTTTAGTTGAAACCCAGATTTTGTAACCTATGGTAAACTGAAAGAAATCATTGAAATTTTCAAAATTTTAGAGCACCATCGTGTTCCTCATGAAAAATTGTGTGGGAATAATGTTTTTGATGAATTTTTAAAAGGGTCTTTCAAACATAAAATAACAAGCTCTTTAAAAAAGTAAAAATTGCCAGTTTTGGCCAAGTGTCATCTTGGCCCTTTTAGTAGCTTATTTCTGTGGTTTGACCAAGTGAACAGCCTCTAAAAATTTTGAAAATATTCTAAAAGATAGAGGACATGCATATCTTTAAAATGTTTGGTGTTTTGTATTTTTATAAGCTTTGATCAGAGAGCGATAAATTGTACAAAATGACCATGGCATCTGGAAAGCAATCTGGACAGTCTGGGCATTTTTGGAAATTGAGAATGAATGGCGAGTGATAAAATGTTGGAACAAATTTTCCAAAACACTAGACTTAATAAGGAGTTCATAGGTTTTAGAACCATCTAAATTGGACAACTAGAACTCCAGATATTAATTTTTAAAGATAAGTCATGTTTTCTAGAAGCTTAATTGGACAATAAGGGAAAAATTGGAAATTGGGATCATTATGACCTGCTCTAACCTTTGAGACTATTTTTCCATGAAAGGGGACTGATCAAGAGCATGTGTGGGTTGGAATCACATTAAAGTGAGTTTTTTGCAATTAATTAAAAATAATTGAGTTTGCTGGAATTTTAAGGATAGTCAACGATAAAAGCTGAAAGTAACAAGTTTAAGTTACTTAACTAAACACTAATGAAATAAGGGTTAAAAGGGATAAACATTCATTTTCCCTTGTTCTAAAAATACGGTTATATCCTTAGGGCCGTAAGGAGATCGAATGAAGGAACTTCAAGCAACTTCGAAGGTTGCGGAAAGAGGAACCCGAGTAAGGATAGTAGTCCTTAAAAGTAGTGGGCTTACCTTACTCTCATGTATTGGATAGTATTACTTGTATGTATATGTTTGATTTCTATACTTGTTATTTTTAACATACTTAAATGATTGAATCTTTGTTTATGGTGATGCTATGGCCATGAGTATGATGCATGAAGCACTGAGCATACAAAAATGTCATTATGTTAACATGAGCTTGTGCAAGGCAAGTATATCATACATTAGCATTTGATAACTTTCATGCACTATTTGGTATTGTCTGCTAATGACATTCCTCAGAATCTCACCTTTCACTACCAAACAATAGGCAGGTGAGCATAGGAGAGAAGTGCTGCACAAAGTTCATGAAGGGAGTGTTGCTTGAAGGCCGTCCAATGGAGGGACAACTTAAAGAACCGAGGGGCAACAGTGTTTAGTTTATTCTTAATTTTCACTGTTTGTAAATGAATGTAAAAGGGTATAACCCATGGGAATACCCCCATTATGTAATCAAAATTTAATTTTCGTTGTATCAGTATAATGAACTATTTTTAATTTTGCCACACTACTGCAGAAGATTAAGGTAAAGAATGTCGGCACCCCCGGTGAGTGTGATAGTTTGTGGTATCAGAGCAGCAGTTCTAGTGGCAATAGAATAGTATATTGATATTTTGTTACATAGTCACAAAAAATGGAGCAGAAAGGATAAATAACCTAAGGAAGAGGGTTGGGCTCTGGTAAATTAAAACCTTTCAGATAAAGGAAGTAACACATAATATAGGTTCTGTTGCAAACCTTGGGGCCTTTAATATGAAAATCAGGGTCTAAATTAAATTCTTGCAATGAATTTAAAAGGGAAGTTGAGTATATTCATGATGAGAATGTACAGTGGTCAAGGAAACCTAGTGGACTGGTATGTCCTTAGGTTGTCAAAGTTTGATATGTGAAGCCCTAAGTCCTGCGAGACTGGTACGTTTATCAGCTAGCTAAAGCCCACAGTTAATGGATGATGGATTTCAAATAATGCCTGAAGGGGTTGCAAAGCCCAATAGACATGGATAATGTCCTGAAACGACCGAAAGGCTAGGATAGGAATGGGCTGCATGTGCCTTGTGAATGCTCAAAGAGGTTGCAATGCCCGAAGGATACATATAATGTCTTGAAAGTGGCCAATGACAATAATCATTGGTTTTCCTAAGTGTTGAGGATTGCAAAGCCGAGTAGGCTCTACATATATATATTTTCCTCAGGTAGTGGAATTCATAACCGAGCAGGTTCTGCATTTACCTTTCCTAGCGCTAAGGGATTCGAAACTTGGAGGGTTCTACATTGTTTGGTCTTGTGCCGGTAGTAGTACCCCCAGAATAGATTGGCATACTAAGATTAAGCATATTTAGGCAAGAGAAATTTCAGGATGAGTGACATCTTGGGAAGTATCATAGGGATTTGGGATTCCTTTGAGTTGAGGCCTAAGTACCCAGAGGCAAGTGTAAACTTGCATATGTTGATAGGACAATGACGATGACAACAAAAACCACAACCACAACCACAATAACAACTACTACAATCACAACCACGACCAAACCCCAACCACAACCGCAACCATAACAACAATAACAACTAAACCTAAGTGATTTAAGAGTGGTTATATGGTGATCCTTAGGGATGTCATGATAGACCGAATATGAAGATTATTGAGTATAGGACTGAATTCGATCTAAGTTGAAATAATGCTTAGATAAAGGTGTGATTGAGGTTGCCTTAGGTTTCAATACTTGAGAGTAGAAACCTTAATAATATTGATTGATGATGTATCGACAACATGTTACTTGAGGTATGTTTGAGGATAATGCCTATATGATATGAGGTATGTTTAAGGATAGTACCTATATAATTTGAGGTATTTTGAGGTTGCTAACTGCTGAATCAACTTAGGGAAAGATTTTGATTATAGAATATTCCCTTAGAAATATGGTTGAAAATTAGTTCCTTGATGGAACCATATGATAGCTGGAACCTCATTAGCCACAAGTTATGGTTCCATGATTGGCATAGATAACAATAGTGATGTTAGTGGTTGATAGATTCCGTGAGATGCGGGTGATTACCCGATAAGGAAAGTGAAATGGTGGTTATGCCAAGAGTTGGACTAATATTGGAAGTTCATATTTGGAATGACCACAAATGAGGTTTGGTTTATGTTACCATGCAGCGCTCCAGTGCAATATATGTTTACCATTGAGAATGGTGGTGACATGAATAGCATGGGTTAGAGCCTAAGAGGTGTTATATAGAATGACCTTTTAAGAAAAGTTGCCTGGTTCTTGGTTATGTTTGAAAACTAAAGTTTTGAACTTGCCAGTGAACTTACCGAGTTTGTCAAAATTTTCAAAAGAAATGTTTTCAACAAATTTGAGACCAGGGAAGTGGTCACTTTTAAATGATGTTGTCTCATAAAAAGGGGTTTGGTAGAACCCAGGTTTAAAATTGAGTTTTAAACTATGTGGTGTAAGGTAGTATAGAACTAGAAGAGGTCAAAAACTATAGCAGACATACTCAGTTTGCTGGATCTTGCTAGATGTTTTAGAACATTTTGAATATTGGCCATTATTGAAAGATCTTTTTAGGGGATTAGTTTTTGTGAAGCTGATACTCGCACCAGTAGTGTATGCATCCAATCTGGGTAGTTTCACCTTTTATCGGTGCAGGTTTTACCTTGTTTGGTAGGCACCCATGCAAGCATTCGAAGCAGGGCTCTATAGACATTGATCCTTTTTTATTGTAGGGATTCTGATGGGTGACCTGTTAATGTACCAGTACAAACACTAGGTCTCTTATTGGGGGGACGACGAAAACTCTCCCACATTGGCTGACAAGTGCGTTGCCACTTCGGTGATTTGTGTATGAAAGGATGGGGATATGCCACTGTACCAAAAGAAGGAGGAGGATGGATTGGTAGCAGTGGAGGAGCTCCATGGGATCTTAACATGATGAAGGGGAGAAGAAGAAGACCGATAAAGAAAAGTAGTAAGAATCACAAGGGAAAGATGAGTTTAAACAGAGGTCTAACAGATGTTATTAAGTGTTATGACTAATGAAGGTCCAACGATGTTATGAAGCGTTATGACCTATGAACTAGTACGATTGAAAGTGTTACATGATGGTTGTTTATGAAGAACACTACTTTTTGTCTTCACTTATATAAGAGGTTTGAAGACAAATCATTTGTAAATGTTATATAACGGTTGTCTCTTAAGAACCGTCATATTTGTTGGTATATAAATAACGATTATTAACTACAAGTGTTATATATGTTTTTTGTGGATTCCACTTCTCAATACATGATGGTGTGCATATTTAATCATTACTTTTAAGCGTTATATATTTTTGTGTGACCTCCTCCACAACATACATAACATTTATTCACTATAATCATTATTCATTAAGCTTATATATGCACGAATATGTAGTAGAGCAACTTGGAAAACTGTGAAAAGTAATGGAATGAGACCACTATCTCAGTAACCAGTTGTCCTACCTACCAAACACACTAGCATAAGCTTGCGAGGTGTTAGGTGGGACACTTTCGTAACAAACATTACACACTTATATATATAAATATAATTATAAAAATCAAATGACAAATCACACAAAAACTAATCATGATACCCAAGTTAAGATAATTCTCATGGTACAAACTCACAACAACCATGGTACCCAGTGCCTTCCATCAATTCAATAGAACTACCTTCTTCCCATTGACTAAATGTATGAGCTAAGTTATACGCATGCCACCAATCGCTCAACAAGATCCTTAGTTTTGAGATAAAGTCTAGCCAAAGACCATTGTGCACATTCCCAAACCATGGGTTCCACCTTATGGAAATAGTGGGGGTGTTGCAGTCCATCATAAAACTAGTGGGGCAAAGTAACTTCTCATAGAATAAGTGTGGCGTCATAGCGCTCTTAAAACAAGTGAGCACGACTAGGCCAGCCAAAGAACTCCAAATGGTGACCTCACTATGTGGTATACAAATAACACACCTCCCAATCATATCCCAACACCTTTGTAATCCACAATTCACAAAACCATGGCTTTACAACATACCAATTCATAATACAACATAATTCTTAGCATATTACAATATGTTCTCGATCGAGGCAAATATGATAGTACCTGCAAGATTAAAACATAACATAACAAAAATATATGCCATCATATCACCCATAATCTGTTCCAGAATATAATCATAGTTCCCAATATAAGTACCACGAGACAAGTTTTAGCAAAATAACCCATAATGTAACTTACAATATAAACCAAGAGCAATTCTAATGAAAATATAGTTTGCAAATACTGGTAAACACATCCTACAGTGTTTGGCTCATAACTATGAAGTTCTTGTAAAATAGTTCATGGTTTTTACATAGGAGCCGTAATTTTTTTTTTTTTTTGGTTCCCATAAAATATTAATATTTGATGTCATATATTTTAAAGTTCAGAACCATCAAATATTGGTAAAAAAATATCAGTGAAATATAAGCTCTTGTGTAGTAGCGAACAAAACCATTTTTTTAAAATCATGGTAGCTAAATTGTTGCCTCAAGTTGTGACAACCCCCCGGTATTCATTTCCTAAATAACTATTTAATAAATTTTTATAATTTGTATAAAAAAAATAAGTTCTTCAATATTTTTGTTAATGTGTTAATCAATATATATTTTATATTTTGTAATATGAAAATCATATTTGAATCAATATACTTTTTAAATTGAGTATAAAGTAATAATATTCCTATTAATCCTCTTAACACTTTTAATCAAAGAGTTTCGTTAAATGAGATCTGTTAGTGACAAAAAATATTATTAGTTGAGTTTTATTATTTAAAAAAAGAAAAGAAAAATTTATATTCGTTTTTCATGAAAACTATTAAAATCTAATTTTACGTCGGCAGTTGAATTATTTAAAACACATTTCTCCCTCATATATGAAAAAGTAGAAATGTATTGATAAGGTCACCGATGTTAAGTGTCTATACACATGATCCAGAAGGTAGATATATATTCATATTCGGGGAAAAAGTAAATACAATAAAACCATTTTAATTTTTTTGTGGTCATCATTTCAAGGGCATTGATTGTAAGGAAAATCCCTTAAAGAGAACTTTAAAAAATGTTAAAAGACAAAAAGGTGTTCCTAATATTCATATACTAAAGAGGTGTTAGGGCCTGATTCGTCATTTTCAAAATTAAAAGATATGATAGAATTGTCCATCGGAGTTTAATTTTCACTTTGATAGAAATAATTGTAAAAACCTTATCCAAACATTTAGAACATTTACCAAAACTCGTGAAACCCTTATTGGATCTTGTAAATTTTGATTTGTGACTTGTGAAATTCTTTTTAGAATTTATGAAAATCTTATCCAAACTTGTGAAACCTTTTATCAGAACTTGTGAAATCCTTATCAAATCTTGTGAATAAAAAATTTGTAACTTGTGAAATTCTTTTGAGAACTTGTGAAAACCACACCTGAACTTGTGACCTTTATCTTAACTTGTTATACTATTATCAGATATTGTGAACCAAATTTGCAAGTGGTGAAATTCTTTAAGGAAGTTATGAAATTATTTTAAGAACTTGTGAAAGCCTTATCCGAACTTATGAAACCCTTATGAGATCTTATGAATTCAAGTTTACAACTTAAGAAATTCTTTTGAGAACTTATGAAAACCTTATCCAAACTTGTAAAACCCTTATCAAATCTTGTGAATTTTGATTTGCAACTTACAATATTCTTATGAGAAATTGTGAAAACCTTATCTAAACTTTTGAAAACCTTTATTAGAACTTGTGAAATCACGCCTTTCCTCTTTCTTAATTTTAAACTTTGAGGGACAATTTTGTCATTTCCTTTTAATTTTGAAATGGAAAATCAGGCCCTAACACCTTTTTGGTATTATGAATATTTGGAACACCTTTGTATTTTTTGACATTTTTAAAGTTCGTTTTAAGGGATTTTCCCTTGATTGTAAGAAGTATAATGAGAAAATGAGAATAATTATGTGTCCCTATAAAAACACACCTGGACACCCATGAGCTGAAAATCACGAAGGCAATCTAGGGAACACGAATATTGTGTTAGCCGCCACCACACACACATAATTTATTTATGTATGCACCTGCACACACACATATGTATGTATGTATGCACATAAAACCTTTTCACTGTCAATCATCATTTGCCCATCTCTGAACTGTAATATCTTTGGATTGGCAAAATAATACGAAGAATAACTTTAATAATGTATATGCAAGGAGTGCTTTTGAAATGACATACACTGTCAAGTAGCATGAAATTAATTGGTGTTCTTCCCCCTCTATAATATATATTGGAGGCAATGATTATATAAAGAGAAGAAGAGATCGATGAAAAAGAAAGTTATGCAATATTTTTAAATAATGCATAAGCAATATTTCTCTTTAGTATTAATTTGGCCCCTCAGCATATTACCACCATTGAGTGTGAATTGGGGTTGAAGGATTTAGGGCATACTTGGCAGATCCTTTGAAGTACCCTAATGAGATCGAATGACCCATATGGACTCTGATCATATTTATATGACAAATACACCATGGGATAGAAGAAGACCAAATAGAGTAATTTTATGAAAGTTTTTCTTTTGGTGTATCAAAAAGCAAACACCCGCAAACCCATATCAAGTTGACCATTAGGGCTGTTAGCGGAAGGGTAACATTACTATGTTTTGAGACTTCCGGGGTAACATTGCTCCCAAAAAAACTTCCAAGGCAAAATTGCTCTTGGGCGTGTACTTTAAGGGCACAATTGATACGTAACGCTTTAAAAAAATTTTAAAAAAATAATTTAAGAATAGTTAATGATGTTCCCACCTTTGAATGTAAGGCGTAAATAAGTAAGTGTCCCTTCCATTTGGTACCCTCTTAATGAATTCATCCTCTAGAAACCTCGCGTGTTATTGCTTGAGATCATCCTTCATGTCATCACCCTGGCTATTGATTTGGTCAAGGTAAATGTACTTGATCTTGTCTTGGAGGCTGTAAGGGACGAGGTAATAATGCTACTATTACTTGAAATTTCAAAACTAACATATTAAAATGAAATCAAAGTTCTAAGCAGCCAACTATTCAATCACAATTGAAGAAATACCTTATAAAAAAGTTGATAGAGTTTAAATTGTCCATGTCCTTGTTTAGCACCTCAAAAACAAGTTCTTCGTTTACAACATCGTCTTGGTATTATTGCTCAAAGAACTCTCTCTCAAGTTTGATATGTGTAAACAAGTCTGAAGATAAGTTCTTGCCAGTGAACTCCTGGAGGGACTTCTAGGCAGATTAACCAACAAGCTTATTTTGTGAGGAAAACTTCTTCTCATATTGATCATTGGGGGTGGCATGCTTTCTCTTCTTAGAATGAATGGGGGTCTTCGAAATGGGAGGGTTGGACTAATTGTGGGTCTTGGAAGTACGAGGTTTGGACTGGTTTGGAGTTTGAACTGGTTAATGGGGGCTTAGACTTATTGGTTGGTAGCTTCTTTTGATCGGTCGACTTCTTTCCAATGAGAGGCTTCTATACTCCAAGTAGACGGTGAGGCCATGTAACGAAGCTGCCTATAGCCCCTCCCACTGTATCGGTGTCTTTAGTGGGCACATGAAGAAAGTAGCTGGGCTCATAGTTGGTGTTGATTTGTACCTTCACATGCTCAAGAGTGATAGGCTCGTTATAAAGTGTGTTACCCTCTAAGCAGTTGAACATGTGGCCCATTGTAGTTGTGTGATGTCTAGGGCTATTGGCAAAACACTCAACATCCGCCTGTCCCTCAGGTAGGTCATGGAGGGAAACGTTAACTTTCTCTAGCACTTAGGCTGCCATTTCCCTATTGATGCTTTGTAGTATGCTCCTTCATCAATTGTTGTGTGAGGAACTATATTTGTTCCTGTATTTCATTATACTATTTCTGGAGCTTTTCATACTTTTTTCCCAGCTACTTCTTCGAGGTTGCTGGTGACCATAAATTTTGTCTTGGTCAATCGAAAGTTGACACCCCAAAAAGACCAAGATCGTCAAGCCCCAATGTCCTTGCCAATATGTCCTCATCTGCAAAAAGGCAGCCCCTTGTGTTGTAACTTCCTGGGACATGGTTTGATGTGCATTTAACAATAATGTTAATATTGATAGTTAATTGAAGACAATACTTCCATGAATAAAGGACTAATATTAATACTTACTATTTTATCGACAACCTCCTAACCTTAGGATTGTCATAAAAGCCATCTTTATTTTGCCTTGCCATTGACCAAAGTTCATCATAGGGAGGTCAACTACCCTCTCCACTCTTAGCTGCCAACTTTTCAGCAATTTGGGCACCCCTTTTGCCTCCATTGTAGGGATACTTATTGTTCTTCGCCCCCTCCTAGTCACCTGTCTTAATTCCTATGAAAATACACACCATCGAGTTAATATTAAACACATACATGCAACTCTTATGAATTGAAAATAACAATTACCTAAAATGCCAGTCGGGGCGTGAGATGCACTAAATATCTCAAATCTTCCAGTTTGATAGTGGACCAAAGATCCATAGGAACGACTGTTTCATAAGCCTCTTCAGGATTAACAAAGATGCCTTTGTTAATGCATGACAGAATGTGTGCAATGAATTGCTAGCCTTCTTGATAACAAATTCCTTAATGTAATCTTTGTCTACATGATATGCAGAATGCAAAGCACACAATTCAAGTTAACATTTTTTACAAGTATATAACAAGTAATTAGCAAGCATATATACCTTACCGTGATAATATCCCAAATCATGTCTGCATAATCTCTCTGTACCCTACGCCGGTTGTGATAGGAATGTTGGTCCTTGCCATTAAGATGATGTAATTGTTGAAATGTGACAACTCAAGAGGTTGACCGTCGTTGTTTCATGTTGCATGAAATTCTTTCCTCTAAAGACCTCGCTTGGTCCTCAAAAGTCAATACGGAGAAGCCCCTCTTTACAATATCCCATATTCATTCTAACGTCTCTATTGGTGTCTCATTTCTAGGTGGCGTATATTACATCAATACCATTAGGAACATTATCAGAACTAGGGGCATTATATATCAATGCCGCGGGAAGTTGAACTAACCATTTTAACTGAAAAAAATTCATTTAGTCAACCACATGGAAAAGTGAAAACCTACCTAGGCAAGGAAAAGTAAAAAACAAAGAGAATGTGAAATGTAGAATGAAGAATGTAAAATGTAGAAGATAAATCATACCTTAAAATAAGAAGAATAGAGCACGGGAAGAAATGCGACTTAGCAAAATGAAAAAAGTGACTTTGGGAAATCAAAGCGACTAGCACAGCTGTCAGACCGAAGTTCAAAGAAAGCAGTGGAGGATGTGGCTTGCCTGAATGTGACTGTAACGACTGGAAAACTCAATTGGAGTTGTGGTTCCGAGGATGGTGGGTAATCTTACACCAAAGATAAGCGTGTTAAGTGTAAAAACTTGGGAAAGTGAAGAGGTGCGAGATAGTGGGTAAGTATTTTAATAGACTTGATGAAATTTGTTCACGATCATAATTTTAGAACTGTTACAAAAGGTGGCCTTCTCTTATGGTTCTTAATTTACAGCTATAATGAACCTTTGGACGAAAGTCCATGATTTTAACATCACATTCGTTAGGTTTTGTAAAAGGTGATGGTGACTTCTTAGTAACTATGAGGCATTTGACATGGTATTGTGAAATGTGACGTGTTTTACATAATAACCATTATTTATTTGACTTTTTTTAATAACTTTTAAAGTTGATTATTCAACCCCATAGTACAAACAAAAAGTTTTTTTTAAAAAAAACCTAGTGTTTGAATAAACTAGCAAAAAATGCCTAAATTACTAACATTTGTTTACTAATAACCTTGAAGAGATGTTTTTTTTAAAAAAATACTTTTGGGCTACATTGCCCTAACTATTATTTTTTTAATATTTTTAAAAAAAGGTAGCTAGTAGTGGCTTTCAGATTGTGGCGTGCCTAGGAAGAAGCCTTATGAAGTGGTCAAGGCTGGCTAACATCTACAATATAGCCTCTGTTGGACGAGGAGGCAGAAGAGGAGGTGGTGGCGGTGTGGAGGAGGAGGCCGAGAATGGGGATGAGGAGGAGGGCAAATGGAAAGAGCTCTCTGGTGTCTAATGATGATGAGGGAGAGAAGGACGAGGTTGTGCAAAAGTGCCATTTAGAAAAGTGTTATGAACAAAATGAATAATTCGCTTTAAAGTATTTAACTATATGAGAACTAGTACTTGGTGTTAGACCAAACAATGGTTTGAAAATGTGTTGTTTTATATTTGTACTTTACATGACAACTGTTTATCATGAAATGTCGTTTTTGTCATTCATACTTTATGATCAATTTCATAACAGTTATGTATGTATTTTTGCTGATGTAAGGTTGAAAGACAAATCATTTATAAGTGTTATATGACGATTCTTTCAAAATAACCATCACTTTTGTCACTAAATAAATGGTAGTTATTAAACACAACCATTATTTTTGTGTTTTCGCGAATTTCGCCTTACAATAAATGATGATGCATAGAACTAACCGTTACTTTTAAGTGTTGTGTATTTTTGTGCTACCTTCGCATCGACATACATAATGTTTATTTGCTATAACCATTATGAATTACGCATTATAAATGCTCAAATATGTAGTAGTGTATTTAAGGCAGTTTAAACAAAATAATTAGATTTTTTTTTTCTTTTTTTTTCATAGTGACAATCACTTTCAAATAATGAAAAGTATCATAATGATTCATTTTGAAAACTCGTATTTTTGAACCATGCCAAACACAGGTTTAGAAGACAAAGACAGTGCGCATGAAATTCGCTGAGATGGATAAATCGCATAGGGACCTTCCTGTCATATCCAATTAACACCTAACCTAATAACACGAAATTCTCAAGTCGCTTTCTGTCTAAAACATCACATATATATACGTGGACAAGATAAGTGGATTTGTCAAACAAGGAGGCTTCTAATAAAGTAATCCTACTAATTCTCACATGGATGATGTCTGAATTCACATCATATGTTTGTTAGATAAATTGTGTTTGTGCATGGAATTTGCACCAATTTGGTAATTTCCCTTCGATCAATTCTTATAAATACAGAAGACCCTTTTTTCTTGAAACCGTGTAGACATAACTTTTTTCCTTCGTTTCAGTGTGAGTGGGACTGCCTTGTCTTCTTTTCTAGCTGGTGAAGTGTCACTGCCATGTTAGACTTCAACTAGCAAAGTTTAAAAGCAAGTAATCTACGTGTAATCTATGTAGGCGTGTCTATTATATATTGTTCTTAGTGTAAATTTAAAGGAAGAAAGTCAATATCAAAATACTAGTATGTTGGGTGGAAAAATCCCTTGGCGCTACAGAGCCAACATCATTCTTGCCGGCTCCACTTTACAATACTTCACTCAGACTTTTGTTAGTTAGAACCTTCCATGGAATGTCCATCAGCATCTCAATGAAAGCATCAACGTTATGAGGCTAATTCAAATGGAGAATATCTCCAAAGATTAGCATGGTGGAGAATATTGCCTTTTAAACTTATAAACCGCTAATTCCATGATGTGAGATTACTAACATGTACTCCCTCCGGTCCTAATAATAGGAATACTTTTACAGTGTAATTTACACTATCAAAGTGTTCCTATAATTAGGACCAAAGGTAGTAATATATCATTGAAACTTTGATATTTATTTTTCGTGATTTAAACTATCACCTCCGTTAAAAGCTGAGTGCTCTTCTTGCAAAAATTCTGACGAATATTGCGTTGTGGAAAAAAAATGATTGGAATTCATAGGAAAACTTTGGGAGAATAAGGTTTTCATGAAATAATATTGTGGTGAGAATTTTTCTGAAAATGTAGGAAAAAGTTTGTATTTATCATGAGAATATGTTTCGCGAATACTTTTTTATTTAACTTGAATGATATAAATCATTCGGAAATGAAAATTTTCAAAATATTTTATAATTTATGATAAAATTGTGTGAGAATAAAAAGTATTAACTTTTAAATTTTATAAAATATTCTCCTACACATTCCAAAAAAAGGGGAAACGATGGGAAAAGTTACGTGAGAATTTTCTAATGACGTTGATGATATGCGAGAGATTTTCGTGAAATAAATCTTGATTTCTGGTATTAATCATTACTTTTGGTAAAATGATAATGCTTCTTTACGTATAATACTACATTGTGAAAAAGATCTAAAATTTTGTGAGAAATGCTGTTATATTCCACAAAAAATTCCGTGAGATTATTGTGTAATCTCACAAAGTATAATCACCTGAATGTTTCCATGAGATTTTTTAATTATGGGTTCTGATGGAATGATTACGCCAGAAATAGGAAAAAAAGCTCACAATTTTTTATAATCCTCATGAAAATATCATATAAATGAGAACAAAAATGATTTTTATTTTTATTTTTTAATTTTCAGAGGTTATTTTGATAAGGAAAACCCATTTGCGGGTATCTACACTTTTACTCAATTTTTAATTAACCTATGTGTTTTTTTTCCTAATTAAATGCTTTGATTTAGTTTGTTAATTCATACTCTTAACTCTTGTACAAGAGTTAGCAATAGAGAAAATTTGCAGGAGTTAACTGTATGACAAAAGCAAGATTAATAATTCAACCAAGAGAGGAAAACACATGTATGAAATAAAAAATTGAGTGGAATTATCAGCATATATAAAAGATTTTCCCTTTCGATAAAAGAATTCCGCAGAAGAAGAACTGAATAGTTATACAAGAATTTTCTAATGACAATTCAAATTTGTCAAAAAAGATAATAACAATCCAATGTTTTTATTATTTCTTGTTGGCTGAGAGATAAAGCATTAAAGTATGTCCCTATAGTATGGCCATCCCCTAATTTGGTTCTTCTCGCAGACCTAGCTAGTTAATTAAGATAGTATAGCTAGCAACTAGTTGGTTATTATAGTTTCGTTTCACATCTTGGGATGACTAATTTCCAACTTCCCGAAAGCAAAATTTGACTTCTTTAGTACTAAAACCAAATTTTACCCGTAATCTGTCGAGAAAAGTGACGAAGAAACATGTGATATCCACTTGGTAGATATATGAAAGATACCAAAGCTAGCGTGATTCAATTGAATATTGTGTAGATAATGATTGAGACATGAGTGAGTAAAACATATACGATAATTATATGTTGTGTGTGTGTATATATAGACATACGATCATGAGGTGTTTTGAGTTTCCTACACGTACGTATACATGTTTTTTGTTTTTTTGCCAACTCCTACACGTATATACGATAATATCTTCCTTATATTCTATAGCTACTTAACATTAATCTGATTCAATGTTTTTCTTTTCTTTGCAGAGATTAAAGACACATAATTATGTACTAGTAGTATTTCCTTAATACACACTCAAACAATGTCAGATTTACAATAAGAGATGCATTAAACATCAGTCAGAAAAGTCAAATTTTTACATTGGTTAGTGGAGGGTCGCATATAAGAGTGCAATAGAATTAATGTCCCAAATTTATGTCAAACAAACGAAGTAGAAAAGAGCTTCTATGGTGCTTACACTACTAGGCAACCGACGTCGAAAGTCCACTTCTTATGTCGGTTAACTTGTACAAAATTACTCCTTTTTTATAAGACCCTCGTCTACGTAGAAACTTGAATAAGTGGGTCCAACATAAAAAAGAGATGAACATTTAGGTCAATTTAACAAAAATGTTAAAGCTGCTAAGTTTTTAAAATATTGTTCTATTTTTACACAATTTAAAACTTAATGGTACTAAACGCTCATAGGGAAAAACTTTGTTGTTGAAATTGCATCTTAACCCTTTTATTTTTATTTTGAATTTTATCTTTATTAAAAAAATGTCACCACATTTTTTTACTTTAGGTTTGCTAGTTATTGGTTAAGATTGTAAAGGGCCTCACTCCATAAGAAGAAGAACTCAAGTTCGAATCCCATGAAGCATTTTTGTTGGACGAGATGAGAACCCTTTGCCTTTTAAGTGTTGGGGGGCAAACTTTTGATCTATTAAAATAAATAGAATAGCGTAATGAATGATATGTTGTTATATACAATTTTTTTTAAGCACAATTTCGATCTAAAATTTCGTTTTAGGAAATAGATTTAGGCGATAGATTTCAATTTTTAATTTTTCACATTATTTTTTTTTCAATTATTAGTTGAAGAATAATTTTGTTTTTTTACATCTTTGAATCAAAAAATTACAAAAGATGAATTATTTGAAACAGATTTCAATATAACTGTAAATGTCAAGTTTATTTGTTTACGTAGCTAATCCTTCTGGCCAGAAACAAATTATCTATTCATCAATATGGCATGCTTAATATTTGTTTGCACTTGATTTAATTATATGAAATAGTATATATACATAATGGGGTCCATGTTAAGATAAAAAGCTATCTCAAAACATGACGGTTAGTGGACTATGACAAAGGAATTCATTAATTATATCCCATTTGAATTCCAAGCATGCAATTAGTGGTTAGCTTTCAATAAATTACAAAAGAAGATATTAAAGTAATATTATATATATGATAACCTCTTTATATTCTTATGAACATATCAAAGTATTATAATTAAATTGAGAGGAATATTGTTAGTGATTTCTATTGCTTAATTGCTAGCTTCCTATACTTGAATTTCTCAACTTATCTCCATATGATTCGTTTTATATGTCGTGTAAAGTAAGAGTAAGGATAAGGTTCTTTCTTTTACTTTTTAAAACGTAATCGTCGTCATACTCTTTCTTTTTTGGATTTTTTTTCTTAATATATATATTTTGTTTGCGCACGCACCCTTGAGGTTTCTTTATTAAAGATTTGCATCAGCAAGTTAATTTGACAGCAATAGTGGGATCTGTACAGTGTCTAGCAAAGCTTTCCAGATTGTTTGTTTAATTTGGATTTAATATGGACCTCATGTTCATTACTCTAGTCCATATCTGTAAGTGAAAATAATGGTTCCATTTGTTCCGTTATTACGTCTCCCGCCCCATCTCTGACCTACTCAAGTATAATTATACTAGTATCATATTAAAATTTAATCCGAGTCGAGTATAATTATGATATTAAAATTTAATCCAAGTTGAATGGTCAGAACAGTGAACTATGTCAATCAATTCCTAGTTGGTCCAGACAAGAATTTTGGACAAGTTGATCAGGCTAGAAAGCATCTATCATTTCTCTCCTTATATTATGTCTGAAATAACGTCGATTTGAATTAAAAGAAAAACGAAAAAAATAGTAGTTATTTATATTTGTTCTTTAAAGACTTTATATTGTTGGATTATTAGGTGTAATTTATAGGTGAGTATCCCATTTACTTTTAGATTAATTCCTTTGTATTTAAATATTATTCTTGTTCGAGTTAGAAATACTTTTATATATTTTAATTAAATTATATTATTTTAATTATGATTGAGTTGTTTCCAGTTAAATAACGGTTGAATCACTAATTCTTGAACTATTGTGTCATCTGGTTCAATGACTAACACCCTAATCATAACACTTAATCTTTCATCATAGCCTTGAACACAATTCATTTATTAAAAGGAAATCGGTTTCTTTCGACTAACAAATGTTACTGTGGAACAATAATATGTACATATATTACTTGTCTCTTGGACTCACCAAATGAAATTAACCAATGTATGCTATAATGCAATGGCCAACGGTGAGGAATTTAGTATCAAAGGTCACTGTTTATAAAAAGAAGAGTGTATCAGAAAAATATATGGGAGATACAAAGGAGGCTCAAATGAATTAAGGAGGATATATATGAAAGGCAAACCACACATGTGAGGAGGATATAGAGAAAAATTAAAAAGTAAGCATATAGAATCGCTTTATCGCCTTATCAGATCATATTCATCAAGATATTCTTTCTTTAAAGCACCTTTCTTCAAAATAAGAAGGATGTTGATCCCTAGTGTTTCAGGTCTATTGGGTAGGAAAAGTAAAGTATGCTGATACAACACCCCGTTTATATATTTTGCCATATCAAGTAAGTAATAAAAGCTGAAATTAAGCTTTGGATAAAACCGTGGTTCAGAAGTCATTTTCCGTAAACCAAGACAAAATTCTTTTCACATGCTTACCTCGTAAATCATAAAAGTTATTATTCAAAAACTAACTACTCCAAACACAATATTAAGAACTAGAGGGTGTACAAAATAATTGAGCAGAACCGAGTAAAGCTGAAATTATTCTTAGATGGAGTTTCCAAAACTAGTGGTAAATTGGCCAACCCGTAGGCTACAAGTTCTTGGGTGTGGGCTAGAAAAGCCTGTACCCTGGTGGGTTGGCATTTTGCCAACACGGACCTACCAACCTCCTTTCTTTTAAATATTTTTAACATTTTATTTTAATTTTTAAAATTAAATTATAAATTTTTATAAACTAAATTCAAGTTGTTTCTTTGGTGTCTTTCAACTCTTATGTCATTCGAACCCGTGACTATATAAGTAAGGATTCTATTCCTCTCAATCAACCAACATGACACTCGAATATTGAAAAATTTAAGTTATTTCTATATTTAATTGAAAGTTTGAAACTACATAGTTAAACTAACGCTAAAACTTGCAAATATTAACATCTAATTTATTTTACTTAATTATTGTTTCTCCCATCACTATTTTACATAATTATTAAATTGATGTAGACATGATAAATTATTGAAGAAAATGAGAACCCTATAATACGCTCTCATTACTATTGTCCTATATCAAAGTTACTATGCAATAGAGCATGTAGATCTAGTTTGGATGAAATAGTAGCTGAGAATATGCACAAAATATTAACTTGGTAATGATTAAAACTTAATCCCCATCGGGATATTTACAGTACATTCATCCCAAATCTATTTCAAAAATTAAACTCCTTATACACCATCTAAATATATAAAAATATATATATATATATACAAAATAAAAATACCCTTCTCGAGTACCACCTTCTTCTTCTTCCCGACTTACTGCCTCACAGCCTTCCCTTTCTTACCTGTTCCACTTGCTACACCTTTATATAAATCTGAGATTCACAATTGAATCTCAGAGTAAAATGTTAAACTCTATGAATAGTGCATACAATATACGAAAATTAAATATCACAATTTAGACATAGCGATTTATAAACTTAGCATCAACGCACAACAACAATTAACAGTATTACACACATGTCCTGTTAGCCACAAATGGACCCGACAAGTCCAAATAACGCAGGAGCAGACAAGTCTCGAATTCCACAGTGCTAGAAAAATAAACACAAGACCCTGCGAGTCCCAAATTCCTTATTAGGAAAGATATATGCAGGACCTTTCCGTCCCGAATTCCACTATGCTAGGAAAATATAACGTAGGACCCTACAAGTCCTGAATTCCTCAACTCGAAGAAAAATAACACAGAACCTTACCGGCTTCGAGTCCCTTGGCATATAGGAAGGTAAATGCAAAACCTTACCGGTTCCAAATTCCTCAGCACATAGGAAGACAAATGCTATTGGCCAAAAACATAATATTGAATATAAATAGCCACTTGCACAAATCCACAATCATGGTAATTAATATATGAGCATACACATGTCATAAATGCAAGACAGAATATCACCAAGAGAGGGGATGAATTGAGGATATTAAATTTTCTTCCAAAAAATGCTCTATTTGTACACAGCTAAAACAGGGATGATCACCAAGAGAGGGGGTGAATTGAGGATATTAAATTTTCTTCCAAAAAATGCTCTATTTGTACGTAGCTAAAACAGGGATGAATAGAGTAAGGTTGAAGAAGAATGGACACAGGTGATTTATACTGGTTCGGTCTAAATCCTTGACCTACGTCCAGTCCTCAGACTCTCTGGGATTTCACTAACTCAAATGATTACACACTATGTAACTCTCAGAGTAATTCTCTCTCTAGAATTTACTCCCCCTTACAAGTTGTAATCAAATAACTCAATCCCAAAGTCCCAATACTTTGAGATTCTTACAAGAAAGGATAATCAATAAAGAACTCTCTAAAAGAGCGGATTAATAAACACTGAAGATCAAAATATCTGAAGATATTAGCACTTAGAGTAGAAACAATAAATGATCTTGATCGCTAATTGAATGCGTAGAGTTTCGATTTTGTTGAGACTTCAATGCTTCTACCTTTTATAGATGCTTGTATTTAATGACCGTTGAGAAGAAATTAATGAGCCGTTGTGAGAAATGAATATATCCGTTGAGATTACGTTGCTCTTGTCTCTTCGTATGCTTCCGACATTCGTTCGTTATTCTCCGTTAACATTCTTTATTCAAATTGTCCGTTGAGAATCAGTTAGAGTGTTGTCTAAGAGACAGCCGGAATGCTTTTTGCTTGCTCAGAAGGTTTCTTGCCAAAATGGTGAATGTGTCTGTTTTGCATTTAATGCTTCTAACAAAATTCTTGTTTTATGATAATTTGAAGTTTAAACTTGTTAATCATGTCTGAAACTCACTAGCAAACTGATTAAACTTGGTTAGAAATGATAAGAACCAATAATATCAAGTACTCAAAGCATAATCAAAAGATTTCAGATTACAAAAACGATGAATTCAAGAACTGATACATATAACTCGAGTTGTATAGGAGTCACTCGAGTTATAGGCATGTTAAGTGAATGTTTGTCAATGAAGATCAACTCGAGTTATTAACCTTAACTTGAGTTATATTTAAATCAATTCAAACAGATATAAAAATTCATTTTAAGTAACTCAAGTTAGATAGAGTAACTCGAATTGTTTCTTTTACAGAGAAGTATTTTCAGATAAAGTAACTTAAGTTATAAAACATAACTTGAGTTACATGCCACAACTTGAGTTATGTTAACAATAATATTAAACAGAGAGTTTTTGCCAATAACATGACTCGAGTTACTCCTAGTAACTCAAGTTATATCAGTAACTCATATCAGTTGGCGTTTTCTAATGTGCTTATAACTCGAGTTATTCGTCAGACATGTACAAAATTTGATATCGCGAAGAGCTTTTGAAACAGTGAAGTACATTTCATAACTTGAGTTACTAAGTGGCAACTTGAGTTATCACACTCGCAAAAACTGATTTTGTTCAAAAAAAAATAGAACTTGAGTTGTGATCAATAACTTAAGTTACTTTCTTTGGATGAAATGAATATTCTGATTCCTGTAACTTGAGTTGTATTTCAATAACTTGAGTTACTAATTTTCCAAATTATTTTCAAGGAACTCAAATGTAATTTGTCTGATCTTAAAGCTTTGCAATTTGACCCATTGATTATTGCAATTGTTAGACATCATCAACACATATAGAGAACTAACAATAAAGAACTAAAGTTACAACTAGACTGTATAGTAACCTCAACAACATCCAATTGCTTTGCGGTGTGTGCATGCTCGAGAACTCCTATAAATTTGGGATGATGACCATTAATTCATATATATATATATATATATATATTCAAACAAGATAATAAGATCTTACTTATCATGTTAATCCCTTTTCAACCTTTATCATATTAGGGTATATATTTAATAATTTTCGGAGTTAACCTTAAATTCCCAGAATTTTCATTAAACATGGAAAATTCATAATTAAATGCAAAAATCAAAATAGTGTGCTTCCAAAACTCACATGTTTCTTGACAAGTCTACTTTCACATAAAAATAATTCTAAAAGTCAGAATATGTCATATCAATCCCAATTTTTAAATTTTCCCTCTATGTTATGTATAAACTTCCAGAAACTTAACTTAAAAAATTAATAAATCATTGCACAGAGCTCCAAAAATTACCCATAATATATTAAAATAAAGCTATACATGAATTTGTAGTGCAATCCGCATAGAATCATTAGCAAAATAGGCATCAGTATTCATGTAATGGCCCGCAGTTGTTGTCTTCCATTTTGTCCTCTGTCAATCTGGGAAGTTTCAGGATTTTTGAACTTTGTTTACTTATTTAAAAACTGGTCACACATTCACTATCCAAATTTAACTTTCCAAAATATTAGGTCAGTTTATAAAACTCGTATCTCCTTGTATAAAATTTCAAAAATTATAAACTACCTACCAAATTAAGGAACTTCGTGTGAACTTTAATTATAGAAAGTTTCACAATTTTTTTTGGAGGTCATTAACTTTGTCAAAATTCACATGCGAGCTAACTGCCTCTAGAAATTCAAAACTAGTAGTTTTCAAATCTTTTGCTATTTTAATTCTTGGGTTAAAGTGCAGATTTGCCAACGAACTATTACCCAAGAAGTATTTGGCACAAAAAACAATTGAGGGTACCAAAATTACCAATCAACAATTAAAAAGTAAGAAAAAAACACAATTAAGGTGCAAATTGGCCAACGAACTATTACCCCGTCACTGTCTTGGTGTTTCCGTCTTCCATTGACTGTCACAGTATCGGTGACGTCGACGTCTCCAAAGCTTCCATTGTTGCTGGGTGTTCCATTCACCCTCTTGAACTCATCAAGATCCATATGTAGCTTCAGGGCGAGAATCACGCACTGAAACCAAATCCAGCAGTCCACAACTTTCGACCCGCATGCGCCTTGCACCCTGGTTCTATCCCTCCAATGCCACAAGCAGCAGCAGTCGCTGCCACAATGCTTGCTCGCATGGGTCTCATCTCTGTTGGTGTTTGCCTTATCCAACAAAGAGGCTTAATCGCTTTTTTCTCCAGCGTCTTTGCCACTGTCCTATACCAGTGTCTCATATTTTCACGTAATTTTGATAGTTGTTTTTTTAATAGTTATTTGGTACTTTTTTTCACTTTTTAATTATTTATTGGTAATTTTGATACCCTCAATTGTTTTTTTGTGTCAGATGCTCCTCAATTTTGATAGTTGTTTTTTTAATAGTTATTTGGTACTTTTTTTCACGTTTTAATTATTTATTAGTAATTTTGATACCCTCAATTATTTTTTTTGTCAGATGCTCCTCAATTTTGATAGTTATTTTTTTAATAGTTATTTGGTACTCCAAAAATTGTTTTCCACCATATTTGTCTCTTCATTTCTGAAATAAACTCAATAAAAGCTTCAAATGATCATTCAAACTCAGAAAATCATATGCATGTGGTCTATTAACATTTACATCACATGCAAAAAGGTAGAGAAACCATTGCAATAGTCATGCAAACTTTGATCTGCAAGAGGAATGAGTGGAGCTGACCATGAGGGAGGGAATAAATGAAAGGAGGTTGATGTTTGAAGGAGAAGGGTTACGGTTGGTGAAGGAGATGATGATGATCATGGTGGAAGGAGAAGGAACGGTTGAGTTAAGAGGAGGAAAGGATGATTGTTGATGTTTGGAGGAGCAAGGGTTCACAGTTGGAAAGGGAATACCGTGGTATGGAGGGAGTAATCTGAATTGGGAGGTAGGTTGTATTGGTTTATGTGTGTGTCATGTGGGTTAGTGCATGGGTGCCAATTGGCGCCAAGCATGTGCGTGTGTGTGTGTGTGAGACATGTGTCTTGTGTGTGTGTTGAGTTGTGAGCACAGATTGAGATGGAGGGAGTGTATGTGAGGTGAATTATGAAGTGTGTGTGCGTATAACCGTGCATTGAGGGGGAGAAAGTGTGTGAGCGTATGTGAGACAAGTGGCAAGTGTATGTATGCCCATGTGTGTGTGACATGTGTCCCCTTGCATTTGTGTGTCATACATGCAAGATGACAAGTGTCTTGTGTGTGAAAGGGAAAAATGGGCCTGGTTTTTGGGGGGTTTGTGTATGTGAGTTGGGCTTTTTACTTCTTGTTGGGCTATGACTACTGGGCCTTTCCAAGGGTCCAAATTGTCTTTCATCGCCCTTACTATTGGGCCAAACTACTTAGTCCAATAAAAGGCCCCGATTTGCCTTTTTATTTCATTTCATTTTAGGCTAAAAACTTTGGGCATTCTCCGAAGTCTAAATGGTTTTCTTCTTCCTTTATTTTGGACCAAAGTCCATAACTTAAACCAAAAATCCAAATGGCCTTTTCATTCTCTTTATATTTGGCCCAAACTGTGGCCTTGGTTTAGGGAGCCCATTAACACAAGTTCTGTGTTGGAGTTTGGTTGCCATTGGAGTTTTATTGAGGTTGATGTTAGAATTTTTTTTTTTTTTTTGGATACAGGTTGATGTTAGAATTTTATTGTTATTGAAGTTTGTGTTGTGGTTGTAGTTTTGGTTGTGATTGAGGTTTAAGAAAGGGAAGTGTGAATGTTGCACAATTTTCGAGGAGGTATGGTATGTACTGATTTTCAGTGTTTGTTGCCTCGATTTAGGCATTTGAGTTTTGTTATCTTTGTTGACCAAATTCATCCAAATACAAATATTGAATAAATAAATAATATCACATTGGATATTTAACCTTGGCATTTTATTGAATATTTCATGATGTGCAGGGTTTGTGATAAAGCGTAAATCAGGACATTACAAAAGCCAGCATATAATCAACTTGCAAACATAAACAAGGCTATAATTAAATTAAGTGCAAAACAATAAATTTTTTTAAATCAAAGTTTAAAATAAAAAATTTAAAAAATATATAAAGTGGACCAACTTGTAGGTTTATGGGTTTTCCCATGGCAGAGTTGCGGGTTGCGGGTTGGTGGGATGGCATTTTGACAACCCTCGTTTTTAGCAGGTTGGCATTCTTCCAACGCAAATCTACCATAGGCCATGGTTTAGGCCAACGGGCTTAACCCATATTATTGGAGAAAAACAAATGATGACACCTAAAATTTGAGAATCGTAGAATGGTCACTCAAAATGGCTTGATTCCTATTAAATCCTTAAGAATTATTATGGATTTAAGTTTTTGCGAAATAACCAAATTGCCCTAAATAAAATTAGTTTTACATATTGTCGTGTTTGATAAGTTAGAGTTGTTCACCCATTAAATTTTGTTGTCATTGATATTTGAAAATAATTTCATTGAAATTAGTTGCCACTTTAATTTTTTATATTTGTTAAACTATTGTTCTAGTTTCATTTTTTCCAAATAAATAAAGCGCATTTAATTAATTTCTCTACAAAAATTGACCACACACTAATATCTAGAGACTTCCCAATGATTATGCCATTTCAGGGTTCTCACACTACAAAAAGAACCGCCTACCAATGGGGGTTAACATGTAGCCGTTATCAAAAACCGCTACAAATATCAGGACTTGTAGCCTTTTTGTTATAAATTTACAATTGTATGACTCACGTCAAATAGCGCACTAGAAGACACAGTAATTTGTAGTGCTTATATCATACAAACCACTACAAAATATGTCATGAGGTTGGTGCCAAAAGGCACCAAGCTGGCCTCACATTTGTAGCAGCGAATTTGTTGCAATTGAAAAGCAAAACTGCTACAAAAAACAAAAGGTTGCTAGTTTGTAGTGAAACCTATGAACTGGTACAAAGTGTGTTGTGATTTGTAGTGGTTTTTATGGCAATAACTACTATAGAAAACAAAAGGTTGCAAGTTTGTAGCACTTTATAGAAACTGCTAGAAAAAGTCATGAAGACCAAGGTAGTGTTTTTTTGATTTGTAGCGGTTGATGTAGTGCTTTTGGGGAGAATTACTACAAATATAACGCGGCTATATTAATGTTGTCACCCCTCATCTTACCACTTTTGGCACAATCTTTCTTCATGCACACTCTAGGAAGTTTTTATCAGATCTAAGGTTCTCCTTGAAGTTTTACGAAGCTAGGCAATTGAGGTTAGTAAAGTTACTAATTTTATTTCATTTTTTAGCTAATTAGATTTGCTTTTAGTAATTTTATTGTTATTTAAATATGTTTTTGTAATACTTATAATTTTTGAGCCTATTTTTCCATGTGTAATCTATTTTTAAAACCTTTTTTATCCATGAATTTTTAATTAGATTTTAAGAGATATAGAATTTTTTTTTTTATTTTGTTTGGTTATATGTAATTATATTATTATAATATTATTATAATATTTCTTTATAATGTTAGTTATTATCTATTTTGTAATTATAGTATTATAATATTTTTGTAAATAGTGGTTAGGTGTAACAATAATTTATTTTTAATATCAACATGTTGTACCTTTTTAATTTGTTAAATGAGAAATTATAATCAATTATACTCGTAATAATTTTTTTTATTAAAAAAATTGCATTAATTTGAAAAGTGAATAATTGTAGTTATAATGTCTTTCAAGAGAGACAAGGGGGAAGGGAACGCGGTAGATGAGTACCCCTAGACAACCTCTTGACAAAGAGAACAATAGTCCGGGCAAACAACACTCCACAAGGCGACATAACCCTACGCCACCATAGCAGTAACCCCACCAAAGGTTCCTATTTCATCAGAGGTGCATGATATTAGTGTGTGACTACAAGGAAGGATATTTTATGATCAATATTCCCCAAAGCGAGGCAGAGCAGTTCCTTGATGTCGAGGAGGCTAGGGACTAGAATCACCCACGACAATTGTCTTCACAATTGATTGGATTTGATGTGCAGGTTCAAATAAGTTAATATTTTAATTGTATCAAAAAAGTTAATATTTTAATTAAAGTGGTTTAAATGTGAAATTATATTTAATTAAAATTGGCGATCATTTGTGAAAATGAGTAAGGAAACATCACTAACAAGAGGCTGGATGTAGCCCATCTAAATCAGCTCAGCCAGGAGCTACATTTAGTAGTTCTGTGGAATGAGGTTATGAACCAGCTACTTGAGAGTGGTAATCATCTATTTAATTCCTATCTAAACAAGCTAGGTGAGAATTAGGTACAATTCCTTATCCACTTCCAGTATTGAAAGAAGATGCCCAAGAAACAAAAAAGGACGTGTGAGATGAGGTTGTACAGGTAACTAATTTAATATATTAAATCAAATATAAATTGCTAGACAGTTGGTGAATGTTGATATATCTTGTCTGTTCTTATCCAAGAATATGCCTGATTTGAACGAAGAAATAGGTCAATTGTTTGAGATTCCTCTTTTGGATATTCCTAGTAACTAGATGGGTTTACCAATTACTTGGGGAAGATTAAAAATGGTCAAGTTGGAAATTTTGTGTAGGATAAAATAAAAAAGAAAGTACTAGGTTGGTAGAAGAATTTTCTTTCAAATGTTGGGCGCAAGGTGCTTGTTAAATCTGTTACCAAATCTATTCATGTTTATTCTATGTCCTTTTTTTTTTTTTTAATTTCCCCATACAGCTTTTACTAAACTTGATAATTTAATTTCCGGGTTTTAGTGGAAGGATTCTAATGATAAAAGGAAAATACACTGGGTTTCCAAAGAAAAGTTAAAGCATGACGAGGAATATGGTGGTTTGGATTTTAAGGATTTTGAGGCATTTAACCTAGTACTTTTACCTAAATCGGGATGGAGAAATTTTGAGTGAGCTTGAGCAGTTGTGGGTGTTAATAGCATTAGAAACAGCTGTCATTATACAGTCCACGTGTCCTAGCTCTACAGTTCACGCGTTTAGCACTACCACTCACTTTCTGATTATATAAGGGAACCGGTTTCAGAGCTGGACCGTCACGGTTCAAATCTGATTTTTTTAATTCTCGTTTTTATTTTTTTTCTATATAAAAAAATCATTTTTTCAAAAAATGTTAGTTGAGAGATTATCTTTATTTTAGATTCTCTACCCATTAAAATTATTTTTGATAAAAAATACAAAAGTAAAAAAATCAGATCTGGACGGTCCAGAGCTCATCCGTACGGGCAAGCAGGGAGAGCTCGTCGGTAGGACGAGCTCTGAATCTGTTTCCCTGAGCACTATACTCAGATCAAATCGATTGAGATTAATCACGAATTCCTCACTGTTCATTCTTCCTTTTCCTTTTTACATTTCGGTTCATATGATATCAGAGCATCAGTACTAGCCACTACAGCCTCAACATTTGCCCTTGTGCTCAGTTCACTCTTCGTGTCTTTTCTGATGCTTTGTTTTCTTCTTCTCTAAGTGAAATTCACTATGTCGTCAAGCTCCGAAGCAACCTTTCCTCCGTCTGCTTTAGCTACTCCTGCAGTCACGCATGGCTTCTCCAACAAGAAGATTACCGTTCGCTTGGATGAAAATAATTTTCTCTCCTGGAAACAACAAGTTTTTTTCATGGTTAAGCAACATCGCATGCAACAATTTTTGGATGGTGTTGTTCCTCCTCGTCAGATTCATAATCCACAAGGTGCGCTCGTTCCAAATCCTGAGTTTGATGCATTTGATGTTAGCGATTCTGCTCTAGCATTGTGGCTCCTTGCTACTGTGTCTCCCAATATTCTTCCTGAACTCGTTTGTGCAGAGACTTCTGCTCAAATTTGGTAGAAATTATGCCGCCTATTCTCTGACAAGTCGCACTCCAAGATCCTTCACTATCGCAATCTGTTATCCTCACAACGGAAAGGTGTCCTTTCAATGTGTGATTATTTGGCCAAAATGAAGTCGATCTGTGACCATTTGGCTGTATTAAGCGAATCGGTTGGTGAATCTCATCAGATTTCACATATCCTGAATGGCTTAACTGCTGAGTTTAAGCCTATCATTGCAATCATTAATGCTAGTCTAAGCAATGGCGTTCGCTATGATCTATCTACGGTTACCACGATGCTGCTTGACTCTGAGGCCCGGCAACATACTTTTCTTAATCAAGCTCTTGCTCATGCCAATATTGTTGCTACTCCTGATTCTGAGTTTTCTGAAGATCCTGACTATACCTTGCAGAACCCGACTTACAAAATATACCGGTTTCTGACCCTCCTTGGTCTCGCGCACCAACATGGCGCTCACCGCCTCCTCTCCAACAGATAAGTAAAGAACTAAACTTTCACCTAGCTCGGGCCTGGATAAAACCGGTGGGGTAGCCAGACATTGCTTAATTCTTCTAAACGCGGCATCACACTCAAAGTTCCATCCTCCCTGGGCTTCTTTCTTCAATAACTTAAAGAAAGGCAGTGACTTTTCGGCCAACTTTGGCAAGAACCTTGTTAACGCGGCCAACCTTCCAGTTAATTGCTGAACTTCTTTCTTACTAGTAGGGGCCTTCATGTCCAGCACCACTTGGCATTTGTCTGGATTAGCTTCGATACCTTGGTTTGTCAACATGAAACCTAAGAACTTACCAGATGGTACCCCAAAAGCTCATTTTGCCGGGTTTAACCGAATTTGGTATGCTCGCAACTTGTCGAACATTTGCTGCAAATCACGGACATGGTTCTTTGGTTCTACAGACTTTACAATCATATCATCTATATACACCTCTACATTCTTCCCGAGTTGGTCCTCGAACACCTTCGTCATCAATTCTTTGATATGTTGCTCCAGCATTCTTGAGGCCAAACGGCATGACGTTGTAACAATAATTTGCTTTGTCCGTAATGAATGCCGTCTTCTTCTGATCTTCAGGATGCATGGTGATTTGGTTGTACCCCGAGTATGCATCCATAAACGATAAGAGTTGAAATCCAGACGAGTTATCAACCAATTGATCGATGTTGGGCATTGGAAACGCATCCTTTGGAGATACTTTGTTTAAGTCCTTGTAATCTGTGCACACCCGCCATTTGCCATTAGGTTTCTTAACCATGACTACATTGGAGAGCCATGTGGTGTACTGCACTTCCCTAATGAACCCTGCCTCGATCAGCTCCTTTACATGCGCCTCTAACGCCTTCCCTCTCTTCGAACCATGCTTTCTCTTCTTCTGCGCCACCGGGGTAGACCCCCGATGGATTGCCAACTTGTGGCTACAAATCTCTGGATCTATCCCTGGAATTTCGGGCCGCGTCCACGCAAACACATCCCTGTTTTGCTTTAGAAAAAGTTCCATCTCCTTTCGAACCTCGGCATCTAATGTCTTGCCAACTTTGGTAACCTGCTCTGGTACAGAGCCTAAGATAAAATCTTGCAACTCACCATTCGGTTCTGCCCGCAAAATCTTATCTTCTTCCTTGAGGTCCAATTCGACAACCTATAACGGTTCCTTTCCTTTCTCTTTTCTAGACTCCGCCTCCTTTGAAACCCCACTCCCTTTCACGGCCTCAAAGTAACATTGCCAGGTATCCTTCTGATCGCCTTTAACAATGACAATTTGATTATTTTTGTTAACAAACTTCAACCTCTGATGTTTGGAGGACACCAACATATCCCAATCATGAATAGTTGGCCGCCCTAGAATGACATTATACGGTGAGGGGAAGTCAGCTACAATAAATCAAACCATCTTTGACTTAAAAGCTTTCTCCGTTCCTAGCGTCAATTTAAGATCTATATATCCTTTAGGCCGTGTATCTTGGCCATTGAACCCTATTAGTGTAGTTTTACACGGCTTCAGGTCTTCTGAATGAAAACGCATATGCTTAAATGCATCCCAGAGGATTATGTTCACCGCACTACCATTATCCACGAAGATCTTCCTGACACGGCAATCTATCACCATTCCCGAGATGACTAATCCGTCATGGTGGCCAGGTGGTACATCTTTCAGCTCGTCTTTAGTGAAATAACGCGCTGGCGGTTCTGGTTTCTTACTGTCTCTTTTGAATTCCGTATAGTTTTTAACTGAAAGGACTTCTTTAGATACTTCTTCCTCTGAACGAACGAGTCTCCTCCACCACCGAATCCTCCCACAATCACATGACAGTCATATTTAGGCTTAGGAAACTCGTCATCACTCTCGTCTCCTTTATACTCTTGTCTCTTCTTTTCTGGGGGTGGGCTTTTACTCCAACCCCTCTGGCACTTATTCTATCGCCCTTCGGTCTGGATAACATATCGCCGAAGCTTCCCTTCCCTGACAAACTTTTCTACAGCATCGCAAAGATCCCAACATGAGTCCGTGGTGTGGCTGTGCTGATCGTGGAACTCACAATATCGTGACTTGTCTAAGGTGGCCTCTCGTCGTAAGGGTCGAGGTCGTTCAACCTTTTTCATCTCAGTGGCGAATACCTCCTTCCAAATTTGCGCCTGAGATACCTTTAACGGGGCATATCTATCGTACTTTCCTTCTGCCCATCCTCCTTTGGGCCAGCTATCCCGTCTGCATGACCGAGAGTGTTGCCTATTTTGACTACGCTGGTCTCTACCCCGCGGAGGCGAACTTCTAACTTTTTCCTTTGGTTCTTGACTCATCATTTCCAACTACTCCAACTCCAAGTATTGCTTGCATCAATCTCGAAATTCCGCCAAAGTTTTTGGACGATTCTTCGTCACTAATTTCTTTAAACGTGACGATTTATCTAAACCAGCTATAGCACAATGGAGATGTATATCTTCCTTTAACTTTGGCACTTGCAAGGCCGTATCCTTAAAACGCCCTAAATATTTCTGCAAAGTCTCATTTGGGAGCTGCTTCACTTGTCCAAGTTGAAACTCATTCTTTAGTTGCTTTTTGCTGGTAGCGAAATTCAACAAGAACTTTTTAACTAAGTCTTGAAATCAGGAACCGAGTTTGGCAGTAGCAAGTTAAACCAAATCTACGCAGTTCCCCTTAACGTTCCAACGAATAACCTAGGAATGATAGCTCCGGTATATCCTTTTACCATGATTTCCATTTTGAAATTGCTCACATGCACCTGCGGGTCTTGACTTCCATCATACTTTGGGAAATCCTTTGTATCCAAGCCTTTAGGATAGGCCGCGATCATGATTCTCTGAGGAAAAGGACCTTGCAATCTATCCTCTTCATCGGATGTTTCATTCTCCTTAGACGGACCTCGGTCTTCGATAAGGTCTTTCCCTTTAAGAGGAACCGACTTGTGGGCTTGCGCCTGATCTGAGATGGTCTCATTAACCTTCGATACGTGTGCATCACCCTGGGCAGACGTCATATGACTGTCCTTACTCGGGTTTCCAATGTCTCTATCTGCGCTCTGTGCCGAGTTTACCCGAGTCCGACCAGACGTATTTTCTCTCACGGCTCTAGCAGGTGGAACCCCAGTGTTCGCGGATGATGCCACGTTAGCCCGACTTGGTCCCGCAATATCTCTACCCACACCTCTTGTTGGGCGTTCTTCCCTTCCTATATGCTCTTCCAACAGCTGCCTGATCCTCAAATTCTCCTCCTGCCTCCAAATAGCGTTTTGATGCGTCATTTCGTCTCAGATAATTCTGATGTCTTCTTCCCTGTGTAAACAATTTCTAGTCTCCATTTCCTCCTTTCGATTCAACACCGCCACCAGGGTGACTTCCAGTCTGCGAATATCAGGATGCTCCACTTGCATCTCTACGGGAGCGTCATGCGGGAGCTCCGGCAGAACCACCTGCTAGATTACTAGATTTTTGGGAAGCGGAGAGCTTGCTGATGTCGAGGTCTCTGACTCAGTCTCAACAATAACCTGATCATCATCGGGGGCCACAAAATTGGCTCCCTGCGTTCCTTGCTCCTGGTGCAACTGTGGTGACTGCCTACCCGGCGGTTGGTCTTGCCGAGTTGCATGGCTGCGACTCCTTGTGTCTGCAGCCATTATCAGTGGTAACTCAACGGCTTTTGGTGATATGGGAATCAAATTTTACGGTCCCCATAGTCAGCGCCAATGTTCTGCTATAGAACACAACTATCTAACCCCTAAGGGCTAGTGAATAATTGATGTCGGATCGACTAACTTCTCAGGATGCCTATAGGAAGAACATCTAGGAATGGATCACCCACTGGTGTCTATAAACGAGACAACATTGGGTTCTCAAAGATAACTGTGCTACACAACGGAGGCGTAATGCCAAAGGAGTGGGGTGTGTGCACAGTGGAGCAGTATGTAAGTAATCAATAGTTCATAGAGAGGGTGCACCTAGTGAATGTCCATCTATTTATAGAGGCTCCCTCAGATTTCGTCCCTCCGGTAATGCTTCCTTCCTCTGGCAATGCGCATTTCCACGATCTGATTGAGGAAGATCCTCCATTAACTGCATTATCTAAGATTGTCGGCATGATCATGGGATGATCATCATTTTACCAGATTGAGGAAGATTCTGTCAAGGCGCGTGCCTGCTGGGCCTTTAATTTGCCAGGCCCATTATTCCAGTCCACAACACCCTTTATCCTATGCAAGCAGCTCTCATCCCCAGCTCCATATGCAAAGAAGTGGAAAGGATTCAGAGGAAGTTTGTCTAGGGTCACAGTGATTTTTTGCTCAAATGGAAGTGGAAAGGATTCAGAGGAAGTTTGTGTGGGGTCATAGTGATTTCACGTATGGATATCATCCGAAAGGATGGTCTCAAGTTCTCCTTATCAAATGGTGAATGCGACTATGTAAATTTGTCTCAGATTTTACTAGGTAATACTTTAGCTTCATTGCTTTCGGTCCATCCCCCTTTACTGGAGGCAGGACATGATGCTTTATCATGGAAGGAGACAAGTAATGGGCTCTTCTCTGTGCGTAGTGCTTATAACTTGCTGGAAGGGACTGATGAAATTAGTGAGAACAACTTCTTTAGGTGCATGTGGAAATGGCAAGGAGCTGAAAGAATTAGAATTTTTATGTGACCCGCATTTAATGATAGTCTGCCTACTAACTGCTGACGTAGTCGGTGGTCATCTTGCTCTTGCTCTTCCTTATGTGATCATTGTAGAGCTGGGTGTGAGGACACTCTACATATTATCAGAGATTGTGAGTACGCTAGGAAGTTATGGACTGGTTTCGTTGATCCTAGTTACCTCAATGAATTTTTCACTTGGCCCTTTGCGTTCTAGGGAAAAAAGAACCTGTAGGAAAATCTGGGTAAGCAACATACGGTGATTGGGCGAAGATCTGGGGTGTCGCTATTTGGAAGCTCTAGCTCTGGAGGAACGAAATGATTTTTGATGAGGAGTTTGTAAGGCCAAATAATTCAGCGGAGGTAGTATGACAATCCTGGAAAAGCTTTGCAATGATTCAAGAGGATCAGAGTATTCTACCAAGAGCCCCTGTGATTCAGTCTATATGGAGGCCTCCAATCTATGGAAGGGAAAAGCTTAACGTTGACGGGGCTGTTGTGCGATTGTGGAAGGGCTGGCTGTGATGGTGTGCTTAGAGACCACTCAGGCAATTGGTTGGCCAATTTCTCTCATTCTCTGGGTTTGTGTCGGGTCACTGAAGCAGAGGAATGGCCTATCTTGAAGGGTTTGACTATTGCTTGGGACCTGGGTTTGAGAGATATAGCAGTGGAATCGGATGCTAAGGAGCTGATTGAGCTGCTGATTAATGAGCCCCAATCTCATACTTCCCTTACGGCATGGAAGATTCAGGAGCTTTGTAGAAGAGACTGGAATGTAACAATACATTCCCAGAGAGGCTAACCAGGTGGCGGACGTTCTTGCCAAAAAAGGATTATCCCATCCTGCTTTTTGGGATACGTGCCCTGATTTTGTAAGGTCGATGGTCTTGCAAGACAGGTTGGGATTTAATTCCCGTGTAATTTTTCTTTACTGCCTTTTTAGTGTGTTTTCATCTGTAACCAAAAAAAAGAAAAAATTGATTGAAGTTTGACTTTCTATTAAAAAATAAAGTAATTTCTAGACTTTGGAAACATTACTTCCTATATAAAGTCGCCATCTAGATAATACGAAGACATAATCCAAATAATGGGTTAAACCAAATAAAAGCCACAGGATATTATTTGAGACATCTAATTGACAATATTGAACTTGGGATGCAAAGATAGTGAGATCGAGTAAAACTTTTCACTATATGGACTGCTTTATGGGCTAAAGCTGGACCATTCACACACATAACCGAAGGATTGCCTAATGATGTAACAAAGTTGAGATCACTTTAATGCTCTGTTTTAACTCTCGCATCTCCATTAGGTAATGCACTCTGTGCTTGTGCCCGACGTTTCATCTCCTGCACAAGGGCAACAAGCTTCAGATTGATGGCAATTAATAAAGACTTTAAGTTTTATTGTGAGATAAAGTTTAGTATTTTACTACCTCCAGCCCTAAATAAGATCCAGTTGACTTTTTTGAAAAGATTATAAAACTAATTAATTATTTTAAAGTATTTATATTTATATATATTTTTTCCTTTAAACTAATTTTTCTGACTTATAAAATGATAATAACCTAATAATACATAACATATAACATTATTAAATAACTTATTTAGGTTACTTAATTTCTCTAAAAGAAAAAAGCTAGTTGAGACTTATATTTAGGACTGGTTAGGACTGGATAGAGCAAACCTCTAAGACCTTATTGACCAACTGCCCCCCCCCCCCCCCCAAAAAAAAAAAAAAAAAAAAACCCGGGTTAACTTAGCATTTAGTTCCTTTTAAATATGGGTTTTATCTGCGTTTATATGTACATATAACCAAACTCAAAAATCTGTACACTTGAATACTAGAAATATAAGTAAACACATTAATAACATTCAAGAGCTATATAGGAAAAAATCATATCATGACCAGACAGAAATAGTCATCCGTTTCAATCCTTTTTTATATTTACTACTCTACTGAACCAGAGCTAAGTAACTTTGTTACAAATTCCCAAGCTCAATTGTGATAATCAAAGCAACCCTAACCATAGCCTCCAACTACACTTTCCATAGAAGAACCTAGCATATTAATTTGAGGCTTATCATAAGGAAAATAAGAAAATTTTGCCAAGTTGAATTATGACGATCAAATCATCAATTGGTAAATAACTTTACCAAAACTTAGAGAGAGACCTTTGTATTACATATATTTACAAAAAGCTTAATACATATTTGATTTATATGTTTCATCTGGAGAACGGATGCAAATTCTCTGCATCAAAGCTGTGAGCAGCACGTGGTGCATTTTAATTGATCTCAACCAATCATATAATCAGGCAACCCTCCTACAACTACATGTCCAGGAACCCTAAACATTCTGCTTCTTTACAGCCATCTGTTTTATTTTTCTGCGTTTGTTGCCACTGATGCTGTTGGTTTCACAGCTTGCTGGTGAAGGTTTCAGTAGTTAAAAGTTATATTTTGCTCAAAGAACCAGTATTTACATATTACTTGCTCATTTGAACGGTGCGGTTCTGGAGATAAAAGTCTGATTTCATTGTGTATTGTTTATTAAAAAAGAAAGAGGAGGCTGAGAGTGAAAACTGAAAAGAAGAGAGGGCATAACAGGAAAGCTAGAAAGAGAACGTGAACTCAGGAACACACAATCAGGTAAAAAAGATAAGAGAAAGACCTATTAACATTTCAGTAGTTATGTGCTTGTGTTTTCTTTCTATTTTGTTTTAGTTTTCTTTAAGTATGGTTTGGTTGCTAGCATCATTGAAATCCTGGCTCACAATCTATGGCTTCTTGTAGTTTTCTTTAGTGTTAAGATGGTGATATGGAAAAGAGTGAAAAAGTGTGGGAGGCTTTAGGTGGTTATGTCTGGGAGAACAGGTTGTTTTAGTGTTGCATTATACTCGAACGGCTGGACAGAGAGTTGAGCTCATGGATTGTGGCTTCAAGAGGGTAGACCAATTACACATAAAGCAAGGATTAGGTGAGAAACAGCTTGTGCCGCTTGTAGGTGAGGTGCAGAGAATCTGGTTAGTTGAGAAAAGGTAGTAGAATTCATTGTAAATATAGACTAAGCTGTGTGTTCTATATTGCTTCATAGTTTGTTTAGCATATATACGGTCTTTTCCCTTACTGAATAAAGTACAAAATGAGCATATTTTCTCAGGCTCGCCAAAGTATATATTTTCTTAGTCTCTAATACTATCGTGTGAATTTCAAGTTTTATTGTTATCACATGAATCATTTAATTTGGCTGATAGTGAAGTCAAAGGATACGTATGGACCAGGTCAGTTCAACAGATCAGGTATAAATTAGTCCCCAGAAATCAGTCTTGTTTCAAATTTCAAGCCCCTTAAAGATAGTTTCACACTGAAAATTCATGAAGTTGAATTGACAGTAAAATATGCCTCAACCACCCTGACCCACTTTCGCTTTTCCCTATTTCCTCAGATTAATGGACTAACTAGTTGTAATGGTATAACAAGTGACCAAGCTCAGGGAACAAACTCAGAATGCTAAGTTCTGTTCTACAATCGAAATATGTATGGCCACGAAAATTATACTTACAGCAGCAGTAGATGCACGACTCTCCCTAAAAGCTTCAACCTCATCAGGGAAGTTTTGCTCTAATTCTTCTAGAAGATGCTTGCGTAAACTCTGTTCCCAACACAAAAGCTAAGTAAGACCAAGGAAACTTGTATATGAGAATGCAAAATGCAAAATAAAGTCCAAATCCATAGATATCGAGAATTGGATTCAACCTTCAAAGAATCTGATTTTCCTTTGGTGATTTGGTTGTTCGCAACACAGTTCATTATTACATCCTTTGTAAATTCATCTGGATTCTTGCCATCATCAATTAAACTAAACCCAGCAGCAAAATTTAAAAAAAAAGGGTTAAACGATAAAAAGCTTACATTAGGATTTAAATAAAATAAGGAAGAACATTCAAAGGCAAAGAACTCACTTGACAACCCCCATAGGAACCTGAATGTTGCACTTCTCAGCCAATTTGATCATATTGTCAAGTTCCAGAACAAGACCATTGCTTGAATTTAAAGTAAGATATAATCAATATAAGCTTTCAACCATTTGGGGGGGGGGGGGGGGGGGGGGGAGTGAAATAAAGACAAGTGGAATTAGAGAAAAATATGGAAGAGAAGTACATGCGTTGGAGGAGAGGCATTTGAAAGGCAGGATTATAGGAAGAGACAGTCAGGTAAAGCTGATGAATGACGCCCAACGTTTTTTGAATGGAGTTGCTAACCTGGTTTAGCTTCTGCATAGAATCACCAGCAGCTGATGCAGGAGATGATGTATCATTTTTTTGAGGGATCAGCATTCCATTGCCACCACTTCCACCATTTCCTCCTGCGGTTACATTACTCTGGGACGACTCCATTATTGTAATTTTCTATATAATCTCTGAAAAAGTGTTAATTATTGTTCAAAAAGAAATATTCATGACAACAAACTCTATTGAAATATTTTATTAATATACAGAAATAATGAAAACATGAAGCTTTGCACTCTTGCACCCTTAGAGACACAAAGTGGCATCTCCCTTCTTATTTTACACTAAAATTAAATAAAAAATGCATCTGAATGATAATTCTTCAAGAGGAGGAGAACTGCTAAAAAATGTTAGTGGAGAAGAGAAGAATAGTAAAGAGAGTTACTACTGATTACTTGTTACATGAGAGTTAATGATAAGCATAGGAAATAGGCACAAATATTTCAATTGCTTTTTTTTTTTTGTTAATATCTTGAATAGCATTGGTCATCAAAAGAAGTATCATTTCTTGGGCTCTAATGGTTATTCCATTGATAGGATTGCAATTTAGTATCTTTCTTTATAAGTTATTAGGAGTTATCTCTAGGGCTCTGTATAATTAAGAGAATCAGACCATGATTTGGCAATAAAGCATTTTTGAATCTATGTTTTAACTTTTAAAGTATTTGATATTGTCCAACATCAAATGAAAAGTGGTAAATGATAATTAGCATTCAGAACTGTTCAATAATGACAAGCTCCCAACTCACGATGAGGATAGGAGGTTTTTTTTTTGGGCCATACATCATTTTAGTGCTCTCTTTACTTGTAACAGTAATCCAACAATAGTCGGTATGCCTTCAACTCTCCAGTTCAAGCTTAAACTTACATGTGTTGTGTAGGCTTAAAGGTTTGAATCTATGTTTTGAAGTATTTGATAATTTGCAATGCACAAAAGATCATACAACCCCCTTCACAAGAATGAAACGTCAGACACTTACACAATATCCTCACACCAAACAAATAGATTAAACTTGGCAAGATGATAATAACATTAACACAATAGACCAGCTAAAAGACATGAATTCTCTAAGAACGGTTAACTAAATCCTCACACCAAGTACATAGGTAAAACTTAGCAAGGATATTTACATTCACACAGTAGGCCAACTATCCTAATGAACAGTTAATTAAACCCATGTCAGCTGAATAGTTCTACATCTGTGGCAATCATAGGAGAAATATTTGTTTATTCCAGGCAAATATTTCTTAAATAGTGAGTGTTATGTGTTTTATATGACAATTGCTTTCAATTTCTATACTAGGACTTGGTGGTTAAATTTCAGTTCTGATGTTGCTTCTTTTCATTATGATGTTGGACTATTTAAATCACTTATGTATTTTTTTCATGACACGAGTGAAGTATTATTCAGATAGCCTATTCCCTTCCTTCTCTAGAATTTCGGATTCTGGTTCTAGACTTCTCTTTTCCTATCTCCCTCTCTTCATACTTCTTTCTCTGTTCTTCCCTCTCTTCCCGTATCCTAAATTTCAAAACCTACCACTCTATGCCCCAACTGAAATATTTGAAACATGCATAATTAATATAATACCCTTTTAATTTGTGTCCACGATACTTTGACAGAGATGCTTTAGTAAGCCGACTGATTCAGGCAACTCTTCCAAGCCACTGAATAACGACAATGTAAACTCAACATTCTAAATTGTTAGATACAACTCGAGCCAAGTCATTTACCAGATTATGCATTACAAATACCCGGAGAATTTTATAAATTGATGACATTATAAGGAGATTAATAAACAAAATACCAATACAAAATAAATCCAACATTGCACAACAAAACAATCCAAAGCATATAAATCACTGGTAATTAAAGTGAAGAGGGAAGAACTATAATATCCTGATGAAGCAAACACTAGTAATCAAAGTTTTAAAAAAGAAAAACTAAATCAAGAAGAAGAGTCAAAAGCGTCAATATTCAAACGATTATACGTCCAGATTCAAAGCCAAATTAAAATTGTAAGGGGGGAAAAATTAAAACAGAGCAAGAAAAGGTGCGAACGTGCCGACACAAGGTTGACAATCACGCAAGGAACAGATGACGCCAGGAACAAATTCAAAGCCAGATTGAATAATTCAATCTCACCGTAATATGGGAGTCGACCAAACCCTAGGGTTCCAAGCTTCTTCAAATCTCGCCGGAGAACAACTAGGCAGGGCTAAAACGGTTGCCGGCGTCCAACCCCGACAGCGAGCTCGACCAAGTGCGGGATGCTTGTCCGTGACGAAGAAAAATGTATCCCTGTGCTGCGTTTTGTTACAAGAATTTTATTATGATTTGTGATTATGATTTGATTGTTTGGTTTTAAAAAAAAAAACTAAATAAATGTCTTTTAATTTGTAAAACTCTAAGAAATCTGTAGAATTTGTAAAAGGATTAAGAAGTACCAAAGACTTATAAGGATATACAAATTCGGTAAAATTACCTTTTTGTCCTTAATTTTAAATAAATAATTAAAAAAAAACCCACCCCCAGGCGGTGGTCGCCCGACAGTGGTGGGCCGGTGGTTAGAGGTGGGTTGATTAGGGGCTGACGGTGGGGGGTTGGGTTTTTTCTTAAAACTAAAGGTAAAAAGGTAATTTCATCTGAATTTGCATATCACTTATAAGTCCTTAGTATTTTTCAATCTTTTTACAAATTCGATGGACTTCTACGGATTTTACAAATTCAAATGGTATTTATTTATAATTTTCCAAAAAAAAAAAATTTTCACTTTTTATTCGTATTTTGTATGGGAATCTCATTCCTTCAATATTTTATTACGTGGAACAAGAGAATAAAAGCGAAATTGACTAGAAAATAAGGCAATGGAATAAAACAAATTCTGACATAGGATCTTATGCCTTTGATTCCAAATATAAGACTTAATTCTTTTTTTTTTGTTGGAAGAGATTAATAAAGTTAAATGAGTTATTTAATTATATTATATATTATGTATGGTTAAATTATAGGGAGAATACCATAAAAAGACAGTTTAATTATCTAAATTCTAATTTGTGTCACCAAATTTAAAAAATTATATATCAAGTTAATACGCATAATTAGAGATTTAGAAATTGGATCAAATTACCTCAATGACCCTTAATTATTAAAAAATCCCCCTTTAATCCTGATAGTTTCGTAATGTACAGAGAATGCAAGCATTGTTAGCTATAGATGATCATTTTGTAGCATAATTGCTGTCAGGATTTGAAGGTCAATTTACTGAATCCATGGCTAATAGAAGGAAGTTTTATGGTGGGTTGGGGTTAGGAATTGCAATATAAGGAAGATGGGTCTTCTTTGTTTTCAGTCTAATTGGGAGTGTTGTGTTTTGAAATTACAACTCTATCATGGTGCAAGTAAGTATTGTTCATTTATGTGATGCTAATTAAGCTATCCAACCTCCTCAATTTAGAAGCGATATGCAATCAAAGACAGTGCTTGCCCAGTTTTTGAAGGCAAATGAATCTGCTGGAAAAGTATGGTGTTAAATTAAGCCTTAAGCAAAATTTGCAAAGTCAAAATACAAATATAGGTGATTGGTCCTCTAGTAAAAAAAAAAAAATCAGATTAAAAGCATCAAGATCACCAAGTGTAAATATGCTTGATGTTAAAAGCAGAATTAATTCAGAAACGACAAGAATTTAGAAATTGTTATGCTAAACCAGCAATGTAAAACAATAAAAACAAATAAATTTTGCTTCATGTTTATAATTTATTATGAACAAGTGTAATGAGTCTTTCTTGTGTGTTGTTAGATTTGTGAGCACAGCCTATATAATCAGAAACCCAGAACAAGAAACACGATCAATAAAAAGCAACACAAACACAAGAGGAGGATTCCTCACGTCAGCGATAAAATTAAACCTTCAGATTGTTGGAGTAAAATGAGTATTCCAAGAAAGGAAACCTAGGGAAATTCATACCCAATTTTTTGTTGTTGCGTAAATAGTGTTCGTCACTTACGGCAACAATGGCGCTGCCAACAAGGGTTTTCTCACTTACCAAAGGGTATTCTAGATATTTCATCATATCTTAAAATCCTTAATTATGACACATAACCTGATCTATAATTTATCAAGTTTAGCGACCCAAATTAAAATTTGAGTAACTCAACCGTCTTTTAATAGGATTTTTCCTAAATTATATATTAGTTTATAAGTCAAACAAATTAATTTAAAAAAAAAAGATATGTATAAATATTTTAAAATAATTTAATTAGTTTTCTTAATTTCCTTTAAAAAAAATCAATTAAATCTTATATTTAGGGCTAGAGATAGTATATTTTCCTACTCTATATTTGATGCCCCTTAAAATAATTATATCATACAATTGAGCCTCGATAATGGAATATGACTCAACCCATATAGTCATTAAAAAAGATGTTAAGTTGCTATTTTATCTTGAAATTTTTCACTCAGTAACTATGGCTATACGAAAGTTTTTTAGGAGTAACATTGCCATAGACGGACCTTAATGGATACAAGGGGGGCCATGGCCCACCCCCCCCCCCCCCCAAAAAAAAGTTTAGAAAATGAAGAAGGGAGGTGTGCAGTCAAGGGGGGACTAAGTTTGAATCCAACAATTTGAGCATATATGGAGTAGATATACATGATGATGAAGAAGGAGAGGATTGAGCATCTGGAAGAAGATCTAAGCCCATCAATCTTGCAAGTTGCAACCAAAGTTGGTGTTTTTTTTTCCCCCCTTTTGATAAGATTTGGATACCTCAATGCCCTCCTACTATGGTATTACACTCGTTACAATCCTGACGGAGGATAGCTTCAAGAGCCTCTGAAGGCTGATACACTTCATGGAACCCCCATCCCGATTCAAGTCCCTTTAATGCCAAAAAGCGTTTTGCTTTACTAAAGCGTGGGACTCGCATTAGGGTGGGACTCACATACACCACGGTAAGGTCCCATTTTTGTCGTTTTGCATCTGTGATGTTCAAGTGTATGAATTGCTTGTGTTGCTTTACTATCTCAACCTTCAGTGTCCCCTCATCCCATAGACACCATATCCCTCCACTATATCCTTCCGCAACCGTGTACGAAAAATTATTGAATCCTAAAGTACGAATTTGTCGTTTCGTCTTTAGAGCATTTGCTCATGTTTCTAAAATTGCAAGAAAATCCAACTTATAGTGTTTCTTTAGTTCCCGTACAAGGCTTGGAAATGACTTCGCGCCTGTACCTCGTGAGTTCCAAATCATAACAATCATTAAGACTTGTGAGAAGTAGTAGGAGAGGCCAAACTGCTGCCCACAACAGTTATTAAATTCCCATTAGCCACAATTTGTTCCTGCGTCCCTGATTCGCCATCCTCCATGTTACAGGCTGTTGAATTATTGGCCAAATCCCCTACCTGCCCATCATCCATCTGAGTATCACCCTACACCAAACCATCCTTAAGGCCCATATCATGAAGGATTGCAAAGCCATTTGTCATCCTCATGCTACTTGACTCTATTTCCTTTAGTTTCATTTTGGGCCTTCCTCCTGTTATATTTTCTTTCCCATATTTTTTGGGATTTTCATCTTTTTTTCCTTTTTGAGCCCACAACAACCCACTCCCCCTTATTTCTCTCTTTTTCCTTTAATGGTAAATTGGGAGATCCCATTAAATCAGCCCCTGCTACCTCACTTTTCTGCAACCCATTACTCCCTTTACGCGAAATCCCACGATTCACGCCATCCTTCTTCATATCTTGCATGATTGAAGGAGATCTACCTTTAAAGCCTGATTTCTTCCCTGGCAATTGATTGTTCCTCCTCAAATCGCACCGCAGGATCATTTGAGGCCCCAAATACTTGCTTCCATCGATCTCATCCTGTGTCAAATTCGCTATCTCATTAACTCTTGCATTCAATGTTGATTTTTCCAATCCTGCCGTGATTTGCTCCTTCATCGGACTTCCACCGTCTCCTTCACTGGCCGCCATGTTCGGCCCTTCTTCGACCCACTGACAACCCCCCTCACCTCTTGATGCCCACTGCTTGCTTCGACTCCCACCCCCACACTCTATTCCTGCACCACTCGGTTATCTACCCCGTCGGCCAGAGTTTGTGTCGCGCCACCCATGCACTCACCCACTCCATCTCCCTTCTCATGCGTTAGGTGAACATTTTTAGCTAGATCACCGGCCACCTTTCGCTGAGGACAGTCACCTCGTTCATGCCCATAAACACCACATCGAAAACACACCAAATGCAAAGCCCTCATATACTAGTTGTTTATCCTCACCGAAAACCGTGAAAGCAAGTAGTAACGATTGTTGCAGATCCACCTCGACGCAAATCCTAGCAAACTCTCCTTTATCATAGATGGATGTTGATCTGTCTATTTTAATCATCTTCCCTATCATATTACCGATAATGCCTAGCGCCTCCACCGTACAAAATTCCAACGGCAAGTCAAGAATCCTTATCCACACCGCAATCCTCCGTTGACAATCCGCTCTCTTTGGATTAAAGTTTGGACGCCACCTCTGGACAAGAAGATAATGATCATCAATCATCCATGGGCCTTCATACAGTGCATAGTCTCTGTCCTCCATGCTTGAGAATGAAACGATGTAGTATTCATTGCTCAGTGGAACCACTTTCAGCGGCTGCCTTGGTCTCCACATGCGCCGAACACAGTCAAATAGTATGTGCTTAGGAACGGAGTGCCCCAACAACTTGATAACAAGCGAATTCATCCACGGGTGACACCACGAGGTATACTGCTCTAATGTGACAGATAGGACGGGATATCCACTTTTCGATCCACCCTCCAGCTCCTCTTGCTTCTCCTGTTCCTCATCCTCATTCACAGTTGGCAACTCCTCATTTTTCCGAGCAAAGTAACCTCGCCACCCACTGACAATGTCATCCTCTTCAGCATGAGTAACCAAGTAACCAAGACCTCCTGGTGATAATAAGTTTTCCTTATACGATAAGGAAATCGGACACCTGGCATCCTAAGCCTTCTCCTTCGCTACACTAGCCTTACTAGGCCCACTGGAATCCGTTCTCCCAAAGACAAATGGCTCCTGACGTACTCGCTTCCCCTTGCTCCGGTCGCCGCCGTCTCCATCTCCTCTTTCCCTTTCATCGCCATCCTGGGTCCCCTTCCTGCCGCTCTCGCTCTCCTTCCTCTCGCTCTCGCTCATAGTCTCTGGTTTCAGACAAGGATACGGTTATTCTGAAACAAGGAGAAAAAAAAAAACCAAACAGAGACTTTACAAAGTTGGTGTTTTTGTATATGGAGAGTTATTGATTTTTGATGAAAGATCACTCTCATTTCCTCCCTTGGCTCTTCTAATCCTTTTAATTTGTATCCTCTTCTCGAGTTCCAATTTAAATCAACAAACTAATCCGTGAAGTGGGCAAAAATACTATAAACTAGAACTCTAGAAATGAAAGTGGAGTTGAGAGCTGAGACCAACAACATCATTGAAGAGTACTTAGAAGAAGAATACCTTTTGGGATGCTCTGGTCTTCTGCGTTGTCAGAGGGAAGCTTGAAAGAAGGTTGCTGCTGTTGAATGGGAAAGTGGAGAGGATGAAAATCAAAGAACTGAAAGAAAGCACACATGCAACCAGGAGGGTTCTTTGCATCTGCTTTTCCTCCTTCACCTCATTTTTATGATTTTCTAATTGCCAGTCCTTAAAAGTCAACCTTCTCTCCTCCTCTAATTATGATTCAGCTCACAATGGTGATTTTGGTCCTCAATGGCCTCCACAGTCCTCTAGTCCTCCCGTGAAGATGATGAGTAGTTCCCGAACACCCCCTTTTTGATCTCTGATTTTCGCTCACAGTCTGAAAAATAAGCACAAACAGTGAACAAGCTCTTCAAAGACGATGACGAATAACCAGTAGCCCCCCCCCCCAAAAAAATATTTGTGCCAAAGTCCGTCCTTGAACATTGCCTTAAAAATTTTCCAATCGTAGCAATTTTACTTTAGCTATTACCTAAAATTAAATTTAATTGTTAATTAACCAATTTGCTTATAGGCATGTTCACGTGGTATCCACCAAACAATTTATTCCACGTAGACTCGTTCGATTTATAAGTGAGAAGATTTTTTCTTTTTCTTTTTTTTTAAAGTTCACCACTCTCTCCCCTGTCGTAGACACCCCCTACTTTGCACACTATCAGCCTATTCTATCCTTTTCCCACAGCGCCAAGCTCACTCCCTGCATCCATTATTCACACTCACATGAATTTGACAAGTGATAATCTGAATGACATATCTCTTCTTCTTGCATACATAAAATGTCAAAAACACATGATAATCTGCTCAGCTATAGCCTCCTACAACATCAACTTGGTCAAATAAGAGTGCTAAAAGCCATCTCAACAAAACCAGTTTTCTTGACAGAACATGGGAGACTAACTCACATCTAAGAACCCAAGTTTAATCCCCTGTTTTTCTTCATTGAAAGGGTTTATTGTAGCAAATGGAAATCAATTATAAAGTTCACATTACCTCGTTTAATCTTCTTTGAATAGTAGCTTCAATACATTTGAATATTTTGATGACCCTACTTTCTTTCTCACCAGCGCATGTCTCCACTTCAATGTCAATTTTTTGGCATAGTTTATGCAAATACGCTATGTAATCCGAGTCACGTCCAAAAACACTATTTTTAACGGCTATTTCATAACCACCGGCTGAGAGGAAACAACGCTCCCTAGGATGAAACGTACCCTTCCACATATAGAGTGAACAAAACAACAAAATATAAAGCAACTACAGGTAGGGGTTCACATTAGGTGCTTGTCCTAATATACTTCTTATGTGCTTGTCCCTCTAATTAAAGGGACAAGCAATTTTTTTTTAATTTTTTATATATGTTATATATTTTGATTAAATTATATGTTGCTTTCTGAAATGTTTTTTGCACCCAGTATCTTAAATTGATTAGTTTTCAGGATACTAGTGTTACAGGACAAATATTTATATACAGAACTGGAAACTAATTAATTTGAAATATTGGATGCAAAAAAAATTTCTGAAAGCAACATATAATTTAATCAAAATATATAACATATACAAAAATATATATATATATATTTGTCCCTCTAATTAGAGAGACAAGCAGATAAGAAGCACATAAGGGACAAACACCTTATGTGCTTCCCTACAGGTAGAGAATGTGAGACATAGAAAAAAGGCCAAAAACTTCGGAGGAGGAAGAGAATGTTTGAGATTTATAAGTGAGGTGCCTTGAACCTCTGCAAACTTTGCATTTTATAGGAGGTGAGCTGAGCCACCCATTGGATAGCACTTCAAAACCCATTAACTCATTAATGACACTTTAAACCTCAGTTACAAAAGTTAGCACAATCTTTTGTTCTGTACCTTGAGATTTGAACATTGAGAGCTCATGAATCATATTTGAATCTTGGAGGAGACATTTGGTTAAAGCAAAATAAAACTTGATTTTATGGCCCTTGCAACCGAAACATTAAGGTCTTAAAAACGGAAGCCTCAAAATTTGGGTTTATCTGGTAAGCCATTTTCATAAAATAAATTTAATTTTTTTCAAAAAAATATTTGATAAAAGGTGCTCAATCCATATTTAACTCGTGTGCAAGGGGAATAACAGGATTTCTACTGCATTTGGATACTAGTGGCCCTTTGTTGTGAGTGCAAGCCCACTCTTTCTCTTGGCCCATTTACAAGCCCAAATTCACTAGATGTAATAGATACACTTGCATTATCTCTTTCCCAAGCAATGTGGGGTTTGTTCCTATTTGACACACTACATACAATGCATTAACTCTGACAATCCCTCACATGTGTCAAAAGGAACATATGCTAAGTTGCACATACGAATATAACCAATGTATATATGGTGGTCCTATGGACTTAAACCCAGACCTGGATTGATAACACTTAGAACGCAAAGATGTTGGTGGTCCTACGAACTTAAAAGCAATAGCTCTTAGAAATATACTAGAGGTATTAAGAGTCAAATTATTTCCTTCTTATAATATTGATACTTTTTTTTTTTTTTGGGTTCTTATCCAGAACTTTAAAGACATTTTCTCAACATTCCTTCTATTGACATCAGCATTCATTCCATAATCAAATATCATCTAGTGGATAACATAATAAGTTTATATTATCTACACATTCTCAGTATTATACCTATAAAATATTTATATTCATCTAACTTAAATTCATCATTTTTTAAAAATATTAACTGTTATCATTCAAATTGTTACTTAAATGATAAAATATTGTAAGAATTGACTCAAATTAATGTTTTTTTAAATGTTTTATAGTAGTCATAGAACTGCTACAAATGTTAATCCAAATTTGCCTTAAAAATTTGGCATAATTTTTAAAATTTCATCCACAAATTGTAGCGGTTTTTATTTTTGCCACCAATTTTTGAAGATTAGTGGATACACTTAGTAGCGGTTTTAATAACTGTGACAATGTTTGCGCCAATTTCTCAAATTTCTTTTTCTACTACTCAAAATTTTTTCGCTGTCATTAATTTTTTTTTTTCACAATATGTCATCTCAATATCATCTTATAGCGGTAAGGTAAAACTGCTACAAGTACGATAACCGTTTTATTACATGAAAAACGGTTTTAGAAAACCGCTACAAATCATCTTGCAACAATGTGTTTTGTAGCGATTCACGTAGTTGTTTGTAGTAATTAAAACCGCCATAAATACTCAATTTTAACTGTTACAAAACGTTTTTTTTTTTTTGGTAATGAATATATGGAAGATGTCATGGGAAGGAAGAGGACTTGTTGCATGCATTGCAGGATTGTAAAGCAGCACAAGATATTTGGAGGGTTATGGGCGAATCTCAGGTAACCAATGAGTCTTTCTACTCTGATTTTAGACCGTGGCTGGCAGAAAAGAGAAGAATGTGCCGTTGGATTTAAGGGCGAGGTTTGGAAAAGATCAGTGTTTGCTGTCAAGGATTGGTGGCAGTGGTATTGGTGAAACAAAATCCTTTTTGAGAAGGAGTATACTATGCCTTCTTGTCTAGAGCATGTAATACGGGCCCATTTGGATGGGCTTTTAAAAAAAGTACTTTTTTTTTAACTGGTTTTTATTAACCTCCAAATTAGAGCTTTTAAGAAAAAACAGCATTTTAGCTTTTTTTTTAATGACTTTTGCTTTTTTTAAAAAATATTATCTGAATACATAAATTAACTTAAAAAGCATTTTTTTTTGGTATTAAAAAGGTGCTTTTTTTTTAAAATAAAAAAAGCCCATCCAAACGGCCATACATCATCAGTATGTTTCAGAAATTGAGAATCTTTCTAAAAGTAGTGTGCTGCTGTTAAGGAAGAAGGAGACAATTTAGATTAAATGGGTAAAACCTATGGAGGGGTGGTTGAAACTCAATTTTGATGAAGCGGTTAAGGGGTCTTAAGGGGTCCCCGTTGATGAAACAGCTAATTTACTCAAACCCAAAACTAATACTACCTTCATTTTTTACTATAAAATTCAGTTGACTAATTTAGAAAATTAAGGAAATTAAATAAATTACTTTACAATATTTATACTTATCATTTTTTTCCAAATTAGCTTGCTTAACTTATGTATAATCTAATAATATATATAAGTATTTTAGAGAGACCATATAACATATGTTATAAGTAAGTAATTTATTTAAGTTTCTTAATCTCCTCAAATTAATCAACAGAGTCTTGTATTAAGAAACAAAGATAATAACTATAGTAGAAAAACATATAAGCTTTAATAATTAGATGCAATCACAAAAGTTGTGAATGAAACTCGAAAGTACTCCCTCGGTCCTAATTATAAGACTTAGTTGACTTTTATGGAGAGATTAAGGAAGCTAATTAAATTACTTTAAAATATTTATATTTGTATTTTTTCTTCAAACCAATTAGTTTAACTAATAAACTAATATATAATTTAAAGATACACAACGTATGCACAACGTAGTATTTTTTTAATTTTTTTTTCAATATTAAAAGGTGGTCTCGCTGAAATATATTATCCGGTATGTTGCTGGTATAGTAAATGTATGAAATATTTATTTAATTTAGGTAAGGCAATGGGCTTAAAGTTGTGTATAGAATTGTCAAACTCATTTCCAGAAGCTCACAAAACTGAATTAGAAAAAACTCAAATGCATTTTCTGAAAATCTTCATGTAATGTTCCTTTAATGAATACAGTCTATAGAAATTGTACCCAAAACAAACACACACGGAACATACGAGAAAAATAAATACGATAATCAACCTTGTTAATGTACGAAACTGGTAAAGAACTTCAAGAAAAATTTACGAGAAAATGGGAGATTTTTTCTCGAAATCTTCACTTTCTCTTCCATGAAATATTACTGCGTTTTCATTAAAGAGGAAAAGCCTATGCTTCTGGGTTTTCTTATAAATAAAGAATGATTGTCATAAGATGAAGGCAAAAAGACAAGAAGATTGTCAGGTACTTTGTGGTTTTAATTAGCAAGATGAGCACAGATCAAAGGGAGGGTTCAACTTCAAATGAAGCTCAGGTTATTGGAGACAGTCTTGGTTATGGTACTACTTCTTATAGTACTCAAAAGGGTTCAACTTCAAAGGGAACTCAAGTTATCGGAGACAGTCTTGGTTATGGTACTATTTATAATAGTTCTCAGAAGCAGGGTTCAACTTCAAAGGGAACTCAGGTTATCGGAGACAGTCTTGGTTATGGGTCAATGTATAGTTCACACAGTTCTTCAAGGAGTTCAACTTTAAATGGACCTAAGGTTATTGGAGATAATATTGATTATGGTTCCTGAAATGAATATTACAGGTAATCAAAATAAGTTGTTTTCACTCTTTAAATTTGGGTTAATATTATATTTAGTCTTTATAGTTTGATCAAATTTTGGTTTTGATCTTTGTGAAGTTTAAAATGGTTATTTTTGTTATCTATAGTTTTATAAATATTTGATCTTAGCTTAAAGTCTCAATATTATATATTAATGACTTTTGGTTTTGGCCCCTATATTTAAACATGCACATATGAAGTTCTTATGAAATTATAAGGATTAAATCCAATGATTTGAATTCAATAGAATAAAACTAATGATTTAAAACTAAAGGGACCAACAAGACCAAAATTTGATGATATTAAACTTTCTTATATATTTTTACAATTACGTTATATATCTTTTTCTTAGATAATTATAATGTAATACCTCTTTTTATATGTATTAATTCTTAGTCGTCATACGTTATTTATATACATATGCAGGTTCATGGAAGAAAGTTTGCACTGGTGGACGTACAGAAAGTTTATTGTGTGGAAGATTATACAATATTTATTTTTTGAATTTATTCATGTCTTATTTGTGTATGATAGGTATTTGATTAATTGGAGATTGCAAAATATGGCAAACTCTAGAAGTTTATTTGCAACTCGCTAGCTAGGAAGTTTGAGAATCTTTTCCATTATTTGATATGTGTGGTTTGTTGGCTCATATATGGGCCTTACTTCTTGTAAATAAAATAAATATTTTTATTTATTTTTCCAACGGGTATATGCACTATTTAAAGGTCATAAAAAAAAACAACATTATTTAAAGGGAGAATCTAAGATAAATACCATATGAAATTTAAAAACTTTTCAAGGTCTGTAGATATTTGTAAAGGACATAAAGGTGACAAGAATCAAATTAAGAATTTAAATGTTGATGAATTTACCATTTTGCCCTCAATTTTTAAATAAAAGAAAAAAAAAATGGAGGTCTAGTGATAAAGACAAAAACGATGGTGTGGAGGTGGTCATTGGTGGTTGAGGAAAGAAGAAGAGAGTGAGTAAGGGCAAAGGTTCGCTATAAAAAATGGTTGTCGGAGCTCTCTCTCCCCTCCCCCCTAGGTTCAAATCATCGTGGTGGGGTTGTTGGTAGTTATGGCAGAGTGGTGGTTAAAGCTCGCTAATGGTAATGAAAATGAAAGTTGTCCCTGGTGAAAAAGAGAGGTGAGGAAGAAGAAGGTGAACAGTAAAATTGGCTTCACAAAATTCTTAATTGGATTGACAAGTTTAATAATGATTTTGACAAAAATTATAAAGGTTTTAATAAAAGAGTTTGATAATGGAAATATGTAAGTTAAGATTCACCAATATTTGTGACATTTCATCAAAATTTAATTAGCGCAAGTTATTGATCTATGAATGCACTTTCTTAGCTAGGCTCACAAACCCTTGAATTAGAAAAAGGAAATAGTAATCAGGTGTCGGAATTGTCCACCAAAATGTAAGTTAATATAACTCAACGCAAAGAAAAATTAAAAATGCAACTAAGTTTAAATATGCAATAAAACAAAAGAGAGACGTCAAAAATGCAAAACAAGAGGGCTTTTTTTGTACTATATATTCTCCACAATTTTTCATAAGAAACTAATTTCCTCTCTTTACTTTATATTTATGACTTTGAATCAGTCTATAGATTTTCATGCAAATTGAGCCAACATAATATTTTCAACGACCAATTAAAAAGTCAATCAAAAAGAAAAAACAGTGAAAAGGTTCGCAAATTTCATAAGCCGCAAGGGTGCACACCAACAAAACACGGCTTCTCCAAATAACTTTCCTCTAATTTACAACGAATATTCATTCATTAATTTACTCAATCTCAAAACTAATACTACCTTCAGTGTTTAATATAAAATTCAGTTGGCTAATTTAAAAAATTAAGAAAATTAAACAAATTACTTTAAAATATTTATATTTATCATGTTTCTCTAAATTAGTTTACTTGACTTATATATAATCTAATAATTCATATAAGTATTTTAGAGAGATTATATAACATATGCTATAATTAAGTAATTTATTTAGATTTCATAATCTCCTCAAATTAATCAACATAATCTTATATTAAAGACCGGAGGTGGTAATTAAAATAGAAAAAAAATATAAACTTTAATAATTAGATGCAGTCACAAAATTGTGAATGAAGCTCGAAGGTATTTTCTTCAATATTAAAAGATGGTCTCGCTGAAATTTATTATCCGGTACATTGCTGGTATAGTAAATGTATGAAATATTCATTTAATTTAGGTAAGGCAATGGGCTTAAAGTTGTGTATATCATTGGCAAACTCAATTCCAGAAGCTCACAAAACTGAATAAGAAAAAACTAAAATGTATTTTCCGAAAATCTTCATGTAATGTTCCTTTTATGAATAGACTATGGAGATTGTACCCAAAACAAGCACACACACGGAACATACGAGCAAAACAAATACGATAATCAACCTTGTTAATGTACGAAAATGGTAAAGAACTTCAAGAAAAATTTACAAGAAAATGGGAGATTTTTTCAGGAAATCTTCACTTTCTCTTCCATGAAATATTAGTGCGTTTTCATTAAAGAGGAAAGCCTATGCTTCTCGGTTTGCCGATAAATAAAGAATGATTGTCATAAGATGAAGGAAAAAAGACAAGAAGATTGTAAGGCACTTGGTGGCAGGTCAAAGGAAGAATAATCTTGGTTATGATATTACTTATTATATATATAGTCCTCAGAAGAGTTCAACTTCAAAGGAAACTCAGGTTATTAGAGACAGTCTTAGTTATGGGTCAACGTATGGTTCACAGAGTTCTTCAAGGAGTTCAACTTCAAATGGACCTAAGGTTATCAGAGATAGTATTGGTTATGGTTCCTCAAATGAATATTACAGGTAATCAAAATAAGTTGTTTTCACTATTTTTATTCGGGTTAATATTATTTTTAGTCCTTATAGTTTGATCAAATTTTGGTTTTGATCATTGTCAGGTTTAAAATCGTTAGTTTAGTATCTATAGTTTTTAAATATTTGGTATTAGTTTAAAGTCTCAATATTATTAATAACTTTTGGTTTGGTCCTTATATTTAAACACATACCAAATTCTCATGAAATAGGGATTCAAACCAATTATTTGAATTAATTATATAGAACAAAACTAATGATTTAAAACTACAGGGACCAACAAAACCAAAAGAGTAAAGGGGCAAAAATACACATGACTTTACTCCGAGGAGCACCGAGCACCATATGCTTTTTTTGGGAGCAAAAATACACATGAGCTTGTAAAACTAGAGCAAAAATACCACCACCATTAAAAAATGCTAAACTCTGTTCACTACCATTTAAAATTACCAAGATACCCCAATCAAAAAAGAAAATACCCACCCTCAGAATTGCTTGGGATCAACAAATCAAACCAGTAAAACATCCCGCCAACAAAGAAATGCAGACAACAAATAAAGCATGGACCCTAACGCAACCTTACAATCAGATCAACAAACATAAGATTAAATCTTAAAAATTGAAGACCTGTTCACCACAAGCATGAGCATCAATGAATGGTTTCGAACCACTATAAAGCCTCTGCAGTCGCCAAACAAGATTCCCAACAAAAGAATCTTAGAAAAATTAAAAATGGCTATTATCTCTGTGATTAATGAGCTCCTTAATTTGTCCCACCAGATGTAAATACCCTTCTGAATCATAAAACCCAATATCACCCAATTCAAAGCTGTCTTATTGCTCGTTGGGTTATTTTTGTACCCTTTTGTCACATTCGGACCCCTAATACACACCTCTCCTTTCACTTTAGCCTTCTAGATCTCTCCCTATGGACCCACTGGTTTCCCCACTGACCCTGGCTTGTGTGGCCCCTCCTCCGGCAGCGGGTTTAATTTGATGACATTTGATGGGACACTTCCGTCATTGCATACGCCTCCAAAACCGGGGCTCCAAATGCCTCCTCCAACCGACCCAATATGATCGGTGCCAGCGACGTGCTGCAACTACGAATAAACCTGAGTTTCGGCTGTGGTTCAGGTTTGGTCGAGTGATGATCCAGTATGATCTAGTGTATGGTAGGGACTGCCATATACCACGTCGCGTTGTAATTCATCATGTCCACCCAAAATGTGGAGGCCAAGAAACGGCCCATCGCTGGCAGCGCCACGGCGACACCGGATATGAGTGAACTCAGTAATCCCGCGATGAGCCTCCGGAGTTGCCATTGGTGGTGATGCCTCCACCGCTGTCCGCATCGCATCTGAGAAGGAATGGGGGTGAAGGGAAGAAGGGAACAACTGCAAAGAAGGAATGGGGGTGAAAGGAGATATGCGCAGGGGCACCAAGGTACATTACAAATTTTCCAGGAATTTTCATTTTTTTAATAGGGTGGGACCCACCATAAAGATAAGGCAGTTAAATTATTTTAACGGTGGTGGTATTTTTGCTTTGGTTTTACAAACTCATGTGTATTTTTGCTCATCCTAAAAAAAGCATATGGTGCAAGGCCCTCCTCAAGGTAAAGTACATCTATATTTTTTATCCTTAATCCAACCAAAATTTGATCAAAGACCAATGATGATATTAACCCTTCTTATATATTTACAATTATGTTATATATCTTTTTCTTAGATAATAATGTAATATCTCTTTATATATGTATTAATTCTTAGTCGCGTCATACGTTGTTTACATACATATGCAGGTTCATGGAAGAAGTGGGACCTATATATGCTTGAACTGGTGGACGCAAAGTTTATTGTGTGGAAGATTAGATAATATATATTTTTTGAATTTATTCAAGTTTTATTTTTGTATGATAGGTATTTGATTAACTGGAGATTACAATACTCTAAATGTTGTAAACTCTAGAAGTTTATTTGCAAGTAGCTAGCTAGGAAGTTTGAGAATTTTTAACATTATTTTATATGTATGGTTTGTTGGCTAATATATGGGCCTTACTTCTTGTAAATAAAATAAATGTTTTTTTTTCTAATGGGTATGTATATGCATTATTTAAAGATCATAAAGAAATACATTATTTAAAGGGAGAATCCCAGATAAAGACTATATAAAATTTCAGAACCTCTAAAGATTTGTAAGCATTTGTAAAGGAGATAAAGGTGACAATGATCAAATTGAGATTTTAAAATATTAAATTTATCATTAAGCCCTTAGTTTTTAAATAAAAGAAAAAACAAAAATGAGAAAAAGATAGACAATAGTGTGGTCATGTCCACAGGATAAAATGGAGGTCCAGCGATAAAGATAGAGATGATGGTGTGGAAGTGGTTGATGGTGGTTGAGGAAAGAAGGAGAGAGAGAGAGAGAGAGAGTGCTCCAACAATCATTTTTTATGGCAAATGTGTAGAGGTTTGCCATAAAAAAATAATTGTTGGAGCGCGCACACACACACTCTCTCTCATCTGTCTCCCTTCGATTGAAATCATACTATTGTTGGTGGTTGTGACAGAGTGGTGGCCGAAGCTCATTAGCAACGATGAAGATGAAAATTGTCCCTGGCGACAAAGAGAGGTGAGGAAGAAGAAGGTGAATAATAAAACGAGCTTTACAAAATTCATAATAGGATTGATAAGTTTAGTATTGATGATTTTGATAAGAATTATAAAAGTTTTGACAAAAGAATTTGCTAATAAAAACATGTAAATCAGGATTCACCAACATTTATGATATTTCACCAAAATTTAATTAGGTAACACAATGAGCGCAAGTTATTGATCTACCAATGCACTTTCTTAGCTAGGCTCACAAACCCTTGAATAAGAAAAAGAAAATAGTAATCAGGTTTTGGAATTGTCCACCAAAATCTAAGTTAATATAACTCAACACAAAGAAAAATTAAAAATGAAATTAAGTTTTCAAATACAATAAAACCAAATAAAGACGTCAAAATTTGCAAAACCCCCCCGGGGGAGGGGGTCCCTTACTCTATTTATGATTATGAATCAGTCTATAGATTTTCATGCAAATTGAGTCAACATATTATTTACAACGACCAATTAAAAAGTCAAACCAAAAAGAAAAAACAGTGAAAAGGTTCGCAAATTTCATAAGCCGCAAGCGTGACCAACAGCAAAACACGTAGCTTCTCCAAATAACTTTCCTCTAATTTACAACGAATATTCATTCATTAATTTACTCAAGCCCAAAATTAATACTACCTTCAGTTTTTAATATAAAATTCAGTTGATAAATTTGAGAAATTAAGAAAATAAAATAAATTACTTTAAAATATTTATATTTATCATTTTTCTTTAAATTAGTTTGCTTGACTTATATATAATTTAATAATACATATAAGTATTTTAGAGAGACCATATTTATTTAAGTTTCTTAATCTCCTCAAATTAATCAACAGGGTCTTGTATTAAAGACCGGAGGTAGTAATTATAATAGAAAAACATATAAACTTTAATAATTAGATGCACTAAATGTATGTAATATTTATTTAATTTGGGTAAGGCAATGGGCTTAAAGTTGTGTATAGAATTGTCAAACTCATTTCCAGAATCTCACAGAACTGAATTAGAAAAAAGTCAAATGCATTTTCTGAAAATCTTCATGTAATGTTCCTTTTATCAATAGAGTCTATAGAAATTGTACCCAAAACAAGCACACACGGAACATACGACCAAAACAAATACCTTGTTAATGTACGAAAATGGTTCAAGAAAAATTTACAAGAAAATAAGAGATTTTTTTCAGGAAATCTTCACTTTCTCTTCCATGAAATATTACTACGTTTTCGTTAAAGAGGAAAGCCTATGCTTCTGGGTTTGCCTATAAATAAAGAATGATTGTCATAAGATGAAGGCAAAAAATACAAGAAGATTGTAAGGCACTTGGTGGTTTAAATTAAATTAGCAAGATGAGTTCAGGTCAAAGGAGGAATAATATCGGAGACAATCTTGGTTATGGTACTACTTATTATAGTCCTCAGAAGAGTTCAACTTCAAAGGGAACTCAGGTTATCGGAGACAGTCTTGGTTATGGGTCAACGTATAGTTCACAGAGTTCTTCGAAGAGTTCAACTTCAAATGGACCTAAGGTTATTGGAGATAGTATTGGTTATGGTTCCTGAAATGAATATTACAGGTAATCAAAATAAGTTGTCTTTACTATTTTTATTCAAGTTAATATTATTTTTAGTCCTTATAGTTTAATCAAATTTTGGTTTTGATCCTTGTCAGGTTTAGAATCATTAGTTTAGTATCTATAGTTTTTTAAATATTTGGTATTAGTTTAAAGTCTCAATATTGTTAATAAGTTTTGGTTTGATAACACATACCAAATTCTCATGAAATTATAGGGATTCAAACCAATTATTTGAATAACTATATAGAACAAAACTAATGATTGAAAACTACAAGGACCAATAAAACCAAAAATTAATCAAAGACCAACGATGATATTAACCCTTCTTATATATTTACAATTATGTTATATATCTTTCTCTTTATATATGTATTAATTCTTGGTCGCGTCATACATTGTTAACATATATATGCAGGTTCATGGAAGAAGTGGGACCTATATATGCTTGAACTGGTGGACGGAAAGTTTATTGTGTGGAAGATTAGATAATATATATTTTTTGAATTTATTCATGTCTTATTTTTGTATGATGGGTATTTGATTAACTGGGGATTACAATACTCTAAATGTAATCAACTCTAGAAGTTTATTTGCAAGTAGCTAGCTAGGAAGTTTGAGAATTTTTTCCATTATTTTATATGTATGGTTTGTTGGCTCATATATGGGCCTTACTTCTTGTAAATAAAATAAATATTTTATTTATTTATTTTCCCAATGGATATATGCACTATTTAAAGAAAAAAATAAAATGTATTGTTTAAAGGGAGAATCCCAGATAAATACCATATGAAATTTTAAAACCTCCAAAGGCTTGTAAAATATTTGTAAAGGACATAAAGGTGACAAGGATCAAATTAATATTTTAAAATATTATTGAATATATCATTATACCCTCAGTTTTTAAATAAAAGAAAAACAAAAAAGAGAAGAAGAGAGACGATAGTGGTTGTATCTGCTGGAAAAATGGAGGTTCAGCGATAAAGACAGAGACAATGGTGTGGAGGTGGTCGATGGTGGTTGAGGAAAGAAGAAGAGAGGGAGTAAGGGCGGAGGTTTGCCATAAAAAATGGTTGTCGGAGCTCTATGTGTGTGTGTGTGTCTCATTTGTCTCCCTTCGATTGAAATCGTAGTGTTTTGGTGGTTGTGGCGGAGTGGTGGCTGAAGCTCGTTAGCGACGATGAAGATGAAAGTTGTCCCTGGCGAGAAAGAGAGGTGAGGAAGAAGAATGTGAATAGTAGAACGAGGTTCACAAAATTCATAATAGAATTGATAAATTTAGTATTGATTTTGATAAGAATTATAAAAGTTTTAACAAAAGAGTTTGCTAATAAAAACATGTAAATTAGGATTCACTAATATTATGGTATTTCACCAAAATTTAATTCCGTAATGAGCGCAAGTTATTGATCTACCAATGCACTTTCTTAGCTAGGCGCACAAACCCTTGAATAAGAAAAAGAAAATAGTAATCAGGTTTTGGAATTGTCCACCAAAATCTAAGTTAATATAACTCAACACAAAGAAAAATTTAAAATGAAATTAAGTTTACAAATACAATAAAACAAAATAAAGACGTCAAAATTTGCAAAACCCCGGGGGGGGGGGGGGGGGTCCCTTACTCTATTTATGATTATGAATCAGTCTATAGATTTTCATGCAAATTGAGTCAACATATTATTTACAACGACCAATTAAAAAGTCAAACCAAAAAGAAAAAACAGTGAAAAGGCTCGCAAATTTCATAAGCCGCAAGCGTGACCACCAGTAAAACACGTAACTTCTCCAAATAACTTTCCTCTAATTTACAACGAATATTCATTCATTAATTTACTCAAGCCCAAAATTAATACTGTCTTCAGTTTTTAATATAAAATTCAGTTGATAAATTTGAGAAATTAAGAAAATAAAATAAATTATTTTAAAATATTATATTTATCATTTTTCTCTAAATTAGTTTGCTTCACTTAATATAGTTTAATAATGGGAAAAATACTTCTCATGTTGTAGGAGAAGTGTTTTCTCATGTCACACATACATAAAATGGTAAGACCCACATATATATATAATGCACATTATATATATATATATATATATATATATATATATATATATATGTGGGTCTCACCATTTTATGTGTGTATGAATCTTCTTCTTTTTATGCAACATGAGAAGTTTAAACCTTTTAATAATATATATATAAGTATTTTAGAAAGATCATATTTATTTAGGTTTCTTAATCTCCTCAAATTAATCAACGAAGTCTTGTATTAAAGACCGGACCTAGTAATTATAATAGAAAAACATATAAACTTTAATAATTAGATGCAGTAAATGTATGTAATAATTATTTAATTTAGGTAAGGCAATGGGCTTAAAGTTGTGCATAGAATTGTCAAACTCATTTCCAGAATCTCACAAAACTGAATTGGAAAAAAGTCAAATGCATTTTCTGAAAATCTTCATGTAATGTTCCTTTTATGAATAGAGTCTATAGAAATTGTACCCAAAACAAACACACACGGAACATACGAGCTAAACAAATACCTTGTTAATGTACGAAAATGATGGTAAAGAACTCCAAGAAAAATTTACAAGAAAATGAGAGATTTTTTCAGGAAATCTTCACTTTCTCTTTCATGAAATATTACTGCGTTTTCATTAAAGAGGAAAGCCTATGCTTCTGGGTTTGCCTATAAATAAAGAATGATTGTCATAAGATGAAGGCAAAAAAGACAAGAAGATTCTAAGACACTTGGTGGTTTTAATTAGCAAGATGAGTTCGATCAGGTCAAAGGAAGAATAATATCGGAGATAATCTTGGTTATGGTACTACTTATTATAGTCCTCAGAGTTCAACTTCAAAGCGAACTCTGATTACCGGAGACAGTCTTAGTTATGGGTCAACGTATAGTTCACAGAATTCTTCGAGGAGTTCAACTTCAAATGGACCTAAGGAGATAGTACTGGTTATGGTTCCTGAAATGAATATTATAGGTAATCAAAATAAGTTGTCTTCATTGTTTTTATTCGAGTTAATATTATTTTTAGTCCTTATAGTTTAATCAAATTTTGGTTTTAATCCTTGTTAGGTTTAAAATGGTTATTTTTGTTACCTATAGTTTTATAAATATTTGGTCTTAGCTTAAAGTCTCAATTATACATCAATGAGTTTTGATATGTGCATGTTTAAATATGGGGACCAAAACCAAAACTCATTGATATATAATATTGAGACTTTAAGCTAAGACCAAATATTTATAAAACTATAGGTAACAAAAATAACCATTTTAAACCTGACAAGGATCAAAATCAAAATTTGATCAAACTATAAGGAGTAAATATAATATTAACCCAAATAAAAACAGTGAAGACAACTTATTTTGATTACCTGTAATATTCACTTCAAGAACCATAACCAATACTATTTCTGATAACCTTGTAATTAGGTCCATTTGAAATTGAACTCCTTGAAGAACTCTGTGAATTATACGTTGACCCATAACCAAGATTGTCTCCGATAACATGAGTTCCCTTTGAAGTTGAACTCTTCTGAGGACTATAATAAGTAGTACCATAACCAAGATTGTCTCCGATATTATTCTTCCTTTGACTTGAACTCATCTTGCTAATTAAAACCACCAAGTGCCTGCCAAGCACCTCGTAGCGTGATGGCACTAGGGCCAGCCTTAAGAGCTGGCCTTCCCCCTTGTCTAAGGTTCAAGCCTTGCCTCCCCCTCCCCCACTGACTGTATCAAAAAACCACCAACTGCCTTACAATCTTCTTGTCCGTTTGCCTTCATCTTATGACAATCATTCTTTATTTATAGGCAAACCCAAAAGTATAGGCTTCCTCTTTAATGAAAACGCAGTAATTTTTCATGGAAGAGAAAGTGAAGTTTTCCTAAAAAAATGTCCAATTTTCTTGTAATTTTTTCTTGAAGTTCTCTACCATCTTCGTACATTAACAAGGTTGCTTATCGTATTTGTTTTGGTCGTATGTTCCGTGTGTGTTTTGTTAGTATTTAGGTGTCTTAGAGACAATCTATAAGGACAAATCATCACCATTTCTACGTTATAGTATTTCATTATTAATAAATAAGCAAATTTTATTTTTATCATATTTATGTATCGTCTTTATTTTAAGCTAAATATGTGTTTGAAGATAAAAGCCCTAAGAATAGAACATGTGTTATTCTCGAGGATCAATGATAGAGATCATGATCATGAGGACTCGAGAACACTGTATATTTGTTGCCTAAAACTTGTTCCTAGTCTTGAATCACCAAGAAAGGGCATTGATGATCTCAATAAGACTAGTACGACATCGTCTACTTGTATAGCGATACAAGGTAGGGATCTCATGGAATACAGGTATTGAGATGTCTTAGCTGATGTCATGGGTGAATCTATTGGAGAACAGATAGCATCAAACTGACCCACCGAGAGACTCCACAAAGATTCATTATAGAGAGTATCATTGGATATGTAAAGTCTCTTCTCGTTTAACAGTGCGGATCGTCTTGGACTTAAGGATGTCATCGAACACTATGTCCTAGGGTTATACTTTGATTGTACAACTCTATCCACCTGAAAATAGGGAGAACAGTGTACTATTGGGTGTAACTCGAATGCATGAGTATAGATGGACATGCTGAGAGGACTCACAGTCTCCTACAAGGGATTAGTCATTCACAAGACCGGTAGAGTTTGCATAGCTTCTAATTAACTCGAGAATCTGTGCGCACAGCAAGTGATCATAAAGAGTCATGATCCGTTATAGAGTTAATATAAAAAGATTCCTAGTTCTGTGAAATAGCTACATTTAGTCAAATAAGAGAGATGATACTCTATCTTTGTTCTCGACTAAATGTGAATAACGATGTGAGGGATGATGCTTACACGGTATTCAAATGTGAAAGGTAAATCACTTGATCAACTCAATTAGTTCTGGGGCCACATAGCAATGCTAGTGTCTTATGAGGTCATTAAATAAATTAAGTCTATTAAAGGGGTTTTTAATTGGTCCAAGTTTATTTATGTCAGTGACTAATTGGGCCTAATGGGTCACACACAAAGGTTATTTTCAATTGTTTAAAATTAGCAAACTTGGGCCAATAACTGTTATTAGGCTTTATCAAGAGTAAAGGTGTATTTGGGTTGGAATGGGAATCTAAGCCCAATGAGGAGAAAATGACATCATATATGGTGTCCCTAGTGGGAAATTAGTTTTTCCACAAAAGGGCCCAAATGTGTTGGAAGATCCAATGGGGTCTTAGGCCTAGTTGAATTTGGAATTTAAATTTGAATTTAAATTCAAGAGGATAGGTTATAAAAGATAATTCTGAATTATCTAATATATATATATATATATATATATATATATATATATATATATATTAAGATCCAATAATGATTGGATGAAGATAGGAGAAATAATAAGTTTGGATTGATTTAAAAGTAAATACCACTGGAAAAAAACACGGACCCCTTTTTCGTCCCCAGGGACTAAAATAGGACATTTTTATGGACTAAAAAGGGGTTTTTGGAAATTTTTGAGGGACCAAAATGGGGTCTATTTTTTGGAAATTCATCTTTTTCAAGGATTAAAAAGGGGTTTTCGTTGTTTGAGGGACCAAAATGGGGTCCGTGTTTTTTTTTCCAGGGACCAAATAGGGTATTTACTCTAGATTTAAAATGATTTTGAATTTTAGTTTAAGAGATGAATGTGATTCATCATTTTAAATTATTATTCAATTAAGATATGAATTTAAATCATTATGATTTGGATTTTCCAATTTAAGTTTGGATTGGGTCATTCTTATGAGCACTTAAATTAGGGTTAGACTCTTATAAAGTGCTGATTTCTTTAGTGTCATTTTTATGCACGTTTTTTGAAGGAAAAAAAGGAAATAGATGTGATTCATCATTTTAAATTCAATCAATCAATCAAGATATGAATATGATTTATCATATTAAATTCAATCAATCAATCAAGATGTGAATTTAATGTGACTTGGTTGACAAGCAGTGAACTTATTACCTAAAACCCCTTTCTTAGTGCATAAGTTGAAAATTCCTAAGGCAATTAGGGTTAGGAATTTTTGACCCACCAATGCTATAAAAGGGGGAGGGTTGGACATTTTATGATCATCCTTATGCTCTCTAAATTTAGGTTTATACCAAAGGTTTAGAGAGGAAAAGACATCATCCATAAAAGGGTAATGTTCCATGTAACATCCTAAATTTTAGAACTATAATATTATAGGATAGACCAATTTATGGTAATTAAAATTTATCATGTAATTATAGTAAGAGTATTTTTTTTTTCTCTGAAGTAGAATTTAGGAGTTAGTAATATCCCAAATTTTGAAACAGGAAATTAAGGAATAATATTGAGATAAGAAAGTTACTAAGCTCTTGGTACTCAGTATTCTTCGATGCAATCAGGGTAAAGAAATCAGATATTAACTTGAATGGTAGATAGTTATGAAGTAGATAAGTATGTGATATTTGATCGGAAGATGAGTATTCGGTAGTTACATGGTAGATGGACATTGAATGGTAGTTAGACGGTAGATGAAGAAGTGTATGGTAGACGCGTGGTAGATGGACAAATGAATGGTAGATTGACATGGTAGATGTGTAGTAGATGGACATGTGATTTTTGAAAATTAGTTGAGACCCGAACTCTATAAATACCTCATCCTTTCTCATTTCTTTCACAACATACAATCACTCAAGACTCACAGAAAGGTAGGGAGAAAAAGAGAGAGAGAGAGAGAGAAGGAACGTAGGGAAGCCTTGCAGTAATTTTGGAAACTATAGAGTAACAGGTAACTCTGAATATTCTTCCTTATACTTGTGAATTATGTATGATTGTAAATTTGTTTGTTTACTATTTTGGCAAGAATATTTAGAGAATATTTATGGTTTTAAGATCTGGTGTGGGAACTTTGATTTGCAAATCTGCAGAGGTACTATTTATACGTACGTTACTATTCACGTATACCGTATTTACTATTCATTTTTACTATTCACGTATACATATCGTATTTACTATTCACGTATACATACCGTATGTACTCTTCATTTTTACTATTCATGTATATATACCGTATTTTACTATTCACATATACACATAGTATTTTACTATTCACAGATACGCATAGTATTTACTATTCATAAATACGCATATTGATGTATAAAACTTTATGGTATAATAATGCATTATTTTGAGTGAACATATTCATCATGGCGGTTGTATTATGATGGGTGGAGTAAGGAGGGATTTGAATGATAAGAATGATTTATGCCACCACTCGGTGCACAGTGGATGGTACTTGTTTCAGGGCCCCATCTTCCATGTTTTCCTCTGGCCGGGATTTCATTGGAGTTGTGGGACATGTGACACCTCCTTAGTTATTTTAAAGGAGGGGAGCCATAGTCCAGATTTAAGCTATATACCTTTGGCCGGGTGTATCTTAAGTTTTGGTGAGCTTGGAACAATTCAGTCAAATGAATGAGTTTCTATTGGACTATGTGTTAGCCTATGGCTCCAGTCAGCGGTATATGGTTGGAAGGTGATATAAGGGAGGGTGCATACTGCATAATGTATTTCTGAACAGTTCAAGAATTTGATATAATGATGAATATTCTGTAAAGACATGAGATGAGAACTTTTGAGATATATATGTTTTATTACCTTCTATATTGATGACTATTAGTATAAATTATTTTGTATGAGAAATTATGGAATCTACATATATATTTGAAATCAGCCCATACTTTTCTGTCATATATTATTTGCTCGTGTACGGTAGAAATATTCAGTAGTTACTGAGACGTGGAATCTCATCCCATATTAACATTTTTCAGGTGAATATCCTAGTAGAGAGCAAGGGAAGGCACCTATGGAGTGAGCTATGAAGGCTCTTTTGTACTCCTATAGTTTATGTTATGTTATTTTATTTGCCATAAACCTAAGACTTCCGCTTTGTATTGAACTCTGAAATAATTTTCTGAAATTTATTTTGATTAAGGGTTAAACTTTATTTGAAACGGTAATGTAATCTAATGATTTGAATAATGATACACCCTTTTGGAGGAATTATAAATATTTTGGCCAAGTTTTTGGGTGATGAAAATGAGGTGTTACATTTTTGGTATCAGAGCTAAAAGGTTCTGGCCAATTTGTTGATTTCCTAACAGTTTTCTAAAATTGAGGTCATGGCAAATTAAATATCATAACATGAGCACTTCCCTTTGTTAGATTTAGAATTTATTTAGCTATTTTTATTGGTTTAGTGTCCTTATAATATTAATCATAGGAGGAGATAATGGCAAGAACCCGAAGAACTAATTCAACCCCTGCCTCATCCCAAAGAGATCTCTCTCCGCATCAAGATGGTCCCCATCCTCAGGATAACAATGCCCTTTTGGCAGAGTTACGAGACGTCATCTTGGAGATGAGGGAGAAAGTGAATAGACACGAGGATGAACTAGCAAAAGGAAGAGGCCAAGGTGGTAAGGAAGGAAAGGAGAAGGCTCTGGAAGTCACACCTTCTGACCATCAATCTAGGGGAGGAAGTCATTCTCGCACTGAAGATGGAGGTAGTAGCGGTTCTCATTCTCAGTATCATCCCTTACCTATTACTGAGGTTTGGGAAAAATTTCGGAAGTTTACTCCACCGATGTTCGAGGGGAAGCTAGATCCGATTGCAGCACTGGAGTGGCTGAAGCGTGTAGAAAAGATTTTCAGAGTTATCGAGATTAGCTCACAACAAAAGGTGATGGTTGCTGAACAATTGTTGCAGAAATCAGCTGAAGAATGGTGGGAAAGCACCAAAACAAAAGGAAATGCTGAGATGACGTGGGAAGAGTTTAAGGAAAAGTTCGAAAATTATTACTTTTCCCCTTCAATCAGAATAGAGAAAGAAACTGAATTCCTCACATTCAGGCAAGGGGAATTACATGAAGACGAATTTATCACTCGCTTTTTAGAGTTGTCTAAATTCTGCGGATATTCACAGAACAACTCTAAATGGTTGAGTGCTCGATTGGTTGAAAAAGCTAGACCAGACCTAAAAACAGCTCTATCACCGTTCCTTGATGAAACAAGGGATTTTGAAGAAATATGCGACAAACTACGCACGATAGCAAGGAACAAACGAGAAGAGGAAGCTGAGAAGATGAAGGGTTTTCAGGCCAGATCTACACACCTCATGAGACCAACGGGAGGAGTTACTAAGAAGCAGAGTCACAACTTCAGTAATGTGAATACGCGGTTTAGCCAACCATCCAGAAATCACTTTGGTGGACCATCGAGGAGTTATTTTACTGGACCCCAAAGAAGTCATTTCAGCAGACCACCGAGGAGTCAATTCAAAGGACCTCAAAGGAGTCACTTCAGTGGAGGTCAGAGTTCATATAAGGGATCCACAGCTCCTGCTGCAAGCACCGCCAACAATCAGATGTGTGCCAAGTGTGGAAAAATACACCAAGGACCATGTGTGACGTGTTTCAACTGTGGAAAGCCAGGACACATTTCCAGATTTTGTGAGGAGGAGCCTCGAGGGGCCAAGGATGCTAGAACTGCAGTGCCAGGGAAAGTGTTTGCACTATCACATCAGGAGGCAAGTGCTTCACCAAATCTGATTAAAGGTATCCTCAAACTCCAAGGTCTTGAAGTAGAAGCCTTATTTGATTCTGGTGCCACACACTCTTTTATATCATACGACTGTGTGCCTCGATTGAATTTAAGAGTGAGTGAATTGCCTTATTATATGATTATTTCTACACCGGCGGGAGCTTCAGTAAAAACTTCTAGGGCTTGCTTAAATTGTACGATTGAGATTGATAATAGGATCTCAAATATAGACCTTGTTTGTTTACCCACGAAGGGTATCGATGTAATAATAGGAATGGATTGGTTGTCAGCTAATGACATCATCCTTGACTGCAAGAGGAAGACTATCTCTCTTGCGGATGACTCTATGAGTCATAGTAGACCACAATTGTTGTCTATAGTACAAGATGAAAAGCCTGTTCATCATGGTTGTCTTGCGTACATGGTGTTTTTCTCCATTCAAACAGAAGTGGAGGAAGGGATAGAGAACATTGAAGTGGTGAAAGAATTTCCGGAAGTATTTCCGAAAGAAATGACAGGTTTACCCCCAGAGAGAGAAGTAGAATTTTCTATTGATCTCGTACCTGGAACAGAACCTATATCTAAAGCTCCTTACCGAATGTCTCCATCGGAACTAGTAGAATTGAAGAGGCAGATCGAGGAATTGTTAGAAAAGGGTTTTATCAGACCCAGTGTATCTCCTTGGGGATCGCCCGTACTCTTTGTGAAGAAGAAAGATGGGAGCCTGAGACTATGCATTGACTATCGCCAGTTGAATAAAGTGACTATAAAGAATAAATATCCTTTACCCAGGATCGACGATCTACTTGATCAGTTGAAGGGAGCATCCATATTCTCCAAGATCGACCTCAGATCAGGTTATCACCAACTGAGAGTCAAAGCTGAAGATGTCTCAAAAACTGCATTCAGAACTAGATATGGCCATTATGAATTTCTTGTTATGCCATTTGGGCTAACAAATGCTCCAGCAGTATTCATGGATTACATGAATAGAATTTTCCGACCATATCTAGATAAATTTGTAGTGGTTTTCATTGACGACATCCTTATCTACTCTAAGGATGAAGAAGAGCATAAAGAGCACCTTAGAATCGTGCTACAAGTGTTGAAGGAGCACAAGCTCTATGCGAAACTGTCTAAGTGTGAATTTTGGTTGAAGGAAGTAAAATTCCTAGGCCATGTCGTATCGGCTGAAGGTGTTGCAGTGGACCATACTAAAGTTGAAGCAGTTCTCCAATGGGAACGACCAAAGTCCGTGACTGAGATCAGGAGTTTTCTAGGTCTAGCTGGCTATTATAGGAGATTTATCAAGGGCTTTTCGCAAATAGCTATGCCTTTGACTAAGTTAACAAGGAAGGGTCAACCATATGTATGGGACGAAAAGTGTGAAGCAGCTTTCCAAAATTTGAAGACTAAGTTGACTACGGCACCAGTACTTATAATTCCAGATCCTGCTCAGACCTTTACTTTGTACACAGATGCTTCCAAGAAAGGTCTTGGGTGTGTATTAATGCAAAATGGTAGGGTAGTAGCTTATGCTTCTCGACAGTTAAGGCCACATGAAGGGAATTATCCTACTCACGACTTAGAACTGGCAGCAGTAGTGTTTGCTCTGAAGATTTGGAGGCACCACCTCTACGGTTCAAAGTTCGAGGTTTATAGTGACCACAAAAGTCTAAAGTACCTGTTCGACCAAAAGGAGCTCAACATGCGACAGAGGAGATGGATGGAGTTTATCAAGGACTACGACTTCGAATTGAAGTATCATCCAGGAAAGGCGAACGTTGTAGCAGATGCCTTAAGTAGAAAGACAATCCATGTAGCCCAGATGATGATCAGAGAACATAAATTGCTCGAGGAGATACCAAGTACATCTATTGATGTAATGTCAGGTTTGGTCGCTACCATGGAAGCATTAACTATTGAAAGCACAATTTGGAAAGAGATTAAATTCGCTCAGCTCGAAGATGAGTATCTATTAAACGTGAGGGAAGATATTGAAGAAGGAAAAGAATCGAAATTTGGGATCGATAGAGATGGGATATTAAGGTATAAAGGAAAAGTGTGCATACCTAATGATGGAGAAATAAAAAAGCTCATACTAGAGGAGGCACATCGGAGTAAATACACTATCCATCCTGGAGCAACCAAGATGTATCATGATCTCAAGCGGAATTGGTGGTGGCGGGGCATGAAAAAAAGATGTGACTGACTTTGTCACTTGTTGTTTGACTTGTCAGAAAGTCAAGATCGAACATCGGAAACCTCCTGGATTATTAAAGAATTTGGATATCCCAGAGTGGAAATGGGACAGCATCTCTATGGATTTCATCATGGGGCTTCCTCTAACGACATCCGGACATAATGCCATTTGGGTAATTGTCGATAGGTTAACTAAGTCAGCTCATTTTCTAGCAATTGCAGCAGAATACTCATTGGAGAGACTAGCAAAGATCTACATGAAGGAGATTGTCAGATTGCATGGGATACCGAATAGCATCGTATCTGATCGTGATCCACGATTCACTTCACGATTTTGGAAAGCATTGCAGAATGCTATGGGAACTCGGATGAGTTATAGTACCGCTTATCATCCTCAAACTGACGGGCAGACTGAGAGGACTATTCAAACTCTGGAAGACATGTTGCGGGCTTGTGCAATCGAACTAAAAGGAAGTTGGGACGATCATCTTCATCTTGCGGAGTTTGCATATAACAATAGTTATCACTCCAGCATTGAGATGGCACCTTATGAGGCTTTATATGGAAGGAAATGTAGATCTCCTATTTGCTGGACGGAATTGAATGAGCGAATTTTAATAGGTCCAGAACTTGTGGACGAGACGACTCAAAAGATTAAGGTGATTCAACAGAAACTTCTCACTGCTCAGAGTCGACAGAAGAGTTATGCTGACAAGAGAAGACGACCGTTGGAGTTCATGGTGGGCGAACATGTATTCTTAAGAGTCACACCAATGACTGGCATTGGTAGAGCAATACGGGCAAAGAAGCTTTCACCTCGTTTTATGGGTCCTTATGAGATTTTGGAGAAAATTGGACCGGTAGCTTACAGAATTGCTTTACCTCCACAGCTTGCAAATCTTCACAATGTCTTTCATGTATCGCAACTGAAGAAATACCAACCGGATCCTTCCCACATTATAGAAGTAGAAGAGGTAGAACTCGAGGATAACATGACGTATAAAGCTGAGCCGGAGCGGATTGTTGATGCAAGGGACAAGAGATTAAGAAACAAGACCATTAGACTTGTAAAGGTCGAGTGGAAAGGAATGACTCCCGGAGATGCTACTTGGGAAACGGAGGAGAGCATGCGACAAACCTATCCTCATTTATTTAAATAGGTTAGAATTCTTATTATAGCGAAATTTTGAGGACAAAATTTTCTTTTAGGAGGGGAGGAATGTAACATCCTAAATTTTAGAACTATAATATTATAGGATAGACCAATTTATGGTAATTAAAATTTATCATGTAATTATAGTAAGAGTATTTTTTTTTCTCTGAAGTAGAATTTAGGAGTTAGTAATATCCCAAATTTTGAAACAGGAAATTAAGGAATAATATTGAGATAAGAAAGTTACTAAGCTCTTGGTACTCAGTATTCTTCGATGCAATCAGGGTAAAGAAATCAGATATTAACTTGAATGGTAGATAGTTATGAAGTAGATAAGTATGTGATATTTGATCGGAAGATGAGTATTCGGTAGTTACATGGTAGATGGACATTGAATGGTAGTTAGACGGTAGATGAAGAAGTGTATGGTAGACGCGTGGTAGATGGACAAATGAATGGTAGATTGACATGGTAGATGTGTAGTAGATGGACATGTGATTTTTGAAAATTAGTTGAGACCCGAACTCTATAAATACCTCATCCTTTCTCATTTCTTTCACAACATACAATCACTCAAGACTCACAGAAAGGTAGGGAGAAAAAGAGAGAGAGAGAGAGAGAAGGAACGTAGGGAAGCCTTGCAGTAATTTTGGAAACTATAGAGTAACAGGTAACTCTGAATATTCTTCCTTATACTTGTGAATTATGTATGATTGTAAATTTGTTTGTTTACTATTTTGGCAAGAATATTTAGAGAATATTTATGGTTTTAAGATCTGGTGTGGGAACTTTGATTTGCAAATCTGCAGAGGTACTATTTATACGTACGTTACTATTCACGTATACCGTATTTACTATTCATTTTTACTATTCACGTATACATATCGTATTTACTATTCACGTATACATACCGTATGTACTCTTCATTTTTACTATTCATGTATATATACCGTATTTTACTATTCACATATACACATAGTATTTTACTATTCACAGATACGCATAGTATTTACTATTCATAAATACGCATATTGATGTATAAAACTTTATGGTATAATAATGCATTATTTTGAGTGAACATATTCATCATGGCGGTTGTATTATGATGGGTGGAGTAAGGAGGGATTTGAATGATAAGAATGATTTATGCCACCACTCGGTGCACAGTGGATGGTACTTGTTTCAGGGCCCCATCTTCCATGTTTTCCTCTGGCCGGGATTTCATTGGAGTTGTGGGACATGTGACACCTCCTTAGTTATTTTAAAGGAGGGGAGCCATAGTCCAGATTTAAGCTATATACCTTTGGCCGGGTGTATCTTAAGTTTTGGTGAGCTTGGAACAATTCAGTCAAATGAATGAGTTTCTATTGGACTATGTGTTAGCCTATGGCTCCAGTCAGCGGTATATGGTTGGAAGGTGATATAAGGGAGGGTGCATACTGCATAATGTATTTCTGAACAGTTCAAGAATTTGATATAATGATGAATATTCTGTAAAGACATGAGATGAGAACTTTTGAGATATATATGTTTTATTACCTTCTATATTGATGACTATTAGTATAAATTATTTTGTATGAGAAATTATGGAATCTACATATATATTTGAAATCAGCCCATACTTTTCTGTCATATATTATTTGCTCGTGTACGGTAGAAATATTCAGTAGTTACTGAGACGTGGAATCTCATCCCATATTAACATTTTTCAGGTGAATATCCTAGTAGAGAGCAAGGGAAGGCACCTATGGAGTGAGCTATGAAGGCTCTTTTGTACTCCTATAGTTTATGTTATGTTATTTTATTTGCCATAAACCTAAGACTTCCGCTTTGTATTGAACTCTGAAATAATTTTCTGAAATTTATTTTGATTAAGGGTTAAACTTTATTTGAAACGGTAATGTAATCTAATGATTTGAATAATGATACACCCTTTTGGAGGAATTATAAATATTTTGGCCAAGTTTTTGGGTGATGAAAATGAGGTGTTACATTCCAACCTTGTTCATCCTATCTTTAACCTAATTCTAAGAAACCATTATCTTCTTAAAAAGATCAAAACCTAAAGAAACCAAAACTCAACCTTGTTTTTGCCTAGCAAGCATTCAAAGAGTGGGAGTTTTCAAGAGAAAGTGTTCTCATTGCAATCGAGAGATAGCCGTGTGGATCAACGTTAGAGGACATCAAAAACTTTGAAGTCTTCGAGTGATCTTAGGAAATCTAATCTCCAACAATCGTTTTATCAAATTATCCTAAACTCCAATAGTTGTTTTAACGAGTAATCTTGAAACTCATGAGTATTATAAATTGTTATAAATTCTCATGAGTACTGTAAAGAGTTACGGATTAATAATTAATAACTAATTAACGTAATTAGTTAAGGTTAATAATTCATAAGGACCGTAAGGAGTTACGGGTTTCTGTAACGATTAAATAAATTTTTTGTTTTCAACCTTATGAAATTTTGCCTGAAAGTCATGAAATAGGCAAAATTAACCATCATGTTTGTTTTGGGTACAATTTCTATAGACTCTATTCATAAAAGGAACATTACATGAAGATTTTCAGAAAATGCATTTGACGTTTTTTCTAATTCAATTTTGTGAGATTCCGGAAATGAGTTTGACAATTCTATACACAACTCTAAGCCCATTGCCTTACCTAAATTAAATAAATAATACATAAATTTACTGCATCTAATTATTAAAGTTTATATGTTTTTCTAATACAAGACCCTGTTCATTAATTTGAGGAGACTAAAAAACCTAAATAAATATGATTTCTTTAAAATACTTATATGTATTATTAAATTATATATAAGTCAAGCAGACTAATTTGGAGAAAAATAATAAATATAAATATTTTAAAATAATTTATTTAATTTTCTAATTTCTCAAATTAATCAACTGAATTTTATATTAAAAACTAAAGATAGCACTTCTTCTGGTCCTAATTATAGGACCACATTTCAAAGTTGATTTTGGTTTTAATTATAAAACAACATTTTAATTTTCATCAATTTCTTCCTAAAATACTCCTATTTTATTCTCTCAAGTGTGTTTTATTTTTGATGAGCATATATATATGTGGGTGCGTAGCCTCTTCCAGTCAGTAAAACTTTTAAATTATTGGATTTTAATTTATTTATTGATCCACTGACTTTAATTTGCGAATATATATATGTGTGTGTGTGTACATGTGTTATATATATATATATGTACATATATAAACACACATATATGTATATATAGCAAAACTATTATTTTAATTAGAAAGCGCGCGGAAAGGAAAATTTTAAGTCGGGGAGGTATGTGGTATGAGCTATTGATTTACTTTTACTTATGTCATTTTAAATTTATATAAGGCCATTTTTGGAAAATTAGTAAAATTAACAAATTTAACTCATCTCCTTAATTTTTACAAAATCGATTAAATATGTTTTATAATTAGAACAGGAGAGAGTATTAGTTTTGGACTTGAGTAAATTAATGAATGAATATTCGTTGTAAATTAGAGGAAAGTTAGTTGGAGAAGCTACGTGTTTTTCCGGTGGTCACGCTTGCGGCTTATGAAATTTGCGAACCCTTTCACCGTTTTTTCTTTTTGGTTGACTTTTTAATTGGTCGCTGTAAACATTATGTTGACTCAATTTGCATGAAAATCTATAGACTGATTCATAATCATAAATACTAGTAGAGTAAAGAGAGGTAATTAGTTTCATATTAAAAAGGAAGAATTAGATAGAAAGACCTATAGAGAATAATATTTATTAGGAAGAACCATAAAAATCGTAATTATTTAGAAGTATCAATTATAAAAATATAAATTTAAAAATACGAAATCACCCTTGAAAGTGATTTAAATTTTTTCCCACCAAAATTACTACCGCCAAAATCATCTTTTTTTAACATTAAATGATATCTACATAATCATATCTTTACATCATTTAATTATTACTTGTAAGGTAGATATTGGCCCTTTAACCTTTTTTTATCATTAAGTTTTTTTTTCTTGATTTACATAATTTTACATAAATAAAAAAAAAGCTTCATCAAAGGAACTTTATCAACCAAAATAAAAAATTAAATGCATTTCATATCTTATCATTATATAATTTAATTTTTAGTGGTAACATAGATATTGGCTCTTTAACCATTTTATCTCATTAAGTTTTTTTTCCTTGATTTATATGTAAATCAAGGGAAAAAAAAAGCACTATCAAAGAAACTTTATCAATCAAAATAAAAAATTAAACGCCTTTTTTTTTATCTTATTAGAACTAGCTATGTGGGCTCAAATAATAAAAATAAAACATTACTATATTGTATTAAAAATTGAAATATTATAGTGTGTTAATGTATGTTGACACTAAAAAGCATGCTCATGTTGAACAAACACACACACAGACAACATTTATTTAATGTTTATAATGAATTATAAAAAAAAAAGTTGAGTTTTTCCTAAAATTATATATTTTTTCACTTAAAGTTTGTATCAATTATAATTTTGACAAAATTGAATGATGTTTGTGTTATTTTCCTATAAATATCTATGATGAGAGAGATTCACCGACAACTATTTGCAATTGCAGGAATGTATAGCAAATCACTTAAATTATAATACGCGTTTTCTCCAACCTCTCTCCTCTCTGCACTCCCCCTCCCCCTTCTCATGCTCTCTCACCGGCGGTTTGTGCCTTACAGTTAAGAATTGAAGGAAATTAGGTCAAGCTCAATGATTCATCTTGAGCCTGGACACTTCTATATATATAATCATCAGTAACCAATTATATAGTGATTGCTCTATACAAGGAAATGATTTATTTCCTACTCAGTGATTACTCTATACAAGGAAATGATTTATTTCTACTCAGTAATTATTCTATACAAGGAAATGATTTATTTCTACTCAGTAATTATTCTATACAAGGAAATGATTTATTCCGGCAACCACCGCTTTTGTGCCAGAGACAAGTCAGAGTGCTTGTTGCGAGTCTATATCTTTGATTTGCGGTCCTAGTGTTTTGGAGGCCAGATCTTTGATCTACGGTCCTCTCTCTCAGAGTTTTGTCAGATGTGGCCTTCTTTAATCTTTGTAGTGAGTCCCTTCCCCTCCTTCTTCAGATCTGATCTGCAGAGATGAGATTTATCTGGTTTTTGTTTCTTTTTTTGTGATACTGGGTTTTTTGGGTAGTTTTCTTTGCTTAGGAAATAAACAGATTTATAAGATCTACGTTCAAATCCTCTTGGTTGGAAGGCTGTTTGAGCGTTTTTAGATCCGATTATCATCTGGTACCTTGGATCTGTGTTCTTAGGGACAGATTTAAAGAGGCTTTGTTTTGTGTGTGGTCAAGGTCACCAAATCTATGTGTTCAGAAAAGCAGAAGTGTTCTTTAGGATATTATGAGTCTCATTTCTCCTGAGGTTGGGTTTTCTTGGATCTTTACCCCTAAACGAGGTACCTGTATAGCTGCCTCAGTTGTAGCTTATGCTTATAAGGAGGTGTGCTCGATCGGGTAGGTTTTTCAATACCTTCTTTGTTGTCACTTCTAACTTTGGGTGTTCAGGAGGCTGCTGTTGTCCATGATTTTCCTTTTACTCTTATCATTTTAATGGGTGGTGACTGTTTCTTCTTGCTTTTGGTTTGGCTTGTTGTATTTGTGTACTTTCTTTATGTTGTTCTTATGTAATGTTCTGTTTCTTAATATTAATATATATATCCTCGATTAAAAAAAAAAGATGAGAGAGATTGTCTTTAATTTAATTAAATTTAGAAATTCATATTAGTTTCAAACATTGAATGTAACAGAAAATGTATGAGGTTTGATTAACGACAATTTCGTATTTTTAAATTTTTGTTTTGTTAATTGGTCCTTCTAAATAATTACAATTTTTATGGTCATTCTCAATAAATATTATCTACTATGGATCCTGTATTTTAATTTTGGGAAAATTATAATGAAAGACCTAAGAAAAATAATATTTATTAAGAAGGATCATAAAAAGAAGTAATTATTTTAAAGGACCAAAAATTAAAATATTAAAATAAAAGGACTAAATTACCCTTAATCAGATTTCCTATCTTCTCATTAACTAAATTTGGAATGATTTTTTCTTACATAAGAATCTAGAGTAATTGATGGACAATAATAAATAGATATCAATTCAAATAATTCTTTTTCTATTGTAGAATCACTCAAGATTATTATGTTAGAGAAAAGATAGGAAAGATGGAGCTTTTTATGGTTATAGTGAAAGAAAAGAGGGATTTGGTTTCTTTAACCACGTTGTTCTTCTCTTTTGATGGGGTTTTTCTGAGTTAAGAGTCTTTTACTTTATTTTCTGTTTATCTGGGAATGGAACAACGAGTAATATTGAATGTATCAGGTACTTTTGGTTGCCTCGACACAAAAAATCTCATGTCTAACACTGCAGACGGTTGCACAACGCACGAGGCTTCTTCTGCCACAATCATAAAAAGCTCCATCTTTCCTATCTTTTCTCTAGCATAATAATCTGGAGTGATTCTGCGATGGGAAAAGAATTATTTGAATTAATATCTATTTATTATTATATATTAATTACTTTAGATTCTCATGTAAGAAAAAATCATTCCATATTCAGTTAATAAGAAGATAGGAAGAAAAAATCATTCCAGATTTAGTTAATGAGAAGATAGGAAATCTGATTAAGGGTAATTTAGTCCTTTTATTTTAATATTTTAATTTTTGGTCCTTTAAAATAATTACCACTTTTTATGGTCCTTTTTAATAAATATTATTTTTTTTAGGTCCTTTATTATAATTTTCCCTATTAAAAACCATGGAGAATATAGTAAGGAAAACAAAAACCCCTTGTTTTGCAATTTTGACGTCTTTCTTTTGTTTTATTGTATTTGTAAATATGTATGGTTTGTTGGCTCATAAATAAGATAAAAGACAAATTATTATTTTCCCAATGGGTATATGCACTATTTAAAGATCATTAAAAAAGAAAAAAGAAAAAGAAAGAGGAAGAAGCATTATTTAAATAGTCATATTTTTTTATTTTCCCAATGGATCCATGCATTCTTGAGGTTCAAACTCGTATCATCCTCGATAATCACAAAATCCAATATGATTTAAATGATGAAGATATCAATTGAACTACATATACACTCTCACACACCTCAAATCTAAGGTTATCAATCTCGCGAGTTTAAATAAACTTGTGACAATAATATATATTCATATCATAAATTCGTAAGAATTTACTTTCATTATTAAGTAGATATTAATACTGTATAATAAATAATTAAAATATAAAAACATGACAATAATTTAATTTAAGTATATTTTAAATCTAAATAATTGAAAGTAAATCCATCAATATTCAAAATTTACAATATTTAATAAATAAATTTCTATAAAACTCACATTTAAAGTTTCTAAGTATGGTCAAATAAAAAAAAATTGGCACGAGTTTAATGATGAGTTAACATAGTTTTGTAAGTTTGAAACGTAAAAATGGTAAACTTGGTATATAAACTCTTAAGTTTAACCGAGTTTATAACTGTTACGAGTTTACCAGTGACTCGACTCGATTTGATAAACTAGAAATGTAAAAACAATAAACTCGGAGAATCAACTTGTTAGTTTGACAACAATGCCCACACCACTATCTCTGTAGCTCATGTCCTAAATATAAGAATTAAATAATAATTTGTGAATATTAAAAAGTTAGCTTAGTTAGTTATTTATAATAAATTGGTATTTACTTCCCTAATATACAATGGTTAATCATGTGAATTGGAATGTCCCTTGTTGAAAACTATTTTGACCAAATTATCCTATTGATTAATAGGGATAATTTAAAGAAAAATTATAGATTTGGGAGAAAAGATGAATTGTAGTATTATTTTTAGTATCATAATAAAATCCTAGTCTAGATATTATATTAAAGATCGAAAGCAGAATAAATTTTTCCACTCCAGTCAAGTGGTGGCACTGTCCTCTTCTTACTCTTTACCAAACAAATTCTTGTAAATCTACTTGTCTATCAATGCCCAATTGGGAACAGAGGCAAAGAAAAGGTCATGTGCTCTTTTAGAGAATAGGTGGAAAGCATTGTCTTTTATGATCATCAATATAAACTTAATAGGAATAGTACAATAAGCATGCATTGTGTATTGTCTCTTTTTTTTGTTGTTCCTTACAAGTTACAACAATGCCAGTGTCATCTTCAACCCATTGCATTCTTTCTGGCTTCATGCCAGACAAAGTAAAGAAAGAATAACAAGAAGGAGATGTGGTCATTGTAGTGTTCGTAGGAAATAGGCATAGGTTCTGACACTGTGCAATGGATGTTGCTTTTATTTTATTCCCAACTTTCAAATTTTGAAATTTAAAATGTCATTGTTGGTGTGTGTAATCAAGTGAAATTAGGATTCTCCTCTTCCAGACTTCCCCATCATCTCTCCCTCGTCTGTTATCGTTGCCATCGTTGCCGTCATTATTACCGCTGCTTCATTTAAAAAGCTTCCTGTAAGAGCATTTCTTCTCAATCGCTGACAATCATGTTCTCAGTCAAGGAGGTTTGAAAATGCGACATGCAAAAGTCGACGGCATCATTTGGGTACTTCTCATTAAAGATCTTTTTGTTTTTGTGTGTATTATGCCTACTCTTCTTCACCTTTTGGATTAAGCCGAAAATGGATGTATGAGATACTTAACCCTGTTCTTCAAGGATAGACTCAATTAGTCTGTGCTCTTCAATCTATGTATGAGTAATCTTTTCGCCTATTCATCAAGTTTGTTCATTTCATCTGTTAGGTCTTCGTCAGTTTTGGTTTAACCTCTACTTTTTAACCTTTTCCCCTACTCTTAGTTCGTTTTGGTTTATATTATAAATTAGACTCTGAGGATCCTAATGTGGCAATTGCATCTCTGTGAATTATTCGAAGTGTTTGTGTATGAGGACTCTATGAGCAAGAGCATGAATTGGCAATGGTAAGGGAATGCTAAGAAGGAGGAGGTGTGACCATCGGATACCAACATTCATCCTTGTCGGTTGCTAGTATATATTTTTCCCTCTATCATCTTCTTCTCAGTATTTCTTCTCCTTTTTTTGGTCTTTGAGACCTCTTTGACTTGGATGGGGCAATGGGATTGAGCATGGAAAATTTAGTCTAATTTTGTATCCATTTATCATCTCTCTTAAATCTTGCAAGAGCATGCTAAAAATGTTGCAATGTGATAGTTAGCCTTACGGTTCATTTGCAGGGAAAGCAGAAGGCCTAGCCTAATGTTGCATAGCATAATATGGTGGTAGAACAATATAATACTTCCAATTTGTAAAGTGCAGTTGTCAATTTGTGTTGTTATCAAGTGGAAATTCAAATCTTGCTTCTAAAGCTGCCATGAAAGATTAAAAGAGGTAGGGTGCTTCTTGCTTCTAAAGATTGAAAGATGATAGTAGTGTGTAGAATCTTCTGTTAATTTTTATTTCTTAACAACTTATTGTCAAATATTTACTCTAATAGATTCTCTCAAATCTTGGTTGTATGAAATTGTGATAACTGCATTGTCTAATGAATGAAGAAGGTGGACTCTAACTTACACAAAACACTAGAGATAGCAAAAACAACATGATGACAGTAAGAAAATAAACATTACTATTATTTAAAGTTACACAACCAACATCTAATTATTTCTATTGTGAGGCAAAGGTTGGGAGGATTCCTATAACCATGTCGTCACTAAGTTCCTCAAATTGTGGCCATTGAGGATTAAAGAACACCTTGGTCCCATTAAAGTAGGTTCTCATAATTGGAAGATTAACCTCACACTTAGTCTGAGGCACAACGTATTGAAATGATTGTGTAGACACAATCCGCTATTGAAAAATTTTCAAGCACTCTCAAGGTCACACTATGCAAAAATTGCTTTTGAGACTAGGTAAAAATCACTTTTCAGACTAGTTTTGGATCTGGTCTCGGTATAGCCAGTCTTAAAAGTCTATTATTTTTAAGGGTTAAGGTGCAGATTTGCCAACCAACTATTACCCGAGGAGCGTCTGGGTCAAATAACTATTGAGGGGACCAAAATTGCCAATCAACAATTAGAAAGTGAAAAAAAAAACACACAATTTGGAGCAGATTCGCCAACGAACTATTACCCCGTCACTGTCTTGGTGTCTCCGTCTTCCATTGACTGTCATAGTGTCAGTAACGTCGGCATTTCCAAAGCTTCTATTATTTCTGGATGTTCCACTCACCCTCTTGAACTCATCCAGTAGTCCACACCGTTTGACTGGCACGCACCTTGCACCCTGGTTCCATCCCTCCGATGCCACAAGCAATAACCGCTGTTGCCGCAATGCCTGCTCTCATGGGTCCCATCTCTGTTGGTGTTTTCCTTTTCCAACAAGAAGGCTTAACCGCTATTTTCTCCAATGTTTTCGCCACCATCCTATGCCAGTGCCTCACATTTTAACTTAATTGTGATAGTTGTTTTTTTTAATAGTTATTTGGTGTTTTTTTTTTCACTTTTTAATTGTTGATTGGCAATTTTGGTCCCTTCAATAATTATTTGGCTCAGTCGCTCCTCGGATAATAGTTGGTTGGCAAATCTGCACCTTCACCCTTATTTATAAGACCGATTGAGCAACCAGTCTTAAAAAATACTTTTTAGACGGATTATTTATATATTACTTCTAAAAAGTAGGACGTTTAAACTAGTTTTGTACACAACTAGTCTTAAAAGTCCCTCTCTATCACCAAAAAAAAAAAAAAGGAACCAAGTAAACGAAAGGCACATGCTCACCTCCTAGAAGTTGTACCATGATGGCGGCGTAGTCGATGCCATCTTTCTCCTCGAACTTGACAGAGCTGTCTTGGGAAACTTCAAAGGAGCCTTCAAGCTTGTCGAGAGTGTAGGTGAGGCACATCATGAGCCTAGTGTTTTGGAACTCCAGTGTTGTGATCTTGTTCATGCTCTTTGTTTTCATGACGAAGGACGTGGGCTTAAGGACGAATTTCTTGGCATCGTATTTTTCGAGCTTGAAGGTGAATGATTCAACTTCGCTGTCGATGGTCGAACAACTGGTTCGCCGTCCCTGTTCCTTTGACTTCCAAGTAGGTCTTGCTCTATATTTTGTCATAAGTCAAGCATTTGGGGACACCCTCGATGCTTGCTCCTAGAGAAAAAGACATCAAATATCAGCAAATTTGATTAAACCCTAGAATAAGAAAAAAATAATAATAAATGAGTGAAAAAGAAGGAATTAATTAACTTACAGAGATAATGAGAGCATAAGAGGTAAGGGCAACACCCCAAATTTTGGCGGTGTCAGAAAATTTGTGAGTGAGGTCCTTAAGATGAGGTTGAAGAGAGCAAGTGAGGCAAGATTTACAAGATTGGAAGCCGAAGACCTTGGAAATGGAGTGGGAAGATTTATGTTGTAAGGGTATATTGGTGATGGAAGCGGCCATTGTTGTTGCCAGAACTTCTCTGTGTGTGTCTCTACAACAAAAGCTGGTGGTAATGATGGAGAGAGCGAGGTAGTTTGTGTTAGGGGAATGAAAGTTTTCACAAGAGGAAGAGAGGTTTAGAGAGAGAGAAATTCAATTCTTGGCGTAACGAAGAGAGTATACAGTTAGTGAGTTGTAAGAGCATGTCGATGAGGGAGGCTGCCATTGTTGCTGCTAGAACTACTCTGTGTGTGCCTTTACAATAGAAATTGATGGTGATGATGGAGAGAGTGAGGGAATTTGTTTACAGGGAAAGAGAGTTTTCACGACAAGAAGAGAGATTCAGAGAGAGTGAAATTCAATTTTCGGTGCGACGAAGAGAGGATACAGTTAGTGATTTGTAATTTGGGGCTAATCTTTTAGACCAGTTATGCTCAAAATATGGTTTTAAAAGTTCACCTTCTAAACCAGTTATTCTTAATAACTGGTCTTAAAAGTGATAAATGTATTATTTTTTATTCCTGACCTTTTAGACCAATTATTGTTAACAACTGGTGTTAAAAGTTTCATCTTCTAAACCGGTTAAACAAGACAACTAGCCTTAAAAGTAATCAACATTTTTTTGAAAAACTTTTTAGACCGGTTGTTTGCGAAACCAATCTAAATAATATCTTTTAGATCTCATATTAAATGAATTGGTATAAGAAGTTCTTTATACGTACGAAACTGCCATCAGTCATACTTTTTAGACTTGATCCTTTATATTTGGTCTAAATGTGACCTTGCTAGAATTGAAAGAATATGATACAACAAAATTGGACGAAGGCACATAGTTTAAAGCAAATTTGAACAACTGTTGAATGATACCTTATAGTTGGCCCCTGCTCATCTTCAAGCCCAAAATAACTTCCTTGCAAAAAAATCCTTGTACATTTGTCAACGTATTCACCTCAACAGACCCAAGAAAACCATTTACATCAATATTGGGATCCGTGCACACAGGGGAGTTTAAAAAAAAAACTTTTACAAATCCCAGCCGAGGATCCATTAACGGCGTTTAAATCAAGTTAGTAAGAAAGGAACTGTATCTATATCGAATGGTATGCTTCTCGTTCTATTTGAATTCGTGGGCTACCTATTCGATCACCAGAAGTCGACTCTATGAATCTCCTCCCTCTGCCGGTATCCACACGAATAGCCTTAAACATGAATGGCAGCGTGCTAGCGCCTTCATTATTCTCGCGTCTCTCCTTTTCTCTCTAGGGTTTCTTGCGGCTTCTCTAATTCATCTGTGCATTCAATACAACTAGATCAATATCTATTTAAAGAGTTTCTAAAACCCTAATGAGCCGTATTAAAATATTCAAACTTAATCTAATTAATCTTGAAATTCGAATATGAATTAAAATAGTATATTAATTAAATCTGTCCAACAGATCTAATCTAATATATTTATTTAATTCGAATTATGAGCCTACAGATTTAATTTATCTTTATAAATTAAATCTGAGACATGATATCTTTCTATTTAATTAAATTTGAGATATTATATCTCAATTTAATTAAGTCTGAGATACTATATCTTTATTCGAAAATTAAATCTGAGATACAATATCTCAATTTATTATAGTTATTTAATTTATCAAATAAATTAAATATTATATATATAATAATATTATTATCTATAAATAATATCATTATTATTTTTGAATTTATAATATAATATGATATACTATATATATATATCAACCATAGATTAACAGTAATCATTAAATCTTAGACATATCTAAGATTCAATAAATCTGGATACTATTGTTTGTGTTGTGCTATTCTTGTGTGCTATCCTACAGGCTTACATGAGATTGGTAGCGGGTTAATATTGTACTAGCCCACAAGTCGCAAGCGACCTCTAGCAAGACATTGCGACTACCCAATTCATATGGGGGTCGATGATATCATACAACTTATCGTACAACCATGTCATGTCTCTTTTGTCACGCGATAATTTGGTCAAGGATGAGGTATAGATAATGTCAATTTCCTGTTCTTAACCATTACTTTCTCGATTCTTGAGTTGTCTAATTGAAATGGAAACTCCTTTCCATCGTAGTATGGCCATACGTTTCTCAGACTCACTCATTTAGGGCCCAATATTATCTCTCTACAAATGTGAGGGATAAATTCCATCTTGACCATTCACATTTCTCTACATGAAAACTACTGATCCCGATCATAGCCTTTATCATCATTCGGTCAAAGGTGACTTGTGACTAGGTCAAAGATCAGCGACTCATCATGTAGGAATCCATGATGATCTCAGGTCAAAGGGTGTAACGCAGTTACACATGAGATAAGCTTATAACTAAATCCATGCAGCTTTCTCATAGTGGGTCGGTCTAGCACTTTGTACTCTTACAAATACCTATGACTTTGATTCGCATCTCCATAGCTCATCAAAGTCATACTGGTCTTATTTCATATTCGCTCCCGTGTAGATGACCGATTAGGGACATTTAGGATAATCTATAAGATATATCCAATGATACAATTATCACTATAAACATGCAAATGAAATGATAACTAAAGAAGAATACTTTAAATAACATAAACGTTTAAAGTATAATGACTTGCCCCTAGGGCATAATTTCCAACAATTAGAACATAGTAGTGATGATTAGATAATTGAAAAGGAATATTTTATAAATCTTTGCTGCAAATAGGACTTAAGAACAACACAATGAACTGACCAAGCAACTGCCATAGCCTTTGATTAGGTGGATCATTGATATGTTAGATAATTGTTCTTACTATTTAGGTGAATTTGTAATATAATGATGATGAATTTGATTAAATTTTATTTACTTATTTATTTATATATCTGAAGATAAGAGTCGTTCATAAAACTTGTAAATGGAATATTCACCTCTTTAATTATACATTTATTGATTGAGAGATAAAGATTCTCATATTCTATTGTAATTGATTGGTCAGTTGTTGCAAATATGTTTAAGAATTCCAACATAAAAGAGATTCTTTTTGAAAAATTATACAAAAGCTAATGACTATATATTATAATGCTAATGATGTATATCAATGAAGTCATCTAATAAAGTAATATAGTGTTAACTGATGAGCTTACAAAGTGCGGTTCCCCAATTTTGAGATTTGAATATTAGAAATATTATGATGGAATTTTATATTGACGAATTGGGCCTAAATATTTTCAAAACTATTATTTGAATTTAGCATCTATTTTCCCAATTATTTAAGGAAAAATAATCAGAAAATAAATATTGGCCTATAAATTTTAGAGTCAATATTTTATGAATTATAGAAGCTAATCAAGGGGAAAAAAAATCCTTATATGGTATTAAGATTTTTTTTTTTTGGTTGGAATATGATATTAAGAATTTATTTATAGTACTTCCAATATTTGCAACTAAATGAGTAAGGGACCAAGTTACGAATAAAAGTCTTATAAAGGGTTAAGGAGGATCAAATGGATTACTTTGTGGAATGAACCCCATAACACTTGCCCTCCTTAGATTTAGTCAAGACACACATATGATTCCATAAGCTCCACGCCGCCTCACCCCTTTTCCTCTAAATTTTCGGTCAACACATACACCTCACCTTTCTCTTATGTTTTTTAAAAAACTGCCACCTCACCTCTCTTTATTTGTCTTGTGTGGCAAGCACACTCCACCTTCTCATTTCTCATTTGTTCATTTATTTATTTCAGCCAAAACACCTCCAGCATACAGAAAAAGAGAGTAAGGGCATGAGAGGGCGGTTGAAGAAGGAAGAAGGAGGACCCAAAATTTGCCTTGTTCACTAGTTAAACACTTGAGGTAAGTCTTCTAATAATCTCTCCAACTTCATATTGGTATGTAGTGGATTTTTCCTTGATGATGACCGAACCTTCGCCTCTGATTGGTTGAGTATATATAACTTCTGCAATTGAAAGATAAATGGAAGAATAGGAGAAGGGTAGTGTAATATGAGATTTTTTGGAAGCAATATAGTGGAGTTTTATTAATTGTTCTATATACCCTGTTTTTTTTTTTAGCCTTTGTTTCTGTATGAAGGAATTTGATTTGATTTTTTTTTCTTTTAAATGCTTCCAATGTGTTTATAAGAGGTTTTTTTGTAGGGTATTTCCTCCATCACAAATTTGAAACCATTGTGATCAAAAGCAGGTTCTACCCAATTTTTTTTTGGAAATGGAATTTAAAAAATTGAAACACTGATTTTTGAATAAGAAAAACCAGGGCAGTTGGCCTCTTCTAGCCATGATATTTGGTGTATATGTAATACACATATTAATCTTTAAAATGAATCATAGATCATGTCAATTGGAGTTTAAAACTCAAGTTATGATGTTTCAAAGTTAGGGAATGAAAGCTGTAAAATTCTGCTTTCCAGAAAATTGGTTTCTGTTTTGAGCTAGATTTTGACCAAACAAATGACTTTGTCTGTCTATGAAATTTGGTCAGATAATAGTACACCTCATAAGCTTTAAAATGTTAAAACATATTAATTGAAGGTGTAGAAATAAAGTTGTGAATTTCCCAAATTGTGCAAGAAAATTGGAAGATCTTGTTTTTCCAGATTGAGGGTTATGTTCATATAAGGTAAAAATAGGGCAAATGAATCCCTCTGACTGTGATATTTGGTGGACCCCTTAGTAAACATGTCAAGATTTATAATGAGTTCAAAAACACATTAATTGGACTTGTATATTGAAAAATGGTGTTTTTTGGCGCGAGGTCAAGTATCTTGACTAATTTGTCCCCATTAGCTTTATAATATTTCCATTAGTGCCCTTGGCAAAAAATAAATGTAGGTCATGATTGTAGGCCATGGTAAAAAATAATACTCCTCTGATCCTAAATATAGAACATAGTTTCTAGTGCAAGTTGCATTACAAACTATGTCCTATGTTCAGGACCGAAAGTAGTAATTGACTTCCTCTCTCTTGGATCTTTTCTCTGTTGTTTGCCTCATCTCTGGGAAAAAATAATAGTCGCTTTCCTCTCTCATCTCCTCTCTGTTGTCGGCCTCATCTCTGGATCATCGGGTACACCTCTCTCTTTCTCTCTCCCTTCTCTAATTCAATCTTTTATTATATGGGTATTGTTGCTTTCTCTGTGATGACTTCAATTTAGATCTTTTTTCAATTTCTTGTCCTGGGTTTCTGTAACTTTCGCAGCATGTGATCTGGATTTAGATCTAATTCTAAAAATTGTGTATTTGAAAAAAAATTGGTATTTGATTCATTTGGGGTTATGATATATTTGCATATTGATGTTGACATGTATGTACCCTTGCTGTTTGTGCTTGATGGCAGTGGCGGACTCAGACTTTTGAGTTTATGGGTGCACAATTATTTGGGGGTTCGGGGGCAGCGTCCCCGAAAATTTTTTTTAAGGAAAGTTTTAAACACATTAAAAAACAAAAGAATATAAACAATAAAAGAAAAGAAAACTTCAATTTAACATAGAAAAATAATAATCAAGAGGTAACTAACATTTATATCAGAATGAAACATTTTTTATTCTTCATTCCTTGAAAATATTGCATTATATCTTCATCATATCCAATATATCATTCTTTGTCTCTTGAGTCTCACGCATAAGATCTTTTTTTTTAAAAAAAATGATATAAACGCATAAGATCTTTTTTTTTTTTTTAATGATATAAACGCATAGGATCACTTTATGTAAAGATTTTAAAAAAGAAAACTAAGACCCCACCAATTATTGCCATTAGCATAGAGAATATATCGTGCTTGTGGCTCGCCGTCAGCAGTGAGAGTTTCAGATCTGGTTGTGGGGGTTGTGTGCGACCTTTCCTTTCCACTTCTCGTTTAGATCTGGTTGTGGGTACTGTGACCTGTGTTCTGCGATAACCAAGAAGTAAATCCTGGTTCTGTTTTGCTGTGGTGATCGAAAATGGTTCTTTATAGTCATCTCTCCATCTCCCCTGTTCCTGGCTGCCTTCCCACAGGCTTAGAACAGAGAAATAATCATATCAACCTACGGAGAGAATTTCTGTGTAACTATGTTGAAGGCTTCCAGTGAATTCTTGGTCCAACTTTTCACCATATTTGGTTTTTTTAAAAAAAAAAATCTGAAAATCTATGTCCGCACCTGCGTGCACCTGCGCCAACGTAGGTCCACGGCTGCTTGACGGTGATAGTGGAGCTTGCTTTAGATTTGACGAAGGCTCGATTATGTGCTCGTTGGGGATAGTGCGGCAAAAGTGACTTTTTTTTTTTTCCCTAGATGGGCTTTTGCAAACGTAAGATAAAAATTAGATTGTAGATGTGATTTATGTTTCGGATAGCGGTGGGAGAAATGATTTTTCTTTGAATAGGCTCTTGTTTGTAATAGTGCTTAAAAAGTCATTTGAGATGGAAAATAACTGAAAATAGAATAAATCTTATTGAATACTACACAATATATATATATCGTGATAATTGAAGATAAAAATTTAAATTTGATGAAACAAATTAAATTATTATTAAAAATTTTTGAAAAACTCTAAAGAACTTAATTAAATATATTCTAATGGAAAAATTAGAATGTATACAAATGTATATTTAATAGTACTTTGCTTATTGACTCATCTATCCCTAAAAAGTCACTCCGAAGCTGGAAAAAGTGACTTTTATCAGAAGCCACTTTATTACAATAAGTCCATCAATCCTTGAAGTTATCCCAAATGGTTCATATTAGCTTTTTTTTTTTTTTTTTTCCTGTTGGGCTTATTTTACTATTTGATGGATTTTTTTCCTCATCCACAACCATGCCAAATAGGCCTGTAAGTCATGGAATGTTTTATGAGAGCACTTGGAGCAAAAAGAGGAAAAGGAAGGACGGTACCCCCATGGCGCAATGAAGAGTGCCAAGAAATCGAAGAAGTGTGATAAGAAAGAAGAAGAAAAGATGCTTTTATTGGAGATAATTTTGTTGATACGATCTTTTAAATATATTCATATGTTAATCAAAATAAAAAATATATACATACATACCTATATGTTTCTTAATAACATGTTTCTTTTTACCTGAATATAGTATCATGTTGATGACACTGAATTTTATAAATTATATAATTTTGAATAAGAATACATAAATTAATTAAAACATATAAATAAATATACAAGGATAAAATAATTAGTTATTACCTCTCATCCCTTCTCCCTATTGAACATCTCTTACTTTCCTTCTTTTAAACCAAACCAAATAGCCTAACTTACATCTCCCATCCTTTCCCTTCCATCCACTCCCCTCAAATCAAATAGGCTCTAACAACCTACTTGTTACGTAGAAAGCAAGGGAGGGAAAGGGAAGATGATAGAGTTCCCTACCGAAAAATACGTTTGGCACCGAAATCCTTTCTGAAAAAATTTTCCCGTCAGGTGCCTTTAAACATGGGAAAGTGACTTCTCACCAAAAGTGGTGGCAGGTCCAAAAGCTTCCGAAGACAGATAAATTATGGGACCAAAAAAAAAAAAAACCCTTATAAACAGTCTAAATAAAACACGAGCCACGAGCACAAGGACGAGTTAGCTTCATGTATCTCCGCATAGCCATGTGAATATCTATGCAACAGAATCATGTAAGGATCATAAATCAATAAATGCAAACAATTGAATTTAATATGAAAATGGAAGAGAAAAAAAGTACAAATTAACAAAGAGATATATATTTTCTTTCTGGAATGATAAAAAAAAAATTTATGAAAGAAAAAAAGAGAGGATGTTTTAACAAAGATCGCAGAAAAAATCTGTATAGTTCGCAATTGCTCATCTTTGTCAATTTTGTGTTGAATTCTCTTGAATGAGATCTTAGATTTGTTCCACAACAATACATGCATGTCCACATACTATAATATATTGTTGCGAGTTGGTGTTTCGGCCGTTTTTGTTTTTGCTTTTGAACTGGGGTCATAATAAAATAATGTTTTCAGGCCACAAAATATGTGTCTTCGCATAGATCTTGAAAAAACAAAGAAACAGACACCAAAAACATGAAAAACTAATGTTAGAAACGTCAATTATGAAGGAAAGAATAGTCGAGTGTACCGAATCCAAACCACGGATCCATATGAGTTTGTGCGACTTGGTTAGAGGTAGGGGATGACACCCTGATCTGAAACAACATCATTTTTGTGTTGGGAGTGTCTCCTTCTTTTAGTGAAATGGCACGTTGATGAACTGGGAGGATGCCAACCTTCAAGGTGCATTGCACCCATACGTTTTGGGTTTGAAACTCCCTAGGACCATTTTTTGCAAAGTGTTTTAATTTTTTTTTAAACAAAAACAACAAAATGAAAGAAACACACCTGGTAGGGGTTGAACTCACGACCTAAGGCCCCGTTTGTTATAAAGAAGATTTTGGGAAGGAATGGAAAGGAATGGAATGGGAGATTAGGAGGGAATTTTAAAAATGTAAGCCGTTTGGTACACTAGGGAAAGGAAGTTAGTTGAGAGAAAATGATAAGTTTGGTATGAAGAATTGGGTGTTGGTTAAGTGAGAAGATTAGGTAAAATTCCTACAATGCCCCTAAATAGTTCGAACGCTGGCGTCTGGTTTGAACGTAAAGGACTAAAGGGACAATGCAGTTTGAACGAAAAATTGGACAATAACCAAACTTGTGCAGCTATTTATATCAGAACATTTGAGGAACAACAAAATGACAGAAATAGAAGTAGGCATTTTTGACAGAAACAAAAGTAATATAAATGCAAGACAGTCAAAAACCACAATACAAACCCACATATCGTCTTCTTGTTCTTGCTCATGTTGTTCCACTTCCTCTTCGCGGTAGTTCTCGTTGATTTTCTCAAGAACTTTTTTGGTGGGTGTTTTGGGTTTTGGGTTGCGTTTTGCAACTGAGCACATCGGAGACACGATCGGAGCAAGAGGATCAGCAAAATTTCAGAGAGTTGAAGCATCGAAGCAAGCGGCCATGAAATTACCGATCTTAGTCTGCAATATCTGATGAAGAAGAAGCAGGAAGAAGAACTGCGTGCAAAATTTTTTAGGGCCAATTTTGTCACAGAATTTCACTCTCCCGGGAAGATTTAAGCTTTCCCTCTATTTTTGGATGAAATGCAACTTACCACGTTGAAAGGAAGATCAAAGGTTGCTGGAAGATGGTTTCTGGGAAAGCAGTGCTACCAAACATGTTCTGTGACGGAAGATTTACAATCTTCCCTTTCCTTCATCCTATCTTCAGTGTAACAAACGAGTCCTAAGGCTTTAGACAGAGATGCCTATCCACTCAATTAGAGCCTCATTTAATTATTGAATGTTCTTCTTGCAACTATAGAATGAATACTAGTTTATTATGTCTAAAATTTATGATGGCTTGGAAGGATAGGTTTGAAGTGTCTAGGCCTCTGGATTGTCCAAAATTTTTTGTTTTTAGACAAAAAACATGCAGAGATTGGAATTGGGCTTTGAAAACATTGGGCCTAATCAATAAAAAAAAGGAAAAGAAAACAAGAGGGAGAACAAGGATGTTTTGGGTTGCCGAACTGCAATTTTTTTTTGGGCTGCACTTTTTTTTTTAGGCTAGAAAAAAATTGTTGGGCCAAATTTAATTAAAAAAATAGTGGTCTGGGCTCTAATTTTGGGACATTTAGTTACCTATTATTGATGGCTTAGAAAATAAACATTTTTTTTTTGGGTGAAAGACTATTATTTGTTGTTAAAGCGTCTATATGTTGATTAAAAAAAAACGAGAGAGTGACTTGATGACTGAATTATCATATGTTAAAAATGTGGACTTGTTGGCTGAAAAATCATATGTCAAAATGTTGAGTTTTAGTGGTGGAATCAGATAAAGTTAATTCATACCATTGGTGTCTAGGAAAGTGGTGCAAAGGCTAAGTCTTGAATTAGTGGTTATTTAATTAGTCAATGTTGCAATAGCTTGGAGAGACTCCTACTAGATTTGTACTTACCTGGCCAATTGATATGATGAACATAGCTAGTTTCATGTATTTGTAGAATACGATTATAGCCTTAATTTTATAACTATAGATGATTTTGTTGCTAGGATTTTATGCTTTGTGAATAGCAATTGTATGAATGTTAAATATTAAAGTTTTGGAGTTAAGTATGGTGGATTTATTAATCACCAAAGTAGTCAATTATTTATGAATTATTTTAATTCCAAATATTATGATAAGTTAAACATTTAAGTTTTGGAATTAAATATGGTGGATTTGTTATTCACCAAAGTGGTCAATTCTTTATTAATTATTTTAATTTCAAATATTATGATGATGTTACAATTACGCATAACCTTGATGCTATGAAGTTATGTTTGTGTTGTGGGTGAATTAAAGTTTGTTATTATAAGGCATTTATGAATCAACCCAAACATTGGTTATTTGCCTTCATAATTATTGAACATAAATATTGGTATTATCGCTATACTTATAGCTTTATTTAGACATCCAAAAATGATAAAAGATTTCTAGTTGGGATATGTATTACTATCAAATTATATGAAATATTTATAACATCATTATGGTTGAATATTATATATTAGTGAAAAATCGGACATTGAAAGAAATGATGAATGTAATGATTGACTACGTCTGGTTTACCACAGAATTTGTGGGGGAATCCATTTTCACAACTAACTTTCTAATTAATAGAATGCCTCACAAACGATACAAAACATACCATATGAAATATGGAATGAAAAAAAACCTTTCTTGAAATATTTGAAAGTGTGGGGGGCTTGGCTATGGTTACAATTCTTAAACCCAAAAGTTTGAAAATAGGGCGCAAGACACTAGATTGTGTGTTTATTGGCTATGCACTTAATAGTAGTGCATTTCGTTTTCTGGTTTATAAGTTCGATGTATCACATATCCATGTGAATATGGTTATTGAGTCAAGGAACCTATGTTATTTGAGAATGTATTTACGTTTAATAAGGGTAATGATGATAACAACACTGATATCTCAAGATAGTATGATGAAGTACAAGGCAAAGGACTGCAACATCCTTTGGGCCTGATTTTTTGACTTTTATGTTGGAAGAATGAGAGCCTCGAATGTATGGAGAGGTTATGTGCTCCCTTAAAGCACCATTCTGGGCAAAGGTTATCAATAGTGAAGTTGAATCCATTCTATCAAATCACACCTAGAAATTGGTTGACCTTTCTCCTAGCAATAAGCCTTTAGTAATTAAATGAGTCTTTAAAAAGAAGATGAAAGTAGATGACATTATTGATCAGTACAAAGCTAGGATGGTAGTAAAAGACTATAGACAACGTAAAGGCCTAGACTGCTTTGATAGCTATTGACTTGTTACAAGGATTACATCCATTCGGATGTTAATCGTGTTAGTAGCATTAAATGGGTTTGAGCTATATCAAATGGATGTGAAGATAGCATTCTTCAATAGTGAATTAGAGGAAGAGATTTATCTAGAACAACCTGAGGGTTTTGTTATCTCGGGACAAGAACAGAGAGTTTGTCGCTTGATAAAGTCCTTTTATGGACTAAAGCAAGCCCCGAAACAATGACATGCAAAATTTGATGAAGTTATATTATCAAATGGCTTTAGTATTAATGAATGTGACAAGTGTGTCTAAATTCATAATATTGAAAATGATTTTTCCATAGTTTATATTTATGTCGATGACATGTTGATAACAGGAAGTACTAATCAAATTATTAAAGCTACTAAGCAGTTGCTTACTAGTAAATTCAACATGAAAGATATGGATCTAGCAGATGTTATTTTGGGAATTAAAATCCATAGAACATCTGATGGGTTGGCTTTTATCACAAGCACACTATATTGCTAAAATTCTTGAGAAATTCAAGAGTCTGAACATAGCTCTTGTAACGAACCCTATAGATTCTAGTTTTCGATTGTTGAGAAATATTGTCGAAGCTCAAAAACAGACAGAGTATGCTTGAGTGCTAGGTAGTTTTATGTATGTTATGAACTGCACTAGACTTGAGGTTACCTACACAGTAAGCATGTTGAGTTGCTTTACAAGCAATCCAAACAAGTTTCATTAGAAAGCTATGATAAGTGTTTTGGGTTACTTGAAGCGCACTCAAGACTTTGCTTTGCATTATGAGAAGTACCTGAAAGACGGAATATCACCAAGAGGGGGGGGGGGTGAATTGGGGATATTAAATTTTCTCGCGATTGTTGCTCTGTTAGCGCACTACAAGAATAGAGGTGAACAGAGTAAAGTTGAGGAAGAATGAACACATGAAATTTATACTGGTTCGGTCTAAATCCTTGACTTATGTCCAATCCCCAGACTCTCCGGGATTTCACTAACTCAAGTGATTACACACTCTGTACTCTCGGAGTAATTCTCTCACTCTAGAACTTACTCCCCCTTACAAGTTGTAATCAAATAACCCAATCTCAAAGTCCCGATACTTTGAGATTCTTACAATAAATGATAATCAATGAAGAACTCTCTAAAAGAGTAGAAGAGTAAACACTGAAGATTGAAATATCAGAAGATATTGATTTCTTGTCGAAACAGTAAATGAGGTAGTTCGATAATTGAATGCGTAGAGTTTCGGGTGGTGGAGACTTGAATGCTTCTCGTATTTATAGATGCTTCCATTTAATGACCGTTGAGAAGAGATTAATGAGCCATTGTGAGTAATGAATGTGACCGTTGAGAATTCCGTGGCTTTGTCTCTTTGTATGCCTCCGACATTCGTCCGTTATTCTCCGTTGACATTTCTTATTCAAATTGCCCATTGAAGTTCATTAGGAATGTTGTCTGAAAAGTAGCTGGAGTGCTTTTCGTCTGCTCAGATGGTTTCTTGCCAAATTGGTGATTGTCTGTGTATCACATTAAATGCTTCTGACAAATATTTACTCTATGATAATTTGAAGTTTAAACCTGTTAAAACTGTCTAAAACACATTGGCAAACTGATTAAAGTTGATTAGAAATGATAAGAAACAATAATATTAAGTACCCATTGCATAATCACAGAGTTTCAGATTTCGAAATCATTGAATTTAAAAATTGATATGGGTAACTCGAGTTGTAAAGTGGTAACTCGAGTTTCAGTCAAGTTCTGGATATTTTGGAAGAAGAAGGCCAACTCGAGTTACACTTATTAACTCGAGTTGCTCTATTGTCAAACTTGGACAGAAAGCAATTTGCTTTGGTGTAACTTGAGTTGCACAGTAATAACTCGAGTTATGTTAAAAATAAATTCAAACAGAAGGCAATTGCATTTTGGCATAACTCGAGTTGCACAATAATAACTCGAGTTATGTTAAAGTTAAATTTAAACAGAGAGCGATTGCTACAGTACTAACTCGAGTTGTTGAAAATAACTTAAGTTACTTCAGATGACAGAAAATCATATCGCGAGAGGCTTTCTGGAAAGGTGAAGTACAGCCCATAACTCGAGTTATTAAGTGACAACTCGAGTTATGACCCTTTGAAAAATGATTTGTGACTTGAGTTATGATTTCCAACTTGAGTTATGATTTTTGTGAAAATTCTTTAAGTCCTCTATCAACTTGAGTTACTAATTTTCTAAAACCATTTTCAAAGAGCTCAAGATTGCTTTCAAGTATTTTTATCAAATGAAACAATTGTTAGTCATCATCAAAACATATAGAAAACTAACAGTACCCTGCAATGTTAGATTGGTATTGTGATACAAATTGGATCACTAGCTCTAATGATACAAGATTCACAAGTGTATATGTATTCACCCTTGCTTGGTGGGGGTGTCTTGGAAGTCATCCAAGCAAACTTGCATTGCAAGATCAACTATGGAAGTAGAATTTATTGCTTTAGATAAAGCTGGTGAGGAAGTCAAGTGGCTTCGTAATTTTCTTAGGGACATTCCTAGTTGGCCAAAGCTAGTATTAGCAATGTGTATACAATATGATAATCAAGCAATTATTGGTAGGGCCAAAAATGTTATTTACAACGGAAAATATAGACATATATGTTGCAAACATGATACCAATAGACAATTAATCTCGAATGGAATCATCTCAATTAATTATTGAAGAGTGGAGCTAAATACCCAAGAGGGGGGGTGAATTGGGTATCTTTAAAAATTAAGGATTGAGCTCTGTTTTTGACTAATGAAAACAGAGGCTAATAGAGGAGTAGGGAAGGAAAGCTTTACACAATGTGATTTATACTGGTTCGGTCCTTTCTCTGACCTACATCCAGTCCCCAAGCCTCACCTGGGATTTTCAATCCACTATAATCAAATATTGATTACACACTCTGTACTAAGAGTTGTTCTCTCACTAGAACACACTCCCCCTTACAAGTTGTAATCAATACACCCAACTACCAAGTCCCCTGACTTGTAGTTATCTCAATCAATAAATGATTTACAAGTATTTAACTCTCTTACAGAGTAGATATGATGAACACTGAAGTACTTGTATCAAGTATGATACTCTATAAGTGAAAGCTGATACACAATAAATGAATTTAGTAGAAATTCGCTCAGAGTAGTTGTATATCTTTCTGAAGATGATAATGAACTCTATTTATAGCTAGAGAACATTAAATGACCGTTGTAGCTTGAATCAGACCGTTGGAGAAGTTGCCCAAGTGTTCTGAAGTGGTTTTGGGGTCTTCTCTCTCTTGTTTTCCCTTAATCTAGTTGGTCAAGACATCAGGGCTGACTTTCTGCGAATTAATCCGTTGGAGAGGAGTTTTCTTGTTTCAGCTAACATCCTTAAATACTTTGTAAGCGTGTGCAGAAGGATTTGGGTAGAAGGAGTAACTTTTGTGCTTTGCAATAAATGCTCTGAGGTGCTTTTTGCTTTATACTCTAACCTCTCACCAAACATTCTTTAATGCTCTGAAATCCACTAATAAATACGTTAAACATAGCAGGGAATATCAGAGAATAATATTGGAAGAAGATAGAATCAAATAACATTGATTTCTGAAATGCCCAAATTCAAAAATTCTGAACCAGCGTCACGAACTCGAGTTCAGTTCTTACAGGCTCGAGTTCGAGGCTTTAGTGTTCAAAACTGTGCAAGTTCAAAAAGTGTAAACCTGAGGTTTGCTTTATAAACCTGAGGTTTGCATATCATTGAAAAACTAAAATGCTCTCGGGTTGAAATGAACTCAAGTTTATTAAAGTTAGGCTCGAGTTCGAGGCTTCAGTGTTTAAAAGCATGTAAGTTCAAAATGAACAAACCTGAGGTTTGTCTTTTAAACTGGAGGTTCTCAAGTCATTGAAAAACTAAGAAGCTCTCGGGTTGAAATGAACTCGAGTTCATTAATGTCAGGCTCGAGTTCGAGACACTTTTGAACAGACTTCGTTTTAGCTTGAAAACATAAACCTGAGGTTTGCAAAACACACTCTCGAGTTTAAAAACATATCCAAAAGTTCTTTGCTCTCTGGAACTTTTAGGCTCGAGTTTGTAAGTCTCAGGCTCGAGTTTAAATAGCTTAAAAACAGTTCTTTGCTCTCGGCCAAAACTAGGCTCGAGTTTGAATATGTTAGGCTCGAGTTTGAGCATTGGTGAACCTTTCAAACCGAAAAACTTTTCTTTTAATGGAACAGTGCAGAGCTTGAAAATATCTTTAAGTTTCAAACAACTTGTCCCGCCAGAGATGAACTCGAGTTTGCCATGACAGGCTCGAGTTCATGCTTTTAAAACTTTCTTTGGATCCTTTCAAACTTGAGGTTTGAAGAAAGCAAGTGTAAGGTTTAACATGTTCTCAAAGTTCAAAAACTCTCTGGAAAGAATGAACTCGAGTTTGACCTTAGTAGGCTCGAGTTCATGAGAACTTTTCAAAAGTTTAATTTTAAACTTCAGGTTCAGTCTCGAGTTTGGGAATCAACTGGACAAGTTTGTGCTCTCTGTCAAATCCAGGCTCGAGTTCAACACTAACAGGCTCGAGTTTGGTTTTGACAGATTGAAAAATACAAGTTTAAATTATTCTAAACTTTGTCAAACCTTATCAATATTGTTTACAATTGTTAGTAATCATCAAAACACACAGGGAACTAACAATTATGTGAAATCAAAAGAGAATGTAGCGAAACCATTGACTAAAGGGATTCCTAGAGAGCTAGTTAGGAATTTGTCGAAAGGAATAAGTTTAAGGCCAATCAATTGTTGATTATTGTAGTAACTCTAACTAGAAGAGTAGAGATCCCACAAACTAGGTTCAAAGGCACAACTAAGTGATGATCGACTGTAACCACTGTGGAGTTTTAAAACATATACCCATTCCTATGACAAGATAATACATATATATAAGTGTAAACATTCGAGCTTTCAATGGTTTCTTAATCTGATGTGTTTAGATAATGTATGTTAACTTACATTACAAGGAACCACTTATGTGAGTGTGAAGTGGGGGCCAATTCAATGAGAATTTAAAACGACCGATTCTCAATAACACTTGCAGAACCATGCAAGTGTTTAAGGCCAAAATGGACACAACATAAGGACCAACAATGCTAGAGGAGCAACTGTGTGACTCCTATTGTCTTGGTATACACTAAAAGGTCAACGATTCAAGACAACGCGTTCATTGATTGACCGAGTATATTCGCTAGGTTTTTACTAAAAAAGGTTCAAAGGAACCCCCACTACTAGAAAAGAATGAAATAGTGACAGAATTTATCTGTCGTAAATTATGCCAATATTTGCGACAGATTCATAATTCCATCGCAAATTACAAGTTTTGCGATGGATATTACAAATTTGTCACAAAAAACGTTGTTTTAGCGTGGAAGTGTCATACATCGTAAAACGGCGTGAAAAAGGACAACGTTTTGTTACAGCATAACCCATCCATATGGGGATTGTTGGATTTTAAGATCTAAATCCCATGAATTATGAATAAGAAGTCCCACTAGTTCGCCACTGCCGGTCATGTCGATTCGCTAGCGAGTGTCCATCTGATCATTTCATCATCTATAAATAAGACGTGCTAGTGACAGAAAATCAATATCTAAAATCATTCTCAAACACTCCTCTCTCATATATTGCATTTTGCAATTGTACTCTGTGCGGTTCTAAAAGCAGACTCGTTATGTTCGCTTGGGCTTCTAATTGAGAGTGCCATAATTCTGAAGACGAAAAATTCATTCTATCCTGGGAGACAATTGTTCATTAACCTTGGGCATTCGTATTGAGGGAGCAAATTGTCCTAAGGAGACAACATATGTTGGGTCGGATTTCTTCAAAGGTCATTATCATATTTCGGCAGTCTTGTGATTTTTTTTTTTTTAGGTTTTCTTATTATACAGAATTATTGTATGTTTATAGTATATGCAATCTTAGTTGTATAGATTCATGTTATTGTTCAATTTCTACTTGTTTAGTATATTTTTGACAACAGAAGATAGGACCAAGCAATTGTCTCACGAATATTTTTAGCATCGACCTCTTTACCAAGTTTTCTACAACACTGAAGTGCTTGTTTTCCATAATATATAACGTCTGCAACATGAAAACAAACATAATTAAACCTTTGAAAGAAAGAGTTTGTTTATAAAAAAGAAATGAAATTCTTTACCTGATTTTTTTTATTATTATTTCAAGAAATCATGAAATTTCTCATGATAGCCTTCCAAAAGATTTTAGTTTACTTTTCACAACCGTTTGGCTTGTCATTAGATCAACCATGAATTCTATGAAAAAATAAAACAATATCAAAACATAAAACATATGAAAAATGAAGAAAAAAATATTTAAGTTTGAAAATCCTTTATAGCACAGTTCTTTCAATAAGTTTGAATTTGAATTTAGATAACATTTAACATTTTGAAAAATATCTAACGTCAATACTTTCTCTTCCTCGGATTATGTTTCTTCCACTTCTAAGGAGTATTTAGCAATGAAACATCTATTCAAGTCAAGCCTAGTAGAGACGAGACTACAGGCTACTACAATACAACAATACCTCCTACTGTGGATAAGACTACAAAAATCTGGAACTGTTGATTGTTCTCTAGCTACATTTTAAACTAGCAAAGTAAAACAATTAGTGGAATGTTCTTCATGGTAAGTTTTTAATTCATGCCTATTTGAGACAAGTATGACAACCAACAAGGACTGTAACATGCTAATTTTTATATTAAGATTTAATTACAAATGAAAAAATTAATTAATCATTGATACATGAATTTGTTATGTAATTAACGAAATATTGGTTTTTATATAAAATATCATTTATGATAGTAAAAAAATTAGTTGAAACAATAATGTTTTATTAATTGAGAGAGAGAGAGAGAGAGCAGAGGGAGGAGGTGTTACACTCCTCCTAGCCTCGCCGTTTTGGGTGGCGGGTTAGAGGGATTATTTTTGCTTATTACCTTTCCTTTGATAATTAGTAACTTTTTAACTAATATCAAAGCGTGTGCGGTAGAACATATAATCAGTTTGGACAATCACCATGTACTGGTAAAGGTAAGAATAAAAACATATAATAATCCCCATAGGGTTAAGGGTACAATCATCCAAAATAAAATATTGAGCGGTAAATAAATATATACAGTCATCCCAAATTAAATATACAAAGTGTAATAAGGCATTCCCTACTTTTTCAATTCTTCACCATATGCCTTTACCTTTTTCGACTTCCTGAATAGCTTAATGTCTTTCACCTGTATCTACAAAGTGGTCTGGAGTTCAAGAATGAACCCCAGAGTAACTGTTAAACTCAAGTACTAATATATGCAGTATATGAATGCAACCATAATCATAAAAATCATAGTCCACATGGCAAACATACTAGGTATGCATTCAGAACCACAAAAACAATATCATATACTACAAGTCGTTGAGCTACCTTACCAAGGCAAGCCCCGTAATCACTAGCCATTGAGCTGCTTGAACCAAGCCGACCCTAGAATTCACAAAGCCATCGAGTCTCCTAACAAGGCCAGCCCCCAAAAAATCCTCAACAATAGGAACCACATAATAGTTAGGGACTTGAACCCAACTGTTCTAGATGCATATTAGGTAAATACATAGCATACAAACATACAACAGTAACATATAAAGTACGTGAGTAAATAGTTACTACTTGGTAGCTGTTCAGATATCACTAAAGTTTCCCGATATTTCAAAAGCCTTTTCAAGTATGTTTTGCCCTATACAACATCAATATACCTTGTTTTTATTATTTCCATGAACTCCTCTTTTACTTTGAGAAATCTGAGCAAGTCTTCCAAAATTTCAGAAATTCATGTTCAACTTCAAAAATTTTTAATTAATTCCACAAAACTATGATTGACATGAAATTAGTGGTCATTTAACCCTTACGATGTCTAGTTTATGTTAAAAATACTATCAAAGTCCATAAGGGTTCTTATTCTTTCACGTGGCTAAATCTTTGCTCACTGACCAGTGAGAAAATCCAGTTTACTAGACTATTTTCAAAAATTAATTTCTTCTAGTAGGAAAATTGAAAAGGTACCAAATTTTATATCAAAATGAATTTTAGGGTGTCTATGTTGAGCATGTAAAATTTCAAGGCAAACGGACTTCATTTGCTATTTTAAAACTACTGATTAAGCTTTGCTGCCTAGAATTCATGAATTTGGCAGCTAGCTGTTTCTCTTTGTTTTCAGGTTTTTCGAGTTCGTAAATGTTAACTTTAACCCATTCCCATACAAAATCTCATTTTAAACTCAATGGAACCCTCAAATAAATCAAAATCAAAATCACATTACAAATTCATGCTTTAGCCAGTTGAACGAAATTCCTAAGTTTTTTGCTTCAAAAGCTAGTTTCAGGGTTTACCTGAATTCTAAGCTTAAATCGGTGTTTCTGCTTCTTCCTTCAGGTATGTGGACTTGGATGGCGCTTCCTAGGACTTCTTGAGCACGTCCCTTGCAGCCAAGAATGTAAGGGATGAAGCCTTTAAAAATTGATCAGGGTGCAAGGAATTATCCAGTTCACGCTATTGTCCACTGGTTAATAGCATGTATCAGGATTTCAAGAAGCAGCTGATGTGGTGCCATTTTAGTCCATGGAATCATATTCTTATAATTTTCCATGTGCAAATTACTTAAATTACCCAAAACGCCCTTTTGTCCAATGGTTAAAAGCACATTCCCTAGATTTTTGCATGTTTTCTTCTTTCTTTATTTCCAAGAAACTCTAGACTTTTCCAGGGCTAAGGTGGCGCATTCCAGGCCATGAAAAATCTGATCCCATGTTTTTTTAGTTGAATTATCCAATTCATCCCTTTATCCACTAGTCCTTGTTGTGCACAGCTAGTTAATAGCATGTATCAGGATTTCAAGAAGCAGCTGATGTGGTGCCATTTTAGTCCATGGAATCATATTCTTATAATTTTCCATGTGCAAATTACTTAAATTACCCAAAACGCCCTTTTGTCCAATGGTTAAAAGCACATTCCCTAGATTTTTGCATGTTTTCTTCTTTCTTTATTTCCAAGAAACTCTAAACTTTTCCAGGGCTAAGGTGGCGCATTCCAGGCCATGAAAAATCTGATCCCATGTTTTTTTAGTTGAATTATCCAATTCATCCCTTTTTCCACTAGTCCTTGTTGTGCACAGCTAGTTAATAGCTTGCTCTCCTTTCACTTTTCTTCAAGTTTTTCATATTTTTTCCTTCAAAAACGTAGGAATCCCTATTAGTCCAAGAAATATCATGTGCATATCTATTTTGGCATATTTCTGCTCAGCTAATTGCCTCATACCTTAGGATATAGTTAAATGGCTTTTTTCACCAACCAATTAACACCATATAAGTGTTTTGTGACCTTCTACACTGACGCTTTAATTTCTATGGCCCTTGAGCTCTTAGTCAAAATACTCATGCAAAAGGGAGTGTAATATGTCTTAAAATATGTCAATAAGACACTTAAAAATCCCCTAAATCAAATGACCAAAGTGCCTTTACAAAATATCCTCCTAACTTGGCTTATTTTGCAAGTTTTGTTGACTTTTTTCTCTCTCTCTTGCTTTGCACGAATTTGAGGCTTCTTGGGCAAGATTGTGATGTCATTTTTATGACATAAGCAAGAGCTTAGGTATCCTCTTGTGAAATGACCAAAATACCCTTACAATTTTGCCCTTATTTGTGTCTTATTTCACAAGCTACATGTCCTCTTCTTTTCTCTCTACTTAGGCTAAAATATTAAGCTTCTTAAGCAAGGATGTGATGTCATCCTAATGACATAATCAAGTGCTTATGTGCCCCTTTTTGTCTCTCGGCCAAAAAGGGGTACATAAGCACTTTTGAGTGTGATATTCCTCTTATTCTCATCATAGTTTTCTTCAGGCTTTGGAATTCTGAGACCATTTTCAAGAATAGTTGGGTTGTAGTCTCGTCTCTCAAACACTCTCCATAAATCATATTCAGTAGCCAAAACAAAGACTTTGAATTTGGCTTTCCAAAAAGAGTAGTGCTCTCCATTGAAACCAGGCGGTCTGTTGATCGAAGCTCTATCAGACAATATTCCTTCCATTGGATCTTTTATCTAGGATGTTAATCCTTAAGTAGATAACCAGGCTCTGATGCCAAATGAAAGACGGAATATCACTAAGAAGGGGGTGGATTGGGGATATAAAATTTTCTTCTTAAAGGTGCTCTGTTAGCTGGTGGTGAAATAGGGATGAACAGAGTAGGGAAGAGAATGATTGAACACAATGGATTTATACTGGTTCGGTCCAAATCCTTGACCTACGTCTAGTCCCCAGACTCTCCGGGATTTCACTAACTTCAAATGATTACACACTCTGTAACTCTCAAAGTAATTACCTTACTAGAACTTACTCCCTCTTACAAGTTGTAATCAAATGTCGCAATCCCAAAGTCCCAATAATTTGAGATTCTTAGAAAGATTGATAAACAATAATGAACTCTCTAAAAGAGCAGATGTATAAACACTGAAGGTTTAAATATCTGAAGATATTGTCTGTAAGAGTAGAAATAGTAAATGCTATAGTTGCTAATTGAATACGCAGAGTTTTGGTAGTTGAGAAATTGAATGCTTTTAGCTTTTATAGATGGTTGCATTTAATGACCGTTGAAGAGAGATTAATGAGCCATTGAGCTTAATGAATCTATCCGTTGAGTTGAGCTCCGCTTAGTCTCTTCGTATTCTTCTGTAAGACTGTAACTAGCCATTATTCTCTATTGATATTCTTCATTCGATTTGTTCGTTGAGACTCAGGTAGAATGTTGACTGGGAATAGCTGTAATGTTTTTTGCTTGCTCTGAAGTCGAGTTTCTATGTTCGTGCTTCATTTCTACTAAGTATTTAATGCGTTTGACACAATTTTGCTTTATGACAATTTGAAGTTTAAACCTTGTTAATCATCTCTGAAACTTATAAGCAAACTGATTAAACTTGGTTAGGAATCATAAGAATCAATAATATGAAATACCCAAAACGTTAACAATGAATTGTAGATTATAAGGACGAAGAAATTCGAATACTGATGCAATTAACTCGAGTCATATAGTGATGATTCGAGTTACTCTAACTAGAGTTGCATACAATAACTGGAGTCATAGTTTAGATATTCAAAGACAGAGAAGAATTTTGAAATCAGATAACTCGAGTTATGCCAAGGTGACTTGAGTTATATTAGAAATTTTCGATCCAGAGAGCTAAGTGAAATAGAATGACTCGAGTTATATTAGCATTTTATATCAGTTGAAGTTCTCTGTCTCACGCATGACTCGAGTTAATGACAAAATGACTCGAGTCATATCAGATTTTGAAAAAGCTGATATCGCGATGAACCATTTGAAAAACTGAAGTACAATCCATGACTCAAGTTAATAAGTGATAACTCGAGTCATGTCCTTTGCAAAAATTGATTTTCTTAAAAACCATGACTGGAGTCATATTTTTTAAATTTGAGTTACTAAGTTCAAAAATCATTTTTCAAGGACTTATAGATGTTTTGACTGGAGTTAAAGCATTGTAACTTGAGTCATATTTAAACTGAGTTATTTTGACCTAAACCAACAATCATCTCTTGATATTACAATTGTTAGACATCATCAAAATACATAGAGAACTAATATGGATTACTAAAGGTATTATTACCGGTTTAAAAGGTGAGGTTTTGCTAAATCTTGAACCATAAATAATTATGAGTTGGGATTTAGGATTTAAATTAAAGCTTGATATGATTTTGAGTGTGTGGAGGTTTAAAGATTTGCTAAATAAATTGGGTTATACTTATATAAGTTAGTATTGGATTTGTAATAATAGGTCTTTTATATCCGAGTTTATAATTTATTTATTGAAGGTTATATTGAGGAACAGATAGATTGGATTTGAGGTTTATAAATATGCATATTTGAAATTTTTAGGTGAAACTTTTATTATAGGAAATTGGGTATTTTAGATATAGTGATATTAGTAAAAAAGATAAAAATGAAGGAATTAAATGAGATTGTAATAATGATTTGAAGAATAGATAAATATCATTTTTCTAAGAAAACTAAAGTAAAACAATCATAGTTTAATTAATTTGTTATTTTATTAGTTGGTATTTTTAATTAATTATATTAACGTATAATTATATATTTATTTTCAGAGTGGACTTGATTTCCCTTACACTTAGTTCTTGTGTCAAGACCTTGAGATAACCACTTTTCATTTGTTATATGTGATAATATGTTGTTTATTAAGTATTTTGTGAAGTGATTATGAGAAAGAAAATATATGAGTATTAATGAGTACTTTGAAATAGTTAATGAAACGGAAAAGTATGATATTATATGTTTTGATTAATGCACTTTTGTTATGATTTTGTGATTTAAAATAGTATTGTCATCTTAATGATTATCGAAACAATACATTATTTCTTATAAATCTCATTTGGAACCCGTACATACATACCAAGATTATGATTGTTGATATGGATAGATGTGGAGTGGTGATGAGAGTTATTATGTATAAATATCATATGGTATGCCACCACTTGATGCACAATAGATGACTTTGATATTTTCAGGGCCCTTGGTATCACTCTTTTCCTTTGACCGGATTAAGGGTCAGCCTTTGGGACAATGACACCTTTTGTATATTCGAAGGAAGGGAAACCCATGGTCCTATATGAATTATATAGCTTTTGGCCAGGCTATACCTCATTATTGGGGAGCTTGATGCAGTATTGTCGTAGAGACTAAACCTATTATGTTATAGTCTATGGGTTCTATCAACGGAATAAGGGTGAGGTGATAAGGATTGTCAATGTATTGATCTGTTGCTTGGTATGTTATATGTGTAATTCACGATATAAAATTTGATATAGAAACTTTATTACAGACATGTTGATTTTGTAATTTGGAAATTATATATCTAGTAGTTTGTTTTACAAAATATGTCACTTGACACCTTACATGTACATATTAGCATTTATAATGAGCTGGATTGATGGTTACAAACATTTTTCAGATGATAGTTCTCGCATTAGTTTATCAGGGAAGGCTTCAGAAACTTAAGCGACTTTTGCTAACAATAATGCTTTCAACTTTTTGTATTGGATTATTGTAGATTGCCACAGAAGGACTCACTTGGCATACTTTAGTATATTGGAGTTATTTTTATAAATCTCGAAATAAGACTCAAATAAAAAGTTTGAGTTCAAAACTCAAATGTGTGTGTAAAACATTTTAATGAATGGTTTAATTAAGTTAGTAATTAATAATTGTCCTTTAAAATGGTGAATGTTACTAGCACAACACACATGCTGCATGAAACAAGCAAAACCACTTTCGAAGTCAATTTTCTTCTTGACATAGAATTTTGTATATATGTTCGAGATCGTTGCCAAAAATGAAGGCAATTGGTATTGTTGTGACTCTAATTTGATGATTGTAGTATTATCGGAGAATATGACTTTATAATGCTAATCTGTCATAGAAATATACACTAACTATTCTTTCTGAAGATAACCAAAAGCATGTGATGCCTGATTCAGATGATCTATAAAATGCAGCAGTAAATAGCTCAATAAGCAATCATACAATTCAAAAAAGATCTAGTTGTATAGAAGAGCACTGATTCATCTCAGAATTTTAAACAATCTAAATAAAAGGCTTCATATATATTTAGAGTCATGAGAGAAAGTCTTACCTCTTGGTTTAATTTGAATTAAGAAGGTAACGGTCCTCCGAAAGAGCAATGGTCATTTGAAGTCAGGAAAATCATTCACATTATAACTCTTTCTATCAGTTTGAGTTTGAATTTAGATAACAGCTAGTGAACATGTCTAACTTGAGTATTTTTCTCTTCTTTAGAGGTAAACTTGGTAATTAATAAAAGGGACAAAGGGACCTCACCAGCAGCACTAGAGAAGAAGGCACAAAGCAAGAAAGCTCCACTTCTTTAATTCAGTTCTTGCACTTCCTCCCAGTTAATTACCACCAATAATAGAAACAACCGTATACTTCAATTTACCCACAAATATCTGTGACATAATCAATTCGTATAAAAGATCCTGTAATTAATATCACAAGTGTAGCATAATGTCTATAACTTTGGGAGATAATAATTTTTACTATAAATATATCTGGTTGGTCATCAAATGTTATTTGTGTACATTTAGCATGAATGTCAAAGGAGAAAATGATCGGGAAGGAATTTAATTGTGACTTATTTCTCAAATTTCATACAAGGTAAAAAAATGTATCATCCATGCTCAAATATTGTGTCTCTCTCTCTCTCTCTCTTTTCTATGGACAAATCCCTCATGACATCTTGTGTTGATCAATCCTAGATTGTGGAACATTGCATACGTTTCACTATAATAATGTTGAGCATTTCAGAGGATTCTTATTTTTTGGTATTTTGTATCTGTACATAAACCTTTTATGTAGCAAAAGAAATAAAAAAAACCTTCATAAAATCTTTTTTTTTTGCTCGGACCTTCATAAAATCTTGAGTTTAGTTTATTTGCTATTTGTAATAATTTTCTAGGAAAATTACATGATATTAGAACACCTAAATCATTCCTGCTTTTTCGGTTAAAACACTCTCCATCACAACTTGCAACTCACATTCCAGAATCGAACTCTCCCTTCTTCAGCTGGGGCAACAGATCGACAACTTAGGTAAGTTATTTGCCTTTCCCTTAACATTTATTAGCTATAGTTAAAAAGAGTGCTTAGAAGTTACTGGGCTACAGTTGCAACTTGCAAGGAAGCCATTCTAGACTCCAATTGCTTCACTCCTTTCTCTTCATCTTCTCAGTATCATTTCTTTCTCTCCCCTTCACTTTCTCATAACTTCTTTCACTGTCACTTCAAAGCACCACAACAACCACTCACTTCCCTTCTGCACTCTACAACTACAAACTTGCTTACTCCTCTATTGAAGGATTCAAAAGTTCATTATGCCTTTCACTCCTCAGCATCACCCATCTACTTCCTTCCATCCTCACAAACTTGTCTTTGAGCGCAAACCCAGTGGGCTGCTTGCATCATATTAAACTAAAACTAAAACTTGAACACAAATTTTCATAATATTTCTCCGTTCTCCGTTTATTTCGGCTTCTTGTATCACATTAAACTAAAACAAAAATTTTCATTTATAATTTGAGTTTAAAGCAATTCCTTTTATAAATCATAATTATGAAAGAGGATACTGATAGCCAATTATCTCTCTCAAAAGGAAGAAGCAGAATGAAAATTAATAGCTAATTAAAGAAGCTAGCTTGTGTTATGTACAGGATCTTTGTAAATGCTTGTTGATTTAATGAAATGTTCATACTAGATCCAATATGTTCTATGTTCATGTGCACTCTATGCTGATCTTTGCACTTAAACTAAAACTATTCTGTTCTGTTTTTAGATTTATTCTTTTCAAGGTCTTCAAAGCAAAAGAAGAAATTATGTTGAAGATTTGATGTGAAGGTCCAGTGGCTATACATTGATCCAGTCTAAATTGGTTTAATTGTAATCAAAATTATTATGTTGTTGTATTTGGTTTTATCTTGTGGATTGATTAGAATGTTTCATATTTTTATGATGTATTTTGAATAATTAGTATTGATTTATATAATTTCAGCGTGTTTGAAACCTGTTGCCAGCATAAGCCTGTTTTTTTTTTTTTTTTTTTTTTTAATGCTTGTTAGCCTATTTATAAAGTGTTTTCAAATTCAAGCTTCCTTAATAAGCCTTTCATGCTAGACTTAAGTCGAAAAAAAGGTATGTGTCATTTTGAAAGCCACCTTGTTATATACAAAACTAATATAACATGACTTGATCTGTTTCTACTTCTAGTTTCATATAACATCATGTTGGTTGTAGATTTACTATTTCAAGTTCATTCATCAAGGAAAGATAGAAGGAAATTAGCAGCATCAAATGTTGACTTTTTGAAAGCCTTTGATGGACTATTTGGCCCTTTATTGTTGCGACAATGACTAGAATTAATTTTCCTAAAAAATGGGTCCTTTTAATTCAACAATGCATATCTATCATCTGGTATCAAATTCAATTCAATGGTCACTTCGATAATCAACCCAAACAAAGGTATTCATCAAGGTGACCTACTTTCTCCATACCTCTACATTTTAGCTGCAAATGGGTTGTCATGTCTAACAACCTCTTAATTTGGAGACTTCAAATATATGGAGGGGTATTAAGACTTGCAATGCGACAAGACCGATATCTCACTTCTTGTTTGAGATAACTCTTTGTTCTTCTTTGAGTGTACTTAAAAATATTGTGATTCTGTCAATTATGCCTTGTCCAATTATTGGCATTGGTTGGGTCAAGAGGTCAACAAATCCAAGTATACCCTCATTTTTATTCCAAACATGCCACACCAAATGAAGATGGATTTCTATAAATTCTTGAATGTGCATTTTTCTCCAAGGTTGGGGAAGTATGTAGGTACATGATTCATCCAGGTAAGAATAAATCTCAAATTTATCACCAAGTTCTTCAAAATATTGATAGCAGAACAAATGCACGGCAACCGAGACTCTTGTCTGAAGCTTCAATACTTACTCTTCTTTGGTTAGCCTTCGCTTTTATCAATACTCATGTTATGTCTTGCATCAAGCTACCCATTCATGTATGTCAAACTATAGATAGCAAGTTTGTTTATTTTTTCTGGGGCTCTCAAGGTGATCACAAGAAAAAGCACCTACTTAGAAAGGACTTTCTTTTTCTTCAAGCTGATCAAGGTGGGTTAGGTTTGAGTCCTATCAAACTTTTTAATCAAGTCCTGTTAGCCAAGCAATTTTGGAGAATTCCAAGTTTAGGAAAGGACTCTTTGTTATCCTTAACACTCAAGGTCAAATATATTGAGGAGTTTGCTCAAAATTTGATTAAAATGCCTTATAATTTATCATGGATATTGAAAGGCATATCAGAGTGTCCAAAGATGATTGTAAATATATTGAAGTGGAAAATTGGCAATGGATCTTCTATTCCTCTCAACCACCTGGCCCATACAAGTTGGGTCGGTAGGTCCTTCTAACACTAGAAGGGTCTTAATACCTTTAAGGCACGTACCAGGATCATTGATTCCAATCCAATGGAATCTTTCTTTGTTGCATAGGTTTAACCCCCTTTCCACTACTCAAACCATTTCAAATCTACGTATCTTGGAAGCCACTCCTCTGATTCAAGAGCCACTGGAGCAAATGTTGCAGCAGTCCCTTCCTGATTGTCTCGTTGCTGATATGCTCTTCCCATGGACCACTGATAAGCTGTAACATCCTGAATTTTTTTTACCTGAAACTATAATAGATTAATTTATGATAATTGATTTATTAGGTATTTAGTATGAGTAAATTTTTAAGGTTAGAATTTAAATATATATTTTAATAATATAATAAACATATTATATAGTAATATATTATATATAGTAGTATGAATGAAGAAAGATAAAAAGTGACGGAGGAAAGAATCGGAAAGAGAAAAGAAAGGAAAAAAAAAAAAAAAAAAAACATGCGGGACCCACGGCCAAAATAATTCTCTGCAAACTTCCCGTGAGCGACAACCTTTCTCGTGAGTTTTGAAAAAAACTCACGCGGGACCCACGTAATAATATTTTACTATTTAAATTATAATATTATATTATTAAAAATTTTTAAAACTTTCACGGGGCGGCTGAAGAAGTCACGGGAAAGTTTCCATTTTATATTTTTGGAAAAATTACGTAAAATGACCCAGAGACGAAAATTACACTTAAAGACCCATTTTCCAACTATAAATAGACCTTCCATTTCATTTCATTCTTCACAACTTCTAAGAGCCTTAGAGAGAGGTAGAGAGAGAGAGAGAGTAGAGAGATATTTGCTTGAGAGTTATAATAGCTGGTTGGTGATTCGGGTATTAGCAAGTAACAGGTAACTCTGAATATTCTTCCTTATACTTGTGAATTATGTATGATTATAAATTTGTTTGTTTACTATTTTGGCAAGAATATTTAGAAAATATTTATGGTTTTAAGATCTGGTGTGGGAACTTTGACTTGCAAATCTGTAGAGGTACTATTTATACGTACGTTACTATTCACATATACCGTATTTACTATTCATTTTACTATTCACATATACCGTATTTACTATTCATTTTACTATTCACGTATACTGTATTTACTATTCATTTTTACTATTCACGTATACCGTATTTACTATTCATGTTACTATTCACGTATACCGTATTTACTACTTTTTACTATTCATGTATATACCGTATTTTACTATTCACAGATACGCATAGTAATTTACTATTCATAAATACGCATATCAATGTATATAATGGTATAATAATGCACTATTTTTGAGTAAATACATTCATCATGGCGGTTGTAATGTGATGGGTGGAGTAAGGAGGGAATTGAATGATAAGAATTGTTTATGCCACCACTCGGTGCACAGTGGATGGTACTTTTCAGGGCCCCATCTTCCATGTTTTCCTCTGGCCGGGATTTCATTGGAGATGTGGGACATGTGACACCTCCTTAGTTGTTAATTTAAAGGAGGGGAGCCATAGTCCAGATTTAAGCTCTATACCTTTGGCCGGGTGTATCTTAAGTTTTGGTGAGCTTGAAACCATCCAGTCAAATGAATGAGTTTCTATTGGACTATATGTTAGCCTATGGTTCCAGTCAGCGGTATACGGTTGGAAGGGGATATAAGGGAGGCTACATACTGCATAGTGCATTTCTGAATTATTCAATAAAGAATGATGAGTATTTTGTAAAGGCATTTGATGTGAACAACGGTATATCTAAAAATATCTGAGTATATTAAATTCACATTATATTACCTTTTATTTTTGTCATATGTAATTTGCTCGTGTAAGGTAGAAATATTCAGTAGTTACTGAGACGTGGAATCTCATCCCATATTAACATTTTTCAGGTGATTATTCTAGTAGAGAGCAAGGGAAGGCACCTATGGAGTGAGCTCTGGAAGCTCTTTTGATCTCCAATAGATTATGTTATGTTATTTTATTTGCCATGAACCTAAGACTTCCGTTTTGTATTAAACTCTGAAATATTTTCTGGAATTTATTCTGATTATGTATTACGGGTTTTATTCGAAATGGTAACATTTTAAAAGGATTTGGATATTGTTGAACTCTTTTGATGGTATTTTCAATATTTTGACCAAGTTTTTGGGTGATGAAAATGAGGTGTTACATTTTTGGTATCAGAGCCAAAGGTTCCATGGCAATTTTGTTTATTTTCTAAAGTGATTTCTTAAATTTTTTTAAAAAAAAAGTTCGTGGCAAATTAAATATCATAACATGAGCACTTCCCTTTGTTAGATTTAGAATTTATTTAGCTATTTTTATTTGTTTAGTGTCCTTATAGTATTAATCATAGGAGGAGATAATGGCAAGAACTCGAAGAACTAATTCAACCCCTGCTCCGTCCCAAAGAGGTCTCCCTCCGCATCAAGATGGTCCCTATCCACAGGATAACAATGCCCTTTTGGCAGAATTACGAGACGTCATCCTGGAGATGAGAGAGAAAGTGAATAGACACGAGGATGAATTAGCAAAAGGACGAGGCCAAGGTGGTAAGGAAGGAAAGGAGAAGGCTCTGGAAGTCACACCTTCTGACCATCAATCAAGGGGAGGAAGTCATTCTCGCACTGAAGATGGAGGTAGTAGCGGTTCTCATTCTCAGTATCATCCCTTACCTATTACTGAGGTTTGGGAAAAATTTCGGAAGTTTACTCCACCGATGTTCGAGGGGAAGCTAGATCCGATTGCAGCACTGGAGTGGCTGAAGCGTGTAGAAAAGATTTTCAGAGTTATCGAGATTAGCTCACAACAAAAGGTGATGGTTGCTGAACAATTGTTGCAGAAAGCAGCTGAAGAATGGTGGGAAAGCACCAAAACAAAAGGAAATGCTGAGATGACGTGGGAAGAGTTTAAGGAAAAGTTCGAAAATTATTACTTTTCCCCTTCAATCAAAATAGAGAAAGAAACTGAATTCCTCACATTCAGGCAAGGGGAATTACATGAAGACGAATTTATTACTCGCTTTTTAGAGTTGTCTAAATTCTGCGGATATTCACAGAACAACTCTAAATGGTTAAGTGCTCGATTGGTTGAAAAAGCTAGACCAGACCTAAAAACAGCTCTATCACCGTTCCTTGATGAAACAAGGGATTTTGAAGAAATATGCGACAAACTGCGCACGATAGCAAGGAACAAACGAGAAGAGGAAGCTGAGAAGATGAAGGGTTTTCAGGCCAGATCTACACACCTCATGAGACCAACGGGAGGAGTTACTAAGAAGCAGAGTCACAACTTCAGTAATGTGAATACGCGGTTTAGCCAACCATCCAGAAATCACTTTGGTGGACCATCGAGGAGTTATTTTACTGGACCCCAAAGAAGTCATTTCAGCAGACCACCGAGGAGTCAATTCAAAGGACCTCAAAGGAGTCACTTCAGTGGAGGTCAGAGTTCATATAGGGGATCCACAGCTCCTGCTGCAAGCACCGCCAACAATCAGATGTGTGCCAAGTGTGGAAGAATACACCAAGGACCATGTGTGACGTGTTTCAACTGTGGAAAGCCAGGACACATTTCCAGATTTTGTGAGGAGGAGCCTCGAGGAGCCAAGGATGCTAGAACTGCAGTGCCAGGGAAAGTGTTTGCACTATCACATCAGGAGGCAAGTGCTTCACCAAATCTGATTAAAGGTATCCTCAAACTCCAAGGTCTTGAAGTAGAAGCCTTATTTGATTCTGGTGCCACACACTCTTTTATATCATACGACTGTGTGCCTCGATTGAATTTAAGAGTGAGTGAATTGCCTTATTATATGATTATTTCTACACCGGCGGGAGCTTCAGTAAAAACTTCTAGGGCTTGCTTAAATTGTACGATTGAGATTGATAATAGGATCTCAAATATAGACCTTGTTTGTTTACCCACGAAGGGTATCGATGTAATAATAGGAATGGATTGGTTGTCAGCTAATGACATCATCCTTGACTGCAAGAGGAAGACTATCTCTCTTGCGGATGACTCTATGAGTCATAGTAGACCACAATTGTTGTCTATAGTACAAGATGAAAAGCCTGTTCATCATGGTTGTCTTGCGTACATGGTGTTTTTCTCCATTCAAACAGAAGTGGAGGAAGGGATAGAGAACATTGAAGTGGTGAAAGAATTTCCGGAGGTATTCCCGAAAGAAATGACAGGTTTACCTCCAGAGAGAGAAGTAGAATTTTCTATTGATCTCGTACCTGGAACGGAACCTATATCTAAAGCTCCTTACCGAATGTCTCCATCGGAACTAACAGAATTGAAGAAGCAGATCGAAGAATTGTTAGAAAAGGGTTTTATCAGACCCAGTGTATCTCCTTGGGGATCGCCCGTACTCTTTGTGAAGAAGAAAGATGGGAGCCTGAGACTATGCATTGACTATCGCCAGTTGAATAAAGTGACTATAAAGAATAAATATCCTTTACCCAGGATCGACGATCTACTTGATCAGTTGAAGGGAGCATCCATATTCTCCAAGATCGACCTCAGATCAGGTTATCACCAACTGAGAGTCAAAGCTGAAGATGTCTCAAAAACTGCATTCAGAACTAGATATGGTCATTATGAATTTCTTGTTATGCCATTTGGGCTAACAAATGCTCCAGCAGTATTCATGGATTACATGAATAGAATTTTCCGACCATATCTAGATAAATTTGTAGTGGTTTTCATTGACGACATCCTTATCTACTCTAAGGATGAAGAAGAGCATAAAGAGCACCTTAGAATCGTGCTACAAGTGTTGAAGGAGCACAAGCTCTATGCGAAACTGTCTAAGTGCGAATTTTGGTTGAAGGAAGTAAAATTCCTAGGCCATGTCGTATCGGCTGAAGGTGTTGCAGTGGACCATACTAAAGTTGAAGCAGTTCTCCAATGGGAACGACCAAAGTCCGTGACTGAGATCAGGAGTTTTCTAGGTCTAGCTGGCTATTATAGGAGATTTATCAAGGGCTTTTCGCAGATAGCTATGCCTTTGACAAAGTTAACTAGGAAGGGTCAACCATATGTATGGGACGAAAAGTGTGAAGCAGCTTTTCAAAATTTGAAGACTAAGTTGACTACGGCACCAGTACTTATAATTCCAGATCCTGCTCAGACCTTTACTTTGTACACAGATGCTTCCAAGAAAGGTCTTGGGTGTGTATTAATGCAAAATGGTAGGGTAGTAGCTTATGCTTCTCGACAGTTAAGGCCACATGAAGGGAATTATCCTACTCACGACTTAGAACTGGCAGCAGTAGTGTTTGCTCTGAAGATTTGGAGGCACCACCTCTACGGTTCAAAGTTCGAGGTTTATAGTGACCACAAAAGTCTGAAGTACCTGTTCAACCAAAAGGAGCTCAACATGCGACAGAGGAGATGGATGGAGTTTATCAAGGACTACGACTTCGAATTGAAGTATCATCCAGGAAAGGCGAACGTTGTAGCAGATGCCTTAAGTAGAAAGACAATCCATGTAGCCCAGATGATGATCAGAGAACATAAATTGCTCGAGGAGATACCAAGTACATCTATTGATGTAATGTCAGGTTTGGTCGCTACCATGGAAGCATTAACTATTGAAAGCACAATTTGGAAAGAGATTAAATTCGCTCAACTCGAAGATGAGTATCTATTAAACGTGAGGGAAGATATTGAAGAAGGAAAAGAATCGAAATTTGGGATCGATAGAGATGGGATATTAAGGTATAAAGGAAAAGTGTGCATACCTAATGATGGAGAAATAAAAAGGCTCATACTAGAGGAGGCTCATCGGAGTAAATACACTATCCATCCCGGAGCAACCAAGATGTATCATGATCTCAAGCGGAATTGGTGGTGGCGGGGCATGAAGAAAGATGTGACTGACTTTGTCACTTGTTGTTTGACTTGTCAGAAAGTCAAGATCGAACATCGGAAACCTCCTGGATTATTAAAGAATTTGGATATCCCAGAGTGGAAATGGGATAGCATCTCTATGGATTTCATCATGGGGCTTCCTCTAACGACATCCGGACATAATGCCATTTGGGTAATTGTCGATAGGTTAACTAAGTCAGCTCATTTCCTAGCAATTGCAGCAGAATACTCATTGGAGAGACTAGCAAAGATCTACATGAAGGAGATTGTCAGATTGCATGGGATACCGAATAGCATCGTATCTGATCGTGATCCACGATTCACTTCACGATTTTGGAAAGCATTGCAGAATGCTATGGGAACTCGGATGAGTTATAGTACCGCTTATCATCCTCAAACTGACGGGCAGACTGAGAGGACTATTCAAACTCTGGAAGACATGTTGCGGGCTTGTGCAATCGAACTAAAAGGAAGTTGGGACGATCATCTTCATCTTGCGGAGTTTGCATATAACAATAGTTATCACTCCAGCATTGAGATGGCACCTTATGAGGCTTTGTATGGAAGAAAATGTAGATCTCCTATTTGCTGGACGGAATTGAATGAGAGAATTTTAATAGGTCCAGAACTTGTGGACGAGACGACTCAAAAGATTAAGGTGATTCAACAGAAACTTCTCACTGCTCAGAGTCGACAGAAGAGTTATGCTGACAAGAGAAGACGACCGTTGGAGTTCATGGTGGGCGAACATGTATTCTTAAGAGTCACACCAATGACTGGTATTGGTAGAGCAATACGAGCAAAGAAACTTTCACCTCGTTTTATGGGTCCTTATGAGATTTTGGAGAAAGTTGGACCGGTAGCTTACAGAATTGCTTTACCTCCACAACTTGCGAATCTTCACAATGTCTTTCATGTATCGCAACTGAAGAAATACCAACCGGATCCTTCCCACATTATAGAAGTAGAAGAGGTAGAACTCCAGGATAACATGACGTATAAAGCTGAGCCGGAGCGGATTGTTGATGCAAGGGACAAGAAATTAAGAAACAAGACCATTAGACTTGTAAAGGTCGAGTGGAAAGGAATGACTCCCGGAGATGCTACTTGGGAAACGGAGGAGAGCATGCGACAAACCTATCCTCATTTATTTAAATAGGTTAGAATTCTTATTATAGCGAAATTTTGAGGACAAAATTTTCTTTTAGGAGGGGAGAAATGTAACATCCTGAATTTTTTTTACCTGAAACTATAATAGATTAATTTATGATAATTGATTTATTAGGTATTTAGTATGAGTAAATTTTTAAGGTTAGAATTTAAATATATATTTTAATAATATAATAAACATATTATATAGTAATATATTATATATAGTAGTATGAATGAAGAAAGATAAAAAGTGACGGAGGAAAGAATCGGAAAGAGAAAAGAAAGGAAAAAAAAAAAAAAAAAAACATGCGGGACCCACGGCCAAAATAATTCTCTGCAAACTTCCCGTGAGCGACAACCTTTCTCGTGAGTTTTGAAAAAAACTCACGCGGGACCCACGTAATAATATTTTACTATTTAAATTATAATATTATATTATTAAAAATTTTTAAAACTTTCACGGGGCGGCTGAAGAAGTCACGGGAAAGTTTCCATTTTATATTTTTGGAAAAATTACGTAAAATGACCCAGAGACGAAAATTACACTTAAAGACCCATTTTCCAACTATAAATAGACCTTCCATTTCATTTCATTCTTCACAACTTCTAAGAGCCTTAGAGAGAGGTAGAGAGAGAGAGAGAGTAGAGAGATATTTGCTTGAGAGTTATAATAGCTGGTTGGTGATTCGGGTATTAGCAAGTAACAGGTAACTCTGAATATTCTTCCTTATACTTGTGAATTATGTATGATTATAAATTTGTTTGTTTACTATTTTGGCAAGAATATTTAGAAAATATTTATGGTTTTAAGATCTGGTGTGGGAACTTTGACTTGCAAATCTGTAGAGGTACTATTTATACGTACGTTACTATTCACATATACCGTATTTACTATTCATTTTACTATTCACATATACCGTATTTACTATTCATTTTACTATTCACGTATACTGTATTTACTATTCATTTTTACTATTCACGTATACCGTATTTACTATTCATGTTACTATTCACGTATACCGTATTTACTACTTTTTACTATTCATGTATATACCGTATTTTACTATTCACAGATACGCATAGTAATTTACTATTCATAAATACGCATATCAATGTATATAATGGTATAATAATGCACTATTTTTGAGTAAATACATTCATCATGGCGGTTGTAATGTGATGGGTGGAGTAAGGAGGGAATTGAATGATAAGAATTGTTTATGCCACCACTCGGTGCACAGTGGATGGTACTTTTCAGGGCCCCATCTTCCATGTTTTCCTCTGGCCGGGATTTCATTGGAGATGTGGGACATGTGACACCTCCTTAGTTGTTAATTTAAAGGAGGGGAGCCATAGTCCAGATTTAAGCTCTATACCTTTGGCCGGGTGTATCTTAAGTTTTGGTGAGCTTGAAACCATCCAGTCAAATGAATGAGTTTCTATTGGACTATATGTTAGCCTATGGTTCCAGTCAGCGGTATACGGTTGGAAGGGGATATAAGGGAGGCTACATACTGCATAGTGCATTTCTGAATTATTCAATAAAGAATGATGAGTATTTTGTAAAGGCATTTGATGTGAACAACGGTATATCTAAAAATATCTGAGTATATTAAATTCACATTATATTACCTTTTATTTTTGTCATATGTAATTTGCTCGTGTAAGGTAGAAATATTCAGTAGTTACTGAGACGTGGAATCTCATCCCATATTAACATTTTTCAGGTGATTATTCTAGTAGAGAGCAAGGGAAGGCACCTATGGAGTGAGCTCTGGAAGCTCTTTTGATCTCCAATAGATTATGTTATGTTATTTTATTTGCCATGAACCTAAGACTTCCGTTTTGTATTAAACTCTGAAATATTTTCTGGAATTTATTCTGATTATGTATTACGGGTTTTATTCGAAATGGTAACATTTTAAAAGGATTTGGATATTGTTGAACTCTTTTGATGGTATTTTCAATATTTTGACCAAGTTTTTGGGTGATGAAAATGAGGTGTTACATAAGCCAAGTTTGGGATTCCGGTGATCTTGTTTCATGGCACAGGGCTCTTCGCTTTGTGTGCTTCTGAATGTGTCAGACCCTACAGGCATTACGATTTACGACCAAGTTTCTTTAGTTTCAAAGCCGCTCGTTATATTTTTCTTTTTAAAATGATATAACAGCTGATTTTTTTAAAAATAAGTTTAGAATTTTTTTTTTCTACCTCAGCATATTTAAACGGTGTTAACGCCACCTAACCTTAATTAACGATATTAGGTCTAAGTCCTTATGATATTTCAAGGACTAATGTTTTGAAACAAAGTAAATTTGAGGGAACAAAATCACATATTTAAAATTTTAAGGACCAAAATCAATACAACTGTAAATTATAAGGATAAAAAATGATATTAACCCTTAATATTAAATTTATCATTTTGTTTTTTTTTTTTAAAAAATGCAACCCTCCTTATGTTACATCCCAATATCTCTCATTAGTCATTGCATTGAATTGTTATCTTGGATTCACTCAAGTAAATGGGCACGCCATCAGTCCTCTCAAATCCCACGACCATATCATCAATATATGCCCAATTTATTGAGGTTTTAGGGCTCCATTTAGATGGGTTTTTTAAAAAAGTGTTTTTTTTTAAGTGCTTATTTTTAAAGCTTTAAATTGGAACTTAAAAAAAAAAACAGTACTTTAGCTTTTTCTGTGACTTTTGTTTTTTCAAAAAAAATCATCTAAATACATAAATTAATTAAAAAAGATTTTTTTTCCATTAAAAAAGTGCTTTTTTCTCAAAAAAAAAAAAACACTCATCCAAATAGACCCTTATTCTTGGTGAAGTCCAAACAGCCCGAGCAAAAAAAAGAAAAAAAACCATACAGTCTTACACGTGGCAGATACTTAGACCATCTAGTTTTCTTGCTGTTTCAGCTATCCAATTCCTCTTGTTTGCATATTACTTAACATTACAGAGAGGCAATTGAATCAAACTCCCATCCTTTCTAAATCCCTATGCTCTAATTCTTCGTCCGTCCCTTCAAAATTCAACGCGTCCTCCTCTGGCTTCGTTCATCGACGTCTACTATTCTGTTATTCTGTTTCTGATCTCATTTGTAATTGTATTATTTCTCCATACTATCGTGTTTGTGCGCCATTCTGTCACTGGTTTTGTTGTCTAGAGAGCAGAGGATCCTCTATATGATTTCAAAGTTTAAACTTTTTAATGTCTAGTTAGTTCTTTTGTGGGTGTTGCCTCTCTTTGATTTTAGAATTGCATAAATAATGCTTTTGGTGGACTGTCAAAGTGCGTGTACTTGATTCCTATCTCTTCCTTCAAAATTACAGAATGAGTAGTGTGATCATGACAAGATTTATCATCATCTTTGATGTGTTCTTGTAGTAATTATGGGCAGTAAGCATAAATAAAATCAAGTAAACTATGTTCCTTTTTGTATAAGTTGAATACCTTTTTGTTGCCCATTGATACTGTTTGTTATTGACTTACCTTCTGCTAAGTCGCATTCATACAACTAACTGGCTTGTCAATTTTAGTAAGCTATCCTTGTTACTTGAGCCACCTGGTTATTTCCTCTTTCAGGGAGCTTGGACCCTGATCAACTGCTGTGGAAGTATCTCTACATAATTAAAGATGGTATAGTGATTGATATTCGTTTCAGAAGTCATTGATCTTCTTTTTTGAATAAAAGGGCAAGCATAGCTTGAGATTAGTCAAAATTCAGGGGACACTAGGGTACTTCCGTATTGGTTTCCTCACAAAAACAGACAGATTTATCAGTAATAGAGAAGTGATTTATCTTATTGCATGTTTTGGATCAATTTATTCCATAACTTTTTTTACATCAATTACTTCCATATTGATGAGTAGGCATTCTTTCCTTGTAAAATCACTTAACAAGTACCATTATCTGTTTTAACTTGAGTCTTGTTAATTGCTTGTAAACTTGTATTCACAGTTTTTTGAAGGATATGGTTATCATGGGACATCTTTTGAGCAGACATATCGATGTTACCCTGCATCTTTCATTGAAAAGGTTAGCGTTATTCCATTTGCAATCTTGATATTTAATCAATTGTTATTCTTGTGTTCTTGACTTCAACTTTAGCAGGGTCTAATTTGCTGAATATATTGCTTCTGATGAGCTTAAATCAAACTTCACTTTGAACTGTGGTGGACATAAATAAAAAATGCTACACCAATTGAAACATTTACCTGTTTTGGTAGATGTCAAAGGTTTAGTGTTCTTGGGAACATAAGCTTAGATTTAATACAGAGAAATGTAGTGGTTGGCACAATGGCACAACCTTCAAGTAAGCCAAAGATATCTTGATATTAAACTCAAAATCTTGTTTGTGCATGCTTATGCTAAACATCATGGTTGAAAAAGTGGAAGGTTGAAAGCAATAGATCAAAATTGATTAAAGAATAGAAAATACTGATGATAATAACTTGTAATGTCATTATTAATCTATAATAGCTCCTTTGTAAAGTTAAAACCTAGTGTTACCTGAATAAAGTAGAGGCTAATTGCTTTCATTTTTTCTTCTTAATCCTGCAGCCCCAAATAGAGAGTGGTGATAAAAGTAAGTTTCTTTGTTCATGGAAATTCTAGTTTTTGGATTATCTCATTGTTTTTCTTCCTGCTTAAGTCAATTTATTTCTTCTTGTGCTTCAGTTATAATGCCTCCTTCAGCCCTTGACCGTTTAGGTTTGTTGTTTCGATTTAATCTTTTCAATTTTGTTATATGTTGTCTGCTCATCCTATTTTATTTTTGTGCCATCTAATTGGTATGGAAAGCAGGCTAATGTTAAATTTATCTTGCAGCATCTTTGCATATTGATTATCCTATGTTGTTTGAACTTCGGAATGATGCTGCTGAGAGAGTTTCTCATTGTGGGGTTTTGGAGTTCATTGCAGAGGAAGGCATGATTTATATGCCATACTGGGTAGGCTTTTAAAAGTAATTCTTTGAGAATATGCTTGTTATAGCTAGTATGGTTCTCTGAGGTTATATTTTGTTGGGCACTCTACTTGATACTTTGAAACAGATGATGGAGAACATGCTTTTGCAAGAGGGAGACGTGGTTAGAGTGAAGAATGTGACACTTCCAAAGGGGACATATGTTAAGTTACAACCCCACACAAAGGATTTCTTGGATATTTCCAATCCAAAAGCTATGTAAGTTGCTATATATTCAGTTATTGGATTAGTCATGTGTCCATTCATATTTCTTTTTGAAGGGCGTATCCGTGCTTTTTGAAGTAAGTTCAACAAATACCTTCCATGCCTTGGTTCATTTTTCAAGTCACCATACATCACATACCTCTGGTTTTCATTTTTTTAAAATTGCATTAATTTGGGGATTTGAAAACCGAATTGTAGCTGAAACTAACCAAAAGTTGGTAATGGCATACCAGTAGTTTTGATGATATCTGCTGAGACTTGAAGTAGCTTTTATTTGACAATACATACACCTCAGGCTTCCTACACTCCCGCCTACTACACTACTGCCACATCTTTCCCATTTCTCTAAGAAAGCTTATCAGGTTGCTGATTTCTTCTTTCCAACATCTTTCTTTTATGCTACTCATCTCATGGTCTTTTGTTTCTTCCTACTTCTAGTTTCTACCATCCTTTTTTTATGAAATAAAAATGGGCTTCGAATCTCCCAGACCAGGCATTGTTCTGCAATATCCTTTTATTTAATGATGTTATTCTGTTTCTGTAATACTGACTGTTCTTGCAAGCCCCTAAAATGAAAATGGACTGGAGCTTATGATATTATTTGGTACATTATTATCGTTTTTGTTAACTTTGTTTTTGATCTGACTGTATTTTGCCATGCAGCCTCGAGACAACTTTGAGAAATTTTTCCTGCTTGACATCTGGAGATAGCATCATGGTGGCATACAACAACAAAAAGTATTACATAGATATTATAGAAACCAAGCCTGCTAATGCAATAAGCATCATTGAGACAGACTGTGAGGTTGACTTTGCTCCTCCCTTGGATTACAAGGAACCTGAGAAGTCCACTGCGCCACTTTCTGCAAGCAAGGCATCAGAGAAAGGTACCTACCTGTTTTTTTTTTTTTTTTAAATGTTTGTTTCTACCTCAATCCCCCCCCCCCACACACACCAAAAAAAACAAAAAACAAAAAGAAAAACAAAAAACAAACAAACGAGATGGATTCCTCCTCCTTATTTTTATTGTTTTCTCTTTGCTGTCTCAATTTGGAACTGTTATTTTTGCTAAGATAACTTCTATAAGCTTGTGAAAAGAATTTTGTTCTGTAAATTGCAAATAATGTACACATTTTTTTAATAAGGAAATGTCCTTTCTATGGTATATCATTGTTGTAGGCTTGAGTTATAATGTGAGCAGAGCATAGGAAAACTATGCACTTTTATGTATGGGACTGCTGACCATCTGTTTGCAAGTTGTTCGTGAATAATTCTATTGCTGAAGTGAAAGTTGATTTTTCCTATTTTAGCCTGAGATGAATTGAATCATATATCAACCATCTGTAGTAATACCCCATGAGGCTATGCAATTTTTGCTATCTTGTTGAAGATTTGACAACCATTTATTTCTCCTTATAGTTGAGGATGCCCCAGCACAAACCGACCCTAAATTCAACCCATTTTCTGGGACTGGGAGGCGCTTGGATGGAAAACCTTTGAAGAATCCACCTGCTTCAGATTCTTCTTCAGGGTGTAAGGATAAGAAACCTGAGGTTCAAACTGGAAGTTCATTTGCTTCTGCAGCATCTAGTTCCGAAAGCAATGCTAGTCAATCTCAGAAGAAGCTTGTGTTTGGGTCAAATGCCAACCGAGCTAAGGATGCTGGAAAGGTAATTCTAAGCTTCTTTCTTTTATTGCAAATCATTTGCTGATGGTAGTTACCTTTTGGTAATCGACAAGAAATATTGCTAGAAAGGCCTTGTCTTATAAGTAAGTTTAAACAATCATGAAGAGACAGTTAGTATATACTACCTCCGGACAGGGTAGCATCAGGCATATAGGACATTTCTTCGGTCTCTTAATCAATTGGCTTGGTCTCGTAATTCAGTTACACCCAAGTTTCTCTGGATCAACAGACGGCTAAAATTCTTCATCTTCTGTACTAAGCAGGAAAAAGAGGTTAAACAGGAGGCATCTCCACAGAAAGAAGAACCAAAATTTCAGCCTTTCACGGGGAAGAAGTATTCACTCCGAGGATGATGAATATTTATTTAATATGAATTTGACATTTTACAGTTCATTTACTTCACTGGATGCTTGTGGGGATCAAATGATATAGCAGAACTATTTATTGTTTCTCGTGGAATGAAAAGATAGGATCTTAGGGTGCCACAGCACACGAGAGACGAAGAGGCTGGCCTACTTGTGAAGACCATTGACAAGTCTTTTAGTTAAGCTTTAAAGAATGGTTCATGTTGTATTGGGTCGCACTAAGTAGCTCACTGGTGCTTTTTTCACATGATCGCTCAGAGATGATGATTTCATTTCTGCTCTCAAACGTCACAAGGACTTTATGTAATATTACAAAAAGGAAAATCATTCTTAAAGGTACCTATAATTTTTTTTATTTTTTAATTTGGTACCTATATTTTTCTCCCACCTTATTAAATCCTTCATTGTTATTCTGTTAGTACAATTAGCTTCTGCATGGGGGTTAATAATGCTAACAGAGTAAAGTTACAGGGCTACCAGTGGTAAAAGAGTACATTAAAAGATTTAATAAGAAGAAAACAATACACAGGTACTAAATGTAAAATTAAAGGAAATTATAGGAACTTCAAAAATTTCCTATCACAAATTGATAAAGTGATGCAGAAATGTTGTTCGCGGTTAGTTTATATGTTTTAAAACAAAGATATTGTGTGGTCCAAAAAAAAAAAAAAAAAAGATATTGGTGTGAGTGTATGTGAAATTACATAAGCTAGGAGGGTCTGAGGGTGGAAAAGTTCCCCCCCCCCCCCCCCCCCCTCTCACAAGGAGCTCCATTTGATTTATATGGTTTGTGAATTATTTAATATTTTATATTGGGATATATATATATATATATAAAAATTAATTTTAATATATTACCGCACACAATAATATATATTATAAAGTACATTGGTTTAATGTTATGAATAATACTTTTCTCAGCATTATGAATATTACGTTCTTAGTGTAATATCTAGGAAAATGTGTCTATTTTATGTATGATAACAGTTTTATTTATTGACGGTAATTTCATCATACTATTGTTGGGAAGAAAATTCATCACGCTATCATAAAGTGACAATGATGAGCTCTGTCTACAGGCTATGCCTTTGATGCTTTTCTTTTTCCCCTTCTCTTTTGATTTTCTGGTAGATACTAATCATTGTTATTGAGATTTAGTCTCGTTTTAGAATATTAATAATCATATGATAATTTAATTGGTTATTAAAAATTTATTAATTTACCCGTTTCTTAAAAAAATTTAACAAAATAAACAAATATATGAATCCCTAGTTTTCATCTTCGATTTGGCAGTGGTATTGGCTCTTTTTTTGGTGGTTTTTCTGTAGATATTAAGAATTATTGGGTTAATAGGCAATTTTTTCTTGAAAGTTTTTAGGAGGCATTTTGCCTAGGAAAGTGTAAAAATGGGAGCAATTTTACCTTTGCCGTTATCTCAGTTAATTTTGATTATTAGTTAACCAATATAGTTTGGACAAGCTGGGAAACTCATTCCCTCCTTGTCATGATTTTAATTTTTCCTTAAGCTCAATTTCTCGTCATTCTTTCCCTAAGGCCAGGTTCACTTCTCCTTCTTCTAATTGCTTTGTTTCTCGTAAAGCTAATCCTCCTACTTCTAGTTTGGTTAAGAGAACCTATCACACCCTCTACTATACGTCATCATGGAAGCAGATTTCCTCCTTTTCTCTTCCTCTCAGAATCCCTCAGAATCTCATCTGGACCGTCTAAATCTTGATCCAACGGTCCAGATTTAAAAAAATAATAATAATAATTTGAAGTTTTGTCTTTTTCGAAAAAGACAAAAGTAAAAAAATTTTTCTTTTTATTTGAACCGTTGGATCAAAATTTGGACGGTCCAGATGGGATTCTGAGGGATTCTGAGGGGGAGAGAAAAGGAGAGAATCCAGGTCCGTCATGTCATACATCAGAACAATATAGTTTGGTGGGAAAAACAGATATAGCATTATATACTAATAACAAAATACAAGTCTTGGTTACATAACAGGAGTATTCCATAGGATTTTTATATCACATTATAGTCATCCAAACAACCACGGCTCCAAATCTCTTATAAACTTCGAACACAAATATTAAAGCTAAAGCTGAACTTCCGATGTGAATGGATGATTAGAGGAGGAATTATCTGAACATTAAGGGTCTAAAGTCGGTTGGGAAGGGTGGATGACCATTTCGCCCTTCAACTTTTACTTAATTCCCAACATGCCCTTGGTTACACATTTGGTTATCTTTTCTTGGTCAAACTTAAACCAAATTTAGTAATTAGGGAGGGATGATTATTGTGTTCTTGAATCCAATTGAAGAACACTCATGTGGGCCGCATATAATCCCCCTTGAAACTGATTTACATCCCTTTCTTTCTTTCTTGATGCTCAGTTTATCCCTTAACCGTGTCTGACACCTATGAAGCACCGACACTCCTATTGTTTAAAAATATGCGTGTCGGACACTTCGATACCATTCGACACTCCGACATTTCTATTTTTTAAAAATATGTGTGGCTTTGAATATTACTAAATTGATAATGAATTTTTCTTTTATATATTTTTTTAAAAAAAGGAGGCATGGCTTTTATGATGAGGCCGAATTTACGATGAGTCAAAGCTGGAGACCAAGATTTTACGGAATATTGAACTTGAATGTAAATTATAATATTTAATATCAAAACGTGTCCTAACGTGTCGAAATTTAGGTTTTTTTAGGATTAACGTGTCAGAGTGTCGAGTCGTGTCGTATTTCGTGTCTCGTGTCAGTGTCCGTGCAACATAGTCTGACACAGTCAAAGACGCTTGTCAAACTGGTCAACGTGTCAGTAACCGTTGACCATGTCTGACATGAGTGTTGGATCATGATGTTCTCGTTTGATGTCCATGTTTCATAGCTACAAAGTATACTTTTAAGACTTGATGTCGTAAATATGAGGCTGAAAAAAATATTTTTTAGATGTGATATAAGCCAGTCAGTCATACTTTTTAGACCTAATCATGAGTAACCGATCTAAAAGTACTTTTTAAGATCGGTTGCTCAACCAGTCTAAATTGTTACAGAATTTTTAAATCGATTGTATGTAGACCTGATTTAGAACTGATCTAAAAAGCGCTTTTCACCATGTAGAAAAAGCAATTTTTGCACTAGTGAGAGGAATACATTTCAGCAAAATATTTGGTGGCAATGCATCATTCTTAGTTTGGCGACCAAAAGAATGATATGCTTAAAAATACATTGGATTTGATGTTCTTATTATCATTAAGTGAAATAGAGACCATGTTGTACTATTTTCCTTAACCAAGGTTTTGTCCTACAAGTTTTTTCTAGTAAGGTTTTTAAAGAGGCAACTTCGATTTATATTGTGTACTTTTTTTCATCATTAGGCTTTTGTTCCATTGAGTTTTTCTTAGTAAGGTTTTAATGAGGCATAATATTTGTTCATGGACAAGTAAGGGAGAGTGTTGTAAAAATACTAAGTGATGTGGATGTCCATAAATTCCTAACTCTTGGCTTTTCACTTTCTACACTCCATAACCTCTCTAATGAATAGTCTTTAGGAGTCTTTATGCTTATAAGTCAAATGTTACAATTTGTGCACTAATGAGGATTAACTTTGCTATTTACTTTATGTAACTCTTGGTTGAAGTTGAGAACCTATGAATAGAGCACTATGTATTACACTTTGATTGCATTCAGATGAATAAGATATTGCTCAATCTTTCTCTCCAATTCTCTCTTTATCTTTTTATTTTATTGATTTCATAACAATCCTTCAAAGGTTTTATACTTTTTTATATTAAATTGAATAGGAATAAATATGAAAATTTGTAATAAATAAATGATATGGCGCTTTATAAAAAAAAATTCACAAAACCTCTCCCTAACCCGGTTTGGATGGAAAGGAAAGTTGGAAGGAAAGAATACTAAAGAGAAAATATTATCACTCATATTGTTTGGATGGACGGGAGAAAATTAAGAGGAAAGAAAATGAATAACTATCACTAAAATTCCCTTATTAAAGTCAGTTAAAATAAAAAAAATAAAATAAATCAAACAATTAAACCGGGAGTTATTTTTAAGATGAAAAAAATATAATGATTTTTTTTATTAAGTATAATAAAAGGAAATAAATAAAGTATATATTAACCAATATTATTAATAGGGTTTAGAGGTAATTTTGCCTCAAAAATTGTCACTAAGGGGCAATTTTGCCCCAGAAGTGTAAAAAGGAGCAATTTTACCCTATTATCTCAATTAATTTTGATAGTTAGTTGGCTAAATATCTTGAGTTATCTACATTATTTTTGTTAAGGTGTAAATTTAATTCGAAAATTTTAAGTCTACCTTTGGAAAAAATGAAGTAGATGACACATGGACTTTTAGGCAAATTTGCACTTTAACAAAAATGATGTGGATGACATATGGACTGCCAACTCAACTTATTTAGTCAACTAACGATCAAAATTAACTGAAATAATGGTTAAGACAAAATTTCTCCTTAACCCTTACTAATAGTAGGGGTGAGCAATGGGCGAGCGGGGCTGCCCCGAGGGGTAACCCGTGCCCCGCCCGTTTATTTTCTACAGGTATGGGGTAGCCCCGTACCCGTGGCCAAACCCGTGTAACCCGTACAAAACGGGTACGGGTTAAAAGGGTTTTAATAAATGGGTCCAGGGAACCCGTTTAAATATCTGGCCTTTTTTTTTTAAAACAGGTTTTTTAGCCCAGCAAAGCTTTCTTGTAAGGAACAGTTTTTTAGGCCCAGAACAGATTTTTTTTTGGTTGCATTTTTTGGCCTAGAACAGGTGTTTTTTTGTGTGCGTTTTAATGAAAGCTTTAGGGTTTCTGCTACCGAACACTTTCTCCCATCTTATATATAAAAGGAAAAAAAACACTTTCTCCCATCTCCATCTCCATTTTGTATTTCTCGTTTTCTATTTGGGTTTTATGAAAGCTTTACCTTTCTGCTACCGATCATCAATTTGAGAGAGTAATCGGGGTTTGCAGCAGGACGAGATCAGCCTAAGGAGGTGGAAGGAGAAGCTATTGGGTTTCCTAGAAAGTGATTTAGATGGTTTGTTTGAGGATTTTGTTTATACTGTAGCACTTTTGGTGGTGATTCTGTTTTTAAGCTGTGCTCCTTGACCTTGTTGATGATTAGGGCAAATGGATCCCTAAGTGAGATTCCATTCCATTGGAAATGTGTCTGATGATTTTGGTGAAATTGTTTCTCCCTTGTCTATGGATGAAAATCAAAATGGTCGAGTCCTACTCACTCTTAAGGAGGGGTCTCGCTATCAGCCTAACCTCAAATTTACTGTCCTCCACAACATTGTATCTGGTCTCGCTTACTCCGGCACTGTTTGTAAATCTGAGCTTCAAGGTACACCTCTTCTCACCAATCATGCGTCGTGAGTGAAGCTGTGAAGGTGAATAGTCGATTAGGGCTGAGGGCGAGGCTGAGTTGAGACTTCAGGAGTTGAGGGGGGGGGGGGGGAACATTAAACGGGGTCACTGGTGGGGGGTGCCTCGCCCGTATAATGAAAACGGGTATGGGGCAGGCCCGTACCCGTGACGAGCCCAATCTGGGCGGGTTTAATCCAGGGAAATATTTGTGGGGTGCGGGCGGTTGGGCGGGTAGCGGGTAAGTTGCTCAGCCCTAACTAATAGAATGGTAAAAATTCAATATAAGAACAAAATGGCATAATAGCTTAAGAAATTGTTGTGATGAAAATGCCGCTAACAGTACTATTAAAATTAATCATAATCTCAAACATCATGATCATGTAATATTATAAATAAAATGGGGAACGTGTCTTTTACATCATGACAAAAGGTCTATCTTCCCTAAAATTGAAAATGGCCAACATGTCATTATATTAGAAACATCATGACAAAAAGTACATGTTCCCTAAATAGAAAAGGCCAACACGTCACCACATAACAAAACATCTACAAATAAAATAAGTCCAACACCACATCTCGGTTCACTTAATACTAGCATTTACCATCAACCTGAGTAGTAATTGCAATTGCATTTGCATATGAGGTGGAACCCCATCAAATTTCAGCTTGTGACTTTCTTCATCACACAAGAACTCGCAACATTGCATTTTTTTGCACTTCAGGTTTTCCAATTTACCCAATTGCAGCCCACACTTCCCCCTCACAATAAGGGTCAAGGAACAAAAATATACATATGCTTGACCCCTGGGAGCGCCCAGCACCATGTGCCCTTTTTTGGAGCAAAAATACACGTGGTTACATTTTAGGAGTAAAAGTCACACAAAACCTTCAGCCATTGGACATTGACCGTTAAGTATGAACGGTTGACTGTTAGTGCTGATGTGCATGCTGAATTGGAGAGAGAACAAGCCAAATGGGGAAAAAACTGTTGATTAGGATGTTGACCATGTTAAAAAAAATTGGGGAAAAAAGGAACCTTATGATCGAATCGATTGAAATGCTGGGAAATTTAAATGCATCTTACTCACAAAGAAGCGAAAGTGATATGAAATCGCTGAGTTGAGGAAGGAAGAGCTAGGTTTCTAGCATGGGTTGAAGGATGATCGATTAGGGATGAGGGAGCTGACATAGGGTTCACCGAAAGGGTTGCACAGAATCGCGTGACCATCAGAGCTAAGAATCGTGCAACTATGCGTGAGTGAGCAAACGATTAGAACAACGATCAATCATCAGCGTGGGTTAAACAACGATTGATTGGAGTGAGTAAGTAGACGATTAGAGCGACACCTTCTGATCTGAGGCTTGGTTCTTGTTGATCTGAGGCCATTTGTAAGCATGTAGCTCTTTATATCAAATTTGAAAATGAAATCTCTGTATTTTTTTTTTCAGTTCCTCAATTGTTTCAGCACCTTAGTAGTTGATTGGTTGAAGCGTTGAAGTTTAAATGTTGCTCTAATAATCTCTTGCATTTCATATTAAGCAAGGTAAAAGTGAATGGAAAATTTTATATTTCTTTGACAATTGGCAATGTTATCTAGTAATCCACTTATTATGTGAGACATTGCAATGGGCCAAAATTTATTCGAAATTTAATCTATCTGATGCATATTTGTGGATGGAAAATCATTTCATGTCAAAAGGCCAAACTTTGTCTAGCTTATGACCTCTAACTTTGGCTTTCACTGCCTACATCTCACTCTTGCTTTCATTGCCCACATCTCACTATCCAGCTTATGTAGTTTTTTTATTTGCAAGGTTTTTAATTTTTGACAAATAATATTGCATTAACTGTCAAATGTGTGTGTTTGCCATGTGTTTGTCTATGTACTATCTCAGAGGAATTTGAAACTGAGAGGCTGTTGGATGGCGTCATCTTCAACATCGACGACAGGAAGAATCAAGAAAGTGAGAAGAAAGATGGTTTTGGTAAGAAGACCTAGTCACGAGGAACAATATCAAGGTCCAGTGTGGTATTGCCATCACAATTTGTTGGCTCTCAAGTGGATGTCATGGTCAGAAGGAAACCCAGGTAGGAGGTTTTATGGGTGTTGGAATTACTACGAGGTAAGATTTGTTAGATGTAGGATGAGATTTTTAGTTGCGTGGATTGTTCATTTCTAACCATTGGTTATGAAATTTCATAGGATGGTGGGTGTGGATATTTCGAATGGCATGATGGTGTGTTTGGGCAAAGGGAAAATGAAGTTATCAAAGATCTACTCAATGATATAGACAAGCTATATGAGGAGAACAAGCAGCTTCAAAAAGGGAATCCATGTTTGAAGTGGTACGAACAGCTTGTTGCACTTGAAGGTGAGGTGATGAAGATGAAATCTGAACATTTAGTGAAAGAAAGTGAAGTGAAGAAGGTGCAATGGAAATTCAAACTTGCATTAGCAATATTGTTACTGACTTGGATGTTGTTAGTGTTAATGTATTTATAAGGGTTGAAGTTTACTTTTGTTGGGGTTGTGAAAGTTTAGATTAACTGTCAGTGATATGTAAAGAATTTTTTGTAAGAGACAATATGTTGTCAATGGATTTAGTGTAATGTATTTGGTTCATTTTAATTTACTTTTTCATTCATGATCTGTATGGACAAGTAAAGTTCAGGAATTGTAAGAGTGTGTTTTATTTCAATTCCTTTTGGTTTCTCCTCAACTATGAGCACACCTCTACATCATACTGCAAGCTTCTTGGATTCATGTTTACATGTAAAACAATCTACTTCTCTTGTACTCTCTTTGATTTTAAAAAAATCGCGGTCTTGAATTATTTATCTATTGGACTATATATATATATATATATATACATTATATATATATATATACACACACTATATATAGGTACGATGCAAGTATGAGAGTCACTCTATTCTTTGATATTCATCCATCCTTTTGTTAATAAATGATGAAAATAACAAAATTAAAATGAAAGTATGTAAATCAAACAGGAAAATGACATCTCTAAGGTTCCAGCTGGTTTACTCTTATCAGAAGATAAATCATGGGCACACTATCAATCCATTTGGAGCTAAAACACAGCTCAAGCGGTGCCATTGAAGTCACTATATGCATTTTCATTGCAAAAGCAGCAAAAAAGATGTGGAAACAACAATTGGGGAATAGTAAAAAACACACAACATTTTTTATGAACTACACACAAAAAAACAAGCAGCAGAAAAAGCCTGTCAACCTATGGTTAGCATTAAAAATGCACTACACCAATCTTAGCATGTACTGACAATACCCAAGCCCTCACACATACCCAGAAAAAAAAAACAACCATGGGCTAAATGTCAGTTGGCAAGGAACCATTTGTACAACATATAGAACTACACCAAAAGTAGGGTTGAGGCAAAAGACTTTGCCCTTTACAATTTTTAAAGCACCCAAGCCCAGACACATGTACACATAACCGTAATTAATAGGCTTCTTTCCTTTGTCGTTGTTGGTTTGAAGACATGATAAGAGCTGTGAGCTTGTTGCACAAGGTTCTCCTCTTCATTGCAGACCTCGATGCAAAAAAGGAAGGTCAGAAGATGGAGCAACAATGAGTGATTGGGCCCGAAACTAAATGCATCGTGAACCTGTTGGCTCAGTAGAGTTAATGCCTCTAGACAACCTCATTTCCCTTTCATTTGGAATTGGAAATTGGGTTTGTGAATCAGCATTCTTGTGCATGTAGTCATCTGATGTGGCCTTTTTGATAACAAATTCAGAATTAAGACCAGGCTGTATTACCAAGGACCAAAAGTAGTTAAATTCAGGTTTTACGCAGAAGATATGCATCACATATGTGGACTACAGAGGGTTGTCATAGGCTAAAGAATTGGAGTACAATAAACAACTTGTGCAATGATTTTTCCAACAAAGTTTCTGACAAAACAAGAAGAAAATGACCTGTCAAGAACTATTTCAACCTTAAACAAACAAGCATATTTATCATAGAAATTTTGAAAGGAAAAATGATTGGGGAATACTGCATGGTGCACAATAATTTAAATATTTCAAGAACTATCTAGTATCCCCATAGCATTCAAAAGCACAAATCCAAAGTAAGGCAGCATTATAGCATTGATGCTTTCTCGCCAAGCAATACAAGATAAGAATAATTAAAAGCATATTTGTCATAGAAATTTAAAAGAAGAAAAGTGGTAGAGTTGATCAATTAATTTATCATATCATTACTTTAGTATTAGTTCTCACACAGACAACAATATTTGTTTTTGCAAGAGTCAATACGATTGGTTAAGTTAGCAGTATAGCATGCATAATTCCATAGATAATATGATGGTTGAATGACTTGAAGGGTTCCTCATATAGACCTCGGATGATTTGGAGCAAGAAATTTGGATATCAGAATATATATATATATATATATATATATATATATATATATATATATATATATATATATGTGTGATTATACTTGTTGAATTTTTTCATTAACTTGTCCATTATCAGAGAACTCCAGTAAATCAAAAGATTTAAGAGTGTGTGGGTGATAGAGGAACAGATGGCACATGAAAAATTGTCCTTTACTTTTGTTGGAGTTTACCAGCACATGAAAAATTAATGAGACAGCGTATAAACAAAGTTCAAGCATCTGATTCTACCCATACAGAAGATAAAACTACAGGCATCAGAATACTTCACACTTTAGAAAAGCAATCACACTTTCAAAAAGAAGTTAGATGCATAGATAAGGAAAAAGATGCTCCAACCTGTACCATGGGAATTATGTATCAACATACACAAAATGTGATACAAGGACGTCATCAAAACCTTAAAATAGACAGTTATTGCCCCAAAAGTCAAATAAACACCACAGGAAAATCCACAAACCAATCAGTAAAGAGAAAGAGCATACTTACAGAATCTTGGACATAAAACAACATGAATACTGCCATGAATACAACACATAACACAATAAAAATAGTGCATGCAACTTTGTCTTTAAAGTGTTACTTCATAGATCATTTATAAAACACCATCTGTTGCTACATAGTTACATGGACAAAATATAAGAACAAACACAAGAAACAACAAAATAAGTAGTGTTTAAATGCAATCTTCAGCATTCTCCCAATTCATATGTTATCTATACTATGGAACATATAATCATTGTTTAATAATTTTATTTTGTCCATATATAAAAAAACGATACAATACTTTAATTTCCAATCAATTTTGAGGGCTAATAATCTATTTCAGCTATCTAAATAGACCAAACGAACAAAATTTGCCTAGAAGATGGTCATTTTTTTCAGATGGGAGACATGAGGAAGTAAGCGATAATATGGATAGCATGTGATGTTACTGGAGGTCTAATTTTTTAGTTCTTATGTTTTGATGATCACAATTTCTAAGATATTTAATTAAAACGATTCGATATCATAGTTAAACTAATAAGAGAAATTCACAGAAGCTTACTCGAGCATAGGGTTGTGTATGCTCGAGCATTGACGGATGCAAGGCTAAATTAATCCTGTTTTAGGAAGCCTTACTCAAGCAGATTATATGGTCTTGCTCGAGCAACATTGTGCACATGAGAAGAATCATTTTACTTGAGCATATCACAAGTTGCCCAAGCATCGTCAGTCACTATGAAGAATTTTGGAGTCTTGCTCTAGCAAAGGTCTCAGCTTGCTCGAGCAACATCGAGCAGAGCAAAGGATCAACAAGGCAATGCATATTCGAGCATCAGATAAAAGCATGCTCGAGCAGGCTTAAAAGGTTGCTCGAGCAAAGTCGAGCAACTAGTGTTTTCAACTTCTGCAGAATCCTTGCTCGAGCAAGGAATCAAAAGGTTGCTCAAGCATACTGCTCGAGCAAGCATAAAGAAGTTGCTCGAGCAAGATTGAGCATTGCGTTACTTCATCTTTGAATAGAGCCTGCCCGAGCATGATATAATTCATGCTCGAGCAGACAAGAACTCATGCTCGAGCATCAGCGACTCTGAGGCACTTTTAACTGATTCATGAAAGGCTTGCCCGAGCATGTTGAAATCATGCTCGAGCAACATGCTCAAGTAAAGGAATTTTCCTGCTCGAGCACTGGCGACCAAGTGCACTCTCTGAACAATTCAAAGGAGCTTGCTTCTTTGAATTCAAAGCATGAGTCATTACTCGAGCAAGTTCATTCCTGTTTTTCAAATCAACGTACTCTGAGAATCACAAATCATCGTATGAATTGTTACATCTTCTTATTAATGCTTATTGTGATTACCAAATGCTTTTAACCAATCTGTTCTTGAGTCTCAGATTATTTAGACAAAGATTACCAGCAAATTTTGATAAAGCAATCTCATCTGTCAGAGGCATTAAATGCAGCTACCTAAAACGGTGATAAATGTTGGAAATTATGCCCTAGGGGAAATTCATTGTACTTTGGATATTTAAGTTATTTAAAGTATTCTCTTTTATTATCATTTTCGTTTGCATGTTCGTATTGATAACTGCATCCCTGGATAATCTTATAGATTATCCTAAATGTCCCTGGTCGGTCATCTATACGGGAGTGAAGATGAAATAAGACCAGTATGACTTTGATGAGGTATGGAGATACGAATCAAAGTCATGGGCACTTGTAAGAGTACAAGGTGCTGGACCGACCCACCATGAGAAAGCTGCATGGTATAAGTCATAAGCTTATCTCATGTATAACCGCGTCACAACGCCCTATGACCTGAGATATAAAAACATGCTATAATGAATCAAAATAAAACAAATTTTCGTATTATATACAGTTTAACCAAATGACATAGGTTGTATTCAGCAACAACAATAAAAAGGGATGTTCACTTCTATTAATTTAAAAAAGGTAATAAAAAATTTCTGTAACATTGTGCTAGTAAAAGGAGAGGGTTAACTGGTAGTGATACCTTTGAGGCATTGAAGCATATGTACATCTGCTTGAATATTCTTCGTCCTTATTCCAACCCCTCTTTGCTTACTTCCACACATACGTCTGAACCAGGGTTTGACACCTTCAGCTCATTACAATATGCCTCTAAGTTTGCAAACTCATCCCTGAAACTCCCTTCCATTTCCTCCGTTATGATTTTCTTTGCCCTCTTGCATTTAAACACACTAACATTGACTTTTAGATCCCTTTGCACCTCCTTCTTCATGTCTTTCAACTTGAATTTAGGGTCTTCTTGCACCTTGTTCTTGAAATACTCAGCCAACCACTTTGTAGAAGCTCTTGGATTTTCAAACACACGTGCACACATGTGTTCATAATCCAATGACTTCACTTGCCACCCCACACTCTGCCCATATGTAGACACATATAGTGTAAAAGGCCAGCCGTCTTGACACCACCCTAAACGTCTTGCTATCACTATGCACAATTCTAAGCTTAACCCCACGGTTGATAGCATACTCATCTACGACCCTTTTCAGCTCTTTTTTTTTTATCTTGAAACGTCATCCCAACGACAAAAGATGGCATTGTACTTGAGGACTCAGCCTTAGGGAGGACACAAAGCTATTGAAGAGGCACATCATCATTTTCGCTCCCTAAGCCATCCTCATCAGCATCAGTCTCATCGTTCACATCAAACTCCCCAGCTTTGGAGTCATCATACATGCTTTCTTCTATATTTAAACTACTACTTTGCCTCATATGACTATCATCATCATAAGACCTATTGCACTATTTATCATGCACATTAACATCATTGTCCTCCTCATCCTCTGGAACATTGTACTCATAACCAAGGAATTCTATTTCATTATAGTCATCACTCGATCCAGTTTCTTCAATGAACCCTTCCACATTTCCTCCTATAGTGTACTCTTCCTTTACTGTTTCTTGTCTTGCACTTTCACCCTTCCCTTTCACCGTATTTTCACTTCCTTCTTCATTTACCACTTTGTCCTTGCCTTTTGATGCCATTGCCACTACACATATGCAAGGACCAAAAGAAATAACTATGTAAGAACAAATTATGATAATAAATGGAAACCATGTTGAAGCTGAGCAGAAACAGATTTTGCAGCTTTAATTTGGATTGCACATGAAATCACTACAAGATAATGGCAATTTAGATGGCCCTCAAAGCTGACAAATAATTAGTCACAAAGTTAATTAATCTGTCAGAGCATCCCAATGAGCATGCAATAATTAGTTTAACGATGAAAACTCTATAGTACAAAGTAGTTCAAATAAAATAGATCAACTGGCTTAAGTAAACCGACATTTTTTTTAAATTTAAAAGTTTGCAATTTGAAATGACACGAAAGCTTCCAATTCAATACGCAGAAAGAAATAAAGAAATATATTTCAAAGCAGCAATGCAAACAATCAGCTTAATAGAAACAGATATAAAAAGGGGAGATTATTAGTTTTATGAAAATCAAATGAAGTTGTTCCTTCAATAGCTATAAATCATTATTTCAAGAAGCAATCTCTAGCTCTCTCAACGTGCAAGGGAATATATGTAGGGAATGACCATGACTTCACAAAAATTCATTAACGATGTCAATTGAAATATGCAGATCAACATTTTAGCATTTTGCCGTAGAATATTACAGGTTGGGAATTAGGCCATTATGAAGAAAATAGAGATAAGAGACAATGTCTGGCAATTGACAAACTTGGAGTCATGATTATTCTGAACTCCCAGAACTGACTCCAAGTTTGTCAATAGCAAAAGACATAACTATGTAAGAACCACAAGGATAAAATCCATATTCAAAATGGAGGTAAAAAATAATCAAAGTAAACCAAACCTCGGCGTCGCACCCAATGAGAATGGACAACGATCTAGGAGCCTCCGTTATAGTAGCTTTCAGACACCGCTATCATCACTGTGCTGAATGATTAGCTATGACGACGAGATTATGGCATGGTTCTAATTCTTTCTTTTGACGCTCCTGGCTCTCGATCTCAGATTATCGTCTGTCGATTTGCCCTCAATCGATTTGCCCTCAGCTCACTCTCAGATTTGCTAGAAATCGAAGCTTAAGAACCCCCAAGAACCCAAGCTCCTCTTTCCTTGCTCGATTTCTTTGATTAGTTTGTAGCCCGATGATTTGTTCAATTCTTCAGTTTTAATGCCCAATTTCTTTAACTTTGCACTGTCATCTTTTTTAATTTGACCCACTTTATTTTTTCATTTTTTGGCACCAATTTCTTTAACTTATCTAATCAGCAGTTTTTTTCCTCATTTGGCTTGTTCTCTCTCCAATTCAGCATACACATCAACACCAACGGTCAACCATTCATACTTAACTGTCAACGTCCAATGGCTGAAGGTTTTGTATGAATTTTGCTCCTAAAATGTAACCATATGTGTATTTTTTCTCCCAAAAAAAGCACATAGTGCTAGGCGCTCCTAGGGGTAAAGCACATGCGTATTTTTGCTCCTTTACCCTCACAATAATGATGAGGCCTACTCTTTTTCAGGTATTGAAATACCCTTTTAAGCAATTTGAGCTTGATCCTCTAAAACTTGAACTTGCCTCTCAGCAACAACATCATCGTCCACATGACAGTAACCAGCTCCCTTATTCCTTCCAGCATTTTTTCACACCAAGAATGCTTCGGCACAGCCACAATATTGAACTGTGCCATAAACCCAATGTTGCGCTACAATAAATGCCATGTGACTTCAAAACTACTGTGTGTTGTGCAATACTATAAAATCCCTTATATAATAAATTGTTCCATCATGAATTCTTCACAACACAAAGGGTTCAACTGACCTGTAAACTTAAATATTTTGACAAGTGAGAGACAGAACTTTAACTTGACACAGAATAGAATACATGGTGATACACTGAGGAGATGATTAAAAAATTGCAAGATAACTAGTAGAAATCTATCTTATGGTTTGCAAAAGCTACAATGTGGGCATGCTCTCTATGAAGATGGAATATCACCTAGAAGAGGGTGAATAGATGATCTCAAAAACTTTTTGAGAATCGCACATGAGCACAAATAAAATAGAGACAGAGAAAGGAAATAGACACAAAGCAATTTATACTGGTTCGTTATAATACTTCGCCCTCCGTCCAGTCCCCAAGCACGCCTTGGGATTTCCACTAACTCTTCAAATACGAAAACAATTACACACTCTGTAACTTAGGATGATCCTTTTACACTCGGACTCACTCCCCCTTACATATTGTAATCGTACACCCACACTTAAGGTTCCACAACCTTAAGATTTAACAACTAAATGAAATAAGTGTTTAATAACTCCTTACGAGTATATAATAAATGAACGCTGAAATACAAGAAATATCTGAAGATATTAAATGAGATTAATGAAACAGAAAGAGTAGTTGGGACAAATTGGTTGTGCAGAGTTTCAGTAGTTGGCAAAATTGAATGTGGTGAGCTTTTATAGCATTCGCCATTAATCCCGTTGTGAAGCTTTGTAAGCTAGCCGTTAAGTCTCTTAGTAATTCCTTAGGCACAGCTGATTTCCGTTGAGCCCATTCGGCCGTTACTTCACTAAATGCATTCACCGTTGACTTACTTGTGTTGAGAGTGACTCATAATAATAGCTAGAATAGGTATGCCTCGAAGGAATGATTTCGTCTGCTACGAGGACTAATTTTGATTGTTGCTCTGTTTTTCTGAGTTACATTAAATGTGTCTACCACGTTGGATCACTTTTTAGCTATTCTCAATTCAAACAAGTTTATTCAACTGAAACTCATACAAAGAAATGGTTAAATATGATATAAGTGAGTTTGGGTATGATTAGAAGGTATTAATTGATAACCCAAAAGAATTAAGACGTAAGATTAGCAATACTAGAAAATGATAGAAATGCTAAGTGTATATTCTTGAGTATTACTTAAATCATTCTTGAGAATTCCTTAACAAGAGGACTTTGCAGATGCATCTCTTCGATAATACTCGAGAACAATTGTATACATATTCGAGAATGCTATGATTAGAGAACTCTTTAAACAAGTTGAAATAAGCATACTCGAGAATCCTATTGTCATTCTCAAGAACCATACTCAAGAGCTAGAATATTAATACTCGAGAGTTCCACTTACCAAAAGCATTTACCATAGTAAACTCAACATACTCGAGAATCACCTTACCTATTCTCGAGTACCATACTTGAGAATCAATTTCCTAGTACTCAAGAATGGCTTGATAGAACAATAACAATTTTAGAGATAAAACTATATACTCGAGGATTAAAATGCCATTCTTGAGAATCATACCATATACTTGAGAATCACAATACCATTCTCAAGAATCATGAGACCATACTTGAGAATTATGTCAGAAGTTGTTTCTGATAGATAATCTAACAAACTATACTCGAGAACCATCTTTTCATTCTCGAGAATTGTAACCTAAAATGCTTAATTGGAAGGATTAGTTCATGCATTCTCGAGAACCACTTCATAATGCTCGAGTACTCATTAATGCAATTATTTAAGCCTGATTCAAAACCTTAAAATCTTTCAAGCATTGTTATCATTAAAACAATAGGAGCTAACATTCTCTCTCTTTTTGATGATGACAACACTTAGATAAAAATTGAATTGAATGAAAGTTTAGGTTTTAAGAAATCAGGTATCAGCGGCAAAATCATTGAACAATATGAAATAAAGCAAGTATGTCATAGTTGCAATTCATTAACTTAACCAAAGGGTCAAAACAACATTAGCACTGGAAACTAATCTAAGCATTAGCAAAATATCATTAGTCAACCATAGCAACCCATAACAACAAAAACATAAGAAACATAAGTAATTCTAATAAGTTTCATTCTTCTTCAACAATCTCTCCCCCTTTGTCATCATTCAAAAAGGAGGGAGGAGGAGGAAGATTAGATGGAATATGGTGTTAACCAAGGAGAAAGATCTAAATTGCAGTCCTTTTTGAAAGCTTCTAAATCCAAAGAAACAGTAGGATAGAAAGGTCTACTCTCATAATCAATCGTAAAAGTTGGTTCAGACGGAATTATCAATTGATCCTTGCAGAAGCCAAGAGAACATTGAAGAGAACTTTTCTGACCAATGAGCTTGGAGGCAAACGAAGGAATAGTTCCACTAATTGTATCATGTTTCTTGCTTCCTAAGGCTTGGGGGTTCTGAAGTTGATCCTCAATGCTTTTGGATCTTTTCTCGTGAAATCCTTGTACCGAATCTACATATGGCTCTGAGGATTTAGTTACTTTAGGATGCACTGACTGAGATTTGCTCTTCCCTTTTCCTGATGGCAGTGAGTCAGTTTGGAATCGGGTGACTGGCCAAGAGGGTTCGTTAATAGTCACGACTTTGGATTTTGACTTGGATGCCTCGAATGTTTGGACTTTAAGACGATAGGAGGAACAAAGTTTCTTGGGAGGAGGCTTGTCAAAGGATTGAAAGGTTGATTTTCCCATTGCGAGTGATTATTGAATGAAAAGATGAAGATTTGAAGAAAAAGGGTTTAGAGGGAGTTTGACAATCTTGAGAGAGGAAAAGTTTGACGAAATGGGTTTTGGGAGAGATGGGTTAATCAACGAGGATGAGAGTATGAAGAAGTTCAACGGTCGGGTAAGTACTCAACAGTTGAGAGAAGAGGGAGAGGGAGGAGAGGAATATGGTTTTAGAGAGAAGGGAAGAATGATGGAGTTTAAAAGAGTGAAACAACACAACTGATATAAACACATATGAGGTCCGACGATTCTCGAGTATTTATTAATGATACTCGAGAATGATCACATGAAAATGATTCTGGATAAATTTATGTTTCGACAATTTTCAAGAGTTTGAAGCTGATTCTCGAGAATTGCAATGAGAAGATATGCCTTGGTTGAAAAAAAAAATGCCCGACAATTCTCGGGAATTCTTAGGTTATTCTCGAGAATGACTTGAAAAGAGATAACTAAATTGAAACAACACAATCCCTTTTTCATTTTCACAAATGCTTAGTCCCAACAATTCTCGGGAATTAGATTTGGATTCTCGAGAATGACACTAATTCTTGAGAATGATCCTTATATACTCAAGAATATCATACTTAGACAGATGATAAATAAGGTGAATTTAATGCTAAAATACCTCAATTCAAGTGTGTATTGTGAACACTTGAAGCCCTTTTGGTGATTAATTTGATCTTAGCATAACAAATTGAAAAGTTATCTTTGAATATCTCAAATGAGGTGAACGATTCTCAGAAATGCTTCTCATATACTTGAGAATTGCTGAAGAGCTTTCACTACATAAATTCCTTGTGATCAATAGTTCTCGAGTATATCGTTGATGATTCTCAAGAACGCCTTGATGATTATCAAGATTTCCTTGATGATTCTCAAGAATGCTCATTAAAAGAGCTTCTCCATGATCTCTGTCTCGACAATTCTCGGGAATGCCTTAGTAATTCTCGAGAATGATGGTCTTGTTTTGCACAGTCAATTCCTAAGACACATCAAACTCATCAAATCCCAATATTTCTCAAGAGTTCATTAACAATTCTTCGAGAATATGTTTAGAAATTGCAATGAGTTAAGGGAAAATGATACATCACTTCTCGAGTATGATAAAATCATACTTGAGAATTATCAACCTCTGTAAGTCTTTGTTATTCTAGTCACAGAACAGGGTATCCTGCAAAACATGATCTATAAACTTTGATGCTTAAGTTAGTCTCTATTAATCATCAAAACATAATTATCAACATTAAACTAATATTACTTACAGTTCATTGGGATTTACCATTCCCCATTCTCTTTGGATGAAATTGAACTGCTCTTTGGCTAAGGGCTTCGTGAAAATAATAGCAAGTTGCAAGTGAGTAGGAATGAACATCACTTTGACATCTTTCTTTTGCACATGGTCTCTGATAAAGTGATGTCTCACATCAATATGCTTGGTACTTATATGTTGAACCGAATTCTTCGCCAAGCTTATTGTGCTTGTGTTGTCACAAAGGATTGGAACTTCTTTCAGATGGACTCCCAAGTTAGATAACTATTGCTTTAGTCATAGGACTTGAGCACAACAACTTGAGGCAGCTATGTACTCAGCTTCTGTAGATGAAATCGAGACAGTTGTTTGCTTTTTGCTAAACCAGGAAACAAGTGATCCACCCATTGACCACTTGTACTCTTCCTATCAGTCTTGTAGTCAGCATTATCCATGTCTGAGTATGCTACTAGAAATTCTTGTTGACCTTTTGGGAACCAAAGTCCAAGCTCCTTTGTGTCGACAAGATAACAAAAGATTCTTTTCACATGCTTGGCATGTGATTCTTTTGGAGCAGCTTGAAATTTTGTACATATTCCCACACTAAATTGGATGTCTGGTCTACTTGAAGTTAAATATAATAGAGATCCAATCATCCCTCTATATTTGGTAATGTTGAAGTCCTTGCCTTTTTGCTTATTTGCATCCAGAGAAGCAGTTGAGCTCATTGGAGTGTCTGCACCATTGCAATGCTCCAGTCCAAACTTCTTGAGCAAATCACAGAGATACTTTGTTTGTGAGATAAATATGCCATTCTTCTATTGTTTGATTTGCAAGCCGAGGAAGTAGTTCAACTTGCCCATCATAGACATTTCAAATTCACCCTACATTTTCTTGGAAAATTCCTTACAGAGAAAATCATTAGTAGCACCAAATATTATGTCATTTACATATATTTGCACAATTAAGATTTCATTAAGCTTATTACTTTTAATGAAGAGTGTTGTGTCTGATTTTCCTCTAACAAAACCTTGATCCAACAGAAACTTGCTTAACTACTGATACCAAGCTTTAGAAGCTTGTTTCAGTCTATATAAAGCCTTTTTGAGGTGGTAAACATGATCTGGATGATGATCATTTTTAAAGCCAAGAGGCTATTCTACATAAACTTCCTCCTGAATAAAACTATTTTGAAAAGCACTCTTAACATCCATTTGATAGAGTTTAAATCCCTTAATACACGCAAAGGCTAAGAGTACACGTATTACTTCCAATCTAACTACCAGAGCATACGTTTCCTCACAATCAATTCCTTCTTCCTTATTATAGCCTTTGGCAACTAATCTAGCCTTATTTCTGACTATAATTGTGGATTATTCACGTTTGTTCTTAAATACCCATTAAGTGCCAATGATTGGATGGTCTTTAGGCTTAGGTACCAAATTCCAAACTTGATTTCTATCAAATTGATGTAACTCCTCTTGCATTGCTATCACCCAATCAATTTGGTAGGGCTTCTTCAATCTTAGAGGGCTCAATCTCAAATATGAATGTAGAAAAACTAACCTCATTTAAGGTATTCTTTCTAGTCCTTACACCTTGATTTACATCCCCTATTACTTGGTCCAAAGGATGGTTCCTAATGAACTTCCAAGCTTTAGGTTGAGATTTATTAGGATTTTCGCAATGGTTTTGGCAATCATTTTCAAAAACATTTTCTGAACTTTCAAGAGAGGCAGGAGTAGATTTTTAAAAGAATTGGTTTTTATAAATAGGTTCATCATCATCCAAAGTTTTGTCTAATTCACAAAACACAACATGGACAGACTCTTCAACTCAATGAGTATGCTTATTGAAAACTCTATATGCTTTACTTCTATTAGAATATCCAAGAAATATACCTTCGTTGAATTTGGAATCAAACTTACCAAAATTATCCTTACCAACGAAGCACTTACAGCCAAAGATATGAAGGTGTGCCAAGTTTGGTTTCCTTCCTTTGTAAAACTCATATGGAGTTTTGTTGAGCTTCTTTTAGAGATAGGCTCGGTTGGAAATATAACTAGTTGTGCTCATTGCATCTACCCAAAAGACTTGTGAAGTCTGATTTTCGTTCAATATGGCATGGGTCATTTCAGTAAGCACACGATTCTTCCTTTCAACCACACCATTCTGTTGTGGTGTTCTTGGAGCCGAGAAGTTGTGATCAATGCCGTGAGCACCGCTAAACTATCCGAAAGCTTGATTCTCAAATTCACCTCTGTGATCTGTTCGGATAGCTGAAATGTAAATACCTTTCTTATTTTACACTTTCTTGGCAAACACAACAAATAGATAAAATGTTTCATCCTTAGAAGATAAAAAGATAGTCCGGTGGACTGAGAGAAATCATCGACAATGATCAGAGTATATAAATTGCCACCAAGGCTCTTTACTCTTGTAGGTCCAATTAAATCCATATGAAGTAGTTGAAGAGGTCGGTTTGTCGAGATTTCAAACTTGTTTTCAAAAGATGATTTAGTTTGTTTACCTCTTTGACAAGGATCACAAATCATTTTTTAAAACAAAGTTTAGGTAAATCAATAACTAAATCTTTTCTTAACAAATTATCTAGTTGAAACATGTTGACATGAGCCAAACGCTTATGCCATAGCCAACTCTCGTCTAAGTTGTTAACAAAACATTTTTCAGAATTAACTTTAGGTAAATCCAAAGTATAACAATTTCCTTTACGAGGAGCTTTGAATAATACTTTAAGTTTACCTTTATCGATCGAGAGATCATTTTTGTTGACAATAAGGCATTCTTCTGAATCGAAAATGATCCATTTGTTCTTGTCACAGGTCCTCTTTGAACTGGTCAAGGTGAAAGATGCTATTGATGATCAAGGGCTCAACTTGGGCTCTACATTGTCAGTCACCTTAGCTGCAGCCTCAGATGCCAGAGACAAGGCTCAGCAACTCCTTCAGCACTTTGGACTTGGTGGCTCATCTTCATCTTCATTCGGCTTCACCACTGGTCCATCCTCTTCGACTCCTGTTTCGGAAGCCCAACCATCTATACCCGTATCTCAGCCTTCCCCAAACTCACCAGAACCTCACTTCTCACCACCATCATCACCCACTTTCTCATTTCCTAGTCCACCTCATAGTCCACCCCACACCACATCTTCCCCCGTCACCCCTACCACAGAGATTCTTCCTGGCCCATTCCCATCTCCACCTACTCCATCTACTGAGATTTTCCCTACACCTTCTCCATATGCAGAGCCCCATGATCCCTCCTTTGATCCAAACACCGCCATGGTGCTCTATTCTCCTCTTGTCTTTGTTCTTGACCCCGAATTTGTTGATGACAAAGGGGGAGAAGGAGAGAAAGATGTAGATGTCTAGTGTCTAGATTTGTATTAGTGTTTAGATCTTTATTTTGATATTTATGTAGATTGTGTTCTGATATCAGTCATTATCAGTGTATTCATCTTTTCTGATATCAGCTCCACTTGTATGCATCATATTTTATGAATATACTTCAAGTTGTTTATGTTCTCAAATTCATATCTGATGCCAATCTCTGCCTTTCATGCTTGAAAATGCAAAACTGATTGTTTTCTGATAACTTCACATTGCTTTCTGAAAACTTCAATTCAAAACAGAATACATCTTTCAAATTCTTTAAAAAGAAAGTTTACAAGTGCTGTCATCATCAAAAAGGGGGAGAATGTTAGTTCTCAATGTGTTTTGATGATTAACAACAAGTGTAAAACATGTTTTGAAGTTTCCAAGATGTTTAAAAATCATCTGATAGTTGCTTACCGCAGTATGGGTCTGCATACTGCAGTAAAGGGCCTTCCAGAAAGGAAATAATCTTTCAAGTTAAATCAATACTGCAGTATAGGTTTCTTTACCGCAGTATTGGACCTACAGAAGGTCATCAAATTTTTGAAGTTAAGTCACTACTGCAGTATAGGATGACATACCGCAGTATTGGACTTCCAGAGAACAATCCAATTTTTCTAGTTAAGTCAATACTGCAGTATGGAATGCTATACCGCAGTATTTGGACTTACAGAAGGCAAGCAAATTTTTGAAGTAAAGTCAATACTGCAGTATAGGATGACATACCGCAGTATTGGACTTCCAGAGAGCAACCGTGTTTTCAAAACAAGCCAATACCGCAGTATAGCTATGTATACTGCAGTATAGGGACATCCTGAGAGCAACCGTGTTTTCAAAACAAGCCAATACCGCAGTATAGCTATGTATACTGCAGTATAGGGACATCCAGAGAGCAACTAAATTTCTAAGTCAAGCCAATACCGCAGTATAGGCATGTATACTGCAGTATAGGGCCAACCCGAGAGCAATCAAATTTTCTTATCCAAGTCAATACCGCAGTATGTATTTGGATACTGCAGTATAGGCTCTTACAGAAAGCTCTCAAAATTTTATAACTATTGCATACTGCAGTATAGGTTTTCATACTGCAGTATTGGGCAATCACGTGGACTCTCAACTTTGACAAAAACTCGCATACTGCAGTATGTTAGTTGCTTACCGCAGTATAGAGCATATGTTTCAAAATCAATCACGATGTTTTTGTCTCTGGAAGTTGCTTACCGCAGTATGACTTTGGATACTGCAGTATGGACACTTATGCACAAGTGCCATACTCCTGTATAGAGGAACATACTGCAGTATACAACGGTCAAAATTGTTTTTTTGAATTACGCGAATTTGCAAATCATTATTGTTTGATCTTATTGCTTCCATAATTCATTCAATCATATTCCTAGCTATGTTTAACAAGTTTGTTGAGTGAATTTCAGCAATCACAGATGAAGATCAATGAAGGTCAAAGCCATAAAGCAAAAAGTGTACAGTGCATTAAATGCACTTCTGCAAATCAACCTATTCTCAGCTAATCCATCTGAGCACGCCTTCTAAACGTTAAAGTATACTTACTACAACAAGTAAAGTTATCTCCAACGGGCAAATCCTCAGAGAGCCACATCAGACTTCATCAAAGTCTTAGATTAGCAGAAGTTTAGAGAGAGAAGATGACCAGAACCCAAGCTAATCACTTCCAACGGTTGGAATCATCCTACAACGGTCATTTAATGTTCTCTACCTATAAATAGAGAGCATTAACTTCTTCTCAAGCTGATACAACTACTTAGAGCGAAAATTTATTGAGTCATTTATTGTATCAAGCTTTCATCTGTATTGTATCATTTTGATACTTAGTACTTCAGTGTTTATTCTATCTACTCTTTGAGAGAGTTATCATCTTGTAAATCATTTACTGATTGTGATAACTACAAGTCAGGGGACTTGGTAGTTAGGGTGTATTGATTACAACTTGTAAGGGGGAGTGTGTTCTAGTGAGAGAACAACTCTTAGTACAGAGTGTGTAATCAATATTTGATTATAGTGGATTGAAAATCCCAGGTGAGGCTTGGGGACTGGATGTAGGTCAGAGAAAGGACCGAACCAGTATAAATCTTGTGGTGCATTGCTTCTCTCCCTCTCTCCTCTGTTTTACCCTGCGTTCATTAGTCAAAAACAGAGTAGACTCTTTAATTTTATAAAGATACCCAATTCACCCCCCTCTTGGGTATTTTGCTCCAATCTTCAATGTTTACCCAGAGCTAACAATTGGTTGATCAGATGAGTAAAGCGAAGTTGAAATTCTCCAATGGATTCTCCGGTCTTCATTCGAAGAAGATCATACTTAGTAGTTAAGGTGTTGATTCAATTCTCCTTAATACCAGATGTTCCTTCATAGGAAATCTCCAATGCTTTCCACATATCCTTCGCAGTTGTTAGATTACAAATGCGAAAGTATTCTTGTTGACTGAGAGCACTTTGGAGCATCAAGATAGCCTTGCTATTTAGAGTAACGAGTCTTCTGTCATTCTTATCATATTCTTCCTCAAGTTTTGTTATTCGAACTCCAGCTTCGACAGAAGTAGGTTCATAGTTTCCTCTTTAGAACACTCTCCATAGGCCAAACTCAGTTGCCATAACGAAGACTTTGAACTTGGCTTTCCAAAACAAATAATGTTCACCATTGAAGCCTAGTGGTCAGTTGATTGAGGTACCATCTGGTAATATTCCTTCCATGATCTATCTTAGGATGTTAAGCCCAATAGAGAAATCACACTTTGATAACAAATGAAGATGGAATATCTCTCAAAAACTTTTTTAGAATCACACACGAACACAAATAAAATAAAGACAGAGAAAGGAAATAGACACAAAGCAATTTATACTAATTCGGTCTAATACTTTGACCTACGTCCAGTCCCCAAGCATGCCTTTGGATTTCCACTAACTCTTCAAATACGAATACAATTACACACTCTGTAACTTAGGAATATCCTTTCACACTCAGACTCACTTCCCCTTACAGATTGTAATCGTACACCCACACTTAAGGTCCACAACCTTAAGATTTAACAACTAAATGAAATAAGTGTTTAATAACTCCTCACGAGTAGATAATAAATGAACACTGAAGTACAAGAAATATTCGAAGATATTAAATGAGATTAGTGAAATAGAAAGAGTAGTTGGGACAAATTGATTGTGCAGAGTTTCGGTAGTTGGCAAAATTGAATGTGGTGAGCTTTTATAGCATTCACCATTAATCCCGTTATGAAGCTTTGTAAACTAGCCGTTGAGTCTCTTCGTAATTTTGTTAGGCATAGTTGATTTTTGTTGAGCCCATTCGACCGTTGCTTCATTAAATGCATTTACCGTCGACGTACTTGTGCAGAGAGTGACTCATAATAGTAGTTGGAATAGGTATGCCTCGAAGGAATGATTTTGTCTGCTATAAGGACTAATTCTAATTGTCGCTCTATTTTTTTGAGTTGCATTATGTTAGTTCCCTATTTGTGTTTTGATGATGATTAAGTTTGAAGACAATGTATGTTTAAGAAATGTAAGCAAAATAATTTTAACTCAGTCAAAATCACGTTTTATCAGAGAAACCATTTTGTTGTCAGATTGGCTCGAGCCAATGTTGCAGACTCGAGTCAATCCTTTGTACATCTATCGCCAAAATTTCATATTGACTCGAGCCTGACAAAAGATTGCCTCGAGTTTGGGTCTAGACTTGAGACTAAACTTTTAGAGACTCGAGCCAATGATCATTGATCTTAACATATTTTTCAAAATATGAATCGTTTGACTCAAGCCTACAATAGACTGCCTCGAGGTTGTGGCTAGACTCGAGCTAAAGGTAGTAATTTTAGAATGATTTTCGGAACATGATTTTCTTACCTCGACCCAGTGAGCATTAACTCTAGCCAGAATCTTGACCATTACATTCAAAGGTCAAACCTGACTCGAGCCTTCACTTATCAGCCTCGAGTCACAGAGTTGCTTAACGAACTTCAAATAGTTTTCTCTTCACAGCGACTCGAGCCTATTTGCCTACATCGAGTTTAGAGGTTGACTCGAGCCTCATACTTTGCCTCAAGTCAAAGATCTTCATCATCTTTGATCAATCGTCTAAGATTGACTCAAGCCTTGCTTATTGGTGACTCGAGCCTAAGCCTAAACTCAAGCCAATGACTTTTGCGCCTTGAGTCAGATGGTATTTTAAAATATTCTCTATGCCTTAAACGTTGCTTCGACTCGAGCCTAAGTAAACAATGACTCAAGCCAAGTTCATCTCTGTTTTTGTGAATGTTTATTTGCAATCCTAAATTCTCTAAGTATTCTTTTAGATTCTTCATACCATCTATCATCAATGTTCTTAACTTGATTTAATCAATTTGTTAGTGAGTTACAATGATTAGAACATAGATTATTTCTGGATTTTGAATAAAGCAGTTGACGTGTCAGAGTGCATTTAATGCACTTACTTGTTCAAGACCCTTAACCAACAGACATACCTCTAGCAACGAAAGACACTTTTGAACAAGATTATTTCATTCTCTTTGCTGGCTTACAACTGTCATAATTGTAGGAACAAAAGGATAAAAGAATATAGTGACTCGATTATACAGACTTTCGCGCTTCAACTCTAACGGACATATTAAAGAGTCTCAACGGATATTTCTTCAAGCTTCACAACGGTCATAAATGAGATCAACTATAAATACCTGAAGATTTGAATTCACCAACTACCAAAATGCTGTGCAATTAATTCGACTCAACTACTTCTTGTTGTTTCATTAACTAAGTTAATATCTTTGGATATATTCCTTGCACTTCAGTGTTTATCATTTATCTATTCGTGAGGAGTCTTTAAACACCATATGATTATTTGTTTAGCTGTTAAATCTTAAGGTTGTGGAACCTTAAGTGTGGGTGTACAATTACAACTTGTAAGGGGGAGTGAGTCCGAGTGTGAAATGATTATCCTAAGTTACAGAGTGTGTAATTGTATTCGTAATTGGAGAGTTAGTGGAAATCCCAAGGTGTACTTGGGGACAGGACGTAAGTCAAAGTGTTAGGCCGAACCAATATAAATTGCTCTATGTCTATTTTTCTTCTTTGTCTTTGTTTTACTTGCACCAGTCTGTGTCTCACGAAAAGTTTTTGAGATCACCTATTCACTCACCCCTCTAGTTGATATTCCATCTTCACATTAAATGCGTCTGCCATGTCAGATCATTTTTAAGCTACTCTTAATTCAAACACGTTTAATCAACTGAAACTCATACAAAGAAATGGTTAAATATGATATAAGTGAGTTTGGGTATGATTAGAAGGTATTAGTTGATAACCTAAAAGAATTAAGAGGTAAGATTAGCGATACTGGAAAATGATAAAAATACTAAGTGTATATTCTCGAGTATTACTTGAATCATTCTCAAGAATTCTTTAACAAGAGGACTTTGCAGATGTATCTCTTCGATAATACTCGAGAGTAATTGTATACATACTCGAGAATGCTATAATCAGAGAACTTTTTAAACAAGTTGAAATAAGCATACTCAAGAATCCTATTGTCATTCTCAAGAACCATACTCGAGAGCAAAAATATTAATACTTGAGAGTTCCACTTACCGAAAGTATTTACCATATTAAACTCAACATACTTGAGAATCACCTTACCTATTCTGGAGTACCATACTTGAGAATCAAATTCCTAGTACTTGAGAATGGCTTGATAGAATAATAACAATTTCAAAGATAAAACCATATACTCGAGAATCATACCATATACTCGAGAATCACAATACCATTCTCGAAAATCATGAGACCATACTTGAGAATTATGTCAGAAGTTGTTTCTAATAGAGAATCTGACAAACTATACTCGAGAACCATCTTCTCATTCTTGAGAATTGTAACATGAAACACTTACTTGGAAAGATTAGTTCATACATTCTCAAGAACCACTTCATAATGCCCGAGTACTCATTAATGCAATTATTTAAGCCTAATTCAAAACCTTAAAATCTTTCAAGCATTATTATCATCAAAACAATAGGAGCTAACACTCTATTCTATCTCTAGTTATAAAAACACACTACTTGGATAACAAGGATAATGAAATTAACCTTTTTTTGCCAAGGATCATGAAATTAATTAATTACACGCAAGTAGGCCAATGAAAATACTGAGATAGCAAGGTTGTAGCATACTGAGAAGTCTAGTACAAGTCTAGTTGAACACAAGCAAGCTATATGGTTCTTTCACAAATAAACTTTTATAATCTATATAAGAAGCCCCCAGGTAAGGAAATTCTTGTAATTTCTAAATAAAAGCATGGATATATTTATCATGTGACTCAACTAGAACGAGAAGTAGATGTAATTCACTCTAGTGGGCAAATTGACGGTTGCTTGACCAATAGAGTTTCTGAGATGTAGTTTTTCCCAAAAACTTTATCATATATCCATAACAAAGCGAGTCTTAAAAACTCATTTTTATTTTGCAGGTCTACTCTTAGATCTGAAACCTAGAGCCTAACATAGGAAGCTAGTCAAATTACAATCAAATATGAGACTTCCCACCTACAACTGATAAAATTGGCAAACAAGCTCTCTGCAAATGGACTAATCGTAGCCCCTAGTGACCTTTCTTCCTCACAGAAGCAACAGAACAGAGGGAGCATTATCAGGTGTCAGAAAAGATTTAATTACCAAGTTTCAATAAATAGGTATGAATAGTTTATAATTAAATAATTAAAAATATATAATGACAATAATTTAATTTAAATATATTTTAGATCTAAGTAATTAAAATTAAATTTATCAGCATTCATAAGTTATCATACTTAATAAGAAATTTTTAATAAAATTTATATCTAAAGCCAACAAAAATGGTTCGATTTAAAAAGTTAATACGAATTTAAGAGTGAGTTAATAAGGATGAGTTATTTAGCTTACCTTTCTTTTGCCTATTTTTGCCTACCCCTCTTAATACCGTTAGATTATAATCTTATCCAATGATGGAGCTTTAAAGGATAAAATAAATCCTTTTACCCCTTCCTCTCTCCCACCGGCTCCCCCCCCCCCCCCCCCCTCTCTCTCTTCCACTACCAACTGAGTCCTCCTCATATTTCATCCTTTAAAACTTAAATCGAGGTTTTCCAGTCCTTTATTTCTCACTTTTAGAACTGATCGCACAATGGCTTCTCAATGAACTCCTTAATCAGTCCGCGATTTCACCGTGAAAGTAAGCGGTTACTTTGAAGAGGAAGCCATTGTGTGATCAGTCCACGATTTCACTGTGAAAGTAAGCGATTACTTCGAATCTTTTCATCACTTTGATAAATTTTTTAATATAAACTTCTTTGTTTTTATTCGGCTTGGCTGTATTATTGTGTTTGAAGTTGAAATGTTCAGGTCTTTTTAGCTTCCTGAAATAGTTTACTCGTTTAGATATTCAATTTATGAGGTTCACCTTTTGCTTGTAGGATTCCAAGGGAAATGATGTTAATCTCAATGATTATAAAGGGAAAGTTCTTTTGATCGTCAACGCTTGCAACGAAGGAGTGAGAGAGAGGGTGGGAGGCGATGGGAGATGGGAGAGAGAAAAGGGTAAAAGAGTTTATTTTATTCCTCAAATCTCCATTGTTGGATGAAATTATAATCTAACGGTATTGAGAAGAATAAGTGAAGGTAGGTAAAATAAGAATAGGTAGAATAACCTATTCCGAATTAATATAATGTTATAAGCTAGAAACATAAAAATGATAACTCACGAATTCAATTGAGTTTACAACTAATAAAGCTAGAAAGGTAAAAATATCAAACTCGAAGAGTTAATCACAGATTTGACAACAACAATTCTTTTTATAGACATGTAAGAAAATTATATAGGCATTGGGAAAAAAATTGAGTACTTATGACTCTTCTTATCTTTAATATAAGACAATTTTGATAAGTTGATCTTGGTCCTTAATATAAAATATAGTTTTTATATTTATAAATATTTTTCTAACTTACCCACCCATATTAATGTTTACTCGACAATAGTAAAAAAGGAGACATATGGAATTGTAGAAGTATGATTAAATTATTTTAGAATAAACATCTAATGTTAACAAACTCAAATAACCTCATTAATCTAATATTATATTGTTATATTATTAAGGAATTGAGGAGTATCACTTTGATCCTATTTATAAATTTATTTTGACCAAATCTCACATACCAAGAAGAGGTAGTTTACTCAATGATTATGGGGGTAAATTTTCAACTTTGCCCTTATTCATAATTGAATATTTTTAAACTGCTTCTTCTCCCTCTATTTTCGTAGATACAATTAATATGAGTAAAATTTTCACAATCTCATTTATTACATGAATTTGAACTTATAAATAGGACTAATTTTTTTATAGTCAAAATGAACTTATAAATAAGACTAGTAATTAAGGTTGTCAAACTCGCGAGTTTAAGCAAACTCATGACAGTAAGGTAGACTCGTTTCGTGAACTCAAATTGTAAACTCGCAAGAGTTTACTTTTATCATTAAATAGATTTTAATAATGTATAATTAAATAATTAAAATATAATAAATAACAATAATTTTATTTAAATATTTTTAAAATTTAAATAATTGAAATTAAATCTATCAATATTCTTAATTTATCATATTTAATAAAGAAATTTTCATAAAATTTGTATTTAAATCAAATTGAAGAAATTAACACGAGTTTAAGGATGAATTAATACAATTTTATAAGTTGAAAACATAAAAACACAGTAAACTCCATATATAAACTCGTGAGTTTAATCAAATTTATAACGATTATCAGTTTCCTAAAAACTTGAGTCGATTTTTATAAGCTAAAAATGTAAAAACTTGAGAACAGTGATACCATTTACTGAATCTGTATCTTTTGGATCCCCACCCCCAAGTAGTCAACCGATTTCCAGTCTTCTCCACAACATCTAGCTCTCATGGCTACCTCATGGTTTTGCTCTCCCAAATTTCTAGCCTTCATCTTGCTCCTCTCAGCCATACCGATTGGCATAATAATTTCTTTGGAGTTATCGAATCCCGCCACGCACGTGTACTATTACCAAAGCAATGGACGGTTCAGAGAATGCGGCAAGTGGGACGATCAAAATCAGCGCTTCATCGTCGGTTTCGTCGAAGGTGGAATCGGTCAGATTCCGGTGAGCGGAGTGGAGAATGAGGTATTAGTGGAGGTACCGGTGGTCAAAGACGCCGACCTGGCCGGGAATTCAACGCTGGGCATTTTCATCGATCAACCAAGGAATCGGCTGCTTGCAGTTCATGCTGAACCATGGCGAAATCGCTACTCGGCGCTTGCAGCCTACGATTTGCAAACGTGGCAGCGATTGTTCCTGACTCAACTCAGTGGCCCAAGTAAGCTTCTTATTCTTGCGATTCTTCATATTACCCTTCCTTAGCTTCAACGTGTTTTTGGGGGAGATTAGGTTAGATGTCAGGATTATGGTTTTGCCTAATTTTAAATAAAAGATTTGAAATGGCAAGAAATTGACCAGAAGCCAGAAAGAATCGTCTTTCATTCAACCAAATTTTTGTTAGCAGAGGACCAAAAATAATCTTATTAGTTTCTTAAGTTAAAAGTATTAATTGTCTTTAATTTTATAAAATACTTTAATATGAAAATATTCGACTTTTTTTTTTAAATAAAAAAATCGCATAGCTTCTTCAATGGCAAGCGGCAACCTATAAAAGGTGAGCGACTAGGAAGATGATAATCTCATGATTCTTCCCTCCTCTTCCTTCAGAATCTTAATTTAGGCCGTCTAAAACTAAATCTAACGGCTAGAGAGAGTTTTAAAATTTTTATACTTACTGTATGTGTATGTGTGGTAGTTTTACCACATGCGGGTTTTGAAATCAGTGATTCTGAACCCTCAGATCAATTTTTGAACGGCTCAGATGCAAAGATACTGAGAGATCATGAGGGAAGGACTTCTGAGACAATCCGGACTCGAGCCAGTGTCATATATCTGTAATTGAGCTGTCTGCTTCAAAAGCAGACGCTGTTGGTAAAAACATGGACTCATTTGATCCTTCTCTCATGGCAGTTAGAACTGCTAATATTAGATCTATTGGATTTGGTCCTAAACATAAAACCCCAATCCATATGTTGCCCCCCAAATTTATAAGGAGTTTCTATCCAAAGATAGTTATGATGAAAAATGATATTTTGGGAAAATCAACCTTTATTTGTTGCAAATAATTAACATAAGTGACTTCCTTAATCTACCCCACCAGCTTTTATATTTTTTTTTTGCTCGGAACACCAGCTTTTATATATAGGACCACTTCGTTGTTACAAAATCAACCATTTTCTCTTATCAACATTTGTTAACCTTTACCATGTAGGTGATGAGAAATCATTAGCAAACGATGTAACAGTTGATCCACAAGGTAACGCTTATGTAACTGATGTGAAAGCCAGTAAGATTTGGAAGGTAGGGGTGGAAGGGAAAATGAAATCAATTATCAGAAACCCATTGTTCAAGGCAAAAGAATGGTACAAGAACTTGGGGATGGGTGCGCTAAACGGCATCGTTTACCACCCAGATGGGTTCCTCATAGTGGTTCATACATATAGTGGCAACTTGCTGAGAATTGATTTATCAAAAAGCAATGAAGAAGAATATGAAGTGAAGTTAATAAGGGTGGAGGGAGGGCCTCTTACTTTAGGGGATGGTTTGGAATTAGTTTCTGGGACTAGGCTCGTGGTTGCTGCAAAGCATCCTACTGCGAGATTGCTTGAGAGTTCTGATGGCTGGGAAACAGCTTCTGTGGTGGCAACATACCCAGGGCTTAGGCATAAGCATAGGTCGCCAACAACAGTAACTGTGAAGGATGGTAAAGTATATATCAACCATTTGATTGGGATGGGGTATCCTAGAAGGAAGCATGCTTTTGTTCAAGCAGATTTTGGTGGAATAGAGTAATCATATGTTTTTTAATAATATAGTAGAATAATTATATTTTGTATGTTGTGAAAATAAATGATATTTCTTTTTTCCCAATATTAGGTTTTGATAAAATTAGTCCATACTTATCAGAATAAGATCGCCATTATCCTCAAAGGAAAAGAGATTTGAGTTGCACAAAGCTAATTTAGACCTGATATGGGTGCTCATTTTACCTTGTTGAGTTGTAAACCGTTTACATTAGATTTTAACCGTCTAAATTTATAGTTTTAATTTATAATTTTTGAGAGAGAAAGAGTAGACAAGAATCTCGTCTGTTCTCTAAATCAGCCAACATCCTTAATAGAAATATAAGCTAGAATTTATAACCCATAAGACTATTAAAGCCCAAGGAGAATATCCCCTACCGATTTTTTCTCTTAAATATTCCATATTTTACTGATGAGGCACAATGTCTATTTATAATGGTTTATGCAGAGATAGACTCAATCCAAAATCTAAATAAGAAATCCAAAATATATTTAAATATTAAATTCAAATAATTTATAATCCTAAATCCTAACAACTAAATCTATCTAGTGGATATTCCACTTATTTTCTAATTTCCTAAAGATATTAATAAAAGCAGACTCAATAATAATAAAAACAGACTCAATTAATTAAATATTTATTCATCAAAACTCGACTCAATTAATTAAATATTTATTCATCAAAACTCTGTTTGTGTGTGTGATCTTGATTATCTTGCAATCTTAGCAAGAGTTTTTCTTTTTTTGATTTTTGATAGTAAAAAGTGTGAATTCATTAGTCAAAAGAATTACAGAAAAGAATCTCTTACGTCAAGAAAAAGTCTGCAGTGGCATCTATACCAAAACAAAGGGAGAAGAGAACTAGTTGTTAGCTCTATGATTCAAGAGGTTGGTTAATTCGTTAGCCTTTGTGCGTACTGTACCAGATCTACAACTTCATTAACCAATCCTCGAGCAAAAAGATGATCATAAAAAAGGGTGTCGTTTAATTTCTAACATGTCATAGTTTCCAGCATAATATTGCAACTCGGATAGAAATTGATAGTCAGCCTTTGAGTTAAAGAGGCATTGAAGAAGTCATAATCAATATTGTGTGCGGTGATGCAAAGGGGCAGCATCTAAGGATATGATTAAGATCTTCAACTTCAGTTCTACAGAATCCACTAATGGCATCGTGAGTCATATGCCATCTCATTCTCTTCTTATTGGTGATAATTATAACTAGCAGATTATGATTGAATCCTCATCTGTTTGGAAAAGAGAGTAATCTTCTCTTGGGAAAAAAAAAACGAAAAAGAAATTGTTCATTTTGAACATGAAAACATGATTGAATTGATCCTAGTTACTCTTCGGGACGGAGTGAAAGGGGGAGAGTTTCAAACGAGGAAAAAGACCCAATGACTTAAGTATAATTGAACGAAGGCTCTGTTTGTGAGAGGCAGCCACGGGAATGTGCGAAACAAGGTCCCACTTGGCATCCCTGTCTTCCCAGCTAAGCAAAACAGATTTTAGTTGCACGGACCAAATTTCTTACATTTCAGTATTTTCCATGTCATTTGCTAATTTTTCTATTTAAATTTAAGTAAGAAAGTCAGTTCTAGGTCTCACACCATATTATTCTGGTTAACATTTTAAGGGAGTAAATTAATATAATTTTGATGAATCAAATTATGAAATACATTATTTACAAGAAATGAAATTAAAAAGATAATTGTACACCAAAATAGGTTGACAGCATGAAGGAATTCATGGTGAGGCTCCTCACCACTGTGGCGATGTTTGATGATTGTGTAGCAGAATTATTGAAGGAATAAAGTAAATTTGAATTGATCTTGATGAAATTTGTTGAGATGAATTTAAAGAGTAAAAATTGATTACATATATCCTGATAGGAGCTGCACCATTTATGGCTTGTAAATAGTGCAACTTCTTGTGTGTATGTGTGTGTATTTCTTCTTTTTTTTTTTTTTCATTTTGATTTTCTTTCCATATCATGAAATCGCAGCCCGTACTTATAATTCTGTCTTTCTACCATTGTAATTTCATGATACTGTATGATGGGCAAACATATTTTCTGTTTTATTGCTGTTCTCTCCTTTGTGTAAAGTTGTTCAAGTTATAATTAGAGGCCTGATTTTCTGTATTACCATGTTCAAGCATTTCAACCAGGTCTTTGTATATTTTATGTCGCTTAAGTTCCTAGACGCTCTGACGCATTTCAACCAGGTCCATGTTCAAGTCCCCAGACGCTTTGAGATTTCACTATATCAATTGATTACACACTCTGTAACTCAAGAGTAATTCTCTCACTAGAACTTACTTCCCATTACAAGTTGAAATCAATAACCCAATCTCCAACTCTCCTGACTTGAGATTCTTACAATGAATGATTTACAAAAAATGAACTCTCTCTAAGAGTGGATAAAGATAAACACGGAAGCTCAATGTATCAAAAGATACTTTACAAGTGAAAACTGAAAGAGTAGTTGGTAAACTTGAATGCAATTCGTTTTTAGTAGATTGGTTATTGAAAAGACTTGAATGCAACTCTATTTATATCAAGAGAGCATTAAATGACCGTTGAAATCCCTAATATAACCGTTGTAGACATTTAGGGAGGATTAGGATGAGTTTAGGTCTTCTTCTCTCTCTACTCTTTGCTTAATTCAATTGCACAGAAGTTTATGGTTGACTTCTTGAATATTAATCCGTTGGAAGAGCAACTACTGGATGCGGAAAGTAGACATTAATCCCTTTGTAACGTGTGTAAAATGATTTTCCAAAAAGATGCAAGTTTTTTGGGTTTTGTATTTAATATGTTGATGTCACTTTTTGCTTTTGCTTTTAACCTTCAATTAACATCCTCTAAATCATCTGAAACTCGCTAACAAAGTGGTTAAACATAGCTAGGAATATTAATGAATGATAATAGGAAGTATTAAGATCAAACAAGAAGGTTTCACAAATTCGTCAGATTTGAATTTCAAACTTTGTGACACAAACTCGAGTTTGTTCACCAAAACTAGATTTTGTCACTGTGCACTTATAGCAAAACTCGAGTTTCCTCCTTCCAGAGAGGAAAGTCGCAATTTGAGCTTTGGGACACATTTTTGAATGAAACTCAAAAGTCGAGTTTCCATTTCCAAACTCGAGTTTTGGACTCTTGACATGTTAAATCAATTTTAGTCCAAAACTTCAAAACTGGAGTTTTCATCCAAAACTAGAGGTTTCAAAACATTGAAAAAGAACAAAGCTCTCGGCTTAGCCAAAACTCAAGTTTCCAAAACAAAACTCGAGTTTTCATTTAAGTATGAAAACTTTGAGAAATCTATACCAAGTCAAAACTGGAGTTTTCAAAAACTAAGTAAAACTTGAACACTCTCTGCCAAGTGTAAACTCGAGTTTTCAAACAAAAACTCGAGTTTTCTCAAAACTTGGAAAACTCATGGCAAACTAAAAATTGGAGTTTCCATATAAAAACTGCAGTTTCCATATGATCAAAATGTTGGAGACTCTCTGTATGACTAAAACTTGAGTTTCCAAATGAAAACTGGAGTTTTGCTTAATTCATTAGAATTGAGCTACTTTCTGTCAAGTCAAAACTCGAGTTTTGAAACCAAAACTCGAGTTTGCCTTTGACAGTAAGTTTTTCAACTTACCCAAGACAAAACTTCAACTTGTGTTTACAATTGTCAATTATCATCAAAACACATAGAGAACTAACAATCTAGACTTGAAACATTGCAGTCAATAAAGCTTCTTGTGTCGCTGCTTGCTCACTAATGGCCAGCCACGATATGTTACATCTCCTCTTAGGTAACCATACTTTGTTTATGGCATTTAGATGATCCAAAGTATCGTCTTAGGCCTACCCCTCCTCCAATTCCCCTGACACACCTTACATGATCAAGTTTTCTTGTCGCAACAGTCAGAATATCATTCCTCCCATCTGAGAAAAATGATCCCTCTGTCTCTTTTTTTTTTAAAGTTCATCCTATAAGATATAGATAATGAGAATCTTAGTAGTGAAACATGTTTAGTAATTAAAAAATAACAACAACGATACTTACAATTTTTTCAGCAATCATACGACTTTGCTCACTCGTAGAAGATGTTAGTTATGATTAGTTTTGATGATGTCTTATATAGATGTCATTGTTATAAGCAAAAAGATTGAGTAATATAGTTATCTCCTACATTGACTAATTGTTGTATTTAATGTAGATTAATCCAAGTTGAATTATAGAGATTAATCAAGAAGGAGATAAGAGTTGAAAGAAAGAAGTATCTGCAGAGGTTATCAAGAAAGCAAGATGTTATTAATGGGTATTGGTGATAACCAAGTAGAAGAAGAGAGACCAAATAAAGAAGAGCTTGATATATGGAATGAAGATTTTATCATCTAAGTTCTTATATTGATACTAGAAACCTCCAAGATCATATGAAAGTTGGAATGATTCAATTCAGAGTTAAAACAAGCAAGAATGAGGTTTTGGATGAGCAAACTTGAGTCACCAAGTATTAAACTTGGGTTTTCTACCTTGCTGCTGTAATTTACTCATCTGATAGGAGAAAACTCGAGTAAGGAAATCTAAACTCGAGTATGGGACTCAAAACTCGAGTATGGGACTCAATACTCGAGTTTGCAGTGTTTTCAGCATTTCTGGTGTCTCTGGACTAAGCTATACTCGAGTATATAAGTGCATACTCGAGTATGCAAGATCCGCAAACTATGTTCTACTCTGTTCACGTTCAGCACGGGCGACGTCTGGTAATTCAATTATATCTCACAAACCAGAGATCGGATTGAGACGAAACCAAAAGCATTGGAAACTAGACATCTAACACGTATTGGTGACAAAAATTCATGCCCAAAGGAGTTCAGATGAATTATTGATGCATTTTACAAGTTGACACAAAGATCAGCGTCACAGTCAGGAACAGCCTTCGGTATTTTGAGTATGTCTCACAAACGACAAATCCAATTGAGTTGAAATCAGTGGCATATGAAAATAGACTCACAGAGCTTTCCATCAAGAGTTAATCAGATCAAAACAGAGCTCGGACCAGAGAGATATGGCTCTCAGAAGTTGATAGTCAGTTCAAGGAGTTTCTCAAATGCATTCTACAAGGCAATACTCAAGTATAGGGAGCTATACTCGAGTAAAGGACTTACAGAGAGCAAATGAATTTTTGAACTTGAGTGCTTACTCGAGTATACACTTGCTTACTCGAGTAAAGGACTTACAGAGAGTAAACAAGTTTTGTTTTTCAGTGCTTACTCCAGTATGCGTTTGCTTACTCCAGTAAAGGACTTACAGAGAGTAAACAAGTTTTGTTTTTCAGTGCTTACTCCAGTATGCGTTTGCTTACTCCAGTATAGAGGGAATTTGCACTTAAAAATTTTCAAGCAAATAGTTGCTTACTCGAGTACACCACTAGCTTACTCGAGTATAGGTTTTATTTCAAAAGCTCAAGTCACGATAGTTTGCCTCTGAAAGTTGCTTACTCCAGTATACAAATGGTTACTCCAGTAAAGACACTTGTACACAGTGCCTTACTCCAGTAAAGACACTTGTACACAGTGCCTTACTCCAGTAAAGAAGAACTTACTCCAGTATACAACGGTCATATTTGAATTTTGAATTTCACGAATTCAGGAAACACTGTTGTTTGATCTTGTTGCTTCCATAATTCATTTACTCATGTTCCTAGCTATGTTTAACAAGTTTGTTAAGTGCATTTCAGCTAGAACAGATGAAGATTATTGAAGGTCAAACTCAAAAAGCAAAAAAGCGAACAGTGCATTTAATGCACCTCTGCAAATAAACCTACTTTCAGCTAATCCACCTGAGCACGCCTGATAAACGTTAGAGGATGCTTACTACAACAAGCAAAGTCATTTCCAACGGGCAAATTCTCAGAGGGCCACGTTAGATCAAATTAACACTTGGATTAGCAGAAGTTTAGAGAGAGAAGGTGACCAAACTTAATGATAATCAACTACAACGGTCTGATTCATCCTACAACGGTCATAAATGGTCACACATCATTCTCTACCTATAAAAGACATGGATTCAAGCAGAAAAACGTGGAGATACAAGTTTACGATGCCAAAATGCTGATACTCTGCTTCTTCATCATTCTCACTCTGTTTTCCATTTCTAAATAGCTTAGAGAGTGAAATGAATTGTGTCTGTACTTCAGTGATTATCTATCCATTCCTTTGAGAGGAAATTTATTGTAAACACATTATCCTTCTGAGAGTAACTCAAGATTGGGTAATCTTGAGTGGGTTATACATTGTGTTGATTACAACTTGTAAGGGGGAGTGAATCCTAGTGAGAGGGTCACTTCGAGTACAGAGTTTGTAATCAAGCAGTGTATTGATTACAGATTGTAAGGGGGAGTGAATCCTAGAGAGAGGGTTGCTTTAATTACAGATCGTGTAATCAAGGATATTGAAGATAATGGATTGAAATTCCCAAGTGAGGCTTGGGGACTGGACGTAGGTCAAGGATAAGGCTGAACCAGTATAAATCTGTTTGCAAGCTCTTCTCCCTTATCTCTTGCATTTCCAGCATTTACATTTGAGCACTTACCAATTGTTTGTGAACTTACTTTTGTTGCTCAAGATGAATTTTCTGAATTGTGAAAATATTTCGAAGAATGAAAATTTTTATATTTCACGCAATTTACCCCCCCTCTTGGGTTCAGCCAGAACTTACAGAAGACCCACTTCTCTTTCAACGAGCATACAACTACAACTCCTCGCAACAAAATGGAGATAGTGGATCACATTTCACAGCAGATTAAATTGAACTTCTTCTTACAATCTCTTTTTCTTGACCGTCATCAACTCTTTTTCAGCCTTTTCATAACCGCCTCAGGATATTGTATGAGGACAATCATTCTTTCTACCAGTCTCTTGTGTTTTCCCCCTCTTTTTTGTGAATATGAATTCAAAACAATTATTAATTATGAATTTCAAATCATTTCACTAACAGAAATTAGAGAAATTCTGCTTGATATGAACCTCAAACACTAATCAAATTTACTCATCAATTTTCAAGATTTACCTAGAACAATGCAAAGTTTTACTGTATTACTCCATCTACAATCATATTCACATAAGAACTAAAATATGCTATGATGCAGGACAAATGATAGAAATGCCATTCTATAATTGTATGAAGTTGGAATTAACAAGTAAAAAGATTTTATTTTTCTTCTATTCACACACCAAATCATCTCACTAACAGGATTAGATGAACACAAGAGCATATCACATATTTGCATAGGTTCTTAAACAAACAAGAAAGGGCAAAAAAACTAAATATAAACACACAAAAGCTTCTAGAGTAGTCTACATCTGATTTTTTTTTTTTTGCCAAGTGTTTTCATCAAGGTATGTATACTTATCGCAAGGATTAGGGTGAGGGTGACCATCTTTAACCTCAACATGCATATAATTGTTAGATAGGTTTGTCTTAAATTTCCTCTAGCGATGAGTACAATACAACAATATCTTATTTTTCAACATCTCATTGTTAGGAACATTGTATGTCAGTTAGATAGAGTCCCAAATATGATCCTTTACTTTTTCTTCTGATCAACATTTTTCCACCCATTTCTCAAGATGCTAGGCTTGCTACGTGCTAGGAGGTCGACATAACTCTTATATCTACTTTTATTAGGGCCAATAGGATTCCAATGTCCATCAAACTAAATCGCAATCTTTTCCCTAGCAATCCGACTAAGGAAATCTCTTTCAATCGTGTGCCTCTTCTACCACACCATAAAGGCCAATTACGAGGCTCACTTTGAGATGTACCAGGTTTGCTCTGATTCACACCAGTAACTAGCGTGCCTTAAATAGGACTAGATTTGCTTTCTCCATTCATTTTTGCAACAGGAAGAAAGGTTAAGAGAGGTGGTGGGAGAGACGAATTCCTGAGCAAATGAGAGAGTAACAGAGGCTGATGGTGGTGGGCGAGGAAGATAGGTAATGTGACAGAAAGAGAGGTTTTGAAACAAGAAGAGAGGTTTAGAGAGAGCAACTTTAGGTTTTGGCACAAAAAGGAGAGGATATATTGAGTGAGTTTTTATTTTTTATTTTTTGGTTGAGTTAATTCTCTAGACCGGATATTCTTAAATGCCGGTCTTAAAAGTTAATCTTTTAAACTAGTAAGCATTAACATTTAGTCTTAAAAGTAATAAAATTTTTATATAATTTTTTTCTTATATTTTGAAATGGCTACTATTTAGTGCCGTCTTAAAAGTTTACTCTAAAAAGCAATCGAGATTTCAATTTTTTTAGAAAACCTTTTATGCCGGTTGTTTTGAAAACAAGTCTAAATAATATATTTTAGACTTATGATTAAAGGATCCAGTCCAAAAACTTTTTTACATTTACAAAACTGTCATCGGTCATACTTTTTAGACCAAAGCCTTTATATTCTATGTTAGTTCTCTATGTGTTTTGATGATGATTTGACAATTGCAAACCCAAAAATGAAGTTTTGTCTTGGTAAGTTGAAAAACTTATTGTCAAGACAAAACTCGAGTTTTGATTTCAAAACTCGAGTTTTGGCCCTGACAGAGAGATGCTCGTTTTTCACTAAACAAGAGCAAAACTCAAGTTTCCTTTGGAAACTCGAGTTTTGAATCATACAAAGAACACTCAATTTTTCGTCTCAAGAGAAAACTCGAGTTTCAGTTTGAAAACTCGAGTTTTGGTTCTTACAGATACTCATGACATTTTTCAACTAAAGACAAAACTCGAGTTTTGGACATACAGAGAGTCTTTGATTTTTTAATCCAGTTTCGTACCAAGATTTCATCTTTTAAACTGCTTCAGAGTTTTTCAAGTTTTCTCTAAGTTAAGAGAAAACTCGAGTTTTGATTTGAAAACTCGAGTTTTGACTTAACAGAAAGGTTTCAAGCTTTCACACTGTTTTGAAAACTCAAGTTTCAAAGAGAAAACTCAAGTTTCCAACTTGAGCAGATTTTCAAAGTTTTCATCGTTGGACGAAAACTCGAGTTTTGTTTTACAAACTCGAGTTTTGACCTAACCTGAGAGCATTGCCAAACCTCAAAGTTTTCATAACAATATGAAAACTCGAGTTTTGATTTCAAAACTCGAGTTTTGATCAAGCAAAGAGCAATGCATTTTCACGATGATGAAAACTCAAGTTTCAGTTTTGAAACTCAAGTTTTGGCCTGACATGAACTCTTCAATGTTTTCACATATTAAGTGAAAACTTGAGTTTCACTTTGGAAACTCGAGTTTTGGCCAAACAGAGAGCACATGATTTTCCAACCTTTTTGAAAACTCAAGTTTTAGTTTGAAAACTCAAGTTTTGATGTTTTGAACTTCTACGTGCTATTTTCATTAAAAGTCCAAAACTCGAGTTTTGGTTTGAAAACTCGAGTTTTGTGAATTACTCAAACTATGGTCCAAAAGCTCAAGACTCGACCTTGCTCTCTGAAAGTAGAAAACTCGAGTTTCAGTTTTGAAACTCAAGTTTTGCCTTAAGTGTACAGTTGAAAACTCGAGTTTCCATGAACAAAACTCGAGTTTCCATCGCTGAACTGCAGATTTGAATTTAACGATTTTGGAATGCTTTGTTATTTCAGCTCAATACTTTCGAGCATTAATCTTCCATATTCCCTGTTATGTTTAACCACTTTACTTGTGAGTTTAAGGCAGATTAGCGAAAGTTATTGAAGATCTCAACTAAAAGCAAAAAGCATGTCAGCACAATAAATGTTGTCCATAAAAGAAGTACTCTTTCAGCTAAACCACCTGTGCACGATTGCAAAGCATTAAAGAATGTTTTCTACAACAAGCAACCTCTTCTCCAACGGACTAATCCACATAGAGACAGCTCAGAGTCATTATCCACCTGGATTAAGTAGAGAATAGAGAGAGAAACAAACCAAAGTTGCAACTGAACACCTCCAACGGTTTGATCCATTTCGCAACGGTCATTTATTGCCTTCTGAGTATAAATAGAAGAGCATTCAAGTCTTCTCAACAACTACAACAACTGAGAGTGAGTTTCATTAAGTTTCATTCAATTCTTTCAGTTTCTATCTGTAAAGTATCTTGTGATACTTAAGCTTCAGTGTTTATCATTATCTGCTCTAAAAGAGAGTTTTATTTGATTATCAAACATTCATTGTAAAGAACCACAAGTCAGGGGACTTGGTGGTTGGGATCATTGATTACAACTTAAAGGGGGAGTGAGTTCTAGTGAGAGAATCACTTCTTGAGTGCAGAGTGTGTAATCTTTGATATAGTGGAAATCCCAGTGAGGCTGGGGACTGGACGTAGGTCAAATGATTAAGACCGAACCAGTATAAATCTCTTGTTCTTGTACAGCTTCTCTTCCCTTTGCTCTGTTCAGCCTTGTTTTCAACACTAGAAAGCAGAGTTTTCTGCAAAAGTTTTTAAAATACCCAATTCACCCCCCCTCTTGGGTATTTGGCTCCACTTTCACTCTAATCTAAATGAGGCGGTCTAAAAACCATTTTTTGTACTAGTGAATCATCAAACATGTGAGGGCTTTAAAGGAATGCTTCAAACTATGCTCGGTAACATTGATAGTATCTGTATGGCTACATGTCATTGGATAGAATTGTATATTTCCCATTTTCTTTACATCAAGCCATTTACAATGGCAAGTGAATGAGTGTGTTATCCTATTCTTTTATCTTTTCATTAGATGGAGCTCTACATAATTTGCATCCTATAGGTATTGCCAATAATGCTCATGGCTGTTCTTTAAATGGGTGCTTAATTGTTAAATTAACTTTAAGGTTGTAGATGCTTGTGTCAGTTCTTAATGCAATTTTTCTTTTTCGTGTTGTAACTTTTGTATCACTTGTCTAAAAGCTCTATATTAATTTTCTTAGTGGTTTTCCTTTGTCTCTTTCTTAATTACTAGAAGTGAACCATCAGTATCAGCTAACCAGCCCCTATAGAAAAGGCGCAAAAAAGATGTGTTGAAGAATCCTGGAGAAAGTTATGAAGGTGAAGGACCAAATAAACATGAAAAACTGGGCAAGGCAACAACTGAAAAAGCAGCATTGTTACCAATGAAGAATATGCTTAGTTCCTCACAAAATTTGGCTATACATAGTGAAAATTACGAAGAACTTGTCAAAATTACATAATGCCTAAGTACTCCATGCAAGAACTCCATGAATTGATTGTAAACCAACTGATGGAGTTGTGGATACCCACCGGCGGAGTTGTCAAAATACATTGATGGAGTTGAGTTGTCAGAACCTACTGATGGAGCTGTCAAAACCCACTGATGCAGCTGTCAAAACCCACTGATAGAGCTGTTAAAACCCACCGACAGAGTTGTCAATACCCACTGATGGAGTTGTCAATACCTATTGACGAGTGTTGACAACTCCATCAATGGGTATTGATAACTCAATTAGTGGGTTTTAACAAGTCCATGAGTGGGCGTTGATAACTCGTTCTGTTGAGTGTTGACAACTCTTTCTTCCTATCTTAACAACTCAATTACTTTATTTTACAATTGCTTCAGTGGGTGTTGACAACTCCGTTAGTGAGTATTGACAACTTCGTCAGTGGTGTTGACAACTCTATCAGTGGGTTAATGACAACTCCTTCTGTTGGGTGTTGACAACTCCTTCCTATTTTTACAACTCAATTATTGTCATTTTTTCAATTCCATAACCTGATTGGACAATAATAACATAATATAAAGGGTTAAAGGTCATTTTTGCCATGGAAGTTTTGCCAAGGGAGTGCCCAGCACCCGGAAGTATTTTGGGTATCAAATTTGCCCCGGAAGTATGAAGAAGGTAGCAAATTTGCCCCTCCGTTAATTTTGACCGTTAAGTGCCACCTCATCAATCACAAGTATCTTTTTTGCCCTAGAAGTTTTCATTGAGGAGCAATTTTGCCCCGGAAGTTTACAAAAGTAGCAATTTTGCCCTTCTTTCTCCCAATATTAAATTTGACTATTAAATCAGTCAAAGACCACAAATGTCATGCCTTGAAAAGGTGGAACTTGGAGTTAGAGAAGGAGATCCTTGACATGTTGAGCTCAAGGCGGCCAGAATTTGTGAAGCCGAACTGGTCACAGGGACTAAAAGGTCTGTCGCAAAACCCAGAAGAGCATCACTTATGATCTAAGGAAATGAAACGCAAAACGAGAAATGAATTGTTCCAAAAATTGGTTCAGTAAAACAAATCAATAGTGATAATGTTTACGTTTGTATAAACTGATCATTTGCTTAGATCATAAGTGATGCTTCTAGTGACCAGTTCGGCTTCACAAATTCTGGCTGTCTTAAGCTCAACATCTCAAGAATCTCCTTCTCTGACTCCAAGTTCGACCTTTTCAGGGCATGACATGTGTGGTCTTTGACTGATTTAGAAGGGCGAAATTGACACATTTTGTAAACTTCCAGGGTAAAATTGCTCCTTAGTAAAAACTTTCAGGGAAAAATTGCTCTCATTGAAAACTTCCGGGGCAAAAATGATACTTAACTCTTATTGGTTGATGAGGTGGCATGCCACGTGGACAGTTAGTCAAACTTAATGATCAAAATTAACGGATGGGCAAATTTGCTACCTTTTTCATACTTCCAGGGCGAATTTGGTACCTTTTTCATACTTCTGGGGCAAATTTGGTACCCAAAAAACTTCCGGGTGCTGGACGCTCCCTTAGCAAAACTTCCATGGCAAAAATGACCTTTAACCCTAATATAAATACATCTATATGTATGTTTTGCCAACTGAAGTTTTCTTACAAGGTCAAGTTGTTACATAGATGACATAATTTATAAAAGAATATTAATGGTCATAAATGAAACTTGAATACAATTGTCTACCATATCCAACCTTCATTTCAATCAGCAAATGCAACTACAAAGTGGTATTATATGACACAAATGCCCCTTTGCACAAATGCACCTTCTACATAAAGACAAACTATCAACAACATTGTCATAAATATAAATACCCCTCTACACAAATGCAACCGTCAAAACATACAATTAGTAAGTTCTCTGCCATCACGAGACATCTTAGCAACCAAAAAAGTAAGCTGGCTATTTGTTCCTCTTCCTCTGGCGGGACTCTTAAACCAAAGACAACTTTCTTTCAATGTATGTTGTGAGTATGAGTGACCATATCATCATGTCATGCTCATCTACAAGTTCAACAACATCTTCTAAATCCATATCAAACATGTCTTTAGCTTCATCTTGTAAGTTACCATCCCATCCAACCTCCACCTAAACAAGATTACATAATTTTGAAAAGTTAGTGGACAAATTACTTCATTTTTCTTTGACCAAATAGTTCAAGGAAGGAAATAGCAATATAACACAAAATATTGAAACTAAAATTATACATACAATTATACATACATTTAGCTGGTTATTTGTTTATCTTTTTCTTGTGGGACTCCTTGATTGCATAGCTGTTGGATGACCCCTTTACTGCATTGATAAGTTCATTAGCTAAGCAATCAGAAATGGTCTTTATATTTCTGAATGCACAGGCTTGCTCAAGCACTTGCATATATTGCACTTGCAAGATACGAATACTGACTTGGAAAATACTTGTATTAGCTCTTGTTTGGTACAAGATGGCCCCAGGTTAGCCACAAATAAAGTTGGACATGGGTTCAAATTTTGTGGAATGCGAGAGGAGTTATTCTGTTAGATAAAAGACAAATATTACATGACGTAGGATGCAACTGTTGCATAGAGTTCAAATTTCATTGGATATGAAGAAGAAACAAACAAAATGATAACACACAATGATTCAAAGATGAGAAACCTCTTGAATCAAAACAAATACTGGATGCCCACACTATTAATGGAAATCCTTAGAAGCGAGCATCTATGTATAGCTTGAGGGATATAAATCATCTTAAGAGGCCCAATATATGATGTAAAGCAATGTATTATTGATGGATACATGATGTAAATAGCTTGAACCTTGAACGACAAAACTCAGGACCCAGGAGGGCTTAATATATGATGTTAAGTATTGTCCTCTGCCTAATAAATAGTACTAAAAGAACAAAGTGTATATATAATTACTACAAAACAACTATTTCAGCAAAGAGATTCACTTCTACCACGAACTTCTTTAAAGCCCTATTTTATAAGCTTATAAATTGATTGCATAAAAGATAAAGACAAGATTATGCATATTCCAAAACTCTTCTCATTAGCCAATTAGAAAGCACACAAATCGACGATAATATGAGGCCCAAATCTTAAGAATAGGATCAACTCATTTTTTGAACAAAGAAGGAAGGAGTTGTCAATGTACTTTAATGACCCAAGGGAAGGAAGACTATAAGTTTTTCTTTGCTCAAGGAAAAAAAGGGGAAAAAAGCATGAAACAATCCCTGATAAAAAGAGAGAGAGGGATGTCAAAATCCAACCAACTATAGAAAAAGATACTGAATATTTCAAGTGAATCCATAGTAGAGCCAATAATTGAACGATGAACATCATAAATGAAGCTCAGAGATCATTGCATCTAAGAAAATTCACCATTATAATGCTACATGATGTTAATATGTCTATACTCTACAGCTTAATACATCATGGCTATAAGGAAGATAGAGAAACATGTAGAACCCAAATTGTAGTAAACTAGATTTAAATAGTGCCCTTGCATGGAGAATTTTGTATCAACAACACGAACTAAAATCTTGGGTGATGCTTAATGCATGCACATTTGACTAGGGAATAGGAGGATCCCTCCAAAACTTTGGCGTCAAAAGTTCAAATTGAACGGCCCTTACAAATTTTCTCGATGGCGAAGTAGAGAAAATGAAGCATGATTGGGGAAAAAAATAAACATAAACCAACCTTGAGGGTTTGCATTGTCAAGACGGAGAAGAGAAACCAATGTCATAGAGGCATTTGGAGGAGATTGCGATGGTTTCAATAGCCGTGGCTGGAGCAGAGAGAACCGTGGAGGAGGACGCGAAGTCGAAGCGGAGAGGAAAGAAATTGCTCACAAGCACCTCCATTTGTCTCTTTTATTTTCTATTGCTTGGGGCAGCAAAGTAATTTCACCTTCTTACTTAATCACCATCAACTCTTAGGACCTTTTTGATAGCTGACTTTTCTTAGGGACCTTTTTAGGATTTTTTTGTCCCTTTGAACCTTAAAGGGATTTTCCCTATTGATTTTATCTTTTTCTATCATGGTTGATTTAGGGGTGAGCATGGGCAAGGCTAAGCAAGGCGAGACCCCTGCCCGATGCCCAGCCCGAAAGATAAATGGGCTGCATTTTGTAGCCCGATGTCCGGCCTTATCCGATAAAAGCCTAATCATATTTGGGCTGGGTAAGGGTGGGCTGGGCAGGGCGGGCTTCTCCTGCCCAAGTAGTGACACACTATCCTGCTCCATGAAGATTTTAATTCATACTTCATAGAATTTAAAAACTTTAGAGATACCTGAAGTATTATATAATATATTTATAATATATTTAAACATAATAATATAATATATTTTAAATAAAATAATAAATAGAGAATAATATTTATTTAAATATATTTAATTTTATAAGCAAGGCCAAATGGGCCAGGCAAAACCCCCTGCCCAGTGCTCAACCCTATCAGTCATTGGCCCTACCCAAAACAGCCCAAATTTTTTTGAGCCACTTTTTTAGAGCTAGGCTGGACAATTTTTTACTGGGCTTGGGTGGGCGTATCAGGCATCTGGACACCATACTCACCCCTAGTTGGCTATTTTATTTCAGTAGGTTTGAATCTCACATCCGCAGTCCTTTCCACACTACTCATATCATATCTTCTTGAAACATTTTCTAACATGTATTAACCTTTAGGGCTTATTTGGTACAAGAGAAGGGGAAGGGAGAGAAAGTGTGCGGAGGGAAAATTTTGTGGAGTTGGATTTTCTTTTTTTTTTAAAAAATTAGAGAAGTGTGGTTAAAAAGTTTTGATTAATTTTTCTTACTCTTTAATTTGACATATTCTCTTTATTAAAAATTTGTAACCCATTTTTCCAATTTTTTTGAATTCAACTAAAAATTTCCCCCTACCCGTCCCTCTAAATTTGTCATATCAAACAGAGTCTTAGGCAGGGTTGAGTTTCTCTCCCTATCTTTTTCTCATTATCTCTCATTATCTTTAAATCATATCCATCCAATCAATCACAATATTACTTTAACTTCTCTCTCCTCTTTCCAATCAATAGCCCAGATGGGGCCAATGAGGGGGAAAAAAGAGAGAGAGAGAGAAACAAGATGTTGAGAAAATTCTCTCCTGTCTCAGGCATCACATTTTCACTTCCAAACACTCAAATCATTGGGAAACCTGTAACCTAACATTAATATTATGTAAAGTCACGAACCAGACCCTTGGAACACTTAGACAGCTACAAATAAATCATAAATACCCAAATCAATTGACGGGATACTCTCCAACAACAAAACGCCAAATCACCCACTTTTTAATTGAAGACACATTGAAGATCGGAGGGTTAGATGATGTTAGAAATTAGGGAAAATCCTCCTTAAGGCACAAATTAGCAAAATATTGTCAAAAAAAAAAGTCTAAAAAAAGTCGGATGTCTGAAAAGACCCTAGGGTCTTTTTTGGTATTATTTCAAAAAAACGTTATACTGATATAGTTGTTAATATATACTGATATAGTTGTTAATATATACTAATATAGTTAGGATACTACTGATATAATTGCTAACATTTATAAATACTAGAAAAGGTCCTAGGACTTTTTTTGACATGTGATCTTTTAGGCATTTTTTAATAATTTTTTAGTTACTTGAGCTCCGAGGTGGATTTTTCCTAAAAATTACTACCTTGATGGTTTAGGGCCGTAGGAAACACCAAAACCCTACCAAACAAATGAATAATTCTTGGTTCCTCCTTTTCTTCCTCTTTTTCCTTGTTCTTTTTTTTTCTCTGAATTTTTCTTTGTTCTTTTTCAAATATGAGTTTTTTTTTGGGGGGGGGGGGTTTTAGATTTGCCCCACCCTCCGCAGCGTACGAACTGGTCCAAAGAAGAGGCCCGAATTTTGTTGGGGTGAAAGGAAGTGGAAAAAATCTTAATATTGCTCTTCTTACTATGAGAATCATTTTCACTTTTGTGGTTCTATTTCATAAACAGAGTAACAAGAAAAGAAATGCGAGAATGGCGTTGGTGGTGCTGAAAAAGAAGAGTTCCGTCCAGGTTCCGGTTTCATCGGAAGAAGAGGAGTTGCTGCATAGAAGCTCTAAAAAGATAAAAAACGGGAGCTGTTTGGAGAAGGAGTGGCCTAGCTTGGGTAAACAAGGAGCGAAGGTGTGGGAACCGGGCAAGACATTTGCAGAGAAGCTCCAGGGTATTAACCAAATGCAGGAGGGTGAAAAGTCTGGGGAGGGGGCGAAAGTGCAATCTGATGAAATATCCTCGGATAGTGACATGGAAGATAATGAGCCTTTGTGCAAAGTCACAGAGGATGTTAGTCGGAATTTTCCTAAGTTCACTTTCTCCGAGAGGATGACAAAACGCCTTCACAAGGCCTGGAAATGTGCGGTGATTGTAAAGTTGCTTGGGAGAAACATTGTCTACAAAAGTCTGTTGGCGATTTTGCAATCTCTCTGGGCTAAGCGAGGAGTTATCAGTTTGATAAATGTCGGTAATGGGTTTTTTGTTGTTAAGCTGACTAACAAGGAGGACTATATGAATGCTCTGACTGGAGGACCTTGGATGCTCTTTGATCATTACTTAATGGTGAGGCCTTGGGAGCCTTTATTCCATCCTTGGAGAGCCACCATTGATAAGGTGGCAGTTTGGGTAAGAATGCCCAAGTTGGCTCTGGAATTTTATGATAAGGAGGCTCTTACATGGATTGGAGATAGGATGGGAGAAACCTTAAAAATTGATTTTAATACTTCTTGTCAACTAAGAGGGCATTATGCTAGGATTTGTGTTCTCTTAAATTTGAGTAAGCAGTTGATGCCTGGTTTCACTCTTAATGGGGAAGATTATTATGTGGAGTATGAAGGACTTCATTGGTTGTGTGCAAACTGTGGTATTTACGGGCATAAGGCAGAGCAATGTAAGTCAGGTGGGTGTGCTGGAGACCCATCGTCGACGGTGAACCAGGAAGAGAAGATCAAGGGCAATGTGGCTGCAAAGGTGGTGGTGCCGTGTGACCAGGATGTTTGGAAAGTGGTGAAGAAGGTTCATCGAAAAAAGAAAGATGCAAAAGATAATTTGAATGGCAAGTCCAATCATCAAGGGAAGGGCTCTAGGTTCGAAGTTCTTGCTGATGGTGTTGATGGAAGAGAAAACATTGAGGTTGATAACATGCAAAAAGTGGGGGCAATTTCAGAAGATGTTGGGGGGATTTTGGCTGGAGGTAATGATGCCGTGAAGGATACAAGGAAGGATCTTAGTGTTCAATCTGTCAGGGTTAAGAAGAGTGGAGGGAGTAAAAAGCATGGGAAGAGCAAAATGTTGGCAGGTGATAATGACATTTCAATGGTTGACCAACATGAACAAAAAAGTGAGAAAAGACAAAGAGAGCAAGTGGAGGAAAAAGGAATTTTGAGGTTGACTTGGGGTAAAGATGTAGGTGAGGGGGATCATCTGGTGGGCCCAACGGACGGAATTAATGGGATCAGCGAATTAGGCTCAGTGGACAGGGGTGATAGTGCTATTGGGCCGCTGAAAGTGGACACTATGGATGATGAAATAGTGTTAAAGACACCCTTGGACCCTGGAGACTCAAGATTAGACATTGGGCTGACGGGGAAATTCTGGGCAGACGCGTCAGATGGTGACTTGGACTGTGCAATGGATGAGGAAACCGGGCCTGAGCTAATTGGCGACTGTGCTGGACCTAGCCGCTATCTGGTTTAATCCTAGTGGATTTTAGTGATTATTTTGGATCTTCTTTCGGTCCTGGTGGTGGGTTTTGTTAAAAAAAAATTATATATATATATATATAATTTTTGTTATGGTGCGTGTGGTTTTTTGGAACGTGAGAGGGGCTTGTGGGAGGAATTTTGCCCAGAATATAAGGTTACTATGCAGAAGAAATCTTCCAGATATTCTATTTCTTGCAGAGACGAAGAGCGAATCTGATCGTAATTTTCGCTGCCTGTCAAACATGGGTTTTGACGAGATGACTTATGTGCCTAGTGTTGGGAGATCTGGTGGCATAGTTGCAGTTTGGATTACTGCCAAAATTGATGTTGCTGTTGTGAGACTAGATAGGCAATTTATTCACCTTAGATGCTCTGGTGTGGGGATTCGGTCCACCTATGTCACTGCGGTGTATGCGTTGCCTTGTATTTCTCAGAAGCATATTTTATGGACTGAGTTGGGCCACATGGCGTCAACAATGATGGACTCGTGGACTCTTATTGGCGATTTCAATGATGTCGCCTCTGCTATTGAGCGATCCGGGGGGGTTTGAAATTAATGTACGTCGCATGGCCTTGTTCTCTGATCGTATTCATCAATGTCATCTACTGGATCTGGGGGCTCTTGGTCCAAGATTTACGTGGAGGGGTCCACGCCTTAGAGGTGGAAGACGTCTGTTTGAATGCTTGGACTGTGGTTTGGCCAATGAGGGTTTTTTCTCAGCCTTCCCTGAGTGTACTGTCTAGGTATTATCTAGAACTAAGTTTTCTGATCACAACCCTATTTGCTTGGAGTATAATGTTAATGCTAACCCTATTTGTAGAAATCGGTGTTTTCGATTTGAAGCAATGTGGATTAGGCATTCTAACTATAATGAATTCTTGAATCATAATTGGGACAATGGGACAGATTTTCTTTCATCTCTAAATCTGTTGCAGGGGTCTCTTTTAGATTGGAATAAGGAGGTTTTTTGTTTTATTGAAAAACAAAAGCAAAACATTATGAATAGACTTCATGGAATCCAGAGAGCTGTGGGTTATCCTCATTCTATCTACTTATGTAATCTTGAGATGGAGCTGCAAGAGGAGTTGGAGAGGTTGTTGAAACTGGAGGAAATTAAATGGTTTCAAAAGTCTAGAGGTGAGTGGATTACGAAGGGGGATAGGAATACTCGCTACTATCATTTGAAAGCAAAAATGCGTAGGAGGAGGAATAGAGTTGTGATGCTAAAGAATGGGAATGGGGAATGGGTGGAGAGGGAGGAAGACCTGAGATTGTTGATCCTCAATCATTTCAAATCTTTGTTTTGTGTCGACTCCCAGGATCCCTTGTGGTTGGATACAAGAACTTCTTTTCCATTGATTGAGTCTTCAAGACTATCTTCCATATCTTCCATTCCTAATGATGAGGAGATAAGGAGCACGTTATTTTCTATGGGTTGTTATAAGGCTCCAGGGTTTGATGGGTTTCCCCCCATTTTCTACAAGTCTAACTGGAGCATTGTAGGTCCAGCCCTATGTAGTTTTGTGAAGAAGGCTTTTTCTGGTGAAGGGTCCCTTATGGAGGCCAATAAAACGATGATTTCATTGATCCCCAAAAATGATCATGTGGAGTTAGTTTCTCATTTTAGACCTATATCCTTATGCACGGTTCACTACAAATGTATTGCCAAAGTTTTAGCCTTGAGATTGAGAGTGATGAATGATCTTGTATCCCCCTTTCAGTCTAGCTTTATCAAGGGTCGTTGTATCCAAGATAACATTATAGTGGGACAAGAGATTCTTCATATTATGGGGAAGAATAGAAGCAAGAATGGTCTTATCGCGATCAAATTTGATCTTGAAAAAGCTTATGATCGTATTAATTGGGAGTTCTTGAAAAGAGTCTTGTTAGAGGTGGGACTAGAGGATCACTTAGTTGACTTTATTCTCCAGTGTGTGTCCTCGATCTCGTATAACGTTTTATGGAATGGCTCTCCTAGGGAATTCTTTAACCCAAAGAGGGGCCTTATACAAGGAGACCCTTTGTCCCCTTTGTTGTTCGTCTTATGTATGGATAAGCTTTCACACTTAATCTGTGATGCGGTTGAGGACGGTGACTGGAAGCCAATCTTTGTATCTAGGGAGCCTTCTGTTTCCCATTTGATGTTTGCGGATGATTTGTTACTATTTGGTGTGGCTACGGTTGATCAAGCGGGTACTATGATGCATTGTGTGGACAACTTTGTAAGAGCGTCTGGTGGGAAGGTCAACGTTGCTAAATCCTCTATTTATTTCTCCCCGAAGGTGCCCTTGCATACTAAGTTGAGAATAAAAGATATCACACAAATGCATATCTCTAGTGAAATTGGGAGATATCTGGGTTTCCCGCTTACGCACAATAGAAGTGCAAAGGCTAAATTCCAATACATTATTGATAGAGTCAAATCGAAGTTGAGTGTTTCGAAGGCTAACAGCTTGTCTATGGCGGGAAGGATCACCCTAGCAAAGTCGGTGGTGAGTACTATTCCTTTGTACCCCATGTTTGTTGCCAAAATTCCTCAAAGTGTGTGTTATGAGGTTGAAAGACTCCAAAGGAATTTTATTTGGGGCCACGATGAGGTTTTTAATGGCTTTCATCTAATTGGGTGGGAGCATATCATTCGGCCTAAGGAGTATGGGGGTCTTGGGTTTAGGAGACTCAGGGCTGTGAATTAGGCATGTGGTGCTAAGCTGGCGTGGAAGCTTATTATTGGCTCCAAAGGTTTATGGGCGGAGATCTTATCTCATCGTTACATGCGTCGTGATGGGGACTCTCTGCTTTCCTATAAAGCGGGTGATTCTAGTTTATGGCGTTTCATCTGCTCCCAGAAGGAGGTGGTTGACAAAGGGATGAAATGGCATATTAAAAATGGTAGTGTTGCCAGTTTTTTCGATGACTGTTGGATTGGTGAGGGGTTGAAGCTGAGTAATTTTGCTACGAGAGAATTGTTGGCGGAGGAGGAGGCCTCTGTTGTGGCGGATTGTGTTTCTAGGGGCTGCTGGAACTTTGACAAGCTCTCTTCTGTCATTAATGTTAGTTCTCTATGTGTTTTGATGATAATCAACAATTGTAAACTTGTTTTGAAGTTTCCAAACTTGCTAAAAATCATCTGTCAATTGGAAACTCGAGTATAGGATGGTATACTCGAGTATTGAGTTTATAGTGGATTGCTCAAATGCATTTTACAAAGCAATACTCAAGTATTGGAAGCAATACTCGAGTATTGGAGTTACAGAGAGCAATCAAGTTTTGAACTTAAGTGCATACTCGAGTATAGGACTTGCATACTTGAGTATTGAACTTCCAGAGAGTATTCAAGTTTTTCAAGCTGAGTCAATACTCCAGTATAGGAAGCTATACTCGAGTATTGGACTTACAGAGAGCAAATGAGTTTTCATCTTGAGTGAATACTCGAGTATAACATTTGTATACTCGAGTATATTGGACTTACAGAGAGCAAATGAGTTTTCATCTTGAGTGAATACTCGAGTATAACATTTGTATACTCGAGTATAGGAATTACAGAGAGCAAACAATTTTTCATCTTGAGTGAATACTCGAGTATGGCATTGGTATACTCGAGTATTGGCCATACAAAGAGGTTATCCATTTGTCAATGATTTGAATACTCAAGTATTGGAATGGATACTCAAGTATTGAGGTTTTGAGCTTAAACAAGTTTTCACATTAAACAGTTCAAAACTCGAGTATAGACTTACATACTCGAGTATTGACATTGGTTTTCAAGTTCAAGTCACTATGATTTGCCTCTGGAAGAAGCATACTCGAGTATCAGATTTGGATACTCAAGTATTGACTCAAATACACAGTGACATACTCGAGTATTGAAGAACATACTCGAATATTGGACGCTAAAAACTGATTTTCAAATCACACGAATTTCTAAAACAATCTCTTTTGATCTTATTGCTTCCATTTATCATTCACTTATGTTCCCAGCTATGTTTAACCAGTTTAATAAGTGAATTTCAGTTGACATAGAAGAAGATTAATGAAGGTCAAAGGCAAAAAGCATAAAGTGGTCAGAGAACTTAATGCACTTCAGAAAATTAGCCTCTTTTTGGTTAATCCACCTGAGCACGCCTTCACAACAGTAAAGAATGATTTCTACAACAAGAAAACTCTTCTCCAACGGGCAAATCCACAGAGAGACACCTCAGACCAATTAAACACCTGGATTAGTTGGAGATTAGAGAGAGAAGCTGACCAAAGTTAACACTAATCACCTCCAACGGTTTGATTCATCCTACAACGGTCAATTAATGCTCTCTAAGTATAAATAGAGTGCATTCAAGGCTTCTCAACAACCAAGAATATCAGAAAACGCACAAGCATTCAATAGTCTTACCTACCTTCTGTTTTCTGTTGTAAATTGTCTTTTGACATTGTGAGCTTCAGTGATTATCATTATCTACTCTTTTGAGAGAGTTATTCTTGTCATTGATTATTGATTGTAAAGAACCACAAGTCAGGGGACTTGGTGGTTGGGATATTTGATTACAACTTGTAAGGGGGAGTGAGTTCTAGAGAGAGAACTACTCTTGAATGCAGAGTGTGTAATCAAGTTGAAAGAGTTTAGTGGATTGAAAATCCCAAGTGAGGCTTGGGGACTGGACGTAGGTCAAGGATAAGACCGAACCAGGATAAATTCTTTTGTGCAAGCTTTTCTTCCCTTCACCTCTGTTATACCCTGTTTTTAGTAGCTTAAAACACAGCAATTTGTTGAAAATTTTAAGTATACCCAATTCACCTCCCCTCTTGGGTATACAGCTCCATTTACAATTAATGATGAGGGGATTCAGAGAGTCGCTGCTATTCTTCCGCCGAGAGAGGGTAGTTTTAATGATTGTGTTATTTGGGGAGCTTTTGGAGATGGTATATTCTCTCTTAGAAGTGCTTATTTTCTTATCCAACCCAATCCTCCACAACTTAGGGATAGGGTATTTCAGGAAATTTGGAAATGGAAAGGTATGGAGAGAGTGCGTGTCTTTTTGTGGAAAGCTTTACTTGATAAGCTCCCTACTAATTTATGGCGTAGTTCTTGGTCTTCTACATCGGCTTTATGTAGTTACTGTTCCTCTAGCTGTGAGGATACCTTGCATATTCTAAGAGATTGTTCATATGCTAGAAGAATGTGGACTAGTTTAATTCAACAAAGGTATGTAAATTCCTTTTTCTCCTGTAACTTTCATGACTGGTTAATCCTTAATTTTAAGTTTCATGTTGGCAAAAATTGGGGGGATTGTTGGAAATTGTTTTTTGGGGTAGCTATTTGGAAACTTTGGAATAGGAGGAACAAATGTAATTTTGATAGCAATTTTGTCAAGCCTTGTAACCCGGCCGCTGTTTTGTCTATGATTTGGACGAGGTTTGTATCTTTGGATGGCTTGGAAAGGCAACCTGGACTGGTTGATTCGACCCATGTGTTGGGTTGGGAAAAACCTCCTACCGGCTGGGTTAAACTGAATGTCGATGGGGCCATGGAGTTGCTTTCTTCCAAAGCGAGATGCGGAGGTGTAATCCAAGATTTCTTGGGTAATTGGATTATGGGGTTCAGCAGGAAAATTGGTATATGCCAGGCGAGATGTGCAGAAGAATGGGCGTTGGCGGAAGGGCTCCAATTGGCTTGGGATTTGGGTTTTAAACAGATCATTTTGGAGTCTGATGCGGATGAGGTTGTCAATTTGATTATGGATTATTTCTATTTTTCTGGGAGCAACTTGATTGTTAAGATTAAGGAAATGCTGAGATGGGATTGGCAGGTGGATATCCGTGTTATCTCTAGAGATTGCAATCTTGTTGCTGATGCTTTGGCTAAATTGGGCATCTCCAACTCGTCTCTCTTAGATGTGTGCCCTACTTTTCTTAGATCTTGGGTTGGTCAGGAGAGCTTAGGATTAAATTCCTCTCATGTATAAGTTTTTTGTTGTTATGTAGGTGTTTCACCATCTCTTATATCAAAAGGGGAAAAAAATCACTTTTGTTGAATATAAACTTCATACGATGTCATATTTTAGCAAATACTATCAAACTTTTTGGTCTTAAATATTAGTAAACCCTCACTTTTTGAGGCGCACTTAATGAAGATTTCCAATTATACTTATAGATGAGAATGCACATGCATTTGATGGTGTCTTTTAATTAAACATTAAGGGTCTGGCTGATGTTGTGAGGGATTTGGAGGGGAGGGGAGGGGGAAATTTTAGGAGTTGAATTTAAGAAAATTGGAGAGGTGAGGTTACACAATTTTAATAAAGAGAAAATGTAAGGAAAAATAAAGAAAATCTTTTAACCCCATTTTTTTCAATTTTTATATTTTACTCTAATTTTTTTCCCTACACCCACTTTCCCTCACCTCATACCAAACAAGCTCTAAAACTAAAATGCATAGAACCTTGTTTGAACTTCTAGTTGTGTATCATTGTCATGACCTGGTTTCCCTGCGCAGGGAGAACTCGATCTGAACAGTCCAGATTTAATTTCTTTTATTTAATGATTTTTAAATAAAAAATCATTTTTTTGAAAAATATTTGTGAAAGATTATCTTTATTTTAATTATCTTCCCATTAAAATATTTTTTTTAAAAAATAAGACGTAAAAAAAAATAAATCTAAACTGTTCAGATTAAATATGGACAGTGTACAGGGAAGGAGCTCTCCCTACCTATCTTTGGATAGGCAGGGAATCTGAATCCCATTGTCACCCAAAGACCTATGAAAGTTTAAATTTATCAACTTATGTGCCATACTTGGAACATAAGCTCGCTTGTTGTTAACATTGCAGTTAAATAGTTAACTGATTGTGCCATGTCAAAATGTTTGTAATTTTCTATTATATGCCTTGTCATTTTTTTTAAAAAAAAAAACTTGGCATCTGGCATTTGTGTGTGTGTGTGTGTATATATATATATATATATATATTATTTTGATTTTTTTAAAAAATGCAAGGACTATGATGCCTTTTTCCCTCTTAAATTCTTTTCTTTTTGGTATGATCACACCGTGACAATGTAGTCGACAACTACAGCATCACTCACTGTTGCAACAAGACAAAGCTCCATTGTATAAGCAATTAAGCACTAGTGTCATTATTGACAATTAAGAGCATATTTGTTTCACAACCAAACACTTAACTAGTAAGGGATTTTACCAGCTTGATTAGAAGTCTTGAGTTTGAGCTCTAGGAACCTAGCAGTGTTAAATATTTGGAAGTAAAGTTTTGTCACCCTTGTGATCTTCCTTGGCTCAATTCAAACTAGTCTGGATCCATTATTACATTATATATAATGCTAGTACTTAATGATTAAATATGCACACCATCAAGTATTGATAGGCGGAATTTGTGAAAACAAAAGCATAACAGTTGTAATTATTAACTATCATATATATTGTCTCACAAAAATAATGCTTCTTATGAAATGACCGTCATGTAACTCTTACAAACAATTCGTCTTCAGACTCTATATCAGCGACCAAAAAAAAAACATAATGGTTTCTATTTAATAATTGTCAACTAAATGTCCAAAATCTTTCCTCTTCCCCTTGCTAACAATACTACTATGTGCTTCTTCATTCTCCAATGATCAACACGAGAATCAAGTACCCTTTTATTATCCACTACTGTATGCGACTAGTAGCCCCTTCCAATGTATGCAATGAAGGTTCGAACCCGTCATTTCCATTTTTTTTCATAATATTTCTTCATCGTCTTTCTCTATTTTCTCAATCACCAAAATGAAACACCAAGCTAAAGACTTTCTAGAAAATCATCAGCGTCATCCTTCTCCTCCTCAATTAGTGGTAGACCTCACATAATCTATCAGGAAACTAGCACCACATCGACGATGCTTTTTCTATTTTATTTTTTATAAAATATAAAAAGGGCTAAAGGGAAAACATGCCCATAAACTTCTCTCCAAACTGCATATGAAACTATAAAATTTATTTAGGTGCAAAAATGCTTATCAACCTCTCTAAATTAAGCAAAAATGTCACCACATTTTATTTATAGAAACATCTATTAGCCCTTTTTTGTGGGTCCCACATTGGTTTTTAGGATTATTTTTGGGAAAAAAAGAAGGGGGGGACCTCTCTTCTCTTATCCCACCTCTACTTTTGTGTTATATGATGTCTACTGTATGATGCTGAATTGCTCGTACTTGGATTTAACTGGTAAAGGGGTCGGACACTCTCACCAAAAGGAGAGGGTTCAATCTTGAAATTGATTAAAGCGCTAAGGAGCCATCCTAACTCTTGGATGCCTAGGTAAACGCCTGAGAGTAATAGACGGCTCGTCCTACCCAACATTGATATCACCTAAGAAGAAGGGAGATTTCATCCTATCATTGGATCGGGGGTGAGCCCAACCCTTTTTCCTAAAATTTTTGTATTAAAAAAAATGATGCTAATATTTCTTCTCACACACAACTTCAAAAAAGCATACATCACGCCAAGAAAACTACAGATAGGTGGAGAAGAAAAGTAATTAGGCAAGGCAAGAGGGCCATGCTCTCACTCCTTCCATTGCTATTTCTTTACCTTTTCTCACGCCTCATGCCTCTCCCCCCTGCTGGTCTCTGAACCCCTCACTACACCTGCTTCTTCACAAAAGCCACAGCCGTCAAAGTAACGAGAGAGTTCAAAATGTTCACACTTCGACCAGGCTCTTCGATTGGCCAAGGGCTGACTGGTGGTGGTAGAATTCACGAGCAGGGACAGTGATTAGAGCAGCAAAATATACCCTTTAATGTTGGCGCTGAGCTGGTCGTGCAGTGACGTGGACTTCCTTCTGGTAAGGGACGAAAAATTAGAAAAGACAAGAGAGCAATGCAGCAGAGAAAAGGTGGAGAAAGTGCCTCACTTCAGCTCCTATAAGAGCATGGAGAAAGATTACTTGAAGGTATGTGGGTTCCGGAAAAGGCAAATTCATCTTGTGTGGCAATGAAAAGTTGAGTGTGGGAAGAGAGAGAGAGAGAGGAGTGCCCCCAAATAAAACGTAACCCACTAACCTCGAAACTTACTACTCCTATTGTTTAAGATTGTTTACAGACAAACCATCATTGATTTAAAAAAAAAAGTAAATTTAACAATACTAGATAAGGTTGGTCTTTAGAAAATAAAAGTTTTAAAAAAAAGACAATAGCATTTTTGAAATTTTGACTTAACTTTCAACGATGGTGTTCCGTTCTGGGAACAGGACTGATTGGACTTGACTAGGAGCCAAGCCTAGGGCCTACGTACCCTGTAAAAGGATCAAAGTCTACGTAGTTCGAGGCACACACAGGTGTGTAGCCAAGAGGGTGGGGTGTGTGCTCTGTGTGACTGAAAGTAAAAGAGTGTAGAGTTAGAACCCGTGCACCTGGTTAGTCGACCTTTGTATTTATAAAGGTGTCCGAGGCAGATATCCCAGCCTAGCGTGATATCCGGGATGAGCAATATCCGACGCGAGTATCTCTAGATGCCAATATGATGTGGATAGATCACGTAGATATAGTTCGGATACTCCTATGATGTCGATAGATAGGATCCGCTATAATATAGGTGGGATCCGATACGGGATACATTCCACATTGGGCCATACCTCAAATATGGGCCCTAGGCCGGTCCGTAACAGATCCCCCCAGCCTGGTAGTTCAGGCGTCTGAGCTGCCGGGATGTATTTTGCCCCTAGTTGGTTTTACTAGCTGAGCTTTGCTGTCGTGGACCTTACCTTGCCGAGTTGAGCTATGTTGATCCTGGCTGTCACGGCGGCTTACTTCGAAGATCCGAGGTTTTGTCTCAAAGATCTTGAGTAGTGCCGAGATGGTTTGTCTGCAATTGAATCTAAGTGTTGATCTCGGCTATCGAAGTTGTCTACTCCACAGATCTGAGGTAATGTCTCCAGGATCTGGGATAATGCCGAGGCGGTTCGCCTGTCTTTGAGGTTAAAATCTTTCTTCAGGTTACTCGGGCTAGATCGCTGTGAATCTTAACTTCTTGCCTGTCCGCGGCGCAGTGCCAGGTTGTGTCATATTGACCCCGGTTACCGATGTCCTTTACTCCAAGATCCGAGGTAATGTCTCAAGGATCCGAGGTATGCATTCGCCATTATCGTCAACTGACACCTGGCGGTTTGCGACTTCTGTGCACATTTGATGCATCCGTCGTGTCACGTACATCAGCCCTTCCTTTTGGGCTTGGAGGTCTCTAGGCTGCCCAGGCGCCTTTATTATTTGACCCTACTGAGGTGCGTTTATTGTTTAACCCGGATTTCATATCCGAATTGTTCCATCTTGATATGCTTTTGTCCGAGTCTTTGACACATTCGGATTCGTATTCTGCTACTGATTTGTTTGTTCGGGCGATAGGTTTTTTCCCGAGGCGGGATCTATTTACCTTTCCCTCGTTGTTTGTTGTCACTTGCCTCGGCCTCGGTTTGACACCTGCACTTGGAAATTCAAATAACCCTGTGAGGGCTTCCGTTAGTTCTTCTCACACCGTTGACAACTGTGTAGTAGTTGCCCCCTAGCTTGGCGTCAAGGGCTCTGGGCTGCCGGGGTGCATTGACTGCTTAACCTGGATCTCATGTCCGAGGTTTAAATTTCACTCCCTCCATCGAGGTGGTTCCCTCAGACGATGTCATTCCTCCGAGTTGGACTTGACCAAGAATGCTCTCCTGGCATTGCAACAAGCCCATTCTGACACAACTTCCTCCTTTGAGGCAGACTGCCTCCGACTACTTCAACACGGCCTCCAAGCACTTGAATCCGAACGTACCCCTGAACCTTGCCGGGTGTGATTGCCGGGCTTACGTGAAGGGCGGTGTCCGGGTTCCGCTCCATCTTGCAAGGTGGTGATGAGGCCGAGTCAGGAGCTCCTGAGGCTAGTCTGTCCAACGAGGTGGTACCTTCTGGTGATGCTGCTTTCCCGAGCTAGGGCGCCTGCGCCCTGTCACTCTTCATATTCCCAGCGTCTGTGCCGGTTGTTTATAAACTCTAAACTCTGTTAGAAATTTATCGACCGCATTAAGTACAGGTCTATATACTCGACCAGCGTTTACGTCCGGGAGTTTAATTTATCGACTGCATTAAGTACAGGTCTATGTACTCGACCAGCGTTTACGTCTGGGAGTTTAATTTATCAACTGCATTAAGTACAGGTCTATGTACTCGACCAGCGTTTACGTCCGGGAGTTTAATTTATCAACTGCATTAAGTACAGGTCTATGTACTCGACCAGCGTTTACGTCTGGGAGTTTGGGGCAGGGTTGTCTTGTTTCAACCTCGTCAGGTGTAACTAACCGCACTACCTCATTCCAACTTTCACTAGTCGGATTCCAACTTTCGCTAGTCGGATTAATGGTAACCGACGTAAGGGCTAAACTACCACATGTTCAACCGAGGCTTCTCTTGCCTCTAATCAAACATTTTGACCTGATCAGGGTCGGCATGATAGTCCACTTGCTTAGTCGGGCGAGCGTTGACGCGTCAATTTCGTGAAAGGCCACGTATGGCGCCTTCGCCAAGCTCTAACCAATGCCTGTCGAAGTACAACGGCCGGTTTCATACATCTAGATGTTTTTATTAGCAACCGGGTATACGACCTCGGGGTCATTTTTTGGACCGGGCTTAATAGCCTTGATTTCATGCCGGGTTTATTGACCTCGACTTCACGCCAGGCTTATTGACCTCGGCTTCATGCCGGGTTTCAGGACCTCGACTTAACGACGGGTTTATTGACCTCGGCTTCATGCCGGGTTTCAGGACCTCGGCTTCATGCCGGGTTTATTGACCTCGGCTTCATGCCGGGTTTATTGACCTCGGCTTCACGCCGGGCTTATTGACCTCAGCGTAGTATCTTCGACTATCAATAGTAAAGTAGATGAGTTTCCATTAAGGAATTTGTTTATCTGAGATGGGTGTCGTAAACCCTTTTTTCAATTATGGGTATCGTAACCCTTGAATTGACATGGAGCCCAAGTTTTAACTGTATTAAGTGTAGCTGGGGTCCGCCTTCAAAAATTCACACAGAGCCGGGATTTCAAACTGATTTGGTGTAACCAGTCCGCCTTCAAAAACTCACACGGCGCCCAGGCTTTAACCAGATTCGGTGTAGCCGGGGTCCATTCAAAAATTCCCGCGGATCCGGGATTTTACCCAGATTCGGTGTCACCGGTCCGCCTTCAAAAACTCACACGGAGCCCGGGCTTTAACCAGATTCGGCGTAGCCGGGGTCCATTCAAAAATTCCCGCGGAGCTGGGATTTTACCCAGATTCGGTGTCACCGATCCGCCTTCAAAAACTCACACGGAGCCTGGGCTTTAACCAGATTCGGCGTAGCCGGGGTCCATTCGAAAATTCCCGCGGAGCCGGGATTTTACTCAGATTCGGTGTAACCAGTCCGCCTTCAAAAACTCACACGGCGCCCAGGCTTTAACTAGATTCGGCGTAGCCGGGGTCCGCCCTAAAAAATTATCGCGGAGCCGGGATTTTAACCAGATTCAGTGTAATCTAACTGGGTCCACCCTCAAAGATTCACGCGGAGCCGGGATTTTACCTAGATTCGGTGTAACCGGTCCGCCTTCAAAAACTCACGCGGAGCCCGGGCTTTGACCAGATTCGACGTAGCCGAGGTCCGTCTTCAAGAATTCACACGGAGCCCGGGCTTTAACCAGATTCGGCATAGTTAGGGTCCATCTTCAAAAATTTGCACGGAGCCCGAGCTTTAACCAGATTCGGCGCAGCCGGGGTCCGTCTCCAAAAATTCCCACGGAGCCCGGGCTTTAACCAGATTCGGCGTAGCCGGGGTCCGCCTTCAAGAATTCACAGGGATCCCAGATTTTAACCATATTTGGTGTAACCGAGTCCTTCTCACAAACAAGTATATAGATAATTGATAATAAGCAAAGATTGAGCATCTATGAGATAAAGAGGGTGATACTCATCTGGATGTAGCTTGATGGAGTTCTCCATTTGATTATTTGGCTTGCAGGGGAACAACTAGATCCAGAAAAGGGAAATACCAATCCCAGCCGAGAGTACATCGCGACATGCACTCAGAGTATATCCCGGCGTGGATTTGCTCAATATTATAGCAGCCATGGAATTTCAACTGAATGCAAGTTTGACATTCTTGATTCCATATCTGCCCATGAGGCATCCCTCATTTTCTGTAGTAAATTCCACGAGGGATTGTGACTTTTGCAACAAGAACCCCAAAGAACCTAATGGGGCTGTGATTGTCCCTCTCTTCATATTGACGGGAAACGGCTGGTGGATAGTGTTGATGAGGACAAATTTATGCAGTTATGCAAAATTGTCGAAGCTAGTGGGACTAATGGTTGACATCAGCCTGCTCGGAGCTGTCAGGGAGCGCCTTCATAATCCTCCTCCAGAACGAGGATGTGACCTCGGCGTCTCGACTCCTCCTCATCTCGGCGTATCATCAACCTTGACTATCGCGATGGTGTCGAGATGCGTTGAATCAGCCTCGGCTTAACAACAACCTCAGCTACCACAATTTGTATGTTTGCCCTGCCTCAAAACAATTCTCATAGACCAAATAATAGTTCAACGAGATCAAACGCTATTGCCATATGTTTAAAGGGTTTTAATGATTCGCAAACTCTTTCTCATGTGAATAATATAGAAAAGACAAATAGATATAGCAAAGGCAAACATAAAGTAGACTTCCCTGCATCACCGAGTCGTAAAAATAACTCCTTTGGGATTGAATCAGCCTCGGGTTACGAACAACCTCGGCTATCTCAATTTGCTCTTCTGGGATTCTCAAATGGGTATTGAACTCGCAACTGTATTAATTCCTAGAACTCATGTTATTTTCTAGTCAAACAATGCTTTCTATTGCCGGTTGATTAACCAGGAAATTCCTTCGACTTCTTTGTTGTGACTATCCTAGGTCGCAGGAATCAAATAAAAATTTACCGATTCCCCACGGATGGCGCCAATGTTCCGTTCTGGGAACAGGACTGATTGGACTTGACTAGGAGCCAAGCCTAGGGCCTACGTACCCTGTAAAGGGATCAAAGTCCACGTAGTTCGAGACAAACACAGGCGTGTAGCCAAGGGGGTGGGGTGTGTGCTCTGTGTGACTGAAAGTAAAAGAGTGTAGAGTTAGAACTCGTGCACCTGGTTAGTGGACCTCTGTATTTATAAAGGTGTCCGAGGCGGATATCCCAGCCTAGCGTGATATCCAAGACGAGCAATATCCGGCGCGAGTATCTCTGGATGCCGATATGATGTGGATAGATCACGTAGATATAGTTCGGATACTCCTATGATGTCGATAGATAGGATCCGCTATAATATAGGTGGGATCCGATACGAAATACATTACACATTTTCAACAATTGTTATAAAAACTGTTGTTATAAATACATTACAAATATGGGCCCTGGGCCGGTCCGTAATAGATGGTTTCTAAATAAACTGTTGTTGAAAGTCATTTTCAACAATTGTTATAAAAAACAGTAGTTAAAAGTTAAGACGGAATTTCAAAAATATGAATATTAGTGAGTTTCAATGACTCTTTTTCTAAAATTAGTTATTGAATTTAAATTTTCAACGACTATTTTAAAAAATATTCATTGAAAGTAAAGTCGACAAATTAAAAAATATATATATATTTATGAGTCTCAACGACTGTTTTTCAAAACATCAGTTGAAAATTTATTTCAAAACATTAGTTGAAAGTTTAGCCAATTTCTTTTTTTTTTTTTTAAGAAAAATGAATATTGAGTTACAAGGACTATTTTTTCAAAAACACTTGACTTCTTTTTGCTAAACGGTCGTTGAAAGTCGAAAATATTCATATTTTTTTGACTCCATGTTGTCACCATCTCTATCGCCCCTCCTCCTCCTTTCTCCATCTCTAACCACCTCCAAGCCGTAATTGGAAAAAATCATTTCTTCCAGCCCCCCTTAGACCCAGTGGCAGAGCCACAATGAAACTTATGTGGGCAAGTGTACCCATAAAATTCCAAGAATATGTATATATTTTGAATGAACTTTTCAAGAAGAAGCATACCAATAGTCTAGTGGTAAAATAATCCCTTGCCATGATTTAGACCCCAGTTCGAATCCTCCTCTATTGTAATGATCTATTCCATATTTCTTAAGAAGAATTAATATTTCATTCTTCTTTTACTTGATTCGAAGTCCTAAGAAGAAATTTAATTCTCATATCATAGACATTTTCAAACTCACCTTGTATAATCTTAGAGAACTCTTAACACACTTATGTTAAACAACATATGTTTAATAAGGTTGATGATGAAGATATAATGCAATATTTTGAAGGAATGAAGAATCGAAGAATGTTTTTGTAACGTTTTGTTGTAACAGCTTAATTGATTCTTAATTATTATTTTTCTATGTTAAGTTGAAGTTTTCTTTTCTCTTTTTTGTCTATATTCATTTGATTTTAATACATTTAAAACTTTCCTTTAAAAAAAATTCAAGAGTAGTGTACACCCACAAATATAAAACTCTGGCTCCGCCACTGTTTAGACATCAGATGTAAACTTATTTATTAAAGATCTCATTCCCGCCATCTACGGTCCATATGAGATGCCATATATTATCTGTTATGAAATTATACTTTCACTATGAGCTGGCAGTAGGATTAAAAAAAATAAAAATACATTATTAATAATAATTTAAGATAGTGTGAATTCATTTTAAAATTAATATATTTTATTATAAATTTATTTTTACAGTTAATCAAAAAATTATATTTAAAATTATTTAAGTTTAATACCTTCAGGATTTTTTTTTTTAAAAAAAAACAGATAGACCTGATCCGAACAAAATAAAATTGGGGAAAATGGTGGAACCTTTATCAGTCCCTACTTCCACTCTCTCTCTCTCTCCATAATTATAATACACACACACTGTATATATTTGTTAGATGAATGTTACGAATTTGTCTCTAGTGAAAGATAATGATGATGATGCAGAATTTCAGTCTATAAATTAAAATTAATTTTTTTAATATATTATAAAAAAAACCCAGATCAATATTAAATAAAGGTACTGAGATTTATTTTCAATTTGTTTCTTCACACAGCTAACCAAGGCTTTAGAAACCACAAACCAAGTCCGTATAATGAAACAAATATACCCAGCTAGATTCCACTTGACATTGTCATGGAAAAAAGATTCCACTTAACATTAATTAAGGTCACATGCATAGCATTCCACGATGTGGAATCATAATTATAAAATTTATGTCATACCTACTTTATTCAAAGATTTTTTTAATATATGAATCGATGGCATTTCGTCCCAACAAAAAATGGGATAATTTCAGTTAACCCAGCTTCATTTTAAATAAACATTGAAAGATAATGGAATTATACTACACAACATTTTCGCTCTCCCAATGGCCCTGTCCTCCACCGTCGGTCGTTCTGCACAACAGTGACTGTACCTTCTCGGTGTCAGTGCTACTTCTTCCTTAGCCGCCTCATCTGTCATGTTTTTTTTTTTTTTTTCTGTTGTCGTTGATTTTGTCTCGGAGCTAATGAGCTGCAAATTAGAGGCACTATTCTTACAAGTTTGTCATGCGTTAGAAGAAGATAAAGAGGAGGAAGATGATGAAAAGGAGGTTGAGGATGACCCATCTATTAGTTACAGAAATCAACGAGTCAAAATCCTCTGTTAATATTCATAGATGACAAAGAATAAACTTTTTTTTTTTTTTAAGGGATTGTGTATCCATTGTATGTTTTGTACAAAAGACCTAAAAGTTGTGTCACAAGCTCTGTCTTTTTTTAAAAAATTATTTTAATGTTTTAGGAGACTGGCAGGTATTAAAAAAATATTTCATGCTATTGAAAAAATAATTGTACGGACTGCTACTCAAAATATTGAAGTATTTTTCAGTACCAGTCAGTATCCTCAAAAATATTTTTAATAGCAGTCAGTACCCTGAATTATTTTTTTAAGACCATGAAATATTTTTTTAATACTTGCTAGTAGCCTAAAATATTTTAAAAAAAAAAAGAAAAAAAAAGAAAGGACAAAGTTTGTGTCAAAAACGACACAATTTTTGGATAGAGGAGGGAAATGGACAGTTAACTATAGATGACAGTAGAGTGCACCACATATGTGAACTACTTATTAAATAGTTAATGTTGGTTGATTTAACCACTGTGACATTTTCACACCATTTTACAAATTTCATGTATACTTTTTCTCCATTTTTTTAAACATATTTTTTTAAACGGTCAATGTTAGTTAACTTAATAGTCTTAATATTTTTATAAAATTTTAAAAAATTTCATATCTACTCTTACATCTAAAAATATTTTAGTATTAGGTGCACATAATGGAATACTTTGTGTGAGTAGATTTCCATCTTAACCCTTGTTGGTTCAAACATGAGATGATGAACTATAATTAGGTTAATCAATCTGTATATGTATAGGTAGGGAATTTTCTTTCCAAAATAGATGCAAAAGCGGGTGGATTTAACTTATATTTAGCCTACCCTAGTGGGGTGCCCATAGCTAGGAATGCCAAACCCGTGAGGCATCTATCAAACTAAGGCCATGCCAAACCTACCTAAATAAACAAACAAACAAGGTTAATAGTTTTATCTTTTTTCCTTAAAAAAAATATCATGCAAGTATTACTATTGGAATTTTAATAATTAATCAAGTCACTTTGGTTTATATAGTAAAATAATCTAATATAATTCAATCCAAATTACATAGATTTGATTATGGAATCGATAATCCCTTTCTAAATCTATTAATAATTTTAATTTACAAAAACAAGGGGATTACGTGCTAGTCCAAAAGCTCGTCTCAAAAGCTTTTTTATCTTCAAATACTGCATTTTTAAAGGGAGAATTAGCGAATGGACTAAGAAAAATAAATATTTATTAATAAGGATCTTAATATTTATAATTATTTTCAAGGACCAAAAATTAAAACATAAAATTTCAATTACAAAATTAACCGTAACAATTTTTTCTATATTTTCTCCGACGTTATTTCAACTATTTGATAGTTATTTATCAATTGATATTCTCTCTTGTTACTCTTTCTTCGCACCTAGCGCATCTCTCAATGGCAGTTAACTTTAAGTGAATCCAAAAGACAGCGTGTCCTTAAAATGGATTGACTTTTATTCAGGAATTGACATTTTTATGACATTGGTCGTTTATTTATGAATTTATTTTTTAAGAATTTTTATATTTTGGTATTTTTCATTTTTATAAGAATAATTTTTTAGCGTGCAACCCATTTGTTTAAGCTTTTTTCATGAAAAATCAAATATTTTTAAAAGAAATATATTATAAGATTTTTTGTGGGGTTTTTTAGATCTTAGAGGCTATTTCAATTTGGGTAACTTTTAAAGATGACAAGGTATATTAGATGGAATGACCTAGTGAGGACGATATTTACCCTAGAGGATCTTAAAAATAGAAATTAGTTGGAAGGACAACTGTCAAAATAAAGAAAAATACTAAATTACCCTTATCAACACTACTACAGAATCATGTATAGTCGACGCTCCATACTATGGTTTTAATGAAACCGTTAAAGAAGGTGAAGTTATGGAAAGAAATATATAATGGTCATTTTAAACAATCGTTAAGTATATAATATAAAGTATTTGACTATTTTATAAGACAAACATTATATATTGGTTTGGTTTTTTTGGGGAAACATATGGAACCGTTCTACGTGACGGTTATTTGGGAACAATCTTAAATATAGGTCACATATATTTGAGGGTTGTTTTGTAATAATTGTAAACTATTATATGCTCAATTGATTTTTAATTATAACCATTGACTATACTCTGTTAACCAGTGGACCCAGGATTTCAAGTTTGTGGGTGTACAATTAGTGGCGGAATTCGGGGGTTCGAGGGCAGCGCCTTAGAAAATTTTTTTTAAGGAAAGTTTTAAACGCATTAAAAAACAAAAGATTATAAACAATAAAAGAAAAGAAAACTTTAACTTAACATAGAAAAATAACAATCAAGAATCAACTAACTTATAAGCTAGCTCATCTCAATGCTTCCTCTATCGAAACCTATAAGATTGTATCTTTTTTCATACAATGACACTAAGCAATTGAAGCTATGATTTCCAACTCCAAAGCAATTTAAATAAAGCTAATCAATGAAGCTAATGTAGAGCAATGAAATTTAAAGAAAGCTAATCAATTAAAGCTTTGTTACCTTCGAAGCTTTTGTCAAGACTACCAATTCTTTTGAAAAGTTGGTCAAAGTGTGGCTTGCAATAAAGAACTCCCTCAAAAGAATTGTAGTTGCTAAGCTGCAAAATACACTGATCAGTTGGTAAAATTCAATCACGAACCTTCTCCAAATCGTTTAACTTTTAGAATTGAAATAATCATTTGAAAAGCTCAATCAAACAATGAAGTCATAATTAACTTTTAAAATTCAATGGCTTTTTTGCTCAATCAATGAAGCTCATCACACAAAAATACCACCAACAAGATTATTACATTAGAATTTCTACAACTAGAGAGGGATTACATCAAAAGAAGTCATAATTAATAACCTAATAGCCATTCATTGATTTCTAATGCCTACCTGAACGAAATATATTCGATGCTCATAACTCAATAAACTTAAAGATAAAATGAGTTTATATCATAATTTAGCTCATTTTAAAATGAAAACAACATTGAAAACAAAGCAAAAATGAACAGATGGCGCGAGGAACAAATTCAAACAAAGTCAAAACTTGTTCAATCTCACCGGATTTTGGGAGTTAATAAAGCCCTAGGTTGGAATCTTCTTCACTACTTACCGGAGAACATGGTGAACAGCGTCCAATGGAGCATGGAATGTCGAGTCGTCTAGGAAATCTCTACAAAATCAGCAGAATCACCCATAGAACATCACAACGTTTGTTTAAATTGGCTAAAATCAACGGGAAATCAACTTTAGACACCAGATGCAATCCTAGAAACTGGAACATAGAGACTGGAAAATTACCTTAAGAGTTGAGACAGAATCGATTGAGATGATTCTATGCTATTCAATGGTTGAGTGAGGCTAAGCGACGACGAACGAGGTAGAGAGTAGCCTGAGTGATGGCAGCGAGGCAGAGGGCAGCCTGAGCGACGGCAGACCAGGCAAAGAGCTTAGGGCAGAGAACGATGGAAATTTGGGGACGATGGAAATTTGGGGGGAGTAGGTGATGAGAGAGAGAGAGTAGCCTGAGCGACGGCGAATGAGGCAGAGAGCAGCCGGCAGACGAGGCAGAGAGCATCTGGCGAACGAGAGAGTGGTGCAAATTTGGGGGAAAAAACGTCGGGCAGGGGAAGTGGGGAGCGATGGAAATTTGGGGAAGTGGGGAATGATGGAAATTTGGGGAAGTGGGCAATGGAAATGCAGAAAAAAAAAAGTGTAAAAGGCACTTTGGGGGTTCGAACACTCAACATGTGAGTAAGAGGAAGGTTTAGAAGCTTTACCATCTGTTCCACCGATACATACTGTAAAAAATTCCTCTCAAATTATATATATTTTGTGTCTACACTTGCCCACATTGGCACCAACGTGGGTCCGCCATTGCTGTTAAAAAACCCTCTAAACCCATTTTTGTTCGACATTTAAAAGTTACATGTTACAAAGAGCTCATTCTTAACATCTCCAACGAATTGATTCTAACTTCTCTACCACCATTTCACTCACCTCTGTCACTCCTTTGGTGGTTTTACTTCCTTCTCCTCTCTTGGTCTCCTACATAGCTCTCCTTTGTCGTTCACCATTCACGGGTTCGTGGGTTTCATGGGTTCAACAGTTTTTATGGGTTTGTGGGTGCTCCTACTAGTGGCTTTTTGGTTGGTTTCTTCTTCTGGGTTTTGTAGGCTTGGTATTTGAGCTCTTCTCTTCTTCCTAAAGGTGAGTTTAGTTTAGTTTGTCCTTCTAGTGGTTTTTGAGCTCATTTTTTCAATATTGATTTGAGTAAAAAGATGGAAATATTGTTTTTTTGAGTGATGATATTTTATATGTGCATAGGGTTGTGTCACTAATTTTAAGGGTTTATTGTTGCTAAAATTGTTATTTGTTAGTATTAGTTTAAGTCAAGAGGGACAAAGCAATGGAGTTTCAAACTGAATTCAAATAATGTGCAAGGGTTGTTGTGATAAATGACCTTAATCAAGCTAAAGCGAATTCATTTGCCAGTAAGGAGCCCCTTAAAACGATCTTCATGGAGAAAAATAATATGGAGAACACTTGCCGGCACAGCGAACAAATTGCGAAGACTTCTACATCCTCTTCTGGGAAATATTGGTGCCGCTTGTCTCAACCTCCTTGACATTTTGACATAGTCGGGCTGAAGACTATAAACCAAGCACTTCTTGGGAGGCAACCCAAGGGTTTTGCATGCATTATTATTATTATTATTATTATTATTATTATTATTATTATTATTATTATTATTATTATTATTATTATTATTGTTTTTGTTTTTTTCTTTTAGTTTTATTTAGGTTTGAAGATGATCGCTCCTCTTATTACTGCAAAGTCTTGCGTGTGCACTCTTTCTCTCAAAATTTGAAACATCATGGATGGTACTAGAGGAAGCATTTCACATCAGAATTAGAAACCTAAACCAGGGGAGTACTAATTCTTTTCCCTCTTTATATTTTTGTAACATTGAGGACAATGTTTGATTTAAGTGTGGGGGAGAGATATAATTTCTTTGGTTATGCTTGTCCTTATGCAATTGAAAAGATTTTTTTTTATTTGAGATTTTTGCATTGTTTAGGATTGACCTTAACTTTGAGCCTTCCCTATCTTAGAAAAATATTATCAAGTGAAATTTTTTTTTTTAAAAAAAGTTCTAATTAAGCCTCTAAAGTCTTGCATTTTTTCAATCTTGAGATTGACTATGAGAATAGAAATTAGTTTATAATAGAGTAAATATCCTATTTGGTCCTTGAAAAAAATCACGAACCCCTTTTTGGTTCCTCAGTAAAAATAATTCATCTCGTAATCCCTGACCACATTTAGGACACTTCACTACATATGTCCTCTTCAACCTAGAAGGACTAACGTGGACGGTTTTTGGATTTTACAGGGATTACGAGATGAGTTATTTTTACTTTAGGGACCAAATAGGGTATTTACTCTTTATAATATGATCAATAGATTATTAGTTTAGGAATATTTTGCTACATGATTTCTTTAGAAAATTAGATGATGACCTTTGCCAGTTAAGTAAAACTGTTGTTTAGGGAAATGACTCAGGTAGTGTAAAAAATAAAAGAAATAAATAAATCACACACACACATACACGCAACTCCAATGACTTCTCTAGACCTTACTTAGTAACCAGGGGCACCTCATCACCAATGTTGGCACTCGCGTCAAACAGTAAAGTCAAAGAGGGTTATGAGTTAGGCTAAAAGCCTCTTGAGGTGTTTGTTGGAGTAACTGAGTAACCAGTGCTGTATCACCCATGTACAGGGTCATGTCAAAAGGGGACTTACAACAACTCAAGGAAAAAAAAAAGAAAGAAAAAAAATTGAGTTACTTCCTACCTGAGGATCCTTAGTGGGGGAATTTGAATTTTTCTGGAGAAATTGAGTAGCATAATATTCTTTTACTAATCTTATTGTTGAACTTATTGCGTGCCGATCTTTTGATCATGGGATGTTAAAATATTGTTACAATTATTTAAGACTATTGGCTTAGTGATATACCCTTATAAGACATTAACTTAAATCAAATTTTATGATATGATCTAAGTGTGGTGGTTTATTGCTTTTTATTTAGGGATTTCATGAGCAATGTTTTTTTCAAATAATGAATTCTTTTTCTTCTGCTTGAGGACAAGCAAATGTTTAAGTGTGGGAGAGTTTGATAAATATATATTTTATAATTAAATAACTATTGCTTCTAAGATATATTGGATTAAATTTATTAATATTATACTTATTTAATTATCTTTTATATGTTTGTTGATCCTTTAGTTAAATATAGGATAAAAGAATATGGGTTAAATACCAAATTTACCCCGGAAGTTTTGATAAGGGGGCGCTCAGCACCTAGAAGTTTTTTTGGTACCAAATTTGCCTGGGAAGTATTCAAAAGGTACCAAATTTGCCCCGGAAATATGAAAAAGGTAGCAAATTTGCCCCTCCGTTAATTTTAACCGTTAAGTTTAACTGAGTGTACACGTGGCATGCCACCTCATCACACGTGGCATGCCACCTCATCAATCAAAAAGTATAATTTTTGCCCTGGAAGTTTTCATTAAGGAGCAATTTTGCCCCGAAAGTTTTCATTCAGGAGCAATTTTGCCCCGGAGGTTTACAAAAGTAGCAATTTTGCCCTTCTTTCTCCCAATATTAAATTTTACTATTAAATCAGTCAAAGACTACACATGTAATGCCTTGAAAAGGTCGAACTTGGAGTTAGAGAAGGAAATCCTTGAGATGTTGAGCTCAAGGCAGCCAGAATTTGTGAAGCCGAACTGGTCACAGGAAGCACCACTTATAATTTAAGCAAATGATCAGACTATACAAACCAAGGTTCATAAAACCCGACCGGTCGTTGAACCGGTCAAGGTACCGGGTCAAGGGTCAGTGGGTCAGACCGGAGTCAAACCGAGGCAAACCGGTGAAAATAAAAATTTCATGTTATTAATATGAAATCATTAAAAAAAATCTTTTTTTTAATACTATTACGGACTGGCCCAAAGGGCCAAATCCATAGTGTGGCCCAGGGGCGAGCAGGTTCGGAACCATGATTCACTGAGTATGGGTGATAGATCCAGTATCTCAATAGACCCGATCCACCCCTTGACTAAACGCCTCCAAGTTTCAATCGAACTTCGTGGACTTTGATCCCTTCAAAAAGTACATAGGCTCTAAGCTTGACACCTAGTCAAGTCCAATTAGTCATGTTCCCAGAACAGAACAAATACCACCCTTCGATAAAAAAACATGTCTCACTGCACTCATATACCCATTAAATAATGAGTTAAAGTATGTTGGGTACCTCTTGAGGGAAAGAAAAAAAAGGTATGTTGGTTTCCGGTCTGAACCGGCCGGTTCGGTCTGGTTTTCAAAACATTGATACAAACGTAAGTGATGCTTCTTTGAGCTCAACGTCTCAAGGATCTTCAGTCCCTGTGACTAGTTTGGTTTCACAAATTCTGGCCGCTTAGAGTTCAACATCTCAAGGATCTCCTTCTCTGACTCCAAGTTTGACTTTTTCAAGGCATGACATGTGTGGTCTTTGACTGATTTAATAGTAAAATTTAATATTGGGAGAAAGAAGGGCAAAATTGCTACTTTTGTAAACTTCCGGGGCAAAATTGCTCCTCAATGAAAACTTCCGGGGCAAAATTGCTCCTTAATGAAAACTTCCAGGGCAAAAATGATACTTTTTGATTGATGAGGTGACATGTCACGTGTGCTGAAGTGGCATGCCACGTGTAATGAGGTGGCATTTTAACAATCTACGTGGACTTCCGTCACGTTTGGGGAAATTTGATACCTTTTTAATACTTCCGGGGCAAATTTGGTACCAAAAAAACTTCCAGGTGCTGAGCGCCCCCTTATCAAAACTTCCGGGGTAAATTTGGTATTTAACCCAAAGAATATTATAACAGAAAATTTATTGATATCTTATTTTGTTGTATAGGAGATATTATGTGATCTAAGAAAAGCAACAAATTAAATTGGAAAAAATATAATATAATGTATTATTATATTATAAAGTGACCAAGAAGTGGGCCCACGCAAAGAAAAGACAAAATCACAATATAAATCTGGTGGAGAGATTCACGCAACAACATTCAATATTAGAATCCTTTTTTTTTTAAATAAGAAAAGAAAAGGATATGTTATATCCTTTATAAATTTAAGAAGTAGATCACGGCCCAGGGGAATGGAAGAAGTGAATGTATATTAAAAAAGAGAGAGACGCAAGCAAAAGGAGATCACGGAACCAACGATCGGCAAGGACTTACACCACGCATTGAAGGCGCAAGGGGATGCACATCAGAGGTAGGAACTCATACAGGGACACGCAAGGAGCGGTGATAGAAGCAAGGAGTATTGAGAGATTTTTTGAGTCTTGATTTCTCTTTTCTTTTCTTTTCCTATCTTGCCTGAATCTGGATTTTATTTATTTTATGGATTTTACTATAGCCATGTGTGGATAATTTTTTTTTTCAACCTAGAGAACTGATGAGCACAAATCATACCATATTTTCCATATACTTCATAACTGAATTGAATGGTAAAAATAAGCTTAATTATGATTTAAACAAGCAAAAAGGCATGTATTCATGATATAGGGACTGAGAGATAGAAATCATCCACATGTGCTAAGAACAACGTAATTCGTGATGCTTTTGAGGAAAACTGTGTAGCTGAGTTGATACGATGCTATAGCATTCTGACAGCGAACCGAAGGGCAATACAAGGCACACGAATGCTATAGCAAAGTAGATGACGCAATGCTATGTGGCTTATATTCTGACCTTTTTATCTAGATGATTTCAAGAATTAAAGAAAAGGGCGATATTGACAGATAGGTTGTTGACGTAACGGAATAGAAGATACGGAGGATTGGAACTAAAAGATTTGAAGAATCCCAAAGAATCAGCAGAAGCAATCTAATCAGAAGATACGATAGATCCCGAAGGAATAGAAAAATCTCAACTCGTTGCAACTTGCGCCGCAAGAAAGCTCAATTATAAAAGGAAGCTGAGAGAACCCTAAAGCAGTCGGAGAGCCCGAGACAGAATTCTATCTTCGGCAGACTCAAGAAAAGAGTGAGGAAGATCACAAAGCATGCTATTTCCAAGACAACCCAGCATCCTTCCCTGCAGTACGACGGAGAGAAGACGACGTGGAGCCGTGACGTGACAGGACCTCATCCACGCCCCGGAACTCCGTTCAAGCTTTCTGTTTTCCTTTTGTTTATTTCGTATTTCTATCATGGGCCATTCTGTTAATGTTTGTTTCGTGTCTTCCTCGTCAGTTATGAACTGATTTTTTATATGGCTGGACGAGGATGAATCTTTAAGTGTCAAATGAACCCAGTTGCAAGTTTCTTAATTCAATAAATTTGGTTTGCGTATCGGCGTTTTAATTACTAGTCGGTTAACGGAAGTTAAGGGCTAGATTTGTGGCCTCAGCTTACTGGCAAGGAGTTGGGGTTAGACCTCTGAGAAACAGTGTTTGCTAGGCAGCCCGTGCACAGCTTGACCTATTATTGTAGCCTTCAGGAATGAGTCTACCTCTCATAAACATAACACCAAGAGCATAGCAAAGATCTAAACTAGAAAGTTGCCATAGGAATATGGAAGGAGTATAGTTAGCATCCTACGTATTGGACGCGGAAGCTTCGGTAGACTATAGAGGTGGGTTAACCAAATAGCTTTGCGAGTAGCATCTATGCTGTAGCAATTGCAGAAGTTGTATAGTGTAGATGCTGTAGCATTGAGTAGAGCAACTAGGGGATTGATGCACTTAAGGGTGACTATGAGTCCAGCCTAACCTTTTACTGATATCTTCTCACGTTTACCGTTATTTTATTTACTTTTGCTAGTAGCATAATCACCACAACCGTTCAACCTAATTTTATTTATTTTCTACTTTCACAACTATCATAGCAATCGAGCGTCATTCCTTGGTATCTCAGTCTCTGTGGGACGATACTTTACTTTCACTTTATTACTTATTCAACTGGTTCGCTTGCCATAAGGGAATTTGACCAACAAGAACCTATGAACTTGGTTGGGCTCTAGGTATTATTCCCCTATTAGTTTTGATTAATTTTATTCAGTTTATTTATTCTTGCTTTTATTGCTATTGCTTATTAATCGGCCACTAGTAAGCATGTTTTGGGGATTTAGGGTTTAATTTGGAAAAAGGAATCCTAAATTGATATTGGGATTAAATAATGTGGAATTAGGTTTAATTTAATGAGGAATTAGGTTTTAATCTAATTTGCGTCTAGGATAGAAATATACCTAGAAGCTCCGCATAATCAAATTAGAGTGAGCCCAAACGGAAAAGCATCTTAGTTAGTTGTGTGAGGCATTACATAATTAATTAAGATATGTTTATAAATGAACCGGAAGGCATTTATAGACATTAATACTTTAGGTTAGCTGAGTTAGTTAAATCAAAATTAATTTAGTAGAGATTAATTCTAAGAAACCAATAAGGGATTAGTAACTCTAGGTTATACTTCTCGAATTGGAATTCGCTCTTTTATCATTCAAAACAAATTTGACTCACTCAACTTAAACGAAATAAAGGAATTTAATATCTACTCGCTAGTTGGATTAAGTCTTCGTGGGAACGATACTCTACTCATTATTTTATTATTTGATATGGCCCGTACACTTGCGAAGTCCATAAGCTATAAATTTTGCCCTATCAGTTATCCTAATGTTAACTCTTAGAAATTGACAACATTTCAGCACCTTTTCTACCTCTTCTTACCTATTTTTGGGTCAAAATGTGCATATGAATGAAGTGTATAAAGGAAAATTGTGCATATCAAAGTATAAGGCAAAAATCAAAGAAATTCTTGTTATATTCTATAGAGTTTGTGATTCAATTGAAAATTGATAATTCCTTCCTCTTTTGTAAGAAGATGGAGGCAAGATTTGAAGCTCTATAAGAACCAAGAACCAAGAAACAAGGAAAGAATTAAAGGAGGTGAAGCAATGCAAAGTTAGAAGAAATCTGTACAAATGGCCGCAGCAAGTAGCTCTCTGTGTCACTGGCCGCGGCAAGTCGACAACTGGCTGCAACTAGTCGTGAAAAAGTGCAAAAAGTATAGTTGCGCGTTTTTCATTTCAAAAACTAAAAAACCCTATTTAACCTAAAGGGAAGGGCCGAAAAACACACTCTTGACCTAAGGAAACAAGTGGGCACACAAAGGAAGAGCTTGGGAGAGAGATTTGGACAATCTTGAAGGCTTGGGTGCTCAACCTAAGAGAGATTTTAAGGATTCCACCTTAGTTCGTCCTCTTTTCTCCTCTTTTCTTCCTAGTTTCTTCATGTATTCAATTTCTTTGCTTAGAATCTCTTTGTATTTGAACATTAGTAGCTAAACCTTTCATTCTAGGGTTCTTCTTACCCTTTGTATAGATTAATACTTGAATATTCCTCTCTTTTGGTAGATAAATATATACATATATATGTGTGTGTGTGTGTGTGTGTGTGTGTGTTGATTTCAACCTTGGCTGAATGCTTTTAAGTGATTGGCCTCCATGTTGATGATTTATTCACATAGGTTTTGACTCGAGAGAGCTAATCTAGGTGTAGAATTTGATTGAAATCATGCTTGTCTTGAAGTTTACTTGATAAATGGATGGTTTGTTGGTAAAATAGAGATATATTTACTAACCTTGCATTGTCACATTAGGGTTGTTGCTTAAATATTGATTCTCACTAATTGTAGCAAGAGATTGTACATTTTAATGAGAAGAGAAACTTGATTTTGACTTGAGAGAGCATTTCAAGTGTTTTTGAACCTTAGACTAACACATATATACATTGAAATACTACTAGAGAGGTAGTTAACCAAGTTTTATGAAATGCAAAAGGGGAAGAATAATCCTAAGCTCTTTTATCCTTGAAGTCAAAGAATTATTTAACTTTAGCAATTTTTAGTTTTAGAAAAAATCTTTAAAAATTCTCATTCTACATCAAAACTTTATTCTAGCTCAACTTGATTGAATTCACTAAGCCTCTTGCTTGACTAATTTGTTAAACAAATCCTCGTGGGAACGATACTTTACTTATCACTTTACTACTTGCGAAACTCGTGCACTTGCGAGGCAAACACCCAAACCATATTGAAATAAAACATTTTGACTATGTTTGGGCTGAAAGAGGCAGAAATTGAAAGGAGAGACTCAAACTGCTTAAGCCAAGGAAAGAGGTCAAGATTGCACTTTCCCTAAGCTTAGCAAGGTTTAAAGAAACAACAGGGCAAAAATCCTTTTTATATAGGTTTCTAATGACTTCCTATTTTTAATTGATTTGAGATATATTTTGATATATTTAGGAAGTCATCAATGCTAAATTGAAGAAAATTTATTGAGATTTTAAGAGATATCAATCTGGATGCATTATTAATGGGTGTCAATTTAAAATGAAAGTTTTTGGAGTTTAGGAAATAAATAATAGTAATGGGAAGTTTTAAATAAATTTAGTTTTGTTATTACTATTATTATCATATATTTCCTTTTCTTTGTCATAGACGTAAGGACCGGGAGAGCAAGTTTGTGTGTCCAAATATTTGATTTAATTTGGTGCCTTTTGCATTCAATGGAATTGAGCCCCACTAGTCAAAACGTATAACCTAAGGAAGCAATCTGGACAAAGTCATATGATATAATTGCTTGATATAATATATCTTTGGAATTAAAAGAAAGATGTGAAATTAGGTGGATGGAAGATGTGTAAGTTCCAGCTATCACCCAAGAGGGGGGTGAATTGGGTGAAGTATAAAAATTTCCACTTTTTAAAACATTTTCGCAATTCAGTGTTTTCATCTTGAGTAACAAAAGTAAGTTTTCAAACAATTGATAATTGCTCAAATGTAAATGCTGGGAATGCAAAAGATAAGGAAGAAGAGCTTGCAAACAGATTTATACTGGTTCGGCCCTCTCTGACCTACGTCCAGTCCCCAAGCCTCACTTGGGATTTTCAATCCACTATCTCACTCAAGCTTTAATCGGGTACTTGAGAACCGCTACATTCCCACAAGTTTAGCCGGGCACTTGTGCAGCCTTTTACAAATCTCTTACTGAGATACTCCCCCTTACACACCGTAAGGATACACTGCTTGATCACACACTTCGTACTCGAAGTAATCCTCTCTCTCTAGGATTCACTCCCCCTTACAAGTGGTAATCAACACAATGTATAACCCACTCAAGATTACCCAATCTTGAGTTTCTCTTAGAAGAATAATGTGTTTACAATGAATTTCCTCTCAAAGGAATGGATAAATAAACACTGAAGTACAGACACAATTCATTTCACACTCTTAAGCTATTTAGATATGAAAAACAGAGTGAGAATGATGTAGAAGCAGAGCATCAGCATTTTGGCATGGTAATCATATGTCTCCACGTTTTTCTGCTTCAATCCATGTCTTTTATAGGTAGAGAAGAGTCTGTGACCGTTTTTGACCGTTGAAGAGTCAATCAGACCGTTGTAGCTGATTATCTTTAAGTTTGGTCAGCTTCTTTCTCTAATCTCCAACTAATCCAGTTGTATAATTGATCTGAGGTGGCTTCCTGTGGATTTGCCCGTTGGAGAAGACTTTGCTTGTTGTAGTAATCTTCCTTTTAGCCTTTTGCAGACGTGTACAAGTGGATTAACCAAAGGAAGCAACTATCTGGGCTGTGCATTTATTGTTCTGACAGTTTTTTGCTTTTTGCTCTAATCCTTCAATGAACCTTCGTTAATCTGTCTGAAACTCACTAGAAAGATGGTTAAAAATATCTAGAATCAATATAGAATAATCATGGAAAGCATTGAGATCAAACAAGAAGGTATTGCAGATTTCCTAAATTTGAAATTGCACCAACGGTCACAAACCTTGAGGCCAACCTCGAGGTTAGCCTGAAGGTTTCAGGCAAGTGCTGGTTTTAGAAACTCACAACCTTGAGGTTGAAACAGTAACCTCGAGGTTGGAAACTTGGTTGAAAGAGCATTTTTCCTCTGGAGCCCGATAACCTCGAGGTTGGAATTCCATACTCGAGGTTGCCTCTGAAATTACACAGTTCAGTTATTGAAAACAAAGCTCAACCTCGAGGTTGAAGACTTAACCTCGAGGTTTTCAATATTTTGAAAACCAGCTTGCTTTCTGTAAAGGATAAAACTCGAGGTTCAAAAGTGATACTCGAGGTTTGAAGCATTTTCTTGAAATCTCAAGTTCAAGACAGAATACCAAACCTCAAACTCAAGTTTACATGTCCAAGATCGATGTAAGAATCCAATGCAAGAAGAATCAGCTCCAAACTCATTGTACTATGTCCTTTAAGATCCGATGAATGAAGGCTGTTCTTGATCAGCCTTTTTGCGATGTCCTGAACTGACCATCAACTTTCAAAAACCATATCTCCCTGGTCTGAACTCCGTTTTGATCCGTTCAACTCTTGTTGGAAAGCTCTGTGTGTCTACTTTCCAATGGCACCGATTTGAGCTCAATTGGATTTGTTGTTTGTGAGATACACTCAAAACATTGAAGATTGGTTCTGACTGTGACGGTGATGTTTGTGTCAACTTGTAAAATTCATATCTCCTTGATATGAACTCCTTTGGACTTGAATCTTTGTCACACGTACGTGTTGGATGTCTATTTTCCAATGCTTTTGGTTTCGTGTCAATCCGATTCCTGGTTTGAGAGATATCATCAATTTACCAAAGGTCGCCAGAAGCTGAACGTGGAACAGAGTGCACCAGAGTTGCTGATAGTGCTGAAACCTTGAGGTTTCACTTGCAACCTCGAGGTTTCACTTGCAACCTCGAGGTTGAACTTCCAACCTCGAGGTTGGCTAGTCCAGAGACACCAAAGAAGCTGAAAACACTCAAACCTCGAGGTTCATACTCAAGCCTCGAGTTGTCTCATCCTAAACCTCATATTTGCTCTGGTTTAACTCTGAAATGACCCATTCCAACTTCCATTTGATCATGGAGACTTCTAGGATCAATTTTAGAACTTGGATAGTGATATCTTCATTCCATTCAACAAGATCTTCCTTCTTCCATCTCCCAACTTGATAATCGTTCATCAATTCTTTCTTTCTTCTCTTCTCTTGATCATTCTTGATAATGCAACTCTTTCTTCAGCCTTGAATGCTTCTTCTTTATTTGGTCTCTTTTCTTCTACTTGGTTATCACCAAAACCCATTGATAATATCTTGCTTTCTTGATAACCTCTGCAGATACTTCTTTCTTTCAACTCTTATCTTCTTCTTGATTAATCTTCTTTATAATTCAACTTGGATTGATCTACATTAAATACAATAGTTAGTTCAAGTAAGAGATAATTATATTACTCAATCTTTTTGCTTATAAGAATGACATCTATATAAGACATCATCAAAACTAAGTATAATCAACATTCTCCCCCTTTTTGATGATGGCAAATACGTTAAGGAAAAATATGTATGAATATGAGAATACATTAGATGCAACATATTTTTCTTGTCATTATCTCCCCCTTATTTGTCATTAGCAAAAAGTTGAATGTTAAGTTATCAGAAAATGACCAATTTTGCATTTTAACACAAGTTAATCAGAGGATGACAGTAGATCAACAGATTAGTATCATAAACAACTAGAAATGTATTCATTGAGCAAACTTCATACAAGCAGAACTGATATCAGAAAGGATAAACACTCTGATAATCACTGATATCAGAAATAGTTACTACAAGATTAGAAAAATGCAATGAGATGCAATGAAATACAACACCCAAAACCTATGCACCTTATGCATGTTAAAAAAAATATATGAAACCAGATTAAAGGAGTCACAGAAACTGATTTTCTCTCCCCGATTGAAAGTGCTTTCATTCTAAATATGAAGCAGCTTAGAATGTTTTTATGAAAACAAATTTGAGAAAATTTGGAGAGGTTTTCAAGACATCTTTCACATTTAAAACATATAGATACCAAACATGTGCAAAATTTATCTAAATATAAAAAGTAGAGATTAGAAATGCTCATGTTGGTTTTCCAAATTGATGAACGATCTGTGAAGTCCATTTGATAGCTTTCTTGTTGAAAGAGATCCGTGATGTGCTCTGAACATCCTTTGAGATGTGGAATGAGACCAAAGTACTGACTTCTTGAGTTGTATCTCATATGAATGAATAATATTAGCATTCAGATTCAATCCTTCGTCTTTTCTTCATATAGCTATTTTTCTAGCACATAACATAATCTCCTGCTACAAATTGAAAACATTCTTTCCAAAAGATTTGTTAGTGCAAGCCAAATATCAAAGTTTTCAAGAGCGAAATTAACTCATCATCAAAACTAACAGAAGATAATGAATGCATATGAGTATGCCCAAAAAAAAAAATTCTTCAAGTAAAGGAAATGAGCTTTTAAAATATCAAACACATGTGAATATGAAGCTCCCTCTTAATGAATGCATGACTAAAATGTGAAGTTCCCTTTTATGATACCAAATAATAATGATGCACTAAATGTTATGAGGTTTGGAAATATCTTTGCTCACAACATGGTACCTCAGAATTGAAAGACTTTCAAGTTCACTTGGGTGGACTTGAAATAGGTATAACCAAATCACTTATGCTTTTTATGATGATAAAAGAGTTTATAAGGATCATTTTAAAAATGATTTGCTTAGGCTAAACTTCATGAAAAATTTGAGTGAATAAAATCAAGTTAGCCTGAAGAGTGATATGAAACAGAGAAATGATTATCATATATGAATATTATTGCAGAATACAATACCTCACTCAAGTAATGTCGTAATTACTTGAGTCATAATGGTTTGTAGTCCATAGATGCATCACGGGCTAGCTTTTATCTGATAATGTGATCAATACTGAAGCTTTCCCAGATGTGACTAAGCTTCAAGATGAAGAGTCACTATAACCATCAGTTGTTCTGAATGCATCTTAGACGCTAAAATCCCAAATGGGCTTTGTATAGGATTAGCTTCTGCTCATAGCTTGTCATCAAGCTAGCATGCTCCTTATCATCTTGGTTTAAGCCTCTTGCTAGTGATGGAATGTCACGCAAGTGATGCCACAGAATTTGCAGACATAGCCGCTGAAACGATCTATTCTGTTGGCCTATGTTCTTTGTGTCCGACACAAAACATTTTGGTCAACTCCTGCAAAAATATGTGTCCTTTGGTACTCAATGATTCTTGAGTCCACACAAGATTAGACATGACAATTCTAATGCTCTTATAGAATTAAATCATTTGATTTTTGAGCAAAGAGTATAACAATCAAAGATCAAAATATAGTTTTACCCAAACAAGATCAAGCCAATTAATTGAATAGGATAACAACTAAATGATACCAAAAATGTTATTTCTCAATGACAATTTGTGAATACACTTTATGCAAAAAAGATGTCATTGATAAAATACACATAAGTTTGATCAAATAGCATTGAAAATCTTATCTAAAGATAAGCATTTATCAATTTGAAGTTCAGATTTTTTTTTTCACGAAAGATAATGAAATATGCAAAGTATTTCAAATCTTGAATGTTCTTTCAAAATGTGATAATGCAATATGAAATCAAGATTTTGATAGATGAAAGATTCATGTTTGAAACATGTTTGAAAACAATGCTCATTATAAACATATTGAAAGACAATAGGTTTAATGAATATATCAGTATGCTTCAGTTTTAGAAAACATGTTGAACATTGAAGTTAACATGTTGAAGAATTTTCTGAAAAGCCAAAGTCATGAAAGTAAAGCATTGTCAAGACATGCTTAGCACAACATATATAAGCTTAATGACTTTGCTATTGACCAAGAGATAATCTTGCCTTAGAGAGAAGAGTCTTGAAAATATAAGAACATTCAAGGCAAGAGTATGAATTTGCAGAGATAGTTACTCAGAATGTAGATGAACACGAATGCTGATATATTTGAGTAACACAAGAAGTACTAGGATTCATAGGCTATGAAACATAGATTCTTTAGTCCAAATGACTAAAGTTCCAAAGAATTATCCTAGAAAGTTAATCCATTTAATGATTAATGCACATGATGCATTAATGAACATTCATAATATTTGGAATAGCTTAATCAATAAGGTTTTATGCAACAAGCATAAGTTTTCACATACTGAATTCATTTCTGGAAATTAGCTTGAAACTCATATATGATTCACTTATTTGACATAAGGTCCTACCATTTAGAGAACGAAACATAAGAGTTCAAGCAAAACATTGAATTCTAAGGATCAATATGTGAAAGATAATGAAAACTCAATTAGAGAAGTCTGAAGCATATTCAACATTCAGTAACAATATTAACTTCCAATTTGAAACATCATTTGAATGTAATCAAAGTATAAATATGTTCTCAAAACATTTGTATGCATTTTCTTAAAACAATGTGAGTTGAAATCCAAACAGATTTTACACGCAATGGCATTTCAAAAATATAAAATTAACAAAGTTATGCACAAGCTCACTTGTTTGATCATCAAAAATTCACTAACAAATTCATTTATGTCCATTTAGCAATCTGAAAACATTTTGAAAAATATAAATGGTTGATTGCTAAAGGAATGCAAAAATAGACAAGTATTCATTATCCAAATATGAATTTCACATAAGCACAGTATAGGATAAGGTTGGATATTACCATAATTCCTCTTGTCCTCATAGAAGCTTGCTTGGTTGAGATGGTTTGGTGTAGATAACTCCTTCTTCGGTTGTTCACCATCAACATCAAGCATAGCTTGTTGAGCTTTCTCAAGACTTGAATCATTTCTCTATGTTGCATTCTTGAGAAGCTTTCTTTCGTCCTTCAAAACTTTATAAATCTTTTTCTTTCTTGGTATCCAATCTTACTTGGATCCAATCATCGTTAGCTTGTAGGAACCAAAATTCACATGCTCTTATGAATATATTCAATTCAGAATAATTGAACACAATGAATTAATCATGAATTTATGCATAAAAGAAATAATTTCTTTTCAAATCATCATGTATGCATAAAGCGTTAAGCTCTTGAACATTGCAAAATATATATATAAATAAATCTATCGAGTAGATTTTCAATTTCAAAGATAATTTTCAATGTTCATTCCTACTATCCAATGTGTAAAACCTCAATAAATATTCTAGATAATAGAGTAGGAGGTTTTACCAACATGCACCCTTTCCTTAGGTACTTGGAGGATTGGCTTTGCATACCCATTGACTCTTTGGTGTCTGCAAAGTCTTCATATAAGGTACGATCTTCAAGTATCTTCTCCTTGACACTTGAGAGGTTCCCTTCTTTTTGTTCTCCTCAAGGTAGTTGTATGGTACTCTTTGGTAGTTTGTTCTTGAGGGAAGATATACTTCTCTAGCTTGTACCCTTTGCTTCTTTTGATGTTTAAGACTTGTAGGTTCAGCAATGGGTGCCATAAGAGTTCTCTTGCTTGATATAGATTCTATGATCTCCTTCTTTGGTACATGAGGAACTCTTGGCTTCTTCTTCCTCTTCTTTTGACCTTGATGTCCATTGATATTCAAATCATCCTGCACACATGGAGTACTAGATGGACATTTCGGTACCCACTTATACTTGGGTCCTTGATTGTTAGTATTGGACATTGATTGTCCTTTAGCAACCCAAATAAATTTATTTCTCACATTAGAATTTCTCCTAATATAGCATGTATGAGAAATATGTCCAGATTTTCCACAATAATTGCAAATAATAGAATTATGTTTATTATGAACAACTTTGCAAGAATTATGTGGTTCTAGTGGATGCAATCTCAAGTGACTCATGTTTGTGAATTCTTTCTTCCTATATGAGTTTCCAGCATGATTGAAAACGTTTTTGTTTTTCAAAATAGAATCAGTCAATGGTTGAAAAACAATTCTGTGTGATTGTTCAAAAACATTTTTCTCATATACACAAGAAGAATTGGAGTTGTTTACCTCATGTGCATCTTGAGCTCTAACTAATGATTGATCACAATCGTCTATGAGCTCATCTTGGGAATCCTCCTCCTCTTGTTCTTTTGTGTTGGCTGGACCATGGAAGCGTTCTAAGATTTCTCCTTCTTCATGCTCCACCTCCAATTGTTCATCAATCATGGATATGCAATTTATAATTTCTGATGAACTACCAACACTATTAACTTCAACACAATTGTTAGAACCATAAATAGAATCAAGAGTATCCCAAATATTTTTAGCACTAGAGCAAAACTTTATTTTCTCATAATCATTTTCTGTCAATGCACTATAAAGGATTTTCGTTGCTCTAATATTCAATGAAAACATTTTCTTTTCCTTTTCTGTCCAATCCTTTCTTGGTTTGAAATCATAGACATTTATAAAAACATTCCACATATCAAAATCAGTTGCTTTGATAAAACTAGTCATCCTAGCTTTCCAAAACCAAAAATCAATATCTTTGAAAAGTGGTGGAATGGTAAAATCAAAACCTTCTAAAAGCGAAGAACACCCAAAATCAGCCATTGAAACTCTTGAGACGGTTAAGTCCTTTAAACAAGAGCCTAGCTCTAATACCAAATGTAAGTTCCAGCTATCACCCAAGAGGGGGGGTGAATTGGGTGAAGTATAAAAATTTCCACTTTTTAAAACATTTTCGCAATTCAGTGTTTTCATCTTGAGTAACAAAAGTAAGTTTTCAAACAATTGATAATTGCTCAAATGTAAATGCTGGGAATGCAAAAGATAAGGAAGAAGAGCTTGCAAACAGATTTATACTGGTTCGGCCCTCTCTGACCTACGTCCAGTCCCCAAGCCTCACTTGGGATTTTCAATCCACTATCTCACTCAAGCTTTAATCGGGTACTTGAGAACCGCTACATTCCCACAAGTTTAGCCGGGCACTTGTGCAGCCTTTTACAAATCTCTTACTGAGATACTCCCCCTTACACACCGTAAGGATACACTGCTTGATCACACACTTCGTACTCGAAGTAATCCTCTCTCTCTAGGATTCACTCCCCCTTACAAGTGGTAATCAACACAATGTATAACCCACTCAAGATTACCCAATCTTGAGTTTCTCTTAGAAGAATAATGTGTTTACAATGAATTTCCTCTCAAAGGAATGGATAAATAAACACTGAAGTACAGACACAATTCATTTCACACTCTTAAGCTATTTAGATATGAAAAACAGAGTGAGAATGATGTAGAAGCAGAGCATCAGCATTTTGGCATGGTAATCATATGTCTCCACGTTTTTCTGCTTCAATCCATGTCTTTTATAGGTAGAGAAGAGTCTGTGACCGTTTTTGACCGTTGAAGAGTCAATCAGACCGTTGTAGCTGATTATCTTTAAGTTTGGTCAGCTTCTTTCTCTAATCTCCAACTAATCCAGTTGTATAATTGATCTGAGGTGGCTTCCTGTGGATTTGCCCGTTGGAGAAGACTTTGCTTGTTGTAGTAATCTTCCTTTTAGCCTTTTGCAGACGTGTACAAGTGGATTAACCAAAGGAAGCAACTATCTGGGCTGTGCATTTATTGTTCTGACAGTTTTTTGCTTTTTGCTCTAATCCTTCAATGAACCTTCGTTAATCTGTCTGAAACTCACTAGAAAGATGGTTAAAAATATCTAGAATCAATATAGAATAATCATGGAAAGCATTGAGATCAAACAAGAAGGTATTGCAGATTTCCTAAATTTGAAATTGCACCAACGGTCACAAACCTTGAGGCCAACCTCGAGGTTAGCCTGAAGGTTTCAGGCAAGTGCTGGTTTTAGAAACTCACAACCTTGAGGTTGAAACAGTAACCTCGAGGTTGGAAACTTGGTTGAAAGAGCATTTTTCCTCTGGAGCCCGATAACCTCGAGGTTGGAATTCCATACTCGAGGTTGCCTCTGAAATTACACAGTTCAGTTATTGAAAACAAAGCTCAACCTCGAGGTTGAAGACTTAACCTCGAGGTTTTCAATATTTTGAAAACCAGCTTGCTTTCTGTAAAGGATAAAACTCGAGGTTCAAAAGTGATACTCGAGGTTTGAAGCATTTTCTTGAAATCTCAAGTTCAAGACAGAATACCAAACCTCAAACTCAAGTTTACATGTCCAAGATCGATGTAAGAATCCAATGCAAGAAGAATCAGCTCCAAACTCATTGTACTATGTCCTTTAAGATCCGATGAATGAAGGCTGTTCTTGATCAGCCTTTTTGCGATGTCCTGAACTGACCATCAACTTTCAAAAACCATATCTCCCTGGTCTGAACTCCGTTTTGATCCGTTCAACTCTTGTTGGAAAGCTCTGTGTGTCTACTTTCCAATGGCACCGATTTGAGCTCAATTGGATTTGTTGTTTGTGAGATACACTCAAAACATTGAAGATTGGTTCTGACTGTGACGGTGATGTTTGTGTCAACTTGTAAAATTCATATCTCCTTGATATGAACTCCTTTGGACTTGAATCTTTGTCACACGTACGTGTTGGATGTCTAGTTTCCAATGCTTTTGGTTTCGTGTCAATCCGATTCCTGGTTTGAGAGATATCATCAATTTACCGAAGGTCGCCAGAAGCTGAACGTGGAACAGAGTGCACCAGAGTTGCTGATAGTGCTGAAACCTTGAGGTTTCACTTGCAACCTCGAGGTTTCACTTGCAACCTCGAGGTTGAACTTCCAACCTCGAGGTTGGCTAGTCCAGAGACACCAAAGAAGCTGAAAACACTCAAACCTCGAGGTTCATACTCAAGCCTCGAGTTGTCTCATCCTAAACCTCATATTTGCTCTGGTTTAACTCTGAAATGACCCATTCCAACTTCCATTTGATCATGGAGACTTCTAGGATCAATTTTAGAACTTGGATAGTGATATCTTCATTCCATTCAACAAGATCTTCCTTCTTCCATCTCCCAACTTGATAATCGTTCATCAATTCTTTCTTTCTTCTCTTCTCTTGATCATTCTTGATAATGCAACTCTTTCTTCAGCCTTGAATGCTTCTTCTTTATTTGGTCTCTTTTCTTCTACTTGGTTATCACCAAAACCCATTGATAATATCTTGCTTTCTTGATAACCTCTGCAGATACTTCTTTCTTTCAACTCTTATCTTCTTCTTGATTAATCTTCTTTATAATTCAACTTGGATTGATCTACATTAAATACAATAGTTAGTTCAAGTAAGAGATAATTATATTACTCAATCTTTTTGCTTATAAGAATGACATCTATATAAGACATCATCAAAACTAAGTATAATCAACAAGATGTGCTCACCAACACGCATGAAACCAAAACTCTATATATATTGTGGAGATGCACGAACTGAAAGGGGGGGCGAGAGTCATAGAGGAACGCACGAGAATCATTGAAGACTCAAGGCACATCAGCAAACACCAACTCAAGAAGCGGGGATAACGACAAGAGGCGCAAATCTAAGGAATTGGAGAAGAGTTGCAGTACACGTTGTACAAGGAGAAGGCTCCAAAGTTTTGTGATCTTGTCTTTCTCCTACTTCTCTTTATGCTGGAAGCTGAATTTCTTGTTTTTGTAATAGATTTTCTTATAGCCATGTGTGGCTAATTTTCTTTTCAACCTAGAATATTATGAACTTATTTGAGACTTAGAAATTGTTCCCACTCATTAGCTTTACTTAATTTTAATCTAGTTTATTTAATCTTGTTTTTATTATTCATTGCTGAGTGATTGGCCACCATTAAGCATGTTTTGGGAATTTAGGATTGAATTTGACGAAGGGAATCTTAAATTGACCTTGGATTAAATAATGTGGAATTAGGTTTTAATCTAATTTGCATCTAAGATAGACATATACCTAGAAGATCCACATAATCAAATTAAAGTGAGCCCGATTTGAATTGCATCTTAATTAATTATGTGAGACATTGCATTATTATTTGAGGTAGGTGTATAAGTGGACCGACAGTAACTTATAAACATTAATACTCTAGATTAACTGATGAAGTTAAGTTAGAATTAATTTAGTGAGAATAAAATCTGAGAAACAAACAAGGGATTAGTATCTCTAGTTTGTCCTCCTTAATATTTGAATTCTCTCTCTCTCTCTTTCTCTCTCTCTCTGTGTGAAAGTGCTTGTTTTTATTAAATTCTTTTATTTTACTGTTATTGAAAACAATTCTAATTTGCTCAACTTAAACGAAAAAAAGGAAATTTGACACCTAATCACTAGTTTGACTAAGTCTCTGTGGGATGACCTTGATTTGCCACTTACTATTTTCATGACCCGAAAACTTGCGGTGCTTAGTTAAATTTTGGTAGCATCAATTTCTTTGATACGAATGGCATACTCATTCTCTAACACTGTTGTTCTAGTACAGAAGCCTTGAGGAGCCTTAGAAGGAAGGTAAATCTCAGTTAAACCAGAGGTTACCTTTGAGCCAGATTGCTTAGGAGGCTGAGAAACAAATGAAGGGGCCTTTGGAGGACCTTAACTCTTGTTAGTACCTTTGAACTCAACAGAAGAGACAGTCCTCTTCTTCTTCAATGGTTTAGCAACCTCAACCTTCTTCTCTCTACTCTTTCTCAAGTCAGCTTCCAAATCAAGTTTTCTTCTCAGAATCTCAGAAGGCTCTTGAAGGACCATCTTCTTAGGTATAGTAGAGGATGGAGATTTAGCCAATGGAACACCAAGGATTTTGCTATCAATCCCGAATTGAAGCTTTCTTGGAGGATACTTCTCTCTCCTAGGTCATTTCAGACAAAGAGGAGAAGGAGAATAATTGGCTTCACAGTCTAAATCTGCATCCTGGGAGGTCTTGGTAGATTGTTTGGGGGTCGTTTCAGGTGAGGAAGGGTCAATTTAGGTCGAAGAAGATGAGAGGTTTGAGTAAGCTTAGGACAAAACTTGAGTTTAGTAGAGAGTGAAGAGCAACGGTCAAGATTCACACACACACACACACACACACACACACACACACACATATATATTTTGTGTGAAAAAACTTGAGTTTGCATAAAAATTATACTGACTTGGACTTCAAGTGTGTTTTAGTGAACACTTGAAATAACTTGTGAAACTCGAGTTTAGCCTCACAAACTTGAGTTTGAAAGTTGCTCTGATGTTCGCTGCTCTCTGTCTGATGTAAACTCGAGTTTCCCACTTAATGACTCGAGTTTGGTTTTCTCCAAAACCAAAGTTTGCTATCTGCCTTCGATAAATTTGAGTTTGGTCTCACAAACTCGAGTTTGCCTCTTTTGATAGCAAACTTCTGCATTTTAACATATTGATCAAATATCCTACATAAATCATAACTAAACACTCCGATGCTTAAGTTAGTATCTAATAATCATTAAAAAAAACATAACTAACATTAAGTAAGAGTTACTTACAACTCATTGAGATTTACCATTCCCAATTCTCTTCTTATGAAATTGAATTGCTCCTTAGGTAATGGTTTAGTGAAGATATTAGCAAGTTGAAGATGAGTTGGGATAAACATAACCTTGACATCCTTATTCTAAACATGGTCTCTTATGAAGTGATGTCTAACATCAATATCCTTCATCCGAGTATGTTGCACTGGATTCTTCACCAAGCTTATTGTGCTGGTATTATCTCAAAGAATTGTGATTTCTTTGAGATGAAGTCTCAAATCCAGAAGTTGTTGCTTGAGCCATAAGACTTGAGCATAGCAACTTGATGGAGCAATATATTCAGCTTCAGTCGATGACACTAAGACGGTTGTTTGCTTCTTGCTGAACCAAGAGACAAGTAAGCCACCAAGGAATAGACATTGGCCACTTGTACTCTTTCTATCCATCTTGTATCCGACATGATCTGAATTTGAATATGCCACTAGATGTTCAGGTTGACCTTTGGGAAACCACAATCCCAACTCTTCAGTATCAGCTAGATATCTGAATATCCTCTTCACATGTTCAGCATGAATCTCTTTAGGAGCGGATTGGAATCTGGTGCACATCCCCATACTGAATTGGATGTTAGGCCGACTTATTATTAGATAGAGCAATGATCCAATCATTCCTCTATATCTTGTGATGTTGAAATCTTTTCCTTTCTCATTAGCATCCAAGGAAGCAGTAGAGCTCATTGGTGTGTCAACTCCTTTGCATTCATTCAAACCATATTTCTTTAATAAATCCCTCAAATACTTGGTTTGAAAAATAAAAATCTCATTCTTGTGTTGCTTGATTTGCAGACCAAGGAAGTAGTTGAGTTCTTCCATCATAGACATCTCAAACTCTTCTTGCATATTCTTAACAAACTCTTCACACAAAGCATAATTAGAAGCACTAAATATAATATCATCAACATAAATTTGGACAATTAATATATCATTAATCTTATTACTTTTTATGAAGAGATTTGTGTTTGCTTTCTTCTAACAAATCCTTGATCAAGAAGGAATTTCCTTAATCGCTCACACCAAGTTCTAGGAGCTTGCTTAAGACCATATAAGGCTCTCTTGAGGTGACAAACATGTCTGGATGATGATTACTTTGAAAACTAGGAGGTTGTTCAACATAAAATTTCTCCTGAATAAAACCATTTAGAAAAAGCACTTTTTATATCCATTTGATATAGCTTGAATCCTTTGATACAAGCAAAAACTAGAAGAACTCTTATAATTTCCAATCTTGTCATTGGAGCATAAGTTTCTTCATAATCAATTCATTCTTCTTAATTATTGCGTTTTGCAACCAATCTTGCCTTGTTACGGACAGTGATTGCAAATTCATCACGTTTGTTCTTAAATACCTATTTAGTGCCAATGATCGGATGGTCTTTAGGACTAGGTACTAAATCACAAACTTGATTTCTATCAAATTGATGTAATTCCTCTTGCATTGTGATAACCTAATCATTTTCTAAAAGGGCCTCATCAATCTTAGAAGGTTCAATCTCGGATATAAAGACAGAAAATGTGACTTCATTCAAAGTAAGTTTTCTAGTCCTTACACCTTAATTTACATCACCTATTACTTGGTCTAAAGGATGATTCCTAAAGAACTTCCAAGCTCTAGGTTAAGATTGATTAGAATTTTCACAAGAGTTTTGAGAATCAGCTTCAAAGACATTTTCAGGATTTTTCATAGAGGCAGGAGTAGTTTTCGAAAAGAATTGATTTTTGAAAACAAGTTTCTCATCATCATCCAAGGACTTATCAGATTTGGATTCATAGAACACAACATGCATAGACTCTTCAACAATACGAGTACAAGTATTAAAGACTCTATAAGTTTTACTTCTATTTGAATAACCCAAAAATATACCTTCATCCACCTTGGAATTAAACTTTCCTAAGTTATCCTTACTATTGTTGTGGATGAAACATTTTTTGCATTTGAAAACATGCATATGAGATAAATTGGGCTTTCTTCCTTTATACAACTCTTAGGGAGTTTTGTTCAACTTCTTCCTGAGATATGCCCGATTTAAGATGTAGCAAGCCCCACTCATAGCATTAGCCCAAAACACTTGGGAGGTATGATTCTCATTCAACATAGCTCTTGCCATCTCGATGAGGACTCTATTCTTTCTCTCCACAACACCATTTTGTTGAGGAGTCCTTAGGGCTGAGAAGTTGTGTTCAACACCCATATTATCACAAAACTCACCAAAGGTATGATTTTTGAATTTTCCACCAAGATTAGTACAATTCTTGCAATAGAGAAACCTTTCTCGTTTTGGACCTTTTTAGCAACAACAAACTGATCAAATGTTTCATCTTTAGAAGATAAGAATATAGTCCATGCAAATCTAGAGAAATCATCAACTATGACCAAAGTATAAATATTGCCACTAAGACTTTTTACTTTAGCCGGTCCAACTATATTCATATGAAGTAGTTGAAAAGGTCTATTAGTTGAAATTTCATTTTTAGATTTGAAAGATTATTTGGTTTCTTTACCCTTTTGATAAGCATCACAAATCATGTCATTTTTAAAATGAAGTTTGGGTAAACCAATGACCAAATCTTTTTTCAGCAACTTGTTAAGTTGGAACATGTTCACATGAGCTAATCGCTTATGTCACAGCCAACTTTCATCCAAGTTACCAATAAAACATTTTTCAGAAACATGACTATTTCTAGAGAGATTGAGAGTATAGCAATTACCTTCTCTAGGAGCCCTGGATAAGGCTTTAGATTTAATGTTGACCAATGAGAGAACATCCTTGTTCACAATCAAGCATTCCTCAAAATCAAAGATAACTAGGTTACCTTTATCTATGCTTTGACTCACACTGAGGAGGTTGTGGCATAGGCCTTCCACAAGGTAGACATATTTGATTTGTGGTCCTTCGTTGTTTCCAACTTCTCCAATTCCAGCAATCCTTCTAGATTGGTTTCGACCGAAGGTCACCTTGCCACCATCCTTAGGCTTGATTGAAGCAAACTTGGATTGGTCTCCTGTCATATGATTAGAGCATCTATTATCATTGTACCATTTGTTGGATTTTGATGCTCTTAGACAAACCAGCAAAACTCAAAAGATCAAGTCTTAAGTACCCATTTTTTCTTGGGTCCTTTTGGGTTAGTTTGTGTCTTAGAGACCTCATTGAAAGACAGAATATCACCAAGAGGGGAGTGAATTGGGGATATAAAAGTTTCTTCAAAAATACTCTGAAACTGACTAACTAAAACAGAGCATAACATAGAAGAATAGAGAAAAGGTGAACACAAGTGATTTATACTGGTTCAATCTAAATCCTTGACCTACGTCCAGTCCCCAGACTCTCTAAGATTTCACTAACTCAAATGATTACACACTCTGCAACTCTTGGAATAATTCTCTCACTAGAACTTACTCCCCCTTACAAGTTATAATCAAATGTCCTAATCCTAAAGTCCCAATACTTTGAGATTCTTATAAAGATTGATAAACAATAATTAACTCTTTAAAAGAGCAGATGAATAAACACTAAAGATTTAAATATCCAAAGATATTGTCTATAAGAGTAGAAATAATAATTGGTTTTAAATTGCTAATTGAATGTGCAAAGTCTCGGTAGTTGGAAAATTGAATGCTTCTGGCTTTTATAGTTGATGGCATTAATTGATCGTTGAAGAGAGATTAAGCAGCCGTTGAGTTTTAATCAAAGTATCCGTTGAAGTTAATCGTTACTTATCTCTTCGTAATCTTCTGATGTTAGCCGCTATTCTCCGTTGACATTCTTTATTCAATTTGTCCATTGAGACTTTGGTAGAATGTTGACTGAAAATGGCCAGAATGCTTTATAGTTGCTCATAAGTCCATTTTCCATTTTCGTGCTTTAACCCTACTAAGCATTTAATTCGTTTAACACAAATTTGCTTTATGATAATATGGATGGTTAATCAATGTTAAACATATATGAAAATCACTAACAAACTTATTAAACTTGGTTTGGAATAGACACGATCAATAAAATGAAGTACCTAAGATTTAATCTAAGAGATACAGATTTCAAGAACACAAATATCAAATATTAGATAATCATGACTCTAGTCATCTTTCAGTTAACTCGAGTTATTGCATAATTTTTCAAAACTGGTAAGTCTTTTTCAAATCACTTAACTCAAGTCATGATGACTTAACTTGAGTCATTTCGCACAAGAAAAATATTTGAAGCTCTCTGTAACTCATATGACTCGAGTTAACTTGTTCCTGACTTGAGTCATATCAGATATCAACAAAAAGTTGATATCGTGCTAAGGTGAGAGAAGTCATGAAAACATGACTTGACTCAAGTCATTAAATGATTGACTCGAGTCACCTTTGAACACAATTCTTATTTTTCAAGACAGAGTAATCTGAATCGAGTCAATTTCTCTTGACTCGAGTCAAAAGCATTTTAAAGATTGATTTTGCAATGAAGTAACTCGAGTCATATATTACTGACTTAAGTCACTGTGTTCAAAGATCACTTTAGCTTTTGACACTGCAAAGACATATGACTCAGGTTGCTTAACTCTGATTTGAGTCATATCAGTACAAAGAATTTTTCATGTTAATGAGCCAAGTTATTTTCCAAACTTGAAACCTTTTGACTTGAATCAATAACAACCTTTTCAATTTACAATTGTCAGTTATCATCAAAACATGTAGAGAACTAACATTTATAGGATCCTTTAAGCACCTATTGATAATTGCCTATAGGTTTACCCTTTCTTTCCTTTTTATGACAACAAGAAGAAGTAGTACGCCCTTTAAGATTGCAATAATTGCAATGAGCGAAAGGATTAGAAGAATGAATAGTTTTTCGAAAATAGTTTATATAAAATTTTTCTCCTGATTTCTTTTTGCCTTTCTTTTTATCAAAATTAGGTTTATAATAAATTCTTGATTTGTCATTTATGAACCTTTGCTATTTTAAAATGACATTGAGCATTTCACTCCCTTGAGTGAACTTTTCAAGTGTTTTTGTAAGATATGCATTTCTTTTCTCCAAAACACACAATTGTCACAAATCTTTTTTCTAAGTATTTTCACAATCTTTTTCAAAAACGTTTTCACAAGTAGAAATAGGAGAAGAAGCATTTTGAACTTGTTCTTCTAAAGATTTTATTTTCCTTTTTGAAATAATAAGCTCTTTTACAATCTTTCGAAATTCAGTATGAAGAGAGTTATATTCAGATAATAACTCATCGAAAGATAATTCAAAATCATTTACCTCTTCATCTTCTAAGTCCTCTTCTTGTGCCATAACACAAATGTTGGCTCTTTCTTCTTCATCAGCTTCATCTTCATCGGATGAGCTATCTCCCCATATAGCTGAGAGATAAGCTTTCTTCTTGAACTTATTGAATTTCTTCTTTTCTTTCTCTTTGTTCTTCAGTTGGGGACATTCTAACTTAATGTGGCCAGGCTTCTCACATTTGTAGCAAATGATTGGTTTCTTCGGCTCAGTGCTAGAGCTACCTTTGTGAAATTTTTTAATCCTTAGTCTTTCTTGTAGAATTTCTTGAATTTTCAAACCATCATGTCAAGTTCTTCATCTTCATCATCATCTGGGTCCCACATGTACACACACACACTTGTTAATCCACTGAGACAACACATATGGTACAGTATGGAAGACACAAACTTATGTGGCACAGTCTGAGCCCTACACTGATAGAGTAACTTTATTAAAGTCGCTTTATTAAAGTAGCTTTGATAAAGTAAATAATGATAGTAATTATTTTTCTATTGGACAAAAGAGAAGTTTTCACCTAGCCTTTAGTTTTTTTTGTTGGCTCCATAAGATGATGACATGTGTCCCTCATCATTACTATACCTTTTTTACTTTTGTGTTAGCTTTCTCTAGGGACGCCACCTAGCACAATAGTAAGATAAATCCACCAGTCTCTAGTTAGATCATGCACTCGACTTTCCCAAATATCGAAAAAGGGAGTCAGGGGGATTTGTCAGGCTTCCTTTCCCTTGACATTAAAGGACGCCTAAGAAAGAGAGAGAGAAGGAGGAATGATGATTTCATAAGGACACTTGTCACTTTAAGATTTAATCTCAAGAGACATGGGACTTTAAGATGTGAATACTTGGACTTATGTGAAATTAAGCCCCAAGAATCCCTAGCTTTCGTATATTTCATCCAAAGTAGTCCAAACACAAGAGGTATGTATAAGCTTCGATTTGAACCAAATATCTTGATGTTTTCATAAGTTTTTGAGATTCCCTAACTTTTCTGTTAGACTTGAATCTTTGGAAAGGAGTGTGATTTTACTAGTTTTGATGCTTCTAATGAGCTTAAAATGAAAAGTTGCTTTGAAGAAAGGTAAGAAACCGATCCTGGAAGCATCAATATATAGAACTTTTGGCCAAAGAACTCTGAAGTTCAGCAAGACCAGTTCTGGAGGAAGGAATTGGATTTCACTAAATTTGAGGATAGAAATGGATTCTACATATAAAATTGTGTGGGAATAACCTATGCAAAGGATTTTGGTTAGATTGGATAGAAAATCCTCGGATGAGAATTTAAGTATAGAGCTACCAGATTAAAATTTCTAGGAGACAGTCTGGTTGTGACAAAGTTTTCAGTACTAAATCATAACGAATGACTGTGATATTTTCCATATGGATATAATATATTCCAAGATTTAATTTGATAGATAATATGTGCCATTCGGGTTAGTAGATTGTGAGATATAATTTTTTATATTTTGGGAACTAAAACTGGAAAAAATTCTAGAACAGTTTGGTTGATTGAGGGTTTCTGGATATTTGTGCATATAAATGGCAGTAAGTGGTATTTTTCCTATACAAAAAGTTTAAATATCTTTACATAAAACTTTGACCCACACCATTTGGAGGTTTGTAGATTAAATTATAATTTCTTAAATTTACGTGACACTTCAGGCAACATAGGCTTGATATGCGAAAATGAGGAATTGGAGTGAATTGTAAATAAGAGTGACTTCCAAGAGTAGAGTTATGCCTTAGAGGCTAATGTAACCCATTATACATTCATTTGTCATGGCTCACTTTCATAACTTTAACAAGTCATGGATTATATGTCTAAGGCCATAAGGTGACAAAGAAATAGCAATAGAAGCAACTTTGATAGTTGAGGGGGGGAAAAAAAAAAGATTACCAGGAGGGCCTAAAGACACAAGGTAGTGAACTTACCACTTACTCCGCTCTGCTACTCATACATGCCAAAGTAAAAGAGACTTCCTTCCCTATACTTGCATGTATTGATATGTTTACTTGTGTGATGTGTATGATTGCTTTTCTTGCTTGTTTATGTGTAACATAGTTGAATGATTGAAGCTTTATTTCTATTGATGTTGTGGCCATAAATTAAAAAAAGTGAAACATTGAGCATGCGGAAATGTCATTATGTTAAATGAGTCTACTTAAGGAAAACATATCATGCACTATCATTTATCTTGCATGCATTGTTTGGTATTATTTGCTATTGAGATTTCTTCGAAACTCACCCTCCCCCAACAAACCACACAAGTATGTGAGCACATAAAAGGGGAGTGCATGAAGTTGTGTAAGAAAGGATGTGATGAAGAATTGAAGGTGTATAAGTGATGATGAGTTATGTAAAAATTCCGGGATATTATTATTTGAAAAACAAAACATGTTATAGCTTATGTATGTATATGCATGAATGAGCAAAAAGACACTCTGATAGTAATAATGATGGCCCTTAAGAATATTGACGCTTCTGTATGAGTAATTTAGGAATGGATGTGACAAGTTGGTATCAGAGTAGAGATTTTGATAATGGAAGAACTCCAATCAAAGTAAGGGTTCTGGCTATATGCTATATTCTTTGCTCATGTGAATAGAATAGTGATCCTATGTTAGTACTGTTATAACTGGGAGTTCAAGATAGCAAAGGAAACCGAAGAGTTAGACCACTCCTACCTATTAATTAGCATGTAGAAGAAAGGGGTAGAGATCTATATAGAGGAAAGAAATGAAGCAGTAGTGATATATACCCTGAGAAAAAGGGTTTAGGCTCTGGTGAGTTGAAGTTCTAAAGATAGATGAGGTAGAACATGATTTGGATTCTGTAGCTATTTTTAGGGCTCCTAATACTAAGATAGGGTATGACCTAGATCCCCACTTTATGTTATGGGAATACATAAAGGGGATATACCAAGAAGCTAATACAGTTTAGATTTCCCTATAGGGAAGTATCTAGCATTTCTGGGGGATGATATGATATACTGGGTTCGAGATATGTGTGGGATACCAATGCCCAGTAATATATGGATCGGTACTAGCACTAATGCAACGAATCCTATCAGAACTCTAGGGTTAAGCATGCTCAAGCGAGAGCAATTCCGGGATGGATGATCCGTTGGGAAGTTAAGTTGGTAAGGTCATGAAGACTTGAGGAATAGTGATTGCCTAAGGTTTCTCCATGACTAATGATCATATTAGTTAGATGAATCATATTCAAAGGCATATAAGTATGATAGATAGTATTTAACTAGTGGACGCCAGAAATTGTTATAGAGATACACATTTTTCTAGTCTTTCCAGATATATGAGCAAAAGACCCTAAGTTATCAAGACAAAACACACATATATGATCTTATTTGTAAATATTATAGTACATAATGTTGTTGTTGAACAACATAGTCTTATGGAAAGTCTCATATATAAGCCTATGGCAAAGGAAATACATGAAGAGCACAAGAAGTTCTTTGGCATGCATAGGATATGAAGTATAGATACTTCATTATGGTTTTCTATGTGCATATGAAGGTATACAATGTCTAGTATGTCATACAAGTTGATAAGATCGGCTTTCTCACATGAGTGATTGCCTTTGACACTCAGGAGGAGTGTGCAACGATGACATATGTTTCACTAGCATAGTAGGAAGAGAGCCGATATGGTAGATAAGAAACATAAACTAAATGTCACCTTGACTTAATGATGGTGCCAATCGATATGAGACCTAAGATTATAAATATGAATAGAATAATGGAAAACCATGTCCATGTACCTATAGCCAAACAACAAAATCTTTAAAATTGACGTCATTTAATGTGAGTAAGAGTTGAAGAATTTTGGTTTATATATTGTGTGAGTCTATACTTAAGTACATATGGTGTTAATTATAAGATCAAAATGACATACGCTTTTATAGTATAAGAGTAACATCATAGCATGCAATTCATACCACATGTTCTAGACAACCGCAAATGGAAAACAATTGAATAGATCCCTACTTTATCGCTGTGTGAGTCCCACAAAGGTTAATCATTTCAATGATATCCTTTGACTTTGACTATATTATTGAAATATGTTACAGCGTCTACCACTTTAACATTTTTTCCTATGATCATTATCAATACGATCTCAAGGTGTTATGTTAGGAAAAAGGTTTGTTTATATTAAAATGTTATATGGGTGAAAGGAAGATTACATGGAATATACACACTTATGCTTGTGTCTGAGGTTGATCCTTATGATGTTACTTAGGTAATTTCATAAGTGTGGACACTATGTATATGAGAAAGGCCATCTAAGTTTTATCTTGACTCAAAAGGGATTACATTGGCATGAGAAAAGCATATATGGATTAAATCTAGGATATTGGAGGCATTATATTAATATGACCAAGTTGTACTATAGGGTTGTTTTGTGCAAGTCTACATGTAAGGGATTCCTAGTACAAGACACTCAAATGAGGACGTTATGCCCACGCATGAAGATATTGGACTATCATAGTCTGCCTATGATGGAATACGGCCTAAGCCCAATTTATATGGTTACATTATGTATGGAGCTATTATGTAAATAGATGTTTCCAAAAGAGGAATTTTATTCTTGTGATTTGAAATTCAAATCAATGTAACTTCCTATTCGTGATATATGAGAATGTTTTAGTTTGTGGGAGTTGGTTTTACATGTATCTAGAGAAAAACTTTTGTGAAAAACTCGTCTTTTGGCTCTCTTCTCCAATGGTGAGTCTATTGTATAAACATAATCAGAGTCCATATTAGTGATCCGATCATTCCAAGTACACCCAAAATCCTTCGAGTTACTAGATTACTCTTGATGATTTTGGATGGCATGAAGGCCTTAGTATCATGTTTAAAACTTATGGATCCACATATTGGTTTGACTTAGATATTTGATTGTGTGATGAAGAATTATTCATATAAAAGAATTTGTGCTAGATGCATGGTGAATGTTTATTCTGAATTTTAAGAAGCCCAAAGCCCAACTATGTGCTTGAATTTCTGTTAGGGGGCTTTGTTCCTTTAGGGTTAGTTTGGTTTGAGGGAGGGGGAGGGGGAAGGAGAGATCTTTTACCTCCTCTTTACCAAAAAGCATATGAAAACTTTTCAATATTCCAAAAACATACTCTGAACAAAAAGGAATATTCCCTTCATTAATGGCAATTTGGTCAATATCCTACTTTCCACTCCCTTGCATTCCACTCCCTCCCTTCAAACCAAACACACCCTTAGTCATGATAGTCCTTTTGAAAATTTAATTTTAAACTTTTTTATCACAGCTAATTGGTTTTGATAGTCAATGCATTTTCATAGCCATCTATGATGGTGCTGGAATGATGATTTGGTTAAAAACTTAGTTAACAATTGCAATAAGGAAAGGATTTTAATTTTCTTTGCTGGTAAAAAAATAAAAACAATTTTTTTTATCCAAATCGGGCCACTATCAAATCTAGTCTACAATTTGATGCTTTAATTATTGCTTCCAGTTTTACAAATAATTTTTTGAAAGAGTTGAATGTGTGATGTTATATTATAAAACAAACTACATGATACTATAGTGTTATAACTTTTAATATAGAATAAAATACTCTAATCACCTTTCTATTTTACTTTAATTACATAGATCTGCCTTCTATTATGAAAACATACAATTAAGTCTAAATCATTAACTCCACTAAGAATATTCTAAAAATATATTTTAAATTAAAATGTATATAAAAATGAAATTCATTTACCAATTTATCGGCTCAAATTTTAATTGACAGTTTGTAAATATCACAAATGTTTTAAAATATGAGTAAGTTTTTTAAATATTTGCACAAAAAAAGTATGAAATTTGAAATTTAAATGACTTATACATCCTCAAAAACCTATTTAGTTTATTATATTTTATATAAAAAATATGTTACATATATATATATATACACCCACACATACAAACTCACACGTATAGTCATTTAAGAAGATAAATTTAAATAAATATGGTGAAAAATTAAAATCATAATTTGAAAATACCAAAACTAATAAATTTTAACATATTATAAAATTAAAAATCTATTAAAATTAAAATTTGTCGGTATAATTTTTTTGGCCCATATAATTAATATATATATATATATATATATATATATTGAAATAATTATAATGTTAAAGAGGGTCATTTTGGTAAAAATAAAATATCAAAAAGTGAAACTTAACCATCAATTAATAATTTGAATGGATAGAAATATAATATCTAAATATAAGAGAGGTTTGTGTAATATACATTTTTATTTTAAGGAATATCTATATGGGTTTTTACAATAGAAGGGAGATCTATATAATTAAAGTAAAATAAAAGGGTCATAAGAATATTTTACTCTTTAATGTATCTATTTTCTTTTGTTTTAAATGAAATTGTTCTTTTAGTTAAATATATATATATATATATATATATAATTCAGTTATTAAAAAAAGAGTCTGGTTTAAAAAGGTCCAATTACTTTTTGATGGCACAAAATCGTCTGTAAAAAGTTCAATTGAATCATACATAATCATATTATTATAATTATAACATAAGAATGCATGAATATTCAAAAGGGTGAAGGTGTAGATTTGCCAACCAACTATTACCCGAAGAGGGTCTGGGCTAAATAACTATTGAAAGGACCAAAATTGCCAATCAACAATTAAAAAGTGAAAAAACACACCAAATAACTATTAAAAGTGAAAAAATAAACACCAAATAACTATTAAAAAAAACTATCACAATTAAGTTAAAATATGAGGCACAGGTGTAGGACGGTGGCGGAAACGCTGGAAAAAAGAGCGGTTAAGCCTTCTTGTTAGAAAAAGAAAACACCAACAGAGATGGGACCCATGGGAGCAGGCATTGCGTCAGCAGCGGTTGCTGCTTATGGCATCGGAGGGATGGAACCAGGGTGTGAGGTGCGTGTCAGTCGAATGCTGTGGACTACTGGATGAGTTCAAGAGGGTGAGTGGAACACCCAGCAACAATAAAAGCTTTGGAAATGCCACGTCGCTGACACTATGACAGTCAATGGAAGACAGAGACACCAAGACAGTAACGGGGTAATAGTTCGTTGGTGAATCTGCTCCAAATTGTGTTTTTTTTTTCACTTTTTAATTGTTGATTGGCAATTTTGGTCCCCTTAATAGTTATTTGGCCTAGACGCTCCTCGGATAATAGTTGGTTGGCAAATCTTTACCTTAACCCTATTCAAAAAGTAAAAGTTGTGCCTCTAGAATTTTATATTATTAAGACCATGAAACCCCCCAGCCAAAAAGTAAAAAGGCAATGTGGCCATAATAAATAGGATAACATGGGTCCTCTTTACAAGGTCCCAACAGTGACGTGCAGTTCCCATAGAGAGTGGATATTCATAAATATTAGAATATCCATTTCCCCATCATTTGGTACAGGGCGGAGCCAAAAATTGTAAATAGGGGGTGAATTTTATAAAATAGAATCCAAATATTTAAAAATTACATTTAAGCCCCACAAACATTTCAATATTTTTATTTTAATCCCTTTACTATAAAAAATAATAAAAACTGAAGTGAAAATATTAAAATTTTTATGAGACTAAATATAATTTTAAAAAACTCTGGGTCATTATCTATAATCTTAGGGGGGCAGGGGCCACCCCTAGCACCCCCTATCTCCGCCCCTGATTTGGTACAAATCTATTCCAAAAATGTTCATCGAGGAACAATATTATTTTAGCATTGTTATTAAGTTCAATGTCTCATCAAAAGTTTTAAAATATACTAATGTTATCCTATTTTATTATTAATCATTAAAAATTTACTTGATCTTTAACCTTTAAACGAAAATAGATAATATTACTTCATTTTAATATTTTCGGAGTAACATGAAACCTAAAAAAATGTGAGATAACATTATTACTTAGCAAAAGTTTTCGGAGTAAATTTTCACATTAACCCTTTCATTATTGCAATTGTAATTATTTAATTATTATTAATTTATTATGATAGCTATATATATTCCGCCTCAATTGACGCTATTTATCTTTTCTTACCTTTTATGCGCCTCTCTTTTGTCATGGTTGGTAGGCATGTCATATCTTTCTCAACTTCCCTTTCTCTTTCAACCCTGTTTGTCATTTATTTGTCTTCTGTTGAAAGAAAAATATAACCTATCGATTACAACTAAATAACTAATTTATAAAATTTAAAATTATTTTATTTATTTATTTACATTAAAATTATGTTAATTTTTGAAAATACCTTCTTTAATAATTTGTTTTCAAAAACTACCTTATTAATGTAAAACCATTTTAATATACAAATCAAAGGGAATGTATTGAATTCTAATCATATTGTGTTAACATTTTTATTTGAAAGAGATTATTAAAGAATGTCTAATTTTTTTTATCACTTTAATCATCTTTTCTATATCACTACATTAATCATAATATTTTAGGCAAATTAAGAAAATTAATATAAGAAAAATCTTATAACTTATCAACAGTAACTTTTTCACTTGTTAATAACTTTTTCCTTTTTTCTGTCATTAACAGTCTATACAAATTTTTTGATGTTGTTTTTTTTTTTTTAATTATTAGGACCTTGGTGTCATTTTCCATAATTTATTCCATATCCCCTTTTTCCTATATGTTCTTTCTATGATTCACCCTCTATTTTTTTCACACCCCTATATTATCTTTAATCAATTTTAACTAATTTTTTTATTAACATATTTCAGTTGTTCGAATTTTATATAGTGGTTAGACGGTGTATATATATTGGCTTATACATATATATAATATGGCAAAATTTCATTAAAGAACACGACCAAATTTATTTCAGTTAATGACCAAAACATTCTGAAATTTCATTATAGGACTAAGGATCAAAATAAAAATAAGTTTTGTAGATAAAAAGACAATAACACCCATTGCTTTATTTATTATCTTTTAGAATGTTCGAGAGTCATTGGAGCTTTGGCAATCGACCAGCGACAGCCATCAAGCCAAAGCAGTTCTGCCCGTCGAATGGCCCTTGAAACTCCAATGCCAACCCATCAGAGCTCTGACTACAGGAAATTAATGTGGTGTTATATATAAGAGGATTTCAATTATTCATGAAGAGTTACAAACTTGTTTATGAAGAGTAGAATCATGAATAAGTGTGTAATTCTTTATGAAAAAGTAAAATCCTCTTTTGAATGATGTATTAATTTCAGGAGGTCGAAGCTTCGGTTGGTCAACAAGCGGAGTCTGACGACAATAAAACCTTTTTTATAAAAAAAAATAAATAAAGCAAAGGGCAATACTGTCTTTGTACTTACAAAAACATATTTTCCTTTTAGCCATTGGTTGTAGTGAAACTTGAGAATGTTTTGATTAATGACTGAAATAAATTTTGTCCATTCACCTTTTATTGAAATTCTCTCATTATATATACCCTATATAAACTTTTAGTCTCGGCAAATCAGTTATTGTGGGTTTAAAAAAATATATTAAAAAAATGACAAATCAGTTATTAACAATTATTTGGTTTTAAAGTAAAAACAGAATAGTACGTGTTAGGTTGTTAAGGTTGAAACGTGAAGGCATGTGGACTTGGCAATTGGTCGCCAGCTCGCAACCCTAGAAAGCTACTCGTCGCGGACTAACGGCTCAACTGACTTGAATGTTTTTTTTCTGTTTCGCTTCACGAGGAGACGCTTGACCCCTCTTCCAAAGGTATGTTATGTACGGGCCACTTTTATAAATACACACACTTATTATAAATTTGAAGTGTGATTTGATTTCGGAGCAAAAAAAAAAAAAAAGAAGGAACAAAAATACATATAACCTTTTTCTCCAGAAGTGCCCAGCACTACGACTTTTCAACTGGAGCAAAAATATACATGACGTTACGTTTTGGAAGCGCCCAGCACCATGGCCGTTAGTTGACCCTTAGTTGACTGTTAACTTAGATGAAACGATAACGTGGCGTTGACACGCTGACGTGAAATAAAAAATTCAAAAAAATTAGAATTTTTTTTTTAAATAATTAGAAAAATTTTTTAGAATTCGAAAAGAATAAGAAAAATTTTAAAAAATTCGAAAAAAAACAAAAAATGAGGAAAAAATTAAAATAATTAGGAAAAAATTAAAATAATTAGGAAAAAATTAAAATAATTAGAAAAAAATTCAAAAAATTAGGAAATAATTCAAATAATTAGAAAGAAATTAAAATACCCCCGCCAGTGGGCCCCACCACCGACCACCCTACCGTCGGCCTCCGGCGGTGATCGGTTTCCCTTTCTAATATACTTCCTCTAGTCCTAATTATAAGATAACATTTAAGAGTTTGTTTTGGTCCTAATTATAATATAACATTCTAATTTTTGTCAATTTCTTCCTAAAAGATGTCTATTGATATAAATGAGAGATTATATGAAATCAATAAGGTAGTTGAGGTACAAAATTTATATAAGGGCATTTTAGAAAAATAAGTAAAATCAACTAATTCGACCGCCGACGAGTATATAATAAAGGGCAACCGATCGCCGGCGGCGACCGATAGTAGGGTGGTCGGTGGTGGGGCCCACTGGCGGGGATATTTTAATTTCTTTCTAATTATTTCAATTTTTGAAATTTTTCCTAATATTTTGAATTTTTTCTAATTATTTTAATTTTTTCCTAATTTTTTTCTAATTATTTTAAATTTTTTTTTCTAATTGTTTTAATTTTTATAATTATTTTAATTTTTCTCTAATTATTTTAATTTTTTCCTAATTATTTTAAATTTTTCCTCATTTTATGACCTTTTTTTTTCTAATTTTTTTTCGAAGTTTTTACATTTTTCTAATTTATTTTTTGAATTTTTCCTAATTTTTTTGAATTTTTTATTCCACGTCAGCATTTATGTCAGCGGCCACGTCAGCGTGTCAGCACTACGTCATCGTTCCATCCAAGTTAACTGTCAACTAACGGTCAACTAACGGCCGTGGTGCTAGGCACTCAAAAAACGTAACGTCGTGTGTATTTTTACTCCAGTTGAAAGGTCGTGGTACTGGGCGCTTCTGGAGAAAAAGGTTATTTGTATTTTTGCTCCTTCTCAAGAAAAAAAAACGTATGATTTGATTTGTGTTAGTCAAGAAGACTGTTAAAATTAATAAAAATCAATAAATATTTCAACTATAACTTTTTCTTTTAAAGAAAATAAATAAGAGATAATAAATGCAATAAATACATTCATGACATAAAGTTGGAAAAATTGAATAAATATTTAGATAAATTTTTAATAAAGTTAATATTTTAGGATATATTATTCACAAATTTAAAACTTAACAATAATGGATGGAGAAGAATACTCTTGTATTTACAGACATAATATTGAATTAAATTTAAAGCATTTTATCTTAGTCTAATTATGAGTAACTATCTGTCGCTGGCCGAAAAAAATCATATTGAACATACTTGAAAGTTTCTTTGATTTTTAATTTGGTATATATACAAATTTTTATTTTAATTAAATCCTTAACTCTGCTGTATTAACACAATTAGCATATAAGGACTAATGTTATTAACAGCAGAAAATTATATGGGTTAATGGTGCTAACAGATAGGGATGGATATAGGCCAGACCCTTATCAGGTGGCTTACAGCCTGACTTGTTTAAGGCCTGGTTTGTTTGTTAAAAAGGCTAGGTCAAGGTCTATTTAAAGGCCTAAATGTATACATAGGCCAGATCTATGTAGTTAAAGCCAGACTTGTAAGCCTTTAGGCCTGACCTGTTTACACATCAAATAAATATAATTATATTTATATAATATAATATTTATTATTTTTATTCTTATATCCTACTAAAAGCCTATATTTATATAGTTTTTTATAGGCTCAAGGTGAATAAAGCCTTGGTCTTCAAGGCCTACAATATGAGGTTTTTTTAAAGGCCTACATTGTAAATAGGCCTTTAAAAAGGCTTCAGGCCCTACTAGGCCTTACAAAGGCTTAGGTCTAAGCCTTAAAAAAAGTCTGTATTCAGGCTCAGGACTGTTTAGCCAAAGCCTAACCTGGCTTGGCCTATTTCCATCCCTACTAACCGAACAAAAATAAATGATTTAATTAAAAAAGAAAAACACTCGTAAATACTAAATTAAAAATTTAAAGAAAATATATATAACCGGAAGAATTGTTTTCCCTTAAAAGATAATGACTAAAATAAAGCTCGTTTAAGAAATAAAAACATGCGAGCAATTTCATATATATTAAGGGGATAATAGACGTCAGGGTCTAATTGTCCCAACACTAAAGAAAAACCACCCGTGATGTTTGGATACAAGTATTTCCTATTTATATCCCTTTCAATTTTTTATTTTATTATTATTATTATTATTTTAAAGAGTAGAACAAGAAGGGATAGACAATTAAATTTTTATTTAATCATCTCTAAGTAAATGTATAAAATTATATAATACGATCAAAATTTCATTGGAGAAAAAATCAAAATTTTTCTAACATGATAAACATAGAAAAATATTCTCTGACCCTAATTGTAAGAATCCAATAACTAAATTATATGGTTTAAAAAATAATTAAAAATAATTATAAGCATGTTTTGAAATAAAATTATTTTCTAAGTATGCCTTTATTTATAAGGAAAATAAGAGAGAGAAATAAAATAAATGTAAGTATCATTAATTATTTAATTAATACAATATATATAATTAAATTAAAAATAAATTTAAAAAACTTATTAAATTTTAAGACGATTTTTATTAAAATAATAAAAAACAAATCAAATTTTGAGGGATTATAAAATTAACAGGCGAGAGAAATAAGCCCCCGTGGGTCTTCCTAGTGACAAGTGCCGGTATTTAAATACGTTTTTGTCTCTGCAAAAGCTTCTGGAATTTCCAGACTGGAACAGTCAACATGGACCGATAACGCCGTTGCAGTAATTCCGTCCGTGAGGTAGTAAAAAAAGAAACGTAATTACTAGTCACACCCATGAAAGGGGTACTGTTGTAATAAAGAGATTACCTGAAGGGCTTGCTTGTACTTTCATGCCACATGAATAGTCAATACTCAGTAGTCAATAAAAAAAAAATCCCGCAAAACACAGACAAAGAGCACCGATACCGTGAGCGATAAGAGCACAAATATACAGACAACAAAGCCATTCAGTGGTGGATCATTTTGGTTTTCTCTGCCCAAAACATTGAGAAACGCCATTCCGAAGAAGAAGAATTAGCTTTTTCCCCGCAAAGCAATGCTTGTATTCACCAAAATTCTATGCTAACTTCACTGATCTTGACGTTTTCTTTCGTTGTTTTCATGCAAATGCTCACTACATTGTGTGGAGAAGGTGATGCATTCTTATGAGTTTTTAGTTTTGTCATGTTTAACTTCCTTCTTTTCTACGTCGTGATTCTGAGAATCACACTCTCTTCATCTTTATCGAATAAATCTGAACAGGATTTGGTACAAGGGATCTGTTTGTTAACGAATGAATATGTTTAGCTGCAACACATCTCTCAATTTTTGGTTAAACTATAGTTTGTTTGTTTTTGCATTTTACTTCATATTTTGCGTTGAAAATTGAGTCAATAAGGGTCATGGATGGTCTTTGAAAATTTGTTGGTTTATTTCTTTTTCGTTTCTTTTATTTCCCCCTTTAAATCCCCCTTTAAATTGCATTTGATTCAATTTGCAGTGCCTCCGTCTCTGAACATCCGAGATCTTGGAGGACAATGCTTACTCTGAGATCATTGAGCAGAGGAGAGTTTGATCCTGCGTGAAAACTTGTACTGTTGATATTCGCAAACTATTGCAAGTATCCGATGGATCAGATGCCAATTTCATTCGCTTAGTCATTGGTAAAATGAACTGAAATTGTTGAAATTTTACATAGTTTTTAGCCTTCCATATTGAATTGCTCTGTCCAATTTTGCAATGCAATTCACGAAATGTCTACATTTTTTTAAGAACTGGAGCTGTGAACTGATACAGGTGGAGGGCTATATTTCAGGTTATTTTTCCAGAAAGCATGGCATCTGGATGGGATCAGATTGGGGAAATTGCAAATGTAGCCCAATTGACGGGCCTCGATGCCGCGCGGTTGATTGCAATGATTGTAAAAGCTGCAAGTACAGCACGAATGCACAAAAAGAACTGCAGGCAATTTGCACAGCATCTGAAGTTGATTGGGAACTTGTTGGAGCAGCTTAAGATCTCTGAGCTTAAAAAGTATCCGGAAACTCGAGAGCCTCTGGAGCAGCTTGAAGAATCCCTTAGAAGGGCTTACATATTGGTGAATAGTTGTCAAGATCGGAGCTACCTTTATTTGTTGGCCATGGGCTGGAATATCGTTTACCAATTCAGGAGAGCTCAGGGTGAAATTGATAGATACCTGCGGCTTGTTCCTCTCATCACACTTGTGGACAATGCTCGAGTCAGGGTATCTATCTGTTACTATTCATTGTGTTCTAAATCTTCTTGCAAAAATTTGCAGTTCGTCAATAGTCCGAGAATTTTATTCTCCTCCAATTCTATATTTTTAATATAAGCCATCTTTGTTTACCTACTGTTATTTTATTAACATAACATTTTGTCTTTAAAAATTACGGATCTAGTTGGCAAGGTGTAGCCTGAAAGTGTGCAGTCAACCAGCCACATCATGTTGCATATTTTGATATTAATTACTACTTAGGAAGATTCGTAACATGCTAATTATGTAGAAAATTAGTTTTCCTGATTTCTTGAAGCCTTTTTTGAAGTTACACTCATATGGTACCATGATATCTCCTTATATTTTGTACCTGAACTAATCAGAATTTGGAAGTTTCTTGTTATTTATAGGATGTATGTTCTGCTTAATGCTTTTGTCATCTTCGTAGCATCAGCAATTGTAAATGCAGCTTCAAATTTTTCAACAATCTCCTGTTTCTCTGAATTTTTCAGGAGAGACTTGACATGATTGAAAGAGATCAATGTGAATACACATTAGATGATGAGGATGAAAGAGTACAGACTGTTATTATGAAACCTGATCCTGACAAAGAAGATGCTGCAGTGCTGAAGAAAACCCTTTCTTGTTCTTATCCCAACTTGCCTTTCAAGGAAGCTCTCAAGAAAGAAAATGAGAAGCTTAGAGTGGAGCTACAAAGATCACAAGCAAATTGGGATACAAATCAATGTGATTTCATTCAACGTTTATTAGATGTCACAGAAGTTGCAGCTTATTCTCTCCCGGAAAAATGTCCTGAAAAAAGTCATAAAATTGTAGAGAACACTTACGCCGATGCTAATTATGACAAAGAACACGCATATGATGAAAAATCTTATGAGAGAACTGATACTGTACCAACATCAAGGTGATTTTCCCTCTTTTCCCTTTACTTTAACATGTATTATTGTTTCGTTCAGGATAACTTATCTGTCTGAAAATTATAGTAGTTCCTGCTCCTTCCATCTCTTCGTTTTCATTGTGGCCAATAATGGTTGTCTTAGACGTATTATTTGCCTTTTACTTTCTGGTAACTAATCCTCTCTTGGCATAAACAGATTGCCATCTGGAGGTTCATATCAGGAGGAAGAGTGGCACACGGATTTACTTGCTTGTTGTTCTGAACCTTTTCTTTGTATGTTCTATCCTAATGTTCATTCTTTTTTGTTTACATTGTGATGGAAAGGGGAATTTCAAGGCTCCTAAGGGATTATGTATGTATACTGTGAGGTTCATACCTGTAATATTAATGACGAAGTATCTCTTGGATGTCTTGTCAATTGAATTTCCAGTTAGTCAGCAGTGTGTTTCAATATGAGTTGATAATTTACGTTGCAGGTATGAAGACATTCTTCTTTCCCTGCGGGACGTTTTCAAAGATTGCTACTGTTGCAAACAACAGACCCACATGTAAGTTAGCATTGGAGAGATTGTTTTTACATAGACGGACAATGTCTGAAAGTATATTGCTTTATTAGTTGAAGAGAAATGCAATTAAGTCTGGGTAGAGGGCAGACCAAGTTGGTAATGTTCAAAATAGGTTCTTTTCTTTCTTTCTTCATTTATTAATTTTTTTTTTTTGGTGTGTGTGTGTGTGTGTTTTTTTTTTTTTTGGGGGGGGGGGGCTGCTAACATAGGTGGTGCTTTAAAAAATTCTCTTATATTGCTATATTTGAATAAATGTGACTTGGTCTTCTTGAAGTGAGATTTAAAGGACCATATTTACACTATCTCATATTGTGAAGAATGAAGTGAGGTCTTATGAGACAACAGTGTCATCAATGAAGTCATTGCTCAGTCATATGTGGTGACTTCCACATAAAGGAAACATATGACTATGGTGGGACTTTGTTTCAGTGCTAAACATTGTGCTTAGCTCTCCCAACTCATTAGATTTGGGCCGTCTAGATTTGAGCTTTTTTAAAATGATGATTTTTAAATAAAAAATCATTCTTTGAAAGAGTAGCTATTAAGAAATTGACTTTATTTTAGATTCTATATCCATTAAAATAATTTTTATTAAAAAATATAAACTTTTAAAAACTCAAATCTAGACTGTCCAAATCAGATTTAACGGTCCAAATCTGATGAGTTGGGAGAGCTAAACACACTGCTTAGCACTAAAATCAAGTCCGACTATGGTGTTGTGTGAGTTGCAGATGAAACAAGAATTGCTTGAAGTTTTTAGATTACTGCTAAAGTTGTTTTCTCTCGCATGTTGCAAGCATCTTCTTCTAGTAGCAATGCAGCAAATGTATTCTCAATCTGGTCGATTTACCAGACTTAGAACATATTGAAGTTCAGCTACTAAATGAGCTTTTTGTTTTTTCAGCTTCTGCAGAAGCCTGCAATGAATTGATGGCATATTCATTAATTTTGTCTTGCTGTTGCTATACTTGCTGCATGAGGAGGAGGCTTCGGAAGATGTTCAACATCACGGTACTGCTTCCATCCCTAAGATATGATTTTCTCTCACTGGTTCACCACTCATAGAAGGGATGAGAATTCAGGATAATGGTGTTATATTCTTTTTTTTTTTTTTAATAGCCCTGATATCCTAAGTACTTAGATATTATATCGTGTGGGTGATCATACTGTGAATTTAAAGATTGAAGCCATACCAGCATGCCCATTTAACAGTGTAAAATAATAACAACAATAAAAAACCCTATCCTATAGATGGGATTAGGTATATGGATTGCATAACGTCATAGCGCTTCTAAAGATTCGATAGAGTTTTATGTTGGCTGTTGAAGGTCAACATATCTCCCCTCCTTTATCTGGACTTGAGACCGGCTTCAACATGTAGACGGAGTTCCATCTCACAATGTAAAATGTGATAAAATGAGTTCATATTCTTCTGGGATTGGTACTCTGCACCTATTGTTCTTTGTTATTGATGTGTATATGCGACATCTCTTTTTGGTACTTTTCTAATTGTTTCTTGATTATATAATGTTCAAGTTGAGTTTTATTATTGATAATTACAGATTATACATCTGTTGAGGCTTTGAAAAAAGTTATACTTTGACAAAAGTTAGACTTTGATTGTATTCAGACTTAGTTGACATTTTCTTGGTTTCTGTAGTTATTTTCATAATTTGCTGTTGCATTTTTTGGTAGGGTGGATATATTGATGATTTTCTTTCCCATTTGATGTGCTGCTGCTGCGCCCTTGTCCAAGAATGGAGGGAAGTGGAGATCCGTGGGGCTTATGGTATGTCATTCTTATCCTCTGCTTGCTTAACGTTTCATGAGTACTGTTAAAAACTGCTCCTTTTCATTTTCTCATTGCCTGCGTTAACCTGTTTGTCTTTTTCTCGCAAAACTTGTTTATATGGACTTGGCTTCTTGTTATGGACTTGAATTAATATTAAACATAAAATCCATAGCACGTGTTACTGTTTCATGAAGTGTGGACAGTCGCCTTACCTTACTACTCAAATTGCAAGGCCCAACACTTGTTGCAACATATCGAGTAAAACAAAGATGTTTTCTTAGTTTGGTTGAAACTACTCATATTTCCTTTAAACTAATTCCTGTATTTAATATGAAATCTCAATTGTAGTGTAAATTGTATTACAAATTACATCTTAATCTTATTTTAAGGATTGGTGGTAGTATTTTTTTGGGGGAATTACTTTGAGGTCCAAAAGAAGGGACATAATTACCAAGAAGTCCCAATAGTAATTTTTTATATTGGAACTTGTCAATGCATACTCATCGGTTGACATTGAGATTTCTTGGTAATTAAATCTCTTCTTTAAAACCTCATAGTAATTTTCCTTATTTTTTTTCAGGACCAATAAAATACACACTTGAATTTTGCTAAAATTATATTGGACTTTACTTCCACTTTCAGGTTAGAATAATTTACCCTAATTTATCTCCTCAGGTCCTTAATACCCTTCCGGTCCTTCATATATGACATGTTTACCTAATTTAATTAGGTTAAGGAAGTTAGTTAAATTGGTTAATTTTCTAAAACAACTTAGTCATGTTCCTTAATTCTCTAATTTCCTCTCCTCCTTGACTATTGTTGAAGAAGTATTAATATGGGCAAATTAGAAAAAAAAAAATAAATATGAAAACTATGTTTTATATTTACGATCAATATCAACCCTCCAAAGTTGTCTTATATTAAGGACTGGAGGATTATACGACATATTTGGAGAGTTGATCTTGGTCCTAAATACAAGACAAAGTTTCATATTTGTCAACATTTTGCTAATTTACTCCTATTGATGTTCTCTAAAAAATAATCAAGGAGGAGAGTGGAGGAGGGAATTAAGAAAGATGACTAAGGTGTTATAAAAAATAAATGTTATATTAACTAACTCAACTAACTTTTCTCATGTTATTAAATTTGGTAAGTATGTCTTATATTAAAGACCGAGGAGTATGATTTTCTATTGTCCTTCTTTTAACTCTCAGTAGGATGTTTGCTTAATCAGTGCACTAAAGTTGGCAAAATGTCTGATGTTGAACCGTATTGCAGGTCCTGGGAAGACAAAGACAGGCCCTCCACCGTTGCAATACATGGAATCTTAAAGCGCGATGGTCTTTTGATAAGTTAGGGATTTCAGGTTCCTTGAAGACCATTTCGAGTTTTTAACTGTGTATTTTGTTGCTTTCTTGGTTTTTCCCAATTTAACTGATGGTTTATCATTAACTCTAACATTCTCCCTCAACCTAAATACTCCTATGTAGTGTTGCTGTACAGTTAATTTGTTTGCAATTTTTGTCACTATCTTCTCGTGTGAATTGTCGCTATAATTCTACTTGTCTCAGTTACCTCCAAGATTATCGATACACACATATAGTTATAGAATATTTATATGTTGCAGTGTTGCCTTCACAAAGTTTTTAATAATGTGGTTTGTATTATTGTATATGCTCGATGCTATAGAAAGGACACGATCAAGTTAAATTAATTTACTTTATTTAAATACAACTCTTATAATTCTCTTCTACATTTGTCAATTGTTATAGCTTGGGAGCAAAAATCCTTTGAAATTAGAAAATGATTTTTTTAACAAAAAAAAGAAAGAAGAAAAGTCCATTGCAAGAAATTCTGTTCTTATGTTCTTATAAGTTAAGCATTTACAACAAAAAAATTAAAGGATTTTTATTTTTGAAGATTCGTCTACATTAATTAGTATCTACAAATATAAAGAAAACTGTATTATTCGTAAGTTGTAAATGCTAGGCAACTTATTCCAAACCTTGCAAGTTGCAAACCTATGAGCTCACTATAGTTTGTTATATACACACTTGATCTTGGCCAAAGTTATTCAGTTTGTTATATATTGCGTAGAAATATTTATTTTTTTCAAATTAAAAATATTTTTTTCAAATTTTTTGAGACAAATTGAATAGACATGATTTTATTGATATCAAAGCTTGTGGAATTATTCAGGAAATTGTGTGAAATGGCCATGTATTTTGTGTGGATGTGTAATAGGCTGGGCAGATTACCCTGGGCCTTATTTGGACACTGAGGCCCAATATTTTTATTGTTAGGAAGGGCCTGATGTTCTGTGGTTTTGTATTGTGGGTTCTTGTGTTTATGTGTAAAAGTGATTTGTGAAGGCAATTGAAGGTTTTTCCATTAGAAAATGATAGAAAAATACTGTTAATATATGTGGGGAAAAAAATAAGGGTAGTGTTCTGTTCTGGGAACAAGACTGATTGGACTTGATTAGGTGTCAAGCCTAGAGCCTACGTACCCTTTGAAGGGATCAAAGTCCACGTAGTTCGCAGTAAACTTGCAGACGTGAAGCCAGAGGGAGGTGGTGTGTGTGCTCTGTGTGACAGAATGTAAAGTGAGCATAAGTTAGAACGTGTGCACCTGGAGAATGTTCCTCTGTTTATGTAGAGACTGTTGTGGAGGGTATCTCGGCCTTGCTAGATACCCGGAGCACATATCCAGGAGCGAATATCACGTAAGTTCTGTTCAGATTCTCCTCTGATATTGATAGATCATATCTGGTATAATATCGGGTCTTCCCAACTAGTCCGCACACAGCATAGTCCTGAGAGTCCCTTATTGGGCCCTCTCTCAAATTTGGGCCTTGGGCCGGTTCGTAACAGTTGCCCCCAGCTCGGTTGGTTAGGTTGCTAAGGAGCCGAGATGTATAGCTCACTCTTCCAGCCGTGACGTGCGAGTGGAGTTTGGGCTTGGTAAGTCAGACTAGCGGTCGGTCGTGTTGGTGTCCATCTTGATCAATCCGTCCGAGGTTACGATGTCACTGTGCGTCATGTAGCCATGTGTTGAGGGCAGGCATCCTTTATGAAGTTTTTATAGCCGGCGGACTCCCTTGCTGCCCCCGGTCTTATTAGAATGCGGAAAGTTTCTTCAGTCGAGATCGTACCAGCCGTTTCTCACAGTTTTCCAGGCTTTCAACCTTTCGCTCCTTCTCAATGATTACTTCGCGACACCTGTCGCCTGTGTAGTGGCGAGGGTTTATAACAGCTGCAGGTTGCCGTCAGCGGTATTCGTGCGCATTTAATGCTCCTATCACGTGTCGTGCGCCATTCCACTTTTACTACGGAATTGTCCTTTTTGCCCTCTTCTTTTGCCGTTTTGTTCTTTCAAATTCCTCAACTATTCCTTCACCCTTTTACTTCATTTCACTTACTCTCTGTTTTCCTCTGGAAAGAATTCTCTTTTCCTCTATCACTGCATTCTGCTTTCCTGCTTTTGCCACCACGTGTCCCTCCGTCGCTTGTTAACTTCAGGTACGTTTATTGTAGCCTTTTTCGTTTTATTTCTCTTATGCTTGCTAAGTAGTCTTTCCTGGATCATGCCCCCTTCTTTGACTTCTGTTCTCAAGTGATTGTGGGTAGAACCATAGCATTTCTGGGTAGACTCTTAACGTTGCTTGAGTAGGCTGTATCTAGACGCTACTTAGAACCATGCTTAGTACCGTCGGTAATATGCACAAATGAGAATCCTTGATTCCCTCTCTTCCTTATCAAACCTTCTGCACCTTTCTAGGTGATGGATAGACTTAGAAGTTTACCCTCTTCCGGTCGAAATGTGACCCCAGAAGAGGTGGAGGCCCTACACGCTCGCTACCCTCATTCCAGTCTCTGGCTGTTCGGGTCTCCTTTTACCGAAGAACAAAGGCTCGCCGCCATGCTCCGCGGTGGGTCCGCCGAGGGGAGTGCCGTGGGGCCCTCATCCGATGCTCCTCAAGTTATCGGCCCGAAGCCTCGAGGTGGTTACCCTCGTGTGAGTGGTAAGATGAGTTCTAGAGCCATATCGGCTCCTCCGATCAACTTCTATCGGGCACCTTTCCAAGCAAGGTCGGACACTCTCCCTGAGGGTTACCTCGGCCCCTGTTGGGACTGCCTTGCCTCAAGTTCCCATTACATCACCCTCGGTCGAGATTCTTTAGCAAACCAAATTTTAGGCTCATGCCGACATAGATCGGCTTATACCTCAGCCTCTGGTGCTCTTAGTGTTTCGGCTGTTAGCATGCATCCATCAGGTATATTCTTCATTCACTGATCCTTGTCCCTTTTTTCCTTTTGTGAAGGTTACCTCGGCCCCTGTTGGGACTGCCTTGCCTCAAGTTCCCATTACATCACCCTCGGTCGAGATTCTTTAGCAAACCAAATTTTAGGCTCCTGCCGACATAGATCGGCTTATACCTCGGCCTCTGGTGCTCTTAGTGTTTCGACTATTAGCATGCATCCATCAGGTATATTCTTCATTCACTGATCCTTGTCCCTTTTTTCCTTTTGTGAAGGTTATAGGTCTGAAATGGAGCCATCTCAATCTCTTGATAGGACTTTGTCTATAACTAGGGAGTCCGGGTCTTCTAAGCCTCCAAAAGCTCTTTTAACAAAATACCCCTGGGTGGCACCCTCGGTGCTCTCCACTAGGTCATCATTGTCGTCTAAAGATCTATGCCGGCTTGAGTTAGGCTACGTATCTTCGTGCACCCTGCGTCTTCCTTCCAGCGAGGAGCCGGTGTGCGCTGTTAGGGAGGGGACTAACAATTCCTTCTTCTTCTGGTACAAAGATCTTTCCACCCGTCTCGATATTAGGTTTCCTTTTACCGAGTTTCAAATTGACATCCTTACCTACCTACAGCTTGCCCCCTCTCAACTTCATCCCAATGCTTGGGGCTTTATCTTAGCCTTCAAGCGTTTCTGTAAATTACTGCCTATGGTCATACCCTGTACTCATTTCGTCTTCTTCTACTTTTTCTGTCCTTTTACTCTTCCTGTCGTGAAGAATGACGATAGCCTGAAGGGTTTGACTTCTCTTTGGGGGCTATCCAGCCGCAAACTTTTCCGACCATATTTAGATTCCTTTAAACGGTTCAAGACCAACTATTTTAAGGTCATGGCCTTGTCCGGAAAGCAACCCTGGTTTCTCCTTGGCCCTGAATCACAAGATGTGGAATGGAGGTTTCCTTTATACTGGACCTTCGACCATCATGGTAAGGACTCCAGCACCTATCAGGTGAATGGGGACGACCTTACCAATGAAGAAGTGGTGCTGGTATCATACTTGGTGACTTACGTCAAAGAGACCGGCATCCAAACTGTAGCATCGATCCTTTCTCGGCCTCTTCCTGGGGCCGGAGCTGGTTCAAGTATAGACGCACTCATATCTCTTCATGCTTTCGTTCATGTTGTTTATGTAAGGCTTATAACGACCGTTTTATCTATTTTGCAGGTCGCCCGATGGACCCACTGTTAGTATGTAGGTGTCCTAGAGACAATCAGTTGAACACCTTGTACTGTTTGATATTTCATGATTAATATATTTGAGCATAATTTATCTTTATCATATTTATGTCTCGCCTATATTTTATAGTTAATATGAGATTAAAGATAAAGGCCCAAGGAATAGAATATGTGTTTATTCGGTGATCAATGATAGGGATCATGATCATGAGGAATCGAGTACACTACATGTCTATTGCCTGAAACTTGTTCCTAGTCTTGAATCGCCAAGAAAGGGCATTGGTGATTTCAATAAGACTAGTACGACATCATCTACTTGTATAGTGATGCAAGGTAGGGACCTCATGGAATGCAGGCATGTTGATGCCTTAGCTGATGTCGTGGGTGGATCTGTTAGAGAACAGATAGCATTGAACTGACCCGCTGAGAGACTCCACAAGGATTCATTGTAGAGAGTATCATTGGATTTGTAATGTCTCTTATCATTTGGTAGTGCGGATCATCTTAGACTTGAGGATGTCATCGACCACTATGTCCTAGGGTTATACTTTGACTGTACAACTCTATCCGCCTGAAAAATGGGGAGAACAGTGTACTCTTGGGTATTACCTGAATACATGAGTATAGATGGTCATGCCGAAAGGACTTACAATCCTCTACAAGGGATTAGTTGTTCACAAGACCGGTAAGAGCTTGGATACTTCTAGTTGACTCGGGAATCTATGCATAGTAAGTGATCATGAAGAGTCATGATCTGTCTTAGAGTCAATAGAAGAATATTCCTGGTTCTGTGAAATAGCTACATTTAGTCAATCAAGAGAGATGATACTCTATCCTTGCTCTCGACTAATTATGAACAACATTGTAAGAGATGATATATGCACAGTATCCAAATTAGAAAAGGTAGATCACTTGATCAACTTGATTAGTTCTGGGACTGCAGAGCATTGCTAGTGTCTTATGTAGTCATTAGATAAATTGACCTATTAAAGGAGTTTAATTGGTTCAAGTTTATCTATGTCAGTAACTAATTGGGCCTAATGGGTCACACACTAAAGACTATTCTTGATTGCTTAATTTAGTTAGTTTGGACCAATAAATGTTATTGGGCTTTGTCAAGACTATTGATGTAATTGGGTTAGTACTTCAAGCCCAATTATTAAGAGGTTAAGAGATTGAGGTAATTTATGAATTTACCAAGGCTGTATCCAATCAGGATTGGATAAAGAGAGTAATTAATTAGTAATTATTTATTCACGTGAATAGTGTCAAATGAATAGTACAAAGTGAAAAGTACTATTCATCTTTTACTATTCATGAATAATCAATTATTATAATTAATTATAAGAAGCACTTCTTGAAATAATTAATTGTTCAAGAATCACTTCTTGGAATAATTGATTCTTCAAGAAGCACTTTGGATTTGAAGTAGAAATGAATGTGTGGCTCACATTAAAAGAAGAACATGTGGCTCACACTGAAAGAAGAACATGTGGCCATGGTTCACTCTTTGTTTCTATAAATAGCACTCATTTCCTTCATTTCAATTCACACCATTTCATAAGCTTCTCTCTTAAGCTTCTCTCTCTCTCTCTTCCTCTTAAGGAAGTTCTTTCTCTTTCTCTCTCTTTCTTCCTCTTAAGGAAGTTCTCTTAGTCTTGAGTAAGAAATCCAAACTCTTGAAGTTCTCCACCTTGTTACTGCCTAGCAAGCATTCAAGGAGTCGGGGACTCAAGGAGAAGGTGTTCTCATTTGCAATCAGGAGATAGTCGTGTGGATCAACGTTAGAGGACATCATACTCTTTGACGTCTTCAAGTGATCACAGGTATTCCTGAAACCCTGTATGTGTTTTAACGAGTAGATCCTAAATATGTACTGTAAGAGTTACGGTACATGGTACATGACTCATGAGGTTAGTATTTCCACATGGTACGGTAAATATTATTTACCAAAGAGATTCTTCTGAGTATGCTCTGTGGCTGCAGCTTAGTCTGATCTGTCACATCAGAAAAGAATTATTCTTGAGCAGTAAATATTATTTACCAGTACAGTAAATACTATTTACCGAACAGTTAAAATAATTTACCGGCATTGTAAAAATTATTTATCGTTGTAAAATATTTTTACAGGCGTGGTGAAAATTATTTACTGTTCACGCTAAATATTATTTACTGGTGTAGTAAAAATTATTTACTGGCACGGTAAAAATTATTTACCATCACAGTAAATATTATTTACTGGCACAGTAAAAATAATTTACCGGCACGGTAAAAAATATTTTTACTGGTACTATTCACATGAATAGTAAATATCCAATGTGGGTTCCGCAAATACTGAAAAATTTTGTTTTTCAACCTCGTAAACATGTTGCTTGAACGTCAAGCTAGATCATTCTTAACCCTCAAGTGGTATCAGAGCCAGGCTTGTTACTGCAGACACGTGGGGTTATTCTTATTGAATTTTCAAAAGGAGTTTTGAAGTCTACAATTTTATGAACAAGATTTTGAATCTTGATTATGAAATGTGGTTAATCATCAAAGTGTTGATGCTTTTCGTGTAGATGATTCAATGGTTATTTAGGATTTGCAAATTGTTTAAGTTTATTTGTTTCTAACATTTCACAGGAACAAGAATTATGAGTTTAAATTTCAAAGTTTTGAATTTTGAAATTACAACTAGTATGCATGATAAGACAAAGCCGTTTAAAATTAACTATATGATAGTTAGTAAGTTTATATGCCTAATTATGCATGCAAGATAAAATTAATTATTTGATAATTAGTTTTATTATATGATGAGACTAAAATCCCTCGTTAAAATTATCTAGCATGTTTGATTGTCTCCCATCATCGATGGCATTTAAATCTCTTCTAAATGGTAGTGTTCTCTAGCTCAGCTAAGACCTATTGTTTCGTCGGGTAAGAATGTCATTTGAAGTGTATTACACTTAAATCCCTTTGACATGGTAGTATTCTCTAGCTCAGCTAAGACCTATCATATCATCGGGTAATAGTGCAAGGACACTTAGGATGATGGTTTGTGTTAGACAAGATGTATAGTCTGCAGGCTCAGCCGAGTCTATGCATCTAAGGCAATGATGCCAGGTTGTTACATAGTGATGTGACACTAAGTGACAAGGTGTTGTCAACCTGATGATCTAAGAGAAGACATGGAGATGTTGTTATTTAACCCACTAGACAAGTTGGTTTTGCAGGCTCAGCCGGAGACTAATGAATCTAGTCGTTCTCTTAGCCCACTACGGATATTCTTTACGGATATTCAATAACTGAGGATCATTGATTTTAGAAAAATAGTGGGAGGGCCATATACATTTAAAGTCTCTGTATTTGGTTGTTTAAATTTCATGAAATACTCATATTAGTCCATTTATTAATTTTCAGCATCTTTGCTAATGGCTGAAACTTTTAATCTACGCTCTATTCTGGATACTAATAAGTTAACTGGACCAAACTTTTTGGACTGGTATCGGAATGTAAAAATAGTTTTACGCTCTGAAAGGAAAGCTTATGTTATTGATTCTCCAATTCCTGTTGCACCTACTCAAGGGCAAGAAGGGTATGATCAGTTTGACTGGGAAACCCATAAACAGCACTTAGCAGACAATGAGCAGGCAGTTTGTATATTGTTGGCTTCAATGTCTGCAGAGCTCCAACGTCAGCATGAGCATATGGATGCTCCCTCTATAATCTTGCACTTGCAAGAGCTTTATGATAAGCAAGGGAGGACTGAGCATTTTGAGACCTCAAAAGAACTGTTTGGCTGCAAGTTGGCTGAGGGCATGGCGGTTGGACCACATGTTCTTAAGATGATTGGACTAATAGAGAAGCTTGCTTCTCTTGGTTTTATCATGGACCATGAATTAAGTATTGACTTGATCTTGCAGTCCTTGCCCCTTTCGTTTAATGGTTTTGTGGTCAATTATTATATGAATAAAGTAGAATCAACACTCCCTGAGTTGTTGCAACTACTGACCACTGCTGAGAATGCCATTAAAAAGAATAGGACCCAAGCTCTTCTGATTGAAAGGCCTTCTAAGGGCAAGGGCAAGTCTGTGCAGACAGACAAGTTTAAACCCAAAGGTAAGCCCAAGAAAAAGAAGGGTAAGGGTAAAGGAAAGGGGAAATCAAATGATAAAGCTTCTGCTGTATGCTTCCATTGTCAAAAAGAAGGACATTGGAAGAGGAACTGCCCATTATACCTTGCGAGCCTCAAGGGAAAGAAGCATGGTGATGTTTCTCTCTCAGGTATATTCACTATAGAAATTAATTTTTCAAGTGTTGATTCAGCTTCTTGGGTATTAGATACCGGTTGTGGTTCTCATATCTGCAATTTGTTGCAGGTACTAAAGAATCCTAGAAAGTTGAGCAAGAACGAGGTGAATCTCCGTGTCGGGAATGGAGCAAGAGTTGCTGCATTAGCTGTTGGCGATGTAGACCTTGTATTGCCTACGGGCCTTGTATTGCACTTGAATAATTGTTTTTATGTTCCTTCTATTTCCCGAAACATAATTTCTATTTCCAGTTTGGAACAATCTGGTTTTCACTTTATAATAAAAGATGGCAAGTTTCCTATCATTAAGAATGATCTTGTTTATGCTTGCGCATCAAGAGTGAATGGATTATATGTTTTGGATTTAGAATCGAATAGTGAAATTCTTAATGTTCAAGTTAATAAGAAACCTAAATTAAATAATCGATCCTATCTTTGGCACTGTAGGTTGGGACACATTAATGAGACAAGATTGTCTAGACTCCATCGTGATGGATATCTAGATTCTATGGATTTAGAATCCTATGGGCCTTGTGAATCTTGTTTGACTGGAAAAATGACAAAGACCAAGCTTGAGAAGCTTGTAAGTCATAGAGCCAATGAGTTGTTGGAACTCATTCATTCTGATGTTTGTGGGCCCATGACTACACAGGCTAGAGGAGGATATTCCTACTTTATTACCTTTACTGATGATAAGTCCAGATTCGGTTATGTGTATCTTATGAAGCACAAATCCGAGGCCTTCGAAAAGTTCAAAGAGTTTAGGAATGAAGTAGAGAAACAACTTGGCAAGATGATTAAGACACTTCGATCCGATCGAGGTGGCGAATATCTGAGTCAGGAGTTTCAGGATTATTTAAGAGAGAATGGGATTCTTTCACAGTTGACGGCTCCATACACACCACATCAAAATGGTGTGTCTGAAAGGAGAAATCGTACTCTACTTGATATGGTACGATCAATGATGAGTAGTACAAAGCTCCCAAAATCGTTTTGGGGATTCGCTTTAGATACGGCTATATACCTTCTTAATAGGGTTCCGTCAAAATCTGTTCAGACTACTCCGTATGAGATATGGAAGGGAAGGAAGCCCAACTTGAGTTATCTCAAGGTGTGGGGTTGTCCAGCTTATGTCAAGACCCTAACATCAGATAAGTTAGGGGCTAAAAGCACTTTGTGCTATTTTGTAGGATATCCCAAGGGAACTAAGGGATACTACTTTTACTGTCCTGAGGATTACAAAGTGTTTGTATCCAAGAATGCTATATTTCTTGAGGAGGATTTGCTTTCTCAAGAAGATAGTGGGAGTAAAGTAGAACTTGAAGAAGTTCAAGACCAACAAGAACAGATAACAGAACCCGAGTCTGTTGATCAGGCGATGCCTCAACAAGAGGCTATAGACACCCAACTCCGTAGGACATCTAGGATAAGTCATCAACCTGAGAGGTATGGTTTTGTGATTGAGAATATACAAACCGTTGAAGATGACGAACCTACTTCCTACACTGAGGCTGTCAAGGATGTTGACTCCTCAAAATGGCATAAAGCCATGGAATCTGAAATAGATTCGATGCATGAAAACAAGGTATGGACCTTGGTTCCACCACCTGAAGGAACAGTTCCTATTGGGTGTAAGTGGGTCTTCAAAAGGAAGACTGATGCTGATGGCAACATTCAAACCTATAAAGCTAGGTTGGTTGCGAAAGGCTATCGTCAAAGGCAAGGTATTGACTATGATGAAACTTTTTCGCCTGTTGCCATGATCAAATCTATTAGGATCATGCTAGCTATAGCTGCATATTATGATTACGAAATTTGGCAGATGGATGTCAAAACCGCCTTCTTAAATGGTTTTTTGAAGGAGGAAGTGTATATGACACAACCTGAAGGTTTTGAATCTAAAGGCCAAGAGCATATGGTATGCAAACTTCAAAAATCAATATATGGGCTTAAGCAAGCTTCTAGGAGTTGGAATCTTCGTTTTGATGAAGTTGTTAAGAGTTATGGCTTTATTAAGAACGAAGATGAACCATGTGTTTACAAGAAGGTTAGTGGGAGTAATGTTGTTTTCCTTGTGCTTTATGTGGATGACATACTGCTTATAGGAAATGACGTTCCTATGTTACAGTCTACTAAAATTTGGTTGTCAGAAAACTTCACCATGAAGGATTTGGGAGAAGCAGCTTATATACTTGGTATTAAGATCTATAGAGATAGATCGAAAAGGTTGCTTGGGTTATCCCAATCCACGTACATAGATAAGATGCTAAAGAAGTTTAGCATGGATGGGTCGAAAAGGGGTTTTCTTCCTGTCAATCATGGAATTCATCTTTCCAAGGCCATGTGTCCTAAGACACAGGATAAAAGGAAAAGCATGGAAAGGATTCCATATGCATCTGCAATTGGATCTATCATGTATGCTATGCTATGTACGAGACCAGATGTCTCTTATGCTTTCAGCATTACAAGCCGATTCCAGGCTGATCCTGGAGAGGGTCACTGGACAGCTGTAAAGACGATCCTAAAGTACTTAAGAAGGACTAAGGATCATTTTCTGGTTTATGGTGGTTGTGGTGAGCTGAAAGTGAAAGGGTTCACTGATGCCAGTTTCCAGAATGACAGAGATGATTCAAAATCCCAGTCAGGTTTTATCTTTACCTTAAATGGTGGAGCAATTTGTTGGAAAAGTTCCAAGCAAGAAACCACGGCAGATTCTCCTACCGAGGCTGAATACATAGCAGCTTCAGAAGCAGCTAAGGAGGCAGTATGGATCAAAAAGTTCATTGGTGAACTTGGAGTGGTTCCTAGCATTGTTGATCCAATACCTTTGTATTGTGATAACACCGGAGCTATTGCTCAAGGCAAAGAACCCAGGTCTCATCAGAGATCCAAACATGTGCTCCGCAAGTATCACCTCATCCGAGAAATTGTTCAAAGAGAAGATATAAAATTGGACTATGTTCCCACAGATAATAATTTGGCTGATTCCTTAACAAAGGGACTTTCTCAGAGAAAGCATGATAGTCATTATGAGTCATTGGGTTTGATTCGTCGACCTGATTGGCTCTAGGCCAAGTGGGAGATTGTTAGTATGTAGGTGTCCTAGAGACAATCAGTTGAACACCTTGTACTGTTTGATATTTCATGATTAATATATTTGAGCATAATTTATCTTTATCATATTTATGTCTCGCCTATATTTTATAGTTAATATGAGATTAAAGATAAAGGCCCAAGGAATAGAATATGTGTTTATTCGGTGATCAATGATAGGGATCATGATCATGAGGAATCGAGTACACTACATGTCTATTGCCTGAAACTTGTTCCTAGTCTTGAATCGCCAAGAAAGGGCATTGGTGATTTCAATAAGACTAGTACGACATCATCTACTTGTATAGTGATGCAAGGTAGGGACCTCATGGAATGCAGGCATGTTGATGCCTTAGCTGATGTCGTGGGTGGATCTGTTAGAGAACAGATAGCATTGAACTGACCCGCTGAGAGACTCCACAAGGATTCATTGTAGAGAGTATCATTGGATTTGTAATGTCTCTTATCATTTGGTAGTGCGGATCATCTTAGACTTGAGGATGTCATCGACCACTATGTCCTAGGGTTATACTTTGACTGTACAACTCTATCCGCCTGAAAAATGGGGAGAACAGTGTACTCTTGGGTATTACCTGAATACATGAGTATAGATGGTCATGCCGAAAGGACTTACAATCCTCTACAAGGGATTAGTTGTTCACAAGACCGGTAAGAGCTTGGATACTTCTAGTTGACTCGGGAATCTATGCATAGTAAGTGATCATGAAGAGTCATGATCTGTCTTAGAGTCAATAGAAGAATATTCCTGGTTCTGTGAAATAGCTACATTTAGTCAATCAAGAGAGATGATACTCTATCCTTGCTCTCGACTAATTATGAACAACATTGTAAGAGATGATATATGCACAGTATCCAAATTAGAAAAGGTAGATCACTTGATCAACTTGATTAGTTCTGGGACTGCAGAGCATTGCTAGTGTCTTATGTAGTCATTAGATAAATTGACCTATTAAAGGAGTTTAATTGGTTCAAGTTTATCTATGTCAGTAACTAATTGGGCCTAATGGGTCACACACTAAAGACTATTCTTGATTGCTTAATTTAGTTAGTTTGGACCAATAAATGTTATTGGGCTTTGTCAAGACTATTGATGTAATTGGGTTAGTACTTCAAGCCCAATTATTAAGAGGTTAAGAGATTGAGGTAATTTATGAATTTACCAAGGCTGTATCCAATCAGGATTGGATAAAGAGAGTAATTAATTAGTAATTATTTATTCACGTGAATAGTGTCAAATGAATAGTACAAAGTGAAAAGTACTATTCATCTTTTACTATTCATGAATAATCAATTATTATAATTAATTATAAGAAGCACTTCTTGAAATAATTAATTGTTCAAGAATCACTTCTTGGAATAATTGATTCTTCAAGAAGCACTTTGGATTTGAAGTAGAAATGAATGTGTGGCTCACATTAAAAGAAGAACATGTGGCTCACACTGAAAGAAGAACATGTGGCCATGGTTCACTCTTTGTTTCTATAAATAGCACTCATTTCCTTCATTTCAATTCACACCATTTCATAAGCTTCTCTCTTAAGCTTCTCTCTCTCTCTCTTCCTCTTAAGGAAGTTCTTTCTCTTTCTCTCTCTTTCTTCCTCTTAAGGAAGTTCTCTTAGTCTTGAGTAAGAAATCCAAACTCTTGAAGTTCTCCACCTTGTTACTGCCTAGCAAGCATTCAAGGAGTCGGGGACTCAAGGAGAAGGTGTTCTCATTTGCAATCAGGAGATAGTCGTGTGGATCAACGTTAGAGGACATCATACTCTTTGACGTCTTCAAGTGATCACAGGTATTCCTGAAACCCTGTATGTGTTTTAACGAGTAGATCCTAAATATGTACTGTAAGAGTTACGGTACATGGTACATGACTCATGAGGTTAGTATTTCCACATGGTACGGTAAATATTATTTACCAAAGAGATTCTTCTGAGTATGCTCTGTGGCTGCAGCTTAGTCTGATCTGTCACATCAGAAAAGAATTATTCTTGAGCAGTAAATATTATTTACCAGTACAGTAAATACTATTTACCGAACAGTTAAAATAATTTACCGGCATTGTAAAAATTATTTATCGTTGTAAAATATTTTTACAGGCGTGGTGAAAATTATTTACTGTTCACGCTAAATATTATTTACTGGTGTAGTAAAAATTATTTACTGGCACGGTAAAAATTATTTACCATCACAGTAAATATTATTTACTGGCACAGTAAAAATAATTTACCGGCACGGTAAAAAATATTTTTACTGGTACTATTCACATGAATAGTAAATATCCAATGTGGGTTCCGCAAATACTGAAAAATTTTGTTTTTCAACCTCGTAAACATGTTGCTTGAACGTCAAGCTAGATCATTCTTAACCCTCACCCACTTCCACCTTACCTCTCACATGTAAACCCCTCTGATGATGCCCAACTCGAAGTTCGACCGAGGAGGGAGCTTCGGAAACGTAGACAAGCTGATGCTGGTTCTGGTCCGACAAGGGCAAGGGCGGATCCTCCAGCTGCTGGATCCAAGAGGGTCAGGACCTCGGCCGGTGGAAATTCGGCAGAGTCCCCACGTCTTTCCCCGCCAGGTGCGGAGAAAAACAAAGGTCTTATGGTGGAGGACATCCTGGCTCAGCACAAGGCCCGTCTGACTCCTCCTCCTCCTCCTCCTTTTGGGCTACCGCGCGGACTTGCTTGGGAGAAAGGTGCAACAGCGGCTGGGCTTACTGTGGCCTATCTTCCTCCTCGCCGCTTTCAAGACTTCTCCCTTGACCTGTCCGAGGCCGACGAGTGGGTGGTCCACTCGGTTCAGGACCATTTGCTGAAGGGGGTTGGTTTGGCGCAGTCCCTACTGATGGTGAAGAAGAAAGCAACGAGTTTTGCCACTGAGAAGCGCCAAGCGGAGGCGGCCCGGGATTTGGCTGAGGCTGGGTTGAAAAAGTCGGACGAGAAACTTAAGATAGTCCAGGTTGTAGCCGCGAAGATGTCTGAAGAGCTGAAGGCCTCCCAGGCGAGCCTGAAGTCCTCCAAAGAGACAGTGGGCAAGCTTCAGGCCGAAGTCCTATCTCTGCAAGCTTCGAACTCCGAGAGCTTGGAAGCTTTACGGACTGTTCAGGGGCAGCGAGCGAATCTGGCGGAGGAGGTTGGAGCTGTACGGGCCGAGCTGGTTGACACAAAGAATGTCCTTGCTGCCAGCACCGAGACTATCCAGGTGACTGCTAGGGATGCCTTTAACATGACCTTGGCGCTAATCAATCACTTCAACCCTGGGGTAGCTCTGGACCTCAGTAAGGTGGACTATCGGGCGTATGTGCACTAGGGCAAATACTTTCCTCCCCCTCCTTCTCCTCCAGCTGCGTCCGTGTCCGAGGCCAGTGATCCAGGACCTGCCCGTGAAGAAGAGGAGGTGTCTCCCGCTGATCCGCCGGAAGGTGGCTCTACTCAGGATCCCTCGGCACAATCCTCACTCTTATAAATGTTTAACTTCGGCGTCTGTGCCCAACTTTATCTTAACTTGTATTTTCGGGGTGTCTGTGCCCAGGATAATTTGTATTTTGTTGGCGTAAGTGCCATTTGACAATCTGATGACTTATGCATACCATCTTTCGATTGCCATGATTTATTTTTATAAATTTCTGATCTTTGATGAGAAACTTATCGACCGTAGTACGTACAGGTCGAAATACTCGACCAGAACATGAGTTTGGGATAATGGGCAAGGCTGTCTTGCTTTAACCTCGTGGGTGTTAACTTAACCGAGTACCTCATTTCCGACTTTAATTTAGTCAAGGAAATTTTTTTTTAACCGACCTCGGTTCGGATTGTCACTTGTTCAGCGGAGGTGTTAGTAACGCAACACTTAAACATTTTGACTTGATCAGGGTCGGAATGATAGTCCGTATGCCTATGCCGGGCGAGCGTTGACGCGTAAATTTCGTGAAGGCCACGTATGGCAGTTTCGCCGAGCTCTATACCTGAGCACGTCGGAGTACAACGATCGGTGTCCTCCATCTAGATGGGTTGCTTTTGACTGGGCTTAAGGACCTCGGTGTCAAATTTATGACCGGGCTTATATGCCTCAGTGTAATGCTTAAGCAATTGTCGTGCACGTTTACTGAATCTCCATGGAGACATCCTTTATTAAGATAAACTGCTCAAAAGAGCTAATTAAATAGTTCAATAATAAACATGCAAATACTTAAAGTAAAGAAATAACCAAACTTCGGACGAGGTAAGCCTGTCCGAGCGAATTCATGCTGAGATTTATAAACATGCAAATACTTAAAGTAAGGAAATAACCAAACTTCGGACGAGGTAAGCCTGTCCGAGCGAATTCATGTTGAGATCTAGCTATAGTAGATCTTTAGCTTGTCGGCATTCCAAGTTCTCTTAACCGGCTTCCGTGCCAGGGTTTCGAGTACGTAGGCTTCACCATCTAATTTTTCCTTGATCCGGTAAGGACCCTCCCAATTTGCAGCTAGCTTTCCATCTCGGGCGTTCTTGTTTCAAATGTTGGCTCGTCGAAGTACTAAGTTTCCTTGGTTGAAAGACCGGGGTCTTACCTTCCGATTATACTTTGCCACGAGCAGTTGTTTTGTGGCTTACTCTCAGCAGTGTGCTGTGACTCAAACTTCATCAATAAGGTCCAAGTCGGTCTTCAAAGCGTCATCATTTGACGCTTGTCCTTCATGCCGGGCTCTGAGTTTTCTCCATGAAGGGTGCCCTATCTCGACCGGGATCATTGCTTCGCATCCATAGGTGAGTCGGAACGGCGTCTCCTGAGTTGAAGTCTGCACGCTTGTTTTGTAGCCCTATAAAATGCTGTGAAGCTGTTCGAGCCAATTGGTTTCTGCGTCCAGCATCCGCTTTTTGAGGCTGTCCTGGATGATTTTGTTAGCTGACTCTGCCTAGCCGTTGGACTGAGGGTGTTCAACCGAGGCGAAGTGATGCTTAATGTCCAAATTAGACATTAAGGTTTGGAACCTACGATCTATAAACTGGGTCCCATTGTCTGTGACGATCTCGAATGGTATCCCAAAGCGAGAGACGATGTTGTGACAGAAGAATCTCATTATTCGGGCCGCGGTGATAGTGGTTAACGGCTCGGCTTCAATCCATTTGGTAAAGTAATCCACCGCGACAATGAGCCATCTAAATTGCCCCGGCGCTGGTTTAAAGGGTCCCAGAATATCCATCCCCCATTTGTAGAAGGGCCAGGGGGAAGAAATTCCTTTGAGCTCGGACGGCGGCGGCCAAATGATCTTGACGTGCCTCTGACAACTCTCACACCTCTTAACAGTTTCCATGGCGTCTTGCTTCATAGTCGACCAATAGTACCCAGCTCGTAGGGCCTTCCAAGCTAACGCCTTGCCTCCAATATGATGTCCATTGGAGCCTTCATGTATCTCGGCCAACACATACTTGGCCTTTTTCCTCTAAGCACCGCATCATCGGACAGTGTAACCCTTTTCGGTAGAGGTGATCATCCACCATGGTGTAAATTGCGGCCTCTCGGATCAATTTCTTCGCCTCGGTGGGATCTGTCGAGATGATACCTCTCTCCAGGTAGTCTTCAATCGGTTTTCTCCAATCCATCCCTGTCGAGATCGTCATTATGCAACTCGGCTCTACCAAGTTTTGCTGAATTACTGTTCTGTGGCTATCAGGTCCTTTAGTACTCGCCAGTTTAGAGAGGATGTCAGCCCTCGTATTTTCTTCTCTAGGAATATGAGTGACTATCACCTCATCAAAGTCGGCCATAACCTCCTTCACTTTGTTCAGGTACTTAGCCAGCATCGGGCCTTTCGCTTGATAACTTCTGTCAATTTGTGCAGCGACTAGCTGCGAGTCGGTGAAAACCTTGACTCGCCGTGCCCCATTGTCCTTGGCTTGTAGCAGTCCAGCAAGTAGGGCTTCATACTCGGCCAGATTGTTGGATGTCGGAAACTTTAATTGTAGCGAGTGTTCGGTCACAACCCCATCGGGACTCTCTACGATGACACCGGCACTGCTTCCCTTGGAATTGGAGGAACCATCAACGTACACCTTCCATGCTTCATTGTGGCCGATGTCATTGGTCACGACTGGGGTTAACTCTCTGATGAAGTCCACTAGTGCCTAAGACTTGACTGCCTGCCGTGCTTCAAATGTGATATCGAATTCAGATAACTCTATGGCCCAGCTAATCATCCTCCTCGCTAGGTCTGGCTTGTGTAGAATCTGGCGGATCGGTTGGCTGGTTTGTACGAAATCCGATGTCCTTGAAAATATGGCCGCAGTCTTCTCGCCGTAGTTAACAAGGCAAAAGCCACCTTCTCCAGTTTCTAGTATCGGAGTTCTGAGTTCTGTAATGCTTTACTTACAAAGTAAATGGGTGCTTGTCCAGCCTTGGTTTCCCTTACCAAGGCGGCGCTGACCGCTTCATCACCTAATGAAAGGTATAAGAACAGTGTCTCTCCAGGCTCTGGTTTTGTGAGGACCAGAGGAGTTGCCAAACACCATTTAATCTCTTCAAAAGCGGTCTTACAATGTGGGTTCCATCCTCCAGGTGTTTCCTTCTTTAAAAGCTTGAAGAATGGCAAAGCTTTTTCCGTAAATCTTGGCAGGAACCAGGTTAATGCAGCAAGCCGGCCTGTTAGCTGTTGAACCTCCTTTTTAGACCCGGGAGCCTACATGTCTATCACGGCCTTACATTTGTTCGGATTGGCCTCGATCCCTCGATTGGTCAGCATGAAGCCTAGGAATTTCCCAGCTGGGACTCCAAAGGCACATTTGACCGGGTTTAATCTTATCTGGTGTTTTCTCAGCCTCTCAAATGTTTGTTCTAGATCCCGGATATGATCTTTTGGGTGTTTTGATTTTACAATCATATCATCTATGTAACCTCTACGTTGCGCCCAATCTGGTCTTCAAAAACTCGATTCATCATCCGCTGATATGTAGCCTCGGCATTCTTCAATCCAAATGGCATGACGTTATAACAGTAATTAGCCTTATCCGTCATGAAGGCCGTCTTCTCTTGGTCATCAGGATGCATAGCTATCTGATTGTACCTGGAGTAGGCATCCATAAATGATAGTAGTTGATAACCGGCCAAGTTGTCGACTAGCCGATCGATGTTTGGCATGGGGTAAGAATCCTTCAGGCATGCCTTGTTCAAATTAGTATAGTCCGTGCACACCCTCCATTTGCCATTTGGTTTTCGGACCATCATCACGTTAGATAACCAGGTGGTATATTGTATCTCCTGTATGAAACCGGCTGCCAGGAGCTCTGCTACGTGGCTCTCCAGGGCCTGTTGTCTATCGGTGGCTATGTTCCGTTTTTTCTGGGCTACTGGCTTCGACCCTGGCCAAATAGCGAGCCGGTGACAGCAAAAATGCGGATCAATTCTTGGTATCTCAGTCGAGGTCCAAGCAAACACGTCTTGATTCTATCTCAGGAACTTGATCAGCCGAGTTTTGAGATCAATACTCATACCCCCGCCAATCTTGGTTGTCTTCGTTGGGTCGGGTCCTAGTACTAACTCCTTTAACTCTCCTTCTAGCTCTGGTCGAGGGTTCTCTGTCTCCCTAAGATCAAGTTCCACCATATTGACCGGTTGCCGAGGCTGTCAGTCATCTTCCGCGCCGATATTAGCTTCACTCCTTCTGAGGCGGGGTGGTGATGACGGACCTTCTTCTCCAACCCGTAGAGCCTCTGAATAACATTGTCGAGATTCCTTCTGGTCCCTAGTTACCTCTACTACTTGATTCTTATCATTGATAAACTTGAGCTTTTGGTGCTTCGTGGATACCAACATGTTCCAACTGTGTATGGTAGGTCTTCCCAATATGGAGTTATTAGGGGAATGGAAGTCGGCTACAATGAACCTTACCCGTTCCGATTTGAATGCTTTCTTCGTTCCCAAGGTCAATCGAAGGTCTATGTAGCCCTTGGTAAAGGACCGTTCCTCGTTGAACCCTACAAGGGTTGCCTTGCACGGCTTCAAGTCTTCTACATCAAGGTGCATTCTCTTATAAGCTTCCCAGCTTATAATGTCGGCCGAGCTTCCCGCATCTAGGAATATCCTCTTGACCTGACAGTTCACCAAGGTCCCTGTGATAACCAATCCGTCTTGGTGCCCTTGCATCATGTCAGCTAGCTCTTCGCTGGTGAAAACCAGTAGGGGAGCTTTCGATTTCGGATGGTCATCTTTAAACTTTGGGAAGACTCTTACTGTCAGCACCTCACGTAGGTATTTCTTCCGTTGGCTTGCCGTGTCTCCACCTCCTCCAAATCCTCTGCTAATGACATTACATTGAAAATCAGCTTCTGGGAATTCATCAGCAGAATCGGATTTTCTTCTTTTCTCACCTTTCTTTGAATCCCTGGCCAGGCTTCTACTCCGGCCCTCGTGGTTCCGCTTTCCATTTTTTCTTCCTTGAGTTTGGACCACATACTGGCGTAGCTTCCCGTCTCGTATAAACTTTTCTACGGCATCCCGGAGCTCGTAGCACTCATCGGTGGTATGTCCCGGTCCATCATGGGAAGCACAAAACTTGGACCGATCAGTGGTTGGCCGGTTTCTGAGGGTCCTCGGTCTCCAAACTTTCTTCATGTCAGTGTGGGCGACCTCCCTCCATAGCTGTGACCGGGGCACATTCAGAGGCGTGTAGCTGTCATACCTTGGCTTCCCCTCCTGCTTATCCCGGCGAGGTCGGTTTTCTCGATCACGCCTTCGGGTCTCGGGTTTGGGTTTGTTTGGCCGGTCCTTCGCGTCAGGCGATGCGTTCCTCAGTTTCTCAGGTTCATCGGCGTTGGCAATCTCCATCTGATCGACATCCAGATATTGTTTTGCGCGGGTGTAGAACTCGGTCAACGTATAAACTCGATTTTTACATAGGCTTCTTGCCAGGCGTGATGATGAGTCCAAACCGTTGACTAGGCAGTGTACGTGAACCTCCTCAGACAGAGAATGTACCTGCATGGCTACATCTCTAAACTGATCCAGGTACTTTTGGAGTGTCTCGCCCTTCTTCTGCTTTACTTTGCTCAACGTAAATTGGGACTTGGGTTGTTTTTTGCAAGTGGCAAAGTGCAGCTCAAACTTACGCTCGAGGTCTTCGAAGTTCCAAATAGAATTGTTGAGCAAAGAGCTCAACCATTTATGTGTCGGTCCGGTCAATGTGGCCGAGAAGAGGCGCATAATGACCGGGCCCTCAATCGATCGTACCCACATAAGCTTTTCAAACACTTCGAGGTGGTTACTCGGATCCTGTGTGCCATCATACTTGGGGAGGTCAGCTAGGTCGAAATTCTTTGGATACAGAGCCCTTGCCGTTGCCCTGGAGAATGGTGTTCTTCCGGACCCCGTTAAGTACTTCATTCTATATTCCCTGGGGGAGCCATGCAGTCGAAGGACTATGCTTGCTTCTTGATGCTCGTCTGAGTATCGGTCCTCCTCTTCGTCTCCATCTTCATAATGCTCTCGGTCCCCTTCTTTACCTCGGTCTTGGTACCCTTCTTCATCTCGGTCCTCATTGTCTGTGATCCGAGACTAACGCGTTCTCTTGTGTGATGAGGGCGGCTACCGGTCTCGCCTGACTCCGGCTTCTCTCCTAGTCCTGGTAGGGGCCTGGAGTCTTAATCTAGACTCAGAACTACTGGACGAACTACTATTATCTGCTGTCACCTTCTATTTCCCTTTCCTAGAGTCCCTCCGATTTCCTCGTTGAAAGAAAATCTCCAGCTTTTCCTCTATCATTTGCTCGATAGCCTAGAAATCCTGCTGGCGTTGAAGATGATCCCGTTTTTCCTTGTTTTCGAACCTGTGAAGCATCGACTCCTATGTCCTCCAAAGGATACGGACATCGACGTCTAATGCCGGGACGTTTGGAGCCGGAACATCTGTATGTAGCTGCATCAACAGTAAACCAGTGTCAGGAGGGCAGGTCGTTGTGTCCGTTACATGGCCCTCCGGAGTAGTCTCGCGAGGTCGAGGGTTGAAAGGGTGTCGTTGACTTGGTCCAGCCTGAGGTTGATTTGGTCGTGGATTGTTTGTAGCTTGTGAATGGCTAGGTAGTTGATTTTGACTGTGGCTTCTGGTGTTCGACATCGGTGGTCGCGGGGATAGAAATTTAAGGTCCCTACGGTCGGCACCAATGTTTTGTTCTGGGAACAGGACTGATTGGACTTGACTTGGTGTCAAGCCTAGAGCCTACGTACTCTTTGAAGGGATCAAAGTCCACGTAGTTCGCCATAAACTTGCAGGCGTGAAGTCAGAGGGGGGTGGTGTGTGTGCTCTGTGTGACAGAACGTAAAGTGAGCATAAGTTAGAACGTGTGCACCTGGAGAATGTTCCTCTGTTTATGTAGAGACTGCTGTGGAGGGTATCTCGGACTTGCTAGATACCCCAGAGCACATATCCAGGAGCGAATATCACGTAAGTTCTGTTCAGATTCTCCTCGGATATTGATAGATCATATCTGGTATAATATCGGGTCTTCCCAACTAGTCCGCACACAACATAGTCCTCAGAGTCCCTTATTGGGCCGTCTCTCAAATTTGGGCCTTGGGCCGGTCCGTAACAATAGTAAATTTCAATAACTCCAAATTGATTAATTTGGAATTTTGAAATTTTGATAAATGTGTGAAATTACAGAAGTGTCCTTACTTTTTGTTATTATTATTTTTTTTTGAAAAAATCCTTAAAACACCTTGCCGACCGGTGGTGGCAGCTCTTCATCGGAGCTCTTTCAACCAGTTGCTAGCAAAGGACAGTAGAGCTTCGATGACAGGCCTGCCGGGGTTTTAGGATTTTTTTTTTAAAAAAAAAAGAAGCAAGGCACTTATATAAATTTTTCAATTTGAAATTATTGAAATTCACCACCTTTATTTATCTTTTACATATTTTGACAATATTTTCTGTCATTTTCTTTTTTTCATTTCTAATCATGATAGTTGAAGGGATTCGTACACGCAGCGGATTAAAATTTCTTACGAATCCTTCCTGAGGATCACTCAACGACGTTTAAATCAAGGTTAAGGAACCGAATCATACCTTATATTGAACACGTCCACGTCACGTTCTCTTTGATCAGGTGGGCTACCTTCTCGATTAACACGTTCGTGTCTCGTTCTCTTTGATCAGGTGGACTACCTTCTCGATCAGGAGAAGTCGACTCTAGGATCGGCTTCCTCTACTGGTATCCACACGAACAATACCCGAACACGGTTGCGGCAGCGTGCTAGCGCTTCTTGTGCGTCTCTCTCTCAAGTTGCTCTAGGGTTTCTCGCGGCTTTCTAATACGCTCGACTGAAAAGTCCGTAAGTTTTTTTTCTAAAACCTGATAGGCGTATTATATAACCAAAACTAATCCTGATTAATTTTGGAAATTCGGAATTTCGAATCTGGTCAATATATTAATTAGATCTATCTCATAAATGTAATCAAATATATTAAAAGCCAGATTTGAAATCCGAATCTTGAATTTTGATCAAATCTAAATTTAAAGCCTGTTGATTTAATTTATCAATATAAATTAAATCCGAGATATGATATCTATCTATTTAATTAAATCTGAGATACTATATCTCAATTTAATATTAAACAGATATACGATATCCTTATTCAAAATTAAATGAGATACAATATCTCTATTTGTTTCAGATATTTAATTTATCAAATAAATTAAATACTAAACAAATATCATATATAATATTATAATCTTCATTTATAATATATATATATATTAATTTCGAATTTATATATATATATAAATCCTAGATCAAATTTAGTATTCATTTAATCTCAGACTAATCTGGGATTCAATGAATCTGGACATTTTTACCCGTGTTGGATTATTCTTGTGTGCGATCCTGCAGGCCCATACGAGATTGGCAGTGGGCCAACACTGTATCAGCCCACAAGTCGCAAGCGGCCTCTAGCAAGACATTGCGACTACCCAATTCACATGGGGATCGATGACACGATACTACCTATCGTACAACCATGTCACGTCCCTTTTGTCACGCGATAATTTGGTCAAGGATGAGGCATGGATAATGTCAACTTCCTTTTCTTGACCATTGCTTTCTCGATTCTTGAGTAGTCTAATAAGTGAAATGGAAACTCTTTTCCATCACAGTATGACCATACATTTCTTAGACTCACTCATCGAGGGGCCCAGCATTATCTCTCTACATATGTGAGGGACAAATCCCATCTTGACTACTCACATTCCTCCGCATGAAAACCACTGATCCCGATCCTAGTCTTTATCATCACCCGGTCAAAGGTGACTTTTGACTAGGTCAAAGACCAGTGACTCATCATGTAGGAATCCATGATGATCTCAGGTCATAGGGCGTCGTGGCGTGGTTATACATGAGATATGCTTATGACTTAATCCATGCAGCTTTCTCATAGTGGGTCGGTCCAGCACCTTGTACTCTTACAAGTGCCCATGACTTTGACTCGTATCTCCATATCTCATCAAAGTCATACTGGTCTTATTTCATCTTCACTCCCATGTAGATGACCGACCAGGGACATTTAGGATAATCTATAAGATTATCCAGGGATGCAGTTATCAATACGAACATGAAAACGAAAACGATAACAAAAGAGAATACTTTAAATAACTTAAATATCCAAAGTACAATGAATTGCTCCTAGGGCATAATTTCTAACAGTAGTTCCATTTTCTACGGCTTGAATCCTTTTTTAAAATTATGGTTAGCTTTATAAAGATATTTATTCCCTTTTAACCATGATAATGTGTTGTTTAAGTAGTGGAGTTTGTGCCTATTCAATCATAGTATAGTCGATGAAAGTTACAGTTCTTTCTTTTAAACAATGGTAGAGTTTTCAATGGTTAGTTAAACTATTTTCTATCGTGGTTAATCTTTATAAATTTGAGTTTGTTCCTTTTCTATTATGGTAGACTTTCTAAATAGGGTTTTTCTTTTTTCCTATCATGGTATATACAAATGTTTTAAAATGGTCAAATGACTGTTGTATTAGGGGCACTGCAAACTCTACGAGAATAAAAATCCATAGTGTATGATGGACGAGGACTTCGTCATCTGATGCATGGAACTGTAATATAGATCGACAAGGCTATTACATTGGTGCAGAGCAAATACAAGAAGCAACGACCAAACACACATATGCTAGCTCCATCCTTTTGGAGCAGATCGTGCGATGTCTAGAGAGAGGGGCAAAGTTATCAAGAAATTTCATAACTTGGGATATTATTGTCTATAATTTTAACTTCCATGGAACTCATCTTAGTTCCATTGGCTCTACCAAGGGACCCACTTCCATCATATTTGATGGAATCGCTTCCCTAGAGAAGACCAAACTAAGGTACCAGACAAGTTATAAGATGGATCCAGATTCTCTCACCAGCGAGATTTCTCATCGTCCCTCATTGTCTTTTATTATAGCCGTCCAATATTGATCCAACGGCTTAGAAAGAGATAAATCATCTACTTTTTAAAATTCTATCTCCAACGCATGAGGTAATTTGAAATAGATGATGTGTTTCTTCTTGAACGCTTAGATCAAATAATGAACGGATAGGATTTAAAGTTAATGAGAGACAATGAGAAGATCCAGATCTGTCATACAGCCCATAAAGAAAGTGGTACCAGACAAGTCATAAAACCCATAAAGAAAGTGGTTTAAGGGGTTCAACTCAAGGTGAAGTTGGGGCTCGACAGATCATGATTAAAGAAATATATTTGTAAATATATATTGATTATTTTACATAATAACATGATATGGGATAAAATTAAAAAAAAAGAATGAAACTTAAATTATATAGAAAGAGTCTAAAAATTATTTTGAAAAATAATATATGGAAAAAATATTTTTTTATATTAATTATTTTCTAAAAAAAAATAAGTAAGGATTTACGTGTCATGATAACCTTTCAAAACTTGGTGTGGTTATTGGGGGCGGAAAAAAGGACAAGCACGTGGATTAAGATTTAAGCTCTGATACATACAGGCCTACCACACTTTCTTCCAAGCCTGGATATTGGCAAGGGTAGGAGTCGTGAGAGATTCAATTTTTTTTTTTATATACAAGGCGATAGAGAGGGGGATCGAACCCAGGACCGGGAGGGGGGAAATTAATCCCAATACCACAGCACTACTAGTAGTGCCAATGTGACAGATTCAAATTGAGCTATGACAGAATTGAAAAGTGTTACGGACCTATATCAGGCCCATTTATGGGATGGCCCAACAAGGAACATTCTACATTAGGATCTGCCCATAATGAAGGAAGATCCTAACCAACCTACAATCAAGATTATAATCAGGAAAGATCTCAATGGAGGGATTTGACCTAGATCTGACAGCAAATATATTTGGGCTATGAGGCGCATAGGGCCCATAAATCCTAACCCTAAGGTACACTCTATGAATAAAAGGTAAACCCTAAGGTATAGGGACGGACCCAGGAATTTTATTTACGAGAGGCAAAAATAAAAAATGCTACTTCATAAATAAAAGTACTTAAAATATGATAAAGACGTAAATATAAAAAAATTGAAAGAAATATATTACAAAAATTAAGTTTATTTCACTTGACTCTTACTCTACGTGTTTTCATATTGTTAAACTCATCTATAATTGAATCCGTGCTAAAACTCAAAACAATTTCTTTTTCAATGTATGTAATCAAAGAATCATCAAGAAATTAATCTTCCATTTTATTTCGAAGTTTGTTCTTGATTATCTTCATAGCACAGAAAGATCTTTTAGTAGTTATTGTAGAAACTGGAAGAGTGAGTACAAGTTTAATCACTCTATCAATAAGAGGGTAAATCATGAACTTTCCAGTTCTTACTAGTCCTTGACATAATTCAAATATAGTTGATAAATTAATGAACTCTGGGTGCTTGAGAATGTCAAGCTCAAAATGTTGTAACTTCATTTTCAAATGTAATTTTTCCTGTTCTATGAAATCTCTAGAATGAAATTTATCAACAAGTTTGCAAATATTATTACTATTAAATGACTTGTACTTGTCTCTGGGATCTAAAGCTATGCTCAAAGCAAGTATTCAACAGTATTATCATTGAATCTGCTATTTAATTCTTACAATTGATAATAAATGGTAGCACAAAAGATATTTACCCTATAAAATGTTTCAATAGAAAAATCACTTTGTTCATTTCGAGCACGACCTCTCCTTCCAATATATTTTGCACTCATATCTGGAATGTCATTGTCATGTTTTATGCAAAATTCTTGAACATGAACTAAAAAAGCATCCCAACCTGTCTCTCTTAATTTCTGAAGTAACTCTTTTGTAGTTGAAACCAAATGTAAAGCATTTGAAATATCTTGAGACTCTCGTTGCAAAGCTTGACAGAGGACTTCAGTAACAACCATAATTTCTTTCATAAGATACAATATGATGATAAAATCAAAAGATACCAATGATGAGTATGCATTATCTACATCTCCATGATGTGATGCTGTCTTTCCTTCATTAAAAATATTGTCAACAACTTCACATGTGGCTCGAAACATTTTAAACAAGCTGCATATGGAATTATAATGAGAACTCCAACGAGTAGTTCCATCTCGATGCAAAGTACCAATCTAATTAAGGACAACTCCTGATTTGAGTTCATCAATAGCAATCATTCTTGCAATTTCATTTGTTTGGGTAACCTTTAACTCATCATTACGCTTGCAAGAAGAAGTAACAATATTAATTATGAAGTTCACTTTTTCAAAAAACTGATGAACATGTTTTACCTCATGAGATGCAGCAAACAAGGCAAGTTGAAGGTGATGAGCAAAGCAATGGACATGATAAGCATACGGGCACTCAGTGCAAATTAAAACTTGCAATCCATTCCATTCACCTCGCATATTGCTAGCTCCATCATAGCCTTGTCCTCGAATATTTTGAATGTCAAGATTATGACGACGAAGAGTGTTGACTATTCCTTGTTTTAAAGTCTTAGCACTTGTATCTTCCACATGTACAAGATCGAAAAACCTTTCCCGTACAAAACCATCTTTATCAATGTATCTCAAAACAATAGCCATATGCTCTTTTTTAGATACATCACTAGCTTCATCAACAATAAGACAAAACTTGGCATTGGAAATTTCTTCCCGTATTGTGCTCTTTACCTTCTGAGAGAAAACATGAAGAATTTCCTTTTGAATTCAAGGGGAACTATATGATAAATTTTGAGGAGCTTTTTCTAAACCAACAGCTGCAACTTCTTGATTATAGGAAGCTAAAAACTTTATCATTTCAAGAAAATTACCCCATTTAAGTGAATCTAATTTTTCATCATTACCTTTAAAAGCACATCCTTGAAGAGCAAGCCATCTTGTCACATCCACAGAAACTTGTAGTCTCAAACGATTAGCAGCAATCTCCTGAGAAATAAGTTTTTGAACCAATACCTCAATATGTTGAGATTGATTCATAAGATCACTACATGAACTCACAGTATTTTTATGCATTGAAACAACATTTTTCCCAACATGGCGTAGAAAAGCACAATTTTCTCCATCATTTACCTTTTTCCAATTTTTAAATCCATCAACAACAAATGTATTAAGTCCAAAACAACCACTGCCTGGTTTACTAAATAAATAACAAGGCAAACAAAATGCAGCATCTTTACTTGGAGAATATTCTAACCAAGATGGAAACAAATCAAACCAAGAAACACAAAAATGACGTTGATTCTTCTCTGGACCAGAAAAAGGATAATTTTAAAGCTTGTACTGAAATGGGCCAAGTTTAAGATAAGCACGACGAATTTCGTCTTGTTGATTTATCGGATATTCCCATATTGGAGGGCGCAGTGCAGGATCTCTTTCTAATGAAGCAAGATCAACTTCTTTACCTACCTCTTTATTTTCAATTCGAGGAGACTTTGAACAAAGAGTCTCAGTATTTGACAATTCAATATTAGAGGTAGACAAGGGCAAAGAGTCACTATTCTTTATCTTAAAATAAGTATCAATGGTAGCATTCTTCCCCATAATAATCACCTACAAAGAGTATAAATTATTTCATGACTAATATGATTTTAAAAATATTATTAATAACAAAAGTAAACCGATTAAAATTAAATATTAGTTATCATCAATATTCTCATAGCTATCTGTTAACAAAACTCAAAACTTATCCAAAATACTAACCCTAAAATATTCTCTAATCAGTATAAAAGCAGTACTCTTAGAAAGATAACAGCATGTATAATAAATTTTATGAACGAAATTTTATAAAGGAAGTGATTTTGAGTACCTTATTGATTCTCAAAATTTGTCATAAGCTATTGGAAAAAATGCCGCCAGTGACACAAAGACAATTTCCGAAAAGAAAAAAATGCCGCCAGCGACACAGTGACGATTACTGAAAAGTGTAGAGCAAGTAGGGTTGGAAAAATATATTAAAGGGGTGGGCCCCACCTCTTTACTCTTTCTTAAAATATATATGAAGGCAAACTTGTGTACGTGGGTATATGAAAGCAAACGGTCCGTGAAAGCACACCTATGGGCCCCATTTCAATTAATATATATGAAAGCACTATTTTTTATTTTTTTTAAAAAAATGTTAGGGGGGTGGGGGCCACCCCCAACCCCCTGCGTCCGTCCTTGCTAAGGTATGAACGTTTACTTTCTACTATTTACTATACTGTCGTCACTGTGCACACACACCACCCTTTTTGGCGAAAGCCTCTCTTGTGCACAATGATCCAACATTCTCCTGGCTATTTGCTCCATAGATATCTAGAGTGAACTATCCAATCCAATATCAACACACTAGTCCATCGGGCTAGACATTTGTTGTTCTCACACAGAACAAAAAGCAATATGAGAGAAGCAAATATATAATTAGAAGGGTTGGTAGAATTCAACATCTTGAAGTATTTTTATTGGTTCATCCATAATTTAAAGTATTTTGTGATGTATCTAACAGTCTAGAGTATATTTTTATATTTTTATGTGTGTCCAGTACCCTAAAATATTTTCTTTTTGTGCCTTGGGTGCCAAATTTACCACAAAATATTTTAGGGTGCTAAGTATACATGAAAAAAGTACTTCAAGGTGTTGGATGCATAAAAATATTTTAAAGTAATGGACGTGCTTGAAAAATTGCTTCAAGATGCTAGATGCACTAGATGCATATATGGGAAAATATTTCAAGATATTGGATAAACCTTAACCCTGTTTTGAGTCTAATTAACTTGTTTATGTGGATCTTTCCTTCACTCATCCTTGTATTTCTCCCTCCATGCTAGAGCCAGGAAATCGAGCCGGCCCATTTAAGCCTTGGCCCTTCAAGGGTCAGGCTCATAAAATAGACTTTCCAAATAAAGTTGGGCCTAAAAAGGCAGCCTTGTAGGGCCAAGGGTTGAAATTAAAAGGCCAACCCATTGTTGTTATTATTATTATTAACTTGTCAAGTTGGCAGTTGCCCACTTGTCCTGCTGACCAAGTCTGACCTTGAATTGGTGGAAGAACAATCAACAAATATTTCCAATTCTTTCAAAGATGGAAACTGATATTATGAGCATTCCAATTGCTACAGTAACCAATGATTGAACTTTTAACAAAATATAGAAGTTCCATTCTTCTATGTAATGTTCAAGCTCTTATTTTTACTTGCAAGTGGATGCATGAATTCACATATGATTATTATTTACTAATTTATATGTATTTTGTTTTTTTATACATTTATTTATCGATTTAATTGCAAATACATAATAACTATATTCTAATTTTATGATTTGATTTATTATTTGTTGCATATAAAGATTATGGATATATTCATGATGTAGGAGAAGAATTCTTGATTTTTTTTACCTATAAAGCAAAGCTTACTACTCGAAGTGAAGCACAATCAAATGTTTTTGAAATTAATGATAGTTGCAAAGAAGATAAAAATGATAGTAATCATACTTATGTTGTTTAGTGGTAAGCTTCTTATGCTTTGTGTAACACCCGTCCTAAATGCGCCTATATTTATCAGAGTTGTAGCGCACAGGCATCAAAATGATTTGAACGACTTAATTGCAGAATAAAACTTTCATAAAATAACTTAGTTTGGAAATACGATGATAAATTTTTTGCGAGCAATATCTTCCCATAGAGGTATCTTAATACAATAATCCAAAATAGACAAATGATAAACGTTGAAGTACAGTCTAACTACTCATATTTTTCCAAAAAGTCCAACCTGCGATAATCCTTATAGCTACATCTCTCCTCTTGATCCTAATCCACTACCTATCTCTTTCATGCGGTTTGGAGTTCAAATGAATGAACCCCAGGGGTGACAGTTAATCTCATATACAGGTATGAAATGTAAATCACCGTATAACACATGTATAAACATAGAACAATTCACAGTAAACAAGTCGCACCGTAACCGCAGTTAACGGCCAAGGACCGCAGCCCTTTATGGAACACGCAACTCCATTCTTAGGACACGCAGCCCCAATCCATAGCTAGGATACACACATGCAAATTATCTAACAACCATGATCAGTCATATATGAAATACATACGTACAAGCTAATGAGATAACAATTACCCACCTCAAGCTTGGATCATTAACTCGTTCGAATGTGCTGGGATCAGAAGAGGTGTCAAGGTATGCCTATAAACATTTATCATTGTCATTAGTCACTACTTGCGTCGTAAAACAACTAACTATGCGAGTCATTCTTAGAGGATTTAAAAATGGATTAATCCCTAAAAATCCCCTTACTAATATTACCCGCTTTAATAAATAATAATAATATTTATTATTATTTATTTATTTTATTAATAGCCATGTCCTTTTAAAAAAATGTTAAGAAGGGTTTCCTTATCACTGTAGAGTTTTTATAACCCTTAATAGGCAAGTTACCCAAAAGAAAGACCTTTACTTTGAAGGTTGTCCACAAATTAACAACTTGCATGACTAACTTAAGACCTACCAAAAATTCAGCTTCTAACTTTTTTAAGAATTTAGAAAATTCATAATTGAACCTATACAACTCCAAATGGAGTGATTCCAATTTCTACTTAAACCTTGATAAGTCTATTTTCATAAATTAAAGTCACAAAGTTGATTTATGATTGAGAAAATGCCCAGAATTTTCCAGATTTATTGATCAATCTTTGAAAAATCATTACTCCTTCAATACTTATTAGAATTCGACGAATTACCTATCAAATTAAACCTCTATGTGTCTATTATTTATCTGAAAAATTTCATGTAAAAACGAAAAGGGTTACTTGATCCGAAGTCCAACGTCATTTCACTATTCCAAAACCATACCAAAAATTTTCAGGTTTTTAGCTCAACTTGCGAAAATCCTAACTGGAGTTATAGACCTCCGTTTTAGGTGTTCTTTAGCTTTTTGGAAAGCTTGAGATGTCTACTATTTACTGTAAAAATTTCAAGGTCAAAGGAGTTCATTTGCCCTGGTTTTGCTCTATCCAAAATATATTGTTGCAGCTAATTCAGTTTCCAAAAATAACATCAGCATGCATGGGTATAATCATGTGCTCACGTGTATATGTGTCAGTGAAATCTTCTCAACTATACATACTTTAGATGTGGTCAAATGACTCAGACACATGCTCCCTGGAGTTCCTGACCAAATGTACACAACCACCAAATGCACCCACGGTTATCATGGTTTCAGCGTTAAACAACTAGGCAGCACTTATGAAATACTCTTGCAACCATTTGTACTTTCTCTTATCTTTCCGTTAGGGTACTCAATGAGGGAGAGGCTATGGCTTAATTATTATTAAAGACTGAACCACAAACCCATGCAGCAGAAACTAACGTGCAGCATTTGTAGAAACTACAAGGAAAAGGTTCCAAAAGGCTCACCATTGGTTTCTCCAAATATTTAGCCGAAGGAAATATGAAGAATGAGCGCTGGCTGGTTGGTTTTCTTCAGCTCTTCATTAATCTTCTTCTTCCTTTGACTCTCCCTCTCGATCACAGCTCCTTTCTCGGCCTCTCACCCTGTTTCCTTCTTCCATTCTTTCTCTTTCTTTCATTGCTCACTCTCTTACGTTCTCAGACCCACTCTCAGTGTGTTTCTCTTTTCTTGCTCTGTTCTTTGGGGATTAAAATAGAGCATTCTTTTTCTCTCAGCCTCTAACTTTCGGTCTCTCTCTTTCTTGGTCGCTGCAAATGTTTATAATGAGAAGGAGAGGGTGGCGTTTGGCTCAAGAAGTGAGGGGAGGTGTGAGATCGCGTGTACAGTGAACGCCGAAAGCAATATAAGCTAACAAGAACGGCGCTGTGATTTCTCACGTCTCTGATGGCGTGATTGACCAAGAGACTATGATTTGCTTTCTGCTTTGCGTCTTTGTTAAAAGGTTCTGCATATATCCACGTGGCTTGCTGCTAGAATTGGCTCTGTCATTGTTTTCTATATCCACATTTCTTTTTCTTCCGGACATAACTAGAGGGGGATACTGATGCATAGAAACAATGAGTTGGCTTAAGGGAAGGTAATGGGTTGGGTTATGCATATCATTCATGGGCCGTGAGGTTTGGAGGAGAAGAAAATGGGAATTGAGAATGAAGTGAAGTGTGTGTGTGTGTTGTTTATGCGTGAAGTAAAATAAGGGAGAGTTTATGTGTGTGTGTGGGCCGGACGAAGGGAGTTTGGGCTTGAGTATTAGTGAATTGATGGAGTATATTTTGCGTGTTGTACCAATAAATTATTTGTTTACCACCGAGAACAGCAGTGCAGTGGCACAGCTGGTGGTATTGAGATGCCTTATATCTCCCCTCAGGTCCCTGTTCGAATCCCCTCCCCTCGCCTTGTGCCAAAAAAAAAAAAAATAATAAATTATTTGTTTTCGCATGAATAGAGACACATGCCATTCACATGCACAAGTATATGCTACAACAACACCGGCACTACTAGTAGTGTAGTGGTATTGGGAGTAGTCTCCCCACCCTCTTGTACTGGGTTCGATCCCCCCATCCCCTATTGCCTATATATCAAACAAAAAAAAAAGCTACAACAACACTCATTTTCTATACCTATATACCTTTTCCAATTTAATTGTAACATTAAATATGTGAAGGAAATTAATCCTTATTTCCTTTCAAGGATTTTTCTTTCACAACTTAATTCCTTTAGGCCATTAAATATAATTTTTATAATTTTTTTAAGCCTATTTTATTCTTTACTTGAATTTTATTCTTACATTAAATATGTGATGGAAATTAATCCTTATTTCCTTTCAAGGATTTTTCTTTCACAACTTAATTCCTTTAGGCCATTAAATATAATTTCTATAATTTTTTAAGCCTATTTTATTCTTTACTTGAATTTTATTCTTTTTCCCAAAATAAATTAATTAAGGGAAAAATAATCCTATATTTCCAATAATTATTCTCATAATTATTTCAAGCCAAATTTTCATAATAAATTTCCATACTATATTTCCAATTTCCAAATCCTGAAATTTGGGATGTTACACTTTGTGTGAGTTATTGGTGGACGATAGTTTAGTTTTGATTATAAATGAGTGACTGTATCTATTTGTTGCATGATGCATATAGTTTATACCTTAATATTGACAACATTTATTTGATGAATTATAACTTAAATTTTTGTTATTTACTAATTATATTTTTTTGAAAAAATGTAGGAAAAATAGGTAAAATTTAGGAAAATAACTTTCGGCTCTATAGGGTTGGCCCTGGTTCGCATGCTTTCGGGACAGGCTTTGAAATATATATATATATATATGTTTTTCTTACCCCCGATCCTAAAAAGGCTAGCCTTTTTAGACCTTGGTCCTTCAAGGAGTAACCTTGATTCCCAGCTCTACTCTACACACAGTTCACTCCCATTTTTGTATGCCTTTGCATAATTACCTCTCGTCTTTGAATCTCTTTGCAATCAGCAATATATTGTGCTTCTTGGTCGGTATTTATAGCTTTTATTTCTCTTTCCTATATCATATTATATTTCTTCTTCTTCTTTTTTTTTGCACTATTTTTGGATGGAAAGAAAATTTGAGAAGGAGAAAAGTGGGGAAGAAAATGGTAGAGAGAATGACTTTTTTCTTGTTTAGATTAGGGGAGAAAATAGGACGAGGAGAAATGTGGCAAGAAAAAAAAATGATGTAGGTCTCATGTTTGTACCCCAAAATTTCTCCCTATAGTTGAAGAGATTATTGGTAGAAAAACCACATTTTACCATAGCCTCCCTAATCTTCCACAACAAAACTTTCATTCCTTGATAATGGAGTCGTTCTCATGCCTGCTTAGAAATTATGCAAGATTTTGGGATAATGCTTATATGTATGTTATAAGTATAATTATGAATGACGAAATTATAAATAGTAATATATTGATTTTAAAAAATATTTAAAATAATTTCATTTTAATTTGACTTTAATCTTTAATTTAATGGTGTTCATTTTTTACTTAAATTTATTTTTCATGGAATTGCTTTAAAAATGGGTTAAACATTAAATAAGGGTATCATTGTCATTGTAAATATCATGAAGGGATAATATTCTCCCCCACTTTTCTCCACCCTCCATTATCTTCCCCCACCCCAAGTCATTTTATCTTCAGTGTTCATATATCTACTCTGTGAGAGTGCCTTTATTACTCAATTGATTGTTGTAAAATCTTAAGGTAGTGGGACATTGAGTGTAATTGTTTGATTACATCTATAAGGGGGAGTGAGTCCTGGTGAGGATTACTCGGTAAGAGCCTTTGTAAATAGACACTCTGAAGACTAGACATAGGTCATGATATTAAAGCTAAACCAATATTAATCTCTATGCATACTTCGGTGATATCTTTCTGATCCTTCCTACGTGATTTAATTATTTATTAAGATTGTTTTAATTTTTATATTCACCCAATTCACCCCTCTGCTGGGGTGCTACACTGCAACTAACACATTGTTCATCAGTGTTTCTATATCTAATCTGTGAGAGAGTTTTAAAATAATTTTGATTTCTGTAAAATCTCAAGGTAGTGACACATTGAGTGGGATTGTTAGATTATAATTTGTAAGGGGGACTAAGTCCTAGTTAGGATTACTCTGTACTAAGGTACCAAGAACCTATGTAATCTCGAAATGATAGTAAAAATCTCAGAGATGCTCTACGAACTGGATATAGGTTAGGAAGTTAAAGTGAACTAGTATAAACTATTGTGTACACTTTAGTGATATTTCTTTAAATCTTCTTTTTGATTAAATTGATTATCATCTTTGGTTTAAATTTTTAAATATCACCCTAATTCACCCCTCTTGGGTGAAACTTTAGCACTAACACTGATCTCTGCCTTTAGTTTGAAACTTGAGCGGTTCAGATTAAATGTCTATAAAATATTTAAAAATACCAAATTATTAAAAAAAATAATTATAGAAATTCAAAAACTGCTAAATTTTAGTTATTATAAATTAAAAATGAAATATAAAATATTTAAAAAGAATATTTTATGAGATATTAAATCTGAACACTGAACTGCTCATATTTCAATTTAAAGATTGATATAATAGTGTAGAGGAAGATGATAGAAAGAGAACAGTAAGAGTAGAGGACTATTGTAACGTCCTCCATTTTACTTAACATAATCATTGATTAAGGGTTGATCAATGACTAAGTAATGCTTCATCGATTGCCAAAGTATACAAAATAAGTCAGAGTATGCAAAATGAGCCCTAACGTGGCAATATACAATCATCCAACATATACCAAAAAGATGGAAGTATTACTTTCACCAGAAATAGCCTAAGCTTTCGAGGTCTTCCTTGATGGACTCGCACAGGAACTATCATCTGAAAAATGTTGGTAACCATCAATCCAACTCATTACATATACTAATATATGCTCGTGAGGTGAAATATGGAACAATAAATATAACACTAGTATTAAAAATGTATTTCACGAATATACACATTACAAATTTTCATGTCATGAATTCTATATCAAAATTATGTATCACAGTTTTCATTAACACAATTCCCAATATGCCTCCCATCAATGATCAATCCAATCAAACTGTCTTATTTCCTCTGACTAGACCCATAGGCTAAATTACATCCATATTACCGGTTACTCAAAAGCTCACTGGTCATGTGATGAGGACTGACCAAAATCCTCAGAGCATATATCCCAGACCATTGGTCTTTTCCCATCATTGAATTAGTGGGGTGTCATAAGCCTTCATTGAACTAGTGGGTCAGTCCCTCATTGAATAGGTGGGACAATAGAAAGCCGATTATCATGCACCAATGGAGGCCTCACCACATGGTGGAATAAACTACTCTATTTCTTCCTAATTCAACCCTTTCCATAATTATCATAATAAATATCATAATATCAAAATTCTCAATTCTTATACATAAATAAATAAATATGTATATATTCACAATTCAAATCATAAGGTTCCGCAAGACAATTTCTATTAAGATATTTATAATCATTTCACAAAATACTCACAAACAACATATTGGTACACATAACAAGTGGAAAGTGGTTACCTTTCGCCAAAGCTCACTATTATCACATTGCTCCTAATCCAAGAGCTCAAACACATGTCAAAAATCAATCTACCACAACCAATTTACTAACCATTAATAACTCTTTTAAAACTCTAAATAATCAAAATTATAACTTATAATTTCATAAAATTAAATATACATTTGGAAGGCTTGAAATGGGCACATTATGACGAGACTGAAAAATCAGTGAAACCATTGTAACTATTAATTCTCTTTCTATTTATTACTAATTAATAATACCAATTTCTATTTATTATTAATTAATAATTTCTTTTTGCTAATAATAATAATAATAATTTATTTATTATTATTGTTGTTGTTGTTTATCTATTTAATTCATTATTATTATTATTATTATTATTATTATTATTATTATTTATCTACAATTATTTTTGAACTTTCAAAGGCTATCCTACCAGTTTAAATTAGGAGTTTAAAATACTAATCATCATATAAATTATGCTCTTTAGATATTAATAAAATCATATATACTCTTTGGATATAATATTCATACTCTTTATTTACATTACGAGCTCATGTGCATATGTCCACTAGCTTTTAGTATATTATTCTCTTAAAAAAATAACTAGCTTGACTATTTCCATGCTTCATATATAGCATAATACATATACACACACACATTTAACCACACACACTTAACAATTATTCACTCCCTTCCTAAAAAAAAGACCAACAGATTTTACCAATACACACACATATCTCAATTTTCTCCCTCGTGGGTCCCACAGCATTAAACACACACATACTCCAATTTTAAATCAATTTGACAAACTGCAAGTTTTCCTATCATTTCCAAATGCAAAACCATGGTTTTCCTTCCTTATATAAACAAAAGTATAAATGACAACAATAAATATATATATATATATATTCATAATAGCAAGCTTCTATATATTGTTCTTTAAAAAAAAAAAACCAAGTGTGTATGACAACAATTTTTCTTTTATATCTCGGGAAAGTTTCCTTTAATTTTTCTCCATGCGTGATAATATATATACCTAAACAATGCATATGCAGACCCCTATTTCCCAATGGCACCGATACACAAATCAAGTGCTATATATATATATATATATATATATATATATATATATGTGTCTTTATTTAGTTTAACCAGTGAAGTGTTTTCCAAAGTGCAGTGACGCCATACACACACACACACTTTTACACTCCCTAACGAGACTCACGTTATTCCCTTCAGAGCAGCGTTGTCATACATATATATATATATATATATATATATATATATATATATATATATATATATATATATATATATATATAGACAGTAGCTTTCCTTTCCTTCTATCCCCAAAGACAACATATATATATTCCATTCACATGACAACAAGACAAGTTCTTCCTTTTCCTTTTACACTTGCAGCGTAAATGTGAGCTTGCATTTTTAATATATTATAAACAACAACTCTAATATATATATATATATATTATACAAACAACAAGCCCTATGAGTTTTAAAACTAAAAAACTATGATATATAACTAAAAAACTATGATATATATATATATATATATATATATATATATATATATATATATATATATATATATTGCACAGTTAGCTTCCTCTATTCTAAGTTTTCATTCGCGGCAACCCCAAGGGTTACTTCCTACGGCTTTAAACTCAGCCACTTGGGATGGGGAAATGACGAAAATCCAAAGGAGAAAAGACCCGATGGTTTACCTCTGGTTCTAATGAGAATTCCCGTTGAAAAACAAACACCCCTGTTTCAGTGAGTTTTATGCAGAGGAAGATGGAACAACTAAAACTCACACTTTCTCTTGGTCCTCCTTTACACTCGTGTTTTCTTGGTGCTATTGAATGAAGGTAAGTTTAGCAACTAGTAAATATATAGAAGGTGAATGACCTGGTCCGAGGAAACAAAGCTAGCGGTTTGAGACATAAAACAGTGGTGTGTGGTGTTGAGTTTGAAACTTCGGCGACACAAGGCTCGAGAGGCATGGCTTCGAGATTGGTTTCCTGATCTTTCCTGCTCTTGAGGTTCCGTAAATAATACTATGATCATTCTTTGAGGTTTCTGTTTTTTTTTCCGCATTTTGGTTCAGTTAACGTGTCACTGCTCTAAGAAAGATTAATGGATGTTAGATTTTTTTTTATGCTATTGCACCCGGTTCACCAGAGCTTTGCCCGCCTAGTCCGGATCGAGGTTCTGTTGCGCGCATACGCGGATTGATGTTAGATTATATATATGTTTTACTGCTCCCATGTTTTGGCTGCCTCTGGAGTTTTTTTTTTTTTGGGTAGAAAGGAGAGGCATTCGCCTTATATATTAGAAATAGCTAAAAGGGGATCAAGTCCCAGGCAATCATTTGTAAACATGGCCCTAAGATTTTCCGGGCAATCATATAACAAAAGAAGACTTAGACAAACCCTCCTTGGCTAATGCATCAGTCATGGTGTTTGCTGTACGAGATATATGCCTTAACATCACCTCCCATTGCTTGTCCAACATACCTCTGATCTGCAAAAAAATGCTGCTGTGGAGTTTTTTTTTTTTGATATAAAAAAGTTGGATGGGTTCGGCATCAGTCCCCCACTAAGGCCAGGGCACGGCCCCGGGCTCTATGAGCACTTACTGGGGACTTACGAGATCGCCTACCAAAGGAGTCCTAGCAACGGCAGAGGGGATCGAACCCACGACCCAAGGGCCTAGTCCTAGTGTAGGCGTCATGAGCGATCTGAAAGAATAAAGAAGAGGATAATCTGAGTCGTGTCCGAAAACACTGTCCTATAGAGTTATTCCACAACCACCGGTAAAGAAGAAGCGGTACTCCCCAGGATTAAACAGATTCTTCTTGATTAAATCAAGTCGGCAGAACTGGCGGAAGATAAGATAACTCAGCAAGAGATTACCGATGTTTTCTAATTCTCTCTGTTTAATGGTGTCACAATTGGGGTATTCATAAATAATGAATCAATGCCTTGAAGTGGTGACTCTTGAACATTACACCTCTTCAGAAAGTCATAACTATTTGTTTAATTCATGAATCATGTTTATTCATGAACCAACACAAATCCCTTAATTTGTAAGAACATAACTTCTCAGAACGCATCTTTTCATTTAAACATATTCCATAACATTGGAAAGACTCTTTCTTTGACACACCTATATGCAATATTTACAACAATCCCCCACATGTGTCAAAGAAAACACCATTAGCTAAGTTATACCCAGGGACATAACCATTGTATCTGGTGGTCCGTAGAACTATGAACCAGACCTAGACCAATAACACTTAATACACAGAGATGTCAGTGAAGCATGCTTCTATGAACTAACAAATCTTGGTGTGTATTAGAGGCATTAATGATCAGATTATATCCTAACATTTCCGCTGTTAATCAACGGTTTTGCGCGTTATGACGGCCATGCACGTGCCTGGTACATAACGAATGCTCTAGAGATTTCGCCAAGATCTCATAGGAGCGGCCACACTCCACATTCGTAGAGGTGATTTCATGTAATTGTGCCTGCACTAAGCACACCGTCTTGTATGACTATGAAACCATTAAGAGCTTTGCTCAACCTCAAAAACGTGCATTCTAGCACTCTCCCATTGTCATAGGAAGGGACAAATGTTATTTTTGTGCTAGTCAGAATTGACGAACGACTTGTTCTTACCCATTGAACCTTCTTCATGGGATCACCAATCACAAAGGTTGGGTTGCCATCGCTGTCAATTACGAGTTGGCTTTAGTCCCATTCCCCTTGACCAATTTATTTCATCCTGCAGGGTTTTGTTAACGGCCGATAGGTCTATTATTGACCTCACCAAATCGATTGAGATAACTCCATCACAATTCTTAAGCTAGCTTATCACAATATATCTCAAACGATTTTTATTTCATCATTGTACTTTTACAATGGCTATTGCCATCTGGCAATCACATATCGTCGACTTTAAGCGTCGGTTTCTTATCAAAGTATTTGCTAAGAGATTTTTTAACATTCTCAGCACTCTATCTATTTCCAAAGTAATCAATTTTGACTCACATAATACTTTAATTTTGTCACCACTAAAGGTCAATGATAACCAGTGGATTTTCACACATAAACTAAATCTTAGTTAACATCCGTGTGCATCAATACAACGGGAATCCACTACTTGATGCCAATGTTATTTAGGGCATTATCCCTTAACTATTTCTTTCTCTTCATGAGAGTTTATATATGCTCAATCTCCACATATCAATCAGTATGTAATGGGATTAACATTTATCAGTGCTACAAATTCTCAACAATTTGTGCATACATTGATTGAGCTTTAAAATAATCTCAAGTAGTATCATAAAGAATCTTCACATAATGGTCCTCAAAACCAATATTTAGAAACATTTCTTACTTGTCATCAATATTCTTTTATGATCTGTGACACCTAAAATCACATCCAATTCTCTCATGCTTTCAAGCACAAGACATAATATTTTTTGACCAAGCAAGTCATCCACATTAAATTAAATATTTCATGGTATCATGCATGCTTATACCAAGAGAAATTAATAATACTATGAAAATTAAGCACATTTATCTATACAATAGATAAATAATTAAAATTCCATACCATTGTCATATATTGTTTCAAAACACAAAATATTTGATAATTCACAAAATTTGCTTTCAGTAGCAAATAACAGAGCCTTTGTTAAATAATCATAATACATGGCAATTTTATAATTTTCAACATATTTTCTTGCATCAAAATAATAATTTTTAAGGTATCACATATCTTAGATACGCTCACACTTTCAAATATTTTATAATCAATAAAATTCTAATTAAATTAGAATCCCACTAGTACATTTATAAAGATCCACACTTTATAAAACTACATAATCATATGACTGTATACTTCAACAAAAGGTCGTGCCAATTTAATCTTTAATTAAATGAGAATGTCTCAAACATTATCATTTATATAACAAAATTTGCTTTTCACAGAAAAAGAAAAAGCCTCCACTTAATTAATTTCCTTTTGTCAAAATAATATATATTTTATATATTAATATTCTGTCCTCACACATAATTTTCCACATAAATTTATAAATCTTTAATTATTTTAAATAGCATTATTTAATAATATTCACACTATTTAAATATGTGTGAAACCAATGCCACAAATTCTCTTTGAAAAATTCAAAGCACCAGATTATAAATTATCAAATAAATTAGTATCTCCATATTGACAATAAAGTCTTCTACAGGAATAAATTCCCTTTTCATTCTAATTAATTAAATTAGAATTTTTCAAATATTTCATAATCCACAAAAAATTAAAGTCCAACGTTTTTTCTTTTATAAAAAACGTGCAGCCTAAAACACTTACTAGCCCAAACAGAAATAAGTTTGGCCCAACAAATGAGCCCCCACACTAAATATAGTTGAAGTATATTTCGGCCTACTCTCATGCGTAGAGGCGCCATCGTCTCAGTGGTTAAGGCGTTTTTCACTCAAACAACATGATGCTGGTTCAATCCTTGCCAGGCGCGTTTCTACAAGATTTTCTTTTGAAAAAAACGGTGCATAAAATTGGCACCCAAGGATTCGAATACGCGACGTAAGGGTGCAACACACCTTGTAGGCAGGCCATTACCAATTGAGCGACACGCCTTTTGTTTGAGAAGGAGACATCAAATAAATAAAAACAATTCCATTTCAGAGTAGGGTGTCATCTTCAACCTCCAGTCGGGTCGTTTTGACCTGTTTGGATCCTACGATCGGGTCCGTCGGACCCGACGCTTCAACCCTCCATAACCAGCGTTTCCGACGTCGGTTTTTCACGTTCTTGGTGTCTATCTCTTCGTTTTTTCGAGATCTATGCAATGAAACCAATTTTGTGGCCTAAAACCACTGTTTTATCATGACCAATCTCAAAAAACAAAGACGGAAAAAACTGATTTCGTTATAATCCCTTTCTACGCTCTTCCATTTTCATAACTTTTCAATAAGGCCCACTTGCCTTTCAAAACAATATACAAACACGTCCCTCTTTCATATTCTTATCATAACAATGATAACTCAAGCAAAATTAAAATAATGGTGGGACCAATAAAAGATAAAGACGTGTGAACTTTTCGAAATAGTAACATCAAAGCATAATGGTCCACAGATTCTAAAATTGAGTTTTAGTCTTCCAAATCAAATCCAACCCTTTTTTTTTTTGGACGCTGTGGACCCTCAACTAATATATTTGACCAGTAGCCCTTCAAGACTGCTGAAAATGGTTATGAACTATGCAGAAATCCGAGCACAATTTTCGTTGTGTCCTTAACCAATAGTGTGCTCATACTCTTATCCATTTGTTTCTCTCAATCTCTCACCCTCACTTGCACACACAAATTTCATAATCAGCGAGATTAACTCTATAGATTGTAGGCATCATGAGCGATCTGAAAGAATAAAGAAGAGGATAATCTGAGTCGTGTCCGAAAACACTGTCCTATAGAGTTATTCCACAACCACTGGTAAAGAAGAAGCGGTACTCCCCAGGATTAAACAGATTCTTCTTGATTAAATCAAGGTGGCAGAACTAGCGGAAGATAAGATAACTCAGCAAGAGATTACCGATGTTTTCTAATTCTCTCTGTTTAATGGTGTCACAATTGGGGTATTCATACATAATGAATCAATGCCTTGAAGTGGTGACTCTTGAACATTACACCTCTTCGGAAAGTCATAACTATTTGTTTAATTCATGAATCATGTTTATTCATGAACCAACACAAATCCCTTAATTTGTAAGAATATAACTTCTCAGAACGTATCTTTTCATTTAAACATATTCCATAACATTGGAAAGACTCTTTCTTTGACACACCTATATGCAATATTTACAACACCTAGATCCCTTACCATTTATACCAACTCATATTGACTGGTGTGGAGTTAACTTGGGGAGTTTGGGTTGATTTGTTAATATGGGCCTAAGGAGCAATCCAACAAAATAGCAAATGAGGTGGGCTATTTATTTGTGAATGTGTGTGTGTGTGAACGTGGCCATGGGAAAGGAAAAAAAAACAAAACAAGAAAGCTGATGATTGTTTAGGTACCATTTAGGCCAAAACAGAAAGATTGATACTTGGATGCTATTGGGTCGAAAATAACACATGTATGAGCCTTCTTGACCTATCAAATATAAATCTACCGGCACTACTAGTAGTGTAGTGGTATTGGGATTCATTTCCCCCCTTCCGATCTTGGGTTCGATCCCCCCCTCCCGCCTCCCTTATCGCCTTGTATCAAAAAAAAAAAATATAAATCTTAAAATTTCCTTTCTTGCAATTATTCCTTTTATTTATCAAATAAATTCTAGAATAAATTCCTTGATGCTTAATAATGATTTTCTTCCTTAAATAAACTTCTTAAGCCCTTAAAGTAATTTCTCTAAAAATCTTGGGCTATAATTCTACCTCAAACTATTTTTCTTTAAAGTTCTCAAGAAAATAAGTCCTTAAATTCTACCAATTATTTCCATAATTATTTTGGGCTAAATTTCCATCATAATTTCTATACAATATTTCAAATTCCAAATCCTAAAATTTGGGATGTTACAACCATAGCCAATTCCTAACATTTTTTATTAAACGAAATTAACAGAGACTAAATATGCACAAACTTAAGTGAAAAAAATAAAATTTAATGTGAAATTATGCTCTAAGGGCAAGTCATTGTACTTTAAATACTGTTATTATTTAAAGAATTTCTCTATTTAGTCATCATAACGTTTGCATGTTTATTATGATAACTGTGTCGTTGGACGTATCATAAAGATTGTCCTAAATATCCCTGGTCGGTCATCTATGCGGGAGCAAAGATGAAATAAAACCAGTATGACTTTGATGAGGTATAGAAATACGAATCAAAGTCTTGGGCACTTGTAAGAATACAAGGTGCTGGACCGACCCACTATGAAAAAACTGCATGGATTAAGTCGTAAGTTTATCTCATGTATAATCGCATCATAATGCCCTTTGACCTAAGATCATCATGGATTCCTACATGAGAGTCCCTGATTTTTGACCTAGTCAAAAGTCACCTTTGACCGGGTGATGATAAAGGCTTTGATCGGGATTAGTGATTTTCATGCAGAGGAATGTGAATGGTCAAGATAGAATTTGCTCCTCACATTTGTAGAGAAATAATATTGGCCCCTCGATGAGTGAGTCTGAGAAATGTATGGCCATACTACAATGAAAAAGAGTTTCCATTTCAATTGTTAGACTACTCGAGAATCGAGAAAGTAATGGTCAAGAACATGAGGATGATACTATCCATGGTTCATCCTTAACCAAATTATCGAGTGACAAAAGGGACGTGGCATGGTTGTATTATATGTTGTATCGTATCAACGATCCTCATATGAGTTGGGTAGTCGTAATGTCTTACTAGAGACCGCTTGCGACTTGTGGGCTAGTACAGTATTGCCCCGCTGCCAATCTCATGTGGGCCTACAGGATCGCACACAAGAATAGCCCAACACGAGCAATAATGTCTAGATTTATTGAATCTTAAATATGTCTAAGATTTAATGAATACAACATTTAATTTAGGAAGTATATATATATATATAAGGATATGATATTGTCACTACCAATTTTATGACACTACCAGCTTTTCACCTTTAAATCAAGATCTTACCTACCTTTATCATTTCTTTCTCCTATTGAGTTTCTGATCTAACGGTGAAAAAGTGGTAGTGACTTGGTAGTGACGTAAAATTGGAAGTGACAATATGTTCTATCCCCCACACATATATATATAATATTAAATTCGAAAATAATAATAATATATTTATATAGATAATAATATTATTATGTAGTATTTAATTTATTTGATAAATTAAATAACTAAAATAAATAGAGATGTTGTATCTCACATTTAAATTTGGAATAGAGATATCGTGTATCTCAGATTTAATTTGAATTGAGATATAGTATCTCAGATTTAATTAAATAGATAGATATCATATCTCAGATTTAATTTATAAAGATAAATTAAATCAATTAGCTTTTAATGTGGATTAAATAAATATATTAGATTAAATATGTTGGACATATTAATTAATATATTATTTTAATCCAAATTCAAATTTAAAGATTACTTAAAATTAATTTTGAATATTTTAATATAGCCTTTTAGGGTTTTCAAAACTATAATGACCTTGTTGTATTAAAAAAAGGGGGAGAGACGAGCCACAAAAGAAAACCTAGAAAAAAGAAAAAGATGTAAGACATTGAGGGCACTAGCATGTTGCCGTTGGTGTTGGAATTTGTTCGGTGTGATACTAGTAGAGGGGTGGATTCGCTGAGTTGATCGAGCAAGACGTACACGAAAAAATACGGTTTTTCACTAACCAGATTCGAAAAATTTTAATGAATGAAATCTTCCTGCGGTGTGTAGGATCCCAACAGTTTAAAGATACAAAATTGAGTAGCTCACAGTTTGTTTTTTGCTCAAAGTAGCTTACGGTTACTATTATGATTTAGAATATATGTTATTATCGTTAGTAAATGTCAAATTATATTATTGAACAAAAAAAATGTCAAATTATATTTTAAAAGTTGAAATGAGTTTTTGGCATATTAACATCCAAATTAATATCTGATAAACTTCTCTCTCTCTCTTTTTTCTTATATATAAAAAAAAAGTAAAAAAATTTTCTTTTTAATCTATAACGGAAATTAGGAAATTGAAGGAAAAAAATAAAATCATCATCCAATATGATCAAATACGAACAAATATAAATAAAAAGTAAATTAGAAACTATTAAAAAATAATCATCTATAATGTAGGACTATGATGTCACTACCTCTAAATCAAATCAATATCCATAATTTGCGTCATCAGAGTCAGAGAAGGATGAGTCTGTTGATTCGTCAGAAGGCTCCATATCAGAAACTTCAAGCGGTACAAGTAGAAAATCCAACTATTATAGGAAATAATAGAAATTTAAGAAATCATCAAATTATTTTTAAACTTGATTACTTAGTCAATCAATTATAAAACAATATAAAAATGGAATTAGGAATTAATCAACAATAAAGTTGATTGATTGATGACGATGGATTAATGTTTGAATGATTATAAATAAGCACAAAATGATGTATACCTAATTTTAATTTATAAATCAGGTTCAAAAAAATTTAATTTATAAATATATTAAGAAGCAATTATTTATACATTGTTTCTGAGATAATAAATTATCGGCTGCCAACTGTTCTTGCTAGTTTAAAAAAAAAAAAAAACTGTTCTTGCTACTTTTCGTTTCTAATTTCTATTATAAATTATTAAGCCTATTATTAAGACGAAATGACAAAAGCATTAAAAAATATTTTCGGCTTAAAATTAAAATTTTTTATATTTACATTTTTCAAAATATTATTATATATATTGATAGATTATTGATTAATAGATCAAAAAGTTAAACGCCAATATATAATTTTGTATACTTTAGTTTTCCCCCCCCCCCCCCCCCCCCTCCCGATTGAATAGATATTTGGTTACTAATTTTACAAAATTATATTATTTTATTTGGAAATTAATCCGCCCAAGCCAATAAAAAACTGCCACATAAAAAAAAAAGTAAATTCCTAATCAAGATCTTCCTTCTATAAATAAACGATTCATTTCCTGGTGAGCCTTTAAAATCCAAGAAAGTTTAGGGTGAGCGGTTATTGAGTTTCCGTTTTTGCTTTGGGCGAAAATCGTTGTTGTGAGATCATGTCTTCCATGAAAGTTACTTTGAAGAGCTCCGATGGTGAGTCCTTTGAAATTGACGAGGTCGTGGCGCTTGAGTCGCAGGCGCTTAAGCACTTGATCGAGGACAAATGTGATACCAACGGCATCCCTGTGCCGAACGTGACAGGTAAGATCTTGGCCAAGGTGATAGAGTACTGCAAGAAGCACGTCGAGGCCGCCAATTCCGAGGAGAAAAAGGTTTCCGACGAAGATCTCAAGACTTGGGATGCTGAATTCGTGAAGGTTGATCAAGCTATGCTGTATGATCTCATTTTGGTAAGTCATAATTCCTCTTCTTGTATTATCTTCTTGTATCTTTCTTGTTTTATCGGTTCAAGTTCTATCCGTTGTTAGCGTACTTATTTTTTCAATAGTTATTGACGATCATGAATAATGTTTACGAAATTGGCGATTTCTTGTACAATACTCATCAAATTGCCAGGGTTTGTGATTATCTTGACTGAAGAATTCAGAATAGTTATGATACAGCAGGGTGGAAATAGGTTAACATTTATATTACCAAATAGTGGTTTACATGTCCAAGAATTTGTGCTTCTTAGTTCCTGGGTTATAATTGCTATTTGAGTACTTTCAGCAATTACGGTTGGAAATTCACTTACATTTAGTGCTGAAAGTCAGAATATCTTTAAATATGCCTTTGAATTCTTTTGAGACGTGCCCAAAACTCATTATTGAGAAAAATATGGTACATGGATACTCGTTATTGAGATGTGAGCGGGTCATGAATTTTTTATCTTAAATCTTTTTTGGAGGATGATAATTGGAACATTGGATGGAATGGAAGTGTGAACGAGGGATTGACGAGACCAAAACTCATTGGTGAAGAATATGGTCCATGGATACCCTTTATTGTGATGTGAGCAAGGGATGTCATGAATTAGGATTATTTTAGCTTAAACCTGTTTTGGAGGATGATAATTGGAACATTGGATGGAATGGGAGTGTGACGGAGGGATTTATTGCTTCTGTTTCTCATTCAAAACCCTAGTGCTACAACAATTATACCTATATGGTCTGTCAAATGTAATTGTTCTCATTTTCCTGCCCTCGCTCCCTCCCTCTCTAATTCTATCTTGAACTCTTTTCCTATGTTTCCCTCATGAATATCGGTTTTCTTTTGTGACCAACTTAATATGGATCTGTCTTCATCGACATTGTTCATTCCCCTTCAACTTCTTGTTTCCATTTGCTTTTACTTTTGAGTAATGGGCTGGTTATGGGTATAGTCTGGTGATCCCTGGAATGTTTAACCCCTTTTTGGATGGTCAAT